>CM066328.1:245833281-248233281 GCA_033807585.1 Hydrophis major | reverse complement strand
TCCAGTCCCCTAATCATCTTGGTTGCTCTTCTCTGTACTTTTTCTAGAGTCTCAACATCTTTTTTATAATGTGATGACCAAAACTGGATGCAGTACTCTAGGTGTGGTCTTACTAAGGCTTTATAGAGTGGTATTAGTACTTCCCTTGATCTTGATTGTATCCCTCTGTAAATACAACTTAGGATTGCATTAGCTTTTTTGGTGGTGGCTGCACACTGCTGGCTCATATTTAGCTGGTTGTCCACTAAGATTCCAAGATCCTTCTCACAGTTACTGCTATTGAATCTGGTTTCACCCAGTCTGTATGTGTACTTTTGGTTTTTCTTGCCCAAGTGTAAGACTTTACTTTTCTCTATATTGAATTTCATTTTGTTAGATATGGCCCAATGTTCTAGTCTGTCAAGATCCATCTGGATCTTGAGCTGATCTTCTTGGGTGTTAGCTATTCCTGCCAGCTTAGTATCATCTGCAAATTTGATACGTTCTCCTTCTATTCCCTCATCTAAGTCATTAATGAAGATATTGAAGAGATATTGAAGGGCCTAAGATGGAACCTTGTGGCACCCCACTGCTTACTTCCCTCCATGTACACTTAGACCCATTAAGGACTATTTGTTGAGTACAGTTTGTCAGCCAGTGCGAGTCCATCTGGTGGTGGTGCTGTCTGTTCCACTCATAAAATACCTACAGCTCTGGAAGCATTCCATGTAATCAAAACATAGCTCAGCACAACACAAAATATATTGCATTACAATAATGCTGCATCCTGAGGTCACACAACAATTGGAACTCTGCTACTTCCTCCAGAATATATTTATTTGGAGTTAGACTTTTCCAATTGTTAATATTGGGAGGGGGATGGAAAAAAAGTCTTGAATGGAAAGTTCCTTTGATTTCCCTTCTTCAATGCCTGAAAATTTTGTCTGTCTATTGTTAAGTGGCACAACCATTGCTAATCTTATATTATTTACCATTCCTAAACCTTATATTACTTTAATGCACTTAACAGAAATATCAAGATTACTAGTGTAGAACCCACCCCTCTCCTAGAAGAATGAAATATTCTAGGAAATATTAAAAAGGCAGAATATTATATTTCCTTGGATGAGAAAGGGAGAAACATGTTTTGAAAGACAAAGCAGTCTCTTGCCCCCACTTCAGCTCCAGGGTGATGAGATTAAGACATGGCCCTCAAGACATGATAGGATTAGCACTCTACCCATCTAATAGCAGGGTTCACTGCATTTCGAAATAATCTGAGAACATTACTTTAGCCTACAGTTCAACTAGACTTATCTCAGACAAACTCCTAGGATTTGCACATGACCCCCTACAGCAGCCAATAGGTTACCTGCCCTTGCCACAGGAACAGGAAGCTCCAATTCAAAGACCGAGACAGGGTGTAAATCTCTCTCTCTCTCTCTCTCTCTCTCTCTCTCTCCCCCTCTCTCTCTCATCTACTCAGAATCACATGTGCTTGGTGGTTCTCTTCACCATTAAATCATCCTTCCAAGCAGCCTCCATGTTTCCAGTGCCTTTCTTCCCACTTGGAATTGAACCCAGATGGACATTTCTTCCAATATTAGGAAGACATAAGATTCTAAAAGTTCTACTTCCCCCAAATTATGTTGGTATTTTATTCTAATTAAAATTCAAAGTCCAAATGTCCATGTTAGTGCAAACATCACAACTACAGCAGAATGATAAAAGTTTAAAACAGCTCTAATACATTTCTTCATTTTAATCAACAAATTGTATATGAGGCAGCCAGCCAGATTTAGCCTACACAGCATTTCCTCAATGGTAGTTTATGAGCAATTATTGGTATTCCACACTCATTTGACAATTTTTTTCCAACTGAATCATAAGGGCCACTTCTGTTTTGTTTATCTGTTAGTAGCCTTATTCATTAAGTCTCAATCCTCTTTTCTCTCTAACAGCTATTTCTAGATCTTTGGTCTCAGTCTCTAATCCTTTTGTTCAATATAGGATATAGATTGCTAACTCATGTTTGCTAATAGCAAAATACCAAGTAAGTACTCGGGTGAAACTAGCCCTTGAATATGATTATTAATAAGTAATGCAAATAAATAAGTGAGCACTATCGCATTCAGCCTCGATCCAGCATTAACTGAAACTAAAATGGTAGTTTTTAACTAGATTCTTTCCTTCTTTGAGGGGTGTGGGATTATTTTTTCCTCTCTTGATCATTTCCATTTCTTCTGGCAGCTCTTCTGCAGCATTTAACACCAAACATCTATCCACCTTGACTCCAGTCAACCATTATTTGAAAGATTTGTAGAAGATAACTTTCACTTCTTCTTTACTCTCTGAAGAAAGTCCCTAATGATATATTGGTTGAAAGAGGACATCTGCATTTTTCCTTAATTTGGGGAATAGACACTACCATGGAAGCTGATGCTGTAGAAAATATGCTGAAACTCTGAACATTCTGCCTTCTATAGTTCATAATAATATAAAGAGAGAAGATACACACTTCATAGTCAGCTTAAAACAGCTCAACTGTTCGTTACTTTTGTGCTATTTTGCCTAGGGAATATATTTAAGATTTTTCAACAAAGTTAATGTTACTTTGAACAGTAAATATATGTGTCTAGTAGCACTGCTAATATTCTGAAGCTCTGTACTTGCTCCCTTTGCTGAAATACAGGATTATCATATTTGTTCCCAGAAGCAGTAGTGCTGGTTCTCTGCCTCCTCATTACACTACAGGAAGAATAAATTCTACTTTCAGCCAAGTTACATTATTCATTTAACAATAAAAGGAGCCCTGATCACAGACAAATTGCTTAGAAATGGGTATGCAGAAGAGAGAAAATGATTCAGCAGAAAACATGGAACTTTTGCACTGTTGTTAGTTCAACACCATGCCCTATGACCTCCTCAGGCAGCTTGGATGACTTTTTCTCAACTTGGCTAATGACACAGCTTTGAAGCCAGCACTTTTGTTTTGAGATGTTCTTTGTTTCTCTTCTGGTTTTATGTTTCTCCTACCATCATTGTTGCATCTATTCAATACAGAAACAGGATTTTCAATATATTAACAGGACTGATAAAGTACTAGACGTACACACACACACATGCACCAACCATCACTAATAATCTGATTCAACATTTCCCTCTGCAGAAGGGTTCAGTATTTATTTTATTTATTTATTTTTGCCAATTGCTTATAAGATAATAGGTATAAGTAAAAGCATAGTTATGAATACATGGATACATATAAGAAAAATAAAAAAAAACAATAAGACAGGGACAGTAGGCACGTTGGTGCACTTATGCACACCCCCTACAGACCTCTTAGGAAAGCGGTGAGGTCAATAGTAGACAGTCTAAGGGTAAAATTTTTGGGTTTGGAGAAGAAACCACAGAGTCAGTAGAGTATTCCAGACATTGACCACTCTGTTGCTGAAGTCATATTTCCTGCAATCAAGTTTGGTGCGATTAACCTTGAGTTTGTATCTATTGTTTGCTCTTGTATTGTTATGGTTGAAGCTGAAGTATTCATTGACAGGTAGGACATTGCAATGTATGATTTGTATATACTATACTTAGATTGGACTGAAGGTGGCGTAATATCAACATCCCAGACTCCGAAGGCATGACAGAAAAGCCATAGCTTTTTGAAAACTCAAAATGTCATGTATGCAAATGGACTACTCGAAATCCCCGTGCCTTGATTGGCTAAGGCGCGGGGATTTCTGATTGGCCAGGCGAGCCGCGCCTGATTGGCCCGATTGGAGTCTCCCGCGATTGGTTTAAGCCGAGAGCGGGAGACTTGAATCGCTGCCATTGGCCGCGGCCGCCGAAGCCAAAGATATAAAAGCCGCAAGCTTTTTGTCTTTGGCGGTTCGGTTCCACCAGTGTTAATAAAGAGCTTGAATTGAAAGTCACCGACTACGAGTCTTGATTGCGGATACGACACTGGCGACGAGGGTGGGATCTCGCCTTTGAACCGAACCCCGTATCCGTTTAAGAACCAGCGACAGCGAAGATGGCGAAAATAGCACCGCCCGCTCCCTTCAACCCCGCCGCCGAGGACTGGGAATCGTACTCGGATCGATTCCGGATGTATCTGGAATGCGCCGGCATGAAGGACGCCCCGGGCCCGCTAAAACGCGCCGTCTTTCTCACACACTGCGGACCAGAAGTCTTCCAGATGGCCAAGGCATTGGCCAAACCAGCAGACGCAACCGCCATAGACTGGGACGTCCTCGAGCCCATACTGAGACGCCATTACGCCCCCGAGGTCCCCATCCTGATACGGCGAAACGAGTTCTACCGCAGAAACCAGAAACCGAACGAGAAATTAAGCGACTTTGTCGCTGAATTACGGCGCCTGGGAGGACTCTGTGAGTTTGAAGGGCTTAATAGTCTCATCAGAGACCGCTTCGTGCTCGGGCTATGGGATCCGACACTCCAGAGCCGTCTCATGGCAAAAGGCGACATCAGCCTAGCCGATGCCCTCACTGCGGCCGCAGCAGCAGAAGCCACCCGCACGTCAGCAGACACCATGCGAAGATCTGACGCGAAGGGCGGGAACAACAACCCCGCGAGGCCGGCCGACACCAGAAGCGAAGCGACCGCACACTACGGTGAATACCAATCAACCTCCAGCGCGTCAGATGACGAGGAGGACATACACCGTGTACAAATGGGACGAGGCGAACAGCGAAGCCAAAGAGGTCGTAGGTCGAGGACCAACTGCGCCGGTTGCGGCGGCGACCACCCCAGGTCAGAATGCCGATTCTTCGACGCTATCTGCAGGCATTGTGACCGACGAGGCCACATCGCTCGAGTTTGCCGCCAGAAAAAACCCCGCAGCCCGCCCAAACGAGAACAACTTGACAGGAAGAGAGAAAACTCCCCGCCCAGAGCCAGAGAGCGCCAGCCAACGGGTCGATGGGACCAGAGACAACGATCGCGAAGAAGCAGTGACAGCCGGCGCAAAGAGGAAACCCACCAGACGGTGACCATTGGCCACGCCATTTCCGACGGAGCTAGAAAGGTTCACGTAGAAGTTCACATAGAGGGTCGACCATGTAAGATGGAAGTGGACTCCGGTTCCTACCTTTCTATGATTGCTTGGCGCGAAATCAAGCAACTAGTGCCTACACTACAAAGAAGAAACGTACCTGCCCAAAAAATCATCATAAAAGACTATCAAGGTAATCGCGTTCCGGTAGTGGGCACCAAGAACTTTAACATAACCTACAAAGGCCATACAGAACAACTTCCACTCACAATAGTCGACCGCGACCGCCCTAGCCTGCTGGGGTTACAATGGTTTGCTCCGCTTAACATCGCGCTGACAGGTGTCAACCACGTATCCATTGAAGCTTGGGAACAGCGGCTAACCGAAGAATTCCAGGAGGTCTTCAATGGAGAATTGGGCAAGTACCAGGGGCCCCTTATTTCATTTGATTTAGACCCAAGGGTTCCCCCGAAGCGGCTTAAGCCTAGAAGGGTACCCTTTGCATTAAAGCCCAAAATCGACGAGCAGCTAGACAAGCTCGTCAGACAAGGGGTGTTACAACCGACAGATCACGCCAGATGGGAAACCCCTATAGTGACCCCAATAAAACCAGACGGGTCCGTGAGAATCTGCGGGGACTATAAGGCCACTCTAAATGGCGCGTTGCAGCAAAGCGCCTACCCAGTCCCGGTAGTGCAACATTTACTGCACTCACTGGGAGGGGGCAAAGTTTTTGCTAAGCTCGACCTCGCACAAGCCTATCAACAACTACCTGTGGACGAGGAAACGGCAGAGGCCCAAACAATAGTGACCCACCGGGGGGCTTTTAAATGTAACAGACTTCAATTTGGGGTCAGCGTGGCACCAGGCATCTTCCAGAGCCTGATGGAACGCTTGCTGCAAGGCATCAAGGGGGTGGTGCCCTACTTCGATGACGTATTAGTGGCGGCGCCAAATGAAGCTGAACTAGAAAACCGTTTAAGACAAGTCTTAACGAAATTTAAAGAAACAGGACTTAAAGTCAAACGCGAAAAATGCCAACTTTGTACAAAACAAGTAGAGTTTCTGGGCTACCTCCTAGACCAGCAGGGCATCCACCCCACAACGAAAAAAGTAAAGGCCATCAAAGAAGCCCCCACCCCAAAGTCCAAATTAGAGCTGCAAGCGTTCTTAGGTTTACTAAACTTCTATAATGTCTTCCTACCTCAAAAGGCTACGGCAGCGGAACCTTTACATAGACTCCTGGACAAGAAGGCAGCCTGGACTTGGGGGAGACGGGAACAAACAGCTTTTCAAAAGACCAAAGACCTCCTCACCTCTGATGCCGTCCTAATGCAATTCTGCGAAACCCTACCTGTAGCTGTCACTTGCGACGCATCACCCTTCGGTGTCGGCGCTGTCCTCAGCCATACCCTCCCAGACCAGAGAGAAGCACCTATCGCATTTTTCTCGAGAACTCTGACTAAACCAGAGCGGAACTATAGCCAGCTGGACAAAGAAGCTTTGGCTATAGTGGCCGCCGTTAAGCGTTTCCACGAGTACCTTTATGGCCGCCCATTCAAAATAGTGACTGACCATAAACCGTTGCTGGGCATTCTCGCGGGAAACCGTCCCACACCAAACATCTTGTCACCCCGGATGACAAGATGGTCTGAATTCCTGGCAGCATACAACTATGAACTGCTACACAAGCCAGGTAAGAAGATATCGCACGCGGACGCTTTAAGCCGTTCCCCCTTACCTGACTCTGACCCTGACCCTGCACCAACAACAAATACCCTGTCCATCGAGTGTTTACCCATTACCGCATCGGACATAGCGAGGGAAACGGTTAAGGACAAACACTTAGCGCCAATCTTACATTGGCTGCAAAAAGGCTGGCCGGAAAAAGACGATAACGAGACTTTTAAACCTTTCCGCCAGCGCCAGACGGAACTTTCACTACTGAGAGGATGTATCCTTTGGGGAGACAGGGTGGTAATTCCGCCTAAATTACAGAACAGGGTCCTAGAGATGTTGCACGAGGGTCATCCTGGCATCGTCAGGACCAAAGCCCTGGCCAGGAGTTACGCTTGGTGGCCTGGCATGGACAGACAAATTGAAACATGGGTCGCCAAATGCCACCGGTGCCAGGAGACCAGATCCAGCCCACCCACGGCACCTATCCGGGACTGGGAGACACCTCGGGGACCCTGGTCCAGAATACATTTAGACTTTGCCGGCCCCACAAATGGCCACACCTTTTTAATCACAGTTGACGCATACTCAAACTGGCTAGAGGTGGCCGACATGAAATCCACCACCACGGAGGCCGTCATTAAAGAACTGTGTAAGCTGTTTGCCACCCACGGCCTCCCAGACGTCGTTGTCTCGGACAACGGACCACAGTTTACATCCATCGATTTTGAACGATTCCTGGCAGAAAAAGGCATCCGCCATGCGTTAACGGCACCGGCGCATCCGGCGGCGAACGGTAGGGCGGAGCGGATGGTCCAGTTTACAAAAAAGACCCTCCGGAAAATGGACCACGGGGAGATCAACGACAAGATCAACAGGCTGCTCTTCATACAGCACATCACGCCAAATACAACCACCAACAAGAGCCCTGCTGAGCTCCTGATGGGCAGGAAGCTGCGATCCCCACTCGACCGCCTACACCCAACCTACAATCCGGAACAGCCCCCAGACTCCAGCTCCAGGTATCGGACATTTGAACCAGGCGACCTAGTATACGCCAAAAACATGACGGGGGACCCCCTATGGATCCCAGCCGTCATAACTCAGATCACTGGTCCAAAGTCGTACCGGCTCCAAACCACCGACGGGCGAGCCTGGAAACGACATATCGACCAGCTCCGATCACGAACATTGACTAACCTCAACCCCCAAGACACGAACCAAGGGGGGAGGGAACACCCGGTTAAACAACCGCAAGAACAAATAAAAATTAAAAACTCACCAGAACGCAGCCTTCACGAGTCACAGCCAGAGAAGAACCGTCTGGCCAGCTCTACCGACCCGGAGAAGCCAAGCGGGAGCGGCGGAATCCGCGACTCAACCGACCCGGTAGGCCCAGGCGGGAGCCGCGGCGAAGGAACCGGCCCGATCATCCAGCCGGTTCGCTCAGAGGCAGGAGCAGCCAAAAAGATGACCGCCCCTACCGAGATACAACAAGAAAATGAATTGCGCAGGTCATCTAGGACTCGACGGAGCCCCGCCTACCTGCGTGACTACACCACGTGAGAAGACCAAACCAAGAGGGGAGGGGTGTCATGTATGCAAATGGACTACTCGAAATCCCCGTGCCTTGATTGGCTAAGGCGCGGGGATTTCTGATTGGCCAGGCGAGCCGCGCCTGATTGGCCCGATTGGAGTCTCCCGCGATTGGTTTAAGCCGAGAGCGGGAGACTTGAATCGCTGCCATTGGCCGCGGCCGCCGAAGCCAAAGATATAAAAGCCGCAAGCTTTTTGTCTTTGGCGGTTCGGTTCCACCAGTGTTAATAAAGAGCTTGAATTGAAAGTCACCGACTACGAGTCTTGATTGCGGATACGACACAAAAGGGCAGGGACAATCTGATGTTCAGGAGAATGCCATTTCCAAGAAGGGGATTAGCAACTACTTACAAAAAGAGGGCACTCCCTAAAGAAAGAGACACGAAAAGAGTCTTTTATCCCAGAGTTTAATGGATGGGTAGAAGCCGTTGGAAGTAGGCAGTATCCTAAAGACAGCCAGGAACCAAATCATGGGGGGCTTTACGTGTGACAACTAGAGTCTTGAAATGTACATGGAAGTAGGTTGGTAATCAGTGCAGCTCTCAAAGCAGTAAAGTTACATGGGTAAACTGAATGGTATCCATACCTGTCCAAGCAGTTTCATTGTGGAACAGGGCAGTCTTGTGTAAATGAGAGACTAAGCTACAAATAAACTAGAGTATGGGTGTCAAACTTGCATACATCATGTTGGTATCACCTGACATTTTTGTGACATTTTTTCCATTCACAGACCTGGGGTGGGTGTGGCCTATGTGTGACGCATCCAGCCCATGGGCCACCAGTTTGATACCCCAGCAGAGCTTTCTGAGGAAAGAATAGAATTCTGGGAGTTGAAGTCCACACTTCTAAAAGTTGCCAAGTTGAGAAACACTGTACTACAGTTAGTGATGCTTGGGAGTGGTGCTCACCATTGGTGAGAATTTTTCAGTGGCTCCTCCCTACATACAGTAGTATAATTATGAATCCTCCAGAAAATCACAGTGTCTGCATTGGGGCTTTTTGCAGACAAACCAGTTTATTTCTTTGTTCATTTTTCCTATGGCAAAAGCAAACACAGTAAGGAAACCACAAGGGCAGTAATGCTATAACAGGCTGCCAATTTCCGTACTTCCTCATTGTTGGCAGCAACAAGCTATTTCTAAGGAATTCTTACAAGATCAGCCACATCAATCAATTTTGAAGGGTTGGGTAGAGGGGGTAAAGTTTATGAAAGCCTGGAAGCACTCTGAATCTAGAAGTCTAACCAGAACTCTACCAGTTGTATGTGTTTTGCCTATGTTCCAGTCTCCATTACTGTACCTGAAAACAGGCCCAATCAGTGGTGGGTCACTATATTGTAAAGCATTTTGCAAGAATCCAATAGCTTTGAGTTTTAATTCAGTGAGCTTGTTTCCAGTTAGTCAGATTTCCATATCAGTATCTACAGTCCATCTTAGAACTTTTGGAAATAATGGAGTTTGTGGAGACACAAATGGCTGGCAGGAAGACAATCTGCATCCTATTTTCCAGAAACAATCACCTCTGTGTGAATAATATGGTTATTAACAGAAAACAGCTCAGCACTCCCCAGCAATCCTTTGCAATCAGTCTATTAGTAATTTAAAACCACTTCTTTGACTAAGTATGCCATAAACATGTGTTTATAGAGTAACCTATTCTTTCAGGGGAACCACAAGAAATGGCCCTCGTTCATTCTTTATGTAGAACAGTCTCCCCCAAGCTCATATCTCAAATGATATAAAGTCTGGGCTTCCAGAATTCCTGACCAATTACAAATGTAAGAATTATCTAAACACCTGTTAAAAAACAGCAAGTTGAACAAAACTCGGCTGGTAAATTCCTTCTGGGGATATTTAGGCCTATATCCAAAATGCTCCCTCAAACTCTTAGAATCCATCAGTATTTCTCAGTCTTAACCTACCTCAACAATCCTTTATAAAGGATAAAATGTGGGGAGATCCACCTTTAAACAGCTAAAAATGCCTTGGAGAAAGTATAAGACGCAAATAGCCACGAGACGCAGATGTTCATTTACTGCTATTCTAAAATACGCTAGTTTCTCACTGGCGTTCCAATATATTTTTCACCAGCAAAGTTATTTTGACTCTTACCCTTTACCGGGAATATGTGAACACTATAATTACAGTTGTTAACTCTGTCAGCATCCAAATTAGCAAGTTGAATATAAGGTAAAATCCACCTGGTACCTAGGAGGTAGGCTTTCTTATCTACAAAATCCCCCACTTTTCCTCTTTCATATTAACGGCAGCAAACCGATTCAGGAGCTGCAAATTTTCAGCTTTGTAGAAATACCAGCAAGAGCAGCCATTATCCCACTGGAACACAAAAAGCTATTTTTGAAAATAGATCAGCCTATTTGGAAGCCCGGACATTTATAAGAATGTACATGAATATATTAGATTGAATGTGTGCAGATAGGTTTTTGATTGCTGCTGCTGCTGAACTTGTGATATATAGATACAAATATATGACTATTTTTAAATGTCTTCCCTAACTAAATTGATATAATCAAATCTGACTTCTGCAAGGACAAAGGCTGTTTGTTTTAAGTTATAGAGCTAAGCCACCCTATTTTCCATCTAGCATCTGTTCATAAGGGTCTGTGCAGTATTCATGATTCTAACTTTCCTATTATTCAGAATCATTAAGTCTCTTCCCACTGTACAAGAATGTAGGCTGACAGAAATGGAGCCTCCAAAAAGACCATTCAGAGTCAAATGAGATGCAACAAGATTGTTTTAACAATTTCATGGGACACATATAATGCTTTTCATTTAATGACAGGCTGCAACTGGAAGTACAGCAAGGGCAAATGCTTTAAACTCCTCCATTTCCCCTCAAGCTATCGTCCTGATCCAGGTTTCGTCCCTTTTAAATACAAAAAGCAGGCAAAGCCAAACCTATTTCATATTCAGTTCACATCTAATTTGGCTCTGTGAAAGAGGAAAAGATATTGGTACGGTAGAGTGAACCCCACCTAAATGAACCCTATCAGTGGCAGGACCCCTGGCCCTACAGAGCACTGCATGAGAAGCAAAAGGGATGCATTGGAACACCTTACAACATATACATTGTGAAAGAAGGCATGGCTGGTTGACTAGAATCTAAACAGAAATACTTCTGTAGTTAAAGATCAAAGTACCAAATAAACTAGCAACAACTATTACTATCTGCGCCGTGATGGTGCAGTGGTTAGAATGCAGTATTGTGGGTTAATTCTGCCAATTTCCAGCATTTCTATTCTCACCTGCTCAAGGTTAGTTCAGCCTTCCGTCCTTTCGGGGTCAGTGAAATGAGGGCCCAGATTGTCAAGGGCAATGTGCTGACTCTATAAATTGCTTAGAGAGGGCTGTGAAGCACTAGGAAGCAGCATATAAGTTTAAGTGCTATTGCTGTTGCTATTTTAATTTCTTCAGAAAGTTTTTGGGGCCTATAACAATATACAGTCGGGATCTATTTATTTTTATTTATTTATTTATCTATTTATTTATTTTGTCAAGCAATTATAAGATAACAGGTATAAGTATAAACATAGTTATAAATACATGGATACATATAAGAAAAATAAAAGAAACAATAGGACAGAGATGATAGGCACATTGGTGCGCTTATGCACACCCCCTACAGACCTCTTAGGAAAGGGGTGAGGTCAATAGTAGAAAGTCTAAGGTTAAAGTTTTGGGGGTTTGGGGAAGAAACCACAGAGTTAGGTAGACTCTGTTCCAGACATTGACCACTTTGTTGCTGAAGTTGTATATGCCACATCCATCTGGTCCAGTCCTTGTTTTCACTATGTTAGACTCCAGTGTTAAGATTTGTTTTTTAATTAAGAGATGTTAGTAGTATTTATATTTCTCCCCTATGCTGTTCACTACACAACTTGCTCTTGTTCTGTACATTCATTAGCATTCTTGAAATCCCACGCTTTGATTGGCCAAAGCGCGGGGCGATCTGATTGGTTTAGCAAGCCGCGCTGATTGGCCCACTAAGAATCTTCCGCGATTGGTGGATACGAATCGTGGGAGATTCAAAGTGGTGCCATTGGCCGCGGCCACCGCAGTTTGAGAATAAAAAGCTGCTGTTTTTTCCCTTGGAGCCAGATCGGTTCCGGGGACCAATAAAGAGCTGAAACCTAGTCACCGCCTCCTGATCTCCTTACCAACAGACACGACACTGGCGACGAGGATGGGATCCCGATTCTGAACCCCAGCAAGCACGTGTCCAATGGAAGCAAGACTGACGAGATGGCCAGCATCGCTCCGCCCGCACCCTTCAACCCCGCTAGCGAGGACTGGGAATCCTACACGGACAGATTCCGCATGTTCCTTGAATGCAGCGACATGAAGGACACCACCGGGCCGAAGAAACAAGCTGTCTTCCTGACACACTGCGGACCCGCAGTGTTCAAGATGGCGAAAGCCCTAGCGAAACCTGCTGACGTGACAGGGATGGACTGGGCCGACCTCGAACCTTTAGTCTGAAAACACTACGCTCCCGCCGTGCCCACCCTCATCAGACGGCACGAGTTTTATTGGAGGGACCAGAGGTTGGGCGAAAGCCTCGGCGACTTTGTTGCGGAGCTGCGGAACCTAGGAGGACCATGCGGGTTCTCTGACATGGACGAGGCCTACGGGACCGAGTCGTGCTCGGGCTTCGGGACCCAGTCCTACAGTGTTGGCTGATGGCCAAAGGCGACATCGCCCTCGCCGATGCCATCGCTGAAGCCACTGCAGCCGAGGCCACCAGGCAGTCAGCAAACCGCAGGAGGAGACCGGACGCCAGGGACTGCACCGTGAACAACAACCCTGGACGGGCGACCGAGGCACAAGCGGAAGCAAGTCACCGCGAAACTACCACCCACCATGGCAAATTCCACTCCGCCTCCGACACTTCGGATGAGGAGGAGGAAATCCACCGGCTCCAGGCAGGACGCGACCAGCGCAGTTGGCGGGGTCGTAAGTCAGGGACCGCGGGTGCTGGTTGCAGAGGCGACCACCCTAGATCCGAGTGCTGGTTCTTCGATGCAGTCTGCCAGCATTCTGACAAAAAGGGGCACATCGCCCGCGAATGCTGATTAAAGAAAGCCTACAGCCCCAGACGGCGGGACCACAGAGAGCGGAGACAGGACAGCACAACCCCCAGAACCAGAGATCGCCCAGCCAACAGCCATTGGGACAGGAGCAGGCGAGCCCGATGAGGTGGCGAGACCCGGCGGAAGGAGGAAACCCACCAGACGGCCATCATCGGCCACGCATCAACCACCGACGCCCGAAAATTCTACGTGGAGGTAGGCATCGAAGGCGAGCCATGCAAGATGGAGGTGGACTCCAGGTCCTACCTCTCCATGGTCGCCTGACAAGAAATCAAACGCTTGGTGCCTACCATCCAAAAGAAGGGACTGGAGAACCAGAGACTAATTATTAAAGACTACCAGGGAAACCGCATCCTGGTAGTCGGAACCGGACAATTCAGAGTAACATTTAAGGGACGCACTGCAAAGCTTCCCCTAACAATTGTGGACCGAGATCGACCCAGCCTTTTGGGACTGCAATGATTCGTGCCGCTCGGCATTGAAATCACAGGCATCACCCACATCGCCAAGACTGATTGGGAGCAACAACTGGCATGGGACTTCCAGGAAGTGTTCGACGGCACCCTAGGCAAGTACCGAGGGCCCCCTCTCTTTCAGCCTAGACTCGAACGTTCCCCCAAGAAGCCTAAAACCAAGGCGGGTACCTTTCGCACTCAGGCCAAAAATTGACGAACAAATTGACAAGCTCGTCAAGCAAGGGGTCCTACATCCAATAGACCATGCCCAGTGGGAGACCCCAAAAGTCACCCCAGTCAAGCCTGATGGGTCGGTGAGAATCTGCGGGGAATATAAGGCCACCCTAAACTGCGCCTTGCAACAAAGCGCCTACTCCGTCCCAGTAGTGCAGCATCTTCTACACTCACTGGGGGGAGGCAAGGTTTTCGCGAAACTCGACCTGGCCCAAGCATAGCAGCAGCTGCCGGTCAACGAAGAAACCACGGAGGCGCAAACCATAGTCACCCACTGGGGAGCTTTCCGATGTAACCGACTCCAGTTCAGAGTCAGCATGCTGCCTGGAATTTTCCAGAGCCTCATGGAGAGACTCTTACAAGGCATCAAGGGGGTGGTGCCTTATTTCGATGATGTGCTGGTAGCGGCAGCCAACCAGCCAGAACTAGAGGATCGACTAAGGGAGGTGCTAACCAAATTCAAGGAAACCGGGCTAAAGGTGAAGAGGGAAAAGTGCCAACTTTACACAGAGCGGGTCGAATTCCTGGGGTACCTCCTAGACCGGCACGGCATCCACCCAACCAAAACCAAAATTAAAGCCATTAAAGAGACCCCCACACCCAGGACTAAAATGGAACTGCAGGCGTTTCTGGGACTGCTTAATTTTCACAATGTTTTCCTGCCCCAAAAGGCGAACGTGGCGGAGCCTTTGCATAGGCTCTTGGACAAGGCGGCTACCTGGACTTGGGGGAAACGCGAGGAAGCCACCTTCAGGAAAACCAAGGACCTGCTCACTTCGAATGCCGTCCTCATCCAATACAACGAGACCCTAGCATCACCTTGCGACGCATCACCTTTCGGCGTCGGTGCTGTCCTCAGCCACACTCTCCCTGACGGAAAAGAAGCACCCATTGCCTTCTTTTCAAGGACCCTCACCAAACCAGAGAGAAACTACAGTCAGCTGGACAAAGAGGCCCTGGCTATCGTCGCCACAGAGAAGAGGTTCCATGAGTACCTCTACGGCCAGACGTTCACCATTATCACCGACCACAAGCCGCTGCTGGGAATCCTCGCAGGGGACAGGACCACCCCGAACATTCTATCTCCTAGAATGACAAGGTGGTCTGAATTCCTTGCCACCTACAGCTACCGGCTCACACACCGACCCGGTAAGACGATCACACATGAAGACGCTTTGAGCCGCTCACCGCTACCCGAGCTAGACACCGACCCAGCACCCACAATGACCACCCTCAGCATAGAGACTCTGCCCGATCTACCCATAACCGCGTCAGACATTGCCCGTGAAACTAATAAAGACAAACATCTGGTGCGGGTGTTACCTTGGGTAGAGAAAGGGTGGCTGGAAAAGGACAACGAGACATTCAAAACATTCCAGAACTGGCAAACAGAACTCTCACTACAAAAAAGGTGTGTACTGTGGGGGGATAGGGTGGTCATCCCGGAAAAACTGTAAGGGAAGGTACTGGAGTTGTTACATGAGGGGCACCCGGGCATAGTTAGAACAAAAGCCCTGGCCAGGAGTTACGCTTGGTGGCCAGGGATGGATAAACAAATCGAGGCCTGGGTGGCAAGGTGTCAACGCTGCCAAGAAACCAGACCAAGCCCGCCCACGGCACCGATCCTAGAATGGGAAACCCCCAGGGGACCTTGGTCTAGGATCCACATAGACTTCGCCGGGCCCACAAAGGGACATACATTCCTGACAACCATAGACGCTTACTCCAACTGGTTGGAGGTAAGCAACATGAAAACCACCACCACAGAGGCCATGACCAAGGAACTTTGCAAACTCTTCGCAACACACAGCCTCCCAGATGTCATCGTGTCGGACAACGGGCCCCAATTCACCTTGCTAGAATTTGAAAAATTCCTAGCGGAACAGGGCATACGACATGCACTGACAGCCCCGGCACATCCGGCGGCAAACGGAAGGGCGGAACAGATGGTTAAATTCACGAAAAAAACCATCCAGAAAATAGACCATGGGGAGATCCAAGACAAAATAAATAAAATGCTTTTCATACAACACATAACACGACAACAAACAAAAGCCCGGCAGAGCTACTAATGGGGAGGAAAATAAGGTCCCCACACGATAGACTGCACCCCACATACAACCCGGAAAAACCCCCAAACTCCTCCAGCAAGCACCGATCCTTTGCACCAGGCGACGCCGTCTACGCAAAGAACCTAACCGGAGACCCACTATGGGTACCAACAACCATAACCCAACTGACAGGTCCCTGTTCGTACCAGCTACAAACAACCGACGGATGAGCATGGAAACGCCACATCGATCAATTAAGATCGAGGACAGCCACAAGAAACACAACCGACACGCAACCAGACATAACCAATCCCCTTAACACAAACCAAGAGGGGAGGGAATACCCAGGGAACCAAAACCCAGAAGAAAGGAACCAGCCATACTCACCAGCAAGCAGCCAGCTCGGAACCTCACCAGGAAGAAGCAGCCAGGCCAGCTCGACCAGCCCAGAAAGACCAGGCGGGAGCGGCGAAAACCGTAGCTCAACCAGCCCGGGTAGACCGGGAGGGAGCTGCGACGAGCGGCCCGGCAAGACATACCAGGCGGTTCCACTGACGAGTCTGAGAGACACAGAGAACCCGACCGAACCGGCCGGGAGCCAACCCACGACTAACCTGCACAGGTCCAGTAGGCAAGTATGGAGCCCCGCTTACCTACGGGACTACGTTACGTAGGACCAAACCAAGAGGGAAGGGGTGTTCTGTGCATTCATTAGCATTCTTGAAACCCAGCGCTTTGATTGGCCAAAGCGCGGGGCGATTTGATTGGTTTAGCAAGCCGCGCTGATTGGCCCACTAAGAATCTCCTGCGATTGGTGGATACGAATCGCAGGAGATTCAAAGCGGTGCCATTGGTTGTGGCCGCCGCGGCTTGAGAATAAAAAGCCGTTGTTTTTTTCCTTGGAGCCAGATCAGTTCCGGGGACCAATAAAGAGCTGAAACCTAGTCACCGCCTCCTGGTCTCCTTACCGACGGACACGACAGCTCTCTCTCTCTCTCTCTCTCTCTCTCTCTCTCTCTCTCTCTCTCGTGTTGTCTTTTTGCAGGTCCCTGTTGCCTTATTCTATTTAGAGGCTCATAAAACTCCAAGTTATAATGCTTGAATCCCTCAACGCTATCCCTGTTTATCCGATGTCATTCTGAATCAAAGCAAAAGCTATTCCCTCTGAAAACACAGAGATCTAGCAAATGTTTGAGATAAATATTTTCACAAAATTCTATTTTCCTGTAGTTTGGCCTAGCAAATACTATAAATACATTCATGTCACATGCAATTAGAGCCCTGGTCATTGTTAGAAGTAGATGCAGGTCATTCCTAGGGCAGTATGACAGCAAAATATCAGAAAAAGAGCTCCATTTTCCAATAGTCTCAATAGGACTATTTAACATTTCCTGGATGCACTGTGCTGAGCAAATTTGAGGCAATTTATATTAGTTAAGGGTTGCATAAATTTAAAGCAAAATTATTTCACTTTGAACTTTAAATAAGAAAAAGTGACTTTGTCTTGACAAAGAAAATGCTCTGTAAAATCATAAAAGTTGCTCACAATTAAATAAAAAGAAAGGGATAGTTGATCTCAATGAAATTGTTAGTGAAGAGGAAGCTAATGGGTAAAAATTATCTCTTCATAATTTACCAACTGAAATAGAGAGGCTGCAAGTGGGAAATCTAATTATTATAATAGTTTGGGGGGAATAATACAAAAAAAAAAAATCTGGATCAGTCAGTGCTTTTGCTCTTCCCAGGCTGAAATTGTATTTGACAGCAGTAATGGCAGATCCCAGCCCAGACAGTACAAAGCTAAAATCCAACACTGCTGTCTTGTTCTAAATAAATTCTGCATGTTGACTGCTATTTATTTCACAGAATAGAACAAAGTTTTGATACCATTGTATCCACTAGTCAATCACTGAGTTCTCTCAGAAAGTATTAGAGCCAATTAAAAATAATAATTGTTATCTGCACATTTTAATGAGGTTGATTCTGGTTCAAATTCATTGCATTCTGAAATTAGAGGAAGCCATTCAAATGTTCACCTTTAGATATCTTGCCTGGAACCAGATACTACAGCTTTCCTTGAGATTCCAAGCAGCATTTCTTCAGATTAAAATCTTGAGAAATGACAACATCAGTTGACTTGTAAGGCAGTGCTATCTTGATGGTTATTTAACCTAGCCTTTACCTGTGGAACTATTTCCCTTATCTTCAGGGATTCAGTGTGAGAAGTATGCCAATATTCAAGTTTTTACCGCTTGCATCTGCTGAATATTGAAGTAACCCTTAGTTCCTGATCACCGATCACTATATATAAATGCCATTGCACACAAGCAGGAATGTATTTCTTGCTTCATGAAAACAACATTTCTAATGCTTACTTTGTTCAGAGGTGTTCATGCTAAATATTGGTTTTTCTGCAGTGAAAATGAAAGCAGCTTGTACATGTCAGGGTTGGGATTCTACCAGTTCGCACCTATTCTCTAGAACTGGTTGTTAACATTCTATCGTGTTTCTCACAAAATAAGGCCAGGCCTTATTTATTTTTTAACCCCCCCCTCCCCAAAAAACAGCTAGACTGTCTTTTCGGGGGTGACTTAATTTCCCCCCTTGCATCCTCGGGTGGGCGGCGACGGCTTGGATGTTGACCTCAGCGTTGGTGGGGTACTTCGTATCGGGAAACCTTCCGCCACCATTGCTTTCCTTTCTCCCCGTGCTGCTGTGGCATTTAAAGCAAAGCCGTGGAGTTTGGCGCAGCCATGCGCGGCCAGCCAGGACTCCTCCCTGCAACTGGAGCCCGGCGGAGACACTCAGCTTCAGGTGCTCTTGTTGCTGCCTTCCCTTCACCTTCAAAGGCAAAGCCAATTCTTTTACTACCAGTACAACAAAGACTCCCCTGCCCGAGAGGGCAGCCCAACCCCCCGGGGAGGCGAATCTCCTGGGGCCACAGCGCAGGATTGGCCCACCCCGGGAGAAGTGTCCAGCCGCCATCCCTGCCTGGTGCTGGGCAGAGTGTGAAGAACTTCACCTGGGGTGCCCAGCACAGCTGACAGGAGGGCCCACCTGCCCAGCAGCGAAGCTCTCACCAAGGCAGCGAGCGCCTCCCTGCTGGACCCTCCACTCATCCCACTAGAGCCGTGCAGGCTGGGCAGAGCCGGGAAAGCAAGCCGTGGGTATGCGCCCACCCGAGCTTGGCTTCCTTCCCAAGTCCCTCCAGCCCAAACCCGAAGGGACCACCGGGAGAGGCCACCTGAGACAGTGATAGAGCCCACCCATCATGGACAGGGAGGCAAGGCGACGGCCTGCGCTGTGTCCTCCTCCGAGCTGAGCCCCACCGAGTGAGCGCCTCAGACCAATGCCCATGCTGCTGCAGCATTTGGAGCTGCTGCTACATTTGGAGATGCATGGGGACAGGGATGGGCTGGGCGAGGGGTGGAAAGGACGGGAGGCTTCGGGCTCTCTCCACTGGACCCACTGGCCAGGGAAGGAGTGCTGCTGTCACCTCACCTTCCTGTCCACGGACAGGTGGGAGCTATCATTGCCTTGGGCAGCCATTGCCAGTGGCCCCTTCGGGTTGGGGCTTTGAGAGACTTGGGAAGGAAGCCAAGCTCAGGTCAGCCCAGCTCTTTCAGTTGGCAGGCAGACGCGCACCCACGGCTCGCTTTCCCAGTTCTGCCCAGCCCGCACAGCTCTGGCAGGATGAGTGGAGGGTCCAGTGAGGAAGCGCTCGCTGCCTTGGTGAGAGCTTCACCACTGGGCAGGAGGGCCCACCTGTCAGCTGCGCTGGTCACCCCAGGTGAAGCTCTTTGCAATCTGCCTGGCACCAGGCAGGGATAGCAGCTGGGCACTTCTCCCAGAGTGGGCTAGTCCTGCACTGCGGCCCCAGGAGATTTGCCTCCCTACATGGGGTTGGGCTTCCCACAGGCAGGGGAGTCTTTGTTGTACTGGTAGTAGGATGTCGTTTTTAAAAGAATTGGCTTTGCCTTTAAAGGCAAAGGGAAGGCAGTGACAGGAGCGCCTGAAGCCGAGTGTCTCTGCCGGGCTCCAGTTGCAGGGAGGAGCCCTAGCTGGCTGCGCATGGCTGCACCAAATGCCATGGCATTTCTTTCAATGCCACGGAAGCACAGGGAGAAGGGAAAGCAATGGCGGAAGGTCTCCCGAGGCGAAGTGCCCCACCAACGCTGAGGTCAACGCAGGCAGCACCATATCTGGGTATGCAACAAAAGTACTTCCTAATGGCCAGCCCTCCCATCATTCCTCCATTTCGCATGTTTAATATAGGCCTTAATTTGGGGGAGAGGCTTAATTTGATTTTATACCTATAAAGCATGCTGGGACTTCCTATTGGGGGAGGCCGTATTGTTGGAGAAACATGGTAAGCTGTTCGGAGAATCGGTTGTTAGAAGAAATTATTGGCCTAATCCTGTACGGAAGGCAGCAAGGAAATATTCTGGTGTTGCTTACAGAAACTGCCTCTCCATTAACTGTTATTACATTCTTGGCAGGACTAGACTTCCTGTCTCAGGAACTTCTCTAGAGTTATTTTCCCCTCCTTTGCTGGTACTTTGCTTGGGTGGAGTGACCATTCAAAGTTACAATGGCACTGAAAAAAATGACTTATGATCATTTTTCACACTTATGACTGTTGTAGCATCCCCACAGTCATGAGAGGCCAGGCGAGGAGATGCGTGACTCGATGTGAGTGATATTGAGTTGGCCACGCCCAGCCAATAACATGACCATGCCCACCACCTAAGCCACACCCACAGAACCGGTTGTTAAAAAAATTGAATCCCATCCCTGGTACATGCCAATCTAAAACCACATTAACTTATTTGACTTTTTAATAAAAGCTTGGGCAGAACAGTTTAGAAGTTTAAGTTTAAACTTAAACTTAACAGTTTGAGAGCCAGTTTGGTCGAGTGGTAAATCACCAGGCTAGAAAACATCTTAGTTGTGAAGAAAGCATTTTAGTTATGAAAACCATCTGAGTGTACTTGAGCCAGGCACTCTCTCTCTCAGCCCAACCCTTCTCATAGGGTTGTTGTTATGGGGAAAATATCAGGAGGAAGTTGTGTTGAAAATGTTGACCGCCTCGAGTTATTTGCAAAAACAATAAAGGCAAGATACAAATAAATAATAAACAATTGTAACATTTCTGATGCAACCATCCAAACAAGTCTTCCTCCTCCTGGGATACAGCTATTAAAGAATATACAATTGGCCACAATATTTTTGAAATCATTTCCAGTCAGGGGGCTCACTAACAGCTCCAAGAGACTTCTAATCTTTTCCCCACTTTTACTATTTATTTATTACACCTACAAAGAATGAAATGTAGCAACAATCATCTCGGTATTTCTTATCTTCTTTGGATTGTTTGCAGAAGAAAAACCAAGCCACTGTGGAGATCTTGCCAGGAAACTTGAAAAATTTGGATTCATTCTTGACTCATTCATTTATTATTACCACAAGCTCTGGATCCTCCTGAAATTTTTCCACAGGAAAATGTTGACAAAAATAACTTTTGGGAAATTTCAAGTCACACGTCTCTTATATAGCTTCAATGGCTACTAATTCTATGAAATATTTTTAATAATAATGAGAAAAATTAAAACATCAGTCTATGATTTGATTTTTTTTAAAGAATACATTATATATTTAGGGATAGCACTTAGCACTTAGTCTTATATACTGCTTTACAGTGCTTTTACAGCCCCACTCTAAGCAGTTTACAGAGTCAGCCTATTGCCCCCAACAATCTTGGTCCTTATTTTACCAACTTCAGAAGGATGGAAGGGTGAATCATCCTTGAGCCTGGTGAGATTGGAACTGCCAAACTGCAGGCCAAAGTAGCCTGCAATGCTGCACTCTAACCATTGCACCACCATGGCTCAGGATATATATTTAGGTAATGTTATGTTGCTTGAAAACTAACTTAAGGATGGTTTAGAATTTTCTAAAACCACAGCCATGTGGGTTTTTTTTAATTGTATTGCTGCATCAAATAAAGGATTTCCTTTTTCTACCTTTTTTCAGATTAGCTGTAAAAACATTCAACAAAGTTGTGAGCCAATGAGAACTAATTAAAAGCATCAGTGTGGCAGCACTTAATACATAATCAATTAATTTGGGAAACGATTTCACTATCATGAAAGGTTTAATTGATTCACTAACCCAAAAGAAGAAGATGATGATGACAGCGGGAGGCAGGAATCACTCTCTCCCTTGCAATCCCCCCAGCACCTGGGGCTGGCGAAAAAAGCAAGAGCCGTTCTTAAGATCTCTCTCTCTCTCTCTCTCTGGAATAGTCAAGCTCTTTCCAGCATGCACGATCCGCCGCCGCCGCTTTGCACCTTGCAAATGCAAAAACCACAGAGGGCTCCAGGATTTTGTTTTTGCAAAGAGCAGGGCGAGCAAAGAAGAGCAGCCAGCCAGCAACCTGCTACCGGTAGTCCAAATAAACAGCGCTGCTTATTGAGTTGGAGGTGGGGGGGAGGTAGGAATTAGGGGGAGAGGGGACGCCTTGGAAACCATGCAAGAACTTTTCTGCTTCTGATTACCCCCATGCTTACAAGTTGCAAAGGAAACACGGAAGCAGGGAAGCAGCTGCCCAGCTCCAAAGCTCCACACTATTTTTTTTTCAGAGGGGAATCTGTCACTCGAGTATAAGCTGAGGGGTTTTTTTTCAGCACAAAAAATGTATTGAAAAACTCAGTTTATACTCAAGTATATACGATAGATGGAATTCTTTTTTTTTTTTAAACAAATTTTATTAATTTTACAAACACAATACACAAGACATAAACTAAAACATCTTTTCTGAAGGCTGCCTGATCCTGGGTTAAAACTCTTCACACAGACACAAATTCAAACATCATATTCATTTTATATATCCTTCCATCTCTTGTTATCATTTTCTTGTCTTTTTTTTTTTTATAAACCAATTTTATTAATTTTGCTAAAACAGTGCACAAACAATCAAAGCATAACAGCTTATAACCATTTTCAACAACATTCTTTGTCTGTTCTATTTCCAACTATCCAGTCATCTTTTTTCTTTTACTATACTTCTCCTATACACTATTTGGAGTGACGCCTTTACCCTAACTTAAAAGTACTTCATATAACACTTAATTTATCTTGGGATTCTGTTTAATAAATTCTAAATTTACACAATAAATTTTATACTCTAAATACATATATAAAAACACAATCTTATATACCTTCCAGAATCCCCCTTTTATCCTTAATTAGATTCACCCATTGTCTCTGAATAAGCTTTTTTTCTTTAGATCTTGCTTCCCCCCATTGAGGCTTCTCCTCCCCCCCTTTCTCTCTTGCTTATTCTTCTCCTTGCCCTTTTTACCCCTTTGTCTCTCCTCTTCCCTTTTCTTACTCCCTTTCCTTTGCTTTCTAACCTTGCATCCACTTTTCCTCTCATTTTTCTTTTTTTTTGGTTGTTTTTTCAAACCTTAAAATCCCCTTTTTCTTATCCTCTTTCTCCTCCTCCCCGGAAAAAACCCATTGTTCATCAAAGATGGCTTCTTGTTCCTCTTCTTCTTTGTCCCAGTCATTCTGCTGCGTAATCAACTTTTCATAAGTACATAACGCCATTTCTAAAAATTGAAATGAAGTGCCCAAAGTATCTTTTCCATCTTGTTCTTCCTTTTTATATTTTTGATATTCAATCTTTAGTTCATCCACAAGCGATGCCATCCTGAAAAGAAAAACTTTCCCCAAAACAACCACCCAAGTATTTTTAGTCAAAAGTAATTCAAAAAGAAAGTTCCAAAAGTTAATACTTTTCTTCCTTCTTCTATTTCTCTTTCTGGGGTTACTGTTTAATCAAAGAGGTCCAATTACCATATTTCTTTTTTTAGTATTCTTGGCAATCTCCTCCTTTTTCCACTTCTGCTCCAATATTTTTCCGCTCCCTTCCCACTTGCAACATCAATTTTTAAATGATCAGAAATCCATACCTCTAATAAAGGTTTTCCAATTTCTTAAATTTTTAAGTCCAATGTCCAAGCAACTTTCAGAATATTTCACCTTCAGTGCCCAAACAAATTTCAAATCTTCTTCTGCTTTTTTCATGGGGTGGGAGAGTGAAGAAAAAAAAAGTTCCCTTTAACAGCTTCTCCGCCACTTTCGATCTTCTTAGGGATACAATGTATCCTCCAGCAATTCAGACAGCTCAGTTCCAGCGAATTTAAAGGATGTTGATTGACCTGGCTCAGCCAGCACTTTCACTTTTCTTGCTTCCTCCAGCACGATCTTACCCGGTTGCAGACTTCTTCATGGCGGCCATTGCTGACCGCCGCTCCACCGCTTTGGGAAAAAGGGGTTTTTCAGGACGAGGAGGGGCTCTGCGACACCCCCAAACCCCTGTCCAGCTCCCCTCTCTCTTCGGCTGTCCCTACAGGGCAGCCATATCCCCCTGACCCGTTTGGATCGGGGGTACCTCGGCGGCTAGCACAGCAGGAATCGCGAGCGGTTGCGAATTCCTGCTGCCCCGAAGCCACGCAAAAACCGGAAACCGGTAGATGGAATTCTTATAGAGAGAGATTATTTAAGATTCTGACTGACAGTATAAATTATGTGCTCCTAAAAATATAAACCCATTGTGTCATAGTTTCAGAGATATTTCCTTACCTAAAGAAAGAAATAGAAAGTCCATCTGTTGGCAAAAGTAGCAGTGGGAGCAGGAGCAACTTCATATATCTC
Organism: Hydrophis major; assembly: GCA_033807585.1. Classification (NCBI taxonomy): domain Eukaryota; kingdom Metazoa; phylum Chordata; class Lepidosauria; order Squamata; family Elapidae; genus Hydrophis; species Hydrophis major. The sequence goes on along the minus strand of CM066328.1, from coordinate 248,208,438 downwards.
ACTGGCTTCTCCATTGTGGGAAGCTGACAGGAAACATCATAAACCTTCCTTTTTTTTCTTTTTTTCTTTCTATTGTGTATGCAATATAATTAATAAAGTGTGAGCTTGGAGTAAGTGCAGGGTTCTGGTCCTGCACTTCTGATTGGCTGTTAAGTGGCCGGACCAGATTGGCCCGTTCCGATTAGCCCTTAACAGAGAGTTCTTATTGGTTATAAAAGCTAGCATTCCTAGCTTGTTATTGGTTAAACGTTACAAGGTTTGCCTATATAAGGCGGGTTTTACTGATATTAAATGAGCAAGTCACGATGTAAATAAAGAGCTGAAGTTCACCGTTCAGAAACTTGTCTCCATTCTTTCTCGCCCATGCTCAAACTTAACACTGGCGATGAGGATAGGATTTGGAGACATCTGAACCAACGAAACTTCGAAGAACACTGAGCACGTGACAGACGACGCCAACAACGGAACCATGTCCGGCGGCATCGTACCACCCGCTCCATTCGATCCAACCCAAGAGGACTGGGAGTCCTACATGGATCGCTTCCAAATGTTCCTAGAGATGAACAATTTAAAGGACGCCACACCAGGAAAGAAACGGGCGGTGTTCCTAATGCATTGTGGTCCAACCGTATTTAAGATGGCTAAAGCACTAGCCAAACCCCGAGAAGTGAAGGCCATGGATTGGGACGACCTCGAACCTATCCTGCGAGACCACTACACTCCAACCGTGCCTACTCTCGTGAGACGCCACGAGTTTTATCAAAGAAGCCAGCGAAAAGGAGAAAGCATGACCGACTTCATAGCAGACCTCCGAAATTTGGGAGGCCTCTGCGGATTCACCGATCTAGAAGAAGCACTAAGACATTGCATAGTTGTGGAATTAGATGCGCCAGGCATCCAAAGCAAGCTGATGGCGAAAGGCAACATCAGCCTTGCCGACGCCATCGCCGATGCTACTGTGGCGGAAGCAACCAAGAAGTCGACTGCACAACTACGCTGAAACCACACTCCGGTACCACCACCGGCCAGCGAAATCTCACCTAGTTCAGAAGGGCAGCTCGCGACAACGCACCACAAGGACCTCTCTTTGTCGTCAGACAGCAACGAAGAAGGGGTCCACCAACTGCAGTCCGACTGGGACCCTCACCCGAAGCCCTTACGCCCTTGCGCTGGCTGTGGAGCCAACCATGCCAGGTCCGAATGCAAATTCCGCGACGCACTCTGCCATGAGTGCGGGAAACGAGGCCACATCGGACGGGTCTGCCGCAGCTTGCCAAGACCCAGCCAGGTCTCAAAAGGGGCTAACTATTGCCAATTGACAGAAAACCATCCTGTAAGGCAAGAACCAGTAAACCACTCCTACAGAAATCGAGCTTTGCAAAGAGAAGAGGCTCACCATACTATTACTATCGGTCACGCCTCAGCCTTGGACACTAAGAAAATCCGAGTCACGGTAGCCATCGAGAACCAGCCTTGCCACATGGAGGTCAACTCGGGATTGTCCCTCTCGATGGTGTCTTGGAAGACACTCAAGCAACTCATCCCCACAATTCAACGCCAAGATCTCCGTTTCCAATGCCTCATCCTCAAGGACTATCAGGGGAATCGAATCCCCATCGTCGGGTCCTGCCGAGTCTGAGTCTCCTTCAAGAAGCACACAGCATACTTACCTTTAATGGTCATCGATAGAGATAGGCCTAGCCTACTGGGCCTCCAATGGTTCGCGCCACTCGGCATTGAAATGGCCAGCGTAAATCGAGTTGGTGGCTGTAACTGGGAGGAAGACCTTATTTCTGAGTTCAGGAACGTCTTCACGGACAGCTTAGGCGAGTACAAGGGGACCCTGATCTCATTCAGCTTAGATCCAAAAATAGCTCCCATTCGCCTAAAGCCCCATCGAGTTCCGTTTGCCTTAAAATCGAAAATCGACGAACAACTCGACAAACTGAAAGCTCAGGGGGTGTTGGAGCCCATCGATCACTCCCTGTGGGAAACCCCTATTGTAACACCCATTAAGCCAGACGGATCAATCCCAATTTGTGGGGACTACCGGGCCACTTTGAACCACACCCTGCAGCAGAACACGTATCCAGTTCCGGTGGTGCAGCACCTCCTCCATTCGCTGGGGGGCGGGAAAGTTTTCACTAAATTGGATTTAGCTCAGGCATATCAGCAATTACCAGTAGATGAAAAAAACGGCACAGGCCCAAACTATTGTGACGCACCGAGGTGCCTTTATATGTACCGGCTGCAATTCAGAGTAAGTGTAGCCCTGGGGATTTTTCAGAGCCTTATGGAAAGGTTATTGCAAGGGATTAAGGGCGTGGTCCCCTATTTTGACGATGTATTAATTGCAGCTCCTACAAAAAGAATCTTACAGGACTGGTTAAAATTAGTCCTAAAAAAATTCCAAGAGGCCAGTCTTAAGGTTAAAAAAAACAAATGTAAATTGTGTACTGACAGTGTTGAGTTTTTAGGGTACCTGATTGATAGCCAGGGCATTCACCCTACCGAAAGTAAATTAAAAGCGATCAAAAATGCTCCCAGACCATGAAACAAGGCCGATCTCCAGGCGTTCCTAGGCCTCATCAATTTTTATAATGTATTTTTACCACACAAAGCAACGGTCGCTGAACCATTACACCGATTGTTAGATAAAAGAGCAAATTGGCTATGGGGTTACCGTGAAGAACAGGCGTTCCGAAATGTTAAAAAATTGCTCACTTCTGACTCTGTACTCATGCAATATAACGAGACTTTGCCGTTAGTTATAACCTGTGATGCATCGCCTTTCGGGGTGGGCGCCATTTTGAGCCACGTACTGCCTAATGGGAACGAAGCCCCTGTTGCATATTTTTCAAAGACTCTTTCAAAAACGGAGCGGAACTATGGACAAATTGATAAAGAAGCCCTTGCAATTGTCTTAGCTGTGAAAAGATTTCACGAATACGTGTATGGTAGGGTTTTTACTATTGTGACTGACCACAGCCTTTGTTGGGGATAATAGCCGGAGATAAGCCGACTCCCTACATATTATCTCCTAGGATGACCCGATGGTCAGAATTCTTAGCTGCTTATAATTATTGGCTGCAATACCGCCCGGGGAAAGCCATTCCCCACGCCGACGCATTGAGCCGAGCACCGCTTCCAGAGACTCTCGACGATCCGGCACCAACGGTAACCACATTGCAAATTGAAGCACTCAACTCGCCGCCACTGACTGCCTGAGATATCGCGAGAGAAACTAGATGCGACCACACCCTAGCACAAGTCCTAGGCTGGGTAGAACGCGGATGGCCATTGGACCAGTTATCAGATGACTTCACACCATTCAAAACTCGACAGACCGAACTCTTCTCCCAGAAAGGCTGTGTCATCTGGGGCGATAGAGTCGTTATTCCAGAACGGCTGCGAAAAGCGCTGCTGAGAATTTTGCACGATGGCCACCCCGGCATCGTGTGAATGAAAGCCCTTGCACGAAGCTACGCATGGTGGCCGGGCATTGACAAGCAAATCAAACAGTGGGTTAAAGCTTGTCCCAAATGCCAAGAAGTCAGCAACGCCCCACCAAAAGCCATGCCTACTGAATGGGAGACACCACGTGGACCCTGGTCCCGAATTCACCTGGACTTCGTGGGACCAACCAAGGGCCACACCTTCCTGCTTACCGTCGATGCCTACTCCAATTGTCTCGAAATTCATTGCATGACAACTATGACCTCCAAGGCGGTCATCAAGATTCTAAACAGACTCTTTGCAACCCACGGATTACCAGATGTCCTGGTATCCGATAACGGCCCACAATTTACTGCACTAGCGTTCGAGCAGTACCTCACTGACCGCGGCATCCGCCATGCGCTCACCTCACCTGCGCACCCTGCGAGCAATGGCCGAGCAGAATGCATGGTTCAATTTGTGAAGAAAACCTTGCAAAAGGTAGACTACGACAACATTGATGACAAGGTCAACCAAATCCTCTTTTTGCAACATATCACCCCACATAGCACCACCAACAAAACTCCCGCTGAACTGCTAATGGGACAAAAGCTCCGCTCCCACCTTGACCGGTTGCACCCTGCGTATGAACCAGAGAAACCACTAGGATCCAGCAGCCGCTGTCGCACCTTCCAGGTAGGAGACCTGGTTTATGCAAAAAACCTATCGGGCGACCCGTTGTGGGTGGAAGCGACAGTAGTACATGTAACTGGCCCTAGATCCTACCTCGTGCAATGCCTTGACGATAAACTTTGGAAACGGCATATTGACCAATTACAGTCGTGGCTTGCAGCGGCCAATTCGCAACTCCCCTATGACCAAACTGAGGGGGGGGAGGTACGGAAGAAGATGAAGCCCTAGGAAACCCGTTCGAAGGAAACGACGATTTAATTGAAACTCAGGAAATGGAGCCGGAGGGAGAAATGTCTGCACCTCAGGGAATCGAGGAAAATGTGGGCAACGACGTAGAAGTGAACTCTGAACCAGAAACAGCCCCACTGCCAGACAATGATCTACCTCAGCGAGATTGCAACCAGCCGATACAACGAAAATCAAAGAGACTAAAAAGACAACCGTCCTATTTAAGGGACAATGTAACTGCACCCTGAACTAAGGAACCAGGAGGAAGGGGTGTTGTGTATGCAATATAATTAATAAAGTGTGAGCTTGGAGTAAGTGCAGGGTTCTGGCCCTGCACTTCTGATTGGCTGTTAAGTGGCCGGACCGGATTGGCCCGTTCCGGGGAATCCGATTGGCCCTTAACAGAGAGTTCTTATTGGTTATAAATGCTAGCATTCCTAGCTTGTTATTGGTTAAACGTTACAAGGTTTGCCTATATAAGGCGGGTTTTACTGATATTAAATGAGCAAGTCACGATGTAAATAAAGAGCTGAAGTTCACCATTCAGAAACTTGTCTCCATTCTTTCTCGCCCATGCTCAAACTTAACAGTTTCCTTCCTTCCTTCCTTCCTTCCTTCCTTCCTTCCTTCCTTCCTTAGTGTCTTACCACTAATGGCGGCGCGTATAGACGCAGCGGCTTATGGCTCTCCCGTTCGGTGCTCTTTTCGGTGCTTTTTTCCGCTGTTTGTATACGTCTTCTGGACTATCGGCTCTACGAGCCAACTCTATACACGATCAGATATTATAGACATTGGAATTCAATGCCAGATGTCTGTTTCGAGTGACTTTCATCGCGTCCATAACATCCCCGATGAGATAGCGAGACCAGCGGGCTCTCCGTGGATTGTTGTCGGGGCCAGGAGGCGGCGAAGACGGAGGAGGGAGAGGAAGCAGAAGCGAGGCTGTAGGTCTGGCGTTATGCTTAGGCTGAGGAAACATCCATTCAAGCCACCTCTTCCGAGTCTGTATCTCGCCAACGCCAGATCCCTGGCACATAAAACGGATTATTTACAGCTACAGCTCGCCGGTAACCGCTATGTTCGAGACTGCTGCGTCATGGTAATTACTGAAACATGGCTACATTCTGGGATACCTGACGCTAGCATGCAGCTGGCAGGCCGTACTTTTTTACGCTGGGACAGAACGAAGGACTGTGGTAAGAGCAGAGGAGGGGGGCTCTGCATCTACGTACATGAGAACTGGTGTAATAATGGGACAGTTATAGATAATCATTGTTCCCCGGATCTTGAGTACATGTCTGTAAGATGTCGGCCTTTTTTTCTACCGAGAGAGCTAACTGTTGTGATCGTTACGGCGGTGTATATCCCGCCCGACGCAAACACAGATAAGGCACTCTCTCTCCTGCTGAATACCATAAACGAACAGCAGCAGGCTTACCCTGATGGTGTTCATATTATTGCAGGAGACTTTAATAAGGCCAATCTGAAAACTGTACTCCCGAAGTTTTACCAGTATGTTAAGTGTGCCACGAGGGGAGAAAATACTCTGGATCATGTTTATACCAACATTAAACATGCATACAGAGCCATACCCCTCCCCCACCTTGGGTATTCAGATCATCTCTCCCTCCTGTTATCCCCAGCTTATACCCCCCTCAGACGCAGTAGCAGGCCCATTACGAAGACTGTAACGATTTGGCCTGAGGATGCACTTAGTAGACTTCAAGACTGCTTTGAACAGACAGACTGGAAGATGTTCCAACATCAAGAGTTGGAAATGCATACAAGTACGGTGCTGGACTATATCAAGTTCTGCATCGGAAATGTGACTGTAGACAGAAACATCCGGGTCTTCCCAAATCAGAAACCCTGGATGACTACTCAAGTCCGTGGACTTCTTAAAGCCCGTGACGTAGCCTTCAGGTCAGGCGATAGAGCTTTGTATACAGTCGCCCGAGCTGACCTGAGGAGGGGGATTAAGAAAGCCAAGATGGATCACAGGAGGAGTATTGAGTCCCACTTGTCTAGCCATAACACACGGGAGGTGTGGAAGGGCATACATGACATCACTAATTATAGGGGTTGTCACGGAACAACAGAACATCTGAGTGCAGCGCTAGCAGAGGAGCTGAATAACTTCTTTGCTCGCTTTGAAGTTTCACAACAGCGTACAGCTGCACCAGCCCTACTCCCTCTTCCAATTACATTCAGTTCTGCTACCCCACCCAGTATTTTTTCTGTGACGGAGGATGACGTCAGACGGGTGTTCCGAGCAGCGAACCCCAGAAAGGCAGCTGGCCCAGATGGAGTCCCTGGCAAGGTGCTTAGGGCATGTGCCCCCCAGCTTGCCTCCATCTTCAGAGATATTTTCAACCTCTCCCTGGCCCAGGCAGTTATACCATCCTGTCTGAAATCTGCCATAATCATCCCTGTGCCGAAGAAATCTCCCATCTCCAGCCTCAATGATTACCGCCCAGTGGCGCTTACTCCTGTAATCATGAAATGTTTTGAGAGGCTGGTGCTCCGGCACATCATGAATCATCTCCCCTTGGATTTTGATCCTTATCAGTTCGCTTACCGCACTAATCGGTCTACGGAGGATGCCATAGCCATAGCTCTGCACGCTACGCTGAACCATCTGGAGCAACGGCAGAGCTATGTCCGGATGCTTTTCGTGGACTACAGCTCTGCCTTTAATACAATCATCCCAGGAATTTTAATCAAAAAACTGGATACATTGGGTTTGCCCCCCCTTACTTGTGCCTGGATAAAGAACTTCCTGAGTGATCGGCCCCAGATTGTGAGGCTTGGTCCCCACCTTTCTTCCACACGTACGCTGAGCACTGGCTCCCCACAGGGCTGTGTGCTGAGCCCACTCCTGTACTGCCTCTATACCCACGACTGTAGTCCACACCATGATAGCAACCTCATTGTGAAGTTTGCTGATGACACCACGGTGGTTGGACTCATTTCGAGGGGAGATGAGGCAGCTTATAGGAAGGAGGTCCTGATGTTGGCTGCTTGGTGTTCGGACAATAATTTAGCTCTGAACACCAAGAAAACTAAGGAACTCATTGTGGACTTTAGGAGGCACAACACTGACCTGGCTCCCCTTTACATTAATGGAGAGCAGGTGGAGAGGGTCCATACTTTCCGGTTTTTGGGTGTTACTATTGTTGATAAGATCTCCTGGACGGAAAACACCACGGCAGTTATTAAGAAGGCTCAGCAGAGACTCCACTTCCTGCGAGTGCTCAGGAAGCACAATCTGGCCTCCAGCCTGCTGATTACCTTCTATCGTGCGTCCATTGAAAGCCTGTTGACATACTGCATTACAGTGTGGTATGGTCATTGTACTATGGCAGACAGGGAGAGACTACAGAGGATAGTCAAAACAGCTCAGAAGATCATTGGCTGCCCTCTTTCCTCCCTGTCAGACATCTATTCCTCACGCTGTCTTAGTAGAGCTGTGAACATCATAAAAGACAGTTTCCATCCTGGTAACGGACTGTTTGACCTGTTGCCCTCGGGGAGGCGCTATAGGTGCATCAGGTCAAGGACAAATCGTCTTCAAAACAGTTTTTTTCCCAAAGCTATAACTACCCTGAACTTACATATGCACTGACTTTAAGTCCTGTCAAACATATTGTAAATAATACTTTGGGACAATTGGGAAATTTTTGTGCAATATATCATGACTATTACTGTGCTGGCTGACAAGTGCAATAACTCCTACTGTGAATAGGCACAAATTAAGTGCAATAAGCTGGTAATTTTACTCATTTTATTCTTCTTTGTTGTTTTAGATATTTTTAGATATTCTTATGCACATTCTCTTTTTAACATGTATGGTTGTACTGAACGACGAGTCGCTTAATCTCACTGTGTATGCGTATGATGCAAGTTGTACACGTGGATAGTGACAATAAAGGTATTCGTATTCGTATTCGTATTCGTATTCCTTCCTTCCTTCCTTCCTTCCTTCCTTCCTTCCTTCCTTCCTTCCTTCCTTCCTTCCTTCCTTCCTTCCTTCCTTCCTTCCTTCCTGTTCCTACCTCCCTATCTCCCTCCCTCCCTTCCTATAATTTCTGAAGGCTTTCTATTTACTTTCCTTGTGGGAAACTTGAAGGAAGAAGGTCAGTGGGGAAGTTAGCAGGACGTTACAACAAATCTAAAGTGAGTAAGTAGATAAGTGGCTATGGCCAGGTGGGAGGACACAAGGGAGTTAATGGAGTGAAAGTGGCACAGGTTGGCGGAGAGCACATGGGAAATGGTGCCTGGGGGTGTGAGTGCCCAGAGCAGAACAAGCACAGAGAGACTAGAAAGATTACACGAGTGTGGGAGACTTATTTGAGCAACGTATGTCTTTCCTGCTGGCTTCTCCATTGGCTTGTAGTTAGCTATCAGGGGGCATTGGAAAGGAGGATCATGTGACTGCAGCTGATCACAGGAGTGCAATGGCACTGAAGTAGACACAATTTTCCAACATTTCATTATTGCAGGAGAAATGGGTCACAATATTCTGTGAGTTAGTTCCCTTTGGGGTACCTTGGTTCCATAAATCATAGAATCATAAGGCTGGAAGGTCTTCAAGTCAACCACCTGTTTAAGACAAGAATCTTGATACCATCTTGGAAAACTGGTTTTCCAATCTTTTGGAAGACTTGCAACTCCGGGAGGCAAGCTGTTCCATTGATGCCCTGTGATGCACACCCAATTGAATGACACAAACAAACAGACACAAGAGCTTTAGTAGGATATAGATATCATGGTGGTTTTCTTTCATTATTACAAGAAAAATTAAATGCTCAGGGATTCATTTAACCTTAGGTGACCGCTCCATGAATAAAGCAAATTTTGTCAAGATAATTAATGAGCTTTAAACAGAACATGTATAATGCTACCTTTATTCATTAGTGAACTAGAAAGAGACAATAAAGCACAAATTGATTACTTTGACTATATTATCTTTTGTAGCTGCTGCTAGTTTTCTGGCTCCTTCTTTAATTTAGAATCATGATTTCTATTATTTAGGATGGAACAGGATACAAGTGAGTCCTTTCCAATTTATGAAAAAATAAATCATTGCCAAAAGGACTAATCAGCCCTCCTTTTAAAATTCATGACAATGAAATTCAATAAACACAAAAAAAGAAACTTAATGTACTAATAATATCAGGTATTGCAGCATTTATGTCGGAGGATTGGAGCCCATTTCATCAAATGCATAGCATTAGATCTGCTGCCCCCAATTTGGGGGGAGGGAATTGTAGCAAATTTGCATCCCCAGAACAAAATTTCATAATAAAATGTCTTGTATAATAGAAATCGAAAATAGAATCCTATATAGTCATCCGTGGCTATCTCAAGTAAATCATTACCATCAATAAATTGTTAGTGATTTTGCTTCTGCAAAATGTATTCTTAAATTCAATAAATGGGGGAATATTTAAATATCGCTTTATCTTTACTTGGTTCTCCTTTATTTAGGTAGCCTCATCTTGACCTTAGGCTATATAAAGAATTTACTGATTTCCAACAAAAAAGTGGCAAAACATCCTAAGCAAATAAATCATATAACATCCTTAGTCCCAGAAGATTCTGAGTGCTGCACAAGAAATCAATATAACATATTTCAGTCAAACACTTGGATAAAATAATAGCTTTTTAAAAACTGACATAAAATAGAATCATGGTTATGAAGCAACTTTGCATTTATTAATGGGATTGGGCAAAAGTGGCAACATGTGTACTGTACATATAGGACAGCCATGCTATAATGTTTATGTCATAAGTAATAAGCTTATGCTAATAACTACATACTATAATTCCAAAGATCTTATTAAAGGAGAATCATGCAGATATTAGATAATGATATCTGATGATCAAATTCTATTCCACACACAAAATAAGGCCAACATAAATTTATAAAACTGAAATGTTATTTTCACTTTTGAGGCTAACATTTTGTTTCTTTCTAGAATGGGCCAACTTGTCATGGCCAACTAACCACCAACAACTCACCTCAGGACTTCCTACAGGACAAATCAACACAAGATAACTGTACTCTAGACCCATTCCTCTCTTAATATTATTAAGGCAACTGTCCACCTCTTCCTCATTTCTTAGTTGTATTAAAATAACTGGGTTATTATTATTATTATTATTATTATTATTATTAATAATAATAATAATAATAATAACTGAAAACATGTAAACGTTTGAATAAGTATCACGCTTTACAACCACGAAGTGACATCGACAGGTTGTACCTTGCCAAGAAGAATGGGGAGCAGAGGGCTATTGCAAATCCATCAAACTGTAGAAGAAGAAAAATGAATTTTGAATGATTATGTGAACCAAAGTACAGGAAAATTGCTGCAGGCTGTGAAAACCAAGAACATTATAAAAACAACAGAAACAAAGGCAAAATATAAGGAAAAACATGGATGGAAAACCAAAGCTTTGCATGGACAGCACTTGAAAAACATTGAAAGAAAATGTGATAACAACTTGACACGGGCATGGTTTAAGAGGGGAACCATCCAGAAAGAAACGGAAGGTTTAATACTTGCTGCTCAAGAACAAGCACTACAAACTAATGCCATAAGAGCAAAGATACAAAAATCCACTGACAAACTGCCGACTTTGCAATGACAAAGTTGAAACTTTTTCACACTTGTGGTGGTCTCCCATGGAAAGAATGAGACACAGAGGCTGGTGTACTTGGGATGGGAGTCTAGAGCAAATTCTAGTGCTCCCTTTTATTGAGAATTTCTTACATAGTAAGCATTCACATTGTGGATTACAATAATTAGATATAGTACACAGAACTGTTTACAATTGTCTGAGCTGCTTAATTGTTCCTGGTGTTTGTTTTTAATTTCCTTGCTTATCTCAGTGACCCTTAGGCAGACATGTATGTATAAGGTCTCAGACTAATCATTACCCAATACTGAAGTCAAAGTTTATTCCCACATCTCCCCTGTTTTAGTTTTTTGATGATTGCGGATGCCTTGGTAGCTTTTTGCCATTTGCAACAACAGTTCTCCTTCCGTAGGCTTCACCCAACACATTCCTAAAAGTCCAGGGAGACATTGGATACAACAGCATACACAAAGAGAAAGTATAAAAAGCAATATCACTCCAACAATTAGGTGACGAATCCATGAACCACCTGGCAACCAGGACCAAAGTGCAGACCACATGTCCACTCCCTCGTCCTCCGATTGTAATGGATTCTCACTCAGGGTTTGTTCCATATGCTGTATAGTAGCTGTAATGTTTGGATGTCAGGGTTTGTTCCATATGCTGTATAGTAGCTGTAATGTTTGGAGAATAATCAGAGATATACATGCAACAATGTGTATGAATCACAGCGCAAACTCCCCCTTGCGCAGCCAAAATAGTGTCCACCGCATATCTGGTTTGCAGGACAAAGTCAAGGATTTTTCCTTGCTCTTCTTCAAGCAGCTTTAGAGTTTTAATGGTGTCTTTAAACATCGTAACTGTCCAATTGTTTAAATGATGCAAATCTCTATAGTTCATCATGACTCCTAAAGGAGGAATAACTCCCCTTGATATCTGTGTCCAGTAGTCATGATTCAAAACAGAGTTTACTTCCGTTGCGGAACACGCATTGCGGATATGAGCAGTCCCCAAAGATTTTAAAATGACATGAGATGGGATTACTTTCCCAAAGGTGCAGACTCCTTTCCATCGTGCTGGCATGCGATCATAGGCCATCCGTCCACACAGCAACCATAGATTTGCTCCTAGGAGATGGCCAACCGTATTTGGTTCAGCATAGATTAATCGTGCAAAAGATTCCATTAACATAGCCAAATAAGTGGGCGGTGATGCGTATTTCCCATTTGCACATTTGGGCAGCTGGTTTTCTATCATGATGGGACATGTGGCAGGGATAATTGGACACCCATTTTCATTGATCAAAGATATGATATCAAATTTAGAAATATTATGTACAAAGTAAGTGAGATTTTTTGTTTTCATGTTATCCGGATAAACCCGACTTCCATTGCCAATAATAATTGTTTTGTTACAAAATGGATATGTTCCCAAGTAAATCATATTCTCTACTATCTCATTGTGAGTCCAGCAGATACCCGCCACCTCTTGGATTCGGCTTCCAAGATGCAATGTATTTATGTTACTTGTAGTCCAACTGTTAGACCACATCCCTGAACAACCATAGCATTGTCCCTTATACCAGTCACCTTCGGCCAGAGATACTGCAACCATTAGAAGCCCTGATGTTTTGTGAGTTGGCATGTGCATACATACCCAACAATCAGTTTTATTATGAAGGTTTGCTAGCTTCCCCATGTCCTGGATCAACGTGTTTCTTTTCCATTCCCCCAAATCCATCCCCTTGCCCCTTTGGCTGATGATAAGGACGCACACAGCAAGCAGGAACCCAAACAACTGTCCCCTCATCTTCAACAGCAGCGTATCCTCAGCCCCAAGTTATCAGCGGGACAGGTCCTTTCCACGTTGGATCTGGTAGTCTCTTATACCGAACTTTCAGTCTTGGCGTACCTGCAGAAGGGGAGGAAGCAAAATGCCTACTGGCTGCCGTAGCAGCGGGGGATCCTGTCATGTTTAAATAATTTAAAGTGTATAAGGTAATATTAAGAATGTTTTGTATGTAAGTCAAGCCATATCCATCCACTTCCCCCGTTTTTGTTTTTGTGTGAAGGAGTGCTTGTTTTAGCGTCTGATGATCTCGTTCCACAATGGCCTGACCAGTGGAATTGTAGGGAATGCCAAATTTATGTATAATTGACCATCGATGACAAAATTCCGCAAAGGCGGTGCTAATGTAAGCAGGGCCATTATCAGTTTTGATCTCCATTGGTGGCCCCACATGTGTGAAGGTACGGAGACAATGGTTGACTACATGTTTTGTAGCCTCTCCTCGTTGAGGCGTTGCAATAATAAATCCTGAATAGGTATCAACGGTGACATGCAGATGGTGCCATGGTTTGAAGGGAGGGTGTTGTGTGACATCCATCTGCCATAGTTGACAAGCAGATGTCCCCCGAGGATTTACTCCTTGAGGAAGAGCAATGGATTGAGCACTGCAACTAGGACATTGTTGAATAATAGCTGCAGCTTCTGCAGCAGTGAAACCAAACTGTTTACAAAGAGCTTTGGCATTTTGATGAAAATAGCTATGTGAGTCCCATGGAGTAACAGGAGAAAGCGAGAGACAGGACATGGCTGAGGCCGCTGCGTCAGCCACGTCATTCCCTTCCTGCAGCTCCCCGGGAAGTGGCTGGTGGCTGCGAATGTGTGTGATATGTAGAGAATGTGTGCGAGAATGAAGACAGTTTTGCAGAGCTAGAAACAAACTCATAAGATTAGCATCAACAGATGGAGAAAAATAAGCAAATTCAATGTTAAGTATCAATTGATAAACGTAAAGAGAATCCACAATAAGATTTAGTGGTTCTTGTGCAAATTCCTGTAAGACCAAAATAGCAGCAGCTAATTCAGCCCTTTGTGCTGATTGCTGAGGAGGGGTATGAAAAACAACATTTTTGTTTTCCATACCCCTTCCTGTCTCCATGCACAAGCTCCATAGGTCTTACCACCGTCCGCATAAACGGTCACTCCCCCAACTGGCTGCTTAGCAATAACTGAATTAAAATTTACAGATACGTTTTTTTTTTTTTGAAAAAGATTTTATTAATTTTCTACAGACAAACAAAACAAACAAAACATAAAAACATCAACTCTCATATGTACATCAAGTGTGTCAGTTGATTCATCATTTTTGTGCATTCATTCTGTAGACTCAATTACAATTATGTTACATAACAACTCATATCATCAATCCAAACTTATGTATCCTAATATCACCAAAAAAAAAAATTATTTTTGACTATATTTTTAATCATTCATGCTTTATGAGCTAACAATACTTTAAACCAATTTACTCTATAACAAATCCTATAATCATATCATATCAATCCTTAAAAAACCTTTTATAAATATGTCAAATAACAAAATAATAGCAAAACATTCTAACATTCTAAATATTCTATTGTCGTATTTTATCATCTAGCCATTTATAAAAAAGATCCCAAATTTCATAAAATTGTTTATCCTCTTGCTCTCTAATTTCGAATGTCAATCTGCTCATCTCAGCACATTCCAATATTTTCTTAATAATTTCTTCCTGTAATGGTATTTTCTCATTTTTCCAATTTTTAGCAAATACAATCCTAGCCGCTGTTAATACATTTACAATCAGGTATTTCAAATCTTTACTATATATATCAGGTAAAATTCCCAATAAGAAGATCTCCGGTTTCAAGTCTATATGTTTCTTTGTCATTTTTTCCAACCACATGTGAATTATAGTCCAATATTTTCTAGCATCCTCACAAGTCCACCACATATGGTAATACGAGCCGGGTATCTGATGACATTTCCAGCATTTTTCAGATTTGTTCTTAAACATTCTTGCTATTCTTGTCGGAGGAAAGTGCCACCTGTAAAACATCTTATACAAGTTTTCTTTATATGCTGTTGACATTGTCATTTTATAATTTTGAGACCACAATTTCTGCCATTTCTCTAAATCAATCCCATATCCAAAATTCTTCCCCCAAACAATCATAGTTTCTTTAACTTGTTCTTCCTCTAATTTAATTCCCAGTAAATAACCATATAGTTTTTTAATCACCTTCTCATCAGTACCCATCAAAATCTTATCTAAATCAGTCTGTTTATCATAAAATCCCTCCTTTTTGGAATCTTCATCATACCTTGAATGTATTTGTGCATATGAAAACCAATTCATCTTTATACCTTGTTCCTCTAAGTTTTGGATCGATTTAAGTTCACCCTTTTCATCTAAAAGTTCCCCATATCTAACTGTTTGTTCCTTCTTATAAATTATAGGATAGGAAAATGCTTCAATGGTCGATAACCAAACTGGAGTTTTCAAATAACATTGTCTTTTTATCTTCTCCCAATTCAACCACAAAGACTCCCGTACATAATGTCTTCTAAAATAACCCTGTGTTTTAGTTCCCTTATACCATAAAAAAGCATGCCAGCCCAGCAGCAAGTCATGCCCTTCTAATGTCAACAACCTATGTTTCCTTAATGTTATCCATTCTTTCACCCACATCAAACTTGCAGCTTGATAATACAATTCCCAATTAGGCAGGCCAAAACCTCCTCTAATTCTAGCATCTTGCAGAAGCTTTAGCTTTATTCTCGCTTTTTTACCTTGCCATATAAACTTCAACATAATTTTATTTAAATCTTCAAAATAGTCTTTTCCAAGCCTAATTGGTATTGTTTGAAACAAAAATAAAATTCTAGGTAGGATATTCATCTTAATTGTTGAAATTCTCCCTATTAATGACAATTGCAAGTTTTCCCACTTCTTCAAATCTGTAGTTATCTGTTGTTTAAGTTTAATATAATTATTCTCCTTTAATGTGCTACATCTTGTTGTCAAATATATCCCCAGATACTTTACCTTATTTGTAACTTGAATTTTCAAAAGGTCTGCCAGTTCTTCTCTCTGTCTCGATAGCATATTCTTTGTCAAGATCTTTGTTTTGTCTTTATTTATTTTCAAACCAGCCACCTCTCCATATGCCTCTATCCTTTCCAATAACTTTGGAGCTGTTTCTAGCGGATCTTCCAAAATAAAAGCTAAATCATCAGCAAAAGCTTGTAGCTTAAATTCTTCCTTCTTAATTTTCATTCCTTTTATGTTTTTATCATCCCTAATATTTCTATTCAACACTTCCAAGGTCAACACAAATAACAAAGGAGATAGGGGGCATCCTTGTCTTGTGCCTTTCCTTATATTAATAAAATCTGTAAGTTCCCCCTCCATCATTACCCTTGCTGTCTGTTTATTATATATGGCTTCTATTGCTTGAATAAATTTTTTAGCAAAACCCATCTGCTCCAATAATAATAACATGAATCTCCAGTTCACGTTGTCAAATGCTTTTTGAGCATCTAGGAATATCAAAGCCATTTGTTTTTCAGGATGAGCCTCATAGTATTCCAAAGTATCCAAGATTACTCTCATATTGTCTCTAATTTGTTTCTTTGGCAGAAATCCATTTTGATCTGGGTGAATAAAATTATTTAAATATTTTTTAAGTCTTTCTGCTAAGATTGAAGCAAAAAATTTATAGTCTGCATTCAATAAGGAAATAGGTCTATAATTCTTAATTTGCAATGAGTCAGTCTCTTCCTTCGGTATAAGTGTAATATAAGCCTCTGACCATGTTTTAGGTATTATCTTTTTTAACATAACTTCATTCATAACTTCTAACAATGGAATGCTCAATGATTCTTGAAATGTTTTATAGAATTCTGCTGGAAGCCCATCTGGACCTGGTGCTTTCCCATTATTTTGTCTCTTAAATGCTTCATTTAGTTCCATCATTGTTATATTGCTTTCTAGCATTTCTTCAGTCTCTTTAGATACCTTTGGTAAATTAGCTTCCTGTAAATACTGTTTGACTTTTTCTTCACCAATATTCTCTTGTTTATATAGTTGTCCATAAAAATCTCGAATAATTTCTTTTTTCTCCTTATTCCCATAACAAACTTGGCCTTGTTCGTCTATTAACTTCAATATTTTTCTTGATTCCTTCTCTTTTCTCAATTTATATGCTAGCCATCTACCTGGTTTATTTGCATCTTCAAAATAATTCTGTTTAGAGTTTCTAATTTTCTGTGCCAGTTCTTCTTTCTCTATTAATTCCATTTTATGTTTGATTACATCCAGCTTCAATTTAATATCCTTTTTCTGTGGCATTTTCTGTAATTCTTTTTCAAGAGTTTTATACTCATCTTCCAAGGCCTTGGAAGCTTGCCTTTTCCTAATCTTTTTCCTTGTATAATCTATTATCAAACCTCTAGCGTATGCCTTCATTGTATCCCACACATTCTGCGTTGAAGTATCTTCTTTTTTATTTTCTCTAAAAAAAAAAGCCAATTCCTTCTCCATCCATTGTATAAAATCTTTCTCCTTTAAAATAGTATTATTTAATGTCCATCTCGATCTTCTTTTTTGTCCTTTCCATTTAATTGTCATTGGGCTAT
Source organism: Hydrophis major (assembly GCA_033807585.1). NCBI lineage: Eukaryota > Metazoa > Chordata > Lepidosauria > Squamata > Elapidae > Hydrophis > Hydrophis major. The sequence continues at coordinate 248,190,969 of CM066328.1, read as the reverse complement.
GATCTGCCCAAGTACTTGTTTCAATACTTGTTTCTTTAATATTAGATATTAATTCTGTTGAGATCCAGACCATATCTAATCTGGACCATGATAAATGTCTATTTGAATAAAAAGTATATTGTTTAGCTTTAACATTTCTTTCTCTCCAAATATCTTTTAAAGTTAATTCATCTGTCATTTTAAAAAAAGACCTTGGGAGAGCCTTTCTATTTTGTTTTGTTGTTGTTGCTATATAGTCCAATTTATTATCCACAATTCCATTAAAATCTCCCATCATAATTATATTAACATAGTCCAGTCCAATTATTTTCATGTGTAGCTTTTTATAAAACTCTACTTGTTTATCGTTCGGAGCATAAATTGCAATTAAGAGTATTTTTATATTATTGTCCATTATTTCTACCATTAATACTCTTCCATCTTCATCCGTGTAAATCAATTTTGCCGGGATAGCCTCTTTGATGTATAAAACCACTCCTCTTTTCTTACATTGAGTCAAAGAAGTAAATATTTTCCCCAATTTTGGCTGCAATAACAATTGTTCATGTTGTTTTTTAATGTGAACTTCTTGTAAACAAATTATATCAAATTTTAATTTCTCTAATTTATGAAAAGTTTTCCTTCTTTTAACAGCCGAATTAAGCCCATTTATATTCATTGTAATCAGTTTTTTTTCTTCCATGATTATGCTTTATATTTAGGTCTAACAGCTCTCGTGGATCTCACTTCACGCTGTTCTTTGCTATCAATCTGTCCCCCTGTTGCTCCTTTCTCTTTTTCAGTCTCCAGTTGTTCATCTTGAAACTCAATTAATGAAACCTCTTTCTCTGCTTCCTCTCTTCTTCCTCCAAAAAATTCTGCATGAAAAAGTTCTGCTTTCTCAATTGAATCAATTCTATATCTCTGCTCTTGCCACCTAAACATTAGTCCTTCTGGAATCAGCCATCTATAATTCACTTCGTTTTCCAGTAGTATTTTGGTCAGGAATCGATATTCTCTTCTCATCTCTCTCACTCTTCTGGGTATTTGTTTTAAAACCACAACCTCTTTACCTTTGTATTTCAGTATTTTCTCTCTTACTACTTGTAATATTTGCGTTTTAATAGATTTTTTGGTAAATCTAATATGGACTTCCTTGGGTAATTTATTTCTCATCGCATATCTTGTATAAACTCGATATATCTCATCTATTCCATCCATCATCTTTTCCTCTGTAATTTCCAAAGCATCTGCCAAAATTTCTATCATCACCGCTGCCAAATTTTCTCCTTTTTCCTCTTCTATATTTTGAAATCTAAGGTAAAATTCTGATCTTTCCATCTCCCACCTCAACATCCCACCTTTTTCTTGTTCAACCGCTGTTAGCCTACTGTCAATATTTCCAATCTTCTTCTCTCTTTGTTTTCCTTCTTCCTCGATTTTTTGGAATCTCTCCTCATACTTGACCATCATTTGTTTAATATTTTCCACTTTTTCATCCGTCTTCTCCATTCTTTGTTCAATGTTCTCTATCCTTTGTTCAATGGTGTCTGATTTTATCTTAAGATCTTATATTCCTTGCATAATCATCTGTAAAGTTACTTTTTCTTGTTCTTTATCTTGCTTTAACATTGTCTGAATTAAACGTTGTCCTCCAGCTGGTGGGGAAGCAGAGGTAGTAGCAGAGATGCCAGATGGTATTGGTTTTCTGCTCATTTCAATGCTTCCAAAGCTTCAAATTCTTCTTAACTTTTAATCCAACTGCTAGAGCAGCCAATTATAATCCAAAATGGAAAACTCCAACAGTAAAAGACACAAAACCAAAAAAGAAACAGGAAAAAAGGAAGAAGAAAGATCTTCAGGTTCTTCTAAACCCTAATCCAATTACGAGATAGTCCACCATGAAAAAGGAAAAAATAAAAAGGCAAAAACAAACAAATCCAAAAATAATAATATTGATTGAAAGCAAAGAAAAGAAAAAGCAAAAAGCAAAAAGAGAAAAGACAAAAAGTTCCTTCAAATTCTTCACACCTTAATCCACTTAAAAAATCTCAATAATCCAAAAAAAACAATAACAAAGTGGTCCAAAAACATAAATAGGAAAAGCAAAAAAGTCCCAACAAAAAAGAAAAAAAAAAAGAAAAAACTCTGAGGCTTTTCCCTTTAAAACAAAAGGCAAATTACTAGAATTGAAATTTAAAAAAAAAAAGACTAGCGAGTGGGGTATATATAAGAGAGCACACTGCACTTTGTTATTTATCCAAGGCTCTTGTTACGACTCTCTTCTCCAGCAGCTTCAAAGCCAAACCTCAAGTGTTGTTGATAACAGTCCAGGAAAGCACCTGCAATAATATTTTGCTGTGCTTTCCCTCTATCTTATCACGTTAAAATGTCCTTGAGAAGATGTCTTTTTGCAATTCTCTCCAATTCAAATAGAATACTTTCAAGCCTCTAGTTGGCAGTGTTACAAAGTTTCTTAATGCTCTTTCTCCCCCCCAAGAGAGGAATAATATATACAGAAAAAAAAAATAGCCAAAGGAAGCCTCTATCCTAAAAAAATTAAAAAATCAAAGGGAGCCTAAAAGTATATATAAAAGAAAATTCAATCCGGTTACCTACAAAGTCACAATAAAATCTTTCCCAAAAAATATCGAGAAAAGAGAAAAAAAAAACACCCCAAGCCTCAATTTGACATCACTTTAAAAAACGCCGCTCAAACAATTTCAATCAAAAAAAAAATCTCACAGCTTCCTCCTCTCTTCAGAATGAACTTTCCAACCTCCGCGAATTTTCAACACTAAAGAGTTTTTCTCACCCAGCCGACACACTTCAATCCAATCACTTTCTTTCCGGAGCTGTCCCGACTTCAGCAGCTATGGAGGCTGCCTCTCCGCCGCCAGCAAAAGGGCTTCTTCCGGATCTAACCAGAGATTTTGCGATATCTCTGGGATCCTGGAACAGTGCCCTTCACAATCACCGTCTCTCCGGGACGATTTAGGTCCGTTAGGACCGACCAGGGGCGAAAATATCAGCTGCGATCTCAGAGCCCCGAGATCGCAGCTGTATCGCCGGAACGAAGCTCCGCCTTCTCCCAAAATTTACAGATACGTTTTGAAGCAACTGGAAATGAGGGTCACTGGGGGTGTGGCAAGAAATCTTCCCCGGCCAATTTTCAAGAGCAATTTGCAATTCAATGGATTAACTATACCAAGTTTCCCACAGAGTGAGGGAGATAGGTAAAAATAACTGAACTAGATCTATGCCATATAAATGCATACTGCGATTTCAGCCTTTGATGATTAACTCACTATAAAGCATAGCCATAGTAGAAACTGTTTTTCAGGGAGTATTTTGCAAATGCTTCAATGATATAAACCTGTGCTTCATGTAATTGAAATAAAGTTGCAGTAGGCAAGGCTGGAGTTTGTAAAATTGCCAAAGCAAACGGAGTATCAGGAATGCATCGATCAACCCAACGCTGCGTTAAAGCCGCATTTACATGTGTCAGTACCTTCCTTTGTTCTGCTGATAAGGTTATAGCAGAATCCGGTCTCGCAGAGCCCTTTAGGGCCAAGAACAAGGGCTGGAGTACTGCTGTAGTTAACCCCAGATAGGGTCTAACCCAGTTAATTGTTCCTAGTATTTGTTGTAATTTTACTAGAGAAATCTTTTCCTCAATTTTGATTTCCGGAATGACCAGATGAGCATAGGTTGCAAGGACCTTATGCCCTAAGTAGGCATATGGCGTTTGACTTTGAATTTTTTCTGGGGCAATATGAAGTCCAAATTGTAATAATACCTCTTTAAGGCAAGGTAACGCTGCCTTAACTGTTCCCGGTGGGCCGGGAGCTGCAATTAAAATATCATCCATGTAGTGGTAAACCTTCCACCCAGGATGAGAGGTTCTGAATGGAGCCAGAGCCATTCGAACATATGACTGGCACATCATTGGACTGTTTAGCATTCCCTGTGGCAAAACCTTCCATTAGTAATGAAAGGTAAGTGCATTGTTATTCAATTCAGGTACGGTAAAGGCAAATTATTTCTTGTCATCTGCATGCAAAGGGATAGAAAAGAAGCAATCCCGTAAATCTACTACAACTAGATCCCAATTACGTGGGATCAGGTTAGGGTTAGGCAAACCACATTGTAATGCTCCCATTGGTTGAAGGATGGAGTTAATGGTTCTCAGATCATGCAAAAATCTCCATTTTCCATTTTTCTTTTTAATAACAAATACCGGAGTGTTATATGGACTAGAAGTTGGCTCAATGTGTCCTAATTGTAGCTGCTCAGCTACCAATTGATGTAAAGCTGTAAGCTTTTCTTTTGGAAATGGCCATTGGTCAATCCAGACTGGCGGAGAGGTAAACAATTGTAATTGTAATTGTATTTTTCCATTATCCAATAACAATTTTTGTGTGAAATTGTGACAGCAAATCTCTACCCCACAAGTTTATATGCAGGGGCAACACAAGAGGTTGAATCCTTGCAGTGTCACCAGTTTCTCTATGCAATGCCTTCAACCAATGTACACTACTTCTTGCAAACTGCATACCACCCACTCCATGAACAGCCAGAGAGTCCTCAAGCGCCCATTCATTTGGCCATTCCTTTTGGCGTATCACAGAGACATCTGCTCCGGAATCTATAAGGCCAAAAAATGATTTTCCCTGAATTTCAATTGTCATTTTTGGTTGCTCTGTAGTCAAATTTTTTTGTCAGCGCGAGCAATTCTGCAGCAACTGGCCATTTCAGTGGACCCAAAACTACCAGTTTGTGGGATCCCAATTAAAGGATTTATAGGGATGTATGGAAGCAATAATAACTGGGCAATAGAGTCACCGGCCATTAATGATGCAGGAGTATCAGTGTACAATTGTATCTTAATAACCCCTTTATAATCTTGATCAATAACTCCTGGAATAACAAAAAACCCTTTTTCTGATGCAGAAGACATGGGAAGTACTAATCCCACTGTTTTTTCTGGCAGTGGCCCATGCAAATGAGTGTCCTCAATATACACTTGATAAGAAAAGGTCACATTAATTGAGTTCAACATTTTTAAACCCAAACCTGCACTCCCAGTAATTGCAGGTGATGCTTTTGTGACAGCCTTGGGAGCGGGGCTAGCTGCACTCCCCAAATTTAGTTTCCCGGATTTTGGTTCTGATCAGAGCGACATTGATTTGCCCAATGAAACCCTTTTTTGCATTTTGGACGGACGTCCTTAATTTTGTTTTTGTTAAATGCCATCCCCCCCCCCCCCGCCGGAGCACGGCACTGGGCTTTAAAATGGCCAGGCTTTCCACAATTAAAACAATTCCCTGTAGGTTTCATCTCTTTTTGCAATGCCATAGCCAAAGTCTCCATGTTGTAAGCCTGAGAACCCACCACTGCACATGCCTTTAATAGATCAGCCAGAGTAACCTCACCTCTAGCCACCAAGGGCTGCAAGATACACTTGCAGTCAGCGTTTGCATTTTCAACTGCCAATTTCAGCAAAAGTTCTTTTGCAGCTTCCTCATTAGAGATTTGCCTGGTAATAGCCAATTGTAGCCTTTCCACAAAATCATTATGAGACTCAGATGCTGTTTGCTTAATTTGAGAAAAAGACCATGCTGGGGTTCCCACATCCTGGATGCGGGACAACGCCCCAAGGACAGCTGCCATAACCACTGGAAATACATGATCAGACAAATTAGCAACTTGATCAGCAGTGGATTCAAACAAGCCTGCCCCATAGATTTGGTCTGGCATATACAGCCCCCCGAAATTCCTTCCCCTAGTGATAGCTTCCCTTTGGTATTCTGAGTCAAAAACCACATACTGAGTAGAGCTCAATATCATTCTCATTAAATCTTTCCAGTCACTAGGAATCATGCGTGAGGTAGCCAAACTTGTCAGGAGCCCCTTTGTAAAAGGACTTTGAATACCATAATCTTTAACTGCTTTTTTAATTTCCCTAAGAACTGCTAAAGGAATCGGAACCCATTCAGTCTGCAGATTGCCTTGAGCATCCACTTGCCTATTGACTGGAAACAAATTCATCTGGGTAATCTCATCAGACTCTAATTTCCCCTCATTGAAAGCCTGATGCATCATGGCTTGAACTTTTCCCATTTTTGGTTGGATTTTCTCATCCACAGGCATAGGCTGTGGAAATGATAAATCACACTCCAGTTTTGGGGAAGGAGGGTGCAATACAATTCCTTTATAAGGAGGAGGTTCTACTAAAGTTTTTAAAAGAGGTTGTTGCTGGGTCTCTAAAGCAGTCATAACAACCTTCCAATATATCAAAATTTCAGCTGTTGCCCGTGGCTCTTCATGAAGGATAGTTCCAATTCTCCTCCATGTGTCTAACTTTAAAGAGCCTTTCTCTTGATACCAGGGACATTGCCACCAGATCTCTTGCAGCAGCTCTCTCACATTATCTTTTGAAAGAACTATTTGCTCCCCCCCAGAGGGTTTAAAGATAAAGAAGTTTGTCCTGACTAACTTCAGCAGCTCACTAACATGCCGTTCCTGTGGCTGAGAGAGTTTTCCCCCCATGTTCCCTGAATAATCCTATTGTCCAGCAATAGTTAAGTACGTACTTTACCTATTCCAGGAGAGGAAACACAGAGGTCCGGACACGTACCACCTGCAGTGGATCACGTCGGGGTCACCATTTGTGGTGGTCTCCCATGGAAAGAATGAGACACAGAGGCTGGTGTACTCGGAATGGGAGTCTAGAGCAAATTCTAGTGCTCCCTTTTATTGAGAATTTTGTACATAGTAAGCATTCACATTGTGGATTACAATAATTAGATATAGTACACAGAACTGTTTACAATTGTCTGAGCTGCTTAATTGTTCCTAGTGTTTGTTTTTAATTTCCTTGCTTATCTCAGTGACCCTTAGGCAGACATGTATGTATAAGGTCTTAGACTAATCATTACCCAATACTGAAGTCAAGGTTTATTCCCACACACACTTAATATGTGAGTGCGGTAAAATTGCGCAAACTGACTACAAAGCTAGAATGATCAAGTTGCTAAATTAATCCACTGGTCATTGTGTAAAAAATATGTCCTATCTGTATCAGAAAAGTCATGGCAACATAAAAGTTGTCAAAAATGAGACGGTGAAGATCTTGTGGGACTTTCTAATACAGACGGATCATCATTCAGAACACAACAGGCCAGATAAGTAGTTGCTTCCCCAAACCCCAAAAACTTTAACCTTAGACTGTCTACTATTGACCTCACCCCTTTCCTAAGAGGTCTGTAGGGGGCGTGCATAAGCTCACCAATGTGCCTACCATCCCTATCCTATTGTTTCTTTTATTTTTCTTATATGTACCCATTTCATGTATTCATAACTATGTTTTTACTTATACCTATTATCTTGTAAGCGATTGAAAATCAAAATTAAATAAATAAGTAAGTAAGTAAATAAATAAATAAAAATAAAATATTACTGTTGTTGAGGGCCGAAGCATACAATTTATTGATATCACTGTACCAGGAGACACCAGAGAAGAAAAAAAAGAACTGAGGGAAGAAATCACAAAATATTACAACCTGGTCATCGAAACTACATGATTATGGATAAAACCAGTAACAGTTATACCCATTGTCATCAGGGCACTTGGTGCTATGTCCCAAATTTTTACAAAACACATCAAGAAATTGCAGCTTTCTGCAATAACACCAGCAGAACTGCAAAAACTGCGCTACTCGGAACAACGTATATTTTAAGAAGATACTTGGTTGATACCTAGAATGCCAGCAGCAACCCATATCAACCATTAGCACCAGTCACTGGCGATTTGTAATACATTTTTAAATGTTCAGTTATATTTTTAATTTTATTTATTCATATTCCACTTTTATTGTTTTTACAAATAACTAGTTCTTGTTTTTCATGCTGCAATTTAGGCCAGAGCTGAACATTTGAAACAACTGTGTCATTCATACAATTGTGTCAGCTTGCTCAATTATCAATAACTAGTGAAGCAATATAAAAAAAAAAAAGGTAGATTTTCTTTTGTGAAGAAGGCACATTTCAACATTATTTTAAAATAATCTTCTTAACCAACCCCTTTTTGAGTTTGTTCCAAATTCTAAAAATCAGGACATTTTTGTCACACAGTGAATAGAGCAAAATCATGTAAAAGTGGTTTCCTTTGTTTTCGTATGTCTTTATTTTTGTAGCAAAATCCAAACTTTACCAAAAACATTCCCAAATCCGATTTAAACTTGTATCCCATGTAACCAATCAGGAGCATAAAGTGGGATACACAGCACTCCCATGTTTTTCCATAAGAACCTTGGAAGGTAGGTTTGGGTAAGGGAGAGTGGCCAGCTTAAATTCATCCAGAAATTTCTAAACATAGATTTAAGCCTGAATATCTCTAGTCCCGATCCAGCAGCATAATACAATATCATACTACCTGAAAACATAATCAAACAAAGCCAGATAATAATTGCTACATGTTCAGAGCCTTCTTTATCACACAGCACAAACTGTGATCCCTAAAATTTAACTAAGGTTTCTAGAATCCTTGCAAAAGGGGCTATCAATTTCAATTTTTAATACATAATGAAACATTATTAAATGCATACAGAACAGTTAAAGTAACTGCATTTAATTAATAAAAAATAAATTACATCCAATTTAGTCTTTGCCTTACCCCAACTTGCTTTTTGAAATGCAACTCTTGCACTAGGACTAGTTCTCACTCCTAAAAAGGCTTTTTTATATATATATATATATAGCATATTCACAAATCATAGAGTGATGCAGTGGTCTAGAGTGGAGCTCTCGTCTCACAATCAGGAGACTGTGAGTTCAATTCTAGGTATTGGCTGACATTTCTCTCTCTGGGCACATTGAGTATATATCAGCTGGCAAACTCTGCATTGACAACAGGAAGGGCATCTGGCTAGTAAACACTCAGCTCCATTCAGTTGCCGCAACTCCACCTGGATACAAGGTTTTACAGGGTCATTGAAAGACCAAACAAAAACAAAATATGCAGGAATCATCTGTAGGAAATAAAATCATGTCCTTTAAAGCTACCAAGTGATTTGAATTCCACCCTGCTTTTTGGAGAAGTCCAACAACCAAATAAATATTATTGCTTGTGAAAGAATTTTCTTCACCTTTGTATAGCTGGAAAGAGGTGATACTGTATCTGTTGCTGTGCTATCTCACCCCTTTCATGAGTCCTTCTTAAGATTTCGATTCCTAGTTCTTTGTTAGTTCTTTATTTAATATTATTTGGAAATCAAATGAACACTTCTAAACCTGCTTTTGCTTGTTTCTTATAATAAAAATATCCAACAAAAAATCCAATTGGTAGATTTGTTTTGGGTAGCCAACTTACAACAGTCTGTTCACTAACTTGGGAACTATTCCTTTATACACACACCCCTTTCCCCATCTTTTGTAACGATTTGGATATGAGGGTACCAGTGAAATCACCTTTCACGTGAGGCCTATAGAAGGAACAATCCTTCTGAGTACTATCGATCAGATTATCTGATCAATAGTTTATCTGATTATCTGATCTGTTGTGATCAGGTCACTGCCAGTAGCTTTGTCCTTTTTTTAACTGAGAGAGAGGCCTAGAAATCTCAGAGGTATCTAGTGATGAGGATGGTGAATCAGGAAAAGGATATTTCCTTCGCTGACAGGGATCCTGATCTTTAGGCCACGGGTCCCCAACCTCCAGTCCACAGCCCAGACCGGTCTATGGCCCATTGGAAACAAGGCTACATGAGCAACCCAAAATTCCATTTGCATAAGCGGCGAATGCGTGCACAAAACCATCCCTTCCCACCCCCACCATCACCTGTCCACGGAGCCAGAAAGGTTGGGGACTGCTCCTTTAGTTGATATACTATGTATCAGTGATGGGATTCATTTTTTTTTACTACCAGTTCTGTGGGCGTGGCTTGGTGGGCATGGCAGGGGAAGGATGCTGTAAAATCTCCTGTCAGAGGTGGTATTGGCGGGTTCTCTGAACTACTCAAAATTTCCACTACTGGTTCTTCAGAACTGGTCAGAACCTGCTAAGTACCATCTATGCTATGCATCTTTTGAAAGTAATGAACTGAAGTTCAGGGATGATCTAATTCTTTGGATGAAACCCTGATCTAGGGATAGAGTTCTTCACTAATCCACTGTTTGAGAAATAGTAGAACTCCAAGTAAAAAAAAGCAGGTTGGGAATCTCCCAATCCCTACGCAAAAGGAGATTATGCAAGATTGTACCTTTGCTCTCCTCTGAGATAATTTGTATGTATAACCCTTTTCTACATTTGAATTGTACTCCCTTTTACCACAGAATAGTTTCCATGCTTCTTTGCGCTGAAGACAGGGTAATTTTCCCACTGGCCTACATCGACCTTCATCTTTTTCTCCTTTAACCAAACATTGCCAATCTACAGGGTTGGAAACAAATTACTCCAAACTGAAGGAATTCCTTTTCACTAAGAGATATTGTAGTTCTATGGGAAATCAATAGTTTTCAACTTTAGCAGATAAAGGTATCCAAATAATGAAGCATTTTCTTCTGTGCCTCCGCTTTAAGATTGCACTAGATTCTTAACATCTGAGCCGTGGCTCAAAAATGCTGTAATCATAATTATTAATTTGCTAGCTACAATGGGAATATTTCCGTTCCTGCTACAATCGAACTATTTAATACAAAAGGTTTAGTTTACTATTGTTCAATACACTGTGATGTGCTTGTTCTAACCAGTTGCATCTTGAAACTATTCAATCAAAAATTATTAGAATTCTATTGTGAATCCTTCAGTCTAACATCTAATTATTTTGACAGAACTAGTATGTCCCTCTTTAACATGAAAATCTGCCACCATAAATACTGCTTGAGGTAATGTTTTTGAGATGACTCACTGGATCATGTGACTTTGGAAAAAAATATTTCAGCTTTGAGGTGGGAAAAACTGTTGCCAAATATCTTTCGTGGTATTTCTGCTCCATTTTTAATATCATTTGATAGAGCTATATTTGAAGTTGCAGAGATGTTCCCTAATTTGGTGGCAGTTGTTTTTGTCATTATTATATATACAACAATATGAAATCATTGCATCATGTTCTTCCCAAAAACCTAGGCTGTTATAAGGCTATTAATTTATTATATGTGTAGATCCAAGCAATGTATCCTTTTATAATTGCAAGATGGAAAATTTGCCAATATGCAGGGTTTTTTTTTTCTAAAGTGTTGTCAAAGGCTTTTGGTTTGGCACCCAATGTACTGATAACCACTGGGTCCACCACAGCTACTTTATGCTATAATCTTTCAACTTGAATTTTAAGATCTTGATATTTTGTGATTTTCTCCAGTTCTTTCACTTCTGCTCCACTATCCCCTGGCAATTGCCAGATCAATAATCCACACTTTCTTCTTTTCAATCACAGTTAAATCTGGTGTGTTATGTGCCAAGACTTTACCAGGTTGTGTCTGGAAATCTCACAATATTTTAACTGCTTCATTTTCAAATATATGTTTCCACCAATTTTTCATGACAATTTTACACATTCCAGTAAATTATTTTGATGACTGGCTTTTGTCATGGGTTGACACACTAGGACAGGGATATCAAACTCAAGGCCCAGGAGCTGGAGCTGGCGCATGGGGTACTTTAGATCTGGCCTGAAACAGTGTAGGACCAGCCCACAGTGCTTCTGCCAGTGAAAACAGGCTCCCAAGCTCCATTTTCATTGGCAAAAGGTTGCAGGAGGCCGTGGCAGCTGAAAACGGAGCTCAGGAGCCCGTTTTCACTGGCAGAGTGATGGGGCTACCACAGGTACCCCCGACAGGAGTGATGTTGAGCTGGCCACATCCACCCTGGCCACTCCCACCCCACCCCACCCCCGAGGTCAAACGCAACCCTGATGCGGCTCTCAGTGAAATTGAATTTGACACCCCTAGAAACACTCAAAATTAGAAACTGCCCAGTTTCTTTCAGGAAGATCTGACTCAATGTTACTATTTCTCTTCTGGATTATAGAAAGCCATTCTTAAGTATCAGTTTATACTGAGTTTATCGTTTTCAATAGGCAGCAGCCAAAATACAAAATAAGTTCTGGAGAGCTTATCTAAGCTTCCACTATTAGTTTCTGATACTTTATAAGTGCCTTCAACTAATGTAAATTCTTGAGACTTAGCTTAGAAAATACAAAGGCATAAATTGGTTTATGGGTATGAAATGCACTGAATCAAACCAACCATGATATCGTCTGCAGTTGTAGCATAAAGGACAAAGCATATTTTTACCAACTGAGCTACCAGCATTTTGCCTACTGTATATAGAAGTTTCTATTGTCACTTATTCCTTTGCTTAGACGTCCCTCTGTAGCGTACGTCCAAATTAGAAGACTCCACTGAATTGAAATTCTTCACTGATTTATAAAGGTAACAGCATTTTAAAATCCATTTTTTAAATGAGGAATAACGGACAGAGCAGTGAAGTGCAAAATATTGTAGAATGAGACTCAGGAGCAACATTTAATTTGGCTATAAGAATTTGTCTTCTCAAGAGCATTATCATTTAACTGCAACTCTTTTCTGAATTTTAGATGCTAGTTTCTGAAGCATATTAATGCCTTGAATCTGAAAAAGTATTAAAATGAGCAGGAGACTTAATACTGAGATAAATGAGTTTATAGCCCAGTGAAATATTTTTAGTCTTTTTTTTCTCTGGAGTAAGAGAATAAATCCATTACCTTATTAAGTTCAGTATTAAATACGTTACATTTTAATAGTTTTGTTCTCAGTTTTCAAGTAGATTTGTCCAATCTTCTTTGAGGATGCTGAACCCTGAATCTGGGACATTCCTCAATAATACTCTCTGACTCAGTAAAGGTTCATTTTTTGAACGACAAACTTGCAGTCATTCCACATGATTTCATATACTGCAAATTCACATTGTCCCAGAAAAAAATTGCAGATGACAGCAAACTAGCAGGAATAGCCCAGAAGATAGGCTTAAAATCTGGATGGATCTCAATAGACTTGAACACTGGGCCCTATCCAGCAAAATGAAATTCAATGTAGCAAACAGTAAGGTTTTATACTTAGGCAAGAAAAAACAAATGTACAGGTACAGACTAGGTAAAACTTGACTCAACAGCACTAACTGCAAAAGGGATCTTGGATAAGCACTAACAACAGCACTAACTGCAAAAGGGATAATGGACAATCACTTACATATTAGTCACAATGTGCTGCACCTGCCCAAAAAAAAGCCAATACAATCCTAGGCTGCATTAACAGGGCTAGAATCAAGATCACAAAAAATGATATTACCACTTTATAATGCCCTGGTAGTAAGACCGCACTTGGAATACTGCCTCCAATTTTGGTCACCACACTATTAAAAAGATGCTCAGATTCTAGAAAGAGTGCAAAGAAGAATAACAAAGGTGATTGGGGGGATTGGAGGTTAAAACATATAAAGAACAGTTGCAGGAACTGGGCATGGCTAGTCTAGTGAAGAGAACGACCAGGGGAGACATGAAGCAGTGTTCCAATATTTGAGGGGCTGCCATAAAGAAGAGGGGATCAATCAGCAAAGCATCAGAAGGCAAGACAAGAAGCAATGAGAGAGAACAAAGAGAGAACCTAGAACTAAGAAGAAATGTCCTGACAGGTGAGAACAATTGACCAGTGGAACATCTTGCCCTTAGAAGTTGTAGGCGCTCTAACACTGGAGGCTTTTAAGAAGGGATTGAAGAATCATTTGTCTAAAATGGAATAGGGGGTTGGACTGAAACACCTCTAAGGTCCCTTCCAACTCTGTTATTCTGTTAAAAGTATCTGCATAAATATGCATCAGATCAATTATATCAGAAAAAGAAAGCACTGCGAAGTTCTATTACAATCAATGGAAAAAACAATGCTTTCTGCTTAATAGTGCCAGATGAACTGGTCAAAGGGGTTAGAAAAAAGGAGTCAGTAAAGTGCAGCAAATGTTGATAGACTTGGATCAAACAGACCTTGGTGCAAGTCCTTGTTTAGTCATGAAGTTATATGACCCTCAACCAGCTACTTACTTTCACTGTATTCTTTGGAGGTTATGTTATTGACATAATTATCTAATTCCAAGCCAACCCTGCTAAAGATGAAAGGCTACAACAACAAAATGACCCTTATCTGTCAAGCTGGTTTCTCAGGAAAGTATGCCATAAATGTGTCGCTTTGGCACAACCAGGAATTGATGATTAAATGAACTCAGGCTGAATTTTCCATGTTGTAACTCAAAGAGGGACAAGAATGTGATATATATGTGAATACTGGTATGAAACTATTTTTGGGAAGAATAGAGACTAGCTTAAGTCTTCTCGTGTCAAAAAATTCTGAGTTTTAGTCTGGTACACTAACTTAACTGTGTCTTTGGCAGTTTATATGAAGGGGAAATGATGTTTTCCAAATGAGTTTAGTGTAATTTATTGATAAATGTTTATGATTTTTTAAATGTGCTTTTAAAACTTGCTTCATGTTAAAATATAACATAATAAACTAAAATAAAACTTGTCAGATGTTGAATCGTTCATAAATCTTGTAAAGCAGGTGAAGGTGTGCCTAGCAATTCTCAAAATCTTTTACTTGAAATCTCAGTTTTCCTTTAAGATATATTATCAGCACACATTCTCAGAAAATCCTTTTGAGAATACTGGAAATCTCTATGGATATGAATCCTACAATTATGATTTCTAGGGTGAAATGCAGAATGCAGAATATTTAAAAGCTATGCAATCCAATTAAACATCTACTGTAGTCCAACCATTACACAGTACAGGAGTCACTTCTCATTTCCTGAGACATTTTACATACATGTTTCATTGCATGCATTCAAAATGTAGTGAAGATATTTCCCAGCAATTATTTAAGGAAAACTGTGTGGTGTGTGTGTGTGTGTGTGAGAGAGAGAGAGAGAGAGAGAGGTTACAGAAACTGTGCTTATGTCTGGGAACATAACTCTAAAACCTCATTCCTTTTGCTCTTACTGCTTGTCAATATTTTATTCTTTTAATCTAGCATGAAGTTTCATCTCCTCCTCCTGCCTCTTCTTTCCCCTGGGGCTTCAGGTTGAACAACTTTGCTCTACTCTATTAGCGGTGGATTTCCCTTCTACAAATTCAAAAGGAATCCAAGAAGTAGTTCCTATGAACTCCCTTAGGAAACAGAAGTATACATCTTTGAAATTAAATGAAAATAATAAAACATGGAACTCAATACCTCCTGTACATAAACTCACACACAATCCAATGTAGATTTTTCAACTAGTTAGGGATTAATAATCTTTTCACTCCCTGGAATTCTGAAACTAAATGAAAGTTACAAAAGAAAGCTTCCCTTGATCAACAACAACAAACAAAACTAAACAGCCATTCTAATGGTATGTATCGTGGCAAAAGAGTCTATTGAAATATATTTGAGCAAAATATTCATGGAATAATTTCAGGCAGCCCACCAAATGTGTAAATATGGCCATCTGCTTTTTGGCTAATTAAATACAAACAGCAGAAGCACATGGTATTGACATCATATGCCATGTATCACCTTGATCGTCTTTTGGTAATTCATAGAATCCCAAAATATAAAATTGGAAGTGATTTTAGAGATCATGTAACCAAAATTTTCTGCCCAGTACCAGGAATCTAATAATATAGTATTGCTGACTAATGGGCCTTCAGGCTTTGTTTACATGTTTCCAGTTAAATCCAGTCCACTGCAGCTCTTAAAATTTACGATCTCCAATCAAAATCTTCATCCTTGTAGTTTGAACCTATTGTTTCTTATCTTTTGGAACAGCTCTAACATTTCTATTCACCTTGTATATCACAGCCCATCTGAAGATAAACTACCATAATTTTTTATTGACAGACTAAATCCACCCACCATCTCCAACCATTCCTCATTTTTTCCAGACCCTCTATTACCATGATTGGTCTCCAGTCAATTATTGTTCTACATAAACTCTGATTCCCAGAATTAGATACCATATCATAGCTGCAGATTAATCAATGCACAATGGAGAGGAACAACTTCTAAATTATTCTGTTGTTGGGGCTTAGGATTTCATTTGTGGCTTTGTTTTATTTTGTTTTTGTAGCTGCATCTCACAGTTGGCTCCTGTTCAGCCTGTGAGCTACCAGATTTTTGCATGTGCTGCTATAACTGTGGTCTCCTTATCCTAACTTGTACTTTTCCTTTTCTTTCTCAAATTATGGGAATTGGCTTGGCCAGCATGACATTAATCTCGCTGATTTCTTTCTTTCTTTTTTTTTTGTAAATTTTATTGGTTTTTAAAGACAAACATAAACAAACAAAACATAAAAACATAAAAACTTCAAACTTTCTTCCATAGATATACAGACAGTGTGCCGGTTGGTTTACAAATCATTTTGTGCATCCATTTCATAGTCTTCAATTACAATTACATTATATAAGAGCTCATATTATCAAACAAAAATTAAATACCCTAATATCATTATTAATCAATCATTTGACTATAATTTTATTCATTCATGTTTTACAAGATAACCACAATTTATTTAGTTTATTTTATAACAATTCATATTATCCTCCCAAATCTATCCTAAAGACATTTTGTAGATATAATAAAAAAGAAATACATCTTTATATATTTATTATTTTCTAAAAATCTACATATTTCGTTACTGTATTTTATTATCTAACCATTGATAGAAAAGGTCCCAAATTTTATAAAATTGTTTATCCTCTTGTTCTCTAATTTCAAATGTCAATCTGCTCATTTCAGCACATTCTAATATTTTCCTAATGATTTTCTCCTGTGATGGTATTTTCTCATTTTTCCAGTTTTTAGCAAATACAATGCTAGCCGCTGTTAATACATTTACAATCAGGTATTTCAAATCTTTGCTATATGTTTCAGGTAAAATTCCCAATAAAAATATATCTGGTTTCAAGTCTATATGTTTTTTTGTCATTTTTTCCAACCACATGTGGATTTTAGTCCAGTATTTTTTAGCGTCCGCACAAGTCCACCACATATGGTAATATGAGTCAGGTGTCTGACGACATTTCCAACATTTTCCGGATTTGTTCTTGAACATTTTTGCTATTCTTGTTGGGGGGAAATGCCACCTGTAAAACATCTTATACAAATTTTCTTTATATACTGTTGACATTGTCATTTTATAATTTTGAGACCACAATTTTTGCCATTTCTCTAAATCAATCCCATATCCAAAGTTCTTCCCCCAAGCAATCATAGTTTCTTTAACTTGTTCTTCTTCTAGTTTAATTTCTAATAAATATCCATACAGTTTCTTTAACTTGTTCTTCTTCTAGTTTAATTTCTAATAAATATCCATACAGTTTTTTAATTACCTTTTCATCAGTACCTGTCAAAATCTTATCTAGATCAGTCAATTTATCATAGAAACCTTCTGTTTTAAAATCTTTATCATACCTTGAATGCATTTGTGCATATGAAAACCAATTCATCTTTATACCTTGTTCCTCCAGTTTTTGCATCGATTTAAGTTCACCCTTATCATTCAATATGTCCCCATATCTAACTGTTTGTTCCTTTTTATATATTATAGGATAAGAAAATGCTTCAATAGTCGATAACCAGACTGGCATTTTCAAATAACATTGTCTTTTAATCTTCTCCCAATTTAACCACAAAGACTCCCGTATATAATGTCTTCTAAAATACCCCTGAATTTTAGTTCCCTTCTACCATAAAAAAGCATGCCACCCCAACAACAAATCATGTCGTTCTAACAGCAACATTCTAGTATTTCTTAGTGTTATCCATTCCTTGACCCACATCAGATTTGTAGCTTGATAATACAAGTCCCAATTAGGCAAACCAAATCGTCCTCTAATTCTAGCATCTTGCAAAAGCTTTAACTTTATTCTCGCTTTCTTACCTTGCCATATATCTTTCAACACAATTTTATTTAAATCTTCAAAATAGTCTTTTCCAAGCCTAATTGGAATTGTTTGGAACAAATATAAAATTCTGGGTAATATATTCATCTTGATTGTTGAAATTCTCCCTATTAGTGACAATTGTAGATTTTCCCATTTTGCCAAGTCTAGCGCTATCTGCTGTTTAAGTTTAATATAATTGTTCTCTTTTAATGTGCTACATCTTACTGTCAAATATATCCCCAAATACTTGATCTTATTCGTGACTTGTATTTTCAATAGATCTGCCAATTCTTCCTTTTGTCTTGATAATATATTCTTTGTCAAAATCTTTGTCTTGTCTTTGTTTATTTTCAAACCAGCCACCTTGCCATATGCCTCTATCTTTTCCAATTGTTTTGGTGCTGTTTCTAAGGGGTCTTCTAAGATAAAAACCAAATCATCTGCAAAGGCTTGCTATTTAAATTCTTCCTTTTTAATTTTCATTCCTTTTATACTCTTTTCATCTCTAATATTTCTGTTTAACACTTCCAAAGTTAACACAAATAGCAAAGGTGATAGTGGGCACCCTTATCTTGTTCCTTTTCTTATGTTAATGGAGTCTGTCAATTCTCCCTCTATCATTACCTTTGCTGTTCGTTTGTAGTATATCGCTTCTATTGCTTGAATAAATTTTCTAGCAAAACCCATCCGTTCCAACAATAATAGCATAAATTGCCAATTCACATTATCAAATGCCTTTTGTGCATCTAGAAATATCAAAGCCATTTGTTTTTCAGGATGTGCCTCATAGTATTCCAAGGTATCCAAAATTACTCTCATATTATTCCCTGAGCCAAGCATTTCTAATTAGAGCAACAATATAGATCAGTACAAAATTCTATAAATTTATGTTTGAATTACATTGGGAAATTTATTTTGAATGTGCATTTTAAGAATAATTTTGACAAATTATTAGGACATGTCAAATCTTAGGCTTCATTAATTTAGCACATACCAGAGTGCCATATAGATTAAAGTGCTAATTGGAATTAGGAAGTATTGTTTGTTTGTTTGTTTTTTATAAGGATAAAATGAGAAGAGACTCCATATGTGCACTGTCTTGAGTTTTTGAGAAGAAGATATGAGGAAAAGGCAGAAATTATGTTTACATTCAGCCTTTCTCAAAAACAGTAAAAGGTATATATGGGATCTCTCATTGTTTCAGCCTCCTAATAACACCTAGTTGTATTGGTTGGGCCCAAGAGATAATGACTGTTCCAAAGTCATTATCTGAAAGTATGGTTCACTCCACTATCATAAACACTTTAAATTACATGCTCTTATTATACCAGTATTATGGTACATTATACAATCTTCATTAACTCCCTATTTGTTTCCAGTCCAAGTTCAAACTCTTGGTATTATCTCATAACATTTTCACAGACTACAACCAAAATATCATTTCCTGTATGCCAATTCAAGCACTGAAATTAATTTTCCCAGTTTGAGAGGTTATTTTCATGTCCATTGCTACATGGTACCTTAATGTAATTTTACTTCCATGATATTGGTGTAGTGGTTAAATCACTAGGGTCAGAACTGAGAGATTATAAATTCTAGTTCTGCCTTAGGCATGAAACCAGCAGGCTGACTTTGTGGCAGTCCTTCTCTCTCAATATTAGGAAGAAGGCAACATCTTGCCACAAAAACTTATCCAAGTAATCACCAGGAACAGTGGTGAGATTCATTTTTGTTTTTACTACTGGCTCTGTGGGCATGGCTTGGTGGGCATGGCAGGGGAAGGATACTGTAAAATCCCCAGCCAGTTCTCCGGACTACTCAAAATTTCCACTACCGGTTCTCCAGAACTGGTCAGAACCTACTGAATACCACCTCTGCCCAGGAACCAACATTGACTTTAAAAAATCCTCAAATTATAGTAAATCAAATTATCTTTAAACATTTTTTAATTCATGTATTGTGTCAAGTGTTTGTGATTGAACAGTCTCATGGCCTCCTGAGATTTTTATCCAAGCTCAAAAAACATATACAGAAGATTAATACTTCTGGTCCACATCATGCTCCCAACTTGAAGCGATTATCTTCCTCTTTCCCCAAACATTTCATAAATTAGGAGAATATGTTTGGGAACAGACTTTCTAAAGTTACTCTGCCTACTCTGACCAAGGAGTCCAATAAGTAAATGCACAGAATTTCTCTGCATAACTCATGGTTACATACAAACTCAGTTATATTACCAGGAGAGGGTAATATCTGTCCTTCTTATTTCATCCTCACTTCTTATGCCTCCTTTTCACCAAATCCCATTCCACATTTGAGTTTGCAAGAATAGAAATTAATATCTTGCTTATCATCAAATCCTCTGTGCTCCATCCCATAATTTGGAAGCGTGTAGTTTGAGTCTAATGTTGATGCAATGAAGCAGACTCAAACTGTTAAACAATATGACAAAATGAAAGTGGAAGGATGCTAAGAATGAGAGGATCAGTTAGGAAGCACATAGGCAGCAGGTCCACAGACAGAAAGGCAAAAGTCAGCTATTGTTTACTTTCAGTTCACATTGATATCAATGGGGATTTAAGCCTGTGTTTAAATTCTCTCCATAAACCTAATATGGCACAACCTAATATGGTTAAGCATAGCTAAATAAAATCAACAGCGTAAAGCTTTTTGTGTGGAAGCAGATGGAAAGTATAAAGGCACTATAACTGAGGTGTAAGAAAACTTATTTAGTGGGTTCAGGGAACCTGCTGATTAAAAGTAGAAGCATTTGAGATCAAAACTTGGTACAAAACTGTCAGGCACTTCATAATTCAAACCAGGAAAGTTCTTGAGTCAGGAAGGCAATCTCAGGAAGTACTGCAGCAGCATAGTCTGAAGCAATTAGATATGACAGCTTTATAACAATCAATAGCATAGATCTAATTCTCAAGTATCACTTTGATTTCAAGCATAGGAGATTTCTAGGCTATCTTGCTATTGTTTCAATATTGTTTCAATATCTTCTCTGATAGATGACCCAAACATAACACCTAGCTCACAAGCTATTTTAGTTTAAGCACATCAAAGCCTATGAGAAAACTCAATGTATGTTTTTTTTTAAAAAAAGTTCAAAACATGAAATGCAACATAGTTAAAAGTAAGGTTTTACATATAGGCAAGAAAAGCTAACTGTATAGATATAGACTAGATGAAACTTGGCTTATTGTCAGGAACTGTGAGAAGAAACTTGGAGTCCTAATGGACGACCTCTTGAATATGAGTCAACACTGTCTGGCAGCAGCCAAAAAAACCCCAATACAATCCTAGGCTGCATTAATAGAGGAATAGAATCAAGATCACATGAAGTTCTAGTACAACTTTACAAAGCCTAAGTAAGACCATACTTGGAATGCTGCATACAGTTCGGGTCACCACAATATGAAAAAGATGCTGTGACTCTGGAAAGAGTGCAGAGAAGAGCAACAAAAATGATTTGGGGGTTGGGGGGAGACTGGAGGTTAAAACATAGGAAGACTGGCTACAGGAATTGGGTATGTCTGATCTATTGTTGAAAAGAAAGACTAGAGGTGACATGATAGCACTGTTTCAATATTTGAGGAGTTCTTACAAAGATGAGGATATCAAACTATTTTCCAAAGCACCAAAAGGCAAGACAAGAAATAATATTTGGAAACTAAGTTAAGGAGGGAAGCAATCTAGAACTAAGGAGAAATCTCTGAACAATCAATGCCCTCAGCCCTCAGAAGTTGTCTGAAATGGTATAGGATCTCCTGCTCAAGCAAAGGGATGGACTAGAAGTCTTCCGAGGTCCTTTCCAACTCTATTATTCTATGTTCTGTGTTCCAAACTTAACTGCTGCTTAAGCAGTTTTGTACACACCATTCTCACCTTTAATTATACCCAGATATGTTTGAATAATTGTTGTTCTGTTAGCCATCTTTAAACTAACGTATATCACTAGAAAATTCAGAAACGAACAGTTTACACATATACTTGCTAAATAAAGGAGCATTCTTAGGAAAGGTACATAGTTTTTCTTTCAGTTGAAGAATGTGGGTGCGGTATCTGCCATCCCGCATCTGATGGGCGGCTCATGAAAGGGAGCGAAGGGAAGAGAAACGACAGGAAGCGAAGTTTCCTCTTGATGAACGCGCCCCGAATGTCTTGGTACACGCTCTTTTATTGTGCTTTTTTACAAGAAAATGATTTAATCAAAAAGCTCAAGTCAAACATGGTAATCTCATCAGGATGTGCATGTTTACAAAGCTGCATACCGGACAGATTAGTTACAAAGTGGATAAGCTTATTAACAAAACGTCTAGCTCCTTGTCTCTTGTATGTGCCTTGCAAAGGTCACTGAAGAGACAGAAGTTAATGATTACACGTGAATGATACAATGTTGCAAATGCTTGAATGATACATAGTTGCAATGATACATAGTTGCAAACACATGAATGATACATAGTTACAACATGTGGGGCTCTGGAAACCTGTTGCAATTGCTAAATTTCAAGAGCATCATCTCTTGTCTCTCTCTTTTTTAAAAGAAATGGGAGATATTTTCTAAATCAGAATAAAAATGACTTGTCATATTGAAGCATAATATCTTCACCAAAAGTATAACCATGCATTGTACTGTAAATGTACAATAATGCTGACATGCATTAATTTATATGCTCAGCTACATCTCTTCCTACCATATTCAACCCTGGAGAGAAGAGAGTTCAGAAAATGAGAATTTGGCTTTGAAGAATGAATTGGGACAGAGAGAGAAAAAGAGGAGAGGGGACAGAGGGGAAAAAAACAGCTCACACAAACAGCATTGCCTTTTCCTTGAAAAGAGAATTGCATTTGGTTTTAAAACTAGTCTGAGGTGTTTTCTTTTAATGCAGTTTGGAAAGATGGTCTGTGAATTCTGGGAAAGGAGATTTGAATACTCTATTCAATACAAATCAGATAACTTACAAATCCATTTTGTTCCAGGGAAAAAGTTCTCTCAAACCAAAAGAGACTCAACTAATTACATCAAGCAAGAAGATGTAATGTAGTCTATATGCACTTCAATATTTTTTTGTCTACATGCAGAAGCAGACAACTAGAAAACAATGGCAGCTGTGGCCAGACAAGCTTAGAATGTTTAATTGGATATGATGTGCAAAGCAATGGAGCAGAGACTCTGAATGTCATAAGGCTGGCGATGAAAATAGTTTTGCTTTGATGATCCTTTGATGACGATGGATGGGTCATTGTACAGGTAGTCCTCGGCTTACAATCACAATGAAGCCCTAAATTTATGTTGCTAAGTGAAACATTTGTTAAAGATGAGTTTTCCCCCATTTTATGACCTCCCTTGCCACCGCTGTTAACTGAAGTTAGTACCACGGTTGTTTAGTAAATCTGACTTCTCCATTGACTTTGCTTGTCAGAAGGTTACAAAAGGTGATTACATGACCCAAAGACATTGCAACTGTCAAAAATATGAGTCAGTTGCCTGAATTTCGATCACGTGACGATGGGGATGCTGCAATGGTCATAAGTGTGAAAACGGTCACAAGACTTTTTTTCAGTGCCATTGTAACTTTGGTCACTAAACGAACTGTTATAGATCGAGGACTACCTGTATTACTTCTTTGTGTTCCATGAACTTCCTAACAGTCAGAATCAAGAAATGGGGCAATTTGTTTGACAATATGGTATGGTATTGACTTAATTCTGAAGACATTTACCTATTTCACTTGCATCAGTCCATAAGTATGTTTTTGTTCTGACCCAAACCCTTTTCCAAGAAAACAAACACGAATCAAAGGGAACAGAAACCTTTTAATGATTCTTACAAAACCCTGGTTAAAAGGCTGCTGCAAACTAATTAACTTTATAAGCACGAGCCTCACCAAAACTGTGCAAGGCTGCCAAGAATAACAGATAAGAAATATTTTACAACACAAGAGTCTTCAAATAGACTCAAGATACTTAAGATACTGGAATGTCCATGAGGCTGGAGTTTCAAAATGTTTTTGCTTCCTATAAAGAACATTTGCTTCACAGCTAGCTTTTATCTTCTTGAAGGAGGGGCCATTACCTTGCAGCCTTATTCCTGAGTCACCCGTGCTGTTGCAGCTGCTCTTTCCTACGAGCAATCCTGTACGCACACGCACTTGGCACAGGCTCCTAGGGAACCTCCTCATCGCTGCTGCCATCCCCCACAATCTCTGAAGGCAGCAGTCCATTCCCTGATGGTCCTGGCCCCTCATCTGAGTCATCGCTCTCCTCAGCCGTCCACACCTTCTGCCAGTTAACCGCAACAGTTCCAGCTTTATGATACAGTCATGCAGTTTGTGAAGGTACCTAATTAGATGATTGTGTGCTGGTAATTGTAATAATGTCTAACATGGCAATCGGATATCCTGTAGAGATAGACAGGCTCAATTATAGGGGAAACTTATATGGATTTTGATTGGTAAATATACAGCAAGGAAAAAATATTTTTTTCAAGTACATTGGCAAGTAGAGCCTGAAATAAATTTATCAGAAAATTGATGTATCATAGGTTCTAACTTCACACAAAGTATTTTATGATAGAGCTGAGGAGAAAAACATATCTGATCAGCAAAACTTGACGGGTGGGGTGTTTTAAAAGCCAAAAGAACAAGGCAGAAGCTTGCAGTTATTGTATATGGTCTATAGATGTTACTACACACACACACACAAACACACATATATATTGCATATACACATGCTGTTACTTATGAATAGTTAAAGTATATTGAAAAGAAAAATAATTCAGAAAAGTACAAATATTAATTGTGACAGAATAAAGAAAAATCAATTACACATACTTCTAGAATTACAATTCAAGAAGAAACAACTATTAACATTCAATTTTTGAAAGCATTAGTTGCTTGAACATGTACCACAAACCAAAGCCTACCACCTTTCTGAATAATTGGTTTAATTGTCAAATTGTTCTTATTATTATTTTTTACAACTGAGCAAACAATACATGTAACCCTTACTTAATTTCATCCATGTATCACATGGGTTCTCAAACTTTGTGCTAGCCAAAGAAAATAAGATTAGAGAACACAGTGAGTTCTGACAGGGCTCCCATTTTTCTTGTGGAAGACTGATCAGGTAAAACAACAAGTGCTTTTATTAAAGATGGAAAACTTTCTATGGACTCTGTGCTGAAAATGGGAGGAAAAGGAACTTGTGATTATGGATCTGCTAATTAAAAAAAAGGGAACTAAAACAAGGGAAGAGCCTTTTCTACCATGGCTCCTGCCCTTTGGAACATTGGTGAGATCTGTACTCACTTCCTGAAGACTGTCAGTTGGAGCCCCAATTGGGGTTCATCATTCTGGAGGTGCTATCAAATTAAGAAAAGACACACACACCCCGTGTACTTTGTGCTACCTTTCTCCCCATCTTTTAAATTGTAAATTATTATTATTTGTTTTAATATTAACCAGTTTTTCATGTTTGAGTCGCCTTTAGACAAGACAGGCAATATACAAATCTAATAAATGAATAAAATATGGTGGAACTTTAAAAGAGGGAGGAGAGATCATAAATTTGTTACTGCTGTAAAGAAATCAAAGTAACTTCTTTATATATCTTTTTTTCTGTTGTACTGGTCACGTTTTTCTTTTTTAAAAAAACTTATATCATTTCATGTTTATCTTTCAATTCTGTAAAATCTTTAATATAAATTATACATTTAAAAAAAACATTGAAGAAAACAGGCCTAGGCTAATCTTATAGCTTCCCATTGAATGCCTCCTTGCAGTTGGGCAAGGAATTATTGATAATAATTCTTTGAATATGACTTTTAAGCTGAATATGTATCCTCTTAATTGTGTCATCCAGCTCACACTTAACTAGCTTCTTAATCATCCTGTCATGGATATTTTATGAAAGGCTTTCCTATAAAATAGATGAGTTATATCCATGTTATTCTTACAACCTCCTAAGGAAACTATCCAATCTAAAAACTGAGGTAAATGAAATCTCAAATTTTGTGCCTGTATTAGAGCCATGCTAACATGTAATAATTATTGTTTTCAAGATATTCAGAGTTTGATCTTTTTATGATTTATTCTAGAATCTTCTCAAGAATCTTATCCTTATCCTATTTTCTACTTTTCCAAGATAAGAACAATATTTACTTCCTCAGGCCATCTGGCACTCCATAAATTCCCCAGTATTTCCCAAAGGAGACCTAAAAAATCTGTCATACAATCAGTGAGTTCCTTCAGTACTTTGGATGTAATTCATCTGGCTGCAGATGTTTAAATTCATTGGTGTAAAGAGAAATGTCCTGATTTTTTGCTTATTTTTCATATCTTTTACAAACTCAGCCTTTTCTGAGCTTTAACCTTTCGAATAACATTTCTACATCTTGGGGTAACCCTTGTATCTTTTAGTAATTCCTTCCCCTCTTTCCACTTCTTATGCCACTCCTTTTTACTATTTTTCAGAAGTTTTTTTTATTCTTTTTATTTTAGTTTATTTGTCAATTGCTTACAAGATAATAGGTATAAGTATAAACATAGTTATGGATACATATAGGAAAAGTAAAAGAAACAATAGGACAGCGACGGTAGGCACATTGGTGCGCTTATGCATGCCCCCTACAGACCTCTTAGGAAAGGGATGAGGTCAATAGTAGACAGTCTAAGGTTAAAGTGTTTGGGGTTTGGGGAAGAAACCACAGAGTCAGGTAGAGTATTCATCATCTTCATTTAACGTCAGCCAAATATCATCATCTTCATTTAATAATCCATTGTGGGATGAAGACTGGGCAACTGAATGGAACTAGAGTGTTTTAATGGCCGGATGCCCTTCCTGTCACCAATGCAAAGTTTTGTTCAGCAGATATATTCTCAGTGTTCCCAGAGAGAGAAATATCTGCCTCTACCTAGGATCGAATTCACAGCTTCCTGAGTGTGAGGCAAGAGCTCCACCTCTAGACCACCGCATCACTCCAGTTCAACCAGATATGAAAAGGCAAAAAAGGTAGCGGTGACAAAGTGAGACCGCAATATGCAAATTGTCGTTGATTTGCATTCTTGGGATGGAAGGTATCCAGCAAGGTGAGATGGACTGAG
Source organism: Hydrophis major (assembly GCA_033807585.1). Lineage (NCBI taxonomy): Eukaryota > Metazoa > Chordata > Lepidosauria > Squamata > Elapidae > Hydrophis > Hydrophis major. The sequence continues at coordinate 248,163,928 of CM066328.1, read as the reverse complement.
GAATTTCCCCAGTAGACTAGCTTCATCCAGAATCTAAGATGACAGAAGAGCAATCTAGCTAATTACAGTTCGTTAGAGCATTGGAAGGTGAATAAGGAACTCATAACTAAATTTTTCAAACACTTTGATTATATGACTTATAAAGTAGGAGACTCCTAATAAATACAGGTCTACTGTTGTAGTCCTCATCTTACAACAGTTCACTTAGTGACCATTCAAAGTCACAACGACACTGAAAACTGATTTATAACTGTTTTTGCAGCATCCCCAAGATCACGTGATCAAAATCCAGGTGCTTGGCTACTGGTTCATATTTAGGACTGCTGCTGTGTCCTAAGGTCATGTGATCACCTTTTGCGACCTTCTGACTAGCAAAGACAAAGGGGAAGCCAGATTCATTTAATAATTGGGTTACCAACATTAAATGCAGTGATTCACTTTACAACTGTGGCAAGAAAGGTCATAAAATGGGGCAAAACTCACTTAACAAATATCTCACTTAACTTTAGAAATGTGGGGCTCAATTGTAACGGTAAGTCAAGGACTACCTGTATACAATGGTGCCATAAAGCATCAGAGACAAAACTTTAGCTTTAAATAGTTAAATAGCTGCTGGGCCATAACTATTGACAAATTCACCTGCAAATTTTACTTATTGTAGTGGATGCTTTTGGGGACTTTACTAGAAGTTCTATTGTATAAGTAGATTAGTAGGTAGATATAAATGATATAGGTTTACATGTAGGAATATGTCAGATAGTAACCAATATAGTTTACTGATTCAGACGCTGAACTGAAGTGACCCAAAGTTTCATGTCCACTCTCATTCATACTCTGAGCCAAGCAATCTGTCTTGTCAAACCTACATCATGGGGCTTTTTGCTATAGGTATAAAATGAACAGAAATCCCAATGTAAACTACCTTAATCACTTGAAGAAATGTAGAACAACAGTCTTATAATTACTGTCTTAATTACTTTCTTAATTCCCTCTACTCTTGCTCAGACTCATTGCATTTTATTGTTACTATATATACTTCTGTGGTTTGCTAACATTTGTCTGGGGGTGGTGGTCAGTGTACATTTTGTCTTTATTGGTTTGATTGGTCTGCAGGGAACACAAAGCACTCTTTTAGAACAGCTGCTAAGCCTAACAACTTTTTCAGAATTCATTGAAATCAAATCTGTATATCTTAAATGACCACATAAATTGCATTTCCTCTCATGTCCCCAAAGAGTTTGATCTTAATATGTTTCTGTTCCCAAGTGTCCCTCTTTTCTTCTGATCTAGTTTTATCTCAACAGATAATCTACCATGAACAGTCTTAGCAGTTGCTTGAAGGAAACAGTAATGTCTTTTCCCGCCATTATTGGCAAACCATAAGGAACATTAAACTGCACTTTGTATGTTTAATGCTGCACATAGTTGGATAAAAATACAAACAGAAAATAAATTGGAGTTCACGATAGTCTATGTCTCACTCTAGCTCATATAAATTTGGGGAAAGATAGTTGAATCTTTTTTGGAATCAAGAGCGGACATAGAAAAGAGTGAAATAATAAAATCAAAATATTTTGTTTCAATAGAACCTTTCGGAAGCTAACCAAAAACTCAGTGACTTCTTACTAAGGCTTCCCAGTAACTTGATTCGACTACTCTTAGCTAGCTTCTTTCCCTGCCTTTCCCAGTAAGTTCTTTTCTTTATCTGTATTTATTATTTTCCTCTTATTCATTAGTGACTTAGAAAGGGCGGTTCACTCTTCTCCATTCTAAATTCAGATTTTAAACTGCACTCTGTATTGTGCAAAAGATTCAAAAACTTCATAGAAGTCTGCCCCATCTTCATCTGTTTCAACCTCCTGCATAGGAAGGCAGGCTGCATAGAACCATGGCCTTGTGTTGGTTCATCTCTTAGTTTATCTCCTAGCATTGGCAAACTTTTGGATGATCGCTAGTGTGGGTAGAGTAGTGAGGGTGAATCCATCCTTGCCTTACTTAACCTCTCAGTGGCTTTTGAAACCATTGACTGTAGCAGGGCTGTCAAATTCCTGGCCCGCGGGCCGGATGTGTCATGCGCTGGCCACACCCACATCCAGTTCAGTGAAGGGGGCAAAGTCCCAATACGTCAGGTGATGCCACCATGATGACGTGAGTTTGACACCTCTCGACTATAGTATCCTCCTGGATCAACTCAGAGGATTGGGGGTGAGTAGCATGGTGCTGTGATGGTTCACCTCCTTTCTCTGGGGTCCATTCCAGTCAGTGGTGATTGTGGAAGAGAGACTACTCCTTGGCCCCTATTTTGGGGGGTACCACAGAGATCAGTGCTCTCTCCCCTCCTTCGTAATATCTACATGAGACCACTGGGTAAATTCAGCCATCACCATGGGATGAGATATTATTAATATGCTGATGATACAATTGTACAGCTTTGTCCCTGGCAAATTAAGGCATGTTATGGACAGCCCATTCCAGTGTTTGGATGCTGTGAGGATCCGGATGGGGAACAGGCTTCAGGTGAACTCTGGCAGGAATGAGTGGCTTTGAGGGACCATCTCATTCTAAGGCTATACCATTTATTGTGCTGAATGGGCTTACACCACCCAAACAGATCATGTGCATAATCTGAGGGTCCACTTGGATTCATAACTCCTGCTCAATTTATATTGTGAACTAGTGCACCCGTTCCTAGATCAAGATACCCTATTCATGGCCAATCATTCCCTGGTCTGTTTCTGGTTGGACTATTGCAATAAGGTCTGCATGGGATTGCCCTTAAAAGAGTATTTGGAAATTTGTGTTGGTGCAAAATACAGCAGCACAGTTATTTCTGTTTTTGGTTCAAACTTGTTAAATCTCTGCTGCATGAGTTGCACTGGCTACCAATTTGTTTCTGGGTCCAATTCAAGATGCTGGTGTTGACCTTTAAAGCCCTACATGGCATAGGACTAAGTTATTTGAGGAACCAACTCTCCCTGATTTCATCTGCTCATCCCACCAAATCCAATAGAGTAGGAATGTTATGGATTCTGTCAGGACATCGGTCAGGCCACAAGCAGTGAGCCTTCTCTGCTGTGTCACATTATGGAATCTTCTAGTAAGGATGGCCTTGTCTCTTCTGAGGTTCCAAAGATTCCTCTAGACCTGTTTATGCCGACAGACCTGGGGACCCCAAGTGACAGGTGAACTAGTGAGGTGGCTCTGTTGTTATTAACAACTCTTTGTTTATTATTCTTGTTTTATTTCCATTCTTATTGCTTTTTAACATTTCTTTAAAAATTTAATGTTATTTATTATTTTAGTTTTGTTGTATACTATCAAGAATCACTTGTTTGTGCAATGGCAGCTATATAAATTAGATAAATAAATAAACTATACTGGAAGAAAATCTGGACACTTGGCTTGTTCACTAGGCCTACACCTATCAGCTGAGATTCTGTGCCTCAGGAGATCAATCATCCTGTGTCATATAGACAAGTTACACACTATTTTACCTGGCTGACCAGTCAGTGGAGCAAAAGAGGGAAATATTAGGTGCCAAGAATCAGGACTATACATTAAGTTAGAGTTCCGATTTATTGCTCAACCCCATGCACAAGAATTTAGTCAAGTACATTCCATTCCAATTCAATTCTATCATTAATATTCATTAAAATCTTAACATCTTTAACATTTCTTTTCAATTAAATATCACACTTCCTGGGGAACACTTAAAAATTTTTCCATAGTTAATTCTTTTTTTTCCATATTTCTCACTTATATTTTTATAAATCATTATTAAATGTTATAAATTATTATTAAATGTTCCCATTTAATTCTCTCAATCACTTTAATTCATTTATTTATTAACAAACATTCCACAACATTACAGTAAATATTTTATCCATCATTTTAGTCATATTTTCTAAAATTATTTCTGTTTGTAATATAACAATGCTATCTTATGTACCTTTGCAGATTCCCTTTTACAATTAAATTTTCACTCATTATCTCTAAACAAGCTTATGGTTACAATCCTTATATCTTTTCCCTGTTTCTCCATTTCTTGTTTCTGTCTTTTACAACTTCTTTTCCTTGCCTTCTTCCCCTTCTTCTTCTCCCTCCCTTTTTTACTCCCTCGTCTCTCTACTTCTAACTCTCTCATCTGTAATCTCCTCTTCTGTTGCTTTCTAATATTATACTTATCTTTCAAATTGTTCTTCTTCTTTTTGGTTATTTTTTCTAGTCTTAAACCTTTCACACTCTTTTCCTCCTTTTCTCCCCCCCCCCCCCCCCCCCCCGTTATGTCTGCAGCATGGGTGCGAATAATGGAGACGAGCTGGTAGAAACAGTGAACTTCAAATTCTTTATTTACATGGTGTGACAGCTCTAACTGGATGGCTGCCTTATATAAGTATAGTTCAGTAGCAAATTGGTGCCAGAAAAGGGCCAACAGAATTCAGGAGGCTTGGAGTTAGACTGTTTGTAGGAACATAATGACTGTCAGAGATAAAGACAGATCTGTCAGTCAGTCCTCAGATGGAGAGTCAACAGCCCCCAGGTCTGGAGGTGGCTGATAACAGGTGGATGACATTCTTAACTCTGCCCTCTGGTGTGCCTGCAGAAGAGTAAAAAGTGGGAAATAATTCTATCAATGAAGCTGTGATGCTCCTGGAGTCCCCAAAGCATGCCCTATTACACATTCTCTATAATTATTGGTGATGGTTCCTAGTATTTGTAGTTGATACTGGGGGAAGAGGAAAGGAAGCTAGGGATTCCACTGTTTGCTGGCCTAAAATTGTCCCATGTTAAATTTGTAAGGACAGCACACTCCTTGGCCTAATTGTTGGGACATGATGAAGTTTGGCCAGGGACACCACAAATTATAGCAACATGCAGTTCTGCTGAAAACAAATAAAAGAATACAGCAAAATCTTTGAAAATTAAGTATTTAAACCACAGGCTATATATACCATTTTATTACCATACAATCAGGCTTCATAGCTTATTAAATAAAAGCATGTGAAGCTAAGCTAAATGAGACATTATTTGTTGGCAGATCCTGCTGGCAGTCACACAAAGTCTTGTTAAACTGCACAATGCATTCTAATTCTGATCAGAGAGAAAGAAGCAAACACCATCTTTATCAGATCATCCTTAATACATGCTTTATAATGTGGCTAAAATTTCATTTCATGGATCTCTACAGAAAAAGCAGTAAAATTTAGGTGAGCCAGTGTTTCTACTTCTAAAGAACCACAGGGATATATTCATTCTTTATAAGGAATCTAAGCTCAGAGAAGATACAATATTAAAACATTCTGCAATATTTCAGAACAATAATCTGGTTAAGATATTTGACCAGTTTGGTGCAGAAGAGCACGCTGCTAGGCATGTGGATTTCTTCTTTCTGGCTTTCCAAATCAAGGAGCATTCTTTGTGTAAGACAATCTGAACTGGATAACATCCAAAGGTAGCAAGATATAATTCTACATGTAGGGACTCCCTACAAATGAATGAGAAATTATATAAGGCAAGCCAATTCCTACAGAAGGAGTTCAGAAAGTAAACTAGGAATTAAAAGTAATAATCTAGTTTCCTATACTTCCAGGTGAAAAACTATGCTATGTCATTGGAATTATTCCCACTACAAGTAGGATATAAAATGAATCCCATATAAAAGCTGAGATTTCTCTTTAGATTTGAAAAGCTTTATGACTCATATTTATAGTCTGCTTCCCTTGTATAGAACCAGGCATAATCATTGCTATATCTCTCAAGCGATTCTAAATTGTTTCACAATGTGTGGTTTGCCTTCCTGAGCTTGAAAAAACTCCCAAATATTTAAAGAACAACACTTGTGTGACCTTGCATCCACTGATATTCCACCTACGTTTCCTTTGCTTTTTTTTTGCAAAGACTATCATCTTGGTTTTATTCTAATTTATTTGCAGAGACCTCACTCTACAAAAAAGCAATTGTCTTCAAACTCTCCTTAATCCAATTGTTGAAAGCAATAAGAGTACCATGTCATCCCCTTGTTTTTTTGCAAGTGTGGAAGACATGATGTTCCAAATCTTTTAAATGTGCCACTAGAGGGTTTCCATAAAAATTGAGAAGTGGAACAACGTACATCTTTTATTTAACCTCCATCCAAGTAGAAATTGCCATAGTTAAATGGCCTATCATAATGTTTTTGTCAAACCAGTCTGATTGCACTACTGAAAAATAGCAGTAAACAGATAGCAGCCAACTGAGAAAGCTTGAGCTTGTTCCAAACTTTCTTTAAAGCAGTAAGATCAAATATTATTTTAATATATAGAATAAATTTGACTTCCCAAGCATATTTTTTAATCGAGTGACCTGTTCTACGGTAAATTGAGCCCCATTAGATACCCTTGAATTTAGCAACAAAATATTTTTTTTCCTAGTCAATCAATTGTATTGCCCAGCTTCTACCTACAGTTACTACAATATATCACATCTACTCTCCACAGTAAATATTAGGGACTGTATCCCTAATATCCTTTCTCTAAATATTTATGATACAATATGCAATAGGCAAGCATTAATCTGAACTGTTTGGGGTAAATTAACAGTCCTGTTTTATTAAAAGTAGAGTGTATAATCTACATGTGGAAAAGTTTTCTATTGTGATCAGGAGTATGCCTGCAGATGAAATCTAAGCCAAATTTCTTCCCCATACTATTATTGCTTTGTCTTCTGAGTCATCCCAGTGCGAATGTATTGCCTTTTGAATTTTAACATCTGCTTTATTACAAAGTAAATCTACCTCTTTAAAATGTTAGTTTATTGTGTATACAGGAAACACAAATAAAAGAACAAAAGGTTATCTCAACACTCACAGATCAAATAGCTGTTTCAAGCTATTCAGACATCAGTGTAGTTTGTTTCAAACATGCTTTTTATATACCAAAAAGTTTTTTCATGCCGTTTATTTTGCAGACAAAGGACTTGTTTGGGGGAGTTGGAGAGTTATATGTATATAACCAGAAGTGTCATGCTGATATCTGGAGTAATGTAGCTTTTTTTCTCTTTCAGTTGTGGTTGCTTCTTAGCACTGTAATTAAGTTTGAATAATGCTGCCAAAGTAAATCATGCATTTTGCACAATTACTGCATGGCATGTAAAGCAGGAAATATGATGTAAGCTTTGTTAAACTTACAATACACTTGGCAATCTCTTAACTTAATCATCTCCTCAAAAACTGCGAGGTTCTTAAAGATTGTGCCTTCAACTGCTCCAGAATAAAATGCTGTGCTTTCAAGTTGTGCTTTTATATGTTGATCATAACTTTTTTTTTTTTTATCAGTTGCCTGTAATTCACTTTGGGAGAAGACACTAGCCTTTAACATCCTACATTTACTTCCTCTTCTTGGTTCACGATCTGAATCTATTTGGGCAGCACTTGAGAGAAAAGATCAAGGGGGACATACAGTACCACTTACTACAATTGAGGGCTTCTTTCTAAGCCATCTTGTCAACAATCTGTCACACAACTCTATAAAATGATCCTTTTGTGTGATCAACATGGAGGCACATTCAAAATTATTTGAAGCAGTCCTGGGGCATACACTATGCCTCCTGTAACATTTTAGGTTTTTTTTTATTTTGGTGCTTAATGTAAGCCATTACCAACTCTATCATATAGGGAACTAATTTTGGCCAATTTAGGCAACCCATCTGAGGGCCATGGAGGGTAGAAAACTGTTGCCCTTCCAATTTAATTTCCATTTCTGCAGAGATGAAACAGCTATGCTTCATATGCCTAACTCATTTGGCTGGTTTTGGGTACTATATCTATTTTGCACTGGCTGAGTTGAAGGCATAATACATACTGTCCTACTTCAATCAGTCAAATGCCTTGGACTGGCCTTAAACTTCATGGTCTAGAAACCATAGAATAGGACTAAAGAATCTGTCTTCTTCCAGATGTCACTAAAGTACAACTTCAGCTAGGATGGAAAGAAACACAAAAGTTTGGTGACCTGTGGGGAGCTTTAGGACTTTCATCCCTGCCTCATTATGAACATACTTGCATCCAGGATTCTCTAAAATATAAGTGTTCCTTTCAAATTCCAAATTCTCTTTTTTTTTCTTTTGTATTTGCCTAAATGATTTATTTCTAGGTCCTTAAGTACTTAATTCAAACTACATACAATATGTAAACTGTACTATTAGGATTATAAAGTTTAATTTTATCGTGTAGAACTTATTTGATCATAGTTTTAAAGCACTAATCCATACGCTTTCCTAGCTCTTTAACATAGTTTAAAATCAACCCACATTAAAAACTGTATCTTGGATTTTGTCATTAACATTTCTTTTTCTCCTTTTATTGTAATGTTATAAATCTTGGTGCATTGTATTATTTCTTCTTTTTTTTGGAACAAATTTTATTGATTTTAAAGACAAACAAACTATCATTAACCATTAAATACATAAAACCTCTTTCCATTATTAATTTTACAAGTCAAGTAGAATATTATTTTATGCAACATAATTCTGTTTTACACCATTTCAATATAAACATATAGATATCTCTTAACAATTTTCTCATTATTTCTCTTTTTGTATTCAATTTCATTGTTACTATTATTATTTTCTATATTTATCCAGTTTATAGTCATCATCTTCATTCCTCTCTGACTTGATTACCATTATTCTCATCCAACATTCCTCCGAGGTTTTATTAATTCTCAAACAAAACATAGATACACAAAACACAAAAATATAAAACTTCTTTTAAGAAAGTAGTTTGGCCCCAGATTACCTCTCTTTGTAGGGACTTCAATTAAGTTCATGCTCATCTTATATACCATTACCAATCTTATTTACCATTCTATATCTTCTATGTAACTTCTCCCCGCTTTTCATTCTTCTTATTTCTATTTTATTTAATTCATTTTAATTTAAATCATTGTATTTGTTTTTTTTTGTCCATTCTTTCCAAATTATCCATTTATCTCATTCCCTATAGTAAGAAAAATAAAAGAATTTCTCCTGAAATCACTGATCAGAGTATGATGCCTTTCTATCCTCTCCCTAAATTAATATTTAAAATAACGCCTGATACCCAATCTGATTCTGCTTAGTATATTCTACCTACTAACCTTCAAAGAGAAAAAATAATAAATTCATAATAATTAATATAATTAGATAATAAATCTAAATATTAAATCTTATAACATTCCGATTATCTATTTCAAAAAACAAGTGCTACAATTTTATTAAATTTTAAAATCTGTCATTACTAAACATTTCAATATTTTAATCTTTTATTAATTCTTATAACATTCTAGTTTTCTATTTCTAATACATAGTACCATCTTATGTACCTTGCAGAATCTTCTTTTTTAAAAAAATTATACCTTACCCTTCATCCCTAAAAGAAAATCCTTTTTTCCCATCTTGTTTCATACCTTTGTGGCTTTTCCCTCCCTTTTCCCTTCCTTTCTTATCCCCCCTGGCCTTTTTACCACCACCACCCCCCACTAACCTCCACCTTTTTAGCTTTCCCTCTCTGTTGTAATCCTTTCTCCTTTTGCTCAATAACATTAAGTTGGTTTTGCATTTTTTCCTTTCTTAAGTGTTTTTTTAAGTCTTAAGTCCTTCATTTTCCTTCCTTTCTTTCTCCTTTCTCTATTGATTAATTTTTTAGATTCGCTGACGATGGCCTCTTCTTCTTCTTTTTCTTCTTCTCCTTCTATTTCCTCCATCTGTTGCTGTGTTTGTTGATAAATTGCAAGCGCCATTTCTAAAAAAAGGAAAGCTTCTTTCACAGCGTCCTTACTTTCTTGATATTCCTTTCTCAATTCATCATCAGATAAAGCCATTCTTTGTTCTTCTTAGAGCAACCAAAATGTTTCAAAAGTTAAAACAATTCCTCAAAGTCCCAGAGACATCAATCAGTCCAAACAACGCACAAAGTTCTCGCTTTCTCTTCCAGGGGTGGTATCAGTAAAAGGGAAAAGAAAAAAAAACCCAATCTGTATTTTACAGCCTTGTTGCAATCAATTTCTAGTCTCAAGATCTTCAAGGCATCTTCTCCAGCAAGATCTTAATATTTTTTTTGTCCTCTCCCTTCCCACTTATAACAAGAAGCCAAGTTTTTACCTTTTATAAAAAACAACAGGTTTCTCAATGGCCATTTGTTGATTCCATAGGGAAGGAGAGTAAACTTTCCTTTCAGCACCTCAATTTTGCCGCTTGAAATCCTCCTCTGGAAACAAAGTATTTTTCAAAAAGTCATAGTTCTCAGGATTAAACGCCCCTTAAACTCCTGGATCAGCCAAAAAACTTTCTCTTGTAAACTTTTTCCCCTCTTCCTCCTGCTCTTACCCAGCTGCCGGCTTCTTTGTGGCGACCATTGCAGACCACCGCTCGACCGCCTTGAGAAAAGGGGGTTTTGCCAGCTGGGGAGGAGATCTACAACACCCCCAAACCCTCACCAGCTCCCCCCTATCTTCAGCTGTCTCTGCAAGGCAGCCTTAGCCTCCAAACCCGTCTGGATCGGAGGCACCAAAACAGCTAGCGCGGCAGGGATCACGCAGGATCACGAAACCCTGCTGCTGGCGAAGCCAACAAACTGGAAGTTTCCAGTGCATTGTATTATTTCAATGCAGATTTCAATACAATAATGTAAATATTATTAAAAATTATTAGCTTTCTACTCTTATTATTATTTTTAGAAAACCTAAAGTACTGAAAAATAAAAATAGCAAAAACCAATTTTTTTTGAGAGAAGCAAAGGAGAAGAGGGGGGAAAGAGAGAAAGAGAAAGAGGGATAGAACTAAAATAAGAGGAAACGGGGGGAAGAAGAATTGTGTGAATGGAGATACCCCAACTATCCAGTACCAGTTGCAGTTTTTCCTGACAGCCTTTGCTTGTGCATCTGTAGGAATGGAATTAATGCCACCTTCATTGCAACAGTAATGAAGGGGAACAAAATAAAGAGACAGAAGAAGAAAACCCGAGTGAGCTCAGGTTAATGTACATTTTTGCTTGCCAGAAAGTAAATCGATTTAATATTTGCCTAGATCAATTTTCTGTCATATCTATGCAACACAGAGAGGAAATGCAACAAAAGAATCATTCATAACCCCAGCAAGCACATATGAAACTGGCATTTAGATTATTGCTTGAACCACTACAGGGTAGGACTGACTAACATTTTTTAAGGGAGGAGTGAGTTCATATTAAATGCATACATGCAGCCCATCGAGGGGCAGGTGTTGTTTTTTTTAATGTTCTCTATCAATGCGGGGAAGGGGACACATTGTTGGAATAAACACCATGAATAAACTCAGAGCAGTCTATTCATAGGAAATACACACCATCAGAAGTTGTTTGCTACGGTAACTAATACAAAATGGATGGTGGAAGCAAAGACAGTTTACCCCAAGAAGAAGCAAGCAAGCAGTTTGTCAAAAGCAGCTGACCTTTTGGCTTTTGAGGCTGCATTTGAAGTTGAAGCAGCAGCACTTTCTGTGGGAAGCATTGTGCCTCTTTTTATCACACTTTCCAGGAAAAACACAATTTGCTTTATACAGGTCACACTCTTTATCCACCCAGTTCAGAACTGTCTGGAGAATTACTCTCCCAAGTCTGAGGCAGAAGTCTTTCACTGTCTATTCCAAAACCCGTTTGATTGGAAATGCCATGGATTCTAAAGTACAGCAGATGTTGTACATACAGCAGATGTTGTACAAAGCTACAGCCCTCATTTCCTTGCTTAATATTTCACACAACTGTTAGTTTGGGTGGCTGGTTATCTGGTTCATCATCCATGGCTTCCAGCAAACCAGGATCACTACCCTGCTTGTTTGGGGCAAAGTGCACACTCAGTTGAATCCCACCCCTGGAAGGGAGGGTAACTTGTTCCCTTGTTAGGAACTTTAGGAATATAGGCAAAGAAAAAGCCTGCCTATGTTTTTTTCTGAAATGTTTAACAATTTTCATGCTTTCATCTACTCCTTTCATTGTATGGTTTCCCAACATCAATCTAAAGAGAACACTGAAAATAAAGAAAAATAAATCATTGGTAGAAAGATTTTATCCTCTGACCTTCACCTCTAAATCTTATAAAGAAGCTGGTTCATCTTCTCTCTAAGGTGTTTGCTTCTCAGCTTCTAATATATGCAGAAACAAATATTTGTCTTGTTGTATGAAGTTGGTTGCAACTTCAATCTGTGTACGTTATAAGCAATTGCTTTGAACTGTGAAATGTGGCAAGGATGGAAATATTTGAACAGTTAGCCCTTTTTCTTTCCAATAAAATTATCATTAATTTATTTCAACTGTTTTTTTTTAAAGAAGGAGCCACTGAATTGTTTATTTTTTTTCCCCATATTGCCAACTTGGGTCATATTTTATACACAACTTGCTTATGAAAACACAATTCAAATGGAAACAGGCCAGGAGATATGCCCAAAGCTAAGAATAAATCGTTGCTAACATGGATTTGCAAGTCTAACACATCCAGTTCATCTTTACAAGTATTTGGTGTTAAATGTTAATGTATGGAAATGATTAGAGCCTTACTTCATCTGTTTACAAAGCAAACTTACCATTGTTACTAATATGAAACAGGCTGTAACCTATATTGAGTTATAAATTTGTTACACCAAAATAGGTTTAACGTTAAATATCTCATAATTCATAGTTCTTAAGTAGCTGAGCAGTTAAAATGAAGAAGTCCAAGCCCTGATTAAACTGTTTAGCTATTTCATCAACTATATTTATTGTGATCATAATATTTGCCTTGGCAGAAAACTTATTAATAATGGAATACCTTTCCATCATCAGGTCAGGAGCTGTGGGAAGAGGTTCCTGATCTTGACATCTATATTAATTATTAGTGTAGTGTGGAAAATAGCCTGCTTAGTAAAGTCAATGCTGTAACTACCATCTGCATATAAAGAGTGGACAGAATCATGAAGCACATTGACTTGGAAGTAAATTGCATCTGTGAGGTTTATGAACATGTTTTAGAAACCAGCACCAAGGTGTTGTCTTGTCAGTACCAATTCATGCTCAGAGCTAACATATCAACCTGGGGAACGCTGTTTTCTATCACTGGATCTCTGTTCCTTCCTTTGAACTTTAACTGGCAATGTCTGTGACAAGGAGATGGGCTTCTTAGGGCAAGACAACATGAGGTGGCATATGTGTCAGGAGCTCTGAAACTATTAACAAGACTGACAAAGATTCCAAGCTGCTGTAATACAGTCAAGACAATCAGCTGGACAACAGGCAGATGGAAAGCATTCTCTCTGTTAGAGAGAGAGAGAAAGTTTTCTCCTATTGTAAGAAAATATCATGCCCCTGTCAGAATCTAAATCTGAGGAGGAAGCCAGACAGTTGACAGGGAATGGGAGTGTGGCTCCATTGGCTCTGGAGGAGGCTGGGCAGAGCAGGGAAAAGATAGAACAAGGGAGAGGGAGTTCAAAGGAAGAACTAGGCCCACCCCCTCTTCATCCTAGAGGACACAGGGGGGAACGGAGAAGAGAGCAATGTGGGTTGCAAGGCCTACAGGGAGAAAAGGGCCCCGATTCCCTTCATTAATCACAGCTGGGAAGACAGTTTATAAGAAAGGCAGGCTGCATGCAGCAGACTGTTGGGAGCAAGTGTGACTTTATCTTGTGTAGTTGTGACTTATCGGTATTCCTGGCATCTTTCCAACCATGTGAGTTTTGCCATGCCTTCAAGTCTGAAATTCTTGCTCCTGCCCTGCCAAACTAATTACTTCAGTTTGGCTTGTTTGGACTCTGTGCCACACCTCGGGTCATCACAGAAAGCATGAAGCAGATTACCAGGGCAAGGTGAAAAGTATCTCCTGTTCTCCTAAGCCTTGATTTAAGGTTATTGTTATGAACTAATAAAACGCTTAAATAAAGTTTTATCAAACCTTTAGAAAAAGCAGGGTTCTAATCCTGCACTTCTGATTGGCCGATAATAGCGATATCGGATTGGTCCGTTCAGGAGAATCTGATTGGCTTTTAACGAGCCACTCTCATTGGTTAAAGGGGTTAACATTCCATGTTTCTCATTGGTTACTAGATCTCATTGGTTACTGCTGCTGCCCTAGGTTTTTGCTTTGTTCAGAATGATTAATAAAGAGTTGAAGTTCAAGTTCACTGTTCACTGTCTCGTCTCCGTTCCTTGCGCCCATGCGCAGAACTTAACACTGGCGACGAGGGTGAGATGCGGACATGTCAGAGCTGACTGAACACTACAGAGCACCAAACAGAGCTCGTGGCTGAAGGCACATCGACAGCGGAAACCATGTCCGGCGGTGCCATACCACCCGCTCCATTTGACCTGGCACAGGAAGATTGGGACTTGTACATGGACCGGTTCCAGATGTTTCTGGAGACCAACAACTTGAAGGATGCCACTACGGGGAAAAAGCGAGCGGTATTCCTGACCCACTGTGGACCTGCCGTTTTTAAGATGGCTAAGGCACTGGCGAAACCGGCTGAGTTAAAATCCATGGACTGGGACGTCCTCGAGCCCCTCCTACAGGCCCACTATGCACCAACCATACCAACGCTTGTCCGAAGACATGAATTTTACCAGAGAGGCCAGCAGAAAGGAGAGAGCGTTGCAGATTTCATTGCGGATCTCCGGAATCTGGGAGGCCTCTGTGGGTTCGCCGACCTCGAAGAAGCTCTGAGAGTCCAAATAGTTCTGGAACTAGATGCACCACACGTGCAAAGTAAGCTGATGGCGAAAAGCGACATCAGCCTTGCAGATACCATTGCTGACGCTACTGCAGCAGAAACAACCAGGAAGTTGGCTGCCGGAATGCGCCGCACCAACGCACCGCTCCGCCAACTTACCAGCGAAACCTCGCCTCGCCTAGATGGACACACAACAGCAACCCACCACGAGGACTTCGAATCATCATCAAATAGTGATGAGGAAGAGGTCAACCAGCTCCGGTCTGAGCGAGACCAATGCCTCCAGTTTAATCAGAGACTGCAGCATCAATGCGCAGGTTGTGGGGCAAACCACCTGCGATCAGACTGCAAATTCCTCGACACGCTCTGCCATGTTTGTGGGAAAAGAGGCCACATCGGAAAGGTCTGTAGAAGCAAGCAAGGATCCAGCCCATTTCAGAGGGGGACCAACTCCCGCCAAACCACAGGAAATCATCCTTTGAGTCGGGAACATTTGAACCACCAATGGAACAACCACTCCTACAGAAATAAACCACTGGCCAATTCAACGAAATGAGAAGAGGCACACCAAACCATCACAATTGGTCATGCCTCATCATTAGATGCAAAGAAGATCCGAGTGAAGGTCGCCATCGAAAACCAGCCCTGCGTGATGGAAGTCGATTCAGGATCATCCCTCTCGATGGCTTCCTGGAAGACCATTAAACAATAATCCCTGCCATCCGGCGGCAAGACCTCAGAACCCAAAGAATTATACTCAAGGATTATCAGGGAAACCGAATTTCGGTCATTGGATCCAGCCTAGTCCAGGTCTCATTCAAAAATCGTACTGCATCTTTACCATTGACCATCGTTGACCGTGATCGGCCTAGCTTGTTAGGCCTTCAATGGTTCGCCCAACTCGGGATCGAGGTAGCTGGCATTCATCAAACCAGAAGCGACTGGGAGGAGGCCCTCGTCCAGGAATTCCAGGACATCTTTGCAGACAAATTAGGCGAGTACAAGGGGACCCCGATATCATTTAACCTTAACCCTGAAGTAGCCCCCATCTGCCTTAAGCCTCGTCGGGTACCTTTTGCCCTTAAACAAAAGATTGAAAAGCAGCTTGATAAATTAATAGCCTAGGGTGTTTTAGAACCAACAGACCACGCTCCTTGGGAAACCCCAATCGTAACACCCATCAAACTGGATAGATCGTTAAGGATTTGTGGGGACTACCAAGCCACCCTGAGTCACACCCTTCAACAGAATGCTTACCCGGTGCAGGTGGTACAACACCTTCTCCATTCCCTGGGGGGCGGAAAAGTCTTCGCGAAACTAGACTTAGCTCAGGCTTATCAGCAACTGCTGGTTGACGAAAAAACGGCACAGGCACAGACTATCGTAACACACCAAGCTGCCTTTAAGTGTACGCGGCTCCAATTCGGAGTCAGTGTAGCCCCGGGGATCTTTCAGAGCCTAATGGAGAGACTATTGCAGGGGATCAAAGGGGTCGTACCATACTTTGATGACATTTTAATTGCTGCCCCGAATAGAGAAATACTAGAAGAGTGTCTTAAATTAGTTCTCCAGAAATTTAAAGACTCCGGCCTTTAGCTTAAAAAAAATAAATGTCAACTGTGTACAGATAAAGTAGAGTTCCTGGGGTACCTAATCGATAAACAAGGCATTCACCCCACCAATAGCAAACTAAAAGCAATCAAGAACACCCCAAGACCCAGAAATAAGACTGATCTCCAAGCTTTTCTGGGGCTCATTAATTTTTACAACATCTTCCTGCCCCACAAAGCGACCGTAGCTGAGCCCCTACATAGACTTCTTGACAAAAAAGCAACCTGGGTCTGGGGGCACCGAGAGGAGCACGCATTCCGACAAGTGAAAAACTTATTAACCTCAGATGCTGTTTTAATGCAGTATAACAAGACTTTGCCTTTAACAATTACATGTGACGCGTCACCATTTGGAGTAGGAGCCATTTTGAGCCATGTGTTACCAAACGGTAGTGAGGCCCCTATTGCCTATTTTTCAAGAACCCTATCAAACGCTGAACGTTACTATAGTCAAATCGATAAAGAGGCTCTTGCTGTTGTATCTGCTGTGAAACGGTTTCATGAATATGTATATGGACAAGTTTTTACTATTGTTACCGACCACAAACCTTTGCTGGGGATTATAGCGGGAAACAAGCCAATCCCCTATATATTATCACCTAGGATGACTCGATGGTCAGAGTTTTTGGCTGCGTACAATTATAGACTGCAACACCGCCCAGGGAAAGCCATTCCCCACACTGACGCACTGAGCCATGCACCACTTCCAGAAACTGTCGATGACCCAGCTCCAACACTTACGACACTCCAGATTGAAATGTTACATTCACCGCCGCTAACAGCTAGAGATATTGCGATCGAAACAAAACGCGATCCTATCTTAGTGCAAGTTCTTAGCTGGGTCAAACGGGGATGGCCAGTAGAACAAACCCCTGACGACTTCACCCCCTTCAAGAACTGGCAAACAGAACTTTTTTCGCAAAAAGGCTGCATCCTATGGGGGGATAGAGTTGTCGTGCCAGAGCAGTTACAACGAGCAGTATTAAAAACACTGCATGAGAGTCACCCCGGCATCGTGCATATGAAAGCGCTCGCACGAAGCTACGCGTGGTGGCCGGGCATCGACAAACAGATCGAAGCCTGGGTAAAGACTTGTTTAAAGTGCCAAGAAGTTAGCAGTGCCCCACCTAAAGCAACTCCAACAGAATGGGAAACACCCTGGGGACCGTGGTCCCGCATCCACATTGACTTTGCCGGACCTACTAAGGGACATACGTTCCTACTAACAGTGGATGCCTATTCCAACTGGCCTGAGATCCACGAAATGAAGAGTACTACAACCGAGTCCGTCATCTGGAAGTTAAACAGGCTATTCGCAACGCATGGACTGCCAGATGTTCTGGTCTCTGACAACGGACCCCAGTTTACCGCTCTACCCTTTGAACAATACTTAGCGGACCGGGGTATTCGCCATGCGCTAACTTCACCAGTGCAACCTGCGGCTAACGGAAGAGCCGAGCGAATGGTACAATTTGTTTAAAAAAAACCCTCTACAAAATGGACTATGGGGACATTGAAGATAAAATAAACAGAATACTCCTTCTCCAACACATCACTCTGCACAGCATCACCAACAAGACTCCAGCTGAACTATTGATGGGACGCAAACTCCGTTCCCACCTCGACTGGCTTCACCCACCTTACGAGCCAGAGAAACCCTGTGGATCTAGTGGAAAATGTCACGAGTTCAAGATAGATGACTTAGTTTTCGCCAGAACCTTTCCGGCGAACCGTTGTGGGTCAAGGCAACCGTAATTCAAGCCACCGGATCCAGGTCGTACTGTGTGAAAACCTGCGATGGAAAAATATGGAAACGCCATATAGATCAGCTTCGCTCAAGGCTACAACCTAGTTTCCGTGATTCCGGTAACTCCCAAACTGAGGGGGGAGGGGATGTCGAAGAAACCAAATTCGAGATGGAAGAAAGCAGGAGCGAAAGAAATCAGCAATCGGGTGTGACGAATGAAGAAGAATCAGGGAGAGGAATGTCCTCGCCACAGAGGAACACCTCAACAGAAACAAGCCCGCAAAGATTGGAGGACAACAACGAGAACATTAGCGGCACCGAGTCATCCAATGAGGATACGGAACCACCGGTACCTGACTTGCCCAAAAACGTCCCGCCGAAACCAGGTTACAGACAGGAACCGATGGGACAGCGTAAATCCAACAGACAATCAAAACAACCTTCATACCTCAAGGATTACGTCACCGCACCCCTTAAACGGAACCCGGGGGGAAGGACTAATATGAACTGATAAAACACTTAAATAAAGTTTTATCAAACCTTTAGAAAAAGCAGGATTCTAATCCTGCACTTCTGATTGGCCAATAATAGCGATATCGGATTGGTCCGTTCAGGAGAATCTAATTAGCTGTTAATGAGCCACTCTCATAGGTTAAAGGGGTTAACACTCCACGTTTCTCATTGGTTACTAGATCAGCAGCCTGCCCTTATAAAAGGGCTGCTGCTGCCCTAGGTTTTTGCTCTGTTCAGAATTATTAGTAAAGAGTTGAAGTTCACTGTTCACTGTCTCGTCTCCATTCCTTGCGCCCATGCGCAGAACTTAACAGTTATAATTAATGTTTTTGTCTTTTACTTGTCACTAAGACATACAGGTTGTGTGAATAGCCTGTTTCATAAACCAGAACTAGTGATGAATATACCAGATAACAACATCACACAGGAAGATTAGTAGCAATGGCAAGCACCAAACCACTACATCAAGATATTAAAGTGAAGCTAAGTTGTGTAGATCCCCAACTTCTCAACTCTGTTGCTACAACAACCATCAGTCATTCTGGCTCAAAGTGATAGAATTTACAATCTCAAAAAGGTAAGGGGATGCTGTCATTATGACTATGTTCCTGCTGCATAAATGTATTTATTTAGAAACTAAATTTATAGGCCATTCATAAACAACATTGAGTGCATATAGATTTAAGAAAGCATCCAATAAATTAAAAGAAAACCAGACAAGAGAGACATCGAAGGGACTAAAACAACTATTAGCAAGATAAAATTCTAACAAAGGCATATATACTTATAATGCAGTGCCAGGTCTTCAAACCCATTTAAAGGAGAGCAGAATCAGGGATGTTCCTGTCTTTTGGGGAGATATTGTTCTAGAGAGTAGGTGCTACAACAGAGAAGGCAGGCCACCTGGATCACATGACATTGTTTTAATTGATGGACTTGGAGCATGCTCATTTTGTCATACTTTATTAGACAGGCAGAAACAGTGGGAAAAAGTTTAGACAATTTTAACAAAATGAAGATTTGAATTACATATGACCAGCAGGCTTCATATGCATTGTGGTCACAAGTCTAATCTGCCCAGTCCTAGTATTATGTATGAAGAAGAAAAAACATATCTATGTAAAACATCTATATTATATACTTTTTCTATCCATATATGGTTCTGTAAATCTTTGTTGTGCCATTTTTAGAAGCATGGTGGCTCAGTGGCTTAATGACTCTGGAGATGGTCTCTTTTGCAGTGCTTTGAGTCCTAGCACTGTGTGGTGGGGTGAGCTCCCATCCCTTGCCTCAGCTTCTGTCCATCTAACATTTTGAAAGCATGTTCTATGCAAGTAGATAAATAGATACTACTTCGGTGGGGAAACAAGTTGGTGCTCCAGGTAGGCAGTCAGATGCCTGCCAGTTCTGAACCTTCCCAGTTGTGGCACCTATTTGCAAGATGTTTCCAGGGAAGGGAGGTAACTTAGATGACACTGCAGGAAGAGCTTTCTGGTGTGAAGTCAGCTCTCCCTTCTATGGTATACCTTGGGAAGCATGCAAGTGTGTCCTACAACAAAGCTGGTACATTAGCAGGCAAACTGCTACTCTGCAATATCATCAGGGTCTCCTGGCTACTGTTAACAAATAATAATAATAATAATAATAATAATAATAATAATAATAATAATAATAATAATAATAATAATAATAACAACAACAACAACAACAACAACAACTATTATTACTACTACTACTGCTACAAGCAGTGGCATGACAAAGTAGCAACAAAGTAGCAACAATGGTGCATTGGAAGATATGCAAGAAATATCACTTGCCTGCAAGCAAGAACTGGTGTCATAGAAAATGAAGAAGTTAAATTGCTTTGGGACTTTAGGATTCAAACACACAGGCACCTGCCACATAACACCTCAGACAACAATTGTCCATTAGAAAGACAAAAAAGTCTGGATAATGGACTTGGCAGCACCTGGAGACAGCAGAAGAGAAGAGAAAGAACTGGAGAAGTTAACAAAATACAAATACCTACAAATAGAAAAAGAACAACTGTTGCAAAGGCAAGCAAGTGTAGTAGCAATAGTAATAAGTGCCTTGGGTGCAATCCCAGAACAATTGGAGCACCACTTGAACACCATCGGCACTGACAAATTCGCCATCAGTCAATTGCAAAAGGCAGCTTTACTGGGAAAAGCTTCCATTCTGCTATGATATCTTTAACACAGGGGTGGGCAAACTACAGCCCACGGGCCACATCCAGCCCATTGGTCTGTCCAATCCAGCCCGCCCCTGAAAAAAATCAATGGGCGTGGTGTATTGCCCTGCACCGCGTGGCCCCCAAAGCTGCAAAACAGTGCGGAGCGCTCTCGGGGTAGGAAGAAAAAGAAGAACTTTGCAAAGGCCTCGGCTGGGAGTTCGAAATCACCTTCGAGTGCGACCTCTCCGAAGGTGAGTCCCCGCTGATCCCCCTTTTTTTTCCGGGACTTCCAGGCTTAAACTGTAAAAAAGGCAAAGTTTGCAGGAGGGAGCGTCTTCCGGCCGAGGAGCAGGAAGGGTTCTGCCCGGTGGGCGAGCAGGCTGCTTGGACCGGGCTGCTTGGAGCCACCTAAAGCTAGGCCGCTGCTGGTGGAGCCTTGCCCTGCCTTGGTGCCCCATTTCCCGGCTCGGCGGTCCTGCTCAGGCGGCACTTTAAAAGCCTGCTCCCAGCACCCGAGCAACTTCCCAGCAACTTGCGGCTTCCTTTTTCCTCCCGGGCGCTCGCGCCTGGCCCCGAGCCATGTGGTGGAGGGGAAACCCAGAGCACCGCCGGGTCACCTCCTCCAAGCAGCCCGCCCACCCACCCACCCACTGGGCGGAACCCTTCCCACTCTTCAGCCTGTGCAAAGTTTAAGCCTGAAAGCCTCAGAAACCCAAGCAACTTCCCAGCAACTTTCAGCTTCCTTTTAACTCGCGGTAGCTCGCGCCTGGCCCTGAGCTGTGCAGCAGAGGGGAAGCCTGGTGGGAGGGAGGGCTGCTTGGAGCAGGCGACCCGGCGGTGCTCCGGCAGCAGCAACAGGCAGTTCCGCCCAGGCTCCGCTCAGGTGTCCAGCTGGGGCTGTCAGGAGTTGCTACTGCCGGCGCAGCTCCGTGCAGCTCCAGGCCCACGTTGCCTTGGGAAAGAAAAGGCAAAACCAGGAGCTGCTGAGCCTGAGCCTCCGGTGCCAATGCTGCTGTTTCAAAGCACCGCCATGGCTCTTCTTTTTTGCCTTTTCCTTCCCGAGGCAACGCGGGACTGGAGCCACGCAGAGCCATGCCGGCGGTAGCAACTCCTGACTCAGGGGGACTCCGAGGGGAGGGGAAGGAGGAGAAGGAGGGAAGGGTGGGGGAAGGGGCGATTCCCAAAAAATCTTGTGCTGACCCAGCCCGTCTGTCAAATTTTAAAAGTCAATGCGGCCCCCGAGCCAAAACGTTTGCCCACCCCTGCTTTAACACCATTAAACATCCACATTTGCCTATTCCAGGTTCTTGGTAAGGTAGACAAAAATGCCAAACCCAGTCTGAACATCTGGCTGACTGTGTGATGATCAATAATGACAATAACAACAATAGCAACAACAACAATAATAATAAGGCCATCTTTGAAGTCAAATTCTTTGACTACACCTGATATGGCAGAGGCTCCAATTCTTTCATCTGTTCATGCTCCCTTCTTTAGAGCTGAAGAAGTTTCTTGGTTGAGAAGCAAAATGTCTTCAAAGAAAAAAAAAAGCAAGTCCAGTTGCCTCCTGGAAAAGCATATTTGGGACAACCATGACTGAATTGGTATTCAGCAGATTTTGACCAGTTCTGGAGAAAAGGTAGCGGAAATTTTGAGCAGTTTGGAGAACCAACAAATACCACCTCTGTCTGGAGATTTTACAGTATCCTTCCCCTGCCACGCTCACCAAGCCACGCCCACAGAACCAGTAGTAAAAAAAAAATGAATCCCACCACTGGACTGAATGATTGAGAATCTCCATGGACTTTTACCTATGCACTTTAGGATAACACCCTTTGAATGGAGTGGGAGCATAAATGGATTTCCAGAAAAATTACAGACTACAAGAACCATTTACACTTCAATTTGAGATGCAGACACAGAGACTCATCTCCAACAGCCTTCATCAGTGAAGGGACACAGAGCAGAAAACATCATGCAGCCAAGAAGGCGCCACACCCATTTGCACAACTCAAATGACCCTGAGGACACAGATAAACCTCCAAGTGGCCTCAACAATTCTCTAAAAGAATGCAAATGACCAAGCTGCCTGCAAGGAATATAAATCCTTCCATTCCTCACCATCCAGTCAGAGCTGAAATCCAATCAAATCAAACGCTTATTGTCAATGCACAACATGCGTACAATGAAATTGAAATGAGGGGTGCAGCCCCTCAAAAAAAACACAAAATACATCTCAATAACTCGATAAATGAAAGAAATAGAATCCCTAAACCCAAATAAGTAATAACTAACACACCTTCCGATATACCTGTATGTTTATAATATTATATTATATTACACTGGGTGTGAACATGTTGCAGGTTACACTGGTCCTGCAAGTCTATCATATTTAAACCTAATTGTGGTGTTATGTTGCGTTCAGAAATCTGACAGTCCACGGATAAAAGCTATTTTTCAACCTATTTGTTCAGCTGGCTATGCTTCTATATCTCCTGCCCGATGGTAGGAGAGTAAAGAAATGCTGACCAGGGTGTGAATCATCCCTGAGGATTTTGCTCGCTCTGCTGAGGCAGCAGGTCCTGGTGATTTTGTCCAGTGGTGTCAGGGGACAGCCCATACTTTTTTCTGCTGTGCTCATCAACCTCTGTAAATGCCTTTTTGTCTGTGGCTGCCAAGCCAGCATACCATACCATAACATAATATGTAAGGATACTTTCTATCATAGACTGGTAAAAGGAAGTCATCCACCTCATATTTCTGCAAGACCCTAAAGAAATGGAGTCTCTGTTTGTTCTGTCCCTAATTAGCATTCTTGAGATCCCCGCGCTTTGATTGGCCAAAGCGCGGGGCACTCTGATTGGTCAGGCGAGCCGCGCCGATTGGCTCGCTGAGAATCTCCCGCGATTGGTCCATTCAAATCGCGGGAGATTCAAAGCGGTGCCATTGGCCGCGGCTGAAAGAATAAAAGCCGCAAACCTTTTGCGAAGAGCCAGTTCGGTTCCTACTTTAATAAAAGAGCATGATTTGAAGTCACCGACTCCTGGCATCAATTTCGAGGACACGACACTGGCGACGAGGGTGGGATCCAGACCCTGAACCGAACCACATGTCCGACGGAAGCCAGACGAACCACCACGATGGTGAAAATCGCACCCCCCGCACCCTTCAATCCCGCCACCAAGGACTGGGAATCGTACTCCGACCGATTCCGCATGTTCCTCGAGTGCAGCGACCTGAAGGACGCCACCGGCCCCATGAAGCGCGCCGTCTTCCTGACCCACTGCGGGACCGAGGTATTCAAGATGGCCAAGGCGCTTGCCAAACCCGCCGATGCGACCGCGATGGATTGGGACGTCCTCGAGCCAATACTTCGGCGGCACTACGCTCCAGAGGTACCCATCCTGATCCGATGCAATGAATTATACCATCGGGACCAACGGTTGGGTGAGAGCTTCAGCGACGAAGTCGCCGAGCTACGGCGCCTAGGGGGGCTCTGCGAATTCGACAACCTGAACGACGCCCTGCGAGACAGAATCGTGCTCGGTTTGTGGGACCCCGTTCTCCAGAGCCGGCTGATGGCCAAGGGCAACATCAGCCTAGCAGACACCCTCACCGCAGCTGCAGCCGCCGAAGCAACCCGAACCTCCGCCGACTGCATGTGCAGACCGAACGCTGGGGACCGCAGCGGAAACAACAACCCTGCGAGGTCGGCCGAGGCCCAACCCAAGACGACCACCCACCAGGGCGACTTCCACTCGGCATCGGGCACTTCCGATGACGAGGAGGACATCCATCGCCTCCAGACAGGACATGACCCACGGAACTGGCGGGGTCGTAAGTTGAGGACCAACTGTGCTGGTTGCGGCGGCGACCACCCCAGGTCGGAATGCCGGTTTTTCGAATCGATCTGCCGGCATTGTGACAAGAAGGGACACATCGCCCGTGTCTGCTGCCTAAAAAAGAACTGCAGCCTGGCACGATGAGACCAGAGCGACCGGAGGAGAGAGAGCACACCACCCCGGACCAGAGATCGCCCCTCGGACAACAGATAGGACCGGAACGGACGATCCCTGCGTGGCAGCGATAACCGGCGAAGAGAGGAGACCCATCAGACGGTCACCATCGGCCACGCCATAACCAATGACGCCCGGAAGGTCCACGTGGAGGTAGGCATCGAGGGCCAGCCATGCAAAATGGAGGTGGACTCCGGGTCCTACCTCTCCATGATAGCATGGCATGAAAAAAACGCTTGGTGCTTACCATCCAAAGGAGGAACCTAGACAGCCAGAGCTCATCGTAAGGGACTACCAGGGAAACCGCATCCCGGTAGTCGGAACCAAACACTTCAACATCACATATAAAGGGCACACCGAAAGGCTTCCCCTGACAATCGTCGACCGCGACCGCCCAAGCCTACTGGGACTGCAATGGTTCGCCCCGCTCGGCATCGCAGTCACGGGAGTCGACCACGTCACCGACGACAGCTGGGAGCAGCAACTGGCCCGGGAATTCCAAGAGGTCTTCGACGGAAACCTAGGCAAGTACCGAGGGCCCCTTATATCATTCAGCCTAGACCCAAACGTTCCCCCAAAACGCCTGAAACCAAGGCAGGTGCCATTCGCACTTAAACCCAAGATAGACGAGCAAATTGACAAGCTCGTCAAGCAAGGGGTCCTACAGCCCATAGACCACGCCCGGTGGGAGACCCCCATAGTCACCCCGATCAAGCCCGATGGGTCGGTGAGGATCTGTGGGGACTATAAGGCCACCCTAAATGGCGCGCTACAACAAAGCGCCTACCCCGTCCCAGTAGTACAACACCTACTGCACTCACTGGGAGGGGGCAAGGTTTTCGCCAAGCTCGACCTCGCCCAGGCATACCAACAGTTGCCAGTCGATGAGCAAACGGCAGAAGCGCAAACCATAGTCACCCACCGGGGAGCATTTTAATGCAACCGACTCCAATTCGGAGTCAGCGTGGCACCGGGAATATTCCAAAGCCTAATGGAAAGACTATTGCAAGGCATCAAGGGGGTGGTACCTTACTTCGACGACGTCCTAGTGTCGGCAACCAACCAAGCCGAACTAGAGGGTCGCCTAAGGGAGGTCCTAACCAAATTCAAAGAAACCGGGCTCAAAGTCAAGAGGGAGAAATGCCAATTATACACGGAACGGGTAGAATTCCTAGGATACCTCCTAGACCGTCACGGCATTCATCCCACAAACCAAAAAATTAAGGCCATCAAAGAAGCCCCCACACCCAAGTCGAAGACGGAACTGCAGGCATTCCTGGGGCTACTTAACTTTTACAATGTGTTCCTGCCCCAAAAGGCGACCCAGCACCCATGACGACCACCCTCACCATAGAGACTCTACCCAACCTGCCCATAACCGCGTCAGACATTGCCCGAGAGACTAATAAAGACAAACGTCTGGCGCAGGTGTTGCATTGGGTAGAGAAAGGGTAGCCGGAAAGGGACAACGACGAGTCCGTCAAAACATTCCGAAACCGCCAAACGGAACTCTCGTTATTAAAAGGGTGCATACTATGGGGGATAGGGTGGTCATTCCAGAAAAGCTACAAGGGAAGGTTCTGGAACTGCTACACGAGGGGCACCCTGGCATCATTAGGACTAAAGCCCTGGCCAGAAGTTACGCTTGGTGGCCAGGGATGGACAAACAAATTGAGACCTGGGTAGCAAGGTGCCAACGATGCCAGGAAACTAGGCCAAGCCCACCCACAGCACCCGTCCTAGAGTGGGAAACCCCAAGGGGACCTTGGTCTAGGATTCACATAGACTTCGCCGGGCCCACAAAAGGACACACCTTCCTTATAACAGTAGACGCTTACTCCAACTGGCTGGAGGTAAGCAACATGAAAACAACAACCACGGAGGCCGTGATCAAGGAACTCTGCAAACTCTTTGCAACGCACGGCCTCCCAGACGTCGTCGTTTCCGACAACGGGCCCCAATTCACCTCGCTGGAATTCGAAAAATTCCTAGCGGAAAGGGGCATCCGCCACACGCTGACAGCACCAGCGCACCCGGCGGCGAACGGTAGGGCGGAACGGATGGTGCAATTCACTAAGAAAACCATCCGGAAAATAGACCACGGGGAGATCCAGGAGAAAATAAACAAACTACTCTTCACCCAACACATAACCCCAAATACCACAACGAATAAGAGCCCAGCCGAACTATTAATGGGGAGGAAATTAAGGTCCCCACTCGACAGGTTACACCCCACGTATAACCCGGAGAAGCCCCCAGACTCAAACAGCAAACACCGAACTTTCGCACCAGGCGACCCCGTATACGCAAGAAACCTGACGGGAGACCCACTATGGATACCGGCCGTCATCACACAAATAACAGGCCCACACTCGTACCGGCTACAAACAGCAGACAGACGAGCCTGGAAACGCCACATCGACCAATTAAGGTCGAGGACTGCCAACCAAGAGACCACCGACGCACAAACAGGCGAAACCAACCCCCACAACACAAACCAAGTGGGGAGGGAATACCCAGGGGACCAAAACCAAAGAAGAATAAACCAGCCATACTTACCGGAAAGCAGCCATCACGACCCCTCGCCAGGAAGAGACAGCCAGTCCAGCTCGACCGACCCGGAAAGACCGAGCGGGAGCGGCGAAACCTGCAGCTCAACCAACCCAGGAGGCCCAGGAGGGAGCTTCGGAGAGCGGCCCGGCCCGACCGACCAGCCGGTTCCCACGACAGCATCAGGAGCAGCAGAGATCCCGACCGAACCGGCCGGGATCCAACCTGTGACTGAGCTGCGCAGGTCCAGTAGGCTCAGACGGAGCCCCGCCTACCTACGTGACTACGCGATGTAAGGACTGAACCAAGAGGGGAGGGGTGTTCTGTCCCTAATTAGCATTCTTGAGATCCCCACGCTTTGATTGGCCAAAGCGCGGGGCACTCTGATTGGTCAGGCGAGCCGCGCCGATTGGCTCGCTGAGAATCTCCCGCGATTGGTCCATTCGAATCGCGGGAGATTCAAAGCGGTGCCATTGGCCGTGGCCGCCACGGCTGAAAGAATAAAAGCCGTGAACCTTTTGCGAAGAGCCAGTTCGGTTCCTACTTTAATAAAAGAGCATGATTTGAAGTCACCGACTCCTGGCATCATTTCGCGGACACAACACTGTTGAGCCCTCCTGACTACCTGGATCATGTTGTTTTTCCAGGTGATATCTTGGCTAAGGTGGACTCCCAGAAATTTGAAAGAGGAGACTTTCTCCACACAGCCCTCCTTGATGAGGAGTGGGGCAAGTTCCTCTCTCTGCTTCCAGGAATCTAATACCATCTCCTTTGTCTTGCTGATGTTTAGAGGTCGTACTCGAAGGTGATTTCGAACTCCCAGCCAAGGCCTTTGCAAAGTTCTTCTTTTCTTTCTTACCCCGAGAGCGCTCCGCACTGTTTTGCAGCTTTGGGGGCCACGCGGTGCAGGGCAATACACCACGCCCATTGATTTTTTTTCAGGGGCGGGCCGGATTGGACAGGATGTGGCCCGCAGGCCGTAGTTTGCCCACCCCTGATCTAACAGGTTTCATTCCTCGAGAAGGTTTTGTTTAATGCAGAACATTTTACAGAGTAATTGCTATCACACTGTTAGATTCCAAAACAGAAGCAACTTAACCCCCTTAACAACCACAAATGATTTTATTTATGTATTACATTGCCATTGTTCCCTAAGTAATGGCTTATGCCATTGTGTACAAGCAAAGCAGATTTTAAAAGCACGAGCACACCAAACAAGGAAACAAGGAAAATAATAGCAGCTGATATGTTTTGAAGTACAATGAATTCAACAGCTGAAAAAGAGATCAAGGCTTAAGCTGGAATGTATAAAGTAAGCAGAAAGGGAAACTGAAAAAAAAGAAAATTGACTAGACAACAAAATACTGTATAATATCTAAGATTCTGTGTGTTAGAGAGAGACACTGCCACTAATGTTTCAGTTTTATCTGGATGGTTTTTTGTTTTAGCTAAAGATAGCAGTGCTGAAAATATCTAAAAGTTTTTTGCAGTTCTCCATTTTACAGGAACAGCATATAGGTCTGCCAATTTTAGATGATCTTCAGACACCTGTCTCATTTGCATGAGATAAATATACAGGTCCTCACTTAGATGCTCATAAGGAAGGTGTCAGGGTATTTTCCTCATCTTTTTCATTCAGGCTTCATGCAAGAAGGTAGACCACATCACAAATGGCAAGTGGCGACACACAGGTATGATTTGCAACAAAATATTGCAGAATTGGATGCTCCTATGTAGAAATCCCACCAGTCTACCGTAATGTTCTTTCCTCACTTTCCATATTTTTATTCTCACTCTCTCATCACAGATACAACATTCTCTGGCCATTCAGTATGCTCAATTACTCCCCCCCCACACACACACACACACGTTCCTGCTTTTCCTTTTATTTTTATTTTATTTTATTTTTCTCTATCTGTAAAGCCTGGGGTTCCTACCAGCATGCTAATATCTCTTATGATAGGTTTGGATGGTATCATTTTTGGTGCGTACAGAATGACACTCAGATAATGAGTTTGCAGTTAGTATATAAAATTGTAATCTTTAAAACAATCAAACAGGAGTAGGAGGAGATGGAATTTTAAAAAGGACTTGCAAATCTCTGCTTGTACAGATGTGGGGCCCATTCCCCTGACCATACAGCAGAATATGCTACAAATTATTAACGCCCCTGTGGCTTTAAGCTTGTTAAGATACATTGTCACTAGGCAAATAGGCATTTATATTTACCCTCAATATCAAGTATGAAAAACTCTCACCTTGAGCAAGGTAATAAATAACCATACATTCATTTCTCAGTGCCGCTTTATCTAGGCACTTCAGTTCCATTCAGTAATCCTATATTGGATAGGCATGTAACACGTAAAAGCACAAATCAGTCTGGAACCAAGTCAGAACGAATAGGGAGCCACATGGTAACAAATCCTTTTTTAAAAAAAAATGGTTGTGAAATTAAGAGCTGTTATTTTTAAAAAATGATCATGAACAAAAAGCAGAGCAAAAATGTTTGACTGTGCAGTCAGTGAAAAACTTTCATGGAACCACCATCAGCTGGGGTGGGCTGGGGGGTCAGAGCCATTTGTCCCAGACTTCCATGCCTGTCATTTCTTTTTGCATCCACTTCATATTCATTCAGCACTCATACATTCTTGATCTTACATTTGTTTGTTTTACTGCATGCACATTTAAATTACCCATTCCACTGTATCTGGCTTACAGGTGTATGATTTTTTTTTCTACTATAAGCATCTCTGTGTAACAGAAGTAGACAGAAGCATGCCCTTAAACATAGCCATTTTTAAGCCCTTTTGAAAAGCCTTGCCCATTTTTTTAAAAGATAGATTGTGTATTCCCTGCTCCTTTCCATGGGCATCTTATAATTTCTCCATTTTCCCTCCTTTGGTATTCTAAAGAATCAAGGTTCAAAATTTAATCATTTACTGAAAGATATTTATAACTTGAATCAATTTATCTCTTTTCTCTCTTGTCAAAATAGCCACCCTGATTTATAATATTCGTTCAGATCTATATTTCTTGTGGGAACATACAATCTATCGTTCTGCAACTCTTTCAAGTTCTTGCTTGGATATTAACATTCATGGCATTTTTTTTCAGTTAGACTCTTTAACATGATCATAATCATGCTCATATGATGATGAAATTATCCATTCAGTCAACTTTTGGCGGTTCTATGGGCCAGTCTCTCCACATCTTCCAATTTTGCACTATTTTTTTGAACTTTTGGTGCCAGCTTTGATGGTATCCAGCCACCATGTTCTTTGATGGTCTTTTCATTTACTGCTAACTCTTCCAAACATAATTGCCTTCTACAATGAATTCACTCACATGACATGACAAATAAGTGAAGTGCAGTTTCATGATTTTCTTGCCCAAATAGGTTTCTTCAATATTCTTTTCATTTTTCCTTACTTCAATTCCAATTATTTTAATTGTATTCACTATGCTGGAGGCTCCTTGCTTAGCTCTTTTCACTCCCTCCCAAAACAGTTGTCATGCCATCCAGATTGCCTGTCCCTGCCTCTTTTAACCATTGCTTGCTAGCCTTCATTCTATTTGTTTTTTATTTATTTATTTATTTTATTTTATTTGTCAATCGCTTACAAGATACAGGTATAAGAATAAACATAGTTTTGAATACATGAGGTGCATACTTATCAGAAAAATAAAAAAGAAACAATAGGATAGGGATGGTAGGCACGATTGGTGCGCTTATGCACGCCTCCTACAGGCCTCTTAGGAAAGAGATGAGGTCAATAGTAGACAGTCTAAGGTTAAAGTTTTTGGGGTTTGGGGAAGAAACCACAGAGTCAGGCAGAGTATTCCAGACTTTGACCACTCTGTTGCTGAAGTCATATTTCCTGCAATCAAGTTTGGTGTGGTTTACCTTGAGTTTGTATCTATTGTGTGCTCTTGTGTTGTTATGATTGAAGCTGAAGTATTCATTGACAGGTAGGACATTGCAATGTATGATTTTATATGCTATACTTAGATCGGACCGAAGGCGGAGTGGTTCTAGGTTTTCTAGGTCTAGAATTTCAGGTCTGGTGGCATAAGGTATTCTGCAACGAGTAGAGGAGTGGAGAACTCTTCTTGTGAAATATTTCTGGACTTTCTCAACTGTGTTAATATCAGATACGTAATGTGGGTTCCAGACTGATGAGCTGTATTCGAGTATTGGTCCAGCAAATGTTTTGTATGCTCTCGTTAGTAGTGTGATATTACCAGAGAAAAAGCTACGTAGGATTAGGTTAACAACTCTTAATGCCTTTTTGGCTATGTAGTTACAGTGGGCTCTAGAGCTTAGATTCTCTTCATTATACCCCTTATGCATTAATCTCCCCCTCATGTATTGCAACGATTATTATCTCCCAGCCACTTTCACTTCATGATTCCATGAACTGCATTTTGGCCAGCATGCCACAAGTGCAATTAAAATCTAAACATGCTAACATTATTCTATGCAAGTTAGGATCTCTAATTTAGGTCCTATCTTTAAAACCAATTTCTAGGTGCCTACATCCCATAAATTAAAATGCGTACTGACACACATTATTTATCTACATGAGAAAGACAGGACCTTGTCAGGATTATTTCCTGAGAATGGTGGATTGCCACAAAAACAAAGGAAACAGTAATCTAGAGAGGATTTGGGAAAGGAAATAAAAATGTAAGAGCCAAAAATATGCACAGCAGATTCTCTGAATCCATGTTTGGTATGAGAAAAAGTCCTGAAGTAAAAAAAAACAATTGGAAGAATGGACAGAAGTTGAGGGATTTAAGAAATTGTAAACGTCTTTCTCTGTTCCATTTCAACAATTAGATGAAACTGTAGAATTGATGGCATTTGCCCCTTGAGAAGGATGATAAAGAAGTGCTAGGTATTCTTTTCAAATGTGAGAAAAAATAGAAATCAGGTTCCACTAAGTGACTGCAATGTTCTGAATTCATCTTTCTAACAAGTATTGCATAAGATATTGCAGTCAATTAATATTCAAAGCATATTTCTCTGAGAGGGGTATTTGCTTCAGAATGCATACTGGCTTAGATCTGGAAAATGCACTTTTTGTAAGCTTATTAAGAACTATTGATAGACACAACCATTTGACCTTCTCGTCAACGAAGAACTCCCAAAGTAAATAAATTATGATATTGCTGAGAACATTGTAAAAAAAAACTTTGAGAAATAATTTCCATTTAACTGAAAAGTATAATATAGTTTTAAGTACTGTGTCATTCAGACTAACCTGTCACATAAAAGATCAAACTACTTTGCACATTGTAATTGGCTGGGAATAAGATTATGATAACCCTCTGGCTGGCTAAGGTTATTTGTGTGGAATTATTTCTGTGAGACCATGACAAATGGAGAGTGTGTGGGACAAAACACACCTTGAGTCAACCCCAACAAGACCAAGTAGCTCTGAGTTTTAAGGGCCCAGGATCTGGGAATTCTTGTTGGAATTGCACTTTCCACATTACAAGTAATATATAATTTAGGGGGGATTCTCTTGGATTCCTGGTTGCTGTTTAATGAATGAGTGGCGGTTATGGCAGAAGGGTCTTAGCACCAATTCATCTTGGCACCAGCTTCCTGGATTGGAAAGCATTTTTCACAGTCATTCACACTTTACATTCTACATCTGGTTACTCTTCAAGACCACTTGAAAGCTGCATCTGGTTCAGAATGTAGTAATAAAGGAAGTTATTGACCCACCTCAGTATGTGCTCTGAAAGCTGCAGAGACTCCCAGTAGACTTCCAATAAGAATTCTAGATACTGGTTAATACCCATAAAGCCCTTCATGGCATGGAACCAGGCTATGGCAGATCCTCCTTCTTGCTTGTTTCTGCCCATCTAGGAGGCCAGCCTGGTCCAGATTCTATCCATTTAACCTGTAAAGGGGCCCATGACATGTGACTTCTCTGGAATACTATAATCCCTGATATTGGTTTGGCCTCCATTTCATGACCATTTCCAACCTCCTTAAAGACCTGAATGTTCTTTCATCTGGAATCTAGAGGATGGGTGAGCCAACATTGTTATGGTCATATGGGCACATGGATTACATTCGATTGTCCACATACCCGTATAGCACTGTGCTATTATTGTATATGTATTATCATTTATTCTATCTCATATGGTTGTTGGTTTAAATCCTATGTTCCCTTCTCAGAGTTTTAATTATAAGTAGGTGACTGCATAAATCAATATAAGAAGAAGAAGAATGGAGAGGGGGAGGGGGAGGGAAAGAAGGAAGGAGAGAGGAAAGAAAGAAAGAAAGAAAGAAAGAAAGAAAGAAAGAAAGAAAGAAAGAAAGAAAGAAAGAAAGAAAGAAAGAAAGAAAGAAAGAAAGGAAGAAAGGAAGGAAGGAAGGAAGGAAGGAAGGAAGGAAGGAAGGAAGGAAGGAAGGAAAGGAAGGAAGGAAGGAAGGAAGGAAGGAAGGAAGGAATTTACTGAAATTCTGGAGACTATTCACATTGACTGGCAGTTCAGTTCCCCTAATAAGTTAAATGGCCACCTTAGCCATTTAGCTCACCTGTCCTCTGCAACAGGATATAAACTTAAGAGTTGTAGGATGTCAGTAGGTCATGTTTGATGAGATTTGGATACTCTACATTAAAATAACCTAAATGGGCAAATCATTTTGATTCAAGACCCCTGAAAGTGTCTTGAGGGACTCCCAGAGGTCCTGCACTTTAAGAAACACTGTTTTATGAGGGGTCATGCATAGGTTTAAGCCAATTTTGCAGGACCATTGGCAAACCAGAAACAATTTGCTCACAAGGTAAAAAGGCAAAGTTGTTTCCCATCCATCCCACGAGCCTCTTGGGCTGCTCTCTTCCCCTTTTGAAGACAGGATTGGCTGAACTCCAAGCAAGGGTTGCAGTCACCCATTTTTTATTTTCTAAAAGTGCCTCTAAAGTAAGGCTTTGATGTGGTCCAGAAGCCATTGGAGAAATAAGGATAATATTAGAAGCGGATGCTTTGCTTTGAAGGCAGAACAGCTTCCCATTTGTTATAATTTTTTATTCAAAGATGTTAGTGGTGGCAGGCAGCCTGGCAAACAGTAAGGGAGGGAGGTGCCCATAGGATGTATACCATCATGCTCAAGTACATCTATCAACTTCTGTTCCCCTCTCCGAAGGAAGGTAAAGCATCTTGCTCGAGTTGTTGCCCAAAGCTAAAAAGCCGCACTTGCAAAAATAGAAAGCTGCAATTAACTAATGTTTTGGAAGTGACACGAACAAAATTGAATAAATTGAAGATGGATGGTCTTTCTATATCCTCCTCTATTTGGGTTTTCTTTCCCACTGAGGCATGAGGAACTAGAGAGACAGACCCATATTCATCATGGGTGAAGAATATTGCTTTGCCTTCAATAAGGTAAGAACTTAAACTTCAGCATGCTTTGAAATATCACAGGTGGCAGTCAGCTGGAATTATAAGCTGAATGAGTATGCCAAATTCCAAGGAATTAATTCTAATAAAGGCAATGTACTATTTCAACAACTATTGACAATGTGTCATTTCAAAGGCTAATAGTGTCTTCAATGTTCTGATTGTGCATCCTAGGATTCAGAAGTAATGGGTGGGTGGGTGGTAGATGGTAGGATTCTGTTTTCTTTATGAGATCCTTTAGTTAAAGCAGGAGTCTCCAAACCTGGCAATTTTAAGACTGGTGGACTTCAACTCCCAAGTGTGTGGAGGGGGAGGGGGAGGAGGAGGAGGAGGAGGAGGAGGAGGAGGAGGAGGAGGAGGAGGAGGAGGAGGAGGAGGAGGAGGAGGAGGAGGAGGAGGAGGAGGAGGAGGAGGAGGAGAAGTCATGGGCAGCACAATCCTAGCTTCCTTGGAAGAACCAATGTAGATCTATGGGTAGGGTGGGAAAGGAACATTATATAAATTTCTCAATATGTCTGTGGAACTTGTAGAACAATATATAGGCAATGCATCAAATGGTACAACTCTCCAAATAAGGCAGTTGGGAAATGTGGCTAAGGATGAGGAGAGAAAAAAGTTTTATATAAAAACCTCCTGTCTTCAGTTAGGAGACTATAAGATTTGAAATATATTGGGAACTTCTGGTTTGAAGGGGTTAGGCAACAGACAGAAATCCGCGATCGTGTGTGGTTTCTGTCTGGGCTCGCTGCTGGAGCACTATGAGCCGGCTGGTTTCAGGGCTAAGCCACCCCGTAGAGGTGGTGAAGAGGGGGGAGGGTCTCTCCTCCTCAGCTCCTCCTCAGCTGGCCATTACTTCCTTTCCCAAAGGTGGTTGCAGCGGTGGTCAGAAATGGCTACCACAAAGGAGAATTCAACCAGAAAAGAACGTGCAGGAGGAAGATAAGAAGTGAAAGTTTTGGCTGACTGGGTTAAATTGTAAAAGCAATAAGGTACCCTGGAATTTAAACTTACAAAAAATAACATCGCTCCCAAAGAAGAGTCAGAAGCAGCGAAGGAAAGGGAAAAGGGAAAGGTTTGGCTTTTTTTTCTTCTCTCTATACTGACAACTAAGAGACTTAAATAAGAAATTGGAAAAATCCGCTTTGCCATCAATAGGCAATTAAGCTGAAAATAAAACAAAATGCCAAAGGGATAATAAAGATTTCTGGACATAAAAAAAAAAATTTTTCATAAGCAGGAAGGGAGAGAAAAAGAATAAGGGCAGGATCTGGAAGAGGGAGGAGACTGCCTGGAATTAAAAAGAATCTACAGAAAAACTTCAACAAGACTTCTAAAAGATACATTTTAACTGAAACTTTGCAACTAAATAGTAACCCCAGGAAGAGAAAGTGAAAACAAAAGAGAAAAAAAAAATCAGCTTAATGTATTTGGATTATTTGGTGATCTTTGGATTATTGGTTATTATATTTGAATGACTAAAATCAATCGGGTGGTTGTTTAAAAATTTATACAATGGCACCACTTCTGGATGAATTGAAAATGGAACTTAAAAAGTACAAAGAAGATGCACAAGAAGGGAAGGGTTCTTTTGGCTTCATTTTTCAATTCTTAGAAATGGAGATTTGGAACTATGAGAAACAACAAGAAAAGACTGCAAAACAAGAAGACTGGGACAAAGAAGAAGCCATCTTTAATGAACAAGCAATTTTATGTGGGGAAGAAAAAGGAAAGGGGAGAAAGAGAATGGAGAATTTAAGACTTAAAAAAACAACCAAAGAAAAGAAAAATAATTGGAAAAATAAGTATAATACTGGAAAGCAACAGAAAAGGGGAATACAGAAGAGAGAAATAGAGGTAGAGAGACAAGAGGGTAAAAAGGGGAGAGAGAAGAAGAGAGGGAAGAAGGAAAGGAAAAGAAGTTACAAAGGACTGGAGCAAGATATAGAGAAACAGGACCTATTTAGAGATAATGGGTGAAAATCTAACTGAAAAAGGGATTCTGTAAAGGTATATAAGATTGTATTGTTATATTAGTAATAGAAATAACTTTAGAAAATTGGAAACAACGTATGATTAAAATGAGGGATAAAATAGTCAGTGTAGTTTAGTGAAATGTTTGTGAATAAAATAATTGAAATAAAATAAATGAGAAAATTGAATTAGGAAGGAACGGGAACATTTTAATTAGTTAATGTTTTATAAAATATAAGTGAACGGGGGAATTAACTATGGAATTGTTCCCATAGAAGTATGATTATTTAATTGAAAAGTAATGTTAAAGATGTTAAGACTTTAATGAATATTAATATTAATGATAGAATTGAATTGGAATGGAATGTTGTTTTAATTATATTATACATTTATATTTTTTTCTTTTTTTAAGAATACAGTGTGTATTTTAAGAATGTACCAAGCAGAATCCGAATGGAAGTTATGTATTATATTGAATGTTACAACTTTAGGGAAATGATATAAAGGCGTCATACTCCAATCAGTAACTACAGGAGAAATTTTGTTTAATGAGAAAAGATAATAGATAATTGAAACAGGACAGACAAAAACTGTGTCTGTACGAAGAAATGTAACCCAGGATTATGCTACTTTCAAAAAAGACGTTTTATTTGTATTTTTTTTTCTCTTTGTGAAAACTCAAATAAAATTTACAAAAAAAAAAGATTTGAAATGTATTCACACTAGCCTGATTCCCTAAGGAAAAAGGAAAGAACCATTCAGTGATGAATATCTCCAACCTATCTAAAAATGGGAGAGCTTCGAGAATGATGCAGGATCTGCCACTTCACAGCACTCATCCAACTAGAACAGAATAGAATAACAGAGTTGGAAAGGACCTGGGAGGTCTTCTAGTCCAACCCACTGGCTAGGCAAGAAATCCTACACCACTTCAGACAAATGGTCCAATATCTTTTTAAAAACTTCCAGTGTTAGAGCATTTACAACTTCTGGAGGCAAATGGTTCCACTGATTAATTGTTGTAATTGTCTGGAAATTTCTCCTTAGTTCAAAGTTGCTTCTCTCCTTGATTAGTTTCCACCCATTGCTTCTTGTCCTGCCCTCAGGTGCTTGGAGCATAACTTGACTCTCTCGTCTTTGTGGTAGCCCCTGATATTGGATATTGGAAGACTGCTATCATGTCTCTCCTGGTCCTTCTCTTTACTAGACTAGCCAAGCCCAGTTCATGCAACTGTTCATTGTATGTTTTAGCCTCCAGTCCCCTAATCATCTTTGTTACTCTTCTCTGCACTCTTTCTAGAGTGTCAACATCTTTTTTACATCGTGGTGACCAAAACTGAATGCAGTATTCCAAGTGTGAGATTGCTCTGGACGACAATTTCCAGAAATCTCAATAAAGACAATTAAATTAAAACTCAGGATGTTGAGAGTTATAGATCAGCAACATCTGAAGGGTCATAAAATCCCTGCCCTTCAGTGCAAAGAAGTTAGGAAGAAGAGATCTTAAATTTCCTTTTAAGGAGACATGACTAGAACTGTACAAACATTTTACAAACATTTTTTTCACTCCTTCATGAGTCCCATTATGTAAGAAAGATTATTTGCAAAAGTTTAAATTAAGTTTTTACAATGTGCTGCAATGACTTTGCTTATAAGTTGTAAAAAAAATTAGTAAGTAGTAGGAAAACTTCATATAGGGATAAAAAGTACACACAGCTGTTTATAACAGCATGCTATAAAACAGCCCTCGAGTTTAATAAAACTGAAGGCAATAATTAATTTCCTAAGATTTTGAAAAGGTTGTTTCTTTTGTTAGTCTACCAGACTGAATAGCTTCCCTCCCACCATAAATATAGGTTTTTAAAAAGACATATCATGATTATTATTAGTATTTCAGCAACAAAGAGGCCAAAGATCAGAACCTCATTGTGTCAAGAACTATATAAACAGAATGAGGATGGATTTTTTTTTTTACCCTGCAGAAAAATCACACAATAGTCAGATGAACAAATGCTAACAAAGCAGTGCTATACAAGTGTCAATTCAAAAATAGGCTCCATGGTGTTCATTGGAGCTCATTCTTAAGGAAGTTTAGAAGGGACTGCCCATTTAAATACTGCTCATTATATTGCAAGTTTAGGGTAGAACAGGACTATTTCACAGGTAACCCATCAGTGATGGTATGCTACCGCTTCAGCCCGGTTCGGCTGAACTGGTAGTAAAAAAAGCCTCCCACAATCATCTGAGAGGAGGAAAAAAAGCCTCCAAGGATCAGCTAAGAGGAGAAAGAAAAGAAAAGCACAGAATCCAGAGGTGATATTCAGCAGGTTCTGACCAGTTCTGGAGAACCTGTAGTGGAAATTTTGAGTAGTTCAGAGAACTGGCAAATGCTACCTCTGACTGGCATCTCTTCTCTGCCTCTCGAGTCCCAGCTGATTGGCTGGGTCTTCTTTTGTGGCAATGCACAGGAGAACGGAGCTGGAAAGCAGGTTAGTGGGGTGGGGAAGGAATGGAGATTTTGTAGTATCCTTCCCTTGCCATGCCCACCAAGCCACGCCCACAGAACCGGTAGTAAAAAAAAAATTGAATCCCACCAACCTGCCCCTGTGCTTTTCTCTTCTTTATCCTCTCAGCTGATTGGTGCTGCAGGCCTCATCTGGTGTGTGGAAAGCTGCACACGTGCATTGGGTGCATGCATGTTAGGTGCATTTGCGTTAGGTGTGCACACATTAGGGGTGTGTGTGTGCACGTGCATGAGCACACAATCACCAAACCGGTAGTGGAACAGGTAGGATCCCACTGCTGTAACCCTTAATGGAGACTGCACCTCTGCACTATAACATTTCACCAACCTGTGTCCTAAACCTACACCAGCTACACACGGTGTACCATACCAAGTGTGCGACAAATGCCCCGTTTTTTTCCAGACTAACACACAATGCAGAGAGCAGCATCTTACAATATTTTTTAAAAAGCTCCAAGGAGGCTTGGCGAAGGAGTGAATCCCACTTCCTATTTCAGCTCAAAAAGAAAAGGGTATCCACATTTATCCTGTAGGTGGCATTAAACGCCTATCAATTCAACTGCAGAAACCATGTCCTGCTTCACAGAAATAAGTGTGAGAAAGAGGGTTTGACAGACTGCTTAATAACCTGGAAGAATCCCTTTTGGTACGCATTTAATACAGGTAGTCCTCGATTTATGGCCATAATTGAGCCCAATATTTCTGTTGCTAAGCAAGATAGTTGTTAAGTGATTTTTGCCCCATTTTGCAACATTTGCAGTTGTTAAGCTAGTAACACCATTGTTAAGTGAATCTGGCTTCCCCTTTGCTCATTTGGAAGGTCACAAAATGTGATCAGGACATTGCAAACATCATTAAGTACACACCGGTTATCAAATGTCAGAATTTTGATCACATGATCATGGGGATGCTTCAATGGGTGTAAGTGTGAAAGTCAGTCATGTCACTTTTTTCAATGCTGTTGTAATTTTGAATGGTCACTCAACAAATGATTGCAAATCAAGGACTATCTGTAGATATGATATCCTTGCAAAGTCTGATTCTATGCAGTGCTTTAGAGCAGGAGTCTCCAACTCTGGCAACTTTAAGACTTGTGGACTTCAACTCCCAGAATTCTTCAGCCAGCCCCAAGTCTTAAAGTTGCCAAGGTTGGAGACCCCTGCTTTAGAAGTTATAGTGAATAGATGACTCATATCCCAAATGACAGCAGTAATTTCATTCTTCCTTATCCAACCACTTAAGACAGGGGTGTTCAAACTTGGCAACTTTAAGTCTTGTGGACTTCAACTCCCAGAATTCCTCTTCCAGTCATGTTATTTTTTATTTTATTTTGATTTGATTTGATTTGTCAATCGCTTACAAAATAATAGGTATAAGTATAAACATGAGTAAGAATACAGAAAACAGGTACGATTGAACGGGGACAATGGGACAGGGATGGGCGGCACGATGATGCACTTATGCACGCCCCTTACAGACCTCTTAAGAATGGGGTGAGGTCAATCGTGGTTAGTTTGAGGTTAAAGGAGTGGGTGTTTAAGGATGTAACTACAGAGTCAGGAAGTGCATTCCAGGCATTGACCACTCTGTTGCTGAAGTCGTACTTTCTGCAATCAAGTTTGGAGTTAGCTCAGGAATTCTGGGAGTTGAAGTCCACAAGTCTTAAAGCTGTCAAGTTTGAAGACCCCTAACTTAGGAGAAAGGCAAGGACTTTACTTGGGGGGCAGGGACAGAAAGGTTGACAAGTTGCACTAACCTGGAATTGGGTTGTATCCAAAGTTCAAGAGACAGTTCATTTCCAGCCTGTGTTTAGTCCTTACTTAATCTGAGAAAAGTTAGTCATTTTTATAAGTGCTCTGGATCTCAACCAGAAGAATATGATCGTGCATTTATGTCCTGAAACTCCTAACTTTGGCTGGATTGTGCTTTGGCTCATCTAAAGATAGTCAAAATATTAGCTGTTAATTATTACTCCAAGATTTACCTGGCAATGGTCTTGGAGCCATGGTGGCACAGTGGTTAGAATGCAGTATTGCAGGCTAACTCTGCTCACAGCCTGGAGTTCTATTCTGACCAGCTCAGGGTTGATTCAGCCTTCCATCCTTCCGAGGTTGGCAAAATGAAGATCCAGATTATTGGGGGCAATACGCTGACTCTGTAAACCATTAGTGACTGCTGTAGAGCAATATTTAAGTCTAAATGGTATTGCTGTTGCTATTGCTATGGCTATTGCTAAAATGAGGACTGTTCTAAAATGCCAGGTATTCTTTACTTTTAAAAACATTTCAGCGAGTTACCATCTAAGCCAATGGCATTTAATAAACCCAGTTTTTAATATACCATCTGATACAAACCAGAAGAATTTAACTGAAGCAATAGATAAAGCAACTCGCTGCCTGTCCAGCATATAAATTTGAAGAACTGTTTTATTATACTTGCCAGATCTGAAGAAGAAGAGCATGAAACAATTATTTCAGTCAGCAAACTGATAAACTTGGAGAGCTGTGATGTCTGCGGGATGATTTCAGATTTATTTTTTTTAAGCAGAGTAGATACAGATCTGTATTATGCCAAAGTAATATACAGGCTTAACAAACACAATGAAGTAGAAATGACAGGGATTCCATCAATGAGGCATTGTCCAGAGTGTTCCTTCTAGGCTTATTGTGCATATGCTAAATCAAGGAGCTTATAAAAATGTTGTTAAGACAAGGAATTTAAAAGCCTGTTCAAAATGTTATAACCCTCAGCTGGCGGCTCCAGAGCAGGTTATATTTGTAAAGCTTCTTAACAAATAATGTGGCCTGGCATGAAGAAAATCTTCCATCCGGCTCTGCTTGTCTGGACAGAGTTTGGACAAACCCTGCTATGCAGAAGCAACTTTCAGTGACCTCTATACGTGGGGCAGTCCTTGACGTACAACCAGAATTGAACCCAATTTTTTTTTGTTAAGTGAGACATTTGTTGAGTTTTTGCCCCATTTTGTGACCTTTCTTGCCACGGTTGTTCAAGGAATCACTGCAGTTGTTAAGTGAGTAAGCTGGTTGTTAAGTGAATTGGGTTTCCCCATTGACTGCTTGTCAGAATTTTGCAAAACATGGCACCAGGACACTGCAACTGTCATAAATATGAACCAATTGCCAAGCGTCTGAATTTTGATTGCCTGGCCATGAGGAAGCTGCAACGGTCACAAGTGTGAAAAAAATGGTCATAAGTGACTTTTTTCAGTGCTGTTGTAACTTTGAATGGGCACTAAATGAACTGTTGTAAGTCAAGGACTACCTGTATCCTTTCAGACCTCAACCCTTCAGTGGGAATTAATGCTTACAAGGCATGTTGCTTGGAGGAAAGGCTGACCTTCTGAAATCCTCAGAAGCACAGAACCACAAAGCAGAATGGAAACATTTCCAGCCCATTAATGACCGATGCCATGCAAGGTTCCAACCATTAGTCCTTGCTTATCAAGAATGCCTTCTGTCAAAACATCCACTCAAGCTGCATCCCTATTTTCTGAATATTTAAAATTAGAATAGTTCTTGCAGATGAGGCTGTTCCACTGCAACTCCCCTGCCTCACTCATAGTGTTTACAAATATGGTTGTCTTCCTTCCTTTGAGTCTTCATAAAAGCATGCATAGACGGAAGCTCATTGGAGCATCAATAGTGTCCATTGCTTTAAGTGTTCATTTGATTGTATTTTGTGCTTTATTTATTTTGTTCACTGCCCAATTTTTCTTTTGGTAGCTATATAAATTTGTTTAATTAATTAATCTGTACTGCCCTCTTCATCTGGTGAGTAGAGAACTGTGCACAGCAACAAAGATACAGTGGGAAATGCAAGGAAACAAAACCTTTTTGCAAGAGCTATAGGACTAAAGGAAACCAAATAACTAGATACGCTCAGCAGTTTAGAGAATTTTACCACTGCTGCAGAAAAGGTGCCATAGTACCCAAGCATTGCTCATTGGAGTTGCTGGGACGTAGCCTGGATTCTCAGGAGGGAGATGATGCATTCGAGAGGAGCAAGAGACAGTTCAGATAGTTTGCATGAGAGAAAGAGGGAGAAGACAACTTCTTCTTAATAGTTTCCAGATTTACTTGATGGTGGCTTGGTAGTTTGCTTTACTTTGGCAAGATGTTGTCTGCAGGTAAGAAACAATAAAGAAATCTCATTGAAAGAATCACATGTCTTTCTTGGGTTTTTTTTGTTTTTGTTTTTGTTTTTGGAGCCTTATGTTGAATCAGAGCAATGTTCCCCTTAAATGAACACAATGGACAGGTTGGGTGTGAAGGGAAGAGATAGCCAAAGAAAAGCATCAGTTGGAAGTATAATGTGGCTCTAATGAAGTGCATCACTAAGGGACCTGCAGATGCAGAACAGAAAAAGATAGGTAGAAGTTGCATTTGCTGGGAGTGATAGACATGGTGTTCATCCCTGCCTTTCACAAGTTAGGTGGTACTCAGGTTGGGGCAACCTAGCAGTATGGAAATGCCCGTTGAGGTGTGAACAAGACTCCTGTAACACCATGCCTCCAACTTTCACTTAACAAAAATACACTAAACAGAAATGAGCAGATATAATCTAGAGCAGTGGTCGTCAACCAGTGGGCTGGGGACCACTGGTGGTCTGCAAAAAAAATTTGGTGGTCCTCAGAGAAATGTCATCCCCCAAACACCCCTCAAAGTAATTAATCCAGGCTGTGCAGGAACACAAGGCTGCGCCAGTGCCGCTCACATGGCCCAGGGGAACATAAGGCTTGCATGACTTGTATGGTGAATAACACGAGGTCGTGAGGGGAGAAAGGGGGGGAACTTTCCCCACTCATCCCACACAGTTTGCCTGGCCACCAGGCTGCTCTTTCCGCTTCTTTCTTCTTCTGCTTTTGGCTGCACGCAAGGAAAACAGCAAAAGTCTTTCTTTCTCTCCCCCAAGCTCTGCCAGAAATGAGTCTTTGGAACCCTGCAAGGCCTCCTGCTCTAAGAGGCTGAGCCGGCGCAACAAGTCTCACCAAGACTCATTTCTGACAGAATTTGGGGGAAAGAAAGAAAGACTTCTGCTGCTTCTGCTGCTTTCCTTGCATGAAGCCAAAAGTCTCTCTCTCTCTCTCTCTCTCTCTCTCCCTCCCTCCCTCCCTCCCTCCCTCTGAGAATGGAGCTGGAAATGGTATCCTGCGATCCCAAATAAAGAATGATCAATCGGTAGGAAAACGGGGTGGGGAATTTTTCTGCAGACTTTTGGGGGGATTTTCCCAGGGTCTCTGGTCCACTGGATTTAAAATTATGAGTTTGGTGGTCCCTGAGGTCCAAAAGTTTGGCGACCCCTGATCTAGAGTGTAAAACAATCTCCAGACTCATTTTTCATACCCAACAAGATTGGAATGTTAAAATTAAATAATGCAATGGATTCTTTTTAAAACAAATTAGGCATCTAAATAAATGCATTAAACATTGGATTGGTTTAAAAGCATCCATTTTGGGTT
This sequence comes from Hydrophis major, assembly GCA_033807585.1. Classification (NCBI taxonomy): domain Eukaryota; kingdom Metazoa; phylum Chordata; class Lepidosauria; order Squamata; family Elapidae; genus Hydrophis; species Hydrophis major. Next base: position 248,119,220 of record CM066328.1, on the reverse strand, counting down.
ACTTCCCAAAACCTATAATGTGGCCCAAAATATATTCAGAACTTTTTCTTTTTTTAAAAAAAAATCTAGATTTTCTCAAGAAGAACAAAGTGTGAAAATTTGTATCTCTGAAGACATTATTTATTTTCCAGTGAAGCTTCTATTTTATTTACAGAACCAACTGAGAAAAAGAATAAAGGTTATTCTTTTCAGCTAGTCATGATATTTTAAGAAATACATTTCAGATCTTTGTAAACTTTGGACTTCCTTCTACTGATAATTACCATTTTCAGTATAAAATCTGAGTACAGGAATTGGTATTAGTGATACATGTTATTTTCAAACATGAACTATCTCTAAAATGTGGGACACGGTGGATGGAAAGATAATCATTATACAAATAACTTCTAAACTATCCACAGTACAAAAAAGAAGCAGTTGCTCCAATAGTTTTAAACTCTGACATTTTGGAGATCAGAAAACAAATGTAAATTTGGAAAAAAATAAGATACTGATAAAGTTCAAGATGGGTTATGGCTTTCCTCTTGAAAGCCAGATATCTGACATTTTCTTCAAATGAAATTACTGTTAAAAACGGTCTACTCAGGTTCACAAAGGAGCTTGTTTAAAGTTTAGTCAATTAAAGATTCAAGTGAAAAGCACTTCAAACACTACTGACCCAGATTTTTCTCAAGCATTTATTCATACAAGTGCAGAAATATGGAGACAAGAGCTTCCAATGGAAATTCCCAGTCCAGATAGTTAACTAGTCACTTTGCCCTTTGTTAGCTAGAATGCCAGAAAGGTGGTGAGTTTGATGTAGAGGACCGAATCCCTCAGACCATTCTAGGATATTTTAATAATCATGATGTTGCTGAGTTTTTTCTTTGACAACTTGAAAATAATTGAAATTAATTGTATAAAGTAGTTAGAATTGAAAGCAGGCACTGGAGGACCTTGCATTTTGTACTCTTCTTAGATTTAGGGTCACTTCACCTGCTCAAACAATCCATGCAGTTCTAAAAACAGAACCCATTTCAGGCATTGGCATTCTGATGTACAGCTCTGCTGCTGTTTGTGTCACGTCTCTGGGCCACCCACAATTGCAGGAAGGAATTTAACATTTTGAACCAGCCCCTGGACATTTGGTGTTAGGTTTAATAGCTCTGCAAAGAGTGCTCTGTGCTCTCACTTCGGAGACATGTTGTTGATATTCTTACTCTACTTCTATGTCTGGGATGACCAGGCACAGGGCAGTAGCCTTAAGGCATCAAAGAAAAGGCTAGCAATAGTTGAAACTATCTGGACATTCTCATACTTAAGTCAATAATGTATGTGTACCCAAGTGCCCCAGGAGATGGAGGAAAGCCAAGAGCTTCAATCCTTGATGGAACAATATGTTCCAATTTAAAGTATTCCCACTAGGAAGGCAGAGTACTTCAACCCTGCTTGCTTCAGTTATGGTACAGCAGAAAGCAGAGAGAAAGCCTGTAAAATGTCTGCATTTCTAAGAGACTCTGAATCTATCCAGATGCCAGAACTCAGATCATTCCACTGTTGTAGCTTTAATGAATGCATGAGTACTCAAGCTAAAGATAGGGTTGCATATACTGAACTTGCCCCTTATAGCTCTGGGCATATAGCTTTCTCGGATACTTGATACTGATAAAGTTCTCTGAGTCTCTGGACTCTGCTCTCATGAACTGAATTCTAATTAGCACATCTAGAACATATCTTCAGAACTTGCCATTTGAAATAGTGAATTCAGATGCTGTATCTAAGAAGGCAGGGTTATGTCCTTAAAGTGTTATGGGATGAAATCAGCCTTGGTTGCCTTTTCAGTCACAGCCTTTAAAATGTTTAAGGCAACACATTAAACAAGGTTCTATGGTGTAATGATTAAGGTAATGGGTTGGGATTAAAAAAACGAAAGCTTCAAATCTACCCTATAAAAATGATTTGGCCAAACAGACCTAACATAGTTATTGCTGCTGGTATGGGGAGATAACATAAAGGAATATCCAACACACTTTCCTTCTCCCATTTTCCTCGCAACAGCAGCCCTGTAAAGTGAATTGGGTTGCCCCAAGAAAGAGAAAGAGGCCTGAGCCAAGATCACCCCGTTGGCTTTAATGCCTCATGTTGAGGTAATTCCCCGTTAGGAGAATGAACGCATACAGGGAGACATATTTGAGAGTAGTGTTTGAATAATACACACACAGCACACAGATACACTGTACAATAAATGTAGGTTTTTACTTCCAGAAACGTTTAAGCAAAGTTCAAACACAGTCCAAAATCATTCACAGGTTAAATCAGTCAGTTTTTAGTCCAGGGATAATCCAATAACAAAATCCAGTGTCAAAAAACAGTTCAGTATCAGACTTACATCAAATCCATGAATATCAGTCAATTAGAAAAAAAATGGAGGAACAGCAATACTCTCCAACAAAAGGAAAAACAGAGACTCACACTCTCTTCTGAGACTAAAATGAAGACAACCCAGGTTTCTGGCTCCATCTTATGGCCGTTTGAGAAATCACACCCAATTACAAATTTTGCATTTTCTTAAAGATACAGTTTTAAAATGTTTGTCCTGGTTTATATATTGTCCAGCCCAAATACCTGTTAGGTGACTTACATTCCTAACACCTCAGGTGGAACTAGAACTCATGATCTCCCACTTTCTAGCCTAGTCCCTTAACCACTAGATTAGACTGACATTGCATTGACTTTCCAAGAAAAGCAGGATTTACATCAAACAGAGTAAATAAGGAAATATTTCAAGGTATAAATAGCAGCACCAGTCCTGTACAGCAGGGGTGGACAACTCATGAACTAAACAAATCCTGAAATCCCAGAGCAAGTGGTGGAACGACAGCAGCAGTCTGGTTTAGGGATTATGCACCTTCTATGCCCCTTGGTTATGCTTTTAAAAAATGTAATAAAATGAATAATTACATGTTTTTAAACATTTTAAAATGTTGTTTGCTCTTGCCTGCAGCAAACTCCCTTTAGCAAAGAATTGGCATGCAGGGAAATGAAGAAACAAACAAAAAATAGACTGGAAAATCAAATGAGTATATTATTGAATCAATTGTTTTTTAAAAAAACCTCCTTTCCCAGAAAAATAGCTTGTAGAGAACCAGCTTAGAACAAGTACTTCTCCAATTATTCTTCTTTTTCTCTTGGTTCTTTTCTGTGACTGAAATAGTCACTTGGCTTGCTGTTTTATGAAACTTTATTCTATAATCTCCATTTTAGAAAAACTTCCCCTATGAAAAATGTGTGTGCCATGATACTAAGAAAACATTGTGGTTATAATCAGGAGTGGGATTCAAATTTTTAACAACCGGTTCTATGGGCGTGGCTCAGGTGGTGGGCGTGGCTTGGTGGTCATGTGACTGGGTGGACATGGCTTGATGGTCATGTTATTGGCTGGGCACAGCCAACTCAATATCATTCACATCGAGGCACGCAACTCCTCGCCTGGTTTCTCATGACTGTGGGGATGCTGCAACAGTCGTAATTGTGAAAAATGGTCATAAGTCACTTTTTTCAGTGCCATTGTAACTTTGAATGGTCAATCTACACAAGCAAAGTTCCAGCAAAGGAGAGGGGGAAAACTCCAGAGAAGTTCCTGGGACAGGAAATCTAGTCCTGCCAAGAATGTAATAAGGGTTAACGGAGAGGCAGTTTCTATAAGTAACAGCAGAATGTTTCCTTCCTGCCTTCCTTACAGGATTAGGCCAGTAATTTCTTCTAACAACCAGTTCTTTGAACTGCTTAGAATGTTAACAACCAGTTCTAGCCAATAGGTGCAAACTGGTAGAATCCCACCCCTGGTTATAATTACATCAGCATTCGCTTCCACGAAAAACAGGCAGTAAAGGCCTGAGTCAGGGGAACAAGTACAAGCAGTCCTTAACTTATAACCATACGTTTAGTGACTGTTCAATGTAACAACACTGGGAAAATGACTTATCACCATTTTTCACACTTATGACCATGGCAGCATCCCCATTGTCACATGAACAAAATTCAGACACTGGGCAACAGGCTGGTTTTATCTACCTTGGGGACTTTCAGTTTGCTGCCATCCATGGAGCTTAGGAGCATGTCCTTCTACTTCTCTCTCACTTCTGCCTTTGATGTTATGATTGTGTTGGTCAGTCTGCGTGGCTGGTCCATTCAGCGCCCCAGGGACTGCATTATCTGAGGTATAGTTGCAGGGTTCGACACTACCGTCTTGAGCCGTTTCTGCTGTAGAAGTGGGATTGAAGTGGAGAAGTATGGTATCCCCAAGCCGCCATCTTTGACATTGGCATGAAAGTATTCCAGCAGGGTATCCATGGGAAGCCTGAGCCATCTCCTCACCGCAGCACACATCAAGCAATCTAGCTTCTTATTTATGATGGTTGCAGTACCCCAGGTTCATATGACCTTTTTTTTTTTTGAAACCTTCTGACAAGCACATACAATGGGAAAGCCAGATTCATTTAACAACCAGTTTAACCTAATTTAATCACTGCAGTGATTCACTTAATGAAAATGGCAAGAAAGGTCTTCAAACGGGGCAAAATTTACTTAACTCTCTCACTTAGCAACAGAAATCTTGGGCTCAATTGTGGCCATAAGTCCAGGACTACTGTATACCTTTTGTCTAATTGGCACACTCATATTTACATGTTCACGCTCATACACAAAACACATACATATCGCTCATACATGAAGACCTATTCTCCTATATTTCCCCTTCAGCAATCTCAGTACAGCTGAGTTGATTTTTCTTCTTCTTCCTGATTTATTGATTTCTAGGCTCCCTGGGGTGCTGAGGGTCAGGTCTCAGCAACTTGTCATGAAGAAACAGAGAATCCAGCATTCTGGTTTTGAAAAAATGAAAAACTAGGCCTTAGTAGAACATCAGTCAGTGAGATCTGCAACCTTTAGGAGAGGCTGAAAATTAGGAAGGACAGAACGAATGGCCTCTACAGCTGTCTACATCAATGACATGAGTGACAACTCGGTTTTAGAGCCTTCGTAATCCAGATTAGAAAAGAGCAGTCTGTTCCTTGGAGGCTATGTTTGCCCCACGTAACACCATGACCCGAATCATGATTTATAGAATTAACTTAATTGTCAAGATTTCTACAACTCACTGAAGCATAAAATAGCTACAGTGGTTTTGTTCACAAAATGAGCCTTAAACTAGGCAACTAAATTTTACCTTCATGGGTTGTTAAAATCCAATCAAAAGTTTTCCTATCATTTTGCCAGAGTTCAAGAGTTCCAATAAAAGAAAGATATGTGGCTTCCGCATTTTGAAGACTAAACATCTAAAGTGTTTATATCTCACATTCCTTCTAAGGAGACAGGGTGAGGCAGGCATAGAGATGCAATTGTATCTCTACAGTATTTTTACTGAGGTAAAGTCTTTCTTGAACCAAGTTCAGTTCTAGTGATTTTTCTTGACTTCCCAGTCCAGCAGATAGTACTGTATTTCCTAGTGGTTTCCCACATAAATACTAAGTAACTAAGTTACTAAAAGTATAGGAATAAAAATAATAAAGATGCTTACAATTCTATCTTCACTGTAAATGGATGTTCTAATGTACCTATGTAAATACTATATAATATATATAAAATATATAATATAATATAAATAAACAATATGTAAATTCTACACACCAATTCCACTCACGCTTTCTACAATTTTGTAAACAACAAACTAAAAGACTCAAGGTCCATTCCACCCCCGAAAGGACCTAATGGTAAAGACTGCAATGATAACACTATTAAATCCAACCGCTTTAACACATTCTTTGGCTTAGTATTTGTAAACAGCAATGGATCATGCCCAGTATTTCCTAGTCAAACCACAGACAACTACAATGATCTAATACATATCAATTTTACAGAAGAAAATGTTGAAAAAGCACTACACAATCTAAAACCATCTCTATCTATTGGACCGGATGGAATATGTGCCTACTTCTTTAAAAAGCTATCCACTGCCATAGTCGAACCTTTAAGCATAATCTTTGAAAAATCAGGACCAGCTCCTTGCCTAATCTGTGGTCACAAGCTACGGTCATCCCCATCTTCAAAAAGGGAGACCCCAGCCTAGTTGAAAATTACAGACCAACCTCCTTATGCTGTGTCACCTGTAAAGTCATGGAATCAATTATTAACCAATCCATCATCCTCCACTTAGAGACAAACAACCTACTCTCTAATAAACAATTTGGTTTCAGAAAAAAAAACCTATCCTGCAATCTGCAACTCTTACACTGCAAAAACATATGGACTACACAACTCAATCAGGGCAAAGCAATAGACATTCTCTCTTCATACTCTACATAAATGACCTCTATGATCATATTAAGAGCAACTGCATCCTCTTTGCTGACAATGTAAAGCTATTCAACACCACAGACAATACTGCTACCCTTCAAGAAGACCTCGACTATGTATCAGAATGATCAAACAAATGGCAACTTCAACTCTCACAAACAAATGCTCTGTCTTACATATTGGCAAAAAAATCAGAAAACAAAATATAGACTGAATAGTCAAGACCTTGTTGATGATCCAAACTCTGTCAAGGACCTTGGAGTACTCATCTCTAATGATCTAAGTGCTAGAGCCCACTGTAACTACATAGCCAAAAAGGCATTAAGAGTTGTTAACCTAATCCTATGTAGCTTTTTGTCTGATAATATTACACTACTAACTGAGCATACAACACATTTGCTAGACCAATACTCAAATACAGCTCATTAGTCTGGAACCCACATTATGTATCTGATATTAACACAGTTGAGAAAGTCCAGAAATATTTCACAAGAAGAGTTCTCCACTCTTCTACTTGTTGCAGAATACCTTATGCCACCAGACTTGAAATTTTAGACCTAGAAAACCTTGAATTACGCCGTCTTCGGTCCAATCTATGTGAAGTATATAAAATTGTACATTGCAATGTCCTACCTGTCAATAAATATTTCAGCTTCAACCATAACAATACAAGAGCAAACAATAGATAAAAACTCAACGTTAATCGCACCAAACTTGATTGCAGGAAATACGACTTCAGCAACAGAGTGGTCAATGTCTGGAATACTCTACCTGACTCTGTGATTTCTTCCCCAAACCCCAAAAACTTTAACCTTAGACTTTCTACTATTGACCTCACCCCTTTCCTAAGAGTTCTGTAGGGGGCATGCATAAGCGCACCAACGTGCCTACCGTCCCTGTCCTATTGTTTCTTTTATTTTTATTACATGTATCCATGTATTCATAACTATATTGTTACTTATACCAATTATCTTGTAAGCAATTGACAAAACAAATAAAATGTAAAAATGTAAATGTAGATATGGCTATTCAGACACACCAATATATTGTACATGAATCTGAGATATATTGTCCTCAAATGTTGACATGATAGAAGCAGATGGCTTTCAGATACAGATTAACAGAGTTGGAAGAGACCTTGGTGGTTCATCCCCTCACCCAAGCAGGAGACCCTACACCATTTCTGACAAATGGCAGTCCAATCTCCCCTTGAAAGCCTCAAGTGATGAAGCTCCCACAACTGTACCATTGGTTGATTGTTCTCACTGTCAGAAAATGTATCCTTATTTCCAGGTTGAATCTTTCCTTGATCAGTTTCTATCCATTATTCTTTGTCTGTCCTTGGAAAATAGATTGACCTCCTCCTCTCTGTGGCAGCCCTTCAAATATTAGAAGACTGCTATCATGTCTCCCCTGGTCCTTCTCTTCACTAGACTAGCCAGGCCCAGTTCCTGTAACCATTCTTCATATGTTTAGTCTCCAGCCCCCTAATCATCCTTCTCTGCACTTTTTCTAGTCTCAACATCTTTTTTATAGTGTGGTAACCAAAACTGGATTCAGTGCTTGAATAAGTTCTTGACTGAATGGTTCATAAAATTTACCAACAACACAATGCCACCTCAGCTTTGACTTCTAATCATTCTGCAGTAGTTAACTAGATAATGTAAGATATCCCATCTGAAAAATTACAAATATTATAATTCATATTTTAATCATCCCACGGGCTTCTCTTTGCTTAGTGAAAGCACAGTAATAAAGACACAGAGGAAAATTAAAGCTCCTTCCTTGCCATGACCTCTGTAGAAACTACAGCTACAAAGAGGTGATAATATGAGATTTGCTGGTTATATCAAGCCTTTAGAAAAGTTTCAATGAAAGCAGCTCCGTAAATGAGAAATGTTACCCTCAAAAGAAAACCAGCTGCTTTGTGGTTCTAAAGCATTTCTGGGCAGGAAGAGAACACAAATAATACAGATCAGCACATAAAATTAAAGGGGTAGCAGGGAAAGCTTTACAAAATAAAAGTCATCCAAACAACTCTCCTGGATTCTGACCAGCAAGAAACCAAGTGGTGGACATCAGTTCAATAGTTCAATTATACAATTTCAGATTCAAAGGAAACTTCAGTACAGCAACTGCCTGGCTGATTCTATTACTGAAACCTTGAAAGAATGAAATTGAGTGTGAATAGTATAACAGGAACAGTAATTTATTGGAAATAGTATTTGAAAGCCATTAACCCCAGAAATCCTTGATTCCTTGACTCCCAAGCTTTCAAACACATCTCAGAGTTTCACAGTATGAATTTAAGAATGATTGGTTCATGTGTATTCAGAGTAACGCAGACGCCATAAAAGATTTGCACAAACAGATGTTCCACAATCTTCTGCCAGGTGTGTATTAGGCCATGGTTGATGTTCTAATAGCCTTTTTCTCCTTCTGCAGCTCCCCCTTCAAATTCAAAGCTGGAAAATTAGTTTTAAAAACAAGTTGGCTTTGTTCAGACATATTGTATTAAGTCCATAATTTGTTTCAGTCATTTGTTAAATAACCCATAATCCCTGCATTTATGCATTACACCTAACCATAAACAATTGCTTACAATCCACAATGACTGGGCTTACATAATGCCCTATGCCAAAATCAAGCATACTATATTATGGATTAACATGATATGTGAATAATGTTTCTGTATACAAAACTGAAGTTTACCTGTTATGTTCTGAGCATGGGTGCAAGGATGGAGACGAGCCGGTAAAACAGTGAACTTCAAACTCTTTATTTACATGTGAAACAGCTCAACTGATGGCCACGATGGGCCCTTTATATCGGCAACTCTTAACTTATTTAACCAATAAAAACACAGGGAGCGCTAGCTCCATTAACCAATGGAAGAGGCTCGTTAATAGCCAATCAGATTCTCCTGAATGGACCAATCTGATGTCGCTATTATCGGCCAATCAGAAGTGCAGGGCCTGAACCCTGCACTTTACTTCAAGCTCTTAATGATCTTTATTAAGCATTTATTGATTCACAACACCCCTTCCCCCTGGGTTCCGTTTAAGGGGTGCGGTCACGTAGTCCTTGAGGTAGGCAGGTTGTTTCGATTGTCTATTAGATTTTCGTTGTCCTCCCAGTATTTGGCTACAGTCTTGTTGGGGTAGGACCTTATCTGGTGAAAAAAGTGCCTCCCATTCCGCATTTGAATTTTCGTTGTCGCTACTGCTTTCGGCATCTCTTTGAGGCGAGGCCACCCCCATTCCGGTTCTATCACGTGCTGCCTCTGAGCGGTCATTACTACCGCTTAAACTTTCTCACACTTCAAATTCAGCTTCCTCGCTATCTCCTCCCCCCTCGGTTTGGAAATCAGGGGGCTCGGAGATCCCCGACTGTAGCCTTGAACGCAGCTGATCGATACGGCGTTTCCAAATTCTATTGTCGTGACATTTTACACGGTACGATCTAGGGCCAGTTACTTGTACTATAGTTGCCTCGACCCACAAGGGATCGCCCGAAAAGTTCCTAGCGAAAACCAAATCGCCTACCTGGAAATTGTGACATTTCCCGCTCGAACCGTGTGGCTTTTCAGGTTCATATGCTGGATGTAGGTGGTCGAGGTGGGAGTGGAGCTTCCATCCCATTAATAACACGGCGGGAGTTTTATTGGTGACGCTGTGTGGAGTGATATGCTGTAAAAGGAGTATCGGGTTAATCTTGTCTTCTATATCACCATAGTCCATCTTATGCAAGATTTTCTTGACGAATTGTACCATGCGCTTGGCCTTTCCATTGGCCGCAGGGTGAGCTGGCGAAGTCAGCGCATGTCGGATACCATGGTCTGCCAGGTACTGTTAGAAGGACAGCGCGGTAAATTGAGGCCCGCTGTCAGATACCAGAACGTCTGGTAATCCGTGTGTCGCAAAGAGTCTGTCCAATTTTCTGATGACTGCTTCGGTCGTTGTATTCCTCATTTCATGGATTTCAAGCCAGTTCGAGGAGGCATCCACCATCAGTAAGAATGTGTGTCCCTTAGTAGGACCCGCAAAGTCCAGATGAATGCGGGACCATGGTCCCCTCGGCGTTTCCCATTCGGTTGGGGTTGCTTTTTGCAGGGCGTTGCTTACTTCCTGGCACTTGCGACAGGCTTTTACCCATGTCTCTATCTGCTTGTCAATACCCAGCCACCACACATAGATTCGTGCGAGGGCTTTCATATGCACGATGCCGGGGTGGCCATCGTGCAAGGTCCTTAGTATTGCTGGTCGCAACTACTCTGGGACGACAACTCTATCACCCCAGATAATGCAGCCCTTTTGAGAAAATAGTTCCGTTTGCCGATTTTTGAATGGGGCGTAGTCGTCAGATATTTGGTCTAACGGCCATCCCCGCTCGACCCAACTGAGGACTCGTGCTAAAATGGGGTCGCGTTTCATTTCCATCGCAATATCCTGGGCTGTTAATGGCGGCATTTGAAGTGTCTCGATCTGCAGCGTTGTGACCGTTGGAGTGGGGTCATCAATAGTCTCTGGAAGAGGTGCACGGCTCAATGTGTAGGCGTGGGAAATGGCCTTCCCTGGGCGATGTTGTAATTTGTAATTGTATGCCACCAAAAATTCTGACCAGCGGGTCATTCTGGGAGATAATATATACGGTGTTGGCCTATCTCCCGCAATTATTCCCAGCAAAGGTTTGTGGTAAGTCACGATGGTAAATGCTCAGCCATGCACATATTCATGAAATCTCTTAACCGCGGACACTATAGCAAGGGCCTCCTTGTCAAGTTGACTATAGTTGCGTTCTGTTTTTGATAACGTCTTTGAGAATTAAGCAACAGGGGCTTCATTACCGTTTGGCAAAACGTGGCTTAAAATGGCACCCACCCTGAATGGGGATGCATCACACGTGATCGTTAAAGGCAAAGTCTCGTTATACTGCATTAGGACAGACTCAGAAGTCAATAAATCTTTTACATGTCGAAACGCCTGTTCTTCTCTACGTCCCCATACCCAGGTTGCTTTTTTGTCCAATAAACGATGTAGTGGCTCAGCTACGGTTGCTTTGTGAGGCAGGAAAATGTTATAAAAATTGATAAGGCCCAGAAAAGCCTGGAGGTCGACCTTGTTCCGGGGTTTTGGGGCGTTCTTGATCACTTTGAGTTTGTTATCGGTGGGGTGAATGCCTTGACTGTCAATTAAATATCCCAAAAATTCTACGCGATCCGTACATAAATAACACTTGTTCTTTTTAACTTTGAGACCGGAGTCTTTAAATCTCTGGAGAAGCAACCTCAGGCATTCCTTAAGTATTTTCTGTGTCGGGGCTGCAATTAACACATCATCAAAATATGGAACAACACCTTTTATCCCTTGTAATAGCCTCTCCATTAAGCTTTGAAAGATTCCCGGGGCAACGCTCACTCCGAACTGGAGCCGGTTACATTTAAACACACCTCTGTGTGTAACGATTGTTTGGGCCTCTGCCGTTTTTTTGTCAACAGGCAGTTGTTGGTATGCCTGGGCTAAGTCTAGTTTAGCGAAGACTTTTCTGCCCCCCAGGGAATGGAGAAGGTGTTGTACCACCGGTACCGAGTAAGCATTTTGTTGAAGGGTGTGGTTCAGGGTGGCTCGGTAGTCCCCACAAATTCTTATTGATCCATCCGGCTTGATGGGCATTATGATTGGGGTTTCCCAGGGAGAGTGATCGGTTGGTTCTAGCATTCCTTGGGCTATTAATTTATCAAGCTGCTCGTCAATCTTTGGTTTAAGGGCAAAGGGAACTCGACGAGGCTTAAGGCGGATGGGAGCTATTTCGGGATTGAGGTTAAACGATATCAGGGTCCCCTTGTACTCGCCTAATTTTTCCGCGAAGACGTCCTGGAATTCGTGGACGAGGTCTTCTTCCCAATTGCTGCTGTAGGTTCGGTGAACGCCGGCCACTTCAATTCCAAGAGGAGCGAACCATTGGAGGCCTAACAAACTAGGCCGATCCTTGTCGATTACAGTCAGGGGTAAAAATGCTGTATGGTTCTTAAACAATACCCGTACTCGGCTGGATCCAACAGCCGGGATTCGATTTCCTTGATAGTCCTTAAGTATGAGTCTTTGGAACTGGAGGTCTTGCCTACGGATAGTGGGGATGAGCTGCTTGAGGGTCTTCCAGGAAACCATCAAGAGGGATGATCCTGAATCGACTTCCATCAGGCAGGGCTGGTTTTCGATGGCCACTTTCACTTGAATCTTTTTGGCATCCAGTGACAAGGCGTGACCAATCATGATCGTTTGGTGAGCCTCTTCTCTCTTCGTTGGGTGATTTAGGGTTTTGTTTCTATAGGAGTGGTTGTTCCATTGGTGGTTCACGGGTTCTCGCTTCACGGGACGACTTCCCATCGGTTGGCAATAGTTAGCCCCCCTTGAGGGCTGGCTGGGTCCTGGCTTGCTTCTGCAGACCCGTCCTATATGGCCTCTTTTCCCACACACATGGCAGAGCGCGTCGATGAATTGCATTATGACCGGGGGTGGCTTGCTCCACACCCGGCGCATTGGTACTGTGATTTCTGGCGTTGGTCCCATTCAGACCGAATTCGATGGACCTCTTCCTCATCGCTGTCTGATGACGAGTCGAGGTCCTCGTGGTGGGTCGTTTCAAGCTGTCCCTCTGACTGAGGTGAAATTTTGCTGGCTCATGGGCGAACCGTGGTGTGTGTGTGGCGCATTTGGGCAGCCAACTTCCTGGTTGCTTCTGCTGCAGTAGCTTCAGCTATGGCGTCTTTAAGGGTGATGTTGCCCTTTGCCATTAATTTACTCTGAGTGCCTGGTGCATCTAATCCCAGAACGATTCAGTCTCTTAGGGCTTCTTCTAAGTCGGTAAACTCGCATAGGCCTCCCAGATTCCGGAGATCCGCAATGAAATCAGCAACGCTTTTGCCCTTCCACTGACTTCTCTGATAGAATTCATGCCTTCTCACGAACGTGGGCACGGTCGGTGCGTAGCGAGCCCTTAGTAGTGGTTCGAGGACGTCCCAGTCCATAGACTTTACTTCTGCCGGTTTTGCTAGTGCCTTGAATACGGTTGGCCCACAATGAGTTAGGAATACTGCTCATTTCTTTCTGGCAGTGGCATCCTTTAAGTTGTTGGTTTCCAGAAACATCTGGAAGCGATCCATATATGAGTCCCAGTCTTCTTGTGCCGGGTCGAATGGAGTGGGTGGTATGACGCTGCTGGACATGGTTCTGCCGTTAGTGAGTTCAGCCACGTGCTCGGTTATGGTTCTTCATCGTTCAACAAGCTCTGATGTCTCCACATCCCACCTTCATTGCCAGTGTTATGTTCTGAGCATGGGTGCAAGGATGGAGACGAGCCGGTAAAACAGTGAACTTCAAACTCTTTATTTACATGTGAAACAGCTCAACTGATGGCCACGATGGGCCCCTTTATATAGGCAACTCTTAACTTATTTAACCAATAAAAACACAGGGAGCGCTAGCTCCATTAACCAATGGAAGAGGTTCGTTAATAGCCAATCAGATTCTCCTGAACAGACCAATCTGATGTCGCTATTATCGGCCAATCAGAAGTGCAGGACCTGAACCCTGCACTTTACTTCAAGCTCTTAATGATCTTTATTAAGCATTTATTGATTCACAACAACCTCCAAGAAATTTTATAAACCAGATTTATTTTACTCTGTGTGTGCGTGTGTGTGTGTGTTAGAAAGTTTATAAGGTATCCTTCTTACCTCATGGTAAGATTACAATGAAATGCATGCAAATTGGATATTATAATTACTGATTACAACTATGATATGATTAGCTGCTCCAATTTCAATTTTGGACAAGGGGCAATGTGTTTGAAATAGCAATAGCAATAGTACTTATATATTGCTTCACAGTGCTTTACAACCATCTCTAAGCAGTTTACAGAGTCCGCCTATTGCCCCCAACAATCTGGGTCCTCATTTTACCCACCTCGGAAGGATGGAAGGTTGAATCAACCTTGAAATAGAAGTTTACTTCTCATACTTGACAGAGTACATAGATATTTTGTAGTTTGTTATCTGCTTCCAAGATACAAAAGCCACTATGCAATGAAACCATAATAATTGGGTCTAATAAGGTAAATTAGAGCAGATTTTTCTTACAATTGTTGTATCATTTTAGCGTTCAGTGTAAGCCGTTTTCCCTGCAGTGTAAAGTGAGTGACACTTTCAGCAACATTATGTACGGACAATAAGCATGGAAGCAACTGGAAAATAGACATGTTCTTGATGTTTGAAAATATGCATTGAGCCAAAGAAAACAGACATCAATTCCTTCTATGGACAGAGAGTTACAGTATACCACATTTTCCAATTCAGAGAATATATCGATGAAACAGCGGTATAATATACTAACCAGATTTCCTTGTTATGGACTGTGAAATGAGAAGTCTAATCAGGTTCTAAAGGCAAAGACACTCTTCAGTCAAGCTTGATGGTGTCTGAACATTTGCAGTTTCATGGCCACAGTTCTGAAATTTAGTTTCGCATAGACTTTCTACAACTTAAAGGAAAACCACGCGCACTCTCTCAAAAAAGGGGGAGAAGAAAATATCACCTCCAACCTCTCTCTCCCTCCCTCTCTCTCTCTCTATCTACACACACACACACACATACATACATACATACATACATACATGCATACATACACATACACACACACACACACATACACACATACACAAACACATATATTATACCTACCTGCTTTATGCTCACCGCTCAATTTTCAAAAATAAGAAAGATGTTCTAAGAATTAAGTGCTTTGCAATAAATGATCAAATAAGAATCTGGCAATGTCTGACACCTATATAATTACTTTAAGATCAGGAGTGAGGAGAGATTACAGGAAATCAAGATAGCCTTTCCAATTAATGTTGTTATGAGGACAGAAGAGACTGTTTAGTCAGTTTTACTGACAGCATTAGAGGCAAGACAGAAAGAAATGAACTTCAACTGCAGCAAAGCAATTGTTAAAAAATGATGTGTGTGTGTGTGTGAATGAGTGAGTGTGTATGTGTGTGTTTGTGCAAGTATTGGAAAATGTTGATTGTAGAAAATTGTGCTCTTTCAAGCCACGGATTAGGAGATTTTCAAAGTTACCTCTGTACTGTTACTCAACTCTGAACTCAGACTTGACACCATCTACCTAAGACATCCCATAAATGAATCAAATAACTAGGTGCTCTGTAGTACATCTTGTATATGATTTTTTAATTATTTATTTATCTATGACATTTCTTCTAAGGGACTCAGAATATCATACATCCCATTATCCTATTTTATCTTCACAGCAATCCAGTTAAAAACAAAATTAAAGGTCCTTCAAAGAGCTTAATTACTGGGTAGACTTGAACTCAGACTTATTTTAAACTTCCATCTCCAACTTTATACAAACTACCATTTGAATGGTTTAAGTCAATTACCTTAAGAGTCATATATATAATTTGTCATTTAATTCTGTTCTAACATGATTTGCATTAAAAAAAATGGCTCAACATTCAGTTTTGCTGGATATAAAAACTAGCTCAATGTATGATAAAAACCGATATTTTAAGATCCCACTCTTCTGAAGATTAAAATATGAACTCTCAAAATATAAATGGTAATTTGTAATACAATGGTTTGTCAACAGGACCACAGAATTGTGACATCCTGGGTCTGTTCCCCCCCCCCCCCAACCTACTAGACTCCAGAAAGATTAGACTTCAAGGCCAAGCTGTCTGTGAATTATGGAAGGGTTTTAGATTTGGCAAAAAAACCTGCTATTGCATAACCTTCATGGACTTCAATGGGATATATCTGGAAAGCTCGGTTTCCACCTCTTCTTTGTATTCTTTAAAGTAATGGCAAAAAAAATGTTCTCAGTGGCTGTTGGGAAGTGGCTTAGTTGCTCTTATGATTTCATGGCAACCCATGAAGTTTGCTCTGTGTAAAGCCTCTCTGGGTCTGTCACCGGAAAATGGCAGAAAGCTCTTAATCTTGCTAGACAGCTGGGCTACACATTTATATGGGGGACCTTTTCAAAAGACTAGACAGATTATAAAGGCAACAGGAGTCACAAAAATCTTGTTTAACATTGTTCGCTGCACATTTTAGATTTCAGTTGGAACTTGCACTGTCAGATAAATTCTATTTATCTCTTCAATGCTTTTCTCACTGTGAGCATTTGTTGATATGAATTCTCAGCTTCAGCAAAAAAAAAAAAAAAAAAATTCCATTGCTGTCCTTGATCAAGTTAAAGATAATGTTCAGTTTCAACTTCTTATTCATACTTACTTTAAAGAAACTGGAGGTACAGTTTTCTGTATCTTAGGACCAAATCTGAAGCACATAGTTTCTATTTTTTTAATATGGATTGGTATATCTGAAAATACAGTCACTGATTTTTTTTTTTTTTTTTAAAAACTTTCTAGCATTTTCTCAGAAGCTTCAGATTTTTTCCACGTTGCACATATGTGGGGTGTGTGTGTGTATTTCTATTCACCTGTTAATCTTTCTGTGAGTATACACATAATATTATGTATATGATAATGAACACAGATCAAAGAAGCAGCAAGAAGTCTTTCCAGATATGTACTACGACTGACAATACAGATGTTCACCAACTTCAGCTGCTTTAACCATGTCTGTCACTGTCAGTAAAATGAGCACAGAATAAGGCAAAATTGTCTTCTTTATTAAATGCATTATTCTTGCAATTAAGATTCATAGTCATTACCTGTCATGTTGTTAACATTTTTCAGATAGGGTAATTATAACCTTATTAAATGACAAGCTAAACATGTATGCAGGTAACTTGCTGCTGATACTAATACCCTTTTTGTTCATTTTGAACCCTTGCTTTTTTTTATGCTGCTTTCTTATTGCTTTCTTTACCTTACGGTAAATCTTTGTAGCCTTTTTTATTATAGCACTATAAGGATTTTTAAAATGTATTTATTTATTTATTTATTCGTAAAATAGCATTATCATCACCATTACCACCATGACAGATTTGCTTACTATTCTCCCACTAAACAGGCTGTGTTTAATAAGCAGGTTTTATGGATACCACAAAAAGAATTTTAATCTAAAACTAATTAAAATGTTAAGTCTCCAAAATGAGGTGAAAGAGCATTTGAGAAACACATGTTTAAATCACATGAAAGTACAGTCCTTTGTCTCATAATGTCAAAGAAAAAACATGATGAACTTGTTTAGAAAGAACTTTTCCAAACAGCAATTTTGTGAGCCCTCCCTGTACATAACCATATCAATGATGAAATGTAGGATCTGAATCCATATTTTATTTATTATAACATTTAAAGGCCACTGGTCTCACTATCCGAAGCGATGCTAGGTGACTTAGCCTACATGGCTTGGGGCCAAGTTATCTGAAGGACCATCTTTTCCCAGACACATCTAACCAACCCACAAGAGTGGGGAGGCAGGGAAAGCTACAAGTCCCCTTTCCTAAAGAAGTCCATCTAGCGGGACCAAGAAGAAAGGCCTTCTCGGTAGTAGCTCCCTCCCTGTGAAACATCATCCCCACAGAAAGTAGATTGACACAAACACACACACTTTGACATTCTTTTGCAAAGCCCAGAAACCTGGTTTTCCAACAGGCCTAGGGATTTCAGAGTGAGATGGAGCCCATCAAATGGCTCATTTGATTATTGTCACCGGGGAGGTTGAGGGGAGGTATTTTTTTTATTGTTTATATTTTGGATTTTTATTGTTGTACGCTTCCTGGAGAGTGAATTGCATAGTTATATACATTTTCTTAAGTAAATAAATAAAAATTAAAAGCCTCCTCTGGAAAAAATATGAAAAGAGTTAATCCTACCATTCTGATATCTTTATTGCATCACCAACCACTATCTATCTATCTATCCATGTCCATCCATCCATCCATCCATCCCTCTATCTCTCTATCTCTCTCTCTCTCTCTCTATCTATCTATCTATCTCTATATGGCTATGGCAGAAAGACAGGGAAATGACAGGTAGACATCATAGCTGCAAAAAAGTGCCTACTTCTTTACCCATATGGCTTGCTTGACCATGATTTAATGAATGAAGTCTAATTGTCTGGTTTCATCAATACAGTGAGCCATATAATCCATACATTATGAATGGATTCATTTATTAAACCACCTGTCCATTACAGCCAGGCCTGTCCAAATACAGAGGAACTCAGCAGAGCTGCCTCAAGTTATAACAGACAGGAATAATGAAGAATGAGCTGGGCCAACTACAAGGTCACGAGCAAAGCAACAAATTGCAATAGCTGGCATGTTAACATCACTTCCTAGAGATAAGCATTCCAGGCTGGGTCCTGCAGGGGAGAAAGCAACAACAAGAAATAAGCCTCCTTTGACCAACATGACAGAAGCAAATACAACAGAGCTAATTATGGATGGGAGGCAGTTGAGAGGGCGTATCATGAGTGCAAGGGCTAAATTGATGAATGATATATGAAGGCAAAGATCTTTGTAATGGTAGCTTAATACTCTTGACGATGTCAGCAGAGACTGACAAAAGCTTAGTAAGTACATTAAATGTAATTTTAAGTTCCAGAGTCTGTTTCTTCTTTTACATACATACATACATACATACATACATACATACATACATACATACATACATACATGAGCAACATACTCCGGAACTTTAAATTACATTTAATGTATTTACTAAGCTTTTGTCAGCCACTACTGACATCGTCAGAGTATTAAGCTACCATTACAGAGATCTCCAGTATCTCTGGCTGAATTTCATTATTAATCTATGTGAAGATCAGAATTGTACCGCCAGCCGTCGTATTCCCTGTGTCATGCTGTAGAAGTGAAAGCTGGACTTTGAAGAACTAGGACAGGAAGAACAATAATGCTTTTGAACTTTGATGTTGGCAAAGGCTCCTGAGAGTACCATGGACAGCCATGAAAACAAACAAACTGGTTGTTTGGTTTTTAATATCGTTGAAGAAATTAATCCAGAGTTTTCATTTGAGGCACAAGTGACCAAGATCAAATTACCCTACCCGGGATACATTATGCAATGTGTTTGTAATAAGCACCATAGGATCTACTCTCTGGAGAAGGCTGTAATATTGGGAAAGTTTGAAGGAAAAGAAGAGGACAGCCAGTAGCAAGGTGCATGGGCTCAGTTGCTGTGATGATGAGGACACCGTTGAAAGACTAGATTACAAAGAGATTATCCTGGAGAAAATCTATATGCATGGTCACTAAAAGTCAACAATGACTTGATGACGCATAATCCATCAAACAATCAAAACTTCTATTTACTGCCCTCAAATAGCTTCCAAGTTTTTACTTATTTCAGCTTTATAAGCAGAAATATTGACCGCAATATATTTGATGTAGGTTTGGCTAACTCATCTTTCTCTGAGTCAAGTGAATAAAAAGAATCATGCCCACTTCTTTTTGCTTCTTAAAGAAAAATGGAATATAAGTATGATCAATCAAATGAGAAAAAACAGTGGGTGTCTTCGGACACTATATTTGCTAACCAACATAATAAAATATTTTCAAAGCACCTCAAAAATGTCCTCTCTGCTAACCACCAGATGAGATCTCCAGATGAAACTTACAAATAAACTGACCAAATCTCTCTCCAGCCCCCCAGTGATGGGACACACAAATCACCAGCCAACCAGCATCCTGTCCACAGTCCACAGTCCACAGTCCACAGTCCACATCCTCAATTCTTTTTTGCATTGGTTTTTTCAGCAATTTCAGAGTATAAGTAGTCCCCAACTTATGAACACAATAGGACCAGAATTTCCATTGCTAACAAGGTAATGTTCAGGGAGTCATGCTAAGTATTACAACCTTTTTCATCATGGTTATTAAGTGAGTTTGCCTTCCCCCATTGACTTTGCTTGTCTGAAGCCAGCTGAGAAGTTTGCAAACGGTGATCCCATGACCCAGGGGCTCTGAAGCTGTCGTAAATATATGCTGGTTGCCAAACACCAACATTTTTAGCATGTGACTATGAGGATACTGCAATCGTCATAAGTACAAGAACCAGTTTTAAATCATTTTTTTCAATGCCATTGTAACTTTGAATGTTAAATGAATGGTTGCAAGTCAAGGACTACAGAAGTTCAGTGTTCGGGAAGGCTTCAAATCCATCCCTCTACTTTTTTTTAAAGGAACAGTAAATACGAGGAGGAGGAGGAGGAGGAGGAGGAGGTTTACTAGCATATGGTGTTGTTCGATTAGCCAGATGGCCACAATGCTATTGGAGATTAGTAGCTTGGATGCCAATTTACCAATGTATCTGTTGTAGGGCACTCGTGCACTCCCAAGGTGTGCCCCAGGAGGGCAAGCTGACTTTGCACCAGAAAAGAAAGAATAGATCTTCTTGCAGCATCCTTCCCCAGAACCACCTCATAAATGACCACAGGAGTCAGGAAGGTGCAGACTCAACAGAAATCTGACTGCCTGCATGGAGCACCAACTCATCTCCCCATCAAAGTGGTACCTGTTTATCTACTCGCATAGAACATGTTTTTGAACTGATATATGGTCAGAAGCCCACCGTACAATCTTAGGACTTGAACCACTGGAGCTGAGACCATCTCCAGCATCATTAAGCCACTGAGCCATTGTGCCTCTACTATGGTGCTCTAACCATAGTAGAGTCACATGAAGCCACTGAGCCACCACACCTCTACTATGGTACTCTAAGAAAGAGGAAATAGGATATTTCAAGAGTTCTTGATTTCAACTGGAAATCACCCACTCTGAAACTCTTGCATGCAGCTTGCACAATGTTGCACATCTTTGCAATGTCTTTTCAGGTGAAATTATTGAGTCTACATTCAGCGCAAGGAGCATATAGTTGCACTGACGCAGACAAAACTTGATCATATGGGTGCAGAGCTGATCCAAGGTTAGCATGATTCCCACACATAGATAGGTCAATGAGACCTTTCCTTTATTATTTGAGAGTTCTTCTGAATAGGAAAACTAAGTGAGCCTGCTCTTCCCCTGAAATGAATACCTCTTCCGTGTCTATTTCTGCAAATGCAACTTCCAAGGAGTGATTTTCATTACATTTATATTAATGCTAAAAGGATTACATTTCTCTTTTTCCCATCTTGGAAATCATGTGACTACTCCCCTACAACTGCTTGTTCCATTTTTTCAATGTGTAACATAAATGTAAGAACATATCTAGGTCTACTTTCACACTTAAATAAGTTGGTTGACTGCCTAAAAAAAGGCTTTATGCCAATCAGAGGGATTTAACTGATCCATTCCATTGGGACTCAGCTAACAGGGGTGTTGCTCACTTATTCCTGTGCGCTGATAAAATGCAACAAACTGACCCATGAAGTAATATAATGACATTGGAGAGCTAGGTGTTTTGCTGAACCTGTCTAAAAGTTAAAATACAGAATTTTTGGTTGCTGAATCAGACTGGCAGGATCAGCAGATTGCTTAATCTGGGAATAATTTTGTCACACAACTCAATCAATAATGGATGCAAATAGTGTAATTTATTATTCTCCTCTCTCAGGTTGGAACTGTGGTGCAGACTAAATCGCTATTTCCCTTTCATCACCAGTCATATTGCCATTTCATGGTGAGAAGGAAGGTGGATTATATTATGCTAGAATGCTTTTGTGAAGTGCTTTGATTTCTTATAGAGAGTAAAGTGCTATCAAGTTGGGAGCAGGGTGAGGCAAGGTCTACCTTATGATTAAAGTGACTGACTAAGGTACCATTAAAATTAAATAAATAGCTGACGGACTGGATTTTTCTTTTCTTTTCGTCAATTAGCCAGATTTGCATCCTTTGTGTGCTCGGAGCTATATTCAGCTTCTTAAATAGCAAACCTCAGATGTCATGTACATAATATATCCAAACAACCATGAAGATATGGCATAATATATAGTGTCTGATTGTAAAGGAGAAGAGGAGGCGGTGGTGGTTGAGTTTTATATATTCAGCTCTGTGAGCTCCGGGTCACAATACATAAATCTGAAATCTGAAAGCCATTACGAAGCTCTGTGAGTTTGTTACTGTTTCTCTCCTGGAGCTCAAAGCAAGAATTGCCTAATGAAATAAACTAAGTCCAGACAGGGAGAAAGGGTTTAAAGCACTTAAAGGCACTGCTAAAAGCTCTGTGAGCACCTTAGGTTCTGCCATGGTGTTGAGAGACCCGTACAATTTAAACCACGGGAATAATAGGAGACAGACAGCATGTCGAAAAGGGCAAAAGATGTTGACTTTTTTTAAAAAAAAATTTTTTTTTTAAATTCCAGGCATCTATCGGGGATTAGCAAGGACCTCATCCAGCAGAAGGGAACGAGCCTTTGATTGGGACACGTGGCAAGCAGAGTTGCAGCCGTAAAAGCCTTTGCTGGCAGAATAAATCAAACGCATGCCTGCATTTTGGGGAGAAACAGAGTCACATGGAGGAAGCAGGGCTGAAAAGCAAAGAAGTGATTCATACAAGCAACTTGCGCAAATGAGGCAAGGAAGCAGGATTTTAGGCACAGACCTGTCCCTGTTTGGGGAAAGCTTCTGGTAGGTGACCAGGGAAGTGCCTGGACAGGACCTTGCTTGGACTTGCTGATGCCCAGAGGTTCAGTAAGCCAATAGTGGCTGCTGAGGGTCATTTATTTTATCTATTTTATTGTATGTATTTATTTGTCAAGCATTTATTAGTTGAGGGATCTCCAGCCTTAGGAACTTTAAGAATTGTGGACATCAACTCCCAGAATTCTGGGGGTTGACATCTACAAGTCTTAAAGTTGCCAAGGTTGGAGACCCCTGTATTAGATAACGGATATAAATATAAACATGATTGCATGAAATGGATAAGAATAAAAAGGAAACATTAGGACAGGGACGGTAGGCATGTTGGTACACTTAGGCACGCCCCTTACGGACCTCTTAGGAATGGGGTGAGGTCAACAGTCAACAGTCTAAGGCTAAAGTTTTGGGGATTTGGGGAAGAAACAACAGAGCCAGGTAGTGTATTCTGTTGCTGAAGTTGTATTTCCTGCAATTGAGTTTGGTGCAGTTTATCTTGAGTTTGTATCTATTATGTGCATAATACTGGCTAGTATGTCAAGGGGTAGGATTTAAAACAGGAGATTGATACATTGTTGGAAAAATGCACATTCTTCTATTCATCTCTTTCATCCTGGAGAGCCAATGTGACATAGTGGTGAGGGTGCTGGACACTAGTGGGATTCAGATATTTTTACTACCAGTTCTGTGGGTGTGGCTTGGTGGGCATGGCAGAGGAAGGATACTGTAAAATCTCCAGTCAGAGGTGGTATTTGCCTGTTCTCCAAACTACTCAAAATTTCCCCTACTGGTTCTCCAGAACTGGTCAGAACCTGCTGAATACCACTTCTGGTGCTGGATTAGGTGCAGGGCCATCCAGGTACTAATTGTCTCTTAGGCAAGGAAGCTTGCTGGATAACCCCAAGCTAGTTATACACTCTCAGCTCTCATCAATCTCACTAAAAAAACAAAACTTTTGCTGTAGGAACTAGACAAGCACAGGGCATAAAAATGTGGAGTTTGCAACCAGTAGGAAAAACATGAAGAAAAAGCTTCTTTCCTTCATTTGCATCTGTGTAGGACTTGCCTTTCCCACTGAACCCACTCTAGATAGCATTAGCACTTAGACCTATATACCACTTCACAGTGTTTAAAGCCCTCTCTTAGCAGTTTACAGAGTCAGCAGATTGCCTTCAACAATCTAGCTCAGGGGTATCAAACTCAATTTCATTGAGGGCTGCATAAGGGATGTGGTTGACTTTGAGGGGGAGCATGGCCAACTGGATGGGTGTGGCCAACTGGATGGACATGGCCAGCTTGATGCCACTCACTAGGCATGGCCTACTGGGTGGGCATGGCCAGTTTGACCCCATTTCCCCAAGCTGCTGGTATGTTTCCTCTCCACATTTGATAGCCCGGGCTGAAGCCACGCTGGCCCAATATTTCCTCTTTGCTTGGGTAGACTGGGCCAAAGCAATGCAGGACAGCCCCTTACATTTTCCAAGACAGGCCCATGGGCTGGATCCAAGCACATTGCAAGCTGCATGCAGGCCGTGGTCCTTGTGTTTGACACCCCTGATATAGCTCTTCAGAAGGATGGCAGTTTGAATCAACCTTGAGCCTTTCAGGATCGAAGTCCTGGCAGTAGGCAGAGTTTGCTTGCAATACTGCACTCTAACCGTTGCCACTAGAGCTCTTAAATGGCCCCAGCCTGAAATTCTTAGAATTGCCACACAACTCAAAGCTGTAATGCATAAGAATCCTAGGAGCTTCAGTTCTCATAGACTTGCCAGGCCCCAGGATGGGAAGGGATCAGGAAGAAATTGGAAGGCTATAGGCTAAAATGCCCAGTGAGGGCTGCTTTAACAGGAATTGTTTCTCATGCATTTGTTTGCCTGGCTGAGATTAGTCAGAAGTCCTCTGTCCTCCTCCTATCTCCAACATTTGCCCTTTAACAGGCTCTAGCCTGCGCCTCACTCCCAAATAAGCTGTCCCTTGGTTTCTATTGGTACTTTTCTATTTGCATATTAAGACATACAGGCAATTGCAACTTATTTGCCTTTCCCCCAAGTGTGCCATTAGCCATCCTAATGTGCTTCAATACTGCAGCTCTGTAATCTATTAGCCCTTATTTTAAGCCTCCACAACCTCTGGATGCCACAGCTGGATCTTTTTCTTGACAGGTGATTAACCTGCAATCACACCGCAAGTAGATGAATCTGGCTTTTAGCACAGCCTCCCATGCAACCATACCTGAGAAGCTCAATTTGATACAGGAAAGCACATTTCAAAGAAATTGATCAGAAAAAAAGATAGGAAGAAGATGAGTAGGGCTTTTAATAGCCACGGAAATATACTTTATCCTTGCCTTTGATATCCCAGGAGCGCCATCATTTCCCCTCAACTGTTCCATTAAGCGTCCTTCTGAAATTAGCACCAAACTTCAGCTAAAGCAGGATTATCTCTGGCTGTGTGGCAGATTAGATCCTTAATTGAATCTCTTATACAGGATAAAGTCTAATGCTTCAATCAGATTGCAAATGCTACAAACATGTAGGCCTACATACATGGTATTCTTTTCAGGGCAAGCCACATTATGCAAAGTGTGGAAAAGATATAAGGAATGGTAATTAAAGACATGGGGTTGAAAAAGGAAAGATAATACAGATAGTTTTTGCTTACTGATTGCCTCATTTAGCGACTGATCAAAGTTATGACATGGAAAAAATGAGCTTTGTGACCCATCCTTATATTTATGGTTGTTGCAGCATCTGCTTTCATGTGTTAGCCCAGTGATGGCTAACCTTTTCGGCACTGAGCGCCCAAAGCATGTGTACACGCATCCCCAAAATGCAATGCACGTGCATCCCCATGCATGCACCCCTGCATGTATGTCCCCGTGCATGTGTGCGTGTCTCCTGCATATGCGTTCCACCCTCACGCATGCACAGCAGAGACCCAAAGACCAGCTGGCTGGTGGGAGGTAGGCATGCATGCATGGCAGAGCTGAGCTGGGGCAATGACTTGAATGTCCACAGAGAGGGCTCTGCATGCCATAGGTTTGCCATCACGGTGCTAGCCAGTCAAGTGCCAGCTTACAGTTGATAGGGAATGCAGAAATAAAGTTGCAAACCACAGACACAGGATATCTTGCTTAACGACTGTAGTGAATCACTTAACAAGAAGTGATGTCATAAGCTCAGCATGGTCATGTGATTTTCCACTTAGCAACCATGGTGCTTAGGGATGGAGTTGCCAGTCTCAATAGTGATTTCTCAGCTAGTACTATTTCTATAGCTGAATGGATACCTAACATCAAAAACGTCATCAAAAAAGCACAACAAAGAATGTTCTTTCTGCTCCAACTCAGAAAGCTCAAACTGCCCAAGGAGCTGCTGATAAAGTTCTACAGAGGAATTATTGAGTCTATCATCTGCACCTCTATAACTGTCTGGTTTGGTTCTGCAACCCAATAGGACAGACACAGACTTCAGAGGATAGTTAGGACTGTAGAAAGAACAATGACTACCAACCTGTCTTCCATCGAGGACCTGTATACCGCACAAATCAAAAAGAGGGCTGTGAAAATATTTACAGACCCCTCACATCCCGGACATAAACTGTTTCAACTCCTTCCCTCAAGACGACGCTATAAAGCACTGCACACCAGAACAACTAGACACAAGAACAGTTTCCCCCCCGAAAGCCATCACTCTGCTAAACAAATAATTCCCTCAACACTGTTCAACTATTACTAAGTCTGCACGACTAATCTTCTCATCACTTCTTATCACCCTTCCCCTTTCACCTGTGGCTGTATGATTGTAACTTTGTCGCTTGTATTCTGACCATTTTTATTGACTGTTTCCTAGTATGATTTGATTGCTTATTGTACCCTATGACTACCATTATTGTACCTTATGATTATCGACTCCTGATGCATGTATCTTTCTTTTATGTATACTGAGAGTATTTACACCAAGACAAATTCCTTGTATGTCCAATCACACTTGGCCAATAAAGTATTCTATCTATTCTATCTATCCAATATTCCCTGCATCCTTTCACACTTCCTGCCTTTGCTTCCACTGTGACCCAGTGAAGTTTCAAATGCTGGGATTTATTCTTTAAATTGCTTGCCTCTTTTCTCTGGTAGGATTTATCAGGTCCATCCCACTATGACAACATAGTCTTTCCCTTCCTCTCAACCTATTCATTCATTGGAACATCTTGAGCAGTTGTCAAACTCGCAGCCTGTGACCAGATGCGTCACATGCCATCCACGCCCATGCCTGGTTTAGCGAAGAGGGAAAAAGTCACCAATACATCACATGACAATGCTAGTTTGGCACCCCTGATCTTGAGTAAGCTTACCAGCATGTCCTTCCCTCTGTAAGTTTCATGGGAGTTGAACAAGGCATTATTAGGCCACTGTTTTACAGAGCCTGCTTCCTCAGGTGCGGATGGCACCTTTTCTTCTTTGTTTGGAAAACTATTAAAACCTTATTTGCTCTAGCATTCAGCTCTACTTGTTTAGCTGTGGGTGCTCATCTGGATATTTGTGCCTTTCTGTACTTTGTCTTAGGCATTTGTTTATATAATGAATGAAGGCAAATAGATATGTGTCCCAGAAGTGCAGTCTTCCAAGCTTTCAGGCTCATGCTGGAACCTGTCCTCAGGGAAGTTCTCTCTAACAGAATGCATGTTTTGGGCTGTTTGATTTTCTATTTTAATGTATGCCATCAAATCATTTCTATAAATAGGATAAATAAGTACGCATTTTGCAGTTTGATCCTCATTATCTCCAAAAAACCAAATCACCTCAACATACTAATATTGGACACTCGTGTTTTTTATTCAATCCATGGTAAATTCAGTAGCCATCCATTCTTGACCCTATCAATGCTTGATTTGCCATATACTATTCTTTTATAAATTGCCCCCATTTTCAATTTATTTTATGCTTCTGCTGACATAAGTTTTCATGTTACATAACAAAGTGGACATACACTGTTATGAACAGCCATTTTTATTTCTTGTAATACATACTAAATTCCTAACAGGCCATATATTACCCACAGCTTGTTTACCAGCTTTTGCATGCCTTAATATTTACCCATCAATTTTTTTCCATGTTTAGTATTCTTCCAAGCTACATGCATTCATTTGCCTAGTCTAGTTTTCATTTGTGGTTGTTCAGTCACTGTGTCATGTCTGATTCTTTCCAACCCCATGGACCATAGAATGCCTGCTCCCCTCCACTGTCTCCTGGAATTTGCCCAAACTCAAGTCCACTGTGTCAATGATACTATCTAATTGCCTCATCCTCTGTCATCTTTTGCTTTCAAACTTTCCCAACATCAGGGTCTTTTCCAATACTTCTCATTAGGTAGCCAAAGTATTTGAATATAATTTGTTACCGTTCACTGGTAATTATAACTATGGTCTTTGATACATTAATGTTCAGGTTTGTATTAATTATTGCATCACACCATCTGTATAATATTTGCTGCAATTCACTCAAGTTCCATACAGAAAATCCTGTCCCCCAATCAACACAACCCTAATATCACCATAAGGATTGTTAAGCCTGGTTTCCCCAACCAGGGTTAGGGAGACAAGCTAAACAGAATGTGCAGCGTTAGTCAGATAGGCACACAGATAAATGAGTGAGCTAAGCTTGTATGTTTATTAACATACAGTAAAAATAACAGATACGCTTGTGCTATCAAAAATATAGTTTATTCCATTATGAATTCATAGCATAGTCAAAATAACAGTCCAATAGTCATGTATCATTTAGTCAGTCCATTCAGGGATATTCAGTTAGCAAAGTCCGTGCAGAATATCCTATGTCAGTTCACTTACAAATCAGTCCTTTGTTTCTCTCCCGTTCGAGCAATGCAGTCTTGATTCCAACAGTAATTAGGGTCATCAAAGCCAGAGAGAGCAAGCTGTCGTCTTGCTTCTTTTAAAGTGCTTTCACAACCACTCCCCTAATTACATTCCCATATTTAAAGCTGCAGACACTTTAACTTATAAACCATGATTACATATTTATTATTTTACCTAAACCAGTTAGGGTAAAACAATGTTATCCCTAACAAGGATCATTAAAGTTTTTTCTTTAATAAGCATATTAAGCTGTTAAGGAGTTCCCTTGTTCATAGTCACCTAAATCAACATACAATACACTTTCTTTATCATTTGTTCACATTTCTCAGAGGTCTGCTAAAGAACATAAATCTAGTCTGCACACTTCAAAATGGAAAATAAAATTGCACTGTAATTGTTAAGCCTGGGTTCCCCAACCAGGGTTAAGGAGACAAGCTAAACAGAATGTGCAGCGTTAGTCAGATAGGCACACAGATAAATGAGTGATATAAGTTTGTATGTTTGTTAACATACAGTAAAAATAACAGATACACTTGTGCTATCAAAAATATAGTTTATTCCATTATGAGTTCATAGCATAGTCAAAATAACAGTCCAATAGTCATGTATCATTTAGTCAGTCCATTCAAGGATATTCAGTTAGCAAAGTCCATGTAGAATATCCAATGTCAGTTCACTTACAAATCAGTCCTTTGTCTCTCTCCCGTTCAAGCAATGCAGTCTTGAGTCCATGCAGTAATTAGGGATCATCAAAGCCAGAGAGAGCAAGCTGACGTTCCTTGCTTCTTTTAAAGTGCTTTCACAACCACTCCCTTAATTACATTCCTATATTTAAAGTTGCAGACACTTTAACTTATAAACTATGATAACATATTCATTATTTTACCTAAACCAGTTAGGGTAAACAATGTTATCCCTAACATTCTCCCCTTTTAGGTTAAATAACAATAATAATAACTATTTACACTTTTAAATCATATTTGTTACAACTCTCTTTAAACTTAATTACTCATTGAGCTTTTGTAAATTGGTCTGCAATGTTTTCTTCTGTCATGCAGTATTCCAATTTAATTAGCCCATTCTTTACAGATTCTCTAACATTTAAGTATCTTAAATCAGTATGCTTTGATCTAGTTTTTACAGCAATACTAGTAGCTAACTTTATGGCTGCCTGGTTGTCCTCGTACACAATAATGGAATCTTTAACAGTTATACCCATGTCTAATAACTGTTTGTACAAAATTAAGTCAGTGCATAGTAATGACAGACATGAAAATTCTGCTTCCATCGTGGACAAGCTGATATGCTGTTGTCTGATTGACCTCCACCCTATTAGTGTCTTACCAAATAATATAGCCATTCCTGATGTTGATTTTCTAGTGTTTATGTCAGTTGCAAAACTTGCATCTGCATAGGCACTAAGACTCAAATCACCCTTTGGTTCTATATGCAATGCATGGTTCATTGTTCCTTTAAGATATCTTAAAATTCTCTTTAATGATTGCCAATGACATTGATGTGGATCTGAATTAAAACGTGCCAGCTGATTAACACTATAAGCTATATCTGGCCTAAACCAATTGCTTATATATGATAAGCTACCAATCAAAGATTGATATATGGACTTATCAAATTTGGGACTTTGAGCATTAGTTTGGCAAACTTCCTGACTCATTGGAGTCTTTGCCGGTTTACAAAGTTCCATTTTAAACGTTTTAATTAATTGGCAAATTTTATCTTCTTGAGATATCTTAAATCCATTTTTTGTTTTGTTAATTATCAATCCTAGATACTTTTTAATTTCACCTAAATGCTTTAATTTTATCTTTTTGACTAATAATGATATAATCTCATTAGCTTCATTATTAGTCTTAGTTATCAAAGCAATATCATCTGTAAATAATAACAATAATGACACCGTTCCATTATTTTCTCTTTTAAACACACATGGATCTGCTAAACCAGATTTAAAACCTATATTGTTTAATTCTTTCACAATATATTGATTCCACTCAAAGCCAGATTGTTTCAACCCGTAGAGACTCTTTTTGAGTTTCCAACAATCATTACTATTTACTTTATTGTCTTTTATAATAACTGGCTTTTTTAAATATATAGTGTGCTGCAATGGTGCACGCAAATAAGCAGTTTCTACATCTAAATGGTTAATGACATAGTTTTTCTTAGCTGCCCACACTAATGCTGCTCTCAAAGATGTTGCCTTAAGACTTGGTGCAAAAACTTCATCGTAATCAGATGCAGTTTGATTAAATCCTTGAGCTACCAACCTAGCTTTATGGGTAACAGTCCCATCATTTCCAGTTTTTATTTTAAATATCCATTTGCACCCAATGGATTTTTCTCCTGGAGGTAATTTGGCATCTTCATATACTTTCATTACCTTTAATGAATTTAGTTCTTTTTCCATTGCCTTTTGCCAATTCTCCTGATCCTTAGCAGGATACATCCTAAGTTCATCTACACTACTTGGAACTTTAGTTACTTGGCAAACTATACTTGCTTGATACCTATCAGGTGGTCTAGTTACACGTGTAATACATCTAGGTATTACAGGACTTACAGGTGGACTTTCATTTATTAACTCTTCTTGATTATCTAACTCTTCCTGATCAACTGTTTCCTCTTGTTCTGGTCCTATTTGCTCTTCGTGGACTTCTTCTTTAATTGGACTCTTCTTATAACTAGTCTGATCTTTCTGCCTTTTGTAGGGTTCAATAATTACTTCGTTATTTAAATCTTGCTCTAATCTATTCCATTCTACATGTTCTAGGAATTTAGCACTAGCACTGGTGTAAACTCTAGATGTACCTGGTTCCCAAAATCTATAAGATCTATGATTAGATTCATATCCTACAAAAAATAATATTTCAGCTCTATGCTGTTCTTTTTGTCTAAGTTGTGTAGGGATATGCACCCATGCTGGTGCTCCAAATGTGTGCATGTAACTTAAATCAGGTTTTGTACCATGCCACAGTGTGAATGGTAATTCACCTGTTGTTGAATTAACAACATTATTTAATATATGATTACCACACATTATTGCTTCTCCCCATAAATTGTCAGGTAATCCTGAATCAGACATCATAGTACATGTCATTGACTGCAGTGTTTGGCCTCATCTCTCTATAAAGGCATTATGTTGTGGCCTATATGGTGCAGACTTTTTATGTTGAATACCTAACATTCTAAGTCTATTCTGGAATTTATTATTTGTAAATTCCGCACCATTATCTGTTATAAGAGTTACTAATTTCTTTTTAGTTTTTCTTTCTGCAAATTTTATCCAATTAAAGAGATTTAGATACGTTTCAGTTTTGCTCTTCACTAAATAGCAAAACCCATATCTAGAATAGTGGTCCATTATACTTAATATGTATCGAGCTCCTCCTACACTTGGTTTTTTCAGACCTATTAAATCAGCAAATACTATTCTAAAGGCTCTTTGGTAGTAAATCCATCAACTCTATTCGCTGGTATGACCCTGGCTTTGCTTTGATTACAAGCATTACATTGCAAATACTTATTACAAGGTTTCAAACTTATTCCCTTAGATAATTCAACAGTTTTCTTAAGCATTTTAAAATTTAAATGCCCTAGCCTTCGGTGTAACAAGTGAATACATTCATCATGAGGTTTCTTATTATCATAAACCGTGTTAGCCACCTCTAAACCATTATCATTTAACACATATAATTCACCTCTTAAAGATGCAGTAATTTTCTTATCTTCTTTTTCAATTACGCAGTTATCTCCTTTAAATGTAATGACAAATCCTAGTTTAACCAAAATTCTAACTGAAATTAAATTAAACTTAAGTTGTAGTACATATAACATTTTTACATTCTCTTTTATAAAAGAACAATATGCTATACCTTGACCTTCAGCTTTCAGTTTCCAGCCATTTGCTAACGATATCTACTGTGTACTCTGGGACATTTTAATAAAATTTCTGTTATCATTTGTTATACAGTGGGATGCTCCACTGTCAACCACCCATAAATTATTTTTTACAGCTCCGTTAATATACATGGCTAACTCTAAATTTTTATTTTTATTTTGATTACTTTTTGTATTCTGGCCAGCTTTCTGGCGCTTTGCTTTTTTACAAAATCTTGCCAAATGTCCTCTTCCTCCACAATTAAAACACTTTTTAATTGCGTATGCAGTAGGAGATTCATTATCTTCTTTTTGAGGTTGCTCCCTCCTTAACTGGTATCTTTCAAGTCTTCTTCTGGCCCCTTCAATCAATCTGCCAGTTATATCAGTTAAAGTTAGACTTTCCTCAGGCAAAATTTCAAGGGAAGTGACGTAGAGAAAATAAGCTCTTTCTCGTGCAGTTCTTGAAAAATGCTTTTTATAGAATTCAAATGACTCAGCATATCACCATTCTTCTGGAGATGCGTCCTGAAAAGCTTTCATGTAAGATTTATGTGAGCACCAACATTATCTCGAACATAATTCCTCTTCAGCTTCTGCCAACACCCAACAGCCGTTTGCTCTCCACGGATATGAACAAGTTGCTGGTCAGTTAATGTTAATCCTATTATGCAAGTAGCTTGTTGATTTTTATGCATAAAATTTTTTATCTTTAGTCTATCTTCCTCAATCTCTGGATCCCATTCTTCTATGTTTGGTGGATTTTCAATTATGTTCCACAGACCTCTTCATAGAAGTAGACTACATTTCATAGACCATGATACATAGTTTGTTCCATCCAGCTTGGATATAAGGGACAAACTTTGTAGATTGACTTGTGCCATATTTTCTTATATATGGATATAAAACTATAATTAATAAAACACAGCTGTCTGTTTACTGTAATGTATAACAACACAAACTCTCACTTTTTACATAAATATGTTTTATCCTAGTTAAACTGACTTTGCAGCCTCTGGGCCCATAACCAGTGTTAAGCCTGGGTTCCCCAACCAGGGTTAAGGAGACAAGCTAAACAGAATGTGCAGCGTTAGTCAGATAGGCACACAGATAAATGAGTGATATAAGTTTGTACGTTTGTTAACATACAGTAAAAATAACAGATACGCTTGTGCGATCAAAAATATAGTTTATTCCATTTATAGCATAGTCAAAATAACAGTCCATTAGTCATGTATCATTTAGTCAGTCCATTCAAGGATATTCAGTTAGCAAAGTCCGTGTAGAATATCCTATGTCAGTTCACTTACAAATCAGTCCTTTGTCTCTCTCCTGTTCGAGTAAAGCAGTCTTGAGTCCATGCAGTAATTAGGGATCATCAAAGCCAGAGAGAGCAAGCTGACGTTCCTTGCTTCTTTTAAAGTGCTTTCACAACCACTCCCTTAATTACATTCCTATATTTAAAGTTGCAGACACTTTAACTTATAAACTATGATAACATATTTATTATTTTACCTAAACCAATTAGGGTAAACAATGTTATCCCTAACAGTAGTTTCCAAATTTTGCTCATTGTCATCTCATAATCTTTCAATCACAATCCCACCGAAAATATTCCCTGGATCATTTAATAAACCAATTATCCTGTGGATTTTACATTTTATCTTGCTACCATTCCCTCTGTATAAGAATCAAATCTGGCATTCTTCAAATTGTCAGGTATAAATTTTCAATATAAAGGTATAAATTGTCGTGTATAAACGCAATTTCACAGATAACTTAAGCAAATTGCCCATCCATTCCATCAGCAGATCAGATCAATATTTCAACCTTTCTCCAGTTGCTTCCAGTTGGCTTTTGGAAAAATCACCTTTGGGACAACCATATCATGGATTACTGAGAATGTCTATAGACATCAACCTTTCTGCAATTGTCTACAGCTGTAGCCATGCAATTTTTTTTCACATTCTCATGGCATTTATGAATTCCATCATCTTGTTTTTTGGGGGAGGGGTGGATGCTAACATTGATAACATTTATTTCAATCACACTCTTCAACATATAATTCAGATAGATCTCTAAAATATTCTTCACCTTGCTTTCACCCTAAATGTTTTCATCACTTACATGTTCATTCATTCAGCTGGAGGCTCCTTGTTTATAGCCCTTTTCATCTACTTCCAAATTAGTTTGTCTTTCTATAACAATTGTTCTTCCCTTTCTCTGTCTTTTAAAATCTTATTGGCTCCTTATTCTATTTGATTACATTCTTCGCAACTATATTTTTCTGTGTACACAACGTGCAGTAACCTTTTCCCTTCTCATTCTTAAGCAATCATTCTCTTGTTTTCTTTTTTCTTTTCTCTTCCACTTCATCTTTCCACCTTTCTCTTCATCTTCATCTTTCAAGTATCATCTTTCATACTCATCATTAGCATGATTCACTTTTATGGCACTTTGTAACATAATTCTTTTCACTTTATTCTAACAAGCTTCACTCCTCTTTCTATGTATGCATCAACATTCCATTCATTCAGTGGAGAGATTGATCTGTCATCCAATATTTTTTTCATATAGAACACAAACTTCCTCTTCCTGCAATCATTCTATGTTCACTTAGATTTCTTTTCTTCCTTCCCTTTTCTTCAATATCTGTTTTCCCAAGAGCCACTCTTGACACAATCGAATAATGGTCTGTGCCACCTAAAGAGCCTTCATTAATTCTCTCAGTCTTTCATCATAAGCATTCAAATCAATCATGCTTTTAGAGACAAGCCCTTTGCTAGTGTATGTATGAATAGACTTATGCTTACCTATTCAAAATAAACAACTCTTCTTCTAAGCAAACAATCACCATTCTTATTCATTCTTGTCTCCTAACGACCCAGTCACTTTTTCTGTACTCTGTCATGTTTTCCTCACCCATCCATTCATGTCATCTAATAGAATTTTTCCCCTCTGCATCTCATTTAAAGTCTTGCACAATTTTCCCCAAAACTCATCCCAGGTTCTTCCATTATCACCATTCACTTGAGTGTAACATGTAACTAACACCTATCTATGAATTCCTATTTTTATACTTCCCTTGAGTAGCCAAAGGACATAACTTTATACATTCTAGAGTAAATTTTAACCCTTTTATTCAGAATTAAACCCAAACCTATACTTCTTTGGATGCATTTTAATAACTTTTAATTAAAGTGTAAAAAAATACAAAGATAAAAAAAGAAATGAATGCAAGCTAAAAGAAATAGTAGAAAGAGAAAAAGAATGAAGAGGAGGAAAAAAGGGGGAAATATATAAAATATGAAAGAAAAAATATATAGACATAAATGACTTTCCCCTTCATCAAGATAAGTACAAGCATTTTCATTAACAACTTCTCTAATATTTCAACCAAAATCTCTTCGACTCATAGTTCATCTTTTTTTTCTATTGGCAAATAATAAAGTCTCATCTTCCAATCACTCCTCTGCATATGTTAATCAACACTACTCCATTCAGAAAGTTCCATACTTTCCCTTTATCCTAGACTCACAACTGTCTTTTCTTGTTTTCATATTATTCATTAAACTATTTCTTAATGTACACATCTGTTCCTCCCAAGTCACAATCATCAAAAACTGAGTCCATAGATATTAATGTAATGTAACATAGAAATGGTGGTAGACTTTAGGAGAAACCCTCCCACACTACCAACTCTTACAATACTAGACAACACAGTATCAACAGTACAGACCTTCAAATTTCTAGGTTCTACCATATCACAAGACCTAAAATGGACACCTAACATTAAAAACATCATCAAAAAAGCACAACAAAGAATATTCTTTCTGGGCCAACTCAGAAAGCTCAAACTGTCCAAGGAGCTGTTGATACAGTTCTACAGAGGAATTATTGAATCTGTCATCTGCACCTGTATACTGCACGAGTCAAAAAGAGGGCTGTGAAAATATTTACAGATCCCTCACATCCTGGACATAAACTGTTTCAATTCCTTCCCTCAAAATGACGCTATAGAGCACTGCACACCAGAACAACTAGACACAAGGACAGTTTTTTCCCGAAAGCCATCATTCCGCTAAAGAAATAATTCCTCAACACTGTCCAACTATTTACAAAGTCTGCACTACTATTACTATTAATCTTCTCATCACTTCTTATCACCCATCCCCTCCCACAACTAGGAATGGTAGTTGTTTGTTTGTTTCCGTTTCCATGGTGAACTTGATTTTGGGGTGTGTGTTGTTTAGGTGTGTTAGGAAATTGTTTAGGTTTTCTTTTCAAAGGGGCCAAATCATGAATGTGTCATCGATGTATCTTAACCATAGTTTGGGTTTGTGGGTGGCATTAGCCAGGGCTCTGGATTCGAATTCTTCCATGAACAGGTTTGCAATGACGGGTGACAGTGGTGATCCCATAGGTGCTCCTTCAATTTGCTTGTATCTTTGTCCTTTGTATATGAAATATGTGTTGGTTAAGCAGTGTTCTGTTAGTTCCATGAGGTGTTTAGCTGGTTGGTATTTATTTTTGATGATTTCAAGGTTTCTTTTATCGGGACTTAAGTGAATAGTGAAACCACGTCGAAACTTACAAGCAGATCTTCTTGCTCCATGTGTACATCTTTGATCATTTCCAAGAAGTAGTATGAGTTTTGTACATGTGAAGCTGCTGTTTCAGCATGGGGCTGTAGCTGTTTTGCTAAGTGTTTAGCTAGGTTTTGTAGTGGTGCTCCTCTGGAGCTGACTATGGGTCTGAGAGGTATGGCTTCTTTGTGTACACAAAGATAGATACAAAGATACAAACAAATTGAAGGAGCCCCTATGGGATCACCACTGTCACCCGTCATTGCAAACCTGTTCATGGAAGAATTCGAATCCAGAGCCCTGGCCAATGCCATCCACAAACCCAAACTATGGTTAAGATACATCGATGACACATTTGTTATTTGGCCCCATGGAAAAGAAAACCTAAACAATTTCCTAACACACCTAAACAGCACACACCCCAAAATCAAGTTCACCATGGAAACGGAAACGAACAAACAACTACCATTCCTAGATGTACTAATCTACAAAAAAAGAGATGGCACACTAGGACACACCGTATACCAGAAGAAAACACACACTAACTGCTACCTCAACGCCCAA
Source organism: Hydrophis major (assembly GCA_033807585.1). Classification (NCBI taxonomy): domain Eukaryota; kingdom Metazoa; phylum Chordata; class Lepidosauria; order Squamata; family Elapidae; genus Hydrophis; species Hydrophis major. The sequence continues at coordinate 248,081,380 of CM066328.1, read as the reverse complement.
TCCCACCACCACCCAGCACAGATAAACTCCCTGGCTAAAACACTAATTACTAGAACCAAACGCCTGGCAGACAAGACACACATTAAGACTGAACTATGCACCCTGACTAAAGTACTGACAGCCAACGGCTTCCACAAAAGCAAAATCACTGGCTTGATCCACAAAAACACACTGAGACATAATAGAGACCCAGAAGATGAACAGACCTATGGAACAGCTGTCCTGCCCTACATAAGAGGTACCACAGACAAAATTAGTAAGATACTACACAGACATCACATCAAGACTGCCTTCAAAGGAGACAGAAAAATAGCAGCCATCCTTAGAAACCCCAAAGATAAAATTGACCTTGAAAACCAAGGCGTATACGAAGTCCCCTGTGCATCATGCCCGGCCACATACATTGGACAGACCAATAGAAGAATAAGCACCCGCCTGGATGAATACAAGAATGCAGTCAAAAAGCTGGAACACACTTCCTCACTATTCCAACACATGGAAGCCACAGGTCATAGCATCAACTTCAGTGGCACCAAAACCCTAGCCACTATAGAAAACCCCAGCCACAGAATCATCAGAGAAGCCATAGAGATTGAAAGCATGAATAGAAGAGATGATTCCACCAGACTGTCAATCATTTGGAAGCCTGCACTCACAAACAAAAAAATCTCCACACCGCTAGCCAGACAAACACCTGGGCACAAACAGATCCCCCCTGATACCTCCAGCTCAAACACACCCCAACCAGGCACCCAGATGAAACCTAGCTTCCTAACTAATGATAGCCGTCCATTTACCCAGAGCCAAGCTGCACTAAAGGCCTCCAATAAAGTAACACAATGTTGCCAGCCAATCAAGATACAAAAAGCCAAAAAACAGACAGAAGATATTAGAAACACCAATCAAGCAGAACACAGCAAACTCCAAGACCAATAAACACAGACCAAGACTCTTAACCAATCAGGATGAAGAAAAAACCATTCTGGCACAGCAATAGGCTGCCCCAAATTTAAATCTGAAACCACTGTAAAAGTCTGACTCACAGATGAACATTATACAGAAGCCTGATGATGGCAGATGAGATTCTGCCAAAACATTGCTACAACTTTAAAAGAACAACTACAATGATGTGGGAAAATACCCGAACAAAGCTGAATGCCATACATGTAAGTACCCGCGAAAACATATATATTTATATATATATATATATATATATATATATATATATATATATATATATATATATATATATATATATATTTCAATATAATTCTTAATAAAATTATGGAAGGGGTTTGTGGGATCCACATCATGTGTAGATTGTGAGGTACTTTGGGATGATAATTTGCATCATTTCACAGCAGGTTGATTGCCTGCTCCTAGTCTATCCAGAGTACTCTCCTAGTAGAAGCTTTGTGTGTAACCCACTGTCTAAGTAATTCAGATGAAAGAAGCTGGAACTGAAGCTAGCAAGGAAAGCAGGGACTCAATCAATAAATAAATAAGGGACTGATCTTTATAGTGTTGGCTTAAAATCATTAAAAAGCTACCCAGAGAAATTTTGAACTCTAAAATGAGGTAGAAACTACATTAATTGTGAATATAGTAAATAGAACTATTGTCTGCCATACATCAGAGTATAAAGCAAATAAAAACCTTTTTAGGACCTCATAAATAGTAAAGTTATTCTAGACTTGCAGGACTATAGCTTTCCCTTTCCCTTTTAATTTTTCTTCACAGAAAAATAAATTTCTATGCTGACTTTGCTCTGTATAGTATAGATTTAAAATATTTTCCTTCTGAACAGAAAATGGTATGGGTCCCTTTTTCCAAATGGTGGTAGCCAAGGGATCTGATGGTACAATTCCATGGTACTTGTGTTGCATTCTGTAAGAAAATGAGGATAGAGTTGCATCTTGAATCACCTGCACAAGAATAGGTAAACTGCTCCAAACTTGATTGCAGAAAATGCAACTTCAGCAACTGAGTGGTCAATGCCTAGAACGCGCTACCAGACTCTATAGTTATAGCCTCAACCCCTCACAGCTTCAACCTCAAACTGTCTACCGTGAACCTCACCCCATTCCTAAGAGGTCCTTAAAGGAGGCATGCATAAGCTCACTAGCATGCCAACTGTCCCAGTTTTACTGCCCCCATTTATCTGTATTTACTTCCTTTGTTCTTGTTTATGTTCATACTTATACTTGTTATCTTGTATGACAAATAAATAAAAAAATAAATAAATAGTATATTCCTTAATGCCACTTTACCAATTCTCCAGGTGTGTTAGCTTTCTCTTGCTCATAATTCACAGCTTTATGCTGGTTGAGAATGATGAAACATGACAAGAAAGCATTTCTGAAGGTTATTTTTTATCAAGATTTGAATGTATCTGTATCTATGTGACCAGTTCAGGTTGCTGAACAATTAGTAATAGGCAAAGCAGGTTTCTGGCCTATGGCAGTAGATTAAAAGAGTATTTTTCTCAGACAGGCATACCGCAGTCAAGGACAATGGCTTCCTCTGGGAGAGGATATACTGTATACTTTTAGTCTGGTAACGAAATATTCACAAGCAAATACCAAGCTCAAAGGGCATCAAGATCTCCGCTATAGAATTTATGAGACAATTATTTTCATAATTATATGTTTGCCACAGTTATACCTGGGTTTCTTATTTCCATGCAGTACAGTATTTCTTTGCTACATTCTTTGTTAGCATTTCCCCCCCCTTCAGCTGAACAATAAGCATCTACAAGCCAACATTCTAAATTACCTGCAGTCTAAAAGATGTTTTTTTCTACATTGTTAACTTTTCTGCATTAGAGGATAGGTTTGCCCCTTAACGATTCTCCCCCACTCCCGCACTCCATTCAGAAACTGCCTGGACTCATCCCTTGCAGTTTTCTTGGCAAGGCCTTTCAGAAGTGGTTTGCCACTGCTTCCTTTTGAGGGCTGAGAGAAAGTGACTGGCCCAAGCTCACCCAGCTGATTTTGTGCCTAAGGTGAAACTAGAACTCATAGTCTCCTGGATCTTAGCCTGATACCTTAACCACAACACCAAACTGGCTCTAATAACTAAGTAGTAATGTGTATAAGTATATGCATATATGAACACACTGTTAATATGTGCAGATGCTGTTTGACATGCCCAAGTTTCCACTTATTTTCATGCACTCTCTTTCTTTCCCCATCCTTAGATGATAAATAGGCATTGTTCTGTCCTTAATTAGCATTCTTGAGATCCCCGCGCTTTGATTGGCCAAAGCGCGGGGCACTCTGATTGGTCAGGCGAGCAGCGCGGATTGGCTCGCTAAGAATCTCCCACGATTGGTCCATTCGGATCGCGGGAGATTCAAAGTGGTGCTATTGGCCGCGGCCGCCGCGGCTAAAAGAATAAAAGCCGCAATCTTTTTCCCTTTGCCCCAGTTCGGTTCCAACCTCAAATAAAGAGCATGATTTGAAGTCACAGACTCCTGGCATCATTTCGCGGACACAACACTGGCGACGAGGATGGGATCCAGGCCCTGAACCGAACCACGTGTCCGACGGAAGCCAGACAAACCACCACGATGGCGAAAATCGCACCCCCCGCACCCTTCAATCCCGCCACCGAGGACTGGGAATCGTACTCCGACCGATTCCGCATGTTCCTCGAGTGCAGCGACCTGAAGGACGCCACCGGCCCCATGAAGCGCGCCGTCTTCCTGACCCACTGCGGGACCAAGGTCTTCAAGATGGCCAAGGTGCTTGCCAAACCCGCCGATGCGACCGCGATGGACTGGGAGGTCCTCGAACCCATACTTCGGCGGCACTACGCTCCAGAGGTACCCATCCTGATCCGATGCAACAAATTCTACCATCAGGACCAACGGTCGGGTGAGAGTTTCAGTGACTTCGTCGCCGAGCTACGGCGCCTAGGGGGGCTCTGCGAATTCAACAACCTGAATGACGCCCTGCGAGACCGAATCGTGCTCAGTTTTTGGGACCCCGTTCTCCAGAGCCGGCTGATGGCCAAGGGCAACATCAGCCTAGCAGACACCCTCACCGCAGCCGCAGCCGCCGAAGCAACCCGAACTTCCGCCGACCGCATGCGCAGACCGAACACTGGGGACCGCAGCGGAAACCACAACCCGGCGAGGTCGACCGAGGCCCAACCCGAGACGACCACCCACCAGGGCGACTTCCACTCGGCATCGGGCACTTCCTAGGACGAGGAGGACATCCATCGCCTCCAGACAGGCCGCGACCCACGGAACCGGCAGGGTCGTAAGTCGAGGACCAACTGTGCCGGTTGCGGCGGCGACCACCCCAGGTCGGAATGCCGGTTTTTCGAATCGATCTGCCGGCATTGTGACAAGAAGGGACACATCGCCCGTGTTTGCCGCCTAAAGAAGAATCGCAGCCCGGCACGATGGGACCAGAGCGACCGGAGGAGAGAGAGCACACCACCCCAGACCAGAGATCGCCCCTCGGAAAACAGATGGGACCGGAACGGACGATCCCTGCGAGGCGGCGATAACCGGCGAAGAGAGGAGACCCATCAGACGGTCACCATCGGCCACGCCATAACCAATGACATCCGGAAGGTCCACATGGAGGTAGGCATCGAGAGCCAGCCATGCAAAATGGAGGTTGACTCCGGGTCCTACCTCTCCATGATAGCATGGCATGAAATAAAGCGCTTGGTGCCTACCCTCCAAAGGAGGAACCTAGACAGCCAGAGACTCATTGTAAAGGGAAACCGCATCCCGGTAGTCGGAACCAAACACTTCAACATCACCTATAAAGGGCACACCAAAAGACTTCCCCTGACAATCGTCGACCGCGACCGCCCAAGCCTACTGGGACTGCAATGGTTCGCCCCGCTCAACATCGCACTCACGGGAGTCAACCACGTCACCGACGACAGCTGGGAGCAGCAACTGGCCCGGGAATTCCAAGAGGTCTTCGACGGAAACCTAGGCAAGTACTGAGGGCCCCTTATATCTTTCAACCTAGACCCAAACGTCCCCCCAAAACGCCTGAAACCAAGGTGGGTGCCATTCGCACTTAAACCCAAGATAGACGAGCAAATTGACAAGCTCGTCAAGCAAGGGGTCCTCCAGCCCATAGACCACGCCCGGTGGGAGACCCCCATAGTCACCCCGATCAAGCCCGATGGGTCGGTGAGGATCTGTGGGGACTATAAGGCCACCCTAAATGGCGCACTACAACAAAGCGCCTACCCCGTCCCAGTAGTGCAACACCTACTGCACTCACTGGGAGGGGGCAAGGTTTTCGCCAAGCTCGACCTCGCCCAGGCATACCAACAGTTGCCAGTCAACGAGCAAACGGCAGAAGCGCAAACCATAGTCACCCACTGGGGGGCATTTAAATGCAACCAACTGCAATTCGGAGTCAGTGTGGCACCGGGAATATTCCAAAGCCTAATGGAAAGACTACTGCAAGGCATCAAGGGGGTGGTACCTTACTTCGACGACGTCCTAGTGTCGGCAGCCAACCAAGCTGAACTAGAGGGTCGCCTAAGGGAGGTCCTAACCAAATTTAAAGAAACCGGACTAAAAGTCAAAAGGGAGAAATGCCAGCTATGCACGGAACGGGTAGAATTCCTAGGATACCTCCTAGACCGTCACGGCATTCACCCCACAAACCAAAAAATCAAGGCCATCAAAGAAGCCCCCACACCCAAGTCAAAGACGGAACTACAGGCGTTCCTGAGGCTACTGAACTTTTACAATGTTTTCCTGCCCCAAAAGGCGACGGCAGCGGAGCCCTTGCAAAGGCTCCTGGACAAGGCGGCGACCTGGACTTGGGGGAAACACGAGCAAGCCGCCTTCCAAAGAACAAAGGACCTCCTCACTTCGGACGCCGTCCTCATACAATATAACGAGACCCTACCTCTGGCCGTCACATGCGACGCATCACCCTTCGGCATCGGTGCTGTCCTCAGCCATACCCTCCCTGACAGAAAAGAAGCACCCATCGCGTTCTTTTCAAGGACCCTCACCAAACCGGAGCGGAACTATAGCCAGCTGGACAAAAAGGCTCTGGCTATCGTTGCCGCCTTAAAATGATTCCACGAGTATCTCTACGGCCAGACTTTCACCATCATAACCGACCACAAGCCGCTGCTGGGAATCCTTGCAGGAAACCGGGCTACCCCGAACATTCTGTCTCCCCGAATGACAAGGTGGTCCGAGTTCCTGGCAGCCTACAACTACGGACTCATACACAGACCGGGTAAGACGATCTCCCATGCAGACGCCTTAAGCCACTCGCCGCTAACGGAACCTGACACCGACCCAGCACCCACGATGACCACCCTCACCATAGAGACTCTACCCAACCTGCCCATAACCGCGTCAGACATTGCCCGAGAGACTAATAAAGACAAACGTCTGGCGCGGGTGTTGCATTGGGTAGAGAAAGGGTGGCCGGAAAGGGACAACGACGAGTCCGTCAAAACGTTCCGAAACCGCCAAATGGAACTCTCTTTATTAAAAGGGTGCATACTATGGGGGGATAGGGTGGTCATTCCAGAAAAGCTACAAGGGAAGGTTCTGGAACTGCTACACAAGGGGCACCCTGGCATCGTTAGGACTAAAGCCCTGGCCAGAAGGGATGGACAAACAAATTGAGGCCTGGGTAGCAAGGTGCCAACAATGCCAGGAAACTAGGCCAAGCCCACCCACAGCACCCGTCCTAGAGTGGGAAACCCCAAGGGGACCTTGGTCTAGGATTCACATAGACTTCGCCGGGCCCACAAAAGGACACACCTTCCTCATAACAATTGACGCTTACTCCAACTGGCTGGAGGTAATGAAGACGACAACCACGGAGGCCGTGATCAAGGAACTCTGCAAACTCTTTGCAACACACGGCCTCCCAGACGTCGTCATTTCCGACAACGGGCCCCAATTCACCTCGCTGGAATTCGAAAAATTCCTAGCAGAAAGGGGCATCCGCCACGCGCTGACAGCACCGGCGCACCCGGCGGCTAACGGTAGGGCGGAACGGATGGTCCAATTCACTAAGAAGACCATCTGGAAAATAGACCACGGGGAGATCCAGGAGAAAATAAACAAACTACTCTTCACCCAACACATAACCCCAAATACCACAACCAATAAGAGCCCAGCCGAACTATTAATGGGCAGGAAACTAAGGTCCCCACTCGACAGGTTACACCCCACGTATAACCCGGAGAAGCCCCCAGACTCAACCAGCAAACACCGAACCTTCGCACCCGGCGACCCCGTATACGCGAGAAACCTGACGGGAGACCCACTATGGATACCGGCCGTCATCACACAAATAACAGGCCCACACTCGTACCGGCTACAAACAGCAGACGGACGAGCGTGGAAATGCCACATCGACCAACTAAGGTCGAGGACTACCAACCAAGAGACCACCGACGCACAAACAGGCGAAACCAACTCCCACAACACAAACCAAGGGGGGAGGGAATACCCAGGGAACCAAAACCAAAGAAGAATAAACCAGCCGTACTTACCGGAAAGCAGCCATCAGGACCCCTCGCCAGGAAGAGACAGCCAGGCCAGCTCGACCGACCCGGAAAGACCGAGCGGGAGCGGCGAAACCCGCAGCTCAACCAACCCGGGAGGCCCAGGAGGGAGCTACGGAGGTAGGCGGGGCTCCGTCTGAGCCTACTGGATCTGCCGGTTCCCACGACGGCAGCAGGAGCAGCAGAGATCCCGACCGAACTGGCCGGGATCCAACCTACAACTGAGCTGCGCAGATCCAGTAGGCTCAGACGGAGCCCCGCCTACCTACGTGACTACGCGACGTAAGGACTGAACCAAGAGGGGAGGGGTATTCTGTCCTTAATTAGCATTCTTGAGATCCCCGCGCTTTGATTGGCCAAAGCGCGGGGCATTCTGATTGGTCAGGCGAGCTGCGCCGATTGGCTCGCTAAGAATCTCCCGCGATTGGTCCATTCGGATTGCGGGAGATTCAAAGCGGTGCCATTGGCCGCGGCCGCCGCGGCTAAAAGAATAAAAGCCGCGATCTTTTTCCCTTTGCCCCAGTTCGGTTCCAACCTCAAATAAAGAGCATGATTTGAAGTCACCGACTCCTGGCATCATTTCGCGGACACAACAGGCATCATACTACCTTCTTGATGACTCAGGACACAGTTCCCACTATCTTTTGGCACTGGTCCTGACAGGAGATAAAGTTCAAAATATATCATGGCTTCCAGATTGCCTAGGTCTGCCTTAGGCAAATACCACTAGCCTTCCTTTCTCACTTAGCAGTGGAGCAGCAAAGACAATAATAACATCAAAAGAATTGCTCATCCCCCTTTCCCTTCTCCAGACCCTTTCTCGAGCAAGGAGCTGCACTACTTTTTGGGAGGTGGGAGATGGAATGAGGCCTTATTGAAAGAGGACAAGAAGAAGATGGATAGAGCTACATCGTTGTTGCTTTCATTTCTAGATTTGGGGAAAGTATTCAAAAGGCACATATAGCCCTGAGAGTTCATGTGTCCTGGTTGCCTGTATCTTCATTTTTTATTCAGTTCTGCACTGGAGTATTTGAAGGACATCATTCCAAATAAAAGTCACTGATAGAAATGAAGATCTCAGGAAAGGAGTGAAACAGAATGGACTCCAAAGTCTTGAAAACCATGGTTTCTAAGTTTCCTTATTCTTACCATGTTTTTTTTTAAAAGAGTTTTTATTTTTTTTAAAACATACACATACAAAACATAAAACCATCAAACCATCTTCCATTTTATATACATACAGTGTGTCAGTCGGTTATGAATCTTTTGTGCTATCCTTTTGTAGTCATTACTCAGTTTATAACAATTTTCACATTGTCAAACTAACATATGCTTATATACATATTTATCAGTTATAAATCATCCATGACTAAACTATTTATGCCATCATTTTATATGAGATATTCCAAATTTTATCTTAAAATTTATATTATACTTTCAACCAATGGTTATATATATCTATATTATGTTTATATCAGTCTATTAAATTTCTATCACAGAGTTATCTAGTCCATTACATTACCATGTCTTTTTAATCCAACATTTATTAAACAAATCCCATATCATATAAAATTGTTTATCTTCTTGTTCTCTAATTTCAAATGTCAATTTACTCATTTCAGCACAGTCCATAATTTTCTTAATAACTTCCTCCTGCATAGGTATTTTATCATTTTTCTAATTCTTAGCAAATACAATCCTAGCCGCCATTAAAACATTTACAATCAAATATTTCAACTCTTTGTTATATATTTCCGGTATAATTCCCAATAAAAAGATCTCTGGTTTAAAATTCATATGTTGTTTTATCATTTTTTCCAACCATGTGTGGATTTTAGTCCAATTTTTTTTGCGTCCGAATATGTCCACCACATATGGTAATATGAACCAGGTATCTGATGACATTTCCAACATTTATCTGATTTATTCTTAAACATTCTCACAAGTCTCGTCGGGGGTAGATGCCACCTGTAAAATATCTCATACAAATTTTCTTTATATGCAGTTGACATTGTCATTTTATAATTTTGAGACCACAATTTTTGCCATTTTTCTAAATCAATCCGATATCCAAAATTTTTCCCCCAAGCAATCATTGTTTCTTCAACTTGTCCCTCCTCCAATTTAAATTCTAATAAATGTCCATAAAGTTTTTTAATTACCTTTTCATCAGTACCCATCAAGATTTTATCTAAATCAGTCAACTTATCATAAATACCTTCTGTTTTAACATCTTTGTCAAATCTAGATTGTATTTGCAAATATGAAAACCAGTTCATTTTTACACCTTGTTCTTCCAACGCTTGCATAGATTTAAATTCACCCTTTTCATTCAATATCTCACCATATCTGTTTGTTCCTTTTTATATATTATTGGGTAAGAAAAAGCTTCAATGGTAGATATCCATAATGGAATTTTTAAATAGCATTGTCTTTTTATCTTCTCCCAATTCAAAAACAATGCCTCTCGGATGTAATATCTCCTAAAATACCCTTGTGTTTTGGTTCCCTCGTACTAAAGGAAGGCATGCCATCCCAACAGCAAGTCATGCCCTTCTAAGGTCAATAGTCTACTGTTCCTTAATGTTATCCATTCCTTTACCCACATCAGATTGGTCACCTGGTAATACAACTCCCAGTTGGGCAAGGCAAACCCTCCTCTTGTTCTTGCATCTTGTAACAATTTTAGTTTTATTCTTGCTTTTTTGCCCTGCCAGATATATTTCAACACAATTCTTTTTAGGTCTTCAAAAAACTCTTTCCCTAGTCGGATTGGGATTGTCTGGAAGAGATATAAAATTCTAGGCAATACATTCATCTTAATTGTAGATATTCTCCCAATCGATAATTGTAAATTTCCCCATTTTGTCAAGTCTGTCGCAATCTGCTGTTTGAGTTTAAGATAATTATCTTCTTTCAGTGTACTATATCTTGGTGTAATATATATCCCTAAATACTTAACCTTGTTTGTGACCTGTATTTCTAAAACTTTTTCCAACTCTTTCTTTCATCTTGCTAACATATTCTTTGTTAATATCTTTGTTTTATCTTTATTTATTTTCAAACCTGCTACTTTTCCATATTCTTCTATTTTTTCTATTAGTTTAGATAAAGTTTTCAATAGGTCTTCTAATATGAATACCAGGTCATCTGCAAAAGCTTGCAATTTATACTCTTCCTTTTTGGTTTTCATTCCTTTTATTTCTTTGTCTTCTCTAATATTTCTCCTTATTCTTACCATGTTGAAGGGAGTGCTATCATGGCAGCACAATAGCTATCTTTCCCTTTCCATAACGAAGAAAGAACCTAAGGTTCTGAAGAGAGAAAGTTCATATTCCAGGCTATTCTGCTTTGGAGTCTACAACCCATCTCTTCAAATATATTTATAAATGTTAAGATGCAGCATATCAAGAGCCAGTGTCTTGGAACTGATAAGGCAACATGCCTGAGCACTGGCAAATTCTGAGCACATGGCGTTAAATGATAATATGGTTTGTTTGATTTTGGTTTACTGTGTTGCATGAATGAAATCATCAAGAATTGTTCTCTAACTTGGTAAACAAAGCACAGTTTAATGCTATCTTTTAGTGCAGCCATTGGCTCCTCTTTATTATTCCTCTATAGCAAGGGTGTCAAACTAAAGGCCCATGGGGCCACTCTGGAAATAACAAAAGACCTGCCTGTGGTGACTCTGGCAGCCAAAATGGGGTGTGGGGGCCACATGCAGCCTCCCATGCCCCGTTTTCAGCCTGGATGGCCTCCTGCAGCACCCTGCTGGCCAAAACAGAGTGTAGGGAGGCCTGCCCCCCCCACTCTCATTGCAGGAAGCCATCCAGGCTGAAAATGGGGCATGGGAGGGCGTCCCATGGCCCCCACCCATTTTTGCCTGCAGGTGCTGAAGGAAGCGTCCATCCCATTTTGTCCCCCCCCAGCCAGTGAAGGCCAGATCAACACTATAGTTCTCCACAGGCCAGCAGGGTGCTACAGGAAGCATCCATCCTATCTCCCCTCCCCCCCTGCCCCATCCAGCTCACAGAGAATTACAATGCTGATCCGGCCCTCAAAGAAATCCAGTTTGAGCCCCCCTGCTCTATGGGAACAGTATAATCCAACACACTCCTACTTGGGACTTCTGGCTTACAGTTAGTCTGATCACATATTCTGTAAGGATAGCACCTTTTTTGCCCATTTTTCTCAAAGAAATGCAACAGATGGAAGCAGCATGGAAAAACCTAATTCTTGGGTATCTAATGATTTCATGGCTCCATTGAAAAATGAAGAAGAAAGATATCTTAGCAGCTATGTCACTCATACCATTAGCTCCCAATCTGGTATCTATAGTCCATTGATCGTCAACAGCAGTGCTTCACAAATAGTGGGGTGCGCCCCCCTGGGGGGGGCACGAGGCTCCATCAAGGGGGGCGCGTTTGACCTTGGAGAACATGCTTTTTTATTTTGATTTTTTTACTGTCCTAGAATAAAGTGCAATTGCACTTCCACTACATTAGGGAGCAGTGGCGCTCTCATTGGCAAAGTGTGCGCAGGGAGCATTCGCTCGGTGGTGTAGGAGTTTTGTTTGCACTGAGCATGCAGGCTTTGCACACAGCACAGAGTTTGAGTATGAAGTGTAGACACGAAGTGTAGCTTACCTTCAAGTGACACCATGAAAAAATATTTAACAGGGATGAGAAGACAGGCGGAGAGAGACGGTGTTATGCAGAGGTGTACTTATAACAATTTTATAGACAAATGATACTATTTATAGTCACGCGGGGGCGCGAGATGTTTTATTCTTACTAGGGGGGGCATGACAGAAAATAATTGAGAAGCACTGGTCTACAGAGACATTGATAATCCTGACTGCAAACATTAAAGTTCTCCATTAACATTTAAGAAACCTACCAAGTCTTATATGAGAGTTCTTACTTCAAATTTTGGCAAATGTCAAAACCTTAAGTGGGAACAGCAACTTCATTTATGATTTGGCAATGACAAATCATAAAAATATGATACATACAGTTTGCCTTAGAAGGTAGAAGACTCTTCCTTTTTAGATATTTTTAGGTGTAAACTGAATACACACCTGGAAATCTGTTTTATTAGATTAGCTGCATTGGGAAGGGTTGGACTGCACTGGGAAGGGTTGGAAGGGTTGGTCCACTTTAGACTTGAATGCCACTTGTAAGTTTACAAGTGAATGCCACTTGTAAATTCACATTAATATAAAGAGAATCGGGAGGAAATTTTGAAGTTCATTTCCTAATTTAATCAAGAGTTTTGAACTGCTAGAATGTTTTAGTGAAGACCTTGCAGGTGGCTTTCATTTCAATTTTCTTTCCTCGTCTTTCCCTGGTTCCTAAAGGGATTGAATAGAAGACACTATGTTAGATTGATGTGGATCAGATTTCCCCCACTTGGGTACCCTAAAGATCTATTCATCCTAGCCAGCAGAGTCACTGGGGTTGGTGAGCATTCTCATCCAAACATCTGGTGAGCACTGGCCAGCTAAAATATATTTTTATAGCATCCTTTAAAAGTTTAAGCTTGATTACAAGCAGTGGCTTTATCCTCTTTTTTATTATTATTTTCAAAAGATACTGGGAAAGCTTTTTTTTTAAATGTCCAGACACAATGTATTTTATACTCACTATTATTCCCATCTCTTTCTTAGTCCCTCTCTCTTTGTGACATATTGTCTGCATGCTGTGCACTAAAACATAAATATGCATTTACATGATGACAATGCTGATATCAGATATGAAGCAAAGAGGAAATCTCAACAAGAAAAGACTTCACATACACAAAAATACCTTCCTCAGCTTTCTGTATGCCCTGCTTTCAATTCCATTTCTCTCCACTGGATACAGTCTAATACAGTATGAGAACAGCCCAGCTGCTTCTATGGCAGCACCTGTTGAAATATACATGGCCACCACCTGGGGTGAGGAGAAAACCTCAAAATGGGGAATAAATAAGTTACTGTTAAGAAACAGCTATCCAATTATTCTTCACAGTAATAGAAGGGGAAAAAGAGCTCCTGCTTTATATTTTAGGGATTCCATCAGGTTCACATCTTTATGATGCACTGGAGTCATATATCAGCTAAAAGGGAGAATAAGCATTTACTTTTCCATTAGACAGGAAGACAAGGTAGCTTGATAGATAAATGCTGCTCTCTATCAGGACAGCATCCAGGCGAGAGACTTCCAGAGTGGAAGTGGGGGGGAAACCCTACCTTTGGTATTGCACAAATGAATACATATTTAATTTAGCAGGATTATAAGAAGAATATATGAAAATTGGTAGGGTGGAAGGGCATGTTAATGGTATTAAACTAGGAGAGAATGAAGTTAATAAAATGGCCTGCTAAAGCCTGAGGTCCAAACAGACCCACGATGTCAGCATGAGAACAGTTTTCTGCTTCTGGCCCCAAGCCAGCCAGAACACGAATTCCTAATGGAGGTGATGTCTTCTTATTCCTGCAGGTCCCAATGCTAGTTTACATTAATCATCAACAGGATCTTAACTGCATAGCTATAGACCTGTAGCAGTGAATTGAGATCTTTGGCCTCTTGACAAGAACAAAAATCATATGCCACAATATCACAGCACGTGGGGAAAAAAAAAAAAAAGACCTTCAACAACCAGACAGGCACAGGCAAACGTATACACACAAAACAGGAAAGAGATTTGAAGATACCTGCAGTATGCTGACATTTGGTCATTGTGTTTCATTTTCAGAACAGATGGTTATTATGTGAAAGGTATGAAATATGACATTTTTCACTAGTTAGCAGTGGGAATCTTGTTATATCTGTTTCATGCTCTCCATGCAAGAGTCAGAAAGAACAGAGAGAGAAAATATTTATTCCCTGAATTTTTGCACTGCCAAAAAGGGAAGGGAAGGGGAAAAAAAGGAGTTAAAAATATTCCAGTGCTGTTGAGAATGGATTGGAAGTTTTAAAGCTGCTGAAGACTTAGTATTTGCTTCATCTAAAACAAAGTAGTATGGTTTTCCAAACTACTTATTTAAGAAAAACACACACACCAGCATTAAAAAAAAAAAAAATCTGGCCAAACCCTCAGTTGAAAGCTATTTTGAAATTAGCAAAGTTACCTCAGAATGCGTACCATCATTATTAATCAGATCAACTGTAATTATCTTAATCAAAGTACTTTGCAACTCTTATTCATATATTTATTGTTACAACCCTAAATCTGTTCCTACAGTAAGGTTCCTATAATACGCTTTATTCATGTATTGAATATGGTTCAACTGCATTTACACTCAAAAAATATTATAGGGCCTATAGGTTTTTAATATAGTATGTTTTTGCCACCTAAGGCTTTTAAGCTTGCTGATAGCTTTGCTGAGGCATTAATAGTACAACCCTAAGTAGCTTTCTCTAAAAGTTTAGTTTATTGTCATTGCACCTCATACAACGAAATCTAACACCATCTTCAGTGCACATCATGACCATGAAAATAAACACAAACACTCATCCTTCACCCTTCACACATTGAACAGAAAACCCCCATACCACACCAACACTGCACTATACAGCAAAATTAAAAAGAGCTACTGCCGTGGGATAGAAGCTGTTTCTCAGCCTAAAAGGAAATCCGTCAGCCATAATCTGAATCATGTTATATATAAGCACTAGTTGCCATCCAAAATCTGTTTATTGACTGCTCATTTGTTTGTTTTTAGTTTCAGTTATTATGTTGGCTATGTCTGAACATAGCTCATTTCATCCAAGGGGTACCTGACAAATTGCAGATAGACAGCACCCATGTGTCTTCTTGTGACACATAATATGGGTATATAATATGGGTATCATCAGGAAATTCAGCAGGGAAAATAAAACAACACACATCACATGATGTTTGAAATCCACAGCTGTCCACTCCACCTGGAGACAACCTCAGCTGGATAAAGGCATACTAATTGCCTTCATTAACCATCTTAATTTGGCCACAGGGCAACTGCAGTTTTGCATAAGCAGAGAGAGTTGATGAAATTCCCCATTACATTTTGAGTTGACTGAGAACTTAGCTTCGCCTGGATTGGTTTATCTTCTATTTAATCAGTGTTTAAGCTTTATTTAATCAATGTCTACATTGTTTCAAAACAGGTAACTTGAAGGATATTGATTAAAAGTGATCAGTGAGCAAGGGCGCTCATCTCAGCATGGGTCATACACTTCTCTTCATGAAGGCCTATCAAGTTAGAAGTTATAGTCATTGGCATGCAGACTTTTTCAAAATGTGTTTCTTTTGTATGGCTTTGTGGAGGCTGCTCAATTACCTATTCTTCTTTTCTGTGCACATGTATAATTTTCCTGAAATGAGAATCCCAGTGTCTGCACTTTGTTTTCTAATCTCCTCCTTAATATGATTATTTTTATGCAAATAGCAAAGGTTTTACTCTTATAGAGACCTTAGCGACATTAATTTCTGACCCTTGCTATCTAGATAATATCTTTTAAAATGACCCCAATAGGGCTGTGGAACCTATGACAATAAATGATGAGGAAATGAAGCCTTCTGTTAATTTAGAACTTCAGCTGAATAGAGGGAAAAGTTTAAAACATATCTGTATAAAAAGTCAAACATGTTAACCAGCCCAAATGCATTACTTTAACTCGGTTTGTCAAAAGTTAGACTTATTTAGAGAACTAGCAAAGTCTCCTTCTAAGTTACATCTGGTGAAACTAGATAACAGATAAGACTGGAGCCAGGTTTATAGTTAATCTGTTGAAGTCTATTAAAATTAATCTATTTTAGATCTGAGTTTGAGTGCCACTCACTAACTAAAAACTATTATAAGCAAAGTGTTCTCTACCTGCATTTGCATTCTTGAAACCCCGCGTTTTGGTTGGTCAAAGCGCGGGGTGATCTGATTGGTTTAGCGAGCCGCGCTGATTGGCCCGCTAAGAATTTCCCGCGATTGGCAGATACGAATCGCGGGAGATTCAAAGTGATGCCATTGGCCGCTGCTGCCGCGGCTTGAGAATAAAAAGCCGCAAGTTTTCCCTTGGAGCCAGTTCGGTTCCGGGGGCTAAATAAAGAGCTGAAATCATAGTCACTGCCTCCGGGTCTCCTTGCCGAACGGACACGACACTGGTGATGAAGATGGGATCCTGAGGCTGAACCCCATCGAGCACGTGTTCGACGGAAGCAAGACCGACGAGATGGCCAGCATTGCTCCGCCTGCGCCCTCCAACCCCGCTAGTGAGGACTGGGAATCCTACACGGACAGATTCCTCATGTTCCTCGAATGCAGCAACATGAAGGATGCCACCGGGCTGAAAAAACGAGCCATCTTCCTGACACACTGCGGGCTTGCAGTGTTCAAGATGGAGAAAGCCCTCGCGAAACCTGCTGACGTCAAAGAGATGGACTGGGACGTCCTCGAACCTTTGTTCCGCAACCACTACGCCCCTGCCGTGCCCACCCTCATCAGGCAGCACGACTTCTACTGGCGGGACCAGAGACCGGGTGAAAGCCTCAGCGACTTCGTTGCCGAATTGCGGAACCTAGGAGGCATGTGCGGATTCTTCGACATGGACGAGGCCCTCCGGGACCGAGTCGTGCTCGGACTTCGGGACCCAGTCCTCCAGAGTTGGCTGATGGCCAAAGGCGACATCGCCCTCGCCGACGCCATCGCTGAAGCCACCGCAGCTGAGGCTACCCGGAAGTCGGCGAACCGCATGTGGAGATCGGACACAGGGGACCGCACCGCGACCACCAACTCTGGATGGGCGACCGAGGCCCAACCGGAAGCAAGTCACCGCGAGACCACCACCCACCATGGCGAATTCCACTCCGCCTCCGACACCTCGGACGAGGAGGAGGAAATCCACCAGATCCAGGCGGGATGCAACCAGCGCAATTGGCGGGGTCGTAAGTCAGGGACTGCATGTGTGGGTTGCAGAGGCAACCACCTGAGGTCTGAGTGCCGTTTCTTCGATGCAGTCTGCCGGCACTGCGACAAAAAGGGTCACATCGCCCACGTCTGCTGATTAAAGAAAGCCTACAGCCCCAGATGGCAGGACCACAGCGAGCGGAGATGGGACAACACCCCCCCCAGAGCCAGAGATCACTCAGCCGACAGCTGATGGGACTGGAGCGGGTGAACCCAACGAGGTGGTGAGACCCAGCGGAAGGAGGAAACCCACCAGACGGTCATCATCGGCCACGCATCAACCACCGACGCCCGAAAAGTCTATGTGGAGGTAGGCATCGAAGGCGAGTCATACAAAATGGAGGTGGACTCTGGGTCCTACCTCTCCATGGTCGCCTGGCAAGAAATCAAACGCTTGGTGCCTACCATCCACAAGAAGGGACTGGAGAACCAGAGACTAATCATCAAAGAGTACCAGGGAAACCGCATCCCGGTAGTCGGAACCGGACAATTCAAAGTGACATTTAAGGGCTGCACTGCGAAGCTTCCCCTGACAATCGTGGACCGAGACCGACCCAGCCTTTTGGGACTGCAATGGTTTGCGCCGCTCGGCATTGAAGTCACGGGCATCAACCACATCGCTGAGACCGATTAGGAGCAGCAACTGGCACAGGACTTCCAGGAAGTGTTTCACAGCACCCTAGGCAAGTACCGAGGGCCCCCCATCTCCTTCAGCCTAGACCCTAACATTCCCCCGAGACGCCTAAAACCACGGCGTGTACCTTTTGCACTCTGGCCAAAAATTGATGAGCAAATTGACAAGCTCATCAAGCAACCACCAATTGATCATGCCCGGTGGGAGACCCCAACAGTCACCCCAGTCAAGCCCGATGGGTCGGTGAGAATTTGCGGGGACTATAAGGCCACCCTGAATTGTGCCTTACAACAAAGCGCCTACCCCGTCCCAGTAGTGCAGCATCTTCTACACTCACTGGGGGGAGGCAAGGTTTTTGCGAAACTCGACCTGGCCCAAGCATACCAACAGCTGCCGGTTGACGCAGAAACCGTGGAGGCGCAAACCATAGTCACCCACCAGGGAGCTTTCCGATGTAACCAACTCCAGTTTGGAGTCAGCGTGGCGCCTGGAATTTTCCAGAGCCTCATGGAGAGACTCTTGGAAGGCATCAAGGGGGTGGTGCCCTACTTCGACGATGTGCTGGTGTCGGCAACCAACCAGCGAGAACTAGAGGGTCGGCTAAAGGAGGTGCTAACCAAATTCAAGGAAACCGGGCTAAAAGTGAAGAGGGAAAAGTGCCAACTTTACACAGAGCAGGTCGAGTTCCTGGGGTACCTCCTAGACCGGCACGGCAACCACCCTACCAAAACCAAAATCAGAGCCATTAAGGAGGCCCCCACACCCAGGACTAAAACAGAACTGCAGGCGTTTCTGGGACTGCTTAATTTCTACAATGTTTTCCTGCCCCAGAAGGCGACTGCGGCGGAGCCTTTGCATAGGCTCTTGGACAAGGCGGCTACCTGGACTTGGGGGAAATGCGAGGAAGCCGCCTTCAGGAAAACCAAGGACCTGCTCACCTCAGATGCCATCCTCATCCAATACAATGAGACCCTACCACTCGCCATCACATGCAACGCCTCACCCTTTGGCGTTGGCGCGTCCTCAGCCACACAATCCCGGATGGAAGAGAAGCACTCATCGCCTTCTTCTCCAGGACACTCACCAAACCGGAGTGGAACTATAGCCAGCTGGACAAGGAGGCCCGAGCCATCGTTGCAGCAGTGAAGAGGTTCCACGAGTACCTCTGCGGCCGCACCTTCACAATCATCATGGACCACAAGCCGTTGCTGGGCATCCTGGCAGGGAACCGGGCCACCCCAAACATTTTATCTCCCAGGATGACAAGGTGGTCTGAATTCCTTGCCGCCTACAGCTACCGGCTCACACACCGACCCGGTAAGACTATCACACATGCAGACGCTTTGAGCCGCTCGCTGCTACCCGACCTAGATACCGACCCAGCACCCACAACGACCACCCTCAGCATAGAGACTCTGCCCGATCTACCCATAACCACGTCAGACATTGCTCGAGAAACCAATAAAGACAAACATCTGGTGTGGGTGTTACATTGGGTAGAGAAAGGGTGGCCGGAAAAGGACAACGACGAAGCATTCAAAACATTCCAAAACCAGCAAATGGAACTCTCGCTGCAAAAAGGGTGTGTACTGTGGGAGGATAGGGTGGTTATCCCGGAAAAACTGCAAGGGAAGGTATTGGAATTGTTACACGAGGGGCACCCGGGCATAGTTAGAATGAAAGCCCTGCCCAGGAGTTACGCTTGGTGGCCAGGGATGGATAAACAAATCGAGGCCTGGATGGCAAGGTGCCAATGCTGCCAAGAAACCAGACTGAGCCCTTCCACGGCACTGATCCTGGAATGGGAAACCCCCAGGGGACCTTGGTCTAGGGTCCACATAGACTTTGCCGGGCCTACCAAGGGGCATATATTCCTAGTAACCGTAGACGCTTACTCCAACTGGCTGGAGGTAAGCAACATGAAATCCACCACCACAGAGGCCGTGACCAAGGAACTTTGCAAACTATGCGCAACCCACGGCCTCCTGGATGTCATCGTGTCGGACAACGGGCCCCAATTCACCTCGCTGGAATTTGAAAAATTCATAGCGGAACGGGGCATACGACACGCACTGACAGCTCCGGCGCATCCGGCGGCGAACGGAAGGGCGGAACGGATGGTTCAATTCACGAAAAAAACCATCCAGAAAATCGAACACGGGGAAATCCAAGACAAAATAAATAAAATGCTTTTTATACAACATATAACCCCGAACACAACAACGAACAAAAGCCCGGCAGAGCTACTAATGGGGAGGAAAATAAGGTCCCCACTCGACAGGCTACACTCCACATACAACCCAGAAAAAACCCCAAACTCCTCCAGCAAGCACCGGTCTTTTGCGCCAGGCGACGCCATCTATGCAAAAAAATCTAACCGAAGACCCACTATGGGTACCAGCAACCATAACCCAACTGACAGGTCCCCGCTCGTACCGGCTGCAAACAACCGACGGACGAGCGTGGAAACACCACATCGACCAAATAAGATCGAGAACAGCCACAAGAAACACAACCGACATGCAACCAAACACAGAAAATTCCCTTAACACAAGCCAAGAGGGGAGGGAATACCCCGGGAACCAAAACCCAGAAGGAAACCAACGATACTCACCAGCAAGCAGCCAGCTCGAAGCCTCACTAGGGAGAAGCAGCCAGGCCAGCTCGACCAGCCCAGAAAGACCGGGCGGGAGCGGTGAAAACCGCAGCTCAACCAGCCCGGGTAGACCGGGAGGGAGCTGCAACAAGCGGCCTGGCAAGGCCTACCAGGCGGTTCCATCGACGAGGCCGAGAGACCCAGAGAACCTGACCGAACCGGCCGGGAGCCAACCAACGACTGACCTGCGCAGGTCCAGTAGGCAAGTACGGAGCCCCGCCTACTTACGGGACTACGTTACGTAGGACCAAACCAAGAGGGGAGGGGTGTTCTGTACCTGCATTTGCATTCTTGAAACCCCACGTTTTGATTGGTCAAAGCACGGGGTGATCTAATTGGTTTAGCGAGCCGCGCTGATTGGCCCGCTAAGAATCTCCCGCGATTGGCGGATACGAATCATGGGAGATTCAAAACAGTGCCATTGGCCGCGGCCGCCGCGGCCACCGCGGCTTGAGAATAAAAAGCCGCAAGTTTTCCCTTGGAGCCAGTTCAGTTCCGGGGGCTAAATAAAGAGCTGAAACCATAGTCACTGCCTCCGGGTCTCCTTGCCGAATGGACACGACACAAAGTGCAATGAAATTCATCACAAAGCAATATTACAGAAAACAATAAGAAAGTGATATATTAATGGTGTTACAAAGAGATTACTATTATTTTGTGGCAAGTTTCACATAGGGACCACATTATTTGTAATGGATAAGTGAGAGCCACTGCAGTATATTGCTTAAGATGCTGAACTAGGAATAGGTGTTCTGACCAAGGCTTCATGAAACGTAATGAAACACAAACTTGTTTTCAAAGCAAATCCTATTTTATTGCAACGCTGGGAATTGCTTTCATTCCCAGCCAGAACTAATCTTAAACAGTTCCCCAAGATAAGCACATGCTTTTCAGTGCTGTGGAATGCTGCTGAAAACAGAAGTATCCAATTAATTATAACAGAAATCAACCGAAGTACCAGAAAAAACCAACCACAATACACAGAGCTTCAAGGAGGACTCGGAATCTATCAAACTACTTTGCTTCCTGTAAAGGTTTTGTCATTGAGGTCTGACTTTTATCCCTTATGGGAGGGGCAATCACCTCCCAGCCTTACTCCCAAGTCACCCCTTTTGTTTCAGCTGATCTCATCTTCTAGCAGCTCTGCGCACATGCACACTGGGAACAGGCTCCCCTGGGTCCTCTGCCTCACTGCTGCCAGACTCTGAAGGCTCCGGAGGCAGCACCCCACTCCCAGATGGTCCTGGCCCCATCTCTGCATCGGACGCAGGACCCTCATCCAAGTCCTCTCCAGACTCCCTGCCTGGTCCCCGTTCTTCCACACTGTCCGATTCTGCTGCCATATGCACAGGCTGCCGGCAAACCACAACAATGGGGAGAGGCAGTTTGGAGTCTTCCTTTAGGTTACTGCAGATGGCTGGGTGACCTTGGACCAATCACTCTCAATACTGAGAGCTTCCCTGCAGGAACTAGGTACCTTTAATAGAAAACTAATGGTTCTACAACCAAGTGAGATAAATGCTAAAGGAAAACATTAATGTTTAAATATGTATCTGATATTATAGGGAAACACAGAATTCACCTGAAAATCTTGAAAAAAATGACATGCAAGGGCATATAACCTGTTTATAATAGATGTATAAGTATTTTGATTGTGCATAACCAGAAGGATACATCCATTCTTTATTAAGCCAGTCCTGCGACATGTCAAATGATTAGATGTTAAAGTGGGCTCAAGAAAAAAACCCAACACCTGATTATCTAGGCAATTCCAAACTAGGATGGATGGTGAACTAATCATATTAAAATCCAAATTCTCTGTGGTCTAGTCTTAGCTCAGTCTGCAGACTTGAGTCTCTGGCTTTTTTCATATGCTATTGATAGCAAAAGTACTACTGGAAAGCCACAGATTTACAATTTGTCTGCTAAGGCTGACCAGTGCTTATCCAGGACTGTTGAGTGTACCAAGCCTAATAGGCAAAAGTTCAGTTTTAATCAGAAGCTACAAAAATGCAAACCTGGTTCACCACCCTAGGTGGGCCACACTCCACAAACAAGGCGGTATTTACTAGACAGATATCTACCGTGTTTCTCATATAATAAGGCCGGGTCTTATTATTTTTTTTTTTTTGAAAAAGTTTTTATTAATTTTCTACAAACAAACAAGACAAACAAAACATAAAAACATCAACTCTTATATGTACATCCAGTGTGTCAGTTGGTTCATCATTTTTGTGCATTCATTCTGTAGTCTCAATTACAATTATGTTACATAACAACTCATATTGTCAATCCAAACTTATATATCCTAATATCACTAAAAAAAGAAGTTTTTGACTATATTTTTATTCATTCATGCTTAATGAGCTAACAATACTTTAAACCAGTTTACTCTATAACAAATCATCTAGTCATATCAAATCAATCCTAAAAAATCCTTTATTAATATAATATCAAATAGCAAAGTAATAGCAAAATAAAGATATTCCTTACTATCTAGCATTCTAAATATTCTATTATCGTATTTTATCATCTAGCCATTTATAAAAAAGATCCCAAATTTCGTAAAATTGTTTATCCTCTTGCTCTCTAATTTCAAATGTCAATCTGCTCATCTCAGCACATTCCAATATTTTCTTAATAATTTCTTCCTGTAATGGTATTTTCTCATTCTTCCCATTTTTAGCAAATACAATCCTGGCCGCTGTTAATACATTTACAATCAGGTATTTCAAATCTTTACTATATATATCAGGTAAAATTCCCAATAAGAAGATCTCTGGTTTCAAATCTATATGTTTCTTTGTCATTTTTTCCAACCACATGCGAATTATAGTCCAATATTTTCTAGCATCCTCACAAGTCCACCACATATGGTAATACGAGCCGAGTATCTGATGACATTTCCAGCATTTTTCAGATTTGTTCTTAAACATTCTTGCTATTCTTGTCGGAGGAAAGTGCCACCTGTAAAACATCTTATACAAGTTTTCTTTATATGCTGTTGACATTGTCATTTTATAATTTTGAGACCACAATTTCTGCCATTTCTCGAAATCAATCCCATATCCAAAATTCTTCCCCCAAACAATCATAGTTTCTTTGACTTGTTCTTCCTCTAATTTCATTCCCAGTAAGTAACCATATAGTTTTTTAATCACCTTCTCATCAGTACCCATCAAGATCTTATCTAAATCAGTCTGTTTATCATAAAATCCCTCCGTTTTAGAATCTTCATCATACCTTGAGTGTATTTGTGCATATGAAAACCAATTCATCCTTATACCTTGTTCCTCTAAGTTTTGGATCGATTTAAGTTCACCCTTTTCATCCAAAAGTTCCCCATATCTAACTGTTTGTTCCTTCTTGTAGATTATAGGATAGGAAAATGCTTCAATGGTCGATAACCAAACTGGAATTTTCAAATAACATTGTCTTTTTATCTTCTCCCAATTTAACCACAAAGACTCCCGTACATAATGTCTTCTAAAATAACCCTGTGTTTTAGTTCCCTTATACCATAAAAAAGCATGCGGAGAAGGCGGAGCTTCGTTCCGGCGATACAGCTGCGATCTCGGGGCTCTGAGATCGTAGCCGATATTTTCACCCCTGGTCGGTCCTAACGGACCTAAACCGTCCCGTAGAGACGGTGATCGTGAAGGGCATTTTTCCAGGATCCCAGAGATATCACAAAATCTCTGGTTTGATCCGGAAGAAGCCCTTTTGCTGGCGGCGGAGAGGCAGCCTCCATAGCTGCTGAAGTCGGGACAGCTCCGGAAAGAAAGTGATTGGAGTGAAGTGTGTCGGCTGGGTGAGAAAAACTCTTTTGTGCTGTAAATTCGCTAAGGTTGGAAAGTTCATCCGATATAAAGAAGAAAGCTGTGAGATTTTTTTTTTTTTGACTGAAATTGTTTTGAGTGGCGTTTTTTAAAGTGATGTCAAATTGAGGCTTGGTTTTTTTTTTTTTTCTTTATACTTTTTGGGAAAGATTTTACTGTGACTTTGTAGGTAACCGGATTGAATTTTCTCTTATATATATTTTTATGCTCCCTTTGATTTTATGCTCCCTTTGATTTTTTAACTTTCTTTAGGATAGAGGCTCCCTTTGGCTATTTTTTCTTTTTTTTCTGTATATATTATTACTTTTTTCTGGCGGGCGGGGAGAAAGAGCATTAAGAAACTTTGTAACACTGCCAACTAGAGGCTTGAAAGTATCTTTATGTGAATTGGAGAGAATTGCAAAAAGACCTCATCTCAAGGACTTTTTAACGTGATAAGATAGAGGGAGAGCACAGCAAAATATTATTGCAGGTGCTTTCCTGGACTGTTATCAACAACACTTGAGGTTTGGCTTTGAAGCTGCTGGAGAAGAGAGTCATAACAAGAGCCTTGGATAAATAACAAAGTGCAGTGTGTTTTCTTATATATACCCCATTCGCTAGCCTTTTTCTAAATTTCAATTCTAGTAATATTTTTATTTTTGCCTTTTATTTTAAAGGGAAAGCCTCAGAGTTTTTTCTTTTTTCTTCTTTATTTTTCTTTTCTTTTTTATTGGGACTTTTTTGCTTTTCCTATTTATGTTTTTGGACTACTTTGTTGTTGAGGTTGTTTTTTTTTTTTTTTTTTGGATTATTGAGATTTTTTAATTGGATTAAGGTGTGAAGAATCTGAAGGAACTTTTTGTTTTTTTTTTCTCTTTTTGCTTTTTCTTTTTTCCTTTTTCTTTTGCTCTTAATCAATATTATTATTTTTGGATTTGTTTGTTTTTTCCTTTCTATTTTTTCCTTTTTTATGGTGGACTATCTCGTAATTGGATTAGGGTCTAGAAGAACCTGAAGATCTTTCTTCTTCCTTTTTTTCTGTTTCTTCTTTGGTTTCGTGTTTTTTACTATTGGAGTTCTCCATTTTGGATTATAATTGGCTGCTCTACCAGTTGGATTAAAAGTCAAGAAGAATTTGAAGTTTTGGAAACATTGAAATGAGCAGGAAACCAATACCATCTGGCATTTCTGCTTCTACCTCTGCTTCCCCACCAGCTGGAGGACAACGTTTAATTCAGACAATGTTGAAGCAAGATAAGGAACAAGAAAAAATAACTTTACAGATGATTATGCAAGGAATCCAAGATCTTAAGACAAAATCAGATATCATTGAACAAAGAACAGGAAATATTGAACAAAGAACAGAAAATATTGAACAAAGAATAGAAAATATTGAACAAAGGGCAGAAAATATTGAACAAAGAGCAGAAAATATTGAACAAAGAGCAGAAAATATTGAACAAAGAATAGAGAAGACTGATGAAAAAGTGGAAAATATTAAACAAATGATGGTCAAGTATGAGGAGAGATTCCAAAAAATTGAGGAAGAAGGAAAACAAAGAGAGAAGAAGATTGGAAATATTGACAGCAGACTAACAGCGGTTGAACAAGAAAAAGGTGGGATGTTGAGGTGGGAGATGGAAAGGTCAGAATTTTACCTCAGATTTCAAAATATAGAAGAGGAAAAAGGAGAAAATTTGGCAGCGGTAATGATAGAAATTTTGGCAGATGCTTTGGAAATTACAGAGGAAAAGATGATGGATGGAATAGATGAGATATATCGAGTCTATACAAGATATGCGATGAGAAATAAATTACCCAAGGAAGTCCATATTAGATTTACCAAAAAATCCATTAAAACGCAAATATTACAAGTAGTAAGAGAGAAAACACTGAAATACAAGGGTAAAGAGGTTGTGGTTTTAAAACAAATACCCAGAAGAGTGAGAGAGATGAGAAGAGAATATCGATTTCTGACCAAAATACTATTGGAAAACGAAGTGAATTATAGATGGCTGATTCCAGAAGGACTAGTGTTTGGGTGGCAAGAGCAGAGATATAGAATTGATTCAATTGAGAAAGCAGAACTTTTTCACGCAGAATTCTTTGGAGGAAGAAGAGAGGAAGCAGAGAAAGAGGCTTTATCAATTGAGTTTCAAGATGAACAACTGGAGACTGAAAAAGAGAAAGGAGCAGCAGGGGGACAGATGGATAATAAAGAACAGCGTGAAGTGAGATCCACGAGAGCTGTTAGACCTAAATATAAAGCATAATCATGGAGGAAAAAAAACTGATTACAATGAATATAAATGGACTTAATTCAGCTGTTAAAAGAAGGAAAACTTTTCATAAATTAGAGAAATTAAAATTTGATATAATTTGTTTACAAGAAGTTCACATTAAAAAACAATATGAACAATTGTTATTACAGCCAAAATTAGGGAAAATATTTACCTCTTTGACTCAATGTAAGAAAAGAGGTGTGGTTTTATACATTAAAGAGGCTATTCCAGCAAAATTGATTTACACGGATGAAGATGGAAGAGTATTAATGGTAGAAATAATGGACAATAATATAAAAATACTCTTGATTGCAATTTATGCTCCGAATGATAAACAAGAAGAGTTTTATAAAAAGCTACACATGAAAATAATTGGACTGGACTATGTTAATATAATTATGATGGGAGATTTTAATGGAATTGTGGACAATAACCTGGACTATATAGCAACAACAACAAAGCAAAATAGAAAGGCTCTCCCAAGGTCCTTTTTTAAAATGACAGATGAATTAACTTTAAAAGATATTTGGAGAGAAAGAAATGTTAAAGCTAAACAATATACTTTTTATTCAAATAGACATTTATCATGGTCCAGATTAGATATGATTTGGATCTCAACAGAACTAATATCTAATATTAAAGAAACAAATATTGAAACAAGTACCTGGGCAGATCATAGCCCAATGACAATTAAATGGAAGGGACAAAAAAAAAGATCGAGATGGACATTAAATAATACTATTTTAAAGGAGAAAGATTTTACACAATGGATGGAGAAGGAATTGGCTTTTTTCTTCAGAGAAAATAAAAAAGAAGATACTTCAACGCAAAATGTGTGGGACACAATGAAGGCATACGCTAGAGGTTTGATAATAGATTATACAAGAAAAAAGAATATTAGGAAAAGGCAAGCTTCTAAGGCCTTGGAAGATGAGTATAAAATTCTTGAAAAAGAATTACAGAAAATGCCACAGAAAAAGGATATTAAATTGAAGCTGGATGTAATCAAACATAAAATGGAATTAATAGAGAAAGAAGAACTGGCACAGAAAATTAGAAACTCTAAACAGAATTATTTTGAAGATGCAAATAAACCAGGTAGATGGCTAGCATATAAATTGAGAAAAGAGAAGGAATCAAGAAAAATATTGAAGTTAATAGATGAACAAGGCCAAGTTTGTTCTGGGAATAAGGAGAAAAAAGAAATTATTCGAGATTTTTATGGGCAATTATATAAACAGGAGAATATTGATGAAGAAAAAGTCAAACAGTATTTACAGGAAGCTAAGTTACCAAAGATACCTAAAGAGACTGAAGAAATGCTAGAAAGCAATATAACAATGATGGAACTAAATGAAGCATTTAAGAGACAAAATAATGGGAAAGCTCCGGGTCCAGATGGGCTTCCAGTAGAATTTTATAAAACATTTCAAGAATTATTGAGCATCCCATTGTTAGAAGTTATGAATGAAGTTATGTTAAAAAAGATGATACCTAAAACATGGTCAGAGGCTTATATTACACTCATACCAAAGGAAGAGACTGACCCATTGCAAATTAAGAATTATAGACCTATTTCTTTATTGAATGCAGACTATAAAATCTTTGCTTCAATCTTAGCAGAAAGACTTAAAAAATATTTAAATAATTTTATTCACTCAGATCAAAATGGATTTCTGCCAAAGAGACAAATTAGAGACAATATGAGAGTAATCTTGGACACTTTGGAATACTATGAGGCTCATCCTGAAAAGCAAATGGCTTTGATATTCCTAGATGCTCAAAAAGCATTTGACAACGTGAACTGGAGATTTATGTTATTATTATTGGAGCAGATGGGTTTCGCTAAAAAATTTATTCAAGCAATAGAAGCTATATATAATAAACAGACAGCAAGGGTAATGATGGAGGGGGAACTTACAGATTTTATTAATATAAGGAAAGGCACAAGACAAGGATGCCCCCTATCTCCTTTGCTATTTGTGTTGACCTTGGAAGTGTTGAATAGAAATATTAGGGATGATAAAAGCATAAAAGGAATGAAAATTAAGAAGGAAGAATTTAAGCTACAAGCTTTTGCTGATGACTTAGCTTTTATTTTGGAAGATCCGCTAGAAACAGCTCCAAAGTTACTGGAAAGGATAGAGGCATATGGAGAGGTGGCTGGTTTGAAAATAAATAAAGACAAAACAAAGATTTTGACAAAGAATATGCTATTGAGACAGAGAGAAGAATTGGCAGATCTTTTGAAAATTCAAGTTACAAATAAGGTTAAGTATCTGGGGATATATTTGACAACAAGATGTAGCACATTAAAGGAGAATAACTTAAACTTAACTTAAATAAACTTAAACAACAGATAACTACAGATTTGAAGAAGTGGGAAAACTTGCAATTGTCATTAATAGGGAGAATTTCAACAATTAAGATGAATATCTTACCTAGAATTTTATTTTTGTTTCAAACAATACCAATTAGGCTTGGAAAAGACTATTTTGAAGATTTAAATAAAATTATGTTGAAGTTTATATGGCAAGGTAAAAAAGCGAGAATAAAGCTAAAGCTTTTGCAAGATGCTAGAATTAGAGGAGGTTTTGGCCTGCCTAATTGGGAATTGTATTATCAAGCTGCAAGTTTGATGTGGGTCAAAGAATGGATAACATTAAGGAAACATAGGTTGTTGACATTAGAAGGGCATGACTTGCTGTTGGGTTGGGTCTTATATTTTTTTGAGCCTAGATGGCTAGGCCGTCTTTTCAGGGGGGTGACTTAATTCCCCCCCCCTTGCATCTTTGGGCGGGCGGGTGGCGATGGCTTGGATGTTGATCTTGGCATTGGTGGGGCACTTCATATCGGAGTCAACGCAGGCAGCACCATATCTGGGTGTGCAACAAAAGTACTTCCTAACGGCAAGCCCCCCCCACCATTCCCCCCCATTTCGCATGTTTTAATATAGGTCTTAATTTGGGGGGGAGGGGCTTAATTTCATTTCATGACTATAAAACATGCTGGGACTTCCTATTGGGGGAGGCCATATTGTTGGAGAAACAGGGTAGATGTTTTCAGTTGTACCATTTTTAGTAGTGTGATTGGAATAAGGTTCTAGGTGAACTGCATGATGAGGTTGCACTAAAGCCTTGATTGCAAAACGAATTCATGACAGAAGGAACAACTTCTTCTACGTTTGAATAATACATTGTCACTTAGGAAAGTTATCACTGATGTGCATTTTTAAAGACCAACCTGACTGAGACTGAGGTGAAATTGCTGCATTACTAGCAAAGAATGGGAGTTCTCTGAATCTGTTATATGATTCCTCTGTATTTTCATTATAGTGTCACTTCAAATAGATCGCTGCACACATTCAAAATCAAATGTTTATTGGGTCCGTTTAGAAATCTTCTAGTTAACCTGAAAGTTTATAGAAATGTAGAGCTGAAGTTCAATTCAATGTATAGAATTTTCAGCATTTATTTTTCTTATCTTGCTATACAGTACTTTCAATGGAAAGATAAATTTATATAATAAATTGTTCATAAAGTGGATTATCTCATCCACCTCCTTCCTGTTTAAGAGATAGCATAAGTGTACCAAATTTTCTCTCTTGAACATTTTTCTTAAATGAACTATATGAACCATGAATAATTACAATCTACCTCAACTTGGCATTTTGTTTTCCTTGACTGAAGAAATTAAAAATGTTAAGGATGTATGGACATAAATGTCAAATGCAGAATATGAAAAGATATATCTTATTTTTGTTTAACCAGCAATCCTTAACCATAAGGTGAATTTTAAAATCTATTTTATACCCAGCTTGGAAAAGTAATTAAATAACAGCAATTTTAGCTGACTTCTAAACATTAAAGCACAAATGTTCAAGATAAGCCACACCGACCGGTATAACAAATATACAGTCTTACAAACCATAGATATCTGGATGAGTTATGATTTTTTGCCTAGATGGCAAAAAAAATAATATATAAATAATATATACCCACAGAGAGATCCTCATTTTTCAGTTGTATTTATCCATGCAAAAAGGTAAAAACAAGGAGATATTACATTCATTGAAATTAATGAGCAAATCTATGTGCATAAAAGCTGTGTATATGCTTTGGGCTTGGAAAAATGGAATTTCATTATTATAGCAGCAATACATTGTTTTACATGTTTAGGTCCAATTAGTATGCTCCTCTCAACAGTTCCAGTACCCCAGATATTCTCCAGAGAATCTCTTAATAGTCCAGGTTTTGACAGGCAGATGGAAACAACCCAATATTACAATATGCCATAGTGATTCCCCAGGCCTTTCCAGAATGGAAGATGGCCACATGTTACAAAAAGCATTTGATTTTGTGTTAATTGCTATTCAAAAATGATTATCGTGTAGGAATTGTATAAAATACCAAATCGACCTGAATAAAGTTGTTGGGTGATATATTTACCTGTTCCAATTGTTCCCTCATTGATCACAATCATACTGAGATGATTCATTGCCTGTAATCAAGCACAGCATTTATTTTAATAGCTTTTCCAATATTAGTTCTAAAGCTCCCAGGGAAATATGAACTTGATTTCTGTTTTTAGTCACTATCACCATATGTAACTGCATGGTAGCCACTTCCATTTCTGGAAAAATACCCAAGATTGTACTGTAAAAATGTGCTGAAGTTGCTAAGTGGTATGCAGTATAGCTTTCCATTATATTATCATTTTACAAAGTCAAGTGCTTAAAAGCAAGAAAATCAAAGGCCAATAAACATAAATCTTTCAGGGCTTACATGATATACAATGATACATTGTTTTTGCCAGGTATAAAGGGTTGTATGCTGTACAAACTTCTTGCAATGTTTGTGATTTAAGAATTCAAGAATTTATCCCAACAAATTCAGAATTCATCAGAATTATAGACTTGTATCACTTTGAAATAACTGTTATCTATTTTTTTTTTATGCAGGTGTATACAGGAAAAATGTATTTTTCTCTAGAATATAAACAAACAATCAAACATTAGGTATGTTTCTTCAGTTCATCTATATAATTTCTCTGATTTTTATTTCTCTCCCCTCTCATATATCTCCAATCAGGACAAAATTTATATGAAGTTTAAACTATTATGAGATTAAGAATGAAGATTTCACAGAAACCAGTACAGAAGTGTATATGCAGATAGTCCTCAACTTATGACCACAACTGAACCCAAAATCTCTATTGCTAAGTGAGACAGTTGTTAAGTGAATTTTGCTCCATTTTATGACCTTTCTTGACACAGTTGTTAAGTGAATAACTGCAATTGTTAAGTTTAGTGACACGGTTGTTAAATGAATTGAGCTTCTTCATTGACTTTACTAGTCGGAAGGCCACAAATGTGAGCATATGACCCTGGGAACAGCAATGTTCATAAATATGAACCAGTTGCCAAGCATCTGAATTTTGCTCATGTGATCATGAGGATGCTACAATAGTCTTTTAAGTATAAAAAATGGTCATAAGTCATTTTTTTCAGTGTTGTGTGTAACTTTGAATGGTCAGTAAATAAACTGTTTTAAGTTGAGGACTATGTGTAGTTTTTTTTTTTTTAACCACATTAGTTCCATACTCAGGCCAGTTCCAAACATTTTCAATTCTCCAGAGGTAAGATACATGTGAGATATGTGATTGGTTCAGAAATACGTCATCTGCTCAGATTTGTCCAAAAATTCCACAGCAGGAAGTTCTATATATCACTACCATTTCCATTTTCCAATCCCTCAAAAACCCCTTGAAGCCAACTCACAAGTGCCTGTACTTCCATTTTAAACTGATATGTTAAGAGAAGAAATATTTGATCATAGTTAACTTAAATAATAAATAGTTAATAAATAGTTAAGTTAGTTGATAGTTAGTTGGTAGTAGAATTTATAGTTCCAGGTGGGGAGTGTGCTGGTCAGATAGTACATAGTTAATTGGGAATTGGGAGCTATCCCCTTAAGGGAATGCCTCATGGGAAATGTAGTACATGTCATGTGATCACATCTATAATCCTGATTGGTCACTGAATTGACCCTTGGTTCGGTTGGGGGAGTTTCCTTTATTCTTGCTTGGACCCCAGCATCATGCTGGTGTCTTTCCCTTTGCTCCATCATTATGGGATGAAGATAACTATATTTTCACACTATGAAGACGACTATGCAAAGATTGGACATTAGATGAATCTCAACATAACTGTGAGTTATACTTTGAGGATGCCTGGTGTGATCCAATAAAGAAACTTTGTATGGAAGCCTTTGTAGAGTTTATCTAACTGTCTCTATAATCAGCCAGCAATTTAAAGAAAGAGCAATTGCGTTCTTTTTGCTGATGTTGTAAAGCTATTCAACACCACCGACAATACTGCTACCCTTCAAAAAGACCTCGACTATGTGTCAGAATGGTCAAACAAATGGAAACTTCAAATCTCAACAAATAAATGCTCTGTCTTACATATTGGCAAAAAAAAATCAGAAAATAAAATACAAGCTGAATAGTCAAGACCTTGTTGATGATCCAAACTTTGTCAAGGACTTTGGAGTACTCATCTCAAATGATCTAAGTGCTAGAGCCCACTACATAGCCAAAAAGGCATTAAAAGTTGTAAACCTAATCCTGCGTAGCATTTTCTCTGGTAATATCACTCTACTAACTAGAGCATACAAAACATTTGCTAGACCAATACTTGAACATAGCTCATTAGTCTGGAACCTGCATTACATATCTGATATTAATACAATTGAGAAAGTCCAGAAATATTTCACAAGAAGAGTTCTACACTCCTCTACTCGTAGCAGAATACCTTATCCCACCAGACTTGAAATTTTAGACCTAGACAACCTAGAACTCCACCGCCTTCAGTTCGATCTAGTAGAGTACATAAAATTATATACTGCAATGTCCTACCTGTCAATGAATACTTCCGTTACAAGAGCACACATTAGATACAAACTCAAGGTAAACTGCACCAAACTTGATTACAGGAAATACGACCTCAGAAACAGAGTGGTCAATGTCTGGAATACTCTATCTGACTCTGTGATTTCTTCCCCAAACCCCAAAAACTTTAACCTTAGATTGTCTACTATTGACCTCACCCCTTTCCTAAGAGGTCTGTAGGGGGCATGCATAAGCGCACCAACATGCCTACTGTCCCGGTCCTATTGTTTCTTTTTTTTTCTTATTTGTATCCATTTCATGTATTCATAACCATGTTTATACTTACACCTGTTATCTAATAATTGCTTGACAAAATAAAATAAATAAAAAATAAAAATAAATAAATAAAATAGTTCTGTCCCAAGCTACTGCTGAAACAGCTTCACCACCCACTCCATGCAAAAGGACAGGAGCTCCATTTACTCCCTATTCTCATTTCCATTCTTAAATCATATTCCGTGTATCTGTCTGGTTGCATGCAAAAAATAAAATAAAATTAGAAACCATGCTGCAAAACCACAAACCTTTTACTCTTTTTAAAGGACTTTTGAAATAACAGCATATGTCTAGAAGGTAATGTGGGGCAAAAATATTCATCTATAGGGGAATGAGCTCTGCCCAGCAGCAGCATTGCAAAAGATTAGATGGAGATGCCTCTAAAGTTACTACAGTACTGTTCTATTCTGTTCTGTTGCTGTTCTATTGAGTAGATATATGAACAGGGAATTGTAAGCAGACCCATCAGTGCATAGATCCAATGGGGGGTTGGTAGTAGTGCTCTGTCTGTGTGTGGGGGTATCTGTGTGTCTGTATCTCTGTGCGTCTTTGTCTGTGTGTAAATGTGCAAGTTCATGCTGGAAGGTCAGAAGAGACAAAATGTTCTGCTTTATCTACCCAAGATTTAATGCCAACAGCAAGTCCTTAAAAGCTTTGAAATTATATCATCAAATGTTCCTTGTTCAAAAGCGATATAGTTAAGAAATTGAGAAAAAAAATCCACCCTCATACGCCAATCAGGATGGCTTTTAATATACTGTTTGGATAGCGAGAACTGTGACAAGATAAGCCGTGTGATGCATAATTGGCTCAGTTATGTAATGTATACATTTTTATTAAAAACAAGAAGAAAATTATTTTGTCATTCACTGTGGGAGAAAAAGGGCCCTAGAGGGAGCAGTTACTCCTCTACTGTCATTTGGTAATGCTCTTTACACAGCATTATATTTTCAGAAAGTGTTCCTTCTGCAGTGCAAATGTAACACATCTAGTGATATTTTCTTAGCATGACCAACATGTAGCTATATATACATTAGTACAATCTCAGGCTTTGTAGAAAGGTGACACAAAACCTATTATGAACATTCACCTTATCTGTAGGGTGTGTACGTGTGCACACATGTACCTCTGTGTATTGGGGCCAAGCATAAGCAGCAAACGTAAGCACAGCACTGAGAAAGCTGGAAGGTCTGCATAATGGCCCTTCCTTGGGATGGCGCTGCTTCCCTCCTCAGATTTATTCATAAAGTATGCATTTGGTCTGGGAGAACCAGAAAGCATGAAAAAGGAACATTATCCCACTTTCTCTCTATTTACAACAAGGAGGAACACAATCAGGCTTTCAACATTGTATTATTACAGCTTCCATCAATAAAGCAGAGGTGTAGTATTCTTTGTGGTCTCTCTTTTCCTCTGCCTTGAAGAACCAACCATGCATTTGGTTTGAGGAGCGGCAGAAAGATGCTACACCACACACTCAGAACTGTCTGATTGTCTATGAACCTGATGCACTGCACCAGCCTACTAGATACAAGTAGTCCTCAATTTACAACAGTTCATTTAGTGACCATTTGACGTTAAAATGGCCTGGGGAAAAAGTGACTGGTGGCCATTGTTCACACTTATGACCATAGCAGCATCCCCATAGTCACATGATAAAAATTCAAATACTTGGCAACTGATTCATATGTACGAAGGTTGCAGTACCCTGGGATCACCTTTTCAAACCTTCTGATGAACAAACTCAGTAGGGAAGCCAGATTCACTTAACAATCGTGTTACTAGCTTAATAACTGCAGTAATTCATTAAACAACTGTGGCAAGAAAAGTCATAAAATGGTGGCAAAACTCACTTCACAAACGTCTCACTTAGCAGCAGAAATGTTGGGCTCAATTGTGGTGATAAGTTGAGGACTACTGGTACCAAGAAGGACTGGCATGAGTTAAAGAAGATTGTGACTCTCTAAGATTGAGAATTATGTGCTGAAAATTCCACCAGGTTCTCCCCCTCTTACCACACACAGACACAAAAAGACACAGACATACAAAACCCATTGCTCTAGATGGACGAAGTGCTTAGGGAAACTCAAAACTTTGTTCCTTCTTCTGTAATGCTGACAAAGAATTTCCCCAATGACATGTTTTAGAAACAGTCTGAAGAAGTACAAAAATGTTTACTCTGCCTGGATCACACCCTATTTTATACTGACTTTTGAGGGAAAAATATCTGTTGCTTTCTGCCTTTCTTATAGAGTAACTCAAAATGTTTCTGTCCTATATTCTTGTATTTGCTCAGAGTTAAACAGCCATACAAATTCAATAATAAAAATGAATTTCCATACATTTGTTCTCCTATTAAACTGAATTCTCATACCTTTCGCAAGAAGAATTTTGAGAAAGATCGTCTCAAAAAACAGGAAAGAAAAGGCTTCTCTCTTTTTTTTAAACAAGCCTTGTTCATCCAGAGAAGACTCTGGCAGAATAAATCCTCTTTCAAGAAAGATGTCCCTTAGATATCTTCTTTTTCTGTAATCAGTTGTTGTTTTTTAAAGAGCAACTTTCTTCTGGTCTTTCAGGTCCTACGTTTTTGCTTTTATTGGCTAATAAGAGCCAAGAATAGGAAATCCCAAAAATACAAGGAATGTATGGAATAATTTGAGTTTAGAAGTAGAAGACAGAAATTTAGATGGCTTGTACACATACTATGTTTTACCCATTCTAGAACTTCTATTCAAAAGAGACCTAACTTTGAGCAAAAAACGATGTTCTTTGGTGTACTGCACATCCTAAGCCCAATTACATACAGTTGATACATCTACAGTTGATGGAACCTCTGTAAATGTGGAAGCCATTAAAAATTCATGGCAGACTAAGAAGAAATGACTGCAGATTCCAAGAATAACATGGGGATTAATTCCAGGAATAATGACACATGGAGATATTTAAAGGTGTTCATAAGTAAATCATAAATATAAATAATAATAATTAAATAATTTAAAGAAACTTGTGCCCTGAAATCCATAGAAGTTGGCTCAAGGGACATATTTACTGGAGAAAAGCTAGAAATTTTCACTGATTCTTCTCTCTGCATTTTCTGGAGAATTGGGAGACTCTCTGGAAGTATATGGAAGGCACACAGGGCAGGGAGTAAGGAAAATGGTTTGGTTTTCCCAGTAGATTTCCTTATTAGGTTGCAATGCAATGATAATCATAAAGCAGCCAAGATTAATTTAACATATCAAAGAAGTGGATTAATATGTGCAAAAGAAAACTGGTATGCTGAGGGATTTGCTGGCATCATATATATTAAACCAACCACAGAAAATTATCTGATCCACACTGTATACACAATTATTAGGCAAGTGAATATTTTGACCATATCATCATTTTATGCATATTTCCACCTCCAAACTGTATAAACTTGAATGCTTAGTTGGCATAAGCATATCAGGTGATGTGTACTTGTGTAATGAGGAAACATTGAGAAAAAAAGATGCACATTAACAGGCAAAGATTTGAGAAGAATCAAATGTGAAGCTACCAGGAATCCATTATCCTCCAGTGCTGTCATATGTCAAAACTGCAAGCTACCTGGAGTGCCCAGAAGTACAAGGTATTCAGTGCTCAGAGACATGACCAAAGTAAGGAAGGCTGAAACCTGACCACCACTGAACAAGACATATAAGTTGAAATGACAAGACTGGGCCAAGAAGTATCTGAAGACAGATTTTTCAAAGGTTTTATGGACTGATGAGATGAGAGTGACTCTTGACAGACCAGATGGATGGGCCTGTGGCTAGATCAGTAATGGACACAGAGCTGAGCTTCAAATGCCAGCAAGGTGGAGAAGGGATCCTGGCATGGGCTGGTATTATTAAAGATGAGCTAGTTGAACCTTTTGGAGTTGAAGATGGACTCTAAATCACCTCCCAAACCTACTGCCAGTTTTTAAAAGACACTTTCTTGAAGCAGTGGTACAGGAAAAAGTCTGCATCTTTCAAGACCACCATGATTTTTATGCAGGACAATGCTCCATTGTATGCATCAAAATACTCTACTACGTGACTAGCCAGTAAAGGCCTTAAAGATGAAAGAATAATGACATGCCCCACTTCATCACCTGACCTAAACCCTATTGAGAACTTGTGGGCCCTTTTGAAACAGGAGAGTTATGGTAAAAGAAAATAGTACACCTCTCTGAACAATGTCAGGGAGGCTATGGTTGCTGCTGCATAAAAAGTTGATCGTCAACAGATCAAGAAACTGTCGACTCCATTAATGGAAGTCTTATGATTGTTATTGAAAAGAAGGGTGGCTATATTGGTCACTGATTTTTTTTTGAACTGTCAAAAATGTTTATCTGTAAATTTTGAGTTGCTTGTTTATTATTCTCACTTTAACAGGTGAAAATAAATGAATGAGATGGGACATTTTTCATTTAGTTGCATAGTAATTCTGCACACTAATAGTTGCCCAATAATTGTGCACACATAGATATTCTCCTAAGAAAGCCACAACCTCAGTTTTACTTTTTTAAATACTCAGGTTTGAGATTTAATTAACATTTTGGATTGACCAAGACCACTGTAATTGTTCAATAATAAAAATAATCTTCAAAAATACAGCTTGCCTAATAATTGTGCACACAGTGTAGATTTCTGGGATTGCAGAATATTTTGATAAAATCAGGGGGCGCTAGAACCAGTGGAAAAGAGATGTGATTGCCCCTGTTGTTTTGGGCCATGATCCCATCAGCTCAGGCTCTCTTCTTACCTGAAAAGAAAGGCCTTCTCTTGACAATGGATTCTCCCCCTATTTGTAATTCACTAATAAAAAAATGGAGATTACTTTATTCATTGCTTCATTCATACTTCACTCTACATTCTTAAAATAATCATTCCTGATTCCTAAATTCTATCCAGGAAAAAGGTTGTACTATATGCCAGAGGTGGTATTCAGCAGGTTCTGACCAGTTCTGGAGAACCGGTAGCAGAAATTTGAGTAGTTCAGAGAACCGGCAAATACCATACCACGTATGTATGGCCCCACACCCATCTATTCTTTGCCTCCTGAGTCTGATTGGCTGGGTCTTCTTTTGTTGCCCTGCACAGGACAACGGACTGGAAAGCAGGTTACTGGGGTGGGGAGGAAATGAGGATTTTGCAGTATCCTTCTCCCAGGAGTGGGGAGAGAATGGGGGTTTTACAGTATCCTTCCCCTGCCACGCCCACCAAGCCACACTATGTCCACCAAGCCACACTACGTCCACCAAGCCATGCCCACAGAACCGGTAGCAAAATAACTGGAATCCCACCACTGCTATATACCCTAAGGTGAATGTTATTCGTAAACAAGAAATCTATGCCAAAATCTTTTTCCCCTCCCTCCCTCCCTCCTCCCCCCACACTTTTGGCTATTTTGGAATATACAAAAAATAATATCCCCTAGAAACTATAATATATCTTGAAGTTGTATCAATATTTATCATGTAATACTGGTATGTCTCTTTTTGCATGCTTGACAATAGCCAACATACCATATTTACTTTTATATTTTCTCCTCATTCTAGCTACCAATCAAAGTGCAGCTAAATACCACTAAACTGAATTATCGACTTAAAATCAGTAGCCTCCATTACATTTATTCAGGGGTGGCATTCAAATTTTTTAACAACCGGTTCTGTGGCCGTGGCTTAGGTGGTAGGTGTGGCTTGGTGGTCATGTTATTGGCTGAGTGTGGCCAACTCAATATCACTCACATCGAGGCACACATCTCCTCGCCTGGCCTCTCATGACTATGGGGATGCTGCAACTGTCATTAAGTGTGCAAAATGGTCATGTCACTTTTTTCAGTGCCCTTGTAACTTTGAATGGTCACTCCACACAAGCAAAGTACCAGCAGAGGAGGGAAAAAAACTCCAGAGACATTCCTACAGGAAGTCTAGTCCTGCCAAGAATGTAACAAGAGTTAACAGAGGGGCAGTTTCTGTAAGCAACACCAGAATGTTTCCTTCCTGCCTTCCTTACAGGATTAGGCCAGCAATTTCTTCTAACAACCGGTTCTTCGAACTGTTTAGAGTGTTAACAACCGGTTCTAGCGAATAGGTACGAACCTGTAGAATTCCACCCCTGCATTTATTAATACCGAGCAGAATACCAAAATGGCAGCCTTGACTTGTAGCAGTATTCTTGTTGTTAAACTATTTGAATCTCATCACTGGCCCTAAGTGTGGGCTGAATGCCGAGTGCCCAAAATGTGATCATATGATCATATAGAGGAGCCCGGGCACCAGAACTTTGGAACCAAGTCATTAGTATCTTTTGAGGAGTTCATCATAACTTTGGGGGAGGGGAGTTCCATTGTAACTCTGACTACATGTGTAACAAAAAGAGATAGAAAGAACTGGGTTCAAACTTAGGAAGTGTTAAGATATTTAAATTTAGCAGCTGCAGCAGTGGAGCTGTGCAGTGAGCCAGAACACATGGTTGATTGGTTGAAGAGTACTGGCTCCTGCGTGAGGCAACCTGCTCTGTGTTTGGTTGCTGTGGGTGTGGAGGAGGAGTTTCCCTTTTTCCCCACCTTTTTTCTTCTGTATGCTCTGGTGATTTACCTCATGATGCTCCCAATTGCCTAACTATCTGTTTGGTGGGTGTAGGTATGGATAGATAGATGATAGGTAGGTAGATAGGTAGGTAGGTAGGTAGGTAGGTAGGTAGGTAGATTACATATAGATAGATAGATAGATAGATAGATAGATAGATAGATAGATAGATAAATAGATATATTACAGAACTTACAGAAATTCATAATGGGCCACTATTGTTCTTTGGTTTTCTCTTTGATAGCTAGGGTCAACAGCAGAGATAGCAATAGCAATAGCACTTAGACTTATATATCACTTCACAGTGCTTTGCAGCCCTCTCTAAGCAGTTTACAGAGTCAGTATATTGCCCCCAACAATCTGGATCCTCATTTTATCTCCTTCCGAAAGATGAAAAGCCGAGTCAACCTCGCGCCAGTGAGGATCGAACTGCTGCCAGTGAGCTGAATCAGCCTGCAATAAATGCTGCATTTTAACCACTGTATCCCCACAGCTCCTTGATTTTTGCAAGACTCATTTTACATAAACCAGCCACCAGCAATGAAATCCCAAAAAATAATCATAAAGAAAACAAAAAGTGGAGCAACAGTTCTAGCAAAGAAAGGAAAAAATACCCATGTTTGAAATAAATATATTAAGAACTGTGCGGTTTACAAGACCCTTAAAATGCATGAAATTTTAAATATGAAACTTTGTATGCTGTTTCTTTAAAAATGCTTGCAGGTTCAGCTGATAACAAGGCAGAATATATTTATGTACTGGTGTGTAAAAAGTTGGCATATAGACAGTAATGCACCCAACCTGTCCATCCCTACTCTGAAAAGCTTGAAGGTTAAGGGCCACACTCGGCTGATGAATGCTGTGCCTGCCTTCCTTCACTAGGTGTAGACGGCAACAGTGTTTAGGAGTCTTGGAAGCAGGTGGAAAGAGGAATTGCTTCACATGCTAGACATAGATTATTTTATCTTCTGACACTGCCGACTCTCTTCAAATAAAGTTTTGAAACTGAACCAACACCTGCCAAATGTGTTTATAAAAGGAGAAAGTGAGATGAATGCATATACCATGAATAGCAATCTCTATTTAACAACCTAGAATGCATACTCTCAGGAAGGAAGGATAAATGGATGGATGGATGGGAGGGAGGCAGGGAAGATGGCTTTCATCTATCTCTGGATACCAGGGGGAAGATGATATATGATCTGAGTAATAATTATTGGTTGAAACCAAGTATACTGTAGAGTTTGAGACAAGGAAAAAAAACTATTTTAAGGAACCTAAATCTGTGTTTATATCTCTGGGCAATGACAATTAGTGAAGTAGGTTTCAAACAGTAAATAAATAAGTTCCCAATGCTGAAGGTCTTTGTCTTCTTTCAGTTCCCTATTTTCTTTCCTTAATTCTGAAAAAGATGAAAGCCATTTCAGCAAGTACCATGCTAAGCATCAACCCCCGAATTCCAGTATCACACACCCTCCCCTCTAAAAGGCAAAAAAAAAAAAAAAAAAGCAGCACATAGTACTCAGTTTACAACTTGTAGGTATTGCATTCAAGATATAGTTATGGAGATGTTATTTATTTGTTTATTATATTTATATAATATTCACTTGTACTAGAAATATAAATAGATGTGACTTACAGAATTCAGGCCCAACAAAAGGACATGCAAAAAACAAGTTCCTTCTGACAGACATGAAATTTCAGCAAAAAAGCTAAAATTCAGCAGGCAAAAAAAGGACTTACTTTTGGGTGGTACTATACAAAAATATGGATTACCAAATACCAAAAGTTGAATGTATCTGGGACAAGGGTTAAAATGGAAGGAGAAACCAAGATCATATCAATCTAATTTAGTCCCAATTGCCAGAAGTTCTCCAGTACCTCAGGTAAGATTGTTTTCTTTCTTTCTTTCTTTCTTTCTTTCTTTCTTTCTTTCTTTCTTTCTTTCTTTCCTTTCTTTCTTTCTTTCTTTTTCTTTCTTTCTTTCTTTCTTTCTTTCTTTCCTTCCTTCCTTCCATCCATCCATCCAATTTATTTGGCTACCCATCTATTGAAAAAAAAATACATTATTCATTAAGATGGTTTACCCAAAAGGAGATGAAACAGTGACCTTGCTCTTTGCAGCAAGCACACCCTTTTTTTCTAATATTCAGGAACAGGAAGTCATTTGCAAATGACTGAAGGGAAAATAGCCTTGCAAGATACAGAATTGGACTCATTACTGTATTGAATTTGCTGCAAGGGCATCAGCATTAGTGCAACTACAGTATATCTGTCTGCCCAAAAGTAAGTCAGACTAAGTTCAGTAGAGCTGAACCTGACTTCCTGACACGCATGCAGTTTTATAGTTTTAACCCAATTCTCTCTGAATAAGAAGCCACAAAACATTTCTGGTCAACAAATTTAATATTTTTGAGAAATCAAAGAGTTTCAAAATGGTGCTTTTCTTCCAGTAGCTATAAGAACGTTAATACTTAAATGATGCTTGGAATCTCTAAAGCGGTGACAAAAGTATCAGCTATTTTAACCCCAGCAGTCTCCTAAAAGGTAAGTAAGTACAACCTGCTGTTCACAAGTGTGCTTCCTGACTTTTCTCCTCTTCCCTTCCTAAGTGTGCAGTTAAAGTTACAAACAAGGTGAATAATACATCTGTGTGGTAACCATGGTAATCAGCTGTATTAACAATTTTAAATGACAGTGTATCTGCCAGGACTTCACAAAAGAAGACAAACCCTTGAATAAGCCATGATGATTTTTTTTTCTTTTTCTGCCTAATTGCAGAATGGGAGGCAAGTCCCATTGAAGTAATAGAAGTTGATGTCACATATGTATTTTGGGGATACACTGTTAGACACCCTCCGGGAGGCTTCAGTGGCTTTCATTTAAAATTAAGTGACCTGGCTATGTAAAAAAAAAATCTAAAAATTCAAAGCTACCTAACTTCCTTTTTCTACTTTTATTTTAAAACACTCTTTGTTTGCCTTAAAAATGGAGATGTCATTGGAGATCTCTCTCCCTCTCTCTCTCTCTCTCTCCCTCCCTCCCTCCCTCCCCCCTCTCTCTGGTGTGGTCAAAAGATCTGGGAGAGCAACATGTTGAGGGCGTTTAATTGATGAATAGCACTCAACCTATGAACACACTGAAGAATAAAGCTTTTGTACTACAACGAGATGACCTTTGGAATAAGAAATCAGCCCTGCTTCAAGTCAATGTTTTGGTAAGTGAAGTCCATATTAAATCTGAATTATATAGAAAATGTCAATAGAATTTCATGGGGTACAAGATTTCCCTGTTCCAATGTGCAAGCTGCAACTCTACTACATAATTTTATGGAGCAGAGAAGAGTTCAAGACCATGCAGGATCCCAATTAGAATTCTGTAATGACATAATCTCAAGCTTGCATGACATATGGAAATACTTACTTCATTCTCCACTTACATCTAATGGCCTCTTTTAACTTTTGGTGAAGTGTCAAGTTTAATAATTTCCTGAATGTAGCATGGCAAAAATACAGGCCTAAAGTCAATCTGTCATAAAGAAAAAACTCTTTGGGCTAATAAAACTCATGGATACTAAGATTTTCTTGATGGTTGGAATGGGCTTGAGTATAATTGTATTGCAGTGGGCTTCCTTCGATAAGGGATAATTTTATCAACGTCTCCTTTCCCTTACATTCTCCAGAGGCCCGTTCCAGATGTTTGCAGATCCTGTAGAAGAGAGTTGAAAGGGGAAAAAAGGAGTAGGTTAACATTTATTTATTTGTATCCTGCCTCTATTATTTTTACAAATAACTCAAGGCTGTGAACATGCAGTATGTAATATTCCTTCCTTCTCCTATTTCCCCCCCCCCCCCAACAACAACTCTGTGGGATGTATTGGGCT
Source organism: Hydrophis major (assembly GCA_033807585.1). Classification (NCBI taxonomy): domain Eukaryota; kingdom Metazoa; phylum Chordata; class Lepidosauria; order Squamata; family Elapidae; genus Hydrophis; species Hydrophis major. Next base: position 248,036,818 of record CM066328.1, on the reverse strand, counting down.
GAGACTGGCCCATAGTTACCCAATTGCCTTTCTTGGTTAAGGTGGGACTTGAACTCACTGTCTGGTGCCTTAATCACTAAACCAACTGCTAAACATTACTTTCCCCTTCTTTACAAATAGGTTCCAATTCCCTAACTGAAGAAAAATTATCTATACTATAGCTATCCAAAAGTTAGATGACCCTGAATTTGAATTAATATCCTCTCCAAGATTAAGAACAGGTAGAGAAAAAAATTAAAATCCTGTGCAATAAATGTTCCTGCTACATGCCTATGAGGGTATGAAACTGGGAGAGAGTTTTACGCATATAGGATAAGTAAGTTGCTACTGCCTGCAGAAAATTAAAAATAAAAATTGTAGGTGATGAGCTCAAAATTTTGTTTGGAAAAAATGTCCATTTGCTTAGAAGAATTACTAAGCTAAGAGAGCGAGTTTGGTGTATGGTTTAGGCATCAAGCCAGAAACCAGGAGATCGTGAGTTATAGTCTTGCCTTGGGGACGAAAGGCAGGTGGTTGACTTTGGGCCAGTCACTCTTTCTCAGCCCAACTGACCTGACAGGATTGCTGTTGAGGACAAAAAAATAGGAGGAGGAAGGAGTATTAGGTACTGTATGTTCTTGAGATAGTTATAAAAATAATAAAGATGGAATTGTCATTGTTTTTTTTAAAGGCTGAGCAACAGAGACTCTCTTGGTAGGCCATAGGAAGTGGCAAGAAATTACCTCCCCAGTCTGCTTCTTATTAAATGAGCCCTACCTTCTTCCCATTAGCAGCCATTTTATAAGAGTATATCTTCCCATTAAGCAGCTGTATCTCTAGAGTATCTACAACATCCCTCAAAACAAGAAAAGCTACAAAAAGGTTTCTTCTTTCTGGTGAAGGGATCAAAAGGGAAAAATTTGAGTTGTAACTCAACCTTTTAGTCATCTGCCATTCAAAACCATTGTCGTTAATTTCAGACTGTGTATTGTATTAAACAATATGCTACTTTGATTTTTCTTTTTTTAATTATTATTAAAGGTTGATAACAAGAGAAATATTCGTGTCACAAATATCACAATACTGCAGCAAATATGTGCCAGATTAGCTATTCATTCCATTAAGATGATGTTTCCTTCGCTAAAAATTTAGACTTTTTCTGCCTATGGAATAAACAGACCAATTTGGGACAGTTGCCTTGGGACCCATACATGGAAGGGATCAGTTTCAAATTTTTTTTACTACCAGTTCTGTGAGTGTGATTTGGTGGGTGTGGCTTGGTGGGTGTGGCACAGGAAGGATACTGCAAAATCCCCATTCCCTCCCCACCCCACTAACCTGATTTCCAGCTCTGTTCTCCTGTACAAGGCAACAAAAGAAGACCCAAACAATCAGCTGGGACTCGGGAAGCAGCGAATAGATGGGGCAGGGCCAGTCAGAGGAGGTATTCTGAACTACTCAAAATTTCTACTACCGATTCTCCAGAGCTGGTTAGAACCTGCTGAATACCACCTCTGGAGGGGACTCCAACCTTGGCTCTGTTCTGTCCCTCATTTGCATTCTTGAGATCCCCGCACTTTGATTGGCCAAAGCGCGGGGCGCTCTGATTGGCTAGGCGAGCCGCGCCGATTGGCTCGCTGAGAATCTCCCGCGATTGGTCCATTCGAATCGCGGGAGATTCAAAGCGGTGCCGTTGGCCGCGGCCACCGCAGCTTGGAAATAAAAAGCCACGAAGTTTTCCTATATGCTCAGTTCGGTACCAGCCTAATAAAAAGAACTTGAAACAAAGTCACCAACTCCTGGCTTCCTTCCACGCGGACATAACTCTGGCGACAAGGATGGGATCCTCATCCTGAACTGAAGCACGTGTCCGACGGAAGCCAGCCAACCGACGAGATGGCCAGCATCGCGCCACCAACCCCCTTCAACCCCGCTACCGAGGACTGGGAATCTTACACAGACAGATTCCACATGTTCCTCGAATGCAATGATCTGAAGGATGCCACGGGACCGAAGAAACGAGCCATCTTCCTAACACACTGCGGGCCCGCAGTGATTAAGATGGCGAAAGCGCTAGCCAAACCCGCCGACGTGACCGAAATGGATTGGAAGGACCTCGAGCCATTGCTCCGAAACCACTACGCTCCAGCCGTGCCCATCCTCATCCGACGGCACGAATTTTATCGGCGGGACCAGCGGTCGGGTGAGAGTCTCAGCGAATTCGTTGCAGAGCTGCGGTGCCTGGGAGGACTATGCGAGTTCTCCAACATGAACGAGGCCCTTCGGGACCGAATCATGCTCGGCCTTTGGGACCCCGTTCTCCAAAGTCGGTTGATGGCTAAGGGCAACATCGCTCTCGCCGACGCCATCTCCGAAGCCGCGGCCGCTGAAGCAACCCGACAGTCAGCAGACCGCATTCGGAGACCGAATGCCAGGGACCGCACCGCAAACAACAACCCTGCAAGGTCGACCAAGGCCGAAGTTTTCCTATATGCTCAGTTCGGTACCAGCCTAATAAAAAGAGCTTGAAACAAAGTCACCGACTCCTGGCTTCCTTCCACGCGGACATAACTGGCTCAGTGTGACATTGTGTGACATTGTTAAGCAACCCCGCTTCCTGAATCTAAAATGACTTTCTTTCTTTGAGGCAGAGTGCTTGCTTTTTTTCCCTACCAGTTTGGCACTCCAGCCCCTATACAGCCAATTATACAAAATGAAAAGGATTAGCTTTTCTGGCAAGATCTCATTGCACAAGAAGTAGAGGAAGGAAGAACATACTTATTTTAGATGCAGTCTCATTTTATTTGTTTGTTTAAGGTGGACATTTAAAATAGATGATCAAGACGGAATGGTTTCTCACTGTCTAAAATTCTGGAGTTTATTGAAAGTGTTTTATAGAATATGTTTTGGATACGTCTCCCTCTGGTGGCCAACTTTATAAACAGAAGAAGTGACCTTTTGACCTACCAATAAATTCCAATTCACAGGAAAAAAGTTAAATTCCAAATAACATCTCTACCCTTCCAGCCTAATACATCACTTTTAATTACGTGGTTCTCATTTGGTTCAGTGAAGGGCAAAATTTTCCCCTTCCTTCTAAAAACAGAAAAGTGCTTCTAGTATTGAGCTGCTCATTGCATATTTTTACTTTGCTGCTCTTGTCCACATTAACTTTGTTTTTATCTTTTGCTCTTGTTCTGTTTCTCTGATTGATTGGCCTTGAATAGTCAGAACTTATCTCTGGATTGCTACTTTGGCTTTAGCTAGAAGTTAGTTATGATTTCTTATTTATCATGAATTATTATAAAATAGCTTCTATTTTTTCCAACTGCAAAAGCTACTGCTTGCATTAATGTAACCAATATTGCAGACATTACAAATAATAAGTCTCTTAATATATTCCCACAGACATTCAAAATATAAAATCAGTTGCCCTGTTTCTATAGAAAAAACATCCTGCTAATATGAATATTTTTCAATACCCACCCTCCCTCCCTCCCTTCCTTCCGACTGGAATTAAATTTATTATTTTTTGCACATTTCATGATTTAGTCCTTTTACGTATAGAAGAGTCTCAGCAATCAAAAGAAAGGCGGGGAGGGAAATGGCAATTGCAGTATCAAAGAAAATGAAGAAAAAAGAGAAGTTAATTAATACAGCATTCAATAAACAGCTATGAAAAAAAACTCGAAACGGAAGATCTAAGAGACTGCAAGTAACAATGCCTTGAATCAGCAAACTTCTGAATTCAGAAGTGCAAATAGATGTAATTATTTGTTAGGAGGAGGAGGAGGAGGAGGAGAAAGATAATGGAGACTACAGGAGTGAAATTGACTTAAGATTATAGTGACAAAGAGTAAGAAAGAGGGAAAGAGATGTAGATCAGAGTTTTTGCATTTTATTCTTATGGCCTGGGGAATTCTCAACATGTGCTGGCCTTCCACTCATACAATTTCCAGCTGACACAGAAGCTACCAGGACAGAGAAGACTGGCTAATAGGATAAACTTTCCACACAGCATTACTAAGCCACAGCATGGATAAGCATAATGTTAGTTTTCATTTTAGACCTCGGCACAAATTCCTGCCTGCCTGTGTTTAGCAACTTTGCCTTTTATTAAATTTAATCATTTCCCCCTGTGGCTTTAAATTGAGGGCATTTCCTGTTTAAATTCAATTACTTTCACATTTAGATTGAATGCTGATAATACTAATAACAATATTTTAACTTTGCATAACTGTAACCTGATAAGCGTGAATAGGAATCGTATGGCAGTGAAACAGAGTGGCTTCTAAAAATGATATATGAATTTATTAATAAAAAGAAAAGATTTTATTGCAGCTTTTATGAAAATTTAAGCTGTTCCTATTAAAAATGAAGAGAAGGAAAATAAGGAAATATTATTTTCCTTTGGAAATCAATTATATTTACTTAATTGCATGACATATAAAATCTGTATATTGTTGCTCTAGGTTTATTCTATGGATCTCTATTTAACAAGATTTAGTCCCATTTCAATTCAAATTAAAATTTATCAAATGTTTTGGGGTAAAGAGGAAAGTGAAAGGTGTCTTTTGTAAGTTGAGGGATTCATATCCATTATTCTTTATCCCACTATGGTTAAGAATTAGAATTGTTTCTTTCCTCTATTTTTTTTTTTGGGGGGGGGGGGTTGGGCCAACTAATCAAATATTTATTCCATGACAACTATATTTGCTTCTATTCTCATATATGCATTTGTGATATTCTGTCTGCCCTCCTTTTGTGTCTATAGGGAATTATTTGAGTAACTACCAGAAATGGATAATCAATACCCACTGTATAGGTAGCCCTCGATTTACAACCATAATTGAGCCCAAAATTTTTGTTGCCAAATCAGAGTTTTGTTACCTGAGTTTTGCCCCATTTTATGACTTTTCTTGACATAGTTGTTAAGTGAATCACTGCAGTTGCTAAATTAGTGATATGATTGTTAAGTGAATCTGGCTTCCCTGTTGACTTTGCTTGTCAGAAATTCACAAAAGGGGATCACATCAATCAAAACAACCAAACAACCGTTTATTGTCAATGCACAACATATGTACAGTGAAATTGAAATGAGCCTCCTTGGTGCTGGCCCTGCAAGTCTATAATATTAAACCTAATTGTGGTGTTTATGTTGCATTAGGAGTCTGACAGCCCATGGATAAAAGCTGTCCTTCAGCCTGTTTGTATGACTGGCTATGCTTCTATATCTCCTGCCTGATGGTAGGAGAGTAAAGAAGCACTGACCAGGGTGTGAGTCATCCCTGAGGTAATTTTCCTCACTCTGCTGAGGGAACAGGTCCTGGGGATTTCATCCAGTGATGTCATGACCCAGGGACACTGCAACCATCAAAAATATGAACCAGTTGCCAAGCGTCCAAATTTTAATCATATGACCATGGGGATGCTGCAATGTGATAAGTGTGAAAAATGGTCATAAGTCACTTTTTTCACTGCCATTGTAACTTTTGAATGGTCACTAAATGAAGTGTTGTAAGTTGGGGACTACCTGCATTTGGACAAATCAAACCGCAAGGGAATCAGGACCTTCAAACATCCAAGAGCTCAAGTAGAAATTGTCTACCATGGCTTTTTTTTTTTTGGACTGCGATAAGAAGTCTCCATATTTGTCTGGGTCAACAGCCTGATTAGAAAAGTTCTTCAGCAATAAGTTAAAAGAACAGAAAACCTGATAAAGCAACCTGATATAGAGATCAGCAATTCTGGTAGTGGCCACCATGTTTGTCACAAAGTCAAAAGATCTTGGATATCTTTAAGTGTTTACACTCCAGACTACCATAACCAGATTTCATTTTGGGATCTAGCCTCCTCAAAAAAAACCCTCTTTCTTTTAATCCAGATGGCTATATGAGTTCCTAAAGTTCCAAAGGGACTACCACTATCATCATCATCATCATCATTATTATTATTATTATTATTATTATTATTATTATTATTATTATTATTATTATTATTATAATATTTGGAAGCCACCCACCTTCCCCATACAGCACCTCTGGGTGTTCAACAAATAGACATAAAGATCTAAAACTTGTGTATAAAAATTACAATAAAAAAAACATGACTTGGTGGGCGTTGTGTGGCTTGGTGGTCATGGCTTGGTGGGTGTGGCAAGGGAAGGATACTGTAAAATCCCTATTTCCACCCCACTCCATGGGAAGGATACTGTAAAATCCCTATTTTCACCCCACTCCATGGGAAGGATACTGTAAAATCTCCATTTCCAGCCCATTCCACTAACCTGTTTTTCAGCTCCATTCTCTTGTGCAGGGTAACCAAAGAAGGAAGACCCAGCTGATCAGCTGGGACTTGGAAGGCAGTGAATAGATGAGGACAGAGCCAACCAGAGGTGGTATTTACCAGTTCTCCAAACTACTCAAAATTTCTACTACTAGTTCTCCAGAACCTTTCAGAACTGGTTGAATACCACCTCTGATGACCATGTTGGATACATGGTTCAGGCTTGACAACCAATCAAGGGCTTAACTTAAATATTTGAGCTTTGGTTAATTCGAAGTTTTGAATGAGCTGTATATACAGACCATGGTTTCCCACAAATGAAGAAAAACTTGTTTGTGGTTAGCCACCACCCTAGCCCAGGTAGAATAAAAATACATAGAATATATTTAAAAAATAATAATTATGGGTTTTGAGGGTTGGGGGGATGTTAGTATAGTATTCTTGCTCAAAAAATGACAGAATTTAGATAGCACCACTTCTAGCATATCAATAAATACTGGACACAATAAATAAAACATATAGGTATGCTGAACATTACATGTAGCAAAACATGCTTTTGCTCTCCAGTGGGAATAGAAGACTGTCGTGGGAAGGACTTCATTCTAATAAGCTCCATTGGATAGAATCCTGGAAAAAAACATATGTTTCAAAGTGTTATTAAATAATGCAAGTTGGAAGCTGTGATTTTCAGTTATAGACAAGAAATATGATTAGGGCCTAGAAGCTAAAATATATGAATAATGATTGCAGGAACTGGGTATACCTAGTCTAATGGGAAAAAAGGGCTAGAGATGACATGATAGCAGTCTTCCGATATTTGAAGGGCTGCCACAAGGAATAAGGGGTCAACTTATTCTCCAAAGCACCTGTAGGCAGGACAAGAAACAATGGGTGGAAACTAACCAAAGACAGAAGCAACCTAGAACTAACGAGAAAATTCCTAACAGTGAAAACAATTAACCTGTGGAACAAATTGCCTCCAGAAATTATGGATGCTCCAACACTAAAAGCTTTTAAGACAAGACTGGGCAGCGATCTACCAGAAATAGTATAGGTCTTCTGGAGAGATTAGTGATTTTCAAGGTCCCTTCCAACTCTATTACTGTTTCAACCTGTTACAACTGTTTAACCCATGTGGAAATGACATCTCCATTAAGAAACCTGGGTGAATCTCTTTTCTTAAATGTTTAGAGAAATGCAGAATGCTTACCGAAAAAAGCATTTGGGATATTTAACCCAAATTTTTATTTTAAAATTGCTCTGAATATTTAACAAAACAATATTCATATCACAACTTCCATTTAAAAAAAAACATAATTTGAAAATTCAGTCTCTACATCAATCCTTCAAGGGAATTAAAAATAGTGGAAAGATCACCTAAGTAAAGTCAGTAACAATCAGAGGAAACCAGGCTATAAATCGATGGGCATAGTATGGAAGTAGGAAAATGCATTTTGCAAAATGGCAATGATCATTAAAAAGGCTCACTTACCGGTGCAATAGTGGATCTCTATTGTCGTATCCGCAAAAGACGCTCAGAGTCGGTGACTTTCATTCAAAGCTCTTTATTAACAATGGGAGAACCGAACCGGCGAAAGGCAAAAAGCCCGTGGCTTTTATACCTTTCGCAGCGGCGGCCGCGGCCAATGGCAGCGATTCAAGTCTCCCGCTCTTGGTTTGCACCAATCGCGGGAGACTTCAATCGGGCCAATCAGCGCGGCTCGCCTGGCCAATCAGAAATCCCCGCGCCTTAGCCAATCAAGGCTCGGGGATTTCGAGTATTCCAATTCAGGACATAACACCCCTCCCCTCTTGGTATGGTCCATCACGTGGTGTAGTCACGCAGGTAGGCGGGGCTCCATCGAGTCCTAGTTGACCTGCGCAACTCACTTGCATGCTGTAACTCGGCCGGAGCGGTCATCTTTTTGGCTGCTCCTGCCTCTGTGCGAACCGGCTGGATGATCGGGCCGGTTCTTTCGCCGTGGCTCCCGCCTGGGCCTACCGGGTCGGTTGAGCTACGGATTTCGCCGCTCCCGCTTGGCTTCTCCGAGTCGGTAGAGCTGGCCAGGTGGTTCTTCTCCGGAGGGGACTCGCGATGGCTGTGTTCCGGTGAGTATTTTTGGTTTATTTTTTCCTGCGATTGTCTCTCCGGGTATTCCCTCCCCCCTTGGTTCGTGTCTTGGGGGTTGAGGTCAGTCGCTGTTCGTGACCTGAGCTGGTCGATATGTCGTTTCCAGGCTCGCCCATCGATGGTTTGGAGCCGGTACGACCGTGGACCAGTGACTTGAGTTATGACGGCTGGGATCCATAGGGGGTCCCCCGTCATGTTCTTTGCATAGACTAAGTCACCTGGGTCAAATGTCCGGTACCTGGAGCTGGAGTCTGGGGGCCGCTCTGGGTTATAGGTCGGGTGCAATCTGTCGAGTGGGGACCTCAGCTTTCTGCCCATTAGAAGCTCTGCAGGGCTCTTGTTAGTTGTGGTATTGGGAGTGATGTGCTGTATGAAGAGCAGTCTGTTGATTTTGTCGCTGATCTCCCCGTGGTCCATTTTCCGGAGGGTCTTTTTCGTAAACTGGACCATCCGTTCCGCCCTACCGTTCGCCGCCGGATGCGCCGGTGCTGTTAATGCGTGGCGGATACCCCTCTCCGCCAGGAACCGTTCAAAATCAATGGAAGTGAACTGGGGCCCGTTTCTGAGACGACGACGTCTGGGAGGCCGTGTGTGGAAAACAGTTTACACAGTTCTTTAACGACGGCCTCTGTGGTAGTGGATTTCATGTCGCTTACTTCTAACCAATTGGAGTACGCGTCAACTGTGATTAGAAAAGTATGCCCATTTGTGGGGCCAGCAAAGTCTAGATGGATTCTGGACCAGGGCCCCCGTGGTGTTTCCCAGTCCCGGATAGGTGCTGCGGGTGGGCTGGATCTGGTCTCCTGGCATCGGTGGCATTTGGCGACCCATGCTTCAATTTGCTTGTCCATCCCTGGCCACCAAGCGTAGCTCCTGGCCAGGGATTTAGTCCTGACGATGCCAGGATGACCCTCATGTAGCATCTCTAACACCCTCTCTTGCAATCTGTCCGGAATTACCACCCGGTCACCCCACAGAATACACCCCCCTAGTAGTGAAAGTTCAGTCTGGCGCTGACGGAATGTTTTAAAAGTCTCGTCACTGTCTTTCTCCGGCCAGCCTTTTTCTAACCAGTGTAAGATTCGCGCCAGACGCCTGTCCTTAACGGTTTCTCTGGCAATGTCTGATGCGGTAATAGGTAAACTCTCGATACTTAGGGTGTTTGTTGTTGGTGCTGGGTCAGGTTCAGAGTCAGGTAAAGGCGAGCGGCTTAAAGCGTCCGCGTGCGAAATTTTCTTACCTGGCTTGTGTAGCAGTTCGTAACTGTAGGCTGCCAGGAATTCGGACCATCTTGTCATCCGGGGTGACAAGATGTTTGGCGTGGCTCGGTTTCCAGCGAGGATGCCCAGCAATGGCTTATGATCCGTCACGATGGTGAACGGGCGGCCATACAGGTATTCGTGAAAACGTTTAACGGCGGCAACTATAGCCAAAGCTTCTTTGTCCAGCTGGCTATAGTTCCGTTCCGGTTTAGTCAGAGTCCTGGAGAAAAAAGCGATGGGTGCTTCTCTCTGGTCTGGGAGGGTGTGGCTGAGGACAGCGCCGACGCCGAAGGGTGATGCGTCGCAAGTGACAGCTAAGGGCAAGGTTTCGCTGAATTGCATCAGGACGGCGTCGGAGGTGAGGAGATCTTTGGTTTTTTGAAAGGCGGCTTGCTCTCGTCTCCCCCAAGTCCAGGCTGCCTTCTTGTCTAGGAGTCTATGTAAAGGTTCCGCCGCCGTTGCCTTTTGAGGTAGGAAAACATTATAAAAATTTAGTAAGCCTAGGAACGCTTGTAGTTCCGTTTTGGACTTTGGGGTGGGGGCTTCCTTGATGGCTTTCACTTTTTTAGTCGTAGGGTGAATGCCATGCCGGTCTAGGAGATAGCCCAAAAACTCTACTTGCTTTGTACATAGTTGGCATTTTTCTCATTTGACTTTAAGTCCTGTTTCTTTAAATTTTGTTAAGACTTGTCTGAGTCGGTTTTCTAATTCGGCTTCATTTGGCGCCGCCACTAATACGTCATCGAAATAGGGCACCACCCCCTTGATGCCCTGTAGCAAACGTTCCATCAGGCTCTGAAAGATGCCTGGTGCCACGCTGACTCCAAATTGGAGTCGGTTACACTTGAAAGCCCCCCGATGAGTCACGATTGTTTGGGCTTCCACCGTTTTCTCATCCACAGGTAGCTGCTGATATGCCTGGGCGAGGTCGAGCTTGGCAAAGACTTTGCCCCCTCCCAGTGAGTGCAGTAAATGTTGCACTATTGGGACTGGGTAGGCGCTTTGTTGCAACGCGCCATTTAGGGTGGCCTTATAGTCCCCGCAGATTCTCACGGACCCGTCTGGTTTTACTGGGGTCACTATAGGGGTTTCCCATCTGGCATGGTCTATCGGTTGCAATACCCCTTGTTTGACGAGCTTGTCGATCTGCTCGTCAATTTTAGGCTTTAAGGCGAATGGTACCCTTCTAGGTTTAAGCCGCTTAGGGGGAACCCCTGGGTCTAGGTCAAACGAGATAAGGGGCCCCTGGTACTTGCCCAAGCCTCCATCGAAGACTTCCTGGAACTCCTGGGCTAGCCGCTGTTCCCAAGCTTCGATGGTGACGTGGTTGACACCTGTCAGCGCGATGTTAAGCGGGGCGAACCATTGTAAACCCAGTAGGCTTGGGCGGTCGCGATCGACGATTGTGAGTGGCAGTTGTTCGGTGTGGCCTTTGTAAGTTATATTGAAGTTCTTGGTGCCCACTACCGGGACGCGATTCCCTTGGTAGTCTTTTATGATGATCTTTTGGGCATTCACATTTCTTTTTTGTAGTGTAGGCACCAGTCTTTTGATTTCGCGCCATGCAATCATGGAAAGGTAGGACCCGGAGTCCACTTCCATTTTGCATGGCTGGCCTTCGATATGGACTTCTACGTGTACCTTTCTGGCGCCGTCGGAGATGGCGTGGCCGATGGTCACCGTCTGGTGGGTTTCTTCTTTTCGCCGACCGTCGCCGCTTCTTTGAGATCGTTGAGTGCGGTCCCACCGACCGTCTGGCTGGCGCTCTCTGGTTCTGGGCGGGGAGCTTTCTCTCCGTCTGTCGTGCTGTTCCCATTTGGGCGGGCTGCGGGTCTTCTTTTGGCGGCAAACTCGGGCGATGTGACCCCGTCGTTCACAATGCCTACAGATAGAGTCAAAAAATCGGCATTCTGACCTGGGGTGATCGCCGCCGCACCCGGCGCAGTTGGTCCTCGACCTACGACCTTTTCGACTTCGTTGGTCGCCGCGTCCCGTCTGCACGCGATGTATGTCCTCCTCGTCTTCCGACGTGCTGGAGGTTGATTGGTATTCACCGTAGTGTGCGGTTGCTTCGTTTCTTGTGTCGGCCGACCTTGCCGGGTTGTTGTTTCCGCCCTTCGCGTCAGATCTTCGCATGCTGTCTGCCGACGTGCGGGTTGCTTCAGCGGCTGCGGCTGCGGTAAGGGCATCGGCCAGGCTGATGTCGCCCTTGGCCATAAGTCGGCTCTGGAGTGTAGGATCCCATAAGCCGAGTACGAAGCGGTCTCTTATGAGACTGTTCAGACCTTCGAACTCGCAGAGTCCTCCTAGGCGCCGTAGTTCTGCGACGAAGTCGCTCAATTTTTCGTCTGGTTTCTGGTTTCGGCGGTAGAACTCGTTGCGCCGTATCAGGATGGGGACTTCGGGGGCGTAATGGCGCCGCAGTATAGGTTCGAGGACGTCCCAGTCCATGGCGGTTGCGTCTGCCGGCTTGGCCAATGCTTTGGCCATCTGGAAGACCTCTGGTCCGCAATGCGTAAGGAAGATGGCGCGTTTTAGCGGGCCCGGGGCGTCCTTCATTCCGGCGCATTCCAGGTACATACGGAACCGATCCGAGTACGATTCCCAATCCTCGGCGGCGGGGTTGAAGGGGGCGGGCGGTGCTATCTTCGCCATCTCTGCGCTGGAGCTGGTTCTTGGGTGGACACGGGGTTCGGTTCAGGGGCGAGATCCCACCCTCGTCGCCAGTGTCGTATCCGCAAAAGACGCTCAGAGTCGGTGACTTTCATTCAAAGCTCTTTATTAACAATGGGAGAACCGAACCGGCGAAAGGCAAAAAGCCCGCGGCTTTTATACCTTTCGCAGCGGCGGCCGCGGCCAATGGCAGCGATTCAAGTCTCCCGCTCTTGGTTTGCACCAATCGCGGGAGACTTCAATCGGGCCAATCAGCGCGGCTCGCCTGGCCAATCAGAAATCCCCGCGCCTTAGCCAATCAAGGCTCGGGGATTTCGAGTATTCCAATTCAGGACATAACATCTATAATATAGATCTTGATCTAGACAGGAGAGGAGGCTTGGAGGAAAGCTCTCCAGCTGCTTTTCAACTTAGGCAGATCCTATTAAAGGAAGCTTACAGTAAGTTATATAGAAAATAGGATGTAAATTTGCAATTGAATTATCTTAGTATGTGGCCGTCATCGAAACAACTATTATTATTATTATTCTGTTCAAGTAGATGGCAGAGGTTTCTTTTATTATGATGTCAGCCAAGTGTTAAGAACAGACAGATCAACCCTTTTTTGAGTTGCCTCTAAGTTACTTCTTGCTTTCTTAATTAGTAGTTTGCTTTGTTCTTTTTTAACGAAAGGATTAATTATGAGCTCTTTGCCACCAGAAGTACAGAAGGGTTCTGTAGATTCATCTGATTCCTCCTTTTCAGTATTAGAACCCAACCAATTCAACATAGGTCTCTTCCAAACTACAGGTAGTCCTCGACTTACATCCACTTAACAACTGTTTGAAATTACAACAGATTCCCCAAAAGTTATTTACAATTTACATTCGAAGCTCTGATATTTACCACCACCACTCATGGTCACATGACCATATTTTGGGCACTCAGCAACACCCCACAGTTAGATTACCACAATTTATGATAGATATTTTTAACCAAAAATGAGTGTTTATTTCTGTTTTCTGGTTAAAAAAACACACACAACCCATCGTGAACAATGGGTTCACTTAACAACCACAGTATTAGCTTAATGACTGTGGAATTTGCTTATGGACCACTGCAAAAGGGGTAATAAAATCAGGCATGGTCACACGGTGAGCAGCTTAATGACTGTCATGACTTATAACTGAAACAGTTGTAAGTGGAGGACTACCTGTACCACATCCTGTCTCAATTCAATCCATTCCTTTCCTTACTGCCACCAGGCAATCAACACCACATGCAGTTGAGCAATAGGACATACCAAAAAAATTACATCCATCCAGTTTCCTCCCATCTGTGAACAGTTCCATCTAGCTTTTAAAACATCTGAGCATTCACAGCAAGGAAAACTGCAAAACTGTGAAGACACCATGCTGCTGAGGTTGTGTTCTACTGCCCAGCAGAGAAATGATAAAACAAAGCAACAGCAGCTTAACTTCTAAGGAAATTGGGAAGAAGCAGAATTCGGCAACAATTCTGATGAATTCAAAAACAACCCAACAGAGGGTTCAATGTGCGTACTGGAAAATTGGCTGCTATGGGTGTCATTTAATACCATGATAAATCTCAAAATAAATAGGCTCAGCTGCCAAACATGGGATCCTATCAGTGTGAAGTTGATCTATTTTTCTCATATTTGAATGAAAATTCTTCAATTCTCCTACATTTAACTGGGAATTCTTCATTGTAGCCATCCCAAGAAGTAAAATACTCCATGGTCAAAATACAATAGCAGAGTGAAATCTGCAGGACATTGGGTTTGAGAAAACTGAGCTAGTGCATAGGTGGTTGGAACATTTCCTGAACATGAACTGAGCATGAGAGGGAGTAAATGTAAGAGCAAATATAAGAGAGACAGCCACTAGATGCTTAAATACACTAAGATCTGTGGATACTTCATCCTTCTACTTAAACATCTTAGATTGGGTCAGAACAATTGGCAGTCCTCTGATTAGTTTAAGTTCTGGCCTGCGGGTCAACAAATAAGTAGAGAAGAAATTAGAAGTTAGCAATGGGTTAAGGATCCATAAATTCCAACCCGTCCCAATTAGTTGGTCTGATTGATCTCAAACAGACTAAATAATGACAACTAAGTTAATAGTTTAGTGAGTTAAAAATAAACAATTACATTCATTTGGGGAAGAAAGTTCTGTCAATAGATAATCATCTTATGAAACCAAAAAGTTTTTTTCAAGATTGCAGGTGGGTAACTGCTTGTTTGATACAGGTCATCTCTGGCATGTTGGACAGGAGATTGGCAGAGATTATTCTAGGAAGGCAGTATTCTGAAATTCCCGAATGCTTCTGACTGTCCTCAAGTTTTTTTTTTCAGTCAAGCATAATGTCCAAATAGTTGAAATCACTGTGTTTATAATTGTTTATGAAGTAAATAAATTGTGATGAACTGGGGCATGGCACAAAGGCAACACAGTCACATAAGTAAGAAAAGTCCCTTTAATACCTCCAACTTTGTCCCCAATGTCCAGTTATCTTTGGCTGGAAAAAAAAATTCTCCCAAAAACAGTCTTTAAGTGGAGGAAATTCAGTCTGAAAACAAAGTACATATAAACTGTAAATAAAAATCCACACAAACCATGCTACAGCAATTAACTGGACAGGGCAGGATAAGGAATTGCAGATTTCAAAGACCAACAAAACAGTTGGGAAGATACCAGGAAGCCAGATAAGCCTCAACAATAAAAAATAACTCACAAGTTGCTTCCAACAAGTTGCTGTGTGCAATCTCCCTTTTTAAACTCTGTGTTCCCTGCTGCAGCTAATGAAGGGAATCAGGGCCCCTTTGTACCCCATAAGCCACGCAACTCACTTTGCTCTCTTCTCCGTTCCTCCCTGTGTGCCCTAGGATGAAGAGGGGGTGGGCCTGGAACTTCCTCCGAATTCCCTATGCCTTGCTCTACCTCTCCCCTGCTCTGCCCAGCCGGACTTTGCCCTTCCCCAGTTTCTTCCACAGCCACTGGAGCCACACTCCCACTCTCTGTCAGCTGCTTGGCCTCCCTCTCAGAATCAGATTCCGACAGGGGCATGACATAAATCTTAAGGGTAAGGCAAAGGAATACTGAAACAGATGGAGTTTGGTAACCATCAGCAGGAATCATAATTAACTGTACAACTTATCCCACTTCTGCCTTTCATCATGGTATTTATATATTTTAAAAAAGCAAAGGTACAGGATAACGATTGAGCATTTTATCAATTTGTGCTAGAATATCTGTGTCATTATTACTTTGGGTAAAATATCCAGCTGTGCTGATTGGTTATCTAATATTTTTTTTTTGAAAATGATTTTATTGATTTTCTATAAACAAGACAAACAAAACATTAAAACATCAACTCTCTTATGTACATACAGTGTGTCGGTTGGTTCATCAGTTTTGTGCATTCATTTTGTAGTCTCAATTACAATTATGTTACATAATAAATCATATTGTCAATCCAAACTTATATATCCTAATATCACTATTAAAAAAAAAAAAGAAACTTTTGACTATACTTTTAATCATTCATGCTTTATGAGATAACAATACTTTAAACAGTTTATTCTGTAACAAATCATATAATCATATCAAATCAATCCTAAAAACACTTTATAAATATAGTGGCAAATAACAAAGACAAGAGAAAAAATAAAGATATTCCTTACTGTCTAACATTCTAAATATTCTATTTATCGTATTTATCATCTAGCCATTGATAAAAAAGATTCCAAATTTCATAAAATTGTTTATCCTCTTGCTCTCTAATTTCAAATGTCAATCTACTCATCTCAGCACATTCCAATATTTTCTTAATAATTTCTTCCTGTAATGGTATTTTCTCATTCTTCCAGTTTTTAGCAAATACAATCCTAGCCGCTGTTAATACATTTACAATCAGGTATTTCAAATCTTTACTATATGTATCAGGTAAAATTCCCAATAAGAAGATCTCTGGTTTCAAGTCTATGTGTTTCTTTGTCATTTTTTCCAACCACATGTGAATTTTAGTCCAATATTTTCGCGCGTCCTCACAAGTCCACCACATATGGTAATATGAGCCAGGTATCTGATGACATTTCCAGCATTTTTCAGATTTGTTCTTAAACATTCTTGCTATTCTTGTCGGGGGAAAGTGCCACCTGTAAAACATCTTATACAAGTTTTCTTTATATGCTGTTGACATTGTCATTTTATAATTTTGAGATCACAATTTTTGCCATTTCTCTAAATCAATCCCATATCCAAAATTCTTCCCCCAAACAATCATAGTTTCTTTAACTTGTTCTTCCTCTAATTTCATTCCTAGTAAATAACTATATAATTTTTTAATCACCTTCTCATCAGTACCCATCAAGATCTTATCTAAATCAGTCTGTTTATCATAG
This sequence comes from Hydrophis major, assembly GCA_033807585.1. Classification (NCBI taxonomy): domain Eukaryota; kingdom Metazoa; phylum Chordata; class Lepidosauria; order Squamata; family Elapidae; genus Hydrophis; species Hydrophis major. Next base: position 248,020,086 of record CM066328.1, on the reverse strand, counting down.
AATCCCTCCATTTTAGAATCTTCATCATACCTTGAATGTATTTGCACATATGAAAACCAATTCATCCTTATACCTTGTTCCTCTAAGTTTTGAATCGATTTAAGTTCACCCTTTTCATCCAATAGTTCCCCATATCTAACTGTTCCTTCTTATAAATTATCGGATAGGAAAATGCTTCAATAGTCAATAACCAAACTGGAATTTTCAAATAACATTGTCTTTTTATCTTCTCCCAGTTTAACCACAAAGACTCCCGTATATAATGTCTTCTAAAATAACCCTGTGTTTTAGTTCCCTTATACCATAAAAAAGCATGCCAGCCCAACAGCAAATCATGCCCTTCTAATGTCAACAATCTATGCTTTCTTAATGTTATCCATTCTTTGACCCACATCAAACTTGCAGCTTGATAATACAATGCCCAATTAGGCAGGCCAAAACCTCCTCTAATTCTAGCGTCTTGCAAAAGCTTTAGCTTTATTCTCGCTTTTTTACCTTGCCATATAAACTTCAACATGATTTTATTTAAATCTTCAAAATAGTCTTTTCCAAGCCTAATTGGTATTGTTTGAAATAGAAATAGAATTCTGGGTAAAATATTCATCTTAATTGTTGAAATTCTCCCTATTAATGACAATTGCAAGTTTTCCCATTTCTTCAAGTCTGTAGCTGATTGGTTATCTAATATTGAAGTGGATACAACAAGATGTTGTTGGCAAAGGAACATGCTGCAATGCAAGGAAAGAGTACAGGATGCCTCTTGGGTGCATATGTTCTTCATTAACAGACAATGAAAAATCAGGCTGAGTTGTGTCCCTCCCCCTGTCCCCAAGACCAACTACCATCAACTTTGGGACTATGGGTGATAGGAAACCTTTGAAAGCATTCGCATAGGCAAACTTCTATGACATAAGATCATTATGTTGCAAGCCCCACCAGGGATTAAAGGATCAGGCTGGCCGTCTAAATGATGCCAAGTTAAGAAAGTCTGAGCTGGATAAATCTAGAACTACAGCAGGAATAGAATAGAATAGAATTCTTTATTGGCCAAGGAATTTATTGGACACATAAGGAATTTGTCTTGCTGCAAATACTCTCAGTGTACATAAAAGAAAAGATACATTCATCAAGAGTCAAGAATCATAAGGTGCAACACTTAATGATAGTCATAGGGTACAATAAGCAATCAAATCATACTAGGAAACAGTCAATATAAGTCGTAAGGATACAAGCGACAAAGTTATAGTCATACAGTCAAAAGTGGGAGGGGATGGGTGATAAGGAGTGATGAGAAGATTAATAGCAATAGTAAATAGTTTGACAATGTTGAGGGAATTATTTGTTTAGCAGAGTGATGACATTCGGGGAAAAAACTGTCATTGTATCTAGTTGTTCTGGTGTGCAGTGCTCCATAGCGTTGTTTTGAGGGAAGGAGTTGAAACAGTTTATGTCCAGGATGTGAGGGGTCTGTAAATATTTTCACAGCCTTCTTTTTGAGTCGTGCAGCATGCAGGTCCTCAATGGAAGGCAGATTGGTAGTAATTGTTTTTTCTGCAGTCCTAATTACTCTTTGAAGTCTGCGTTTGTCTTGTTGGGTTGCAGAACCAAACCAGGCAGTTATAAAGGTGCAGATGACAGACTGAATAATATATTGAGATATTATAAGACAATCATATCTTGCATTATGAGTTTTGAGCCACCATTGTATCTCTGCTAATGTCCACCTTTAAAACATTTAAGGGCTAATGTATGATTTGCATGTTAGTGAAAAAAGTACACAAATACAGATGAAAATTCTACACAGGACACAATTGATATATTAGAATTTTTATTTCTTTTTGGAGGTGGCTTTGTCTCTTTGAGCTGGATGTAGTACTATGTGGCTGCCATCAATAGCAATAGCATTTAGACTTATATAGCACTTCACAGTGCTTTGCAGCTCTCTCTAACTGGTTTAAAGAATCAGCATACTGCCCCCAACAAACAGGGTCCTTATTTTACCAATCTCGGAAGGCTAGAAGGCTGAATTAACCTTGAGCCAGTCAGGATTGAACTCCTGGCAGTCGGCAGAATTAGCCTGCAATACTGCATTCTGACCACTGCGTCACCACAGCTCTTTTCAAGCTATATTGCAGAGAATACTGTTACCAGATTGAAATGATAATATATGCATGAAAAAGTGGGTTTTCTTTTTTTTTACAGAAAGAAAATGGGCGTTGGTTCTTACCTAACACGCCATTTCTATGAGAGCTGTGAGGATCGTCCAGATAGTGGGTGGAGCTGTCAGTCTCTGCTGTTGTAGGCTGAGCTTAATTTCTGAGGAACGCTCCTCCTTCCATCACGTGGCTCGCCACAGTGTTCCCCAGTTTATGCAAAGACGAGAGGAAAAACAGGCATTCGTGCCCACCTCTTACTAGACTTAAGGTGCATTGGCCGAAACAAGACCCCACCAGATGGTGAAAGACAGAAAAGGGAGGGTCTGGACAATCCTCACAGCTCTCATAGAAATGGCATGTCAGGTAAGAACCAACGCCCATTCTCCTGAGAGCTGCTCGGATCGTCCAGATAGTGGGACATACCAAAGCTGGGGGCTGTCCTACGGGGGGGACACTGTCTGGTCTATAGACTCCTCAGGTTCCCTGATTACCCTCTGAAGGACCCTTCTACCAAAGGAAGCCTCTGCTGCGGCATACCTGTCGCTTTTGTAATGTCTAATGAAGGGCGACGGGGAGGCTCACGTTGCTGCCCGGCAAATGTCGAGTATTGGGGCCGGGGTAGCCCAGGCAGCTGAAGTTGCCGCACTCCTGGTGGAGTGAGCCGTGATACCCCTGGGTACTTGGAGGGCCTGGGCTTGGTAGGCCTTGGAAATGGCCGCCCTTATCCAACGGCCTATGGTGGTTGAGGGTACCTTGAGCCCTTGTGACTTTGGTTGAAAGGATATAAACAGGGCCTCGGATTTGCAGAAGGTCTGAGTACGTTTAATATAGATCCGCAAGGCACGTCTAACATCTAAAGTGTGCCATAATCTCTCCCTTTCATGAGTTGGCCTGGGACAAAAATTGGGGAGGATAAGTTCCTGAGCCCTGAGGAAAACCGAGTTAATTTTGGGTAGAAAGGAAGGGTCAAGTTGGAGGACCACCCGGTCGGGATGGAAGATGCACAGATCCTTCCTGACCGACAGAGCAGCGATCTCTGAAATCCTGCGGGCTGATGTGATAGCCACCAAGAACACTACCTTGTAGGATAGGAACTGGAGAGAGACCTCTCTTAGGGGTTCGAAGGGTGGCTTAGTGAGAGAAGTCAGGACTCTGTTGAGGTCCCAGGTCGGATACCGGTGATGGGACGGTGGCCGTAAGTTTGTGGCCCCTTTCAGAAATGCTCGGATGCGGGGATGATGAGAGAGTGAGCTGACCCCCTCAAGGCAATGACGGTGGATAAAGCTGCCACCTGACGCCTTAGTGTGTTGGGGGACAGTCCCTTGCTGAGACCCTCTTGAAGAAAGTCAAGAATTTGGGCAATAGATGGGTCGGTTGGGTCAATGAGGAGATTGCTATACCATTTGCGGAAAATGACCCAAGTGGCGTCGTAAATCCTTCTGGTGGAGGGACGCCTGGCTGCTAAAATGGTATCAATGACTTCGGTGGATAAATTTTCCCTCTTCAGACGTTCCCGCTCAACCTCCAGATGGCTAGTTGGAACCATTGGGGGTCCGGGTGAAGGGGGGGGCCCTGTGACAGGGAGATCCTGTCTGCTGGGATCCTCCAGGGAGGAGCTACAGATAGGCTGCGGAGATCCGCGAACCAAGGGTGACGGGGCCAATAAGGAGCTATAAGAAGCAATTCTGCCTTCTCGAGGAGTAGCTTTTGAAGAACTCTGGACACCAGCACCAGAGGGGGAAAGGCATAAAGGAGGCCCGAGGGCCACGGGCATCGGAGGGCGTTGTGGTTCTCTGCCCCTAGGGACAGGAATCTTGAAACGAACCTTGGAAGTTGGATATTGAGGGGGGAGTCAAACAGGTCTACTACTGGCAGACCGAATATTGCTGTCGCCTCCCTGAACAGGGCTGGATGGAGGCGCCACTCCAACGGGTCTATGGTGGCCCTGCTCAACCAGTCTGCTCGGGTGTTGTCGATTCCCGAAATGTGGTTGGCCCTGAGTGAAAGGAGGTGAGACTCTGCCCACCAACAGAGGCGCTCGGTCTCCCTCATTAGGCTTAATGACTGAGTGCTCCCCTGCCTGTTGACATGAGCTTTGGCTGTTATGTTGTCGGTGAGAATGAGAACATGGCAGCCCTGTACCTGAGGGAGGAAACTGCGGAGGGCCAGGTGGATGGCATGAAGCTCTAACCAGTTTATATTGTGCAGCCTTTCTGATGCTGACCATCTGCCCTGAGCTGTAAGGGACTGTAGGTGGGTGCCCCATCCGGACAGACTGGCGTCTGTGGTGACGGTGAGTCTTAGGGGCTCCTTGAGGAGGCAGCCCTTGTTGATCGACGCCCTGCTCCACCAAAGGAGGGAGGTGAGAACCCTCGGCGAGACCTTGACCTTACGCCTTGAGTTGCTTGATCCAGCTCTTTGGTACGGGAGCAGGAACCACTGGAGAGATCTGGAGTGGAAACGGGCCCAGGGAATAACGGAGATACAAGAGATCATTTTACCTAGCAACTTGGATAGTTCGAAAGGGAAACCCTTTTAAGTTGTCTGACGAGTTTGACTGAGTGTTGGATGCTGAGTATTCTCTCTGGAGAGATGAACACCCTCCCTTTGACCGTGTCTATTATAGTCGCCAGGTGGGATAACCTAGTGGAAGGAGCCAATTGGCTTTTCTTCCAATTGATGAGGAACCCGTGTTCCTGGAGGGCGGTAAGGATAATTTGGGTATCCCTGACGGCTTGTTCCTTGGAGGAGGATAGGATGAGAATATCATCCAGGTAACAGTGGAGTCTCACTGGGATGGTTCTGAGGTGGGCAGCTAGAGCGGCCAGGACCTTGGTAAAGGTCCTGGGGGCAGAGGCCAACCCAAATGGGAGGGCCACGTATTGGAAGTGGCGGTTATTGTAGCTGAAACGCAGACATTTGGAGTGGGAGGGTCAGATTGGGATGTGTAAGTATGCCTCAGAGAGGTCAATGGATGACAATCAGTCTCCCTGTCTAACTCCTAAGAGGGTGGATTGCAGTGTGTTCATTTTGAATTTGCGGTATACAAGATGGTGGTTTAGCCGCTTTAAGTCCAAAATCACCCTCCATCCCCCCGAGTGTTTGGGAACCACAAATAAGTGTGAGTAGAATCCCTGTCCCCTTTGGGACAGAGGAACGGGTTGGATGGCCTGTATGTCAAGTAGGTGCTGAATTACTGAATCCATGAGGTTGCGTTTGGTATGGTTCTTGGAGATGGGACATGTCATGTAGAGATCAGGGGGGGTGGAGAGGAGCTCGAGGGCAAGGCCAAACCTGACGGTGTCCCTGACCCAGGCGTCCGAAGTGGAAGAGTCCCACTGGCTGGCGAAGGTTTTAAGTTGCCCGCCGATGGGAATTGAGTCAGATGGCTTATCTGGAGCGCCGGAAGGGCCTTCTGCCAGAGCCACGAAAGGGCCTCTTGAAGTTACCGCCTCTCCTGTGCCTGTCAAAGGGGTCGGACCTGTCCTGGGGCTGTCCCGAGCCAAAAGGGAGGGGCTTTGGTACCTGGGAGGGAAGGGGGTTTGGGGATAGAGACGAAAGGGGGCCCTCCGAAAGGGCTGCAGGGATCTTGGTTCTGACTTACGGGTGAGGGATGGGAGGAATTTCTTTTTGTTCCTTCCTTCGACTAGGAGAGGATCCAGGGAAGGTCCGAACAGTTTATTTCCCGCGAGGGGGGCAGAGACTAGTTTCACCTTATTCTTGAGATCTGCCTGCCAGTGCCTTAGCCAGAGCAGGTGGTGGGCTGAGACGTGGGAGGAAATGGCACGGGAGGAGAATTTTACTGAGTGAAAGGTGGCGTCTGCTGCGAACTCCGCCACGGCTGTAATCTTGGCTACATCCTGATGGGCGTGGGTATTGGAAGTCGGGACATGTTGCTTAAGCTGGCAAAGTCAGCGAATGGATGACCTGATGAAGAAGGAAGCGGCCGTGGCCGCCCTAATCGCCCATGCATCCGACTGGTGAGCTCGCCGTAAGGCCAGCTCTGACCGTTTCTCCTCCGGTCTGAGAGCCTCTAAGGGGTCGCTGAGGGCGGAGGAAGAGGCCAGGCTCACGACAGGCTCATCCACTTCCGGGGTGCTCAGGAGGTTGGAGAGCTCTGGATCAAGGTTGAAGAACCTTTTGTCATGGGCCAAAGGGGCAGCTGAGGAGGCCAGTTGTTTGGACACCAGATCCAGGAAGATTGGGGGGGGGGGTTGGGATGACCTCGGCCTCCACTACAGGCTGTTTAAACATGGAGTCCTCTAGTCCTTCTGGAGCCAGAGGAGTGGGATCAGAGGGGCTCTGAGTAGTTAGACCTGAGATGTTCCTGGCTTTGAAGAGGAGGGATTTGAATAGCTGGGGTTTGAAGAGCCCTACAAAGGCGGGTTGGTCGGGGGTGAGCCCTTCGTCCTCCGACATCTCCGCCTCTGATGGTTCTGAGTCAGGAAGGGGTTCGTTGTATTGTAAGGACCCCAGATCAAATTGTTCCTCCTCCTCCTCCCTGCACAAATCTAGGTCCCCTTCCGCCTCTTCCTCGTCCTCCCTGACTGAGGGGGAAGCCTCCCCTTGAAGAGGTACCTGACCATGAGATGGTTCCGGAATGAGTGGGAATGATCTTACGGATTTGGTGGCCTGCGGAGGCAACCCCGGCCTAGCCATCTGTTGGAGTCCTTCTGCAATTCCTTGGCAGATCGCCATCTCCATCCAGGCTCTGAGCTGCTCCGGAACTGCTTGAATGAGAGGTTCCTCCTGGCGCAGGCCGGTGGCTGTGGGTGTAAACGTAGCCTCTGGAGTTCGCCTGGCTGGTGTTCCAGGGGCCTGGTGCCCTTGGGAGGGCGAGCTGTGCCTGCATAGGGAGGAAAAAGCTATGGGGGGGGGAAGTGCAGAGGTAGAAGGAGTGGCTGGTGCTGGAGGCACTGAGCCTGCCTGTCTGGTGCGTTTGTCTATTTCTTTTTCTAGTGCCTTGTGTCGTCTTAGGGCGTCCCTTTGGGAGGCTTTAGAGGACTCCTTAGCCTGGCTGCGCAGGTGGTGAGTTTTTGCTTTGGCCTTTAAAGAAGGGCCTCTTGATGGATTGCCTTCTGCCATTTTAGATAATTGAGGAGGATAAAGGATCAGATATAAGGCGGTTGGCGCACCTAGGGGTCAACCTACAACAAAGGCCGGGAGCCCTGGGAAAGTCTTTTACCCCCCCCCCCCCGTTTATGATTAATCTGTTTGTCCTATTTGTTCTTATTTCTTAGTGTTTTTATTTTTATTTGTTTGTTTTTATTTATTTATTTTTGTAAACTTATTCAATTAGGCCGCCTTTCTTTGCCTCTTAATTTTCTTCAGATCTTGAATTGTTGAAGATCTCCTTTTTTTTTTTTTAGAATGACTGATCAGGATGACCAAGGCACAACAGAGGCCTTAAGGGCGAAGCCAGGCCTGTACCAGGCTGCTGACCCAGGCGGAACCGGGCGGAAGTGGTGAGTAATAAACCACGGCTGCTACAGCTGGCTGCGGGGGAAACCAACAAAGGGAGGTAGTAAGTCAAGCCTCCAACAGACCAATTCAATTAGAAAGTAAGATGCTCCTGAGCAGGCCTGTCGGTCCTGCTGCTTTAATTATGCACGCTGCAGCGATCGGAGAGATAAGGAGAGAAACAAAATGGCGCCTGGCCACGAGGCGGCGCTAAAATGGCGGCCGCTTGAACGTGGAGGCCCCTGCTATAGCGACCAGAAGACTCCCCAGGGGCAATCCAAGGTCCCCAAGGGAAGGACAAACAGAAAGAAACCAAATGAAGTAAAAAATGGCAGAAAACGGAGTTCGGAGAGGGTGGGTGGGAACGGAGCAGAACGGAGCATTTTAAAGCTATCGAAATGAAAAAACGGCAGTAAGGCAATGGGAAGGGGTGGGGGGGGGCAGCTTGTAAGGTTTGCTAGCCTTCCCCCTAACACCCCCTGGGGCTGGGAGAGCCTCCCAGGGGCCTCTAGAAATTAAGAGAACCAACTGCGCAGGGCTAAGAACAGAAAACAATTAAATGAATCCAATTACAACCTGGAGAAGAAGAAATACGAATCAAATAGGGCTTTCCTGAAACGGCCAAGAGCACAATCCAAAACTGCCTACTCTGCACGAGGGCTGAGCATAAACTGGGAAACGCTGTGGCGAGCCACGTGATGGAAGGAGGAGCATTCCTCAGAAATTAAGCTCAGCCTACAACAGCAGAGACTGAAGCTCCACCCACTATCTGGACGATCCGAGCAGCTCTCAGGAGAACAAGAAATCCCTTTCATGATGTAATTTGAAACAAAAGATCTTGAATGTGTGGGATTTGCAATCAGAGGTCTAGTAAATCACACAATAAGTTTTTCAGACATTGTTAATGCACGAGTGATCAGGGCAAGACTTCATAAAGAAAGAAGAGAAAAAGGAGCAGCCTTATAGTTTAGGTTACAAAATGAAGCTCTCTCTTTTCTTGTCTATGAGCCTTTGATGGAAAGAAAAATGTTGTCTGTGTCACTAACCACAAAATCAAATCAGAAAGGTGACTGGCATGTAAGCCCACTTCAGTGTTATGGAAGAATAGGAAAAAAAGATCACATATAGAGTACAGTTGTTATACTGCTGGCTGTATAACACAGCAGCTAAGAGCTCAGATTCATCTTCTCTCCAAATTTTGCCTCTGGTTCTGTCATTGGTTCACTAGGAAACCTTAGGCTAGATTTTAGTTCTCAGCCTCAGCCAATATACAATCTGGGAAAAATAATACACATTGACTTTATGTGGCTGTGCTATGGATTGCAGGCTAGTATCTGCTAATATGTTAAAAAGCTCAGAAGTACCCGTGCACGTGCTAGGTGTGAGTTGCTTTGTGTCAGATTGACCAAAAAGAGCATTTTGGCTTTTGTCCTGTACAACATTTCAATTTATAGAGAGGCGTGTAAGATTTTCAGAGTACCAGATGGTATCAGAGGTTTTGCTCTCTTTCCTGCCCTCACCAATCCCAGCAATCTGTTTTTTGTACACAATGTGTTCATAACTTACTCTCTCTGGCAGACACTAGTCATTTTTGAAGATTTGTGTGTATATGCATATGAACCACCTGTCCTCCCTCAAATTGCCATTTTTTTAAATACCTTCTTCTATGTTCAGGTTTTTTTTTTCCTGCAAGATCTTCCCTGGTTGATCTGTATCTCTTCTTTGGAATCAACTAGGAATTTGCCTGTTACTCACAAGGAGTTCTTGATTTCATGCTTCCTAAAAGATCCCTCAGTCTAAGGCTTGGAAGTTGGATTACATTTCTGCATCAATGCATGACAGAGAACGTACGTGTCTACCATTTGGAGATGGTTGCACAGCTCTTTCATTCATATTTCTGCAAATGATAAAGTCATTTGAATGTGCCTGGCCTTCTACCTGCTTCCCGACAGGAGTTTGGATCAACCAATTAGCATGCAGGACATATAACTCCACACAACGTTTTGTTGAGATTTTGGAGGTGTGTACTTTGGCCTGTCTGGAACCTACATTTACCCATCAACATTTACCCCTTTGCAACGCAGGTATGCATTGATGACAGTTATGGACAAATTTAAACCAAGCTTAAGATGTGAAGCCTACAGTGATGATCCACATTGTCTGAAGATCAAAGATTATATTTTCAACATAATTTATCATTTTCTTGAAATGGAAATATCAAATTGTCATCCTGTAAGAGGAGACATCTGTTAAATTTACCATGTCTTTTTAATCTTTGGCTGATTTTTTTTTCCAATAAAATGAAGCAGAAGCTGAAAGACATTCCAATTATAGGGAACAATAGTGTCCACATTTAGAATGCTGGTGTGCATGTGCTTAAAAACAAAGTATAAAATTAAAATTAGCCTCAAGTTTCTGGAAGTTTTTTAAACCATTTTCCAGAAAACTTAACAATAATCACTTCTCTGTTGCTTAGCCTTTCCTTCTTTGAATCTCTACCACAACGTGGAGGAAAAATACAAGGCAAACTGAAATGCTGCCCTATTTCTTTACTTTTCCAGTGTGTATGAATATATGTTCTGAGAGTAGGGACATGGCTGAGTTCATGTCTACCTGATGATTGAACTTGAGTCTAAGTAGTCTTGAGCCCAGAAATTTCTTTTCTTGTTTGTATATTCAGTATTTAAAACATAGTGATAAGACATTACTTTTTATTCTACACAACAAAGGAGCAAGCTTTGGAAATGATAAGCATACTCTGTTCCAAACATTACTTGGCTGATACCTTCTGAAGATAAATCTGAGTTTGGTATATGAAATAAAAATGGAGGTTTATCAATAAATATTTTCTGGAGGGAGGGGGGGAGGGAGGGAGGGAGAGGGAGGGGGGAGGGAGAGAGAGAGAGAGAGAGAGAGAGAGATGAGTTCTAAGTTTGGTGATGGTGTTTTTTAAATATCCTGGTAGAAAATGTCATATTAATTATATGAAAAAAAAATATGACATTAAGAATCACGTAGAGTCCTTGGTGGTTTCTGAGTTTGGTTGTTTGCTTGCAGACAGTTTGTTATCAGACTAGGTAACAGTTTCAATGTTATATGTGAGGGTTTACTTACTGTTTATATGCAGTAGTTTGCCCTGCTAGTGTTGATAGGAGTGTTCTTCCTCGATTAAGCTGTTGTTTACTGCTTGATTGTTTGTCTGAATTGGTAGTTCCTTGACTAGGGTGTGATTTACTGCTTGACTATTTCTCTAGTACTAACCCTTGTGTTAATCTCTGCTTGTCTGGGTGTTGTCTGGCGAAAAAAAAATTCTGGTGTTTTGTTTTCCTTTTTAGCTTTTTTATTATCTGTCTGAATGGCATATAAATGTTTACCTCTAAATGCATGTTGATGGCTGATTTGTCTAAGCGCCAAGCTTCCAGGAACTCCCTAACATATTTGGATTTATTTGAAACTACGGCTAAGTCTGTCCATGTGTTGTGAAATTAAGGTATTTTTATTGTGTTTTCTGACTGCTAGTTGGTGTTCATGGATGCACTCTGCTACTCTTCTGCCTATTGTCTTATATAGGGCTGGTTACAGACCTTACACTGTATATCGCTGTATATCAGGGGTGTCAAACTCAAGGCCCATAGGCTGGATCCAGGATGCTTAGATCTGGCCCCTGGGGCCAAGGTGAAAACAGCGAAGGACTGACCCGCGGTGCCTCTGCCAGCAAAAACAGAGCTCAGGAGACTGTGCACGGCCCTCCCAAGCTCCATTTTTGTCTGCTTCAGTCTCCTGCAACCCTTTGTCAGCTCCGTTTTTGCTGGCAGAGCACTTGGGCCACCACAGGTGACCCTGACATGAGTGACGTCGAACTGGCCATGCCCACCCTGACAATGCCCCCCTGTCCCCAAAAGACAAACACAAGCTTGACGCATACACAGGGATGCTATGTTTCTTTCAAGTTCTATGTTCGCTAGATAAACATTCACCGTGTCTCAATAGCTTAGTTGCTTGTATTATGTAAAACTATTTCTTTTACTGTACATTTGCTGCTCATACAGCATCAAGCCTAACCTCTTCTGGAATAAAATACTAGGAAATGGATGAAACGCCTTTTCAACCTACAGTCATCTTTTTTTGGGGGGGGGAACAAATTTTATTAATTTTAAAGACAAGCAAACCATCATTAACCATTAAATACATAAAACCTCTTTCCATTATTAATTTTACAAGTCAAGTAGAATATTATTTTATGCAACATAATTCTGTTTTACACCATTTCAATATAAACATATAAATATCTCTTAACAAATTTCTCATTATTTCTCTTTTCGTATTCAATTTCATTGTTACTATTATTATTTTCTATATTTATCCAGTTTACAGTCATCATCTTCATTCCTCTCTGACTTGGTTACCATTATTCTCATCCAACATTCCTCCAAGGTTTTATTAATTCTCAAACAAAATATAAATACACAACACACAAAAATATAAAACTTCTTTTAAGAAAGTAGTTTGGCCCCAGATTACCTCTCTTTGTATGGACTTCAATTAAATTTGTGCTCATCTTATATACCATTACCAATCTTATTTACCATTCTATATCTTCTATATGACTTCTCCCCACTTTTCATTCTTCTTATTTCTATTTTATTTAATTCATTTTAATTTAAATCATTGTATTTATATTTTTTGCCCATTCTTTCCAAATTATCCATTTATCTCATTCCCTATAGTAAGAAAAATAAAAGAATTTCTCCTGAAATCACTGATCAGAGTATGATGCCTTTCTATCCCTAAATTGATATTTAAAATAACGCCTGATACCCAATCTGATTCTGCTTAGTACATAAATTTTAAAATCTGTCATTACTAAACATTTCAATATTTTAATCTTTTATTAATTCTTATAACATTCTAGTTTTCTATTTCTAATACATAGTCCCATCTTATGTACCTTGCAGAATCTTCTTTTTTTAAAAAAAATTATACCTTACCCTTTATCCCTAAAAAAAAATCCTTTTTTCCCATCTTGTTTCATACCTTTGTGGCTTTTCCCTCCCTTTTCCTTTCCTTTCTTATCCCCCCTGGTCTTTTACCCCCCCCCCCACTAACCTCCGCCTTTTTAGCTTTCCTTCTCTGTTGTAATCCTTTCTCCTTTTGCTCAGTAACATTAAGTTGGTTTTGCATCTTATTTTTTCCTTTCTTAAGTTTTTTTTTAAGTCTTAAGTCCTTCATTTTCGTTCCTTTCTTTCTCCTTTCTCTCTTAATTAATTTTTTAGATTCACTGAAGATGGCGTCTTCTTCTTCTTTTTCTTCTTCTCCTATTTCCTCCATCTGTTGTTGCGTTTGCTGATAATTAGCAAGCGCCATTTCTAAAGAAAGGAAAGCTTCTTTCACAGCGTCCTTACTTTCTTGATATTCCTTTCTAAGTTCATCATCAGATAAAGCCATTCTTTGTTCTTCTTAGAGCAACCAAAATGTTTCAAAAGTTAAAACAATTCCTCAAAGTCCCAGAGACATCAATCAGTCCAAACAACGCACAAAGTTCTCGCTTTCTCTTCCTGGGTGGTATCAGTAAAAGGGAAAAGAAAAAAAGCCCAATCTGTATTTTACAGCCTTGTTACAATCAATTTCTAGTCTCAAGATCTTCAAGGCATCTTCTCCAGCAAGATCTTAATATATTTTTTTTGGTCCTCTCCCTTCCCACTTATAACAAGAAGCCAAGTTTTTACCTTTTATAAAAAACAACAGGTTTCTCAATGGCCATTTGTTGATTCCATAGGGAAGGAGAGTAAACTTTCCTTTCAGCACCTCAATTTTGCCGCTTGAAATCCTCCTCTGGAAACAAAGTATTTTTCAAAAAGTCATAGTTCTCAGGATTAAACGCCCCTTAAAGTCCTGGATCAGCCAAAAAACTTTCTCTTGTAAACTTTCTCCCCTCTTCCTCCTGCTCAGTCTTACCCAGCTGCTGGCTTCTTTGTGGCGGCCATTGCAGACTGCCGCTTGACCGCCTTGGGAAAAGGGGGTTTTGCCAGCTGGGGAGGGGGTCTGCAACACCCCCAAACCCCTCACCAGCTCCCCCTATCTTCGGCTGCCTCTGCAAGGCAACCTTAGCCTCCAAACCCGTCCGGATCGGAGGCACCAAAATGGCTAGCGCGGCAGGGATTGCGCAGGATCGCGAAACCCTGCCACTAGCGAAGCTGACAAACCGGAAGTCCCAACCTACAGTCATCTAATTCCTTGAATCTGCCCCTCCAAATACTAAGCTGCTCCTGCTTAGCTTTTACATAAAACAATTTCTTTTGGCAATACGTTTGCTCTTCATGCAGCATCAAGCCTAACCTTTTCTGGAATAAAATACAGAATATAAACTAATCCAAATCATTGTACTACTGCAATCATCCACACTGACTATTTAAATATAAGCAAAGGCACTAACCTGCAGTATGAAACCAAAAGGCTGCAGTATGTTCCCTGGTTTATATTTCGCATCCTTTTCTCCATTCCTGGGGGGCTAGAGCAGAGGGGCCCATACCTTTGCCACTCCACTTATCTTCTGTTTATAAAATGGATCGACACCCTCTTCCATTGTTAATCTACTGCAACAAGCATCTACAAAGAAGTGGTAAGTTAAATTCAGCCAGGAAACACAATGACTAGTGTAGCAAAGTGAGAATTCTTTAATTGTTTCTATACCAAAAATGTCATTTTATTTCCTTAATAAAATGGTGTTTTTTTTTTACTCTTGTGAAAGAATCTTCTGGTTTTCTTTCTTGTTCTCTGCAGCAAGTTTGAATTTCTGCAGAATCTCTACATGTGGAATTTTTGAACCTTATTACTATGAGATTTTTAATATACTGTGTTGCCCTGTTGGTTGCAAATCTCCCCAGTACAGGTAGTCCTTGACTTACGATCACAATTGAGCCCCAAATTTTCTTTTGCTGAATGAGATATTTATTAAATAAGCTTTGGCCCATCTTACAACCTTTCTTGCCATCGTTTTTAAGAGAACTGTTAGGGATAACATTGTTTACCCTAACTGGTTTAGGTAAAATAATAAATATGTTATGGTTTGTTAGTTAAAGTGTCTGCAACTTTAACTGTAGGAATGTAATTAAGGGAGTGGTTGTGAAAGCACCATAAAAGAAGCAAGGAAGGTCAGCTTGCTCTCTCTGACTTGATGATCCCTAATTACTGGATGAAGACTGCGTTTTTCCTTACTCGAACGGGAGAGAAAAAGGACTGTTGATTTATTGTAAGTGAACTGACATTGGATATTCTACACGGACTTTGCTAACTGAATATCCTTCAATGGACTGACTAAAACGATACATGACTAATGGACTGTTATTTTGACTATGCTATAAATCTGAATGGAATAAACTATATTTTTGATAGCACAAGCGTATCTGTTATTTTTACTGTATGTTAACAAACATACAAACTTATCTCACTCATTTATCTGTATGCCTATCTGACTAACACTGCACATTCTGTTTAGCTTGTCTCCTTAACCCTGGTTGGGGAACACAGGCTTAACACGAACCACTACAGTTGCTGAGTTAGTAACCCAGTTGCTAAGTGAATCTGCCTTCCCCATTGACTTTACTTGTCGGAAGGTCGCGAAAGATACTCACATGACATTGGGACACAGCAAGGGTCATAAATACGATCAAGCATCTGAAGTTTTGATCGCATGATCATGTGGTTGCCGCAAAGATTGTAACTGTGAAAAATGGTCATAAGTCACATTTTTCAGTGCTGTAATTTTAAACTGTCATTAAACGAACTGTTGTAAGTTGAGGACTACCTGTATTCTGTCATTTCATGGTTTCTGACCTGAAAAAAGCCAGTGAGAGAAATTCCCTGGAGATTTAACTGACATACGGGAAACCAAAGTACCTGCAGATCACTGGAAAACAAACAAGCAAACTGGAATTTTCCTTCCCACCAAATAAATAAATAAGTAAAATCTTTTAAAATTTTGAAAATTGAGGGGCTTAAAGCATTAAATCTGAACAGGAATTTTAAAAATAGAATACTTTTCCATTTCTGGTTCCATAATATTTTCAATGAAAACATAGCACATAGTGTCAATGTAAGATTCAAAGAATCAGTTTGCTTTTGCAATGCAACTTCAAATGAGAGTCAGTAGGACTTGCAATACAGTATGAATTGTTTCCAGGCCTCAAAATTGGGGGTGGGGTGGGGTGCTATAATTTCCAACAATTTTGGGTAGGGTGTGTGTCTAGGAATGGCAAAAATCTAATCTAGTTCTTGTAATCCCTAAAATTGATAGCAAGTTCAGATTAAAGTTAAATGCCCACCCATATATAACCTATAAGAAATTATAACAAATTAAAATACTTCTAGGACTTTATAAAAATCCTCAACAGTCATGGCAGATAGAGTTAAAGCCCTATCTTTTCAATTCATGTATGATTGAATGATTATCCTACAAATGTCTATGTTTTAGTTTTCTATGCAGATTTAAGAGGATTGTTTATTTCCCTTGTCTACATCTAGGACATTCGTGTTCATTTTGTTTTTGTTTTGTTTTGTTTTAATAGTGAGGCTTTTATGGTCTTTTTTTCTGCCATTGCTGCTGTAGATCACAAATATTGAGGCCAAATGGTTTTGGATCTGAATCTATTGCTTAAAATGAGTGTATCCCTGAATTTTTTATTTTATGCTTTGTGAACAGGGATAGTAAATATATTTTTCTTTTGAAGCCCAAGGACAGGGCATATATTAAGCCCTCTATAGCAATCAAGTCAAGACATTGTTACAGTACTCTTGACAGTAACCAGATTCTTAGTCTCTAGCAACCAGTAAATTACATGCTAGTGATAAGACATGTACTGAGTAGAAGATAAGGGATATTAAAGCTCAGGAGGGAATTGAGAAGTTACCAGTTCATGCCTCAAGTTTTCCCACTCTGTGGTCATACTCTAAAATATGGACTTCAATTCCCAGAATTCTCTGGCTTGGATTGTCACACATGAGAATGTTGGGAACTGATTCACACTATATAAGATATCCAACTTGGGAAATTTGAAAGGTGTTTCCTGTCACCCACAGTCCTAAATCTGATACCAATGCTACCAATGGGCAGGATTACAGTTCCTGCAAAGGGCTATTAACATTGCAAAACTAATAACATGCAAAATAAATTCTGGGCACTAAAACTACCTGACAAAACCACTCTCCAAGGGTTGATTTGACATTCCCAGATTATAAATCTCTCCTATTAGGAAACTATGCATCTAAAACAAGCAAACTCAATTTCTAAGGAAGTGGAGAAGAATAATCTTCAATATACATAAGACTGTTTCCAGTCTGTTAACTTTTATCTGGCATATAAAAGAGAAGAAGGATAACTATTAACGACCCCACTTTCTTTTTACAGGCTTTTCCTGAGAGAGACCCAAGATAAATTTTAATCAATATATTCATTTAGCTGCTGTACTGTCCTAAAGACACTTCAGCTGTAATACAGTCTCCCCAATATGGTAGCTAGCCAAGTGCTTCACCATAAATCACTTAATCTACATTTGGAACTTAAATAAACAATGGAAGTAGCTAAGCACACCTTGAAGGCACAAGATGGGGGAAGCAGTTTATAATTCTATGGTATTAAGGATGATCTCTCCCTCCCAAAATAGAAAATTTGATTTGATCTTAGAAGATTTGATGAGAGCAACTTTCTTTGCAAAGTAACTATTAACAGTTCTCCCTCTCTCCCTCCCTCCCTCCCTCCCTCCCTCTCTCTTTCAGTTTTCCTGAATCTGGGGTAGTTTTGGAGATTATATATATAAACATATCAATTCTCTCCCACCAACAGAACTTCAGTTTTATTGGAGATTCTACCATTCTACCAGCTTTCAATTGCAAGACATGGGATCTAAACTCCAATTGAATATGAGCGATTTTGTCTGCCAGAGAGCATGAATATACCTCACCACAGCCCTGGAGATAATTCTGTGGCCCAAACCTCCTCAGGTCACCCTAACAGGGCTGGTGCGGAGTTATGACAGACAAAATCAAGATGGAGAACTAACAATGTTTCCCTGATGCAGGGGCAGATCTGGCCTCTCATTGATATTCAGTTAGATTCATTCTTTGTCTTTCTTCAATGGTGCTCCATAAATTGTTTCCAGCTCCTGGAGCTCTTCAGAAAATAATCAGAATCAGCATGCAGAAAGAAGTCACGTACAAACAATACAGTCCAGACCCTGTATCACATGCCTATTCCTGGCTTATCCAAAACCTTGGCCAATGTATCTGATAGTTCCTTGGGAAAAACTCCAAGCTCCCTTTGGAATCCAACAATTCTCAGACGAGAGATCTTATTTAGCTTCACTTCTGGCTGGTTGTTACTCAAAAAGTTCTATCTGTCTGTCAAGCTCAATGATTCCTCTGTAGGAACAAAACAAATTCATTTGTTGCTTCAGGCTTATTATGTTTTTTTTTTAATTTAATGCATAGTATATTCAATAAACTCTGGATTAGAAAATATGCTTTTCCTTAACTGGTACCATTTTCTCCTTGCCTGTCCAGTTCTGCCGAGACCAGTTTCAGTTCCTCAAACCTGACTTGAGTTGATCATGAAACCCAAAATCAACTTCAGTGAAAGTATTTAGAGCTAGAGAATGGAAAACTCTGATTTTCCAGCAAAGAAACTACATTCAGCCATTAGGCAAGATGTTTCATAACCTTGAGAACTAATGGAATCCAGACTGAAAAGCTGTTTTCTGAACATTTTCTCTGTTTCCATTTTCATAGTTTGCTTGTTACAGGTGCAACATAATTGTGTAATCAAGACTTTAAATTGATCATGTAAAGCTCTGCTCTCTCCTTCATTGTATCAGGGAGTTGTGTAGCTAAACCTAAGATCAAAATTAGTTTTGGCAGAAGAGAAACTAATTTATTTTCAGTGGTACAAAAGAATCTTTGTCATTTTGACAGTGTCCTGAAACTGTCAAGTTTCTACTGTCTGAGTTAATGGATTATTTTTGGAATAGTAAGAGTGATCTTTTCAGATTTATGAACAGATTCTGGCTTTTATTTTATGCATGTAGCCAGAGCTCTTTATAGGTTTCTGTATACAGTGTGAACATGACATGCTGTACTTGAATTATAAGGAACAGGATGAATGGCACCAGCCTGCTCAGGAACATATTATAGGCTCCTATATATTATTATATATAGGAGAAAGAATGGAGTAGAGTGGAGTGGAGTGGAATGGAATGGAAGTAGAGTAGAGTAGAGTGGAATGGAATGGAGAAGAGTAGATTGGAATAGAGTAGATTAGAATAAAGTAGAGTAGATTTGAATAGAGTAGAGTAGAATAGATTGGAATAGAGTAAATTGGAATAGAGTAGGGTAGAGTAGATTGGAATAGAGTAGAGTAGAATATATTGGAATAGAGTAGAGTAGAGTAGATTGGAATAGAGCACAGTAGAGTAGATTGGAATAGAGCAGAGTAGAGTAGATTGGCATAGAGCAGAGTAGAGTAGATTGGAATAGAGCAGAGTAGAGTAGATTGGAATAGAATAGAGTAGATTGGAATAGAGCAGAGTAGAGTAGATTGGAATAGAGTAGAGTAGAGTAGAGTAGATTGGAATAGAGTAGAGTAGATTGGAATAGAGCAGAGTAGATTGGAATAGAGCAGAGTAGAGATTGGAATAAAGCAGAGTAGAGTAGATTGGAATAGAGCAGAGTAGAGTAGATTGGAATAAAGCAGAGTAGAGTAGATTGGAATAGAGCAGAGTAGAGTAGATTGGCATAGAGCAGAGTAGAGTAGATTGGAATAGAGCAGAGTAGAGTAGATTGGAATAGAATAGAGTAAAGTAGATTGGAATAGAGTAGAGTAGAGTAGAGTAGAGTAGAGTAGAGTAGAGTAGAGTAGAGTAGAGTAGAGTAGAGTAGAGTAGAGTAGATTGGAATAGAGTAGAGTAGAGTAGATTGGAATAAAATAGAGTAGATTGGAATAGAGTAGAGTAGATTGGAATAGAGTAGAGCAGAGTAGAGTAGATTGGAATAAAGTAAGAGTAGAGTAAATTTGAGTAGAGTAGGGTAGACTGGAGTAGAGTAGAGTAGATTGGAATAGAGTAGAGTAGATTGGAACAGAGTAGAGTAGAGTAGATTGGAATAAAGTAGAGTAGATTGGAACAGAGTAGAGTAGATTGGAATAAAGTAGAGTAGAGTAGATTGGAATAGAGTAGAGTAGATTGGAGTAGAGTAGTTTGGAGTGGAGAAGAGTAGATTGGAGTAAAGGAGAGGAGAGCAGAGCAGAGCAGATTAGAACCAAGCAGAGTAGAACAGAACAGAACAGAACAGAATAGAAAAATAAGCTTAACAAAGAAAATTCTCCCCACACCCTCATGCTCTGTAATGGAATGAAAAACCTGGTAGGAGAGCAAATAAAATAAAGTAGCTTGAAATAAGTAACAGTGCCCAGCTTTTCATGCTGTAATCTTTTGGTGCAGGTTCTGCTTGTTATTTGTTTCCCAAACTTAGGAGTAGATGGCAATTTTTTTGGGAGCTCAGAGTAACTGAATGGACAATTGAGGCAGCTGAGCAAAAGAATATGAAGAAAGTGATAGAAAGATATAAAAATATGAGAACCAAGTCACACTTTCATCAAGCCTTGTTCACACCAAGAAGCTATTTCTAAATGCCCCTATCTACTTTTTTGCTTAAGCAGAAAAAACACTGCTGAGATTTAGTAACTTTGCCATCTCATTTCAGCAGAGGAATTTTGGGATGCTTGTTGGAGGACACAAAACCTAAGTTGCATCAGTTAGATAAATCAGGCTCAGTATCAGTGAAGTAGATATGCATATTATGTGTTACCATACTTCCGATAGGACCATCCTGGAACTGGACAAGGAAAACAAGGTTTTTATCAGGGGTGGGATTCTACCAGTTCGCACCTATTCTCTAGAATTGGCTGTTAACATTCTAAGCAGTTCAGAGAACCAGTTGTTAGAAGAAATTACTGGCCCAATCCTGTAAGGAAGGCAGGAAGGAAACATTCTGGTGTTGCTTACAGAAACTGCCTCTCCATTAACCCTTATTACATTCTTGGCAGGACTAGACTTCCTGTCTCAGGAATGTCTCTGGAGTTTTTTTTCCCCCTCCTTTGCTGGTACTTTGCTTGTGTGGAGTGACCATTCAAAGTTACAGTGGCACTGAAAAAAGTGACTTATGACCATTTTTCACACTTGTGACTGTTGCAGTATCCCCACAGTCATGAGAGGCCAGGGGAGGAGATGCGTGCCTCAATGTGAGAAACACTGAGTTGACCATGCCCAGCCAGTCACATGACCACCAAGCCATGCCCACCAACTAAGCCACGCCCACAGAACCAGTTGTTAAAAAATTTGAATCCCATCCCTGGTTTTTATTACTCATCTCTATTGTTTGCAGAC
The DNA here is from genome assembly GCA_033807585.1 of Hydrophis major. Lineage (NCBI taxonomy): Eukaryota > Metazoa > Chordata > Lepidosauria > Squamata > Elapidae > Hydrophis > Hydrophis major. Next base: position 247,999,040 of record CM066328.1, on the reverse strand, counting down.
TTCAAGAGAAGTTGGGACATGACTATAAGCCTCATTAGATGACCTTTTAGGAACTACCCAAGACCAAAGTGCCCTTGTAGTCTTGTAGCCTTGCTTCAGATCCACCAGAATTACAAAAGGTACAAAGCTGATGGTGCTTTGAAAGTTCAGAGTGAGTAGTATTGTAAAGCGGGTAGGACCTTGGGAGACATGGGAAAGAGCCGCAGACTGCCTAATGGTCAAATGGCAGTTGAGTCTGCAGAAGGAATGTGGGTGTTGTTGTGAGACTAGGCTGAGGTTGCCATACTGTAAATAAAGTATGGCATGACAGAAAGCAGGAATCTTGTCTGAAATGTCCCTTAAAGAAAATAGTTAAGAAAGAACCATATCATTAAGGAAACAGAAAAAAAGTGTCACCTGAACCAGACAAAAGAAATTGGGTTGAGCACATGAAAGGTCCCCTCTCCAAGTCCCATCAACAGCTTTTAGATCTGAGAATCAACAAAGCAAGGATTTTGAGGAGTCCTGAAACTTGCTCATTCTTTGAGTCATCTTTGGATCCAGACTTGGTGGCTTCTATCTTAATGGTGCCTCAACCAGTAACGTTTTGCTGGTATTTTAAATTCACTGTGCATTATGAAGAACCAGTTGTGCTTCAGCGTTCGGTTGAATGCACGTAGCTGTTTTCCAGGTCTGTGAGTGTGCTAATTAGTGACCATAAGCCATTGCAAGCTTGTCAGAAGGGATCCGCCCTTGTTTCTTGGACTGTATCTGCAAGGAGGGGAGTATTTTCAGACTAGCAAGATTGATGTCAGACTTGCAAGTCCTACTGACTCTCATTTGAAGTTGCATTGCAAAAGCTGACATTCTGGATGCAGAACCAACCCTGTGCTTGAAGGCTATCTGTGCGCATAGCAGAAGAGCAACGTGGAAACATTATTTTTCTACTGTATTCAATTTCATTCAACCATGTTTAAACTTCTACCTTCCCACAGACAATATTACTGGAATTTTGTTTCTGGTTTTTTTTTTCATTAAAAGAATGGAACAGGCTATAAATATGACCTGCCTAGAGTGAGAGTGGAGGACTTCAAATGACACACCACAAACAATATGCTTACTATTGTAGTTAAGGCTGTAATCCTCAAATGAAGTGTTGTTCAAATAGGGTTTGTGAGAGAAACGATTTGTATAAATAATTGGAGGGTAACAACATGCATTATTATATTAGAGGCTATGTGCAGATGTTTTCTTTCTATACCTCCAGAAAGGACAAGGGTGATAATTTAACCTGAAATCATCTAGACCAGAGAAAGGATTTGCTTCCATTCCACATGTCACTGGTTTTTATCCTGGCTCATATTCCTAACCAGCACTTTCATCCTGGCTCATATTTGTAACCAACACAGGGCAGTGTATAATTATGATACTGCCTGCAAACCCCCCCCCCCCCCCCAAAAAAAAAAAAAAGAATTGGATAATTTATTCGTTGGAATCTCAAAACAGAGTGTTGGAGAACTGCGGCCTGATTCTGCAGCATTACAACTTCCAGCTTTTCTGGCCTTCCTGACGTGGTCTGTAGATCTTGTTGCTGTAGGCCAGCATCATTTGGGTAGCCCTGAATTCACCCTTACTCGGGGTGGGATTCTACCAGTTCGCACCTATTCGCAAAAAATGGCTGTTAACATTCTAAGCAGTTCAGAGAACTGGTTGTTAGAAGAAATTACTGGTCTAATCCTGTAAGGAAGGCAGGAAGGAAACATTCTCGGATTGCTTACAGAAACTGCCTCTCCGTTCACCCTTATTACATTCTTGGCAGGACTAGATTTCCTGTCTCAGAAACGTCTCTGGAGTTTTTTTTCCCCTTCTTTGCTGGTACTTTGCTTGTGTGGAGTGACCATTCAAAGTTATAATGGCACTGAAAAAAGTGACTTATGACCATTTTTCACACTTATGACTGTTGCAGAATCCCCAAGTCATGAGGCCAGGCAAGGAGATTCGTGCCTCGATGTGAGTGATATGAGTTGGCCACGCCCAGCCAATAACATGACCACTGAGCGATGTCCACTCAGTCACATGACCACCAAGCCACGCTCATCGCCATGCCCACCGAACCAGTTGTTAAAAAATGTGAATCCCACCCCTGCCCTTACTTCTGAGAAAAAGCAAAAAGATATTGTGGGCACTATTAAACCTCTTTTTAAGGACTGCATCAGCAAGAAGTAAGCTTTCTTCTGGGAGGACAGCCTTCCCCACCCTAGCTCTGCCTCATAAACCCACTTCGCAGATAAAAAATAAAGATTTCACACAAAGAGAAAGATATATCTCTTTACCCTACTCACTAGGTCTGCACACTGAGGATGGACATCTGTATTGTAGGAGCTTTAACATAGTGTTCCTATGTGAGCTGATTGGCAGAGGAATAGGTAGAAGATATTGTAGGTCAGTTGTGAATTGTGTAATAAGCTGCCCCAGCAAAAATCTATTTTGAAGGCTGGCATGCAAATTTAATTAAAAAAAAAAAAAAAAGCTTTGGTGACCAGATTTTCAGGAATAGAACCTGAGAGGAAGAACAGAGAAATCTACATTTTATGTGTAAGCTTCAATCTCAAACTGAATTAACAGGAAATTATTTTTGCAGAAGGATTGAATGGTCATCTTTAATTTAGTTTTTAGCGGGTTTTTTCTATTTTGTATTATGTCAGACAGGTGTTGGTCTATATGATCTCCAACCTTCCAATCTTTTGACTCTGTGCTCCTCCTCCTTTGCTTCATCTGACAGTTTTTAAGTTACGTGCTCTTTATTGCGGCTATGACCAGAATTGGGTCTAAATGGGATTTTTCTACTCCCGATGGCTAGTAATTATTAGTAGGACTTAAGTTCCTATTTATTCAGCCATTACATTAATTATGGCAATAAGAGCAGTGGTGGTATAGTGGGTTAGAATACAATATTGCTAGCTAATTCTTTCAATTGCCTGCTGCCAGCAGTTTGATTCTTACCGGCTCAAGTTGACTAAGCTTTCCATCCTTCCAAGGTCGGTAAAATGAGGATCCAGATTGTTGGGGTCAATATGCTGACAGTGTAAAGCACTGTGAAGCAGTATATATGTCGAAGTGCTATTGCTATTGCTAATTCTGTAATTATAAAATGGATCTTGTGAGGTATGTCTTTATAGACTTGAACTGTTTGTTTCCGATTCTTTGAGGGAATTCGACCTTCTTAATCTGATAATTTCCTCATTCTATATAGATAGTATATTTATTTGCCTCCATGTGTTGCCTAGGGCTGTGTGTGTGTGTGTGTGTGTGTGTGTGTGTGTGTGTGTGTGTGTGTTCTGTTCACTCTTCTTTCAACCAAGTCCTGATTTTAGTGGGGCTTGCTGTAAGGTAAGAAGATATAAAATTGAATGTCCAGATTCATAAACTATACTAACCAATATTGTGGTTTTAGTTATGTCTTAACTTGGTTTGTGCTTACTATATCCTGCAGAACCAAGTAACTGAAATATGGCCAAACCATTGTTAAATAAAGCATAGTGTAGTTCAAACCCTAGGCAATTCTACATTTACTTAACTTTGAATAAATTACATTCAGTTATGATTTGGGAGTATACATATATACAGGATTACACTATTTCTTACAGAATAATTTCCAAAGTCTAAGCAAAGATTCATATTTGAATAATATTCGAAGTATTATTCCATGTATTCATTTTTTTTTTGAAGAGATATCTGAAGAGATATCCTAAGGAAACAGGAGGAGAGTTGTTTATCCAAAAACATCCCAGTCCATCAAAATGTAAAGAATACTGGAAATATAGCACAACCCTTATTCAAAAGTGGGTCAATTTAGAGATGGTGTTCAGCAGGTTCTGGAGAACTGGTAGCGGAAATTTTGAGTAGTTTGGAGAATAAAAAAAAAAAACATTTCCGACTGGAGATTTTATAGTATTCTTCCCCTGCCACGCTTACCAAGCCATGCCCACAGAACCGGTAGTAAAAAAAATTGAATCCCACTACTGGGTCAATTCCATGGATGTGTATGCTGGGAAGGAAGAGGGCATGGAATTCAAGATACCCTTCTGCTTGCACACTGAGACCTAGCCAAGGGCTTTTAATTGCATGGCATATGGTAACCATTTGAAAGAACCTTTCTAAAATACTATTATTTGCTGCTCTACTAAAATGTCCATTGCACTGCCAATAGTGCATCTGCCTACAGAGATATCAGCTGTTTTGAAGGCTTGAACAAAACATACTCAAAAAAGAAGGCAGCACCATGATCATCTGGTATTTTATGAAAGAGAAGTCTAATGCTGCACTGGCCATTAATAGGGTTATACCAGATGTGAAATGCAAATTCCAGATGACAAATTCCAGGTGACAGCCAATAATTGATATTTTCTAGTGAACATCCAGATTTTGCAGAGAGGCAATAGTTCTATTCCTTAATTCACTGCAGCATACTTGTTCTGTTTATTATTTTCTATGAACAAGATTATCTTCAGTTTCTTTTCCTTTTTTACTGTTTCCACCAAAGGCAGAAGAGATCATATCTGCGCCTTTCGAATGACTTTCTAAGGTGTTGTACTGAAAGAGGGGGATATCACCAAAGATTTATGTTGGAGGATGGATCTTGTCAACAATATTTTTAAATTTATTTATTTCTACCCTGCTTTTATTATTTTTATGAATAACATAAGGTGGTGAACATATCCCACATACCTTCCTTTTCCTATTTTGCTCACAACAGTAATCCTGCGAAGTGGAGTAGGCTGAGAGAAAGCGACTGGCCCAAAGTCATCCATATGGCTTTCATAAGTAATTCAGGATTTGAACTCATAGTCTTCTGCTTTCTAGCCTGGTGCCTTAACCACGAGACCAAACCAGACCAACACTCTAAAGCAAGGGGTCTTCAAACTTGGCAATTTTAAGATTTGTGGACTTCAACTCCCAGAATTCCTGAGCTAATATGACTGCAGGAGAAATTCTGGGAGTTGAAGTCCACAATCTTAAAGCTGTCAAGTTTGAAGACCCCTGCAATAATTAGAACTTTCCTGCAGTGATTGTGAAGTTAAAATACTCTGCTAAGAAGTTTAGAGGGATGTTGAACATAAGTATAATGAGCGAGGGCATGCACACACACAGTGTACAGGTAATTTTCAACATACCACCATTCATTTAGTGACCAAAGTTACAATACATTATTGTAAGCTACTTCCGCGAAAGGCAGGAAAAAGTGATTTATGACAGTTTTCACGCTTACTACCATTACAGCATCCCTGTGGCCACATGATCAAAATTTGGACGCTTGGCAACTAACATGTATTTATGACAGTTGCAATGTCCTGGGTTCATGTGATCACCTTTTTAGCTCTTTTGACAACAAAGCCTATGGGGAAGCCAGATTTGCTTAATAACTGAACATTAACTTAACAACTGCAATGATTCACTTAACAATTGTGGCAAGAAAGGTCCTAAAATGGGGAAAACTCACTTAACAATGGTCTTGCTTAGCAAAAGAAATTTTGGACTCAATTGTGGCTGTAAATTGAGGAATACCTATAATTATATCATTGAAACAATAAACAATAATCAGATCCATTGTTATGTTTAGGAGATACATTCTAATATTTAGAACTGTCATGCTTAATTGTTCTTGAAATATTTTCTCCTCTTAAACATACTAGATATATTTATTAAAATTGAAATTTGCAACAGCCATTGGTACTGGATTTTGGCTTCTTTAATTTTACTGATTTTACTGAAAATGTACTTGATTTACCATTTTTTAAAAAAATTTATGTATTTTATAATCATTAGTTTTATCCATATGTGTATCATTTGATTAACATATTAATTACTAATTAAATTTAATAAGATTAACATAATATTGAATGCCTCATACCTGAAAGTAGTTACAATGGAAAAGCAGGATGATGGTCCAAAGCTTCATCCAAAATATTTAATCTGTTCTCGATTATCCAAAAATATCAGCTGTTACCTGATTGTGGTATCATAAAATACTCAAGAAACCCACACTGGATCTTCTCCACAATCCTCATTATAAACATAAGACTAAATTATGCACATTAAAAAGAATATTTGTTTGAAGTACAATAAAAATACTTTTACTGGAAACTTTTGCTTCTTTTATCTCAGTAAGAAATATTCACTTAATTTCTAGCTTTTATTGTAAATAATGAGGTAAATTTATATTACATAATATCCAGCATATCAGTACTTTATAACCTGTTGGTGCTTTGTTTATTGGCAAAGTAATTTTAAGTGGTAATGTTGTCCCTGCTTGTTTGTGCTTTTCAATTTGTTATCTGTCACATGTTTATTTCAATTATTATAAAAACTTCATTGCATTATATTGGTGCAAACACCTTTGTCAATGATCTTGGCACCTGTACGAATGAAAAGTAGCTGAAAAATCTTCAAAATTTTGAGAAGTTGCTAACACTAAAAATTCTTACTCTTCTTTAGCAACAAGAACAAGTAAGCCTAATATTATTTTGAAGGCAATTTCAACATTCTAATCACTTTTCAAGAACATTCTCAAGATGGTTTACATAGTAAAAACTTAAGAGAAAACAAAACATTAAACTGACCTTTCTTTTTCAGCATCACACAAAAAAAATTCAAATAATACTGAACAATTCCTACCTACCACTTTGTTACACAACAACTTGATGTACAAATAGTGATATTTGAATTTCATTTATTCTACAGAATCAGGTTTCCTAGTATAAATTTGAAGTAATCACTATGTACACCAGGATTATAGCAACATTTTACATCTTATAAAGAAGATGGTACATTTGCTATATGGGTATGCTAATGTGTTTATGTAGTGTAGATACACATATACAATAAAATTTAAATACAAATGAGTTGCCTGTAATCATAGTGGGAGCAGACTGAGTAGGCAACCTGTGTGTTGCTAATTCTATCAATTAGATGCAACCTGTTGGTCAACACCTTTAGCATTCACGACTTTCTTATATTTCTCTGTAAACTCTTAAAATAGAAGGCTGTTGAAATTAAAGAGTGCCTTTGGCTGCCGTTTGAATAAAAAAATATCTTCAATGAGACACATGGAGACATACAGGGGGAAGGGAAAAGAAAGAAGACAAAATCCTTTCATAGGCTACCCAGTAATGTTTTCAGCCCACAAAATAATTAACCTCTAAACTGAGAGATATGAGCAGGCCATGTCGAAGGGCTGCAAGAATGAAGAAAGACACTTCTGCTACACAAAGAGAGATCCACTTGCATCATGCTGAATTAATCCCTCTATCCCAAAGGTCACTGTCATAGGCTAAAGCTTCCATGAGTCTCAGAGGACAAATATTCTGTCTCCGCAACTAGCAACCTGGTTCATTTGTTTGTTTTTTAACAGGAGTTGCCAGGGACTGACTCTGAAATAATGTACATACTAAACTTTCCAACAGAATGCATTATACAATTATTTAAAGTCATTCCAGCTTCAAATGTACTGTATTGTTCTCATTTGTGTGTCATAGACCATTAACCCTCTACAAATTTTGTGTCATCACAGCATTTCAGAATTGCGAGTACTTCAAGGTATGTGTTGGAAAAATCAAATCAGAAAGGAAGAGTGTCCACTTTCACAGTATAGAAACATTATCCCAACAGAAGCAAAAGTTTAAAATTAATGTCTTTGAAAAATATAATATTTACTGGAAAAGAAGACAGCTTAGATTTTAAGATGGCTCTCCCATACCCAAAAGAAAGTTTAAGAGGGAAAATTCACAGATCACCATTATTGTATTCTTTAAGATACTGTCCCACTTCAAAAGTAACTGGTTTTCCTCCCATGTCTATGTAATATGTCAATTTTAATTTGTCACCAGGTAATGGTTTGGAACCCTTAGACTGTATGATAAAGAACGTGTCTAATAATCTCATAATATACCAAATCAGTTTTCTAAGACCACCCAGACTTTGATGTTGCTGAAGGTCTTTGATTCCCATTTCTGTAAGTTTGAAGATCTGAATATTGCTCAGAGATTACCGTGTTATATATCAACTATCTACTAAGATTTTCCATCAGGTTCCAGTTCAAGTATTTGTCATACACAAATCAAGACTCAGATTAATGAACCATGTTTGATTTTTTTTTTGAATAATTTACATTCACATCTGTATTTTTTTATTCTCACCCCACACCTTGAAGTATTTGAAGTTCAGTGTTAAGACAGGTAATTTCCCCAGCAGCTTATCAAGTTTTCCATTTCAGGCTACATGATATTTAACTAAAATAATCTCATTAATAATATTTAGTGCCCAAAGTTCCCAAGCCCTAAGTGACTTGGGACGTCTAAAATGCAGATGACTCCGAGTTTAAATTTCAGTTTGGGGTTGTTGCCAGTGAACACACCTTCCAAGTCTAATGTTTCATATTGCATGTTTTAGTATTACAGTCCCTAGCTATCTGGTAAAATTGTTTATAACTAGCTTATGAATGCCTCATTAAGAGAAAAGCCACTCACTAATTTCAGTGGCAGTCTGGTCAGGTCCATTGGGGAAATACCTATTCAGCAGTCGAAAGTAAGTCAGGCTGCCCCCTTCTGAAGACGTAACTAATAAACCCAGTGGGAATGTTAAGTAAGGTTACGCGTAGGATCGAGTTGCCTGTCCTAGCTCGCGAAAACCGACTACCGTACGTCGAATGCTGGGTTATTTCAGTGGTTGATTTAAACCGACCCCGAAGTAGCGAGGATCTGAGACAGCCTCGCATAGGGATTCTCACGTACTCGATACAGGCGGTACTCGCAATGATTGTGGTGATAAGCGTAACCGAGGTAAATATCACAACCCTCGGTTTGGAATCCTCGGAAATGTGAAGAAACGTCGCGCAAAGGAGGAGAGCGCGCGCGCGGTTGGAAATAATAATAATAATAATAATAATAACAATAACAATAATAACAATAATAACAATAATAACAATAATAATAATAATAACAATAACAATAACAATAATAATAATAATAATAATAATAATAATAATAATAATAATAATAATAATAATAATAATAATAATAATAATAATGGGAAAATACCGCGCTCGCATGGAGCAAGCGTCGGGCTGGAGAGGATCCCGCCGGCTTTTTTGCCGGCTCCCTTTTCTCGCGCCAATCGCGGGAGCTGCTCGCTCTCCGCGCCGGGGTAACTTTATTAGCAGAAGCTCTGCCACCGATCTCTTTCCCCTCTCGCCTCGCACCCTCTGGAGGGAAAAGAACACGCTCTTGGCCCGCAGGCTCTGCAGCCAGTCAGGCCGGGAAGCGAGCGAGCGAGCGAGCGAGAGAAGGAGCGCAAGCTGCTTGCAGCAACCTCGGGAAACCCACAGACGCTCCTCTCCCTCGGGTGCAAACTACCTATTCCATACCCGCCCGGGGGTGGGAGAGGCTGGGCTGGGTGGGCCCAACCGAGCCTCTCGCGGGTGGGGTGCCCGGCGGAGAACAGGCAGCGGCGGGTGGGCCGAGCTCTCCGCCTGTCCCGCCCTCCTCCTCTTCAGCCCACCCTCCCACGCCCGTGATTGGTTTCGCCCGCCCCTCGTCCGGGCTCGGAGGCCGCCTCCCACCCAAGCTAAAGCGGCCAGTATGTGACTAGGACGGAGCCAGAAGGGAGCAGCATGCAATCTACTCTGCGCCAGCTGCCTCCGTCTGCCCAAGTGCCCCCGCGGCGGCGGCGGCGGCTCCTCTTGCTCCGCGCCCTGCAGCTTCGCCGCCTCGGCCTCTTCCTCGTCGCGCCGCGGAGTTGAGAGAAAGCAGCCCCAGCTGTGCGGGGGGTTTGGCGGCGGCGGGGTGGCGGTGGTGGAGGGAAGAGAGGCTGCAATGCCTAAGCCTCCTCCTCCTTCGCCTCCTCCTCCTCCCCCTGCTGTTTCTGTGCATCCTCCTTCTCCGCCAGCCTGAAGAAGGTGGGGGGGGTGGAAGCCGCTTTTCGCCCGACAAGGACACGCACACTTGCGCGCGCGTGTGTCGCCCCCTTCCCGCGCCGCTGCTTGCCCGCCCTGTGGGCGAAAGGTAAGGACGGAAGGTGTGTGGGGAGGGGGGGGGGAGAGCCACGAAAGGTTATTGGGGAGGAGCGGGGCTCCGTGGGCTTGTGGCGGCCCCGCGGAAGAAGAGCCCAAGGAGGCTCTTAGCTTGGCTTGGCCGCGGCGTCTCTCGCCGCCACACTTCTTTGCGCGACCCGTGGAACGGCTCGCTTGTAGTCGAGGCTGGCCGCTTCGGCAAGAAGAGTAAGTCGCCTCCAGCGGATTGAACGCCGGGCTCATGAATCCCCTCGCGCCTGCGCTCGCTGCCTGCATGGAAAAAACTTCCTGCTTGGGTGTTTTGGGTGATGTGCAAGACCAGGAGCGGTAGCGTGGCGGTGCTCTGAGGTAGGGTTTCGGGCTAAGGGGACGCGGGGTGGGATGTAGGAGAAGAGGAGACCTGCTCGGGAGGCGACATCAAGCTTTCCTTCCGCGAGGGCTGCCACCCTCCTCTCTTCCCGGCACCTTCTTTGCCATGCTCTCTCTGTTATACGAGACCTTTTTAACTTCCCTCCCGGTGCGGGTTGGAGACGCCGTCTCACCCCGCAGGATGGGAAAGGTGGTTGACTTTCTCCTCTGCGTCGAGGCGGTAAATGACACCAGGGGCTGTCATCTTGTTTGTCGGCCCTACGTGTGTTTTTAAAAGGCTCCGTTTTGTAGGTGGCTTGTTAAAAAAAAAAAAGGGGGGGGGGAGGAAGAACCATTGCAAAATAATCCATCATCACCACAAGGCAGAGGCTATCTTTAATTAAAGCTGTCTTGAAAGGAATAAAAAATGACAAGCTCCCACCTCAGAATTGATTCTGGAACAAGTCTCTCTTCTTCGTGCCCTTCGGTCACTTTTCACGGATCTTTTAAAAGATTATTTTGTTTAAATGCACTCAAAAATAAAAACCGGGTCTGGTAAGTTCCAGGTATGAGCTTTAGTTTACCTATCTCCCTTTCAACTTGGCTCCCCCCCCCATGGTCTTAATCCTATCCCCTCATCCTTTGCCCCCTCCTCAAATCCTATTCTACTTCCATAAAGTGCCTTCTAGGTGTCTTTAGGGAATTCCTTTTGTTGTACCCTGGTGTCTGCCAGCATGCACACAGTGCCAGGTTGAAGGTCTGTCCAGAAATTGCTTGAGGCCATTTTTATGTATTTGTAACTGTTGAAACCCACTTTTTACTGTTGAAAACGAATCCCAAAGTGTAGAGTCTTTAATATGCTTTTCAATCAATTCTGTCAAATTTGAAGAAAGTAGATAGGTTTGGGCTCAGAGGTGCTGTGTCTTTGTTGGCAGAAGTTGTATCTATGGATCAGCTCTCCCTCACAAACATACATCTTTTTAATGGAGCTTTGTTAATAGTGTCAAGACTATGTGTGTTCTTGTTTTCTTTGTGGTGAGCCATTAACATGTTACTGTTTAAAGAAATCAGGGTCTGGTATGGTTGTTATCTGTCCTCTGTGTTTCCCCACCCCACCAGTATATTATGAAAGCATAACCTCTTGTTCTTCTGTTCTTCGATTAAAAATATATATTGCAATCTAAACAAATTCAAACAAATAATCCTTACTGACATATTTAATATATAGATGAACTTGTGAAATAGTCCTATATTTAATACTGTAAATATTTAGAATAAGAACCATGTAGTAATACATGGTTCTTAAGCTAATTTATTCTATCTTCCTTTGACTTATTGTTCGCTAGAGTTTATTTTTGAGAGTTTACTAAAACAAGCTTTTACTGTTCGCCTTTAAGACTGCAGGTATCACGTAGCTGTCTCTTCAAATTAAGCAAAGAGCTGAAAGTTTTAAGTCTCCTTTCAGTAGCGTGACTTTTTTTTTAATAAAAACATGCAGCGTTCTTTGAATCCCTTTTAATAAATCAGCAGTAGCTCAGTATTATGATGGGATTAAACTAGCAATAGCATTTACTTTATAAAGTGATATATAATCATATTTTATTGATATTCTGCTGTTTGAAACTTTAGTTATGCACAGTAGGTTACCTGCTCATATTTGCATGAGAAACAAGGTTTTATTCTTTGATAAAGAGCCTCCCCCTCATTGTAGTAGTCTCTGGGAGAGTTTTTCCCAGCTTTCAATGAAGTATGGCATTAATATATTGGCTTCTATAAAAGAAAATTAATAATCAGTACAGTAGTTAGAATAATGTTTTGTGAAAAGGTCCCCCTCCAATATAGACAGTTTCTTTGCCTATAGGTGTTTCTTTGGAATGAATATCTTTAAAAGATGTAGTAGTTAAGTATTAAAACCAGCATAATAAATTTAGAATATGGCAATTTTACTATTTCTTTTTTTTTTTTAAATTGAAGTTTTCTCAACTGCATTACCATTTGATATAATTTTAGATAAATTGGGAATTCAATATGATAGCTTCTTGGATTATTCTGAACATATGTACTTCGGATGAACCAGTGCATTTGAAAGTTTTATATGAGCTAAAATTTCTAATACCATCTAATGTAGTATAGTTTTAAGAGCTACATTCATAGTTTTTAAAGCTTTCTCTTGACAATAGAAGCCATGAACAAGTGTTCAATTGGAATTATTGCCGGAAAAGAATATTTTATGGTTGTCATGAGCAATGGTAGCTGATCTACAATTAGGGCATGGTAGCTGATTTTCACCTGAACAAGTAGTGGTAAGAAGGGTAGAATTCAAATTCTTTGTTTCTTTGAACTGTGTTTCTAATGAATGGTATCCAAACTTTAGATGTTCAGTGCATGCAAAATTGATTTTATGGGAAAACTTTGCTTAGAATAAAGAGTTTTCCCCTGTTGCTGAATTCTTCCTCAAATGTAGTACAGAAGGTTTGAAGGAAAAACAGGTCATCTAGTCCAACCCTCTACCCCAAGGTTTCCTGTATAATCCAGATAATGGCATGTTCCAGGTAAAAAATACACACATAAAACTAACTTTAATGGAAAAAAGTGAAAGTGATTCTAGGCATACGCAACAGGGAAGTAGATATTGAGCCATTTTTTATCCTTTTAAAAATTAAGAATCTCATTGTTTTTGGGTTAGCAACATGAAAATGTTAATGCTACTATCTCACTCCGTTTTTTCAAGTATATATTGAAGAAATCATAGGGAAAGTTCCCTGTTATGTACAGCTCAAGAGCATTATTGTCACCTATTCATGGACAACTGCTTACAGGGCAGTAATTCCATAATTTTGTATTATGTATTGTAATTATTAATGTCAGTTAGCCATAATTTCTTTGCATCTTGATCAGTGGCACATAACCTTGCTATTTGCTTCTGTATGATCATTTTCATTTCAGCCTCATTATTCTCTCCATTTCCTTATATCCCTTTTATATTTAACTAGTTTGTGAACAAATATTTTTGAAATTAAGTCATATACACTAATGTATATATGTGCACAAAACTTTTTAAAAGATACACTAATTGCATATATTTTAAAATGTAATATAGTCCAGATGTATAACTCACTATGAACTAACTTTCACTTTTATTAAGATGTCCAAAATTTGGTTGCAGTTTTATTGGTGTTTCATAAAGGATCGTTAAAATCTAAATATCAAAATAATAATCTTGTACTTAGACAATATTTTATGGAGGAAGAACAGCCTGTTGGATTCTGCTGCAACTTTACTGTTTAAAGGAAGCAAGAGGATTGGAAATAACCTGCTCTCATGATCTACTTACAATGCAATAGAATGCAACTCTATAAAGGTCTGATTTATTAATGGGCGATAATTTAAAATACTCTGAGTTTGAATTACAATATCTTGATCTGAACATGAAATAATTACATACTTTTTTTAAAAAACTGTTTTTTAAATGAAGGGATTAAAATAAAATGTGAGAAATATTTTTTTAAAAAGTAGTTGCAAATGTTGGTGCCAAATGTATAGAAATGTTAACACCTTAGGAAATGAGGTTCTTTTTTGTCTTTTCCTATTAAAAAAAAAAAGATGTTACTTCTGTTTAAAAATAATTATAATTTATTAACATAGATTTAAACCAATATTAATCTATGGTGTTATCAATGAGCATCCTGTGCATCATGAGCAGTAATTTACATTTTTTTCATTTTATCAAAATAGATTTGTCCAGGCTAAGTGCCAACTGATGTTGTTAGAAACTTTAAGCTTTCAAAGTCTGTTTCCTTGACTGAATATATAGCTTAGGCAGGATTGTTCTGTCCTTATGCAGTGACGGAGATGAACAATCCAGGCAGAGTAGTTAATTAAGTCAGATAGTATGGCAAAGGCCGGTTGGGGGCAGAATGTAAAGGAGCAATGGACATTCCTACTGTCAATCTACAGAGGCAGAAATAGCACATCAATAATGAAAATTATGGAATCTGTGCCCTTCTTGGTGTTGTAAAATGTTGAGGTATAAATTAACATGTATTGATCAGGTTTGTACCATCAAGAAATGCACATTACATTTAAATTTAAAATTATTGGATGAGAAATGATTGGGTGTTTTACTGTGCACCCAAAAGGCATTACATGAAAGAAACCCTTACAATAAGGTTGCCTTTTCTTTTCAGATATGGAGGCTTATGCACAAAGATTAATGTTTCAAAGGATGCTGAAAAGAAAGCAACCATTTTGGAAGAACTGAAGAGTAGATCGGTAATTTGCATGGTATAGAGTTAGTGTAAAGTATTTTTTAAACTATAGTTCTAATTTGTTCTTAGAATAATATTTTTATCTCATCTTTTTTATGTATAATTCAAAGTGGCAAATATACCTAATATTTCTTCCCCATAAGAATAACTCTGTGAGATGAGTTGGGCTGAGAGAGAACATCTGACCCAAAGTCACCCAGCCAGGGGAGGACTAGAACTCAGTCTCCTGGTTTCTAGGCTGGCATGTTCACCACTAAAATACAGCAAACTAGTTTATCAGTTAAATATAGCTTAATTATATCACCCAATCCACCGCTTTCCAAAGTTTTATGTTATTTTTTTATGGTGAAAAAGCTTTTAATATACACATATGGGAAATATGTATATAAATATGTCAAATAGTCTTTTCAAATTTTGCAAGGATGCTAGGGAACCAGCTTGGATGGCTCTGAACCATGTTTTCTAACCATAATAAAACAGTCTTCCTCAATGTCAGTTTGAATAATTTCCATACTGTTCTGTGAGTTCAATATGACATATATCTAATGCAGAAATAATATGCTTGTCAATTGGTCTGGATTCAAAAGTTGCCTGGTCTGGTCTGGTCTGGCTCTTAGATCAAAAGAACCCTTAAAAATGTAAATATATTTGGAGTGACTGGAAAAGGCAGTGGTAAGAATAGGAAAGGCAGAGCTGTGTCCACAAGCTTGAGTGAAGCATCTTCAATTTATTTATTCATTTGATCCTTATGTATGATGGATAGGCTAGTTTAAATGAAAACGTGTGACAAGATCAGTAACTTTGGGAGTTATTGCTTTAAATTCACCTTGTGTAGTAGATTTCCAATAGATATTTGGAAAGCTCATGGAATGTAATCCAGTGATGAATATTTTCCCAGTTCAGGAACAATAGAACTAGGTGAGCAGTGTTATAAAATAGCCCAGTTGTTGCCATAGCATCTATCCTACTGGTCACAACAATGTTGAAAGTAGGAGATGTTAGTCGTTAGGAAAATAACCAATCCAAGTCATTGCAGCAGTTTATTTTATTTTTAGGAGCACTAGTCCAGAAAGTTTCACCAGAAGATTGCAGGTATTCCCTGTGGAATTCATCTTGGAATTTGGCTGGTATTTTTTGTTGTTTTTTTGTTCAAGGACTGACTGAATAACTGCTGATGCAGTGATATTCTGCATTTTGTTATCTTGGTTAAGTTAACCAAGTTAAGTTAACATTAAATTTGGTTATTTACTTTTTAACAAATCAGGATAGATAAAACTGAGTTTGCTGATACCAATTCTTATACGATTATATATTATCAGAGGAGAGCCATTTCGAATAAAAAAAACCCAAATCCCCAATTTATTTTATAATCTGTAGCCCGCAGATGGAATCCAAAAAAACCCTCTGGCCTTTCCTCCCTCCCTCGCTTCTTTCTTTCTCAATAGAAAATAAAGAACATTGCTGTTGCAATATTATATCACAATATTTTATTAAATGCTGGTAACTGTACACTTCAACCCATTTCCATAACCACATACAATCTACCTAATTTCTTTTCCCCTTAATCTCGTTTGGAGCTTCCAACATTTAACATCATTTGTGTTGACAAAAATGTGAGACAAAGTGTGTGACAACATCAGTATCCCCAAATTATTCTTTTGTGGGAAAGTCAGTGTAAAATCCAACAAGAAATAGCTTCTATGTTACCACCTATCATTATTTTTTTCCTTTAATAATAATAGCTTGCACAGGAAAACAAAAAAGTTATAGGGATCATAATTAACTTGTAATACATATATTCCGTTTGACATTGCTGGAATAAGAATGGGTGGAAAAGTGAATCAAACAATATAGCAAGAGCTTATGTGGCTTCCTACTTTTTCTTGATTTTGCTGTTATACTTTGGTTTCCTTGGTTAGCTAATGCTACCACTGACTTTTTTGGGGGGTGGGGGAGTTTTTTGGTGGGATTTGGTATGTGTATCTTATGACAACGGTTAACTTTTAGCTTTCAGGGTCCATAACTGGAGGAAGCAGATATAGTGGAATACAGCACCCAGTTCCTCAATGGTATTGTTGTATGTAGCATAACTATTCTTCATTTTTCTGAATTCTAATTCAGTCTATTTTTTTTTGTTTACTTCTTGTTACATAGATTTTATTTTAATATATAACATCAATTATGAGGAAAAACTTATACCATCATGATTGTAAGTGTATAACAGAAACTAAGCTGAATATAGTATATGTTTGAAAGTAATTATTAAAAAATACAGTATATGATCCACTTTCTAGATATAGAGCAGCTGAAAAATGACTTAATAGCTTACTGATTTTGCCTGTTTCATACCTTAAAAACCTGCCTAAGATACAGTGATTTGCTTTGAAATGCTTTCAAAATGCATTTTATTTAAAATAAAAATATAGGGACTGACTTCTACCCGTGTATTAATAGATATATAAATGTTAAAACTGTCCTGCTAAAGAGTTGGTTTGAAGCATGGACTGATTGTAAATGCTTCTGAGAAGACATTAGCTTGTTCAGTTGTGTTTCATGATCATCCTTATCTGTTACTTTCTCTGAGCTGTAAGAATGTGTTAAAATCCATTACGAGAGCATTGTGCTTCAGAATATATTAAAAGTGCTAAATTGGAAAACAGATTTCAATATGGTTGTCTCATTAGGGACTAGGGAAAGATAGCTTTAGACTGAGCTGTAGTGGGTTGAAGAGTATTAAGAAGGCTAAGCAGATCTTGGTTTTGAAGGGAGGCTGCTTAGAAGTATAGCATAGCTGCTTTGAACAATGTAATGGAAATGACATTTGTATTTCAAATCCACAAATTTAAAACAATCACTTAGGAGAGAATATCCAGGAATATGTTGAACATATTCCTGCTTCAGTCTAAGGATTTGACTAAATAGACTAGGCTTCTCTTCTCTGTTCTACTTTTTTGCAGATCTGTCACACTAGGATAGAAATGCACATGATTAATTCCAGGTAAAACCAACAGAGATATGATCCCTTTTTCTCCTAATAGTAATTCTCCAAAAAATAAAAATAAAATAAAAATAAAATCTTTATATAACCAAAACAGTTCCATCTGTACACAAGAGGGAGATATACCCACAGGTTTGTGAGAATCTCAAAGCTTGTTGAAGTACGTTAGAGAGAGAGGTTAAAATATGATTGTAGTTCTAACGGCTGTGAAGAATATTGGAAGCCACATCTTTATATATTTTTATATTTCTTTTTTGTATTTCCTTCTAGTTCTACTTTTGTTCTTATTGTATTTTTAGCTTTCTCTTTTTATATTATGTATCGTTTATTTATATATCAAATTTATATAGCTGCCTATCTCAAATGAGGTGCATTTGGGTGGCATAAACAAAGATATAAAACTATATACATGCAAAAGAACCCAGTCATTATTAAAAATTAGAAAAGTATATGGCACAGTAGAGATTTGATTAGCAAGGAGATCTCACCCGTTTGCTGAGAACCCAGACCTGATGATAAAACCAGTTTTTAAGAAACTTCCAGAAAGTAAGCTTTTATTTCTCTTTCCATTTTGTTTTCTCTGTTGTATTTCAGTTTATGTTAGTTATTATTATTATTATTAAAACTTTGAATACAGATTATATTAAAAAATAAAGTACAGAAAAATACCAATAGCCAATTATTTCATCTCAAATGGCTGATTGTGGGTTGGGTGAGCTTGGAATACTAAGTATTGGGGGGGAAACAGAAAATTTGGGATAAGGAGTTTATAATATATGCCGGAGGAGAGTTGATATGTAGAATCCCATTTTGAAGTTCTTCATACTTGAGCGTTTTATTTTAGGGCTTTGAATTTCCTTATAACACACACACACACACACCAGACATTTGTTGCTCTAAGTTGCATGGAACAACTTAAAATACAGAAAGACTTTCAAATTAATATTTGCCTTTTTCTGGTGGCAGTATATAAACATACTTTTTCCTTGAATTCTGGGTGCTATATCATAATCAATTGATTATATGCCATGAAGTAATTTTTGATTCCTAGTGACCACATACATTTTACTAAGTTGAGGTATTTTATTTTCTGCTTTGTTGCTTTTTTTGTTTCATTGTTGTTATAGCTGGTGTGACAGCCAGATGTTTAGACTAGATTTTTCAGTTTTATCCACTTCTTGAGTCTACTGCAAGTAACACTACCTTTTGCAAATTGACCAAGGGTAATTTTGTGAATGCTGATGGGTGTCCAAGTGGTGCTCCAGATATTTTGGGATTACACCCAAGATGCCTATCGCTATTGGTCCTATCTTGACTTTCTTTTGCCATAGTCTTTCTATATTTGCAGGTATTTGTATTTTGTGATTTTTCTCCAGTTCTTTCTCTTCTCTTCTGCCAGTTCTAGATAGTGCCACATCCACCAGTCAGACTTTTTTTTAATCTTATCAACAGTTATTCAGTCTGGGGTGTTATGTGAACTACACTTTGTCCTTCAACTCTATTTCTGATTCTATTTTCTCTGCATTCAAAAAAACCCACCGGCCAGAAAATAAACAAACAAACAAACAAAGAAACAAACAAACAAACAAACAAACAAACAAATAAATAAATAAATAAATAATAAATCACACACACACACACACACACACACACACACACCTTCTGATCTTTCAGATTCATGCTGGAGCTCATCTAGCTGGAGAGAAGTTCCCTGAGGATGTCCTCCAGCACGAGACTGCAAGCTTGGAAGACAAAACATCTGGTCCCAGTGACCGACCCAGATTGGGTCCTGCATCATTATCCTGGGTTACATATATTCGCCTTCATTCGTGAGGAGAAATTTTCACAAAATTCCTGAGCATACTATAGTATGTTTGTGCAGGTAAGATTACCAACCTTGCTGTCAAGCAAAATCAGGCATTTAGTAGCGAGCGCCATACCATGTGCACTAATCAAACAATTGGCAAGAAAGTAGGGGCAGTTGGGCACAACACAGGTTATGTAGACAGTAAACATAGCGTCAGACAAAAATATTTCAAGTGCCTATATACGAACAGGGTGAACTTGAACTGCTAATACATGAAGGTAGATATGATATAGTTGGAATAACAGAAACTTGGTGGGATGAAATGCATACATACTGGTAGAAGGATACAAATTGTTCAAAAAACCCAGACCCCATAAAAGAGGTGGTTGAGTTGCACTGTATATAAAGGACGACTATATTGCTTCAGAAATGTATGAAACCAAAGATGAAAACCTTCTAGAATGCATATGGGTCAATATATATATATATAAAAAGAATGATATGGCCATAGGTGTATATTATAGGCCACCCAACCAAGCAGAAAAAAATAGAGGATCTTTTTGCCAACCAACTAACAAATATATGCAAGAAGCACAATACAATAGTAATGGGGGACTTCAATTGTCCTGATATCAGTTGGAAAACTAAGTGTGCACCAAGTGAGAAATCAAATAGGTTCCTAATTAACCTAGCTGACAACGTTGTTGTCCAAAAGGTAGAGGATGGAATTAGAGGGACAGCCATACTGGACATAATTCTTACAAATAGAGAAGTGATACAGGGAGTTGAAACTGCAGGAACCTTGGGTGCAGTGATGGGATTCAATTTTTTTTCCTACCAGTTCTGTGGGTGTGGCTTGGTGGGCGTGGCAAGGGAAGGATACTGTAAAATCTCCAGTCAGAGGTGGTATTTGCCGGGTTTCCAAACTAATCAAATTTTTTGATACCGGTTCTCCAAAACTGGTCAAAACCTGCTGAATACCACCTCTGTTTGGGTGAGAATGACCATGTTATATTAGAATTCAACATAACACAAATACAAACAATAGAACATAATGACACCAGCGTCTTAGATTTTAAGAGTTGATTTTAATAGACTCAGAGAGAACTTGGGAAAGTTTCCATGGATGAAAATCCTAAAGGGATAAACAACTCAAGAATCTTGGGGAACTCTGAAAATATGATCATAGAAGCCCAGACCAGCACAATACCACTGAGAAAGAAAAACAAGAAATCCAAGAAGAAACCAGCATGGCTGCACAAAGATCTCTCTGGCAAATTGAAAGAAAAAAAGGACAAGTACAAAAAATGGAAAGAGAGACATACAAATAAGGTAGGATATCAGCAGATAGCCAGAATCTGCAAAGACGAAGTCAGGAAAGCAAAGTCTCAGAATAAACAAAGACTTGCAACTAAAGTCAAAGATAATAAAAAAAAGTTTATTCCAACATATAAATAACAAGAAAAAAATCAAGGAAGCAGTTGGTCCACTAAGGAGAGAAGACGGCAAGGAAGTAACAAGCAACAGAAAGAAAGCAGAGCTGCTTAAGTCATTCTTTGCATCGGTCTTCACGCAAAAACAAACTATAGCTCAACCCACCAAAAACAACTGTAATGGACAGACCAGAAATAAAAGTTAAAATAAGCAAAAAAAATAGTTAAGAGAACACCTGTCTGATCTTGATGAAAACAAATCACCGGGGCCTGATGGATTATATCCCAGAGTTTCAAAGGAGCTGGCAGAGGTCATCTCAGAATCATTGCACCATATCTTTCAAAAATCCTGGAGCATCGGGGAAGTACCAGAGGACTGGAAAAAAAGCTGATGTAGTTCCCATCTTTAAAAAAGGAAAAAAAAAACAGACCCAGGAAACTATAGACCAATCAGCCTAACATCAAAAAAGATACTGGAAATGATAATTAAAAAACAGATCTGCCAACATATAAAATCAAGTAAAGTAATAATTAGCAGTCAGCACAGGTTTGTTAAAAACAGATCATGTCAAACCAATCTTTTTTTTTTTTAAACAAATTTTATTAATTTTACAAAAAACAATACACAATCCAGGCATAACAATACACAATCCAGGCATAACAAAAGATTTGAAAAATCTTTTCCAAAAAAAATAATAATAATAATTAAAGAAGAAAGCCAATAGAACATATAAAATAACTCCAAATTGTAATATCCATATTTACATTATCTATTTAACTTCATATCTTATCCAGACTTCTCCTTTTATCCAAATTATATTTCTTGCTTATTAAAATTTTATTGCCTTTCATAAACATACAAAACACAAAACATAAACAAAACTAAAACATCTTTTCTGAAGGCTGCCTGATCTTGGGTTGAAATTCTTCACACAGACACAAATTCAAACATCATATTCACTTTATATATCCTTCCATATCTTATTATCATTTTCTTTTCTTTTTTTATAAACCAATTTTATCAATTTTACAAAAACAGTGCACAAACAATCAAGGCATAACAGCTTATAAATTCTTTTCTAAAAAAAAAAAAAAATTAAAGAAGAAAAACCAATAGAACATAATGATTCCAAATTATAATATCAATATTTACTTTATCTATTTAACTTCATATCTTATCCCAGCTTCTCCTTTTCGTCCAAATTATTTCTTGTTAATTAAAATTTTATTGCCTTTTATCAATATACAAAAAAAACCATAACAAAACCTTTATATATCCTTCCATATTTTATTACCATTTTCAATAACATTTTTTGTTCTATTTCCAACTATCCATTCATCTTTTTTCTTTTACTATACTTCTCCTATACACTAATTGGAGTGACGCCTTTAACTAATTACCCTAACTTAAAAGTACTTCATATAATACTTAATTTATCTTGGGATTCTGTTTAGTAGATTCTAAAATTACACAGTAAATTTTATACTCAAAATACACATATAAAAACACAATCTTATATACCTTCCAGAATCCTCCTTTTATCCTTAATTAAATTCACCCATTGTCTCTGAATAAACTTTTTTTCTTTAGATCTTGCTTCCCACCATTAAGGCTTCTCCTCCCCCCCTTTCTCTCTTGCTTATTCTTCTCCTTGCCCTTTTTACCCCTTTGTCTCTCCTCCTCCCTTTTTTACTCCCTTTCCTTTGCTTTCTAACCTTGCATCCACCTTTCCGCTCATTTTTCTCTGTTTTGGTTGTTTTTTCAAATCTTAAAATCCCCCTTTTCTTATCCTCTTTTTCCTCCTCCCTGGAAAAAAACCCATTGTTCATCAAAGATGGCTTCTTGTTCCTCTTCTTCTTTGTCCCAGTCATTCTGCTGCGTAATCAATTTTTCATAAGTACTTCTAAAAATTGAAATAAAGTGCCCAAAGTATCTTTTCCATCTTGTTCTTCCTTTTTATATTTTTGATATTCAGTCTTTAGTTCATCCACAAGCGATGCCATCCTGAAAAGAGAAACTTTCCCCAAAACAACCACCCAAGTATTTTTAATCAAAAATAATTCAAAAAAAGTTCCAAAAGTTTATATTTTTCTTCTTTCTTCTATTTCTTTTTCTGGGGTTACTATTTAATCAAAGAGGTCCAATTACCTTGTATCTTTCTTTGAGATTCTAGGCAATCTCCTCCTTTTTCCACTTCTGCTCCAATTTTTTTCCTCTCCCTTCCCACTTGCAACATCAATTTTTAAATGATCAGAAATCCATACTCTAATAAGGGTTTTCCAATTTCTTAAATTTTTAAGTCCAATATCCAAGAATTCTTTTGTCCCTTAACTTCAACTTTCAGAATAGTTCACCTTCAGTGCCCAAACAAATTTCAAATCTTCATCTGCTGTTTCCATGGGGTGGGAGAGTGAAGAAAAAAAAGTTCCCTTTAACAGCTTCTCCGCCGCTTTCGGTCTTCTTAGGGATACAATGTATCCTCCAGCAATTCAGACAGCTCAGTTCCAGCGAATTTAAAAGATGTTGATTGACCCGGCTCAGCCAGCACTTTCACTTTTCTTGCTTCCTCCAGCACAATCTTACCCGGTTGCAGGCTTCTTCGTGGCGGCCATTGCTGACCGCCACTCCACCACCTTGGGAAAGAGGGTTTTTTCCGGACAAGGAGGGGGTCTGTGACACCCCCAACCCCCTGTCCGGCTCCCCTCTCTCTTCGGCTGTCCCTACAGGGCAGCCATATCCCCCTGACCCATTTGGATCGGGGGTACCTCGGCGGCAAGTGCAGCAGGAATCGCGAACGGTTGCGAATTCCTGCTGCCACCGAAGCCACGTGGAACCGGAAGCCTTAAACCAATCTTATTTCATTCTTCAATGACTAAATTAGTAGACCAGAGAGATACTGTGGACATAATATACTTAGATTTCAGCAAGGCAGTCAACAAAGTAGACCACAACCTACTTTTTGTTATCTAGAAAAAAGTGGTAAGCAAGAAAAAAGATAGTACCACCACCAGATGAATTCGCAACTGGCTGATGAGTAGTCCTTAATGGGTCTAAGTCTACATGGACAGAAGTAAGCAGTGGGGTGCCACAAGGTTCCATCTTAGGCCCAGTACTCTTCAATATCTTCATTAACAACATAGATGAGGGAATAGAAGGGAAACTTACCAAATTTGCAGATAATACTAAGCTGGCAGGAATAGCTAACACCCAAGAAGATGGGCTCAAGGTCCAGATGGATCTTGACACACTGGGCCATATCTAACAAAATGAAATTCAATGTAGAGAAAAGTAAAGTCCTGCACTTAGGCAAGAAAAACCAAAAGTATATATACAGACTGGGTGAAACCAGGCTCAATAGCAGGAACTGTGAAAGGAATCTTGGAGTCTTAGTGGACAACCAGCTAAATATGAGCCAGCAGTGCAGCAGCAGCAGCAGCTAAAAAAGCTAATACAATCAAGATCAAGTGAGGTACTAATACCACTCTATAAAGCCTTAGTAAGACCACACCTAGAGTACTGCATTCAGTTTTGGTCACCACACTATAAAAAAGATGCTGAGACTCTATTCTAAAGTACAGAGACTGGAGACTAAAACATATGAAGAACGGTTACAGAAACTGGGCATGGCTAGTATAGCGAAGAGAAGAACCAGGGAAGACATGACAGCAGTCTTCCAATATTTGAGGGGCTGCCACAGAGAGGAGAGTAAAGCTATTTTCTAAAGCACCTCTAGGCTAGACAAGGAATAATGGATGGATTTAACCTGGAAACAAGGAAAAACTTTCTGACAGTGAGAACAATCAATCAATGGAACAGCTTGCCCTCAGAAGTTGTGGGAGCGCCATCACTTGAGACTTTCAAGAAGAGATTGGACTGCCATTTGTCAGAAATGTTGTAGGGCGGGGGTTTGGACTAGATGACCTACAAGGTCCCTTCCAATTCTTGATTATCTGTTATCTGGATTCTTGTACAAAATTCGTTATTTAGGAGTAAGACTTAACTGTGTTTACTAAGATTCTCCAGAGAATTTTGTACAAGAATCCCCGAGTGAAGTACAAGTTGGCTTCTTAAGTTGAATTTGTATGTAAGTTGGATCTTGCACTTACGAATGGACAGTCTATTTACACATAGTCCTCTTCATATGATGGGTTTCTTTGCCATTGTTACAATGATCTTCCCTGGAAATACTTATGAACTGATTCAAAGTTCCCACAGTTGGCCCCTCTGCAGTCATGTGATCATACTTCAGGTACTAGGCAGCCAGGCTGCATTTACAGCCATTTGCAATATCTCATGGTCACACAAGAAGACATTTTAATTCTGTGCTTTAGCATAACTGGCCCATAATGAAACATTGGTTGACCTAATGACTGCAGCATCTGCTTAATAGCCATGACAAGCACACCATAATCACAGTGTTTGCTTAATGACTACCACAGAAATGGTCATAAAATTGGATTGGTCATGTGAGTGACCCAATTGATGGCTGTCATGAGTTATGATCATGAAAGGGCAGGCTCCGTTATGGCCGTAAGTTGAAAACTACCTGTACTGAAAATGGCAGATGATGATCCTTTTTGAGCAGTGAACCTCAGAAACCATGCAATATTTTCATGAACTGTTGGCAACATTTGTTTGGCAACAAGCTGCATGTTACCTTTACAAGTATACAATTCAGGTTATAAAAACATTGTGCAGCTTCATCGGCTGAAGGAAGGACGATACTGTCTGCCCTTTTTAGTAATAGACAGCCTGTTGTAAGCATAGTCAGATGTTCTTGATCTGGAGACTGCCTGTTGTAGGATTGTAGCAATCACAGGCAAAAAATATGCTAGCAGGCAATAATGGAAGCTAAAGACCAATTTGCTTGAAGGACATTATTTTTGGGAGGTTGATTTGGTTGCAATCTGATGCAGATTGATTTAATGTGCTTTTCAAATGAGCATTGGATTGTAGTATACTTCTAACTGAAGATTGTTTAACCCACACTAGCTGCCTGAAAACACCAAATAAGGCCACCAAATACCGTATATACTCGAGTATAAGCCGAGTTTTTCAGCACATTTTTTGTGCTGAAAAAAATCCCCATGGCTTATACTAGAGTCAGATTCCCCTCTGAAAAAAAAATGGTGTGGAGCTCCGAAGCTGGGCAGCCGCTTCCCTGCTTCCGTGTTTCCTTTGCAACTTTTAAGCATGGGGGTAATCGGAAGCAGAAAAGTTCTTGCTTGAGGATATATTGTTTTTTCTTTTTTTAACTGTTTTTTTGGGGGGGAAGACCCACCGCCATGTGAGAATGCTCAGACACGAAATCTATCCAACCGAAAATAAGTGTGTGTGTGTGGGGGGGGATTTTAACAGAGGGAAGATGTAGGGAGAAGGCAAAAGCGACAGAAGATCCTTCAGGGGAAACTGAGGGGGAGACTCACCCTTGGTCCAGATGAGCCCCCTTCCCCTTTCTCTAGGCTGAGAAAACAACGCGAGCCGAGGTTGCTTCGGCTGCACTCAGCTTCATTTCCTCAGCTCCAGCTGCTTTCAGTCCACTCTGGAGGAGGTGGAGGAGGAGGTGGTGGCAGCTCGCGTTTTCTAAGCTCTAGGCTGAGAAAGTAATGCGAGCCGAGGTCACTCCACTCAGCTTCATTTCCTCAGCTCCAGCTGCTTTCAGTCCACTCGGGAGGAGGGGGAGGAGGAGGGGGAGGCAGCTCGCGTTGTTTTCTGAGCTCTAGGCTGAGAAAGCAATGCGAGCCGAGGTCGCTCCACTCAGCTTCATTTCCTCAGCTCCAGCTGCTTTCAGTCCACTCGGGAGGAGGTGGAGGAGGAGGTGGTGGCAGCTCGCGTTTTCTAAGCTCTAGGCTGAGAAAGCAATGCGAGCCAAGGTCGCTCCACTCAGCTTCATTTCTTCAGCTCCAGCTGCTTTCAGTCCACTCGGGAGGAGGAGGTGGTGGCAGCTCGCGTTTTCTGAGCTCTAGGCTGAGAAAGCAACGCGAGCCGAGGTCGCTCCACTCAGCTTCATTTCCTCAGCTCCAGCTGCTTTCAGTCCACTCAGGAGGAGGGGGAGGAGGAGGAGGTGGTGGTGGCAGCTCGCGTTGTTTTCTGATAGTGCAATCATTTCCCAAATTAATTGATTCACTAACCCAAAAGAAGAAGATGTTGATGACAGTTGGAGGCAGGAGTCACTCTCTCCCTTGCAAGAAAAAACCAAGAGCCGTTCTTATGATATTTCTCTCTCTCTCTCTCTCTCTCCCCCCCCAATAAAGTCAAGCCCTTTCCAGCACGTGCGCGCGATCTGCCCCCGCCGCTTTGCACCTTGCAAATGCAAAAACCCTGGGGTTTTGCATTTGCAAGGTGCAAAGGGGCGGGGGCGGATCGCGCGCATGTGCTGGAAAGGGCTTGACTTTATTGGGGGGGGGAGAGAGAGAGAGAGAGAGAGATCATAAGAACGGCTCTTGGTTTTTTCTTGCAAGGGAGAGAGTGACTCCTGCCTATCATTGTCATCATCATCATCTTTTGGGTTAGTGAATCAATTAAACCTTTCATGATAGTGAGATCGTTTCCCAAATTTCCCTTAAATCAGGGAAGAAATCAGAAACAAACCTTTGGGCTGAGAATAAGCCTGTTCCTATGATGCCATTTTTGTTCACTGCAGTGTGAAAAGTGTGAAAAAACACACTTCTTTTTCTTCATCTTCTTGTTCCCTATTTACTGGTCTCTTTCAAAGAGGAAATTGTGAACATCAGACTTATTCTCAACTGTCCTAGTGAAAGTTTTTATTGGTATCTATTTTTATTTTTGAAATTTACCAGTAGCTGCTGCATTTCCCACCCTCGGCTTATACTCGAGTCAATAAGTTTTCCCAGTTTTTTGTGGTTAAATTAGGTGCCTCGGCTTATATTCGGGTCGACTTATACTCGAGTATATACGGTAGGTATTCAAACCACTTAAAAATGTATCATTAAGCGACTGAGCTATTCCCAAGAAAAATAGGTAGACACTGCATCACTCTTTTAACAGTTAATGAACTTTAACATAACTATGTAAATTGGACTGTTATTTGTCTTCAAATGTTGCTGGTGCCATATTATAGGGAATTAATTAGACTATGGTACCCAGAATGTAATCTATAAAGCTGCACATTGATAGGATAGAATTTCCCAGGGCCCTGATACAGTACTAACTACTTCTTTGTAAAATAATAAAAATGAAAAATAACCTTTCAGATAAATTTTCTTCTTTCTTAACCATAACCTCATCTTGAGATGTTTTAACACTAATGAGAGTAGTATTTGACATTGAAGAATTTTTAAATTAGCCACAGGTGGCTTAAAGGTGGCTTTATATGTTACAGGTTAGGCTTGCTGTAAGACATACCATGGTATATAGGATTCCTTTAAGATGGGAAGCCTTTTGTCTGCAAAAGACTAGCCACAAAGGAGCTGAAATAGAAACATGTATGGTGCCTTCTCCTTATCAGTAAATTTGGAGCATATTGGTGTTTATAGAAGACCAAAATTATTGTAATTTTAACTGCAGGTAGTCCTCAATTTAAATCCACAATTGGGACTGAAATTTCTGTTATTACATGATCACCAAGTCTGTCTCGATTTTATGATCTTTATTGCTATGGCCATTAAGTGAATTGCTGTAGTTGTTAAGTAAACCATGTGGGCAGTAAATGAATCTGGCTTTCTGCATTGACTTTGCTTGTTGGAACACCACTAAGAAGATTGCAAATGGTGCTCACGTGACACACACCCACACCCCGCACAACAATCATTGTAAATGTCAGTTGCCAAGCACCCAAATTTTGACCATAAGACTGATGATCATAAATGCAGTGTCTGATTGTGTCATTTTTCAGCACCATGGTAACTTTGAAGGGCTGATAAATGAACAATTTAGTTGAGGAATACCTGTAATGTATCTATGCCCTTCTTTTCCTAATATAATAGAAACACTTTTTTATGGTTAATAGATTTTCAAATCTTTCCTTTTTCAGTAATTGCTGATAATTTTATAACACTCCTGAGATTACTGGGGTTGAAGACCTAAGAATGTACTAATTCTATGTTTTTGTTTTTAGATTTGTCTAAATACCTTTTCATATGAAATCTACTAAAATAGACTCTCCTTAAGATGTTATGTAGTATGTTTGAAACTTAGAAAGCCAAATTATTTATCACATCTCAAAAGCTTTATTTTTTTCGTAATATTTCTTGTTTTTGAAAATGCTAGAGTACCATTAAATTATTTGTAGGTGGTCAGAGATCTTGAATCTTATCTTTCAGTGTCCCAAATTGAAACCAAAGCTACAGTGTATGAATGATTACCTGAAAAATTATTTTATGGTCCGAATTATTGGTATGTGAGGAAAAGAAAAATGTTTCCCTGAAATAGGTAAAATATGGAATTATTTCAGCTACTGAAGCACTGTACATCTCAATGTGCCAAAAAGTTAATCTAACCAAGATTTAAAAACTGCTGTATTTAATAAAAAAGAGGGACTACTGGAAGTGCAGTAAAAGATAATTTTTATACAAAGAAGAAGAAAAGGAAATCTTGAAGCTTTGGGAACAGTTAAAGTTTGGATAATTAATAGTTTACAAGAATAGCTGTTCTTGCTCTTCTTATAATATCATGAAATTCCCTATGCAATATAAGTGAATATGGAATAAAATTATAGAGAAGAGATTCATAGATCTATACCAAGCACCACGATTTATACTTGTAGTTAAAAAGAGCTATTAAGAAGATTAATTTAAAATGAACCTCCCACCCCCCAAAAGAAGCTTCAAAAAAGAGAAGCTGCATGAAACTGAGGGCTTTTTATAATAATAAATTAGCCAATTGTACACATTATTTTAATAAGATAATTGGATAACAAAACAGTAATAAAGTAAATCCAATATTAAAATATGTATATTATTATAAAGATTTGATTAATGTTTATAGATAACAGATTTCAAGTAAATATAATCAAATGGTTGATTGTCTTGAATTACTGAACATTATGTGGAACTAATATAAAAATGAAGATTTTATTTTTGTTTGTAAAATCAATATATTTAAATTTCATTAAGTTTCAGCTTTACTTTATTTACTTGCTAACTGCTAATTGTGTTTTGGAAAGATGTGTATCTGTAGGATATTTGTCGTGGTTTTCTGAAATATAGTGTCCGCCCTCTTTTAATCTGGTGAGGAGATATATCCATTGGTTGCTTATTTAAATTGCAGTATTCTAGTTATTTGAACATAGAAATTGTGGTTTGCTTAAAACAAGGTAACAAATCAGATTATAAATTATATTTTTTTCTTTTTATATGATGTTTTATATTTGTTTAAGCCGCTTGGAGTCACCATGTGTGAGTAGGCAGCAAAATAAATTTTCTAAAATAAAATAATTAAAATAGAAAAACAAAATGTGACTAGAAATTGTTGATTTTTGGAACAAGCCAATAAAACATGGAAATAAATAATATGCAAGCCTCAATCTTTTGTTGTTTTATACTTGCCACAACTTATACAATATTACTTAATGGGAGCAAGTTTAAAGGATCTATAGTATTTGTTTTAGTTTTATAGTGGAAGAAATTTGCTAATTTAATAATCCCTTAGTCTGACTCTAAGACTCAGCAGTTTAACCTGGACAACTATTCTACTTCATTTCCAAACAGCAGCGTTGATTTTTCTTCCCTTTAATGCAGAAGACATTATCATTTTATTATTATGTGTGCTAAAAAGTACTCTTCGGTCCAGTTTGGCATCTGATCAATACATGGATGTGATTTTCTTGGGAATATGCTAGTAAAACTACATCGCGATTAGATATTGAAGCTACCTAGACTGGTTTACTATGGCACTTTCAGTGGAAAGTCAACATTTTGAAGACTGTTTAATTGAATTCAGTAGTTCACTTAGGAGTAAGCAACTAGCACCTTTGCTCAGATATCCTGGTATGATTTCCCAAAACTGTAGAAACATTGAAATTCTAATTTTTTAGTCTACAGGATTGATTCAGATCATCTTGAACTTTTGTGTACACATTAATTCTTGCCTCAAATTAATACTGGGTGTTAATAGCACAGTAGGGGACAGAAAGGAAAGGAAGATGTACATATACCTAAACACACAGACACAATGAGCAAATACAAAGTTTCTGCTGTAAAATCTCCAGGAAAGTACCAGGTTTTTTTTTAAACAATGTGTAGATGACACTATCATCTACACCTAATAAGATTTCTACAAGTCATTACTGCAGCATTTGAATTTTTGTTTATTAGATGTCCTCATTTGGGAATATTGGCAAGGATTAGTTGGTGCCAGATGTCTTCAGTGTTGATATGTGGCCTTTTTAGGATATTGTTATAGTGTGTGAATTGTATTTCCCAACTCTGTTCCCACTAATATCTTATGGAATTTGTGAAGGCAGCTTACAGTCTTGTTCGAATACACATTTCACTAGATCTGTACTAATTAATCATTGAGAATTATATTATCAGAGATATACATATACAAACACAAACACACACACATATTTGGCTATTAGTGTCATAATTTTGGCTAAGATTTATAGTTACTGTTGACCCTTTTTCATTACAAGTTTGCTATATGTCCCTTTGGGAGAATGTGTCTACCTCACTTTCCAATGGGTAAGGTAATAAAAATAAAATTAAGAAATCATCCCTTTTTAATCTTCCCCTCAATTTCTCCTAGAGAACTTGAGCAGGCAGGTGGGGTGGTCAGATCATAATTGTTGACTCACAATCACAAACTAATGAGAAGTCTTCCCTCTGTAAGTTTCTCACTTCATTTAGATGATATAAAGACTCTTCTTTATGATATACTAGGTTCCATAAATATAATTGTCAACTCATAAAACATTCATATGCCTGTTTTTGAGTTGCCATAAATGGGGGGGGGGGGGGGGAGATCTGAAGAAGCATTATGGCAGTTTAAAACCAGAAGTACATTTCACCCTTATCTACAAAGATTGCAGCTAGGCTACTGGATCTTCTGCCCACTAAAATCCTTCATTGGAGGATCTGATTTATGATATACCCAGGGGGGAGAGGGCAAACAGGGTCACAGGTGATTGTAAATTATGTATGACAGAGTTTGTTACATTTAGGTTAATGCTAGCATGTTGCTCCTAATAAATCTTTTGGATTTTTTTGAAGCTTGGCTCGAGGCTAATGATTTAATTAGGGCAATCACCGGAATCCTAACAATAATCTCTTAATTCTTTTTAGCATGCCTATAAGAACAGCGACTTGGATCAGACTATGTCTCATGTTGGTCCAGTATTTTGTTTCTCACAAGGGCCAACAGATACCCCTATGAGTTGACAAACAGGAAGTGAAAAGTTACCGGTAGTCCTTGACTTAATATCCATTTGTTTAGTGACATCCATTCGTACTTAAAATGATACTGAAAAGAGAGACTTATATCCAGTCCTTGCCATTATGACTATTACAACTTCCCCATGGTCACGTGATCAAAATTAGGGCACTTGACCACTGCATGTATTTTTGACAGTTGCAGTGTCCCAAGGTGATCGGATCTGACAAGAAGAGTCAATGAGAGAAACTGTATTCACTAAACTCTGTGATTTGTGGCAACTGTGGCAAAAAGATCATAAAATCAGGCACAACTCACGTAAGTGCCACCTTGCTTAGCAAAGGAAATTCTGATCCCAATTTTGCTCATAAGTGGAAGATTACCTTTACTGTCCTATTTTTGTTTCCATGAATGACGATGGGCAGTATCTTTTCTAACAGTGTTCAGTGTATCTTTTCTAACAGTGTTCAGTAAAAAGCATAGAGCATAGAATAATAGAGTTGGAAGGGACCTTGGAGGTCTTCTAGACCTCTACTTGAGCAGGAGACCCTATGCCATTTCAGATAAACAATTGTCCAGTCTCTTTTTGGAAGCCTCCAGTGATGGAGCACCCACAACTTCTAAAGGCAAGTTGTTCCATTGGTTGATTGCTCTTACTAGTAGGACATTTCTCCTTAGTTCTAGGTTTTTTCTCTCCTTGGTTAGTAAACAAACATACACTTCTGATGGTTTTTTTAGTACTTGTGACTATTGTTAGATATAAAAGTATTTGGATTACTATTCTTACTTACACGTGGGGCTTCATACAAATAATAGGTTGAGTATGTTTTTTCCCCCTGTTTTTAAACTATAGTGATAACATCTTAATTATGAATACTGTTTCTCCAGAAAGCTCTCCCCCAATGTGATTCAGATAGTTAATATAAAACGATCTACAGTATATTAAAAAAAAAAAAGCAGTAGTCTAAAAGACCACTAAAACTTCATCAGTAAATCACTGAATGAAACCAATTTTCAGCTATATTTAAGACTAGCCAAAGATGGAACCATAAATTACTTCCTTCAGGTTACCACTTGAAAAGGTTATGTCTGTAGAACCAGCCAATCTGATGGAATGTGATGGCAGAGCCTGCAAGCAGGGAAGGAAAAGTCTATCTTAAATTGGGGTATTTTTCTAAACCTTGTAATAATTCCATCAGTTCTGGAAAACGTTTTTTTCACCTTTAAGAACTTGTCTTGAATTCTTTTGGTGATTTCCCTTTTTACCCACCTGGTCTTAAAAATATTAAATTGCTAGAATTTTTATCTAGGGGTCTTGGATTTTACATACTATGAGCTAGCTAGCTAACAATGTTTTCCCCTTTTTGCTTCCATATTATGTTAAAGATGGTTATTGGAAAAGAAGGGGAAATTCTGATTCCAATTCAGAGGTCCATATTTAGAATCACAAATATAAATTTTCTATTCTTTACAAAATTCATAATTTTGTAAAAAATAATAAATGTGAAGGATACACTCAACCCAGTGGAGAAGATTAAGCTTCAAATAATTCCTAGCAGTTTATTTTCTTTTTGTTTTTTGCTGTGGAAAAGACCAAGCATTTCAAAATGCATTTTTTCTTCTTCTCATGGAAAATTTATGCTAAACAGAGAGAAGCAGAATGTTTTCTAAAGCCAATGTAGTTGTAAGCCATTATGAGTCTGAATATGATGGAGGCATTTTTCAAGAAAACTCTGTGAGTAGCTGTCTGAAATAAATGCAAAAGTGAGTATAGGACTCTTTAGGAAGACCTGAAAAGCATCCAAAGGAAGTACTTAGACCGGTAGACAGAGAGACAGCCAGGTGCAGCTTCTGAAGCAGTTATGTGAGCCTTGCAAAATATGTTGCTTTTGCAATTCAAAGAGAGGTACTTTGTATGCACTCCAACATTTTGCAAAGCCTTTCTTCTCAATACTTTCCACGGTCTCAACTCTTCAGCATTTTGGAAAGAAAGTACCAATTTAGGGGCTTGGTTTATAGGATTCTAGAACCTGCAAATTAAAAAGCATCAAACTAAGATAGCTACTGATTAAATAAACAGTTGCCAGTCAGGGAGCATATATCTCCCAGATAAATGTGATGTTCTTTAATCGAGTGAAGATAATCTTATGGGATTAAATTGAGTAGAATATCATCATACTAAAAAAAACAAAACCCTTGTTTTCATTTCTTTAGCATTTGAAGCTGGGATCTGAAGAACTGTGTAAATAATTTTTCAAAGTTTCTTTGGGCATGTTTTTAAATTTCGATTTGAAATGTGCATGCCCTAATGTTTCAGAAATCGAAGTGTAGCATTATGACATGAACTTCTTGAGAGTGTTTATTTTGAAAGCCTTGTTTGGGAAATTAACACTGTGAAGCATTAACCTCAAAGTAATCTTTAATTACATTGGAAACACCAGCGCTCTGTCTAAGATTCATTGCAGACAATAATGTCTTCTCTAGGTTGCTCTGGTAAAAGCCTTTAATACCATTAACTAATCATCACTTTTGTAAAGTGCTGTACTTCATTTCAGTCTAAATTAAAATAATAAATCTGATTGTTTCTAAACAAATCGAACCAAGTTCACTTATTTATTTTTAATCATTTTCTGGAAATTTTTATGCCTCTTCATTCCATCTTTTCCTCTAGAGAGCAATCAACACGTTGTTGGAAGGTGTCGAGTTTAAAGCTTGCTAATATGTGAAAATCAAGATCATTTATGTGCTCTTGAGGTTTTCTTTTTAATAATTCAGAGACTATAATTTATTTCCAAAAGGAATCAAACAATAAAGTATCTATGTAGTGGCATGACTTCAGAAATTGAGAATGCCTTCAGGATTATAGTATCATTTTAAAACATTGTTTTGTAGTTTGGAGGTATAAGGAGGAAGATAATTTCATTTCTCTGTTTTAAAAAGCAAAATGGCCTTGCATTATTTGAGGTGTTCCCTGCCTCCTAATCCAATCATAACTTTTTTTGGGAAAATAGCATACGTATTGGTATTCACCATTTACCAGCTTCTATGTATTTCTTGCAATGGGTGATGTCAACAGCATTCAATATTCCAAAATTATACATCTGTGCAATGACACCATCAGTGTCCTTTTATTCAGCTGGAATGATATTTATGTATTTATTTGATTTTTATTCTAAAATGGAAAGCATACCTCATATTCCTTCCTTCTGATATTCCCCACAAACTTTGTAAGATGGGTTGGACTGAGAGGTCAATGGACCCAAGCTGGCTTTCATGCCTCATCTTTTATTTTTTTTTATAATTTTGTAACACAGCTAATTTTTGTGAACTTTCTAATATAAATTGTTGCTTGAGTTGTTGTAATTAGTTTAGTTGGTATACTTATGGGATTATTAAGGGAGCTGTTAGGGATACACACCCTAGCAGAACGTGCAACGGCAGTCTAGCAGGCAGGCAAATGATGTGAGATAAACGTTGTTGTAGTTTACACTCAGTAAGACAGATACACTGTGCCAGTTAAATAATTTTTTATTCCAGAAGAGTTATAGCATAGTCAAAACAGTCCATATGTCATAAACTAGTTCAGTCTATCCAGGGATTAATCAGTTGCAAAGTCCAGGGTTGAAAATAGAGGTCAGCAAACTTACAAAAAATCAGTCCAGCAATATATCTCTTTTGCAGTCAGAGATATGAAGAAAATCAAACCCCTTTTCTTTGTTTCAGCAATAGCAGGGAAACACACGCAGTTATCACCATCAACCCAACATTGTCAGCTACTACAGTAAAAGCCAGCTAACAGTGAGCTCTCTTGCTCTCTCTTATGGTGATTTTACAACCGCACCCAAAATACATGTTTTACAGTTAAAGTGATACACACACTTATACTCACTAACATAGTTTATATATTATTTTTACCCAAACTAAG
The DNA here is from genome assembly GCA_033807585.1 of Hydrophis major. Classification (NCBI taxonomy): domain Eukaryota; kingdom Metazoa; phylum Chordata; class Lepidosauria; order Squamata; family Elapidae; genus Hydrophis; species Hydrophis major. Next base: position 247,962,884 of record CM066328.1, on the reverse strand, counting down.
TTAGGTAACCAATGTTATCCCTAACATTCTCCCCTTTTGGGAAATGTAATAATATATAAATCTATTTACAATTTCAACCCATAGTTTTCACAATTTTCTTTGTGCTTGACTGCACCTTGGGCTTTTGTAAATCCATCAGCAATGTTTTCATCAGTCATGCAATATTCCAATCTCATTAAACCAATTTTTACAGATTTTCTTACATTCAAATATCTAAGGTCAGTATGTTTAGATCTAGTTTTTACAGCAATATTTGTAGCCAACCGTATGGCTGCTTGATTGTCCTCATAAATTACAATGGCATCCTTAACAGTTACTCCCATATCTAACAATAACTGTTTATACAGAATTAAGTCAGTACATAATAAAGATAGACATGAAAATTCTGCTTCCATTGTGGACATACTTATGTGTTGCTGTCTAATTGACCTCCAACCAATCAGTGTTTTACCTAGTAGTATAGCCATGCCTGAAGTTGATTTTCTAGTTTTTATATCTGTTGCAAAACTTGCATCAGCATATGCACTTAAAATCAAATCATCTTTTGGCTCTAAATACAATACATAGTGCATTGTCTTTTTAAGATACCTTAATATACGCTTTAGCGCTTGCCAGTGTCTTTCATTGGGTTCAGCATTGAATCTTGCCAATTGATTAATGCTATAGGCAATGTCTGGCCTTGACCAATTACTTATGTATGATAAACTACCTATTAATGATTGATAAATAGTCTTATCAAATTTTGAACTTTGAGCATCAGTATGGCAAAATTCCTGACTCATTGGAGTTTTTGCCGGCTTACAAAGTTCCATTTTATACATTTTTAGCAATTGGTAAATTTTATCTTCTTGTGATATCTTATATCCACTATTGGTTTTGTTTATTGTCAATCCTAGATATTGTCTTATTTCTCCTAATTGTTTTAATTTTATTCTCTTACTTAATAATGATATTATCTCAGTAGCTTCATTATTAGTCTTAGTAATTAAAGCAATATCATCTGTAAACAACAACAATAATGATACCATTCCATTTGTCTTTCTTTTAAATAAACATGGATCAGCTAAACCTGCTTTAAATCCTATATTATTTAACTCTTTTACAATATATTGGTTCGATTCATAATCAGATTGTTTCAATCCATACAGACTTTTATTCAGTTTCCAACAGTCATTATTATTTTTATCATCCTTTATACCTACTGGTTTTCTTAAATATATAGTGTGCTGCAATGGTGCATGCAGATAGGCAGTTTCTACATCTAAATGATTTATGATATAGTTTTTCTTAGCTGCCCACACTAAAGCTGCTCTCAAGGTTATTGCCTTTAAATTTGGTGCAAATACCTCATCATAATCACATGCAGTTTGATTAAATCCTTGAGCTACCAACCTAGCTTTATGGGTAACAGTCCCATTTTTACCAGTTTTTAACTTAAATATCCATTTACAACCAATGGATTTTTCATCTGGAGGTAGTTTGGCATTTTCATAAACTTTCATTTCCTTTAATGAATTTAATTCTTTCTCCATTGCTCTATGCCAATTTTCTTGTTCCTTTGCAGGATACATTCTAAGTTCTTCAACAGTAGTTGGAACTTTACTAACTTGGCAAACTATAATTGCTTGATACTGTCAGGTGGTCTGGTTACACGTGTTGTACATCTAGGTATTACAGGGCTTATAGGTGGACTTTCATGTTCTACCTGTTCCTGATTATCTATTTCTTCCTGTTTTGGTATTTTTTCCTGTTCTGGTCCTATATGCTCTTCCTGTACTTCCTCTTTAATTGTACTCTTCTTATTACTGATTTGTTCTTTTGGTCTTTTGTAGGGTTTATAATTACTTCCTTACTTGAATCTTGTTCCAGTTTTTCCCATCCTACATATTCTAGGAATTTGGCACTAGCACTACAGTAAACTCTAGATGTACCTTTTTCCCAGAATCTGTATGATTTGTGATTAGATTCATAAACTACAAAGAATAACTTTTTAGCCCTATGTTGCCCCTTATTTCTCAGTTGTGTAGGAATATGCACCCATGTTGGTGCTCCAAATGTGTGCATGTAGCTTAGGTCAGGTTTTCTACCATGCCACCGTGTGAATGGTAATTCACCTGTTGTTGAGTTAACAACATTATTCAGTTTATGATTACCACACATTATTGCTTCTCCCCACAAATTTTCAGGTAATCCTGAATCTGACAACATAGTACGAGCCATTGCTTGAATTGTTTGGCCTCGTCTTTCTATAAAGGCGTTATGTTGTGGCCTATATGGTGTAGACCTTTTATGTTCAACACCTGCCAACTTCAGTTTATTTTGGAATTTATTGTTTATAAATTCTGTACCATTATCAGTGATAAGAGTTACTAACTTCCTTTTAGTTTTTCTTTCTGCGAATTTAAGCCAATTAAAGAAAGTTTGATATGTTTCCGTTTTGCTTTTCATTAGATAACAGAAACCATATCTGGAATAACGGTCCATTATACTTAGTATATAACAAGCACCTCCCACACTTGGTTTTTTAGGACCTATAATATCAGCAAATATGACCTCTCGAGGCTCCTTTGTTTTAAACCCATTAACTCTATTTGCTGGCATTTGCTTGCTTTTTTCTTGACTACAAGTATTGCAGTGCAAATACTTACTGCAAGGCTTCAGTTTTATACCTTCAGATAGTTCAACCATTTTCTTGAGCATTTTAAAATTTATATGCCCCAAACGTCTGTGTAACAAATGTATGCACTCATTATGAGGTTTAACATTATTATAAACTGTGTTAGCTACCTCTGAATGATTATCATTTAACACATACAATTCACCTCTTAAAGTTGCAGTCACTTTTTTACCTTCTTTTTCAATTATGCAATTGTCTCCCCTAAAGGTAATTACATAACCTAGTTTAACCAAAACTCTAACTGAAAGCAAATTAAACTTAAGTTGTGGTACATATAACATTTTTACATTTTCTCTTATGCAAGAACAATATGATATATCTTCACCTTTAGCTTTCAGTTTCCATCCATTAGCTAACGATATCTGCTGTGAACTCATGGACATCTTAATAAATATTTTCTTATCTTTCCTTATGCAGTGCAATGCTCCACTATCTACAACCCATAAATTACTATTCACAGTTTCGTTGCTATACATGGCTAACTCTAAGCATTTTTCATTCTTTTGATGCCTTTTATCTTTCTGGCTGGCATTTTGGCTTTTTCTTTTTTTGCAGAATCTAGCCAAATGTCCTTTTCCTCCACAATTAAAACATTTTTTAATTGTATAGGCTGACGAAGATAATTTCTCTTCTTCATATTGTGGTTTGTTCCCCTCTGAATTGATCCCTTTCAAGCCTTCTCCTGGCTTCTTCAATTAATCTGCCAGTAATGTCAGTTAATGTGAGGTTATCTTTTGGCAGAACCTCAAGTGAAGTTACGTAGTCATCGTAGCTATTATCTAAAGAAGATAAAATTATATAAACTTTGTGTAGTTCTCCTTAGAGCTGTTCGGATCGTCCAGAGAGTGAGTGGAGCTTCAGTCTCTGCTGTTGTAGGCTGAGCTTAATTTCTGAGAAACGCTCCACCTTCCATCATGTGGCTTGCTATCGCGTTCCCCAGTTTATGCTCAGCCTTCGTGCAGAGTAGGCAGTGTTTGTATGTGCTCTTGGCCGTTTCAGGAATATTCCAATTTAATTTGTTTTTTTGCTTCAGTTCAGGTTATATATAACCCTTCATTGTTTTTTCTCCCTTAACCCTGCGCAGTTGGTCCTCTTATTTAGTAGAGTTCCCTGGGAGGTCCTCCCCCCAGGGGGTGCTAGGGGTAGGCCAGCAAAATTTCAAGCTGCCCCCTTTTTTCTATTGCCTTTCTGCCTCTTTAGTTCATTTTAAAAAGCTCCGTTTCGTTCCGTTCCCCCCCCAAATTCCGTTTTTTACATCGTTTGATCGCTTGCTAGTTTATTTCTGTTGTCTTTCCCCTGGGATCCCTGGATTGTCCCTAGGGATCCTCCTGGTCGCTGCAGAAGGGTCCTTGCAAGCCCTTGTAGTGGCGGCCGCCATTTTGAGCATCGCCTTGTGTCCGGGCGCCATTTTGTTTTCCTTATCTTTCCGATCTCTGCAGCGTGCCTAATTAAAACAGCAGGACCGGCAGGCCTGCTGAAGAATTAAAATTGTGCTGTTTTCAGTTGGAGGCTTCTTTTCCACTTCCTTTTTGTTGGCTTTCCTCGCAGCCAGCCGTAGCGGCCACGGTTTATTCCCACCACTCCTGCCCGGTTCTGCCTGGGTCGGCAGTCTGGTTTAGGCCCGGCTTTGCCCTTAAGGCTCCTGTTGTCCTCTGATCATCCTGATCAGTCCTTCAAAATAATAATAATAATAATAATAATAATAATAATAATAATAATAGAGAGAAAGAGAGAGACCTGGAAAAATCATTAAATCAGAGGACTTAAGAGACTCGAGTAAGCCCAAGCTTACCAAAAAAAAAAAAAAAGAGAGAGAGAGAGAGAAGGGGGATCAATCATTTATATACGGAGCAAAAATGCAGATTAATTGAAAGCGAATAATAAACGGGGGGGGGGGGGTGTAAAAGAAATTCTCAGGGCTCCCGGCCTTCGTAGTAGGTCGACCCCTAGGCGCGCCAACCGCCTCAGTTTTGATCCCCTTCCTTAACTACCTAAAATGGCAGAAAGCAATCCTTCAAAGCGTCCTTCCTTAAAGGCCAAAGCAAAGACCCACCACCTGCGCAGTCAGGCTAAGGAGCCCACCAAAGCCTCACAAAGGGATGCCTTAAGATGACACAAGGCGCATCTATAGTATGCAGATAATAAAGTCAGAAAAGGTGAACAACATTTTTACAGAACTATAGATAAATTGAGGCTGGGCAACAAGGAATGGCTGGGAGAGGAGGGGCCAGGTGAGGCAGCCCTTGATGTGAGTGAGATTTAGTTGGCCATGCCCACCCAGTCACATGACCACTAAGCCACACCCACCCAGTCACATGACCACAAGCCATGCTCACCAAATAAGCCACGTCCACAGAACCGGTAGTGAAAAAATTTGAATTCCACCACTGACTCTTATGATATATTCCCTTGTATAGAGTAGATAACAGAGTTGGAAGGGACTTTGGAGGTCTTTTAGTCCAACCCCTGCTCAAACAGGAGTCTATATCATTCCAGACAAATGCTGTCCAATCTTTTCTTAAAACCTCCAGTGACAGAGCTCCCACAACTTCTGGAAATAAGCTGTTCCACTGATTGTTACCAGCTGTCAGGAAATTTCTCTTTAGTTTGAGGTTGGATCTCCTTAATAAGTTTCCGTCCATGACTTCTTGTCCTGCCCACGGGTGCTTTGGAGAATAGATTGACACCCCGCCTTCTCTGTGACAGCCCCTCAAATATTGGAAGACTGCTAACATGCCGCCCCTATTGATACTACCCTTTTGTTGATACAGCCTAAGGCTGCATTGGCTTTTTTTGCACTTGCAGCACACTGCTGGTTCGTACTTAAAATGGTTGTGCACTAGGACTCCTAAACCTCTCTCAAATTATGACTGTTGAGCCAGGTATCACCTATTCTATAGTGGTGCATTTGGTTTTTCTTGCCTAACCTTACTTTTCTCACCACTGAATTGAGTTTTGTTGGATAGAGCCTATCTTGAACCTACTTTCTATTCCACTGCTGAATATTATTTTGATTCTTAGGACTTAAGCAATGTTTCAGCTTTGTTTGCCTCAGTAGTGGCTTTTGTATGTTTCTGCCAAGATCATGAAATTGTATTCTACTCTCCCTGGATTTCTCAGTGCCTTTCCTTCCTCTGACCATTGCCACCGTTCTCACATGGCATCTTACACTGGTATCTCTTTTCTTTCAATGCTGAACTGCCTCCAGTGATTGTTGTGAGCCTTTAGATAATATTTTTGCCATGATGTTCTAGGAAGAGAATTACCATGAACTTTTAAATTGTTTTAATTATGTTGGTTGGTTGGTCTGGTCTTTACAGTTTTTTAGATTTGTGAATTTCTCTCTTTTGATTGGCAACTAGAACAGTTCATCATTCATCATTACATATATTTGACCTCTATTCATTATTAATAAAACATTTTAAGAATGTTGAAATTCTGCTTTAAATTTCACTTAAATTAAATATGAAAAAGCTACTTTAGAAATTGACTTTAATATGCCCCAGCGCTGAAGGCTTTGCATGGCTCTTGGCAGCTAGATGGCAATTAGATGGATTGGGAGAGCCAATTTCCGGTAGCGGTTAAGATGTCGTCCTAGAAACCAGGAGAGAATGAGGTCTAGGCTTCCCATAGGTATGAAAACTACTGTCCTGAGTGATTCTGGGCCAGTCACTTTCTCTCAGCGCAATCTACTGCACAAAGTTGTTGTGGTGGAAAATATAGGAGAAGAGAAGAGTTGTAGGTATGCTTTCCAAAAGGTTGGGATAAAATACAGTAACAATAATAATGTAATTTTAATAGAAGAAATAGCGTCAAGAGTACAAGAAGCATATCACATTAGAAAAAAATTAGGTTGTGTAACAGTATGTGAGCATCACCTACAATTTTATCGGATTATTTATAATAATAGAGGAGGCTTGGGAAAGAAGTTCTGTCCAAAATCATTCTGGAAAATAGTGTTAGGTGTTAGATTCTCCAAGTAGTTATAAAGCACTGGATATACAGTATGTTGTTATATATGCTTACTGAAATTAGCACTTGGAAGCATATAGGATTACATCTGAATTTTATCAGGGCACGTTATTATACAAAAACATGGTGACTACAATGGATTTAAAATCATTATTAATATGGTGTGTAATATAATGTCTGAAAACTTGAATTGAGAGTTTATTGTGTGTTGGGGCAAGGCACATACCACAATGAATAGACCATGCAAAGCCAATAAGGATAGCAGTGGATCCTTCCACTTTGGCGCAATTTAAACAAAGCAGGCTTGATTGTCTTGGCGTGATTTACTAACCACAGGATACAGCTTCTCTTGAATGATGAAACCCCATCTAATTCCTTGCTTGTTACTTGCCTTGCCAATAGTTGCTGCTGTTTTGTTTAAAGATTTATATCTTTTTGGTACTCCACCCCTTGTTAAAAAGAGAAAGAAACCTAAAATAAATTGGGTATTATTTTAGATTTTATTCCTCAGCAGTAGACAGAATTTGCTGGCAGACAACACTCAAAAAGAAATCAGCTGTATTCATTGGGGAACTATATGGAGCATCAGGAAAAAGCCATCTGGAACTTTTGGGCGCATCGGTGACAAGCCATTGACTCTGGTGTTCTTGTTCTCTTATAAAACAGTTCTGCAGTTTTGCAGAATCAGGGCTTTTCATCCACTACTTGAGCATTTCCCCAAACATATAGGCTCTAAACCAGGGGTGTACAACCTTGGCAACTTTAAGACTTGTGGACTTCAACTCCCAGAATTCCTCAGCCAGCAAAGCTGAGGAATTCTGGGAATTCAAGTCCACAAGTCTTAAAGTTGCCAAGGTTGGACACTCTTGCTCTAAACAAACTTTAAAATGTATATAAAACCCAATATTTTTAACTGAATTTATTCCTCATAAAAGTAACTGTTTGGGAGTATATCACATTTATTATCTTACCTACCTGTCTCTCTGCTCTTTTAATATTTAATTTCATATGCAATGTGGAAAAACATTGCAACCTAAATTTAAGATAATAGATAACATGCAGGATGCCCTTGGCCTGCTTATTACCATAGCCGCCTTATTCCTGTGTTCTTGAAATGAAATATTTGCACTTATACTTCTGTTCTGAAAATGTAGTAGTGATTATTGAGTCTAAACTTAGATTGTTCATGTCATTACTATAGAAACCTATTGTTGGGAGGGGGATGAAATTAAAAGGATATCAATATGCTATCTTTATTTAAAATTTGGGGAGCACTTGAAATAAGAGTTTTTCATTTCTCTTCTGTTATCAAGTGATATCAGTAGCTGCTTTTGACTGAGTACATTTAATTTAGACAATTCTTAGTAGGAACTCTAATAAGAGTTAGTAGGAACTCTACTACTCTACTAACTCTACTACCTTGATTAACAAATTTTCTCATTGTCTACCATGTTGCCCTGCCTCCTCATAGGGTGGATAGGGGTGTTCCTAGAAGGGATAAGTGAAGAAAAATTGGACAGTATGCCAAGAATAGTCTTCAACTTACAACCACAACTGAGTCCAACATTTCTATTGTTAAACATTTTTGTTGTTGCCATTTATTAAGTAAGTTTTTATGATTTTTCTTGCCATAGTTGTAAGGTGATTCAGTGCAGTTGATAAGTTAGTAACCTAATTGTTAAGTGAATCTGGCTTCCTCATTGACTTTGCTTGTCAGAAGGTCACAAAAAGGGATCCCATGATCCTGGGACACACAGCAAAGGTCATAAATATGAACCAGTTGTCAAGAATTTGAATTTTGATCACATGATCATGGGGGTGCTGCAAAGGTTATAACCATGAAAATCATCATAAGTCCCATTTTTCAGTGCCGTTGTAACTTTGAACAGTCCCTAAATGAATTGTTGTAAGTCAAGGACTACATGTATATATTCCCAGCAGGGTCACTCAAGAAATGAAAATCATCCCAATGTTTAGCTGAGGTAAGCAGGCACTTATATTTGCCAGCAGCAACATAAAAACATCTAAAGGCCAATGATTACTTTAGTGATAGTAGCAAAGGCATCAATTCATACTGTGTGGGATAATACAATGGTAAACCAGTTTTGTATTTTTACCAAGAAAACCACATGGATAGAAAATATAAAAAGAATGACAATGTTGTGCAGATGATGGGTGTCTCAAGTTGGATGACGTTCAGCATACTTCTAAGTAAATACTGAGGATCTTATTTGGAATATTAATGGTTTTTATACATGGCTAGAACAAAGCATTTGGGATGTCTAGTTACTGATAATGGCCATTCAGAAAAAGAAATGGAGAGAGGAAGAATTACAGTGGGAACATGGAACATAAGAAGCAAGAACATGAGAAAGATGAAAGATAAAATAAAATTACTACAGATTGACATTTTGTGCATCAGTGAGTTGCTGAGATCACACTTTTTATTACTGAGGACATGAATACCAAAGAGGAAATAGTATTGCTTTTACAGATAGTCCTTGACTTTAGCCATTTGTTTAGTGACCATCCAGAGTTATAATGGCACTGAAAAAAAGTTATGACCTGTTTTCACACTTACAGCTGTTACAGCATACCCATGGTCGCGTGATCAAAATTCAGATGTTTGGCAACTAGCACGTATTTATGACTGTTGCAGTGTCCTGGGATCATGTGATCTCCTTTTGCGATCCTTTGACAAGCAAAATCAAAGGGGAAGCCAGATTGTCTTAACAACCATATTACTAACTTAGCTGCACTTAACAACTTTGGCTAAACTCACTTAATTGTCTTGCTCATCAATGGAAATGTTAGGCTCAATTGTGGTCTTAAATTGAGGACTAGCTGTATGATTAGGGAGGTTTAATAGTACTTAGCTACAATGCAGTCAGTATCAAATAATATCAGTTAGACTTTGTGCACAACCCATCATGACAGTCATCCAAGTTTTTCTTCCAAACATAATTGGAGGTTGATGAGTTTTTCAAGTACATTTTGAAATCATCAATATGCAAGCACGACGCACTGCTTCGGATTGGAGACTAGAATGCCAAAGTTTGGAAAATTAAGGAGGAAAAGGTATATGGATTATAGAGGACCATCTATAGAAAAACAAAATGAATCAAAGCAGTGGTAGTATTCAGTTGGTTTGCACTGGTTCAAACAAACAGCAAGGATTTGGTGTGGATTATTCAACTGGTAGTAACTTCTGGTCGGCCATGCCCCCAACCCGGTTGCTGCTCAACCCGCCCACCTGATGCTCTCCCGCCCAGTCACTCCTTAAAGTATTTCTTTTTTTCTTTTTTTACCTTCCGACAATGTGCCAGGATTCCCCTTGCTTCTTACTGCTTGGCCCAGGAAGCTTCCCTGAGGCCCAGGAAGGCAAAAGATGGAGGAGCACAGCCCCCACCATTTTTTTTCTTCCTGAACCCCAGGGAGCCTTTTGGGAGCAAAAACGCCCCCCCTAGAGCCTCCTCTGAGGCCAGGAAGGCCCCAAAATAGAGCATAGAGGGGTGCTGCGTGTACCTCCTGTGCTCCGTTTTTTTTTTCTTCCTGAGCCCCAAGGGAGGCTTCTGTGAGCAAAACCGCCCCCCCCCATGGAGGCTCCCCTGAGACCAGGAAGGCCCAAAAAATGGGGTGGGGGTGGTGCTATAAAAAGCCACGCCCACCCAATCACATGGTCATGCCCACAGAACTGGTAGTAAAAAATTTTTTTGAATCCCACCACTGATCAAGAGGCCTACCTGTCAATTTTGCCTCTCCAATTTTGTCTTCATAGATACTGTCAATAATTTCTTCATAGATAACTCTGCCTTCAAACAAACAAAATAGTATCTATATACATGGACATCACCAGATGGAGTACATAGAAATCACATTGACTTACATTGTTGCCAAAAGGAGGTGGAGGTGGAGGAGTTCAGTTACAGCATGAAAGACATGGTCAGGTGCTGATTATAGAAGAGATCATGAACTGCTCATAGTCATGTTTCAACTTGAACTAAAGTAGAATAAAAAGGCAAACAGTTTCCAAAATATGTCCTTGAGTATATACACAGCATTTTCAAGGTGAACCAGAGGAACTGTACAATAAATTTAAAGAATGTGACAAGGGATTGCCAAAAAATGAAGAAGCACATGAAAGCAAACCAAATGTCTGAACAAACATGGAAATTGCCTAGAAGAGAAAAGAAGCCAAAGCCAAGGAAGACAAAAATCCCAGGAAGGAATTTTTAACAAAGAGTTTCAGAGAGCTTTTGGAAGAAACCAGAAGCAATGTTACAAAATTTGTAAAGGTAGTGTAGAAAGAGGTATGGAAAAACAGTCGTCTTCTAAAAGATCTCTGCACTCAGATGGTGGTTCCAACCTTGATTTATTGTGCTAAAGGACATCCGTGGACAGATAGGAACAATACAATGGCTAATTAATTGGAAGAGATCAAATTACATTTCAGCAGCAAAAAAGGAGATTTTAACAGTGTGCAGACTATTGTACAATACCCTTAATTGCGCATGTTAGCAGAAAAAAATTGTTAAGGTCATCCAATGCAGATTAGAGCTCTACATAAAAAATAGGATACCAGATGTTCAAGCTAACTTTGGAAAAGGCTAAGGAACACAAAACATTAATATATACGTAAAGCCTACAAACTTGAAATTTGGCACATATGTTCCTCTTGGCTTCAAGGTGTTCACTAATGAAATAATTTTTTGAAATGACCATCAGAGCATTAATATTTCATATATTATTATTAACACACTCTGATGCTAAGGAGTTCTACTCCCTCTCCCCACCTGAAAAGAAATCTATTCCAAATGCAAAACACAAGCAGAGGAAAAGAGTTTCAGTTTTAGTTTCACAGCACCAAGCAACTTTAGTACAGAACAGTTGAGCTAAGCCACGCCCAGGCTCCTTGCTATCTCTTTCTTGCTCACACAACAAATACTCTTTCAGTTTCCAAACAGCCCTCAACTCACACACTGACAGGATGTTAGCCAAATGACTATTGATAGATGCTGGTAGGCAGAGGCAGAATCCCACCCCCTCTTATTTTCCTCCCCCAAAACTAAGCCTGACCATGTAGTTTTGTAGCGAAGCACGGGTATCGAGCTAGTGCTAGATAAATGAGAAAGCCAAAGAATATAAAAAAGAAATAATTATGTGCTTCATGGATTATAGAATGAAGATTATAGAATTCATTGTATCAGTCAGTTCAAGCTTGGAATATGTTGAGAAAAACAGGAATCCCGGAACATCTTTGTTCTCATGCAAAATCTACATACAAGTCAGGAAGCCACAAAATAGTAAAAATAGGTTGGTCAAACTGGCAAAGGAGTGTGACAAGGCTGTCTACTCTTTCCTTATTTGTTCAAGCTATATCTGAGTATATATTAAATCTGAATTATATCTGAGTATATATTAGAATGAGCTGGATTGAAAGATTAGTGTGATTTTAAAACTGGGGACAAAAAACTCCCATCAATATTCTGCACTGTGCTTATGATATAGGTAGTCCTTGACTTACAACCACAATTGAGCCCCAAATTTCTCTTGCTAAGGGAGACATTTGTTAAGTGAGTTTTGCCTCATTTTACGACCTTCCTTGCCACAGTTGTTGAACAAATCACTGCAGCTGTTAAGTTAGTAACAAAGTTGTTAAATGAATATGACTTCCCCATTGACTTTGCTTATCAGAAGGTTGCAAAAAGCGATCACATGATCCTGGAATACTGCAACCGTCATAGATATGAGTCAGTTGCCAAACATCTGAATTTTGATCAGCTGACCATGGGGAGGCCGCAACAGTCATCAGTGTGAAAAAAAGGTCATAAGTCACTTTTTTTCAGTGCCATTTTAATTTTGAACAGTCACTAAGTGAACTGTTGTAAGTTGAGGACTACTTGTACTACATACACTTTCAACTCTGCTTCTTCAGAGTCCAACTTTCATTTCCATAGAGTATTTGTACTAATTCTGATCTTTGTAGTAGCAAAAATAAAAATAAAAAATTCAAAATATCTGCAAGGTCTATTAATAAAAATCAGGGAGCATAGTGAAAAAACTAGAATTAAAATGAAATACAAAAAAGACCAAACTAATGGCAATTAGTACTGCAAGCAAGTTTAATAATTGACCATGAAGATACCAAAGTGGTGGATAGATTCTGCCTTTTAGGATCAATCAAGAGTAGCATTAGTCATATTTATATATTTGCTACCTTTTTCATTCACAACTTTTTCCCCTTCACAACCTTGGGCAGTTAGTTTGGTTATAGTGGAGTCACCAGCCCCAAATCTTCCACAAACCTTCCATGTTTGAAGGTGGATTGGAAGCTTAGAAAAAAAAAGATAATAATGGCTTTCTAATATAGAAGAAGAAGGCCAGTTTGGCATAGTGGTTAAGGCACTACTAAATAAAATATTTTTACAGTGAGGGGTGGGAAATGGAGTATCATTAGACCCGCTAGCTCATTTTGTTCCAAATTGAAGCTGCTCATAAAAGACACTTTGCAAGAATTTCAGGGGTTCAACCATAAGATAATAAACTCCTAGCCTTTTATAGTAAGTGAAGTAGTTTACATGTTGAGATTTGGCACTATAATTCCATCTTGGCTGTTATAATAATGTACAGAATATGGTTCGATATAGACAAGACTTAATATTTTCAAATTCTCCCTTAGAGAAACTATGACTGACTGATGTGTTTTGCATTTGTTTCAGGCTAGTTATGATTTTAAGCTTAATCTTGTCAGAATAAAATACATTATGTTCTTTCGAAAGCCCATTCCAAGTTGTTATAAATTTGTTGGCTTCCCATATGCCACAGGATGATAAGGAATCCAACAAATTTATAAAGTTGACTGATTATTTAAAAGTAAACTTGCTAGAAAAAAAGTGGATTTTAAAGAGGTTTCATTGGAGAAAACTAGTAAAAAATAGATATTAAAACTTAGGCTGAACCAATGATGGCTGAAATTATTACAAGATAATGTTTCTGATTTTAATAAACTGGCAGGAGTCATATCAGAAGAATGATTTATATTTTTGTTGGTAGGTCTAAGAATCACCTTATAGAAGCATTAAGCAATGTTAACATTGAATTAGATGTTTAAATTATATTTTATGCTAATTGGAAATAATTCTTTTAACAAAAACATTGGATATTTTTATTACAATATAGTACTACACATATGGATTTGAAGATTCCCGCAGCTGGGAATGTTAATGTGTTTTAGAATATTTTGCTTATGGCTTTTTTGTGGTTGAATGTATGCCTATTGCAAAAAGAAGTTTTTAGAAGCTGCAAAGTATACCATATGAAGAATTGCACTGTAGTTCAGTTTATTGAGCATATAATAACAGAAAGGATATTGTTCCTTTCCAAGAAGTGAGCTTTTCCTGGGATGGAAAAAAAATGCTTTCCAAAATAATATTCGTAATATAAGACTTCATACATAAGATAACAATAGTATGAAATCATTATCAGTATGAAGCCATAAGGTAGCAGTATGAACCCATGTAATTTAACTCTTGGGAAGTTTGTGGATGTACTCATGCAGGTTGCTTGACAACAATACAAAAGTGCTGTATGTGCCAATACAGATAGCTCTCCTTTAGCAACCATAATTGGGACCAGCTTCTCCATTGCTAAGTGACATAGTCAATAAGCAAGATCACATGATCATGATGTATTTACAGTTTCACTTCCAGCATTGTTAAGTGAATCATAGTTGTTAAGCGAGAAATCACATGACCATGACTGTCAGAATCTAGTTTTGAAGCACACAAATGAGAATCACATGACTGTAGGACACAACAGTGGGCATAAATGCGCAGATCTTCTTACATTGGGATGCTGTAATGCTTGTAAGCAGAAGGATTGTTCATAAAGTTACTTTTTCAGTGCCACGTAACTTTGAATGATCACTAAATAAGGTTGTCATTGAATGAGGACTACATGTACCTTCAGGGATGTATTTTGACTTCCTTTTTTTTTTTTTTAACAAGTTTTATTTTCAAAACAAACAATATATAAATAGACATAAACACAAAACATAAAAGCATAAAAAATCTCTTTTCTGAAAGTTGCTTAGTCCCGGGTTAAAACTCTTGATACAGACACAAATTCAGATTCAGATTCATCTTACATACCATTTCATATCTTATTAACATTTTCAATTTTCTATATAACTTCTTCTCTCCTTTAAATTTTCTCAATTTTATTTTATTTTATTTATCTCCTCTCAATTCATATCATAATATTTATTATTCTTTGTCTGTTCTATTCCAGCCAAACATTTATTTTTCTTCTTTAAAAAAAAGAAGTATTTCTCCTGTACACTATATGGAGTATGATGCCTTTATCTCTTTCCCCTATATTTATAATACTTAATATAAAACACATAACATACATTGGGATTCCGTCTGGTACATTTTAAAATTATACTATATTATCAAAAATAATAAAAATCTGTTCATTAATATTGATATTCATTCATATCTTAAACATTTAACTCATTCCTTTTCAATTAAATCACATACTCTTATGGGAGCCCTATTTTCCATAATTATTCCCCCCCCCACATCACATATTATAGCTATATTTCATTAAAATGTTACTCCTTCTACTTCAAATCTCATTTCACGAAGATTTTGCTAATCATTAATATTAACAATCATTTATATCTTGAACATTTTATCCATTTCAATAAGATATCATGCCTTTGTGGGAACACTTATGCTTTCCAAAAATTATTCCCCCCCCCCATCACAATCTTAAATCATGTTTCATTACAGTACTCCCTTTTCTTAACCAAAAATTTCACTAATTTATGTTAAATATTTTATCACATTTTAAGTTACATATTATTTCTAATTTTCTATGATTACTTCTAAATACAAGTATAAGAATGCAGTCTTATGTACTTTTCTAGAATCCCTTTAACAATAAAATTTATCCCTTATCTCTAAAAACCTTTTGCTTCTTAACATCTTGCTCCCCACCATTAGGACTTCTCATCCCTTCCTTTCTCCTTTGCTTCTTCTTCTCCTTGTCCTCTTTAACTCCTTGTCTCTCCACTTCCCTTTTGTTCTGCTTTCCCCCTTTCTGTTGTTTCTTAACACAATGTCCCCTTTTCACCTTATTCTTCTCTTTTGGGGCTGTTTTTCCAGATCTCAAAGACCTTTTTTCCTTTTTCTCTTGCTTTTTCCCTTCTCCAGTCAAAGTCATTTGTTCATCAAAGATGGCTCCTTCTTCTTCTTTGTCCCATCATCCTCATTCTGCTTCGCATAAATATAAACTGCCATTTCTAAGTATTGAAAAATAGTGCCAAGACCATCTTCCCCTCCTTGTTTTTCTCTTTCATATTTTTGATATATAAGTTTCAATTCATCCATAGATGATGCCATTGTATAGAGAAAAAGTTTTCCCAAACAACCACCCAGATGATTTAATCAGAAGTAGTTTCCAAAGGTTCCAAAATCACCAAACAATCTAAACAGACTGTTTCTTTTAGATACCTTCTTCTTCTTCACTTTCTCTTTCTGGGGTCACAAATCCTTTTCAAATATATTTTTTGGAAGTTTTTAAACTTTTTACAATTCTAGGCAATCTTCTCCTTATTTTCAAATTTGGCTCTTATTTTTTTCACTCTCCCTTCCCATTCACAGCCAAAAGGTTTTTTCTTTCCTTTTTTTTCCCTCCCCCGCTGTCACTTTAGGAAGGAGAGTAGAACAAGGAAAAAAACTTTCCCTTTTAGAGTATTCGCAGCTTATAGCTCTCACAAGGAACAATATATACTTAGCAGCCTTCCAGGTTCCAAGTCACTTTCTCCCGTCTTGTCCCAGTTAGAAGCAGCTTTCACTTTTCCTCTAGCTTTCTCCCTCCTGCACCTGCTTACCCAGCTGCAGCTTTCTTCGTGGTGGCCATTGCTGGCCGCCGTTCCTCCGCCTCGGGAAAAGGGGGTTTAGCCGGCTGGGGAGGGGGTTTGCGACACCACCAAACCTCTTGCCGGATCCCCTCTGTCTTCAGCTGCCTCTACGGGGCAACTATATCCCCCAAATCCAGATGGATCAGGGGAACCTTGGCGGCGAACGCAGCAGGGATCGCACGGTCGCGAATCCCTGCCGCCAAAAGCTTGCAAACCGGAAGTCCCCAACTTCCTTTTCTAATATGTAACCTTCATATGGTCAGTCGCTATGCATGAACATCAAAAATCTATAATGTACACCACAGTATTACAGGCAATTTTCTAAAGAAAATAGAATACTGTTGTCCACCATTATGCACAAATTATTTACATTTCACAGTTCATGTATTCATTTACTTTCTTCATAGATTGCTTGTTGTGTGATTTAGATTGCAAAACAATCATTTCAAACATGTTGATGAAGTGGTTTCTAATAGCAGTTATCTAATCAAGGTTAGTACTTAAATGGAGATCACTGGAAAATACCTGGATTTTGAAGTAGGTCATATATTTTTTTTAAAAAAGCTGAAAACAGTGTCAAATAATTCAATATGGACTTTTCTATAACATTGTTTTGTATCTTCAGTAATTTTTTGTCAATTCCAACTAATATTCTGCTTAAATTGTGGGTCTCTCTCTCTTTCTTCCACTTTAATCCCCACCTGAAACAGTGTTTTGTGTACGATATCTTTGCCAAGTTGCAACTGTTAGCTCTTTATTCAAACTGCTGTAATTATAAGAACAGAAGTGACTGCCTCATGCTGTTTGTTGTTCACCACATACATTGATTGACTGTAAATTTTCAAGTCTTTCTCATCATCTTGATCATTTTAAAATTGGAAATGCTAGAACTTAATATGAGAGTCTTCCATATGTAGAGAATGTATTCTACTAGGGCATTTTGTCTTTCATCTATTGTAAGATTTCATATTCCTACAGGAAGAACAGCAGCAGCAGCACTTATTGAGGCTGAATAACCTGAAGTGAATAGTATGCTTAAAAAGCTAGCCCACAGTAGCTTGCATAGAGTCTCATTTCTGTGTGGCTAATCGTGTTTGCATTGTAAAATATATCCATAGCTCAGCAGTGTTCTCAGAACAGTGTTAGATTCGATTAGTAACATACTGCGTTCACGAGAAATATTTTTATGTCAATGACATAATCTAGAATGAAAATGAAGGAAGTTTTGTCTTACTTTTCTTAAAGCCTACAGGTTAAAATAGTAGTGGTTTGTTCATTATTCTCAGATTAAATTTTAAAAGTTTAATTAGGGAGAAAAGGAGAAGACCCCCTCCTTATAGATAGGTAGGTAGGTAGGTAGGTAGATAATAATATATTGAAAGTAGTTCTTGCAGAAGGAGAAGGCAAATCTTTCAATTAGTCTTGTAATAATAAAGTCATTTGGATGAGTGGGAAGATATAAGTGCATCATTCACCTTTAAGCCTTTGTTAACTGGAGTGTCTATATGTTCAGTTTTCTAAACAGATCTGAGCAGTTGTCAGGATTCAGAAGTTAAGTAGTGTCAGGCTGGAATGGGAAGATTCTAGAGAAGTTACTTGTCTCCTAAACTAGAAAGTCTTAAAAGGTCACTTTAACACTGAGGTGGGTGAAATATAAATTTAATAAATAAATAAATAAATCTGTATTCTATAAGAAGTTAGTGCCAAATCAGTTCTGCAATGCTGCCAAGAAAGTTATGTGGATATATGCACATAGATGAACTCATCAAAATTCAAATTAGAAGAGATTTTGACTTCTTTCTGACCATAACACATAAGAGAATAACTTGGTTATAAAAGATGGGACACCTAGATTGGAAATTCCAAAAAGGGATTTAGTCATAATTGGCAATATCTTTTTTTTTTTTTTTAATAACTAGAAATAAAGTACTGCTCTGTTTTGAAACATGTTTAATTTTTTACTTAGGAATTTGAAGTGTGGTTCCCGCATGCTACCAGCAAATTTTCTAATTTAATGTTTGGATTGTATTCTTGTCTTTTACTGTAGTTGGAAAAATATTTTTTTCTCCACAATTATAATTATTCTTAGTGAATCGGTTGCTAGGGTTTTTTTGTTGCTGTTGTTAGAAAAGAGAATATTTAGGTTGTATAAAGAATGTGATTATAGGCTTTATTTGTGCTGTGAATTTTATAGCAAGTTTTAAAATGAGTAAAAGGGTAGCAGCTTAGCTAAGTTGTTAGATGAAATAAATGAGGCATTGTGCTAGTATGCAAATTAAGTGGTAAATTAAGTAAAGTTGATAGTAGATAATTAATAAAATATATAAATTGAAATGGCATGGAAAGTATTTTAGACTGTGGGGCTGATTATGGAGGAACTGTGATTACACTGCAGAGTAAGTTTAGCATGGTGGTTAAAGGTAGAGGGCTTGAAATAACCGGATAGCCGGCAGGATGACTTTGAGCCAGTTGTCCTTCCTCAGCCCTAGGAAGAAGACAAGGATCAACTCCTATAGAAAACACTGCTAAGAAAATTCCTTGGACTTGTCCATGTAGCCACCAAGAATCAAGATTTACTTGAAGGCTCTCACACAATGATTCTACTGACTTGACTAATATAACAGACGTTAAAATATTGATGTGAAAGAGCCTAAATTCAACAGAATATATGTGATGCTAGAGCAGAGACAGGCAAGCTATCCTAAAGATCTCTTGTTTCCATTCCCATTTTTAATCCTTCCCCCAGTTTAAAAAACCAGATGGCTTCCTACAAGCCATCAGAAGGTTGGACTGAGTAAATTGTACTCATCAGTTCAAGCGTGCTTTAGATCTATGCTAGTGTAGGGTTTTTCAGGCTGTCTTCTGCAGAATTCTAATGTTCTGCAAGAACTTAATGGAATTCATAAGAGACTGAAACCAAAAGGGAAATTAGCTCAATCAGCCAATCATTTTTTAAAGAACAATAGCAATAGAATTTAGACTTATATACCGCTTCATAGTCTTTACAGCATTAAGTGGTTTAGTGAATCATCATATTGCCCCCCAACAATCTGGGTCCTCATTTTACCAACCTTGGAATGATGGAAGAATGAATTAACCTTGAGCCCCTACAGGATCGAACTACTGGCAGTGAGCAGAGTTAGTTTGCAGTCTGTATTTCAAACACTGCACCACCACAGTTCTTAATGCACAGGAAAGGGTGAGGCTTGTGAAAAATATGCCATGGCTACCACATTTGTTTTAAAACTAATAGTTGCTGCAGGTGAAAAAGTTTTAAAAACCCTTGCTAGAAGAAGGTGCTAGGTTGATAGCAGTGTTCCAATATCTAAGGGGCTGCCACAGAGAAGAGGAGATTAACTTATTCTCCAAAGCACCTGAAGGCAGGACAAGAAGCAATGGGTGGAAACTAATCAAGGAGGCAAACAACCTAAAACCAAGTATAACTTTACTGACAGTTGGAACAATTAATCAATGGAACAACTGGCCTCCAGAAATTGGGGTGCTCTAACAGTAGAGGTTTTTAGAAGAGATTGGGCAGCTATTTGTCTGAAATCTTATAGGATTTCCTGTTTAAGCAGGGAGTTGGATTAGAAGATCTCCAAGGTCCCTTCTCCTCCATGCTGCATCGAGAGCCCAGGATGGGTTGACTCCTCCCTATGATGTCATAGCTGAGTCTGCACTAAGACATAAAAGCCAGCCCCCAGGAGAGACCTCAGCTTTTGACTCAGCTCCTTTCAGTCAGTAGCTGTGTCTCTGAAAGCGTTCTCTTAGATAGCAATCGCCAGCGATCTTCAGTACTTTTTTCCTCTCTTCAAGCAGCTCCCAGGGATCTGGGCAGCTGCTCTTCCAGAGAGCAGGGATCTCTCTCTCTCTTTCTCTTTCTCTCTCTCTCTCTCTTCCTCTCTCCTGCAACGTTGGGAGCAGCTTTACAGAGCTCTGTGCAGGCAAGCTGGGCAGCGTCTGCAGACCTCCCCCACGCCTGCAGTTTGGAGGGATCGTAAACATGATTGGCAAACTGATAAGAGCTCAAGCCATCTGATCGTGTAGCTGGTTGCTATGTTTTTCCCTTGCTGACTTCGCTCGGGGCTCTATATAGCCTAAGGAGAGATTCTTCGATCTTGGAGCCTGTTTTCCTGTAGTCAGCGGCCATCTTGGATTCAAGCCTTCCACCATGAGGCGAGAGGCCATTTTGTAAGCCCGGGGGCCATTTATACCCTAAGGGGCTTAATAGAAAAATTTCTAAACAGCTTCTTTCCAACACAAGAGCCTTTATTTTACAAATGGAGCAAGATAAGGCTCTGGCAGAGCTCCCCCCCCCCCAGTGGAACAGTCTCTTAAGCCCAATAGGAGAAAATGACGTAGCTAACGCACCCAATGAGTCCAGAGGAAGGTGGCTGCTAAAATCAAAGTAAGGCTCTAGCCCCTAAGAGGGCAACTCAGGCTGAACTGAGGGCAGAGAAGTGGGGACATGCAGCTCTAGAGAGGTAGTTCAACAGAACTATTCAACAGAAGGGAGTGCAACTACAGCATGTTTCAGATGATACTCGTGGCCCCCAACCAAGCCCTCCCAGGGGAGGAGAAGTTATCTATGAGCCTTTTCATCCTCCATTCTCTTCTCCTGAGGCTCTTGCTGTACAGTCAGATCCTCAGGATTTAAGCAGATCTGGGCCTTATTTCCAATAGGCTTCTGTGCCCTATGCTCCTCCCCCTCCCTCCAGACCTTGAACCTTTCCTCAATCTAGGCCTGAAGCCACCTTCACTCCCACAGCAGCAGGCCTTCAGCCTTCTGTCTCTACCTTTGAGCATAGACCAAGGGATATCCAAGATGTAGTCTCATCAGCCATTAGGCAGGGATTGGCTGAAGGCTTCAAGCAAATTCTTCAACCTCTGGAAAGGGTTCAGGCCCTTCTCCCTTCTCAATCTATAAGTTCCTTGTCTCATCATCTTGATTTACACAGTCCTCAGGACCTCAGGGTCCATTCTTCTCTACCAGAATGGGAAGAGGTAGATGAGGAAGGAAGGCCTTCACCATCTGAACACAGTTACTCCTCTCATTCAGAGTATGAAGAGGGTGAGATTTTTGACCAAAATCTTTCAGAGGAAGAGGATTCTCGCCCAGAGCAGATATCCTGTGCATTGGTCTTCAAACCTACTCTCTTCAGACTCAGCAAGGCCTTGGTCACTGCAAAGCTGTTGCCAGAGGAAGTGGCTCCCGAGCCACAAGGAAATCCCTCTAGCCAAGGGGATTCGCTCTTCTCCAAGCCTGTAGTGCATGCAGAGGTTTTGCCTTCTCCTATTTTGTTCCTGGACATGGTCAAGGAACAGTGCACTTCTCCTTCGGCAGGTCCTCGCCCATCTTCTCTAGATAAGCATTTCCACAATGTCAGTGCAGCTCTGGACAATGCCCTGGCAGTGCCTTCTGTTGACATTCCAATTCTGGCCTCGTTCTCATCTTCTGGCACTCCCACGGAGCCAGAAGATTTCCTGAAACTGGATGATAAATGTTCTGAACAGACCCTCAAACGCAATCACTAGGCTGCTGCTTGGGCTGTTCGGGCTTCAACAGCAGCATCCTTCTTCACCAGGGCATCCATACGGTGGTTGCGCCAACTCCAGAATAGATTGCCTGCTTCTGACCTTCGGTCTCACCAAGATTATTGCAGCGGTGGAATTCACTGCAGATGCCACTTTCAATTCCGCCAAATTTGCATCCAAGGTCATGGCATTTTCTGTAGCAGCAAGAAGACTTTTATGGCTCCTGAATTGGCAGGCAGCGTCACGCTGAAAATGGAAGCTGGCTTCAGTTCCTTTTGCAGGCAATAAGCTTTTTGGCGATACTCTGGAACCTTATCTCATCGAAACCAGAGATAAATTCCCAGAGGTAAAATTCTTTCTTCCTCTGGGAAGAAAGCTGACTATCGCCTTGCTCCTTATCGCCTTCCTGCCTTCTGAGCGGAGACCTCATCTCGCTTCCCCCACTCTCACAAGCCATACTCCCAATGCCAAGACCAATGGGTGGAAACATCTGGCAGGCAACAACCTTCTTCTGGTAAACGGCTCTTTCGGGGGGAGGGGGTCATTCCTTCCATCGTTCTAAGTAATCCCTCATTCTCCCTACCCATCAGAGGTCGCCTAGCCTTCTTTGCCTCCAAATAGGAGGAGTCAACAACAGACGCCTAGGTGCTCAGCACTATTAGGTCAGGGTTACAGTTGGACTCTCTAACCCCACCCCCCAAAAAATTTTCATCTGTCCTGTGTCTCGGGACATTTCCAGGCAAGCCCTCATGAATCAGGCCGTTCAGCACCTTCTTGAAATCAGGGCTATTCAACCTGTTCCACCATCTCAATGGGGACGTGGGCTTTACTCTCGCCTTTTCATCGTTCCCAAAGCCTCAGCGGGGGTGGCAAGCCATCCTTGATCTAAAATTTCTCAACCAATTTGTAAAATACAGGCGATTTAAAATGCAGACTCTGCATTCTATTTTAGAGAGCGTTCGGGAGGGCGACCTCCTCTCTTCCATTGATCTCACTGAGGCTTACCTCCACATCCCAATTTGGCCTCATCATCGCCAGTTTCTCTGTTTCTGTTTTCAGAATACCCATTACCAGTATCGAGCACTTCCCTTCAGCCTCTCATTGGCTCCAAGGGTCTTCACAAAGGTTCTGGCAGCATTGGTGGCATCTCTGTGTTCTATTCCAGTGAGGATCCAATGCTACTTGGATGACAGTGGTTCAAGCTGACCATGTGGCACTTGAGCGGCAGTGGCTAGAGGAGGCTGATCTTCCAGAAGGGGTCATCCTCATTATCCTGGCTTCTCGCAAACCTTCTACAAGGCGCATCCATGATGCCACCTGGAAGGCTTTTTCCCGATGGTGCCTCAGGGAGGATCTTTCTCCTGCTTCAGCCCAGTTGGCATAAGTTCATAGCTTCCTTCAGCATGGGCTGGAGAAAGGTTTGGCGCCCAACATCTTACGCAGGCAGGTTGCGGCCCTCTCCTCAGTCCTTTCATGGGGTTTGCTTCCTTCCTTATCCCATCACACTTCAGTCAGAAGGTTTTTGAAAGGGGCTTCCAACCTGCACCCTCCGGTGGTTCACAGGTATCCTTCCTGGGACCTTCATTTGGTCCTTAATGCCCTTACAAAGCCCCTCTTTGAACCCCTTGGAACAGTATCTCTCCGTTTCCTGACTCCGAAGGTAGTGTTCCTTGTTGCCATCACTTCTACCAGGAGGGTTTCCGAGCTTGCTGCTCTTTCCATCAGACAGGACCTTTGTTCCTTTCACGATGATAGGGTTGTTCTTCGTTGGATCCCTCATTTATTCCGAAGGTTAACACCTGGTTTCACAGGTCCCAGGACATTGTTTTGCCTGACTTCTGTTCTCTCCCGCACCATGACTAGAGCGGCAGTGGCACACACTAGACGTAAGAAGGGCTCTTAGAATATACATTAAGCAGACTTCCTCCTTCAGGGAGTCGGAAGCCATGTTTGTTTCTTTTTTCCCTTCTCACTTGGGGCACAAGGCCTCTTCTCCTTCTATTAGCAGGTGGGTCAGATCTTGCATTGAGCAGGCCTACAAAGCTGCGGCCCTTCCAGTTCCTCGAGGTCTGACGACGCACTCTACCAGAAGCGTGGCCACTTCTGCTGCCTGGGCAACCCAAGCATCCTTGGAAGAGATTTGTCATGCGGCCATGTGGACATCCCCGTCTCCTTTCATCGGACACTACCGTCTGGATGCTTTTGCCTTGGCGACTGCAGCCTTTGGCAAACGGGTGCTTCAACGAGTGGTTCTGTTGCAGCAGATCCTGCTTCCAAATCAGGACACAAGACCACGAAAGGTTGGAGAATACAGGTTTATTTGTGCACAAGGTTCAGAGCATTAACATGGCAAATTCTGAACCCCGGGCTCTTCCTTAGGAGTCACTTTTATACATTTCATGACCTCAGTCTAGCATGGGGCGTTTCTCTTATTAAACTATACCATAAAAGGAAAATAACATGTATACCAGAAAAGGAGAAGTACATTTAATTATTCATTTTATCTTACACCATCTGCTATTTTCTATATCCACCCTTGTTTATTGGAACATGGCCAGTTCCTTGGTTCAGTAACTTTGTGGTTTTGCACAATATTATATTAAGCAAAGCTTGGGGGCTTGGAGGTCTTCTCCTAAATGTAAAAATACTTTATTTGTAATTGTCCACTATTTCAGTTCCACAGTCGGTGTGATGAGCCAGACAAGGGCCCGCCTGTGGACATGCAAGCTTTAGTATGTCCCATCCTGGGCTCTCGATACAGCATGGAGGAGAATGGGCGTTGGTAGAAGTTACTGTGAACGCCCTTTCTATCTATGCTGCGAGAGAGCCCAGCCCCTCCCTTGATTCATCCGGAGAGGGTCAGACATATTTCTGTATTTATTTTGGGCTTTCAGGGACACCTTTCAGTCTGTCAAGTATCTTTGCCAAAGCTGGGGTCTCTCCTGGGGGCTGAGTACAGACTCAGCTATGATGTCATAGGAAGGAGTCAACCCATCCTGGGCTCTCTCGCAGCATAGATAGAAAGGGCGTTCACGGTAACTTCTACCAATGCCCATTCTAACTGTTATTCTGTTCTTCTGATGATTGCTCCTTCCCCCACTTTGAAAATGTTGTTTTGGAGATTTTCCAGAATAGTATGGTTACAGATGCTGAAGGTTTCAATAATCAAAGCAAATTGCCACTTCATCACATATCCTCAGTGAAAAACCTCCACTAGAACAACATATGAAAGATATAACACTAATTAGATTGTTTTCTATGTGGGGAAGGCAAAACCAGCTGTATGCTCTTTTCTGATTCATCATCTCGTTTCCTCCATTAATTAGTTCTTTCCTATAATGGCAAAATCATGCACATGTTAAGGGAGACATTACACAAAACTAAGTATGGTTTATGTTATTACACTGTAAAATAATTCATGTAATATATAACCTGTTATTCCCCTTGCAGCCCAAAGTAAATTTTATTAAAATTCAGTATGATGCAATTAAAACCTTTGCATTAAAAACATTTTGCTTCTCTAAGTACTTCTGTCTGAGTATAATTTTTATAATTCCAGGTAAGGAGAAACTTCCCAAGTAAGGAATGCAGGATACTACAGAGATACTGAAGGGCTTGGGAGGGCCAGAACAGACCATGTGAGGATTTGGGACAAGGGAGCAAAAAAGGACTTAGTGCAGCCTGCTTGGGGGCTGAGAAAGGTCAGAGGATGGATGGCACAGCGGGGCATGAGTCCAGGAAGGCTAGTGAGTACGTGGTGTCCAGGAAGGATGAGACCAAATTACCAGAGGGACTTGTGACCTTCCCATTGATTTTGCTTATGGAAAGCTAGCAGGGAGGATCACAAACGTTGACCATGAGACATTGCGAGAGTTATAAGAATAAGCTGTTTGCCCAGTGACCAAATCATGATCATGTGACTGTGAGATACTGGAAGTTCAAGGACTGGTTATAAGTACCATACTTGTTCAGTGCCACTGAATGTTTGAATATTTGCAGAAAGAGCAGTACTATTTGTACTTGACGTTTTCTGCTGTTTAATGTATGTAGAGTTTTGATGTATGTAGAATTTCTTCTTTGTTTTAAAGGCCTTACTTAGAATGCCTATGTCTGATTTTACAATGTAGTTTAAGACAGCCCCCCCCCCCATCCTTTTGGGCACCAGGGACTGGTTATAAGGAGAGAGGTTTTTCCATGGACCGGAGGGGGTGTGGTTATGCATGCTGCCTGCATCCCATAGATGGGGCTTTGCATGTTTGCACGGTCCAATTTCTTGCATGCTGCGGACTGGTGCCAGTCCGTGGACTGGGGGTTGTGGACCCCCGGTTTAAAAAGATAGTCCACAAAGCACAGGATGAAACCGAGTAAAATGTATGTGCAGAAATAAGCTCTTTTGCAACAGCATGTCTCTCCTGCAATGCTTGGAAGGCAAGAACGTCTGGAAAAATTGTTGTATTGGTAATAGCATGCACGTTCTGTTCTGCCTTCTTAGTTGAAACTCTTCCTCTGTAGTTTAATTAAGTCTTATATAACAAGTTATTTACATTAATGATTATTACTGTTCATTTGCTAACAATAATAATTACTGTAAAATACTAGAAATACTCTTTTACATACATGTTTTAGGCATGAGACCCTTCTCATTTTTGGCTATATAACACTCAATATTATTTTTTCCCCTTTGGCCAGTTTCCAGCTGTTACAGATTTTAAGACTAGTCCTATCCCAAATTCCTTTTCATTTGGGGGGCTGATTTTAGTCTACAAATAACAAATATATAATCATATCCTTAATCATTACATTCTGCCTCTAGGTTTACATTAGTGTCCTTGAAAATTAAAATTGTGTAATAAGAACATCTGAAGGGCCCCATATCCTTTTATTTATCAATTTGGTTCTCTAATTTTCCCCCCACTCCTTTTCCACATAGGGATGTTTGTTCCCAAAATAGTAGCTAACCTCTTATCTATCTATGTACATTTCCCTTTGCATTGTACCCAGATAACATAAGGCATCATAAGATGCAAATAATGCCTTATGTTATTTGGGTACAATGCAAAGGGAAATGTACATAAATAGATAAGAGGTTAGCTCCTAATTTAAAACAATTTAAAAATGTAATTGCAAAGCATAAAAACATATTTTTTTCTCCTTTTGAAAATGGCTATTACAAAGCCAATTCTAACCTTTTCATATATTTGGAGACTTTAATTATAACTAATGTGGTATATTAGAAAGTAATGTGTTTATGTTATAGTAATAGGATTTGTGTCTGTTCAAAACCTATGCACTGTTTGAACAGTTGTATATAAAAACCTATAAATTTATGGTGTAAAAGTTTTGAAAATACAGATAGCAGGAAATGATTTGAGTGTTACTAATTAATGTGATATTTAATATTCTGTTGAAGTCCTAAGTAAGAGGTGAAATGTGAACATAGTGACCGAGCTGGAGAAAAAAAAGTTAATGATCGATATTAATGTAAATTCTAATTTTGGGCCCTTTTACTCCTTTTTTGTGTAAGATATTTTATAAAATACCGTACTTTGCCTTAGTCTGATATATGCCAGATGTTTTTGGCTGCAATTCCCTTTATTCCTGACCATTAGCATGCAGACTCAGTATGATGAAAGTCCTATGCTAAGGGAGCATTTGCCCTAGAATAACATGTTTTCATTTATTTTAAATTAACATTCTTTGTTCATTTGTTTTACATTGCCATGATAAACTTTCCAGCCCCTCTAATTCAAAAAAGATACTTAAATATATATTTTGTCAGTGAGTTTATTAAGAACTGGTTTTATAGATGTCTTCATCAACTTCTCTCGCGTTTCTCTTGCCTTGCCATCCGAGTTCTTGCTAGTTGTTCAACGAACTCTAGTCTGTTGTCTTGTTCCAACATCCTATTTAAAAAAGAAAAGAAAATACTGTTCCTTTCCTATGTCCTTCTTCTTCTGCACTCAAAAGTAGATTTGCATATTGCTTCTTCGTCAGCAGTGACCCTGGCGATGTCACAAGCACAGGGAGAGTTGTATGATATTCTGTATTTTGTACTTGCTTCACTGTTCAAATTCTATACGATTTGTTACAGCATGCTTCAGGGTTCTTTTTCAGTCTTCAGAGATTTAGCTTAAGTCACAATATAAGGATCTGTTGGTGGCAGAAGTGAATTTGTGCAGAACGACTTCAGTTACAATGCTGTTCTTCCAAACTGTATTGAACCTCTTCATCTATCATTTATTTGCAACAAGCAATGCCAGGTCATTTTTAATTGCTCTCAAGAGCTGATCAATCCATACAAGATCCTTTGTTGTTGTTGTTTTCATAGTTTGTACCTGTTGAAGGAAATATTTCTGGGCATATCAGCGTTGTTTCTTGGACCTCATCAAATGCCTGTCTTTAACACCATCTCATTATTGAAGTTGTCCCTTTTTACTGCATTTCCTAAATTTCTCTGAACATTTGCAATTAGTCTTCTCTGACTTCTATCTTTTGAAACAATATGGATCAGTCTAAAGCTCATTACTGTGGAGTAACTTAATGTAAAGTATGTGTAACAACAAACAATGGATATTTGTTTATTATACAGAAAGCCTTTTTATATACAATAGCTCACTTCAGCTCTAAGGTTTGCATAAGGAAATAGGACAAAATATATTTTGTAAATTTTTGTGTATTGATACATTCTTGATGACTGCTTGGACTGATCCCTGCAGGCTTTTTGGGGGCAGGGTTTTTCAAAATCGTTTGCTATTACCCCCTACTCAGGTCTAAGAGAATGGCTGGTCCAAGGTCACCCTATGGTTTAATGCCTAAAGCTGAATTAGAACTCAGTTTCTTGGTTTGTAGTTTGGTGTTTTAACCACTATACCAAACTGGCTCTTATTATTTTTTCTATTAGGCAACTCTAGGTTCTTTGAAAGTTCAATTAATTATCAATTAGAAGTCCCAGAATTGGCAATTCTGTATTTTTTTTAGAAAAAAATTGGCTCAACATTAGCTTGGTATATAAATGCAGACTTCATCATGCCTTTAGCCAGCCTATTGTTTTCTCTATAGGAAACAATTTATTTTTAAGACTGGTAGATAAAAATAGACCAAACTTCAATCAGTCAGTCAATCAATTTTATTTTGGTCTTTCACTAGCATAAATTATAGAACAAAATAAAATTAATCACAACTTTATGAAATATTTTATAACATAAAGACACTGAATAATATTAAATGTTAATAACATAAAATACCTATGAGAATAAGATCTATAAACCAATCACTACAAGCATATAACATAAAATGCATTTACTATAAAATACCCATGAGATTAAGATCCATAAACAAAAAAAATCCTTCGAGCAAATAGCCTATATACATCTAAATCCCATAAACTATTTATTAAATTTATAATGCACAATGAAATACTTATAAAGTTAAATCCATACAACTGAAAAAAACTTAAATAGGTAAGTTAATTGATTTAAGGTCTGTAAAATATTCTAACTTAACCAAAATATAAATATTGAATATTTCTAGTCCAGTTTTCATGTATTTCCCACTGTATTCTGTATGTGATGCACAAAACCTACGCTGAATAATGGAAGACTTAGTATCCAGAAATCATCCATGGGCATGGTATTCTTAAGCAATGTCTGCTGTAAACACTTACAATATGTACAGTGAATGGTATCATGTTTACTAGTTTCTACTCACAATGATATAAATGATCCATGAAAGGAATCTTTCTGCAACTTCCTTCAAACACAGGAAAAAGAACAGCACTGAAACCTTGTATTTTTTTTTTACCTCTTTTGTCTCTCTCTCTCTACAAACATTTGTTGAACATTTTAATGGTGAAAGGCTGTTGGTGTGAAATAGATGGAAAGATCAAAAAGATATCCTGATCTTGAAGACTACAGAAATTGACACAGGTTGGACTAGTGACAATTTTGAGGAAGAAGGTAAGACTGAGCTATCTGAAATATGGAGAACAAAGTCATTGATTTGTTTCATCCTTTGAGTAATCTTTTGAACAAGCCCATTCCAATGTAATACCATCTAATATCGGATAAGGCTCAGGGTGCCAAACTGGAGGCTGTCCATCACTCTACCCATGTACCTATTTCCAAATTTTCAGAAATATTTTTGCTTCATTTTACAAGGGCATCATTATGGATATGCTCATAAATGTGCTGAGTAATCCCAAGTTGACCAACATATAACTTTTAACAGAACAGAACAGAATAACAGAATTGAAAGGGACCTTGAAGGTCTTCTAGTCCAGTGGTCGCCAACCAGGGTTCGCGGAAAAATTTGGTGGTCCGCAAAGAAATGTCACCCCTAAAGCACTTCCCAAAAGCAATTAATCCAGGCTGTGCGGGAACACAAGGCTGCACTGTCCACATGGCCTGTGGGAACACTTGCATTGTGAACAACACGAAGTAGTGAGGGGAGGAGGGGAAAGGGCAGAGGAGGGAACTTGCCCCACGCACCTTGCCTGGCCACTGGGCTGCTTCTTTCCGCTTCTTTCTTTTGCTTTTGGCTGCATGCAAGGAAAGCTGCAAAAGCCTTTTTTTATCTCTCCCAAACTCTGCCAGAAATGAATCTTTGGGACCCTGCAAGGCATCCTGCTCCAAGAGGCTGCGCCTGCATGACAAGTCTCACAAAGACTCATTTCTAGTGGTGTTTGGGGGAGAGAGAAAGACTTCTGCTGCTTTCCTTGCATGAAGCCAAAAGTCTCTCTCCCTGAGAACGGAACTGGAGACAGTATCATGTGATCCCAAATAAAAAATGATTGATTTGTAGGAAAATGGGGTGGTGAATTTTCCTGCAGACTTTTTTGGGATTTTTCCAGGGTCTCTGGTCCGCAGGATTTAAAATTATGAGCTTGGTGGTCCCTGAGGTTCAAAAGGTTGGCGACCTGTGTTCTAGCCCATGCCCCTGCTCAGGCAGGAATCCTTATACCATTTCTTCTTGCTGCCCAGTGGGTATCTGCACTAATTAACCTGCAGATAAACTTGCTTTATTGATTGATTGATTGAGCTAGTTAGTTAGAGAGCTAGCTAGGTTACAGACTGCCCCAATTTATCACAACTTTGGGTGCATTAGACAAAAGAAGAAAGTTATGAAAAACAGATACCATCAAATAAATTTAAGCACAAGGAGTTTCTCTTTCACTCCAGCCCAAAGTCAGGGGAAAGAGCCAAGTTCTAGTTGTTGTTGTTGTTATTGTTGTTGTTTAAAGCCAGGATCAGAAGCATATGAATCTCACACGGAATGTTAAGATATTACAGAAGACAGGTACCATGACAGAGAAGGCCCAGTTCCTGAGTTGTACCAGGTGGCACAATGTTGATTGATGGGACCTGAAGCATGGTAGATATAAGTCAGGTAGAAAGTACTGGAGCTGGGTGGTCCTTCAATGCTCCTGATGTTCATCAGTATTTATTTTCACAGCAAATAATGTCACTTGAAATAAAAAGATAGTGAAATATTGCCAACTGTGATGGTACATTAGCTTCAGCAAGGATAGGGAAACTGAGGAGATGGAAAGCAAAATGAACAAGAGTTCTTCTCACCTTGCAGTTCAAGTGTTAATATTTGAGACCTGTTCTTGCAGCATTTGTCCCTGCAACACAGCTGCATTGGGCGTGTACACTGGGCGTGAACAACCTTGAGGCTCACATGGAATATAGCTTTTGTAGAGGGCTCTTAAGTTGATATGGACACAACTTAACGATTAATTATGTCTTTCCCTCTTTTCTAGTTTTTGGGTATCTTGTCCAAAGAAGAATTCTAAGAAATGTGGTGGCTTGCAGTTAGTTTACAATTTTCTCTAAGGTTTTCCTTGTTATTTTTTTTTTTTTAAATCAACCTAGTTATCAATAGAACTATATAAATAGCTCTACCTGCTGAGTTCTTCTGCATAATACTTAAGTGTAGAAACAATGGTGCCAGGTATCTGAGTAATTCAAATTTCTACAATAGTGGATGACCATTTTAAAATAACCAAGATTATTGAGGGTTATCTTTAGGTCATGAATTCATTAAACATTTTCATTGCATCAAATTCAAATCTGGAAAATTGCTGGTAGAAGGAGAGGAGTTGGCAGCTTGAACTTAGGAAGAACTGGAGAAAAAGGAGGTTTATTAGAAAGCAAAATTGACAATGTATTGATCAGGCTCAGCTTCCCTAAAGATACTACTAGATGCAGAAAGCAAATCTAGTCCAACCAAATTAGCTCAGGTAATGGGGCAGATGGAGTTCTATCTTAAGCTCAGGTAATGGGGCAGGTAATATATATTAGCTCAGGTAATGGGGCAGATGTGCTATATCTTAAGATGATATAACACTGAGCATACTCTTCTACCAAAAATGGAAGATTTTGTGCTCTTAAATTCTCCTAAGATCATCAGAGGAAGATCTGATTCTGAAAAAATGCAAAAGGCAATGAAGTTTATTCCTCCATAAACTGATTACTAATGTCAAGTGGCTGCAATTAAACAATTTCATTTCTATATCAAGAGATTGAATTGAGTTATTGACTGAATTATTTTAGAAGTTGTTTCAGGAGGTTGCTAAAAAAAGTGGTCAAAGATTACGGAATTTGCAAAACTGATTTAACAACCGAATCAGGCTGTCATTCCATCTACTCGCTCTAGGAATCTGTATGAATTAGTTGTTCATGCTAGAAATTATTGTAGCTGCAGGATCATTAAGGTTGGGCAATGTTTGCTAACACATTTAACAGGACAAATTTGTCAGTAAATATGTGGCCAAAAAGTGAACATTTCTGATAAATTCTGCAAAACATAACTTAGTTACATTTTTTTTCTGTGTTGAAATTACCAGTAAAACCTTCCATGAAATGAAGATAGTGACAAAACCAAGTAATGGTAATGAAAAATGTGATCTCTTCATATTTCCAAACTCCAGTCATTAAAGAATATGATACAAGTATACCAAAAAAACCTAGCCAGCAGTAGCCATACAATAATATTAGTACAATTTGTTTTAAAAAAGCAAAAATATTCCTGTTGTAAGATGAATTATGCATGATTTTTTTAAAAGCAAGACCTCAGCTGGTTTTTCCTATTGTCATTTTATCACTTAAAAAAACAGATTTCAGAGATTGTGGCTGATCTTATTGAAAATCACAATTCCTTACAAATTACACAAGGCTTGGAATCATGGAATAAAAGAGAAGTGTTTTTGAAATGGTTTCAGGAGACAGATGTCTATCAACAGTAAAATAATAACTGCATTTGTTCAATGTATTTTAATTTTAGTGGCTAATATAAATAATAGAAGTTACAACGCCCACTTTCCTGGGCCAATGGAAAGTTCTCCCTTGTAAGGCTGCGATAGGTCAGGAGTAGGTGTTACTCTGCCAAGCTGCTTTGGACTGAGTCTGTCTTAAAGGCTCCGCCCATTCTGGGTAGCTCCTCCTAGCTTTTATTCAGTCCTCAGCTAGGAAGGACACGTTTTTCTGCCTCTCCTGCCTTTGGAGGTTTTGTCTCCAAGGGCAGCCTTATGATAGAGAAAACAAAAACAAAAAAGCTTGCAAAGAGAAAGAAAAGCCTCAAAAAAGGCTGCCTTTTAAAATTATGCGGCTCTGCTTCTCAACTGGCTTTCAAAGCCGCATAACAGCTGAGATTTTGGCCATTTTGGAGAAAGGAGGCTTCTGCCTGCTCTCTACAAAGCCGTGGGGCTGTTTTGAGGCTTCCGCGGCAAAGCAGGGAGCTGTGTTTCAAGCGGCCATCCCAGAGGTGCCCTGACATTGTGGGGGCAATGAAAAGACAGGGATCCCCTTTAAGGGTTTCCTAGTGAAGCAGGGAACTGCGTGGCCTGAAGCGGCCATTTTGGGAAGACCTCATGGCTGGATGGCCATTTTGAAGACTTCTCAGGTGGCCATTTTGAAGTGGCTCAGCCTGGTCCTCCAACCACTTCTACGCCTTTGCCAGCACTAGGCCATCGGTCTCTCGCTATTGCTGGCCTGAAGACACTGAAAGGTAGACAGTTTTATTATTATTCTTCCTGGTAGGGGATTGGTTTCCTATCCCGAAGTTGACCAGGACCCTCGGGCTTCAAGCTTGGCCTGGCCTATATTTAATTGCCCTATTAGGCCCAAGAAGGTATGAGTCCCAGTAGGAAATGTTAAAACATCCTATGGAAGTTTCATAGGGCAGAAGAGTGGTTGTTGAAGGTGGGGGATTGGATAAGAAGATATCCCCTGAAGGTTTTATACAAATCCCTTCGTGTGTTCTCCTCCTTGCACAGGATTTCCAGTCCAGACTAAGCCTTTCTGCTTTCAAGATGGCTGAAGCTCCCAGAGACACCAGAGCCTCCAGGGCAACCAGAGCTAAAGCAGCTCCTACTGCTTCAAAAAGTAAGGGAAAGCAGCCAGCAAAAAAAGCCTCTAAAGCGGAGGAGAAGGATGCTTCCAGCCACCATCAGGCCTTAGAGAAGCAGATAGCCAAGGTACATCAGGCCTCTGCACGCAAACCTACAGAAAGAGGATCTTCTCCTGCATCGCACATCAGTGAGGCAGACCTCTTGGAGAAAGAACCTGGATCTTCCTCCAGAGCCATTGTCCAGATGTGGTCCCCTGATACAACTAGAAGGGAGGCATCTCCTCATCCCTCTGAGGAGGGGAGTCATCATAGTGATCCTCAAGGTGGATTCAGAGCTGTACCTTGGCAGGAGCGTGTGTACAGTAGTCCAGGGGTGGAATTCTCCTTTACTCCTACTGCAGCTGGCCTTAGACCAGCTGAGCCTTCTGATCCAGATGTCCCGGTCAACCTGCAGCTTTTGATCAACGAGGCCATTAGGAAAGGTATCTCTGAAGGTGTGCAGAGATTTGCCCAGCATTCTTTGTCAGCTTCTGATGTTTCAGAAAGAAGGTCCCGGGTTTGAGAGGCTCTCTTGTCAGAAAGAGGTTCCCTGATTCTGGAACCAGTTTCTGTTTCGGCTGCCGCCTGCGCTCCTGCAGTCTTTGCTATACCAATCCCTGGTTGGTGAAACTGATAAGCAGGAATCTGATATGTTGGAAGATGAAGGCTCTTCCCATGAGATTCAAGTGTTCACCAGTTATTTTAAGCATGCTTTATTCAGTCCTTCGTTGTTCAAGGCGAGGAATATGGCCAACCTGAGGGATGCAGATGATGAAGAAGCAGCCACCCAGCCTCCTGTGGAGTCGGATGTCCTCTTCAACAAACCAGAGGTGAGGAAGGAGGTAGTCCTGTCTCCCAGGCTTTTTTTGAAGGTCATTCAGAAACAGCTGAGTCACCTGCCTCAGGGCTAACCCCCTCGCCTCAGACTGCAGGTTCTCCAACATAAATGCTCAAGCTCACCAAGACCCTTCAGGTGCCCTTGATGGATGCGCTGGTGACAGTTGGCCTCCACCTTGTTAGCCCCTTCCAATCCAGAAGATATTCTCAAGGCACAGGAAAAGGGAATTGAGCAGTCGCTCCAGAGATCTCACCTGGAGGCTGCCTGGGCAGTCAAAGCTTCTACTGCAGCATTGTTCTTCACAAGGATGTTGCTTAGGTGGTTGAAACAGTTGCAGGGCAGGATTCCGATATCAGATGTTCAAACTCATCAGGGCATCAATAAGATTGTGGCTGCAACAGAGCTCACTGTGGATGCCACCCTTCATGGGGCTAGGTTTGCCACAAGAGCAATCACTTCCTTAGTGGCTGCCAGAGGCATATGTTGGTTGTGCACTTGGCCAGCTGATGGAAGAAGGAAGTGGAAACGAGCTTCAACTCCCGTCCAAGGAGACAAACTCTTTGGGGAAGCCCTGGAACCAACCGTTCCTGGTCAAAAGCAAAGATAGAAAGTGCTTCCATTCCTTCTCAAGAGGGCAGAACATTGGCCAGCTCCTTATTTCAAGTGCTCTCCATTCAGCATCCATTGTTCAGCCAAGGCCCCTTACCTGTGTCCAGAGCCTCCTCCAGATTGCTCAGGCAAGGGCAGAAAGCAGTTTCCTGCCAAACGGCCTTTCAAGGAGGAGGAAGTCACCCATACTGTCGCCAACACTAGGATTGCCCACTCTTTTCCCATTGGAAGTCAATTAGCTTGGTTTGCCGACAAATGGGATGAGATAACTTCTGATGCCAGGGTTTTAAGCACTGTAAGAACGGGTCTTTCACTGGAGTTCTACTCCAGTCCTCTGAGTTTTTTCATATCCTGCCTGGTTTCTAGGAATTCAGGGAGAAGGGGCTCATGGAGTCAGCTATCCAGCACCTGCTGGATCTCAGAGCCATACAAAAGGTCCCTCTGGGCCAACGGGATGGGGTTCTACTCCAGGATTTTTGTTATCCCCAAGGCCTCGGGGTGGTGGTGGAGAAAAATTCTTGATTTGAAACAACTCAATAAGTTCATTATGAACAGGCGTTTTAAAATGCACTCTCTCCATACCATTCTGGAAAGTGTTAGGCAGGGGGACTTCCTCTCATCCAATGATTTGACGGAAGTTTATTTACACATTCCTATATGTTCCTCCCATGGGAAGTTCTTAAGGTTTTGCTATCAGAGGCGGGCAGCACTATCAATACAGAGCTATTCCCTTTGGGTTATCTTCTGTTCCTAGAGTTTTCACCAAAGTTTTGGCTCCTTTATCTTCTGTCCCTAGAGTTTTCACCAAAGTTTTGGTTCCTTTCTGGTGTGTCTGCAATGTTATTTAGATGATATTTTAATAATGTCTTCTTCGTTTCAAAGGACTCAGCGAGACCTGCAGGTCACTATCTCGGTGCTGCAGGATATTGGTTTTTCTATTAATGTTAAAAAGAGTCATTTCACTCCTTCAACTTAACTGCTTCGTTTGGGGGCCATCATTGACCAGTGTGTCTGGTTTTCCTTTCAAAGGGAAGGCAGGACATCCTGCAAGGGCTGGCACAGAGTACATGGAGTAGGAGTTCTACCCCTTTAGCTCATCTATCTCAACTTTTAGGTAAGATGGTTTCTTGCATTGGTATTGTTCCATGGGCTAGACTTCAGCCACAGCCATTCAATGGTTTTTGTTGCCTCACCAGAAGTCTGGTAAGAATTATTCTTTAATGAAGGTGAGGTTGACCAAACAAGTTTTATTTTCCTTTCATTGGTGGCTATCCAGAGCCATTTCCAAGGGCCAGTCCTTCAAGGTGGAGGACAGACTCATCCTCACAATGGATGCCTCCTTGTCAGGTTGAGTGCTCACCTGGATTCTCACATGGCCCAAGGCTTATAGTCTTCTGAGGAACAGATTCATAACATAAATTGATTAGAGCTAAGAGCAGTCCGTTTAGCCCTTAAATTTTTTTTTTGCATCAAGTCTCTGGCTCCATGTTCTTGTCATGACTGACAACATAGCCACAAAAGCCCATATCAACAAATGGGGGGCACCAGGTCCAACTTACTTATGGCAGAAGTGGAAGCTTTGGACAGATGGGCAAAACGCCACCTTCTGTCTATCCGAGCTGAACATATTTCTGGCTCAGATAATATGCAGGCAGACTGGCTCAGCCGAGCACCATTGACCACTCTGAATGGAGCCTGCATCCTTCACTCTTTCTTTAACTTATTCAGAGATTTGGACTGCCATTAGTAGATTTGTTTGCCACTCCTCTTAATGCTCAATTGCCCAAGTTTTTCACTAGATATCACACCCCTGGGGCAGAAGGGTCTAAAGTTTTGCACTGTAATTGGCCATCGGGTTTGTTGTACGCCTTCCCTCCATTGCCTTTGCTGGCAGCTGTGATACAAAAAAAATTGTTTGAAAAAGCTGAAGTGATATTAGTGGCTCCTTATTGGCCTAGGCATCCTTGGTTTGCTGATTTAATGGGCCTCTCGGTTGCGCACACATGGCGGATTCCTGAAGAGGATGTCTCTCTTCTCCAGGGGTCCCTGGTTCCTCCGGAGCACCAGTGGCTACATTTGACAGTTTGGCAATTGAGTGGAGCATGTTAAAACATGCCCACCTCTCCAACAAGGTGATTAGAACTATTCAGGCCTCCAGGAGACTCGACCATCCGTATCTATGATGCTACTTGGCAAACCTTTTCTAGTTGGTGCTCCAAATCTAACATTCAACCTTTACAGGCCTCGGTGGCAAACGTTTTGGATTTTCTACAGGCAGGCCTGGATAGAGGCCTTTTCCCCAACACCCTTCACTGGCATATGGCAGTTATTTCCTCGGTGTTGACTTGTGGAAAAATGGAATCTTTATCTAAACATCCTACAGTCCGTAGGTTCCTCAGAAGAGCGACCAACCTTTGCCCTCCAATGGTACACAGGTATCCTACTTACCACATTAAACAAGAAAAAAACCTTCTATGCACCAATTCCACCCGCACTTTCTACAATTTTGTGAACAACAAACTAAAAGACTCAAGGTCCATCCCACCCCTGAAAGGACCGAATGATAAAGACTGCAATGATGACACCATTAAAGCCAACCTCTTTGACACATTCTTTGGCTCAGTATTTGTAAACAGCAATGGATCATGCCCAGTATTTCTTAATCAAACCACAGACAACTACAATGATCTAATACATATCGATTATATAGAAGACAATGTTGAAAAAGCACTATGCAATCTAAAACCATCTCTATCTATTGGACTGGATGGAATATGTGCCTACTTCTTAAAAAAGCTATCCACTGCCACAGCCAAACCTCTTAAGCATAATCTTTGAAAAATCTTTCAGGACCAGCTCCTTGCCGAACCTATGGTCACAAACTACGGTCATCCCCATCTTCAAAAAGGGAGACTCCAGCCTAGTTGAAAATTACAGGCCAATCTCTTTATGCTGCGTCACCTGTAAAGTCATGGAATCAATTATTAACCAATCCATTATCCTCCACTTAGAGACATAGAACCTACTCTCTAATAAACAATTTGGTTTCAGAAAAAAACTATGTTGTAATCTGCAATTCTTACACTGCAAAAACATATGGACTATACAACTCGATCAGGGCACAGCAATAGACACAATCTACATAGACTTCTGTAAAGCCTTTGATTCAGTGGTACACGACAAACTACTCCTAAAACTAAAATTTTATGGTATCTCTGGACACCTACATGACTGGATAGAAGCATTCCTATCAAACAGACAACAAATGGTCAAAATTGGGAGCATCCTATCAAATTCTGTACCTGTCAACAGTGTTGTTCCCCAAGGCAGTGTTCTAGGACCAACTGTTAGGGATACACATCCTAGCAGAATGTGCAACAGCAGTCTAGCAGGCAGGCAAATGATTTGAGATAAACGTTGTTGTAGTTTACGTTCAGTAAGACAGATACGCTGTGCTAGTTAAATAGTTTTTTATTCCAGCAAGAGTTATAGCATAGTCAAAAACAGTCCATATGTTATAAACTAATTCAGTCCATCCAGGGATTAATCAGTTGCAAAAGTCCAGTGTTGAAAATAGAGGTCAGTAAACTTACAAATAATCAGTCCAGCAATATATCTCTTTTGCAGTCAGAGATATGAAGAAAATCAAACCCCTTTTCTTCGTTTCAGCAACAGCAGGGAAAACACGCAGTAATCACCATCAATCCAACATTGTCAGCTACTACAGTAAAAGCCAGCTAACAGTGAGCTCTCTTGTTCTCTGTTATGGTGATTTTACAACCGCACCCAAAATACATGTTTTGCAGTTAAAGTGATACTTACACTTAAACTCACTAACATAGTTTATATATTATTTTTACTCAAACTAAGTTAGGTAACCAATGTTATCCCTAACACCAACTCTCTTCATATTCTACATAAATGATCTCTGTGATCATATTAAGAGCAACTCAGTTCTCTTCACTGACGATGTAAAGCTATTCAACACCACAGAAAATACTGCTACCCTTCAAAAAGACCTCGACTATATATCAGAATGGTCAAACAAATGGCAACTTCAATCTCAACAAATAAATTCTCTTTCTTACATATTGGCAAAATAAAATACAGGTTGAATAGTCAAGATCTTGTTGATGATCCAAATTCTGTCAAGGATCTTGGAGTACTCACCTCTAATAATCTTAAGTGCTAGAGTCCACTGTAATTACATAGCCAAAAAGGCATTAAAAGTTGTTAACCTAATGTTATGTAGCTTTTTCTCTGGTAATATACTACTAACTAAAGCATACAAAACATTTGCTAGACCAATACTCGAATATAGCTCATCAGTCTGGAACTCACATTACATATCTGATATTAACACACTTGAGAAAATCCAGAAATATTTCACAAGAAGAGTTCTCCACTCCTCTACTCGTTGCAGAATACCTTATGCCACCAGACTTGAAATTCTAGACAACCTAGAACTATGCCGCCTTTGGTCCGATCTAAGTATAGTATATAAAATCATACATTGCAATGTCCTACCTCTTCATGAATACTTCAGCTTCAACCATAACAATACAAGAGCACACAGTAGATACAAACTCAAGGTTAACTGCACCAAACTTGATTGCAGGAAATACGACTTCAGCAACAGAGTGGTCAATGTCTGGAATACTCTACCTGACTTTGTGGTTTCTTCTCCAAAAACTTTAACCTTAGACTGTCTACTATTGACCTCACCCCTTTCCTAAGAGGTCTGTATAAGCGCACCAGTGTGCCTACTGTCTGTCCTATTGTGTTTTTTTTTCTTATATGTATCCATGTATTCATAACTATGTTTTTACTTATACCGATTATCGTATAAGCAATTGACAAACCAAATAAAATAAAAAAAATACTTAGGATCTGCCCAGGGTCTTGCAGTCCCTTACAAAAGCTCCATTTCAGCCGCTTCGACAAGCTAGCCTGCACCTTCTTACCCTGAAAGTGGCATTCTTGGTGGCAGTTACATCGGCAAGAAGAATTTTTGTGTTGGTCACCTTCTCTGTTCGCCCTGACCTCTTCCTGTTCCATCCTCATTGGGTAGTGCGGTTGGACCCAGCCTTTATTCCCAAGGTCAATATCTTGTTCCGCAGGTCTTAGGAGCTGGTTCTTCCATATTTATTCCCATCTGGTCCATGACTTGGAGAAGACTTGGCACATATTGGATGTGCACAAGGTCTTAAAGATATATATTAAAAGGACATCTGAATTCCGTAGGACGGAAACTCTTTTTTGTTCCTTCCAACCTTCCTTGTTGGGAGGAAAGGTGATTCCATCCACAGTAAGCAGGTGGATCAAGGAATGTATAGCCAGGGCTTACCCAAGTTTATCCCTTACGGTACCCAGAGGCATTACATCACACTCCACTCCTAGTGCTGCAACAACTACGGTCTGGGCAATGCAGGCATCAGTGGAAGAGGTCTGCAAAGCAGCCATGTGGACATTACCATTGCCTTTCATCTGCCATTACCAGCTTGGACACCTTTGCTTCAGCAGATGCGGCATTTGGCAGGAGGGTCCTGCAACAAGTAGTCTTGGAACTTGGGGACCAGGACCAGTCTTGACCCTCCCAAGGACAATCCAGCTTTGATATGTCCAACTCCTGACCTGTCGGTCGCAGCCTTACAAGGGAGAATGGATGTTTGTTTACCTGAACACCGGTTCTCCTTATAGGCAAGACAGGTCAGCCCTGCCCTGATGGAACTGGTCCTTCCAATGGTCTATGGGAGGAGGAATCAATAACATTCTCTTTTGCTTTTTTTTTTTTCTCAGAGGCAGTCCGGTCTGTCGTGATGACTTCACAGAAAGCTGGGAGGAGCTACCCAGAGTGGGTGGAGCTAAGCTAATAAGCCTTTTAGACAGACTCGGTCCAAAGCAGATAGGTAGAGTAATATCCACTCCTGACCTGTCTTTCCTACAAGGAGAACCAGTGTTCAGGTAAACTAACACCCATTCTCTGCACTGCTGCTGAGCCAACTTTGCTTCATGGCTTCTGTTTCTCTTCTTGAGAATGGCAGTTCTATCAGAGATGTTTAGGCAGAAAAGTTGTTAAGAGAGGAATCGGTCTAACATTGTAATTATGGGCAATTCATCAGCTCAGTTTGGCAGGCAATCCCATAATGGTATTGAAGTACAGCATTTTTCACAGCAAGTGAATGACAGCTGGAAAGTGAGGAGATTGTTGTAGATGTGTCAAAATGTCGTCACAGCAGTGGGACTTTTTCCTCCTTCACTAAACCGGGTGTGGCCAGCACGTGACACATCTGGCCTGTGGGCCGGGATTTTGACAGCCCTGTTGTAAATTTGTTCTTATTATTTTGGTGGTATGGTTTGGTATAGAAGTGATAAGATGGGAAGGGAGATTGAATCTTTAAAAAATGTTGTTCCATTTTGTGGGACTGTTCTAAGACTTCCATCCAACAGCATGAGAAAAGATTATATATAAACTATTTTATTATCCTGAGAATAAATTTTATGGTGCTATATAAATATAATAAATCAATGTACTTCTCTTATGTGTTTGCATGACATATCTAGCTATATTAAGTTAATTATGTTATGTGTAAATGATGATGTAATCCATTTAGTCTTGTCTGGCTCTTGGCAGTTCTATAGGCTAGACTTTTCTACATCTTCTGATCTTGGACTACTCCTTTGAGTTTTTCTATGCTCTGGCTGCTGTCAGCTTTGATAATATCCAGCCACTGTGTGTTTTGATGGCCTGGTTTTTTCCTTTTACTGCTAACTATTCCAAGCATAATTGCTTTTTCCAGTGAATATATATAAAAGGCTGATGCAAAACATAAGTTTGTTCCTTGATACCTTTATTGCTTGCTATATTTTAAATGCATTTTGGAAGAATGCTCTGGCAATACTTGTCTGGTATGAAAATTGTTGTGTCAAACACTTGAATATAATCATCCAAACCAAAATATGTATTCCCTTGCGCGGGGGTGTGTGTGTGTCTTTATTTCTCCAAACCTGGTGCAGAGCCTCGAGAGCTGATATTGCGGGTTTTAGGCCCATATTTTAGTCCATTACGAATCTATGCTCAGCATCAGTCAGGGAATCCTCCTCTTTCCCTAAAGACTAAAAAAAAGATTATCTTTAGTCAAAGCATTTAAATGTTAATTGCAAGCTAGGATGTATGCTTCTGTCCAGCAGAATTCTGGATTGATGATGTAAAAACTTTTTAATAGACTTGGAGGGGCAGGATGTAGCTATTTAATGAAGGGTTCTAATTTATCAGAAAGTATCAGGTTGAGGGGGGGGATTAAAATGAAAAGCTATTTTTATTCTTCCTCCTGCTGGGGGTAGCTTGGAGCAGATCGGGGGGGGGGGGGAAGGCTCTTGGAGTGATGCTTTATGAACGATAGGAAATAGTTCCAGTGGTCACTTTTTATCCTTTCTTCCATTTGACATCTTCCTCTGAGATTTTCTAGTTTTCTTGGCAAGTGAAAGTTGCCTGGAACCTGCTGTCTTTTTCCTTCAGTGAACCAGTGTTCTCCTAAGACTTCCTAAAAGAGGAAGTTTGAAGTAAAATATCCTGTAAAGAATCAGCAAGGCTAAAGGCAGCAAAGAATATGCGTACTTGTATGAGCTAAATGGAACTTTAAATGACCTTTGCTTAACCTGTCAGTGGAAGAAAATAGGATCTTTTCTAGGTCACTTTCATAAATTTGACATCATAAAATACTCTCAAGCAAGAGTGGGGAAAAATAGTAACTGAACAATGAATATCAACTTGACCATTCTGCATTTCCTCTATCCATTCTTACTGTCAGTTTTGTGTGTGGTGTATAGTTCCTTAAAGTGTTAGTCCTAGACCAAGCAAATTGGCAACTATATGAATAAAGGTAAAGGTTTTCATGTACCAGTCTTCTCCAACTCTAGTGCACAGTGCTAGCACATCTTCGTTTCTTGGCCAAGAAAGTTAGGGTGCTGTCCGAAAACATACTCCGTGATCATGTAGCCAACATGACTACACGCCAAAGGCCCACAGAATGATGTTACCTTCCCACCAAAGTGGTACCTATTAATCTACTAGGATTTGTATGCTTTTGATCTGCTAGGTGGGCAGGAGCTGGGCTGAGGAACAAAACTGTATTGTGCGGGTCTTGAACCTGGGCTGTCAAGCTTTCCAGCTGACAAGCTCAATATCTTTAACCACTGAACTGTTGCACCCCCCCCCCCCAATGTATGGATATAAATTATACGTGTGTACACACACACACACATTATCTATGTATCTATCAAGATATCGAGATAAAGATAGAACTAAAGCTTGATCTCTAGTAATCCTGGCTTAAAAAACAAACAAACACTGAATTTAAGTCTGCCAAGCATAAAAAGAACTGATTTATTTGGGTAAATAACATATCATAAGATCTGTAATATGTGATATGTGATTTTCTGCAATGAATGCTCTTGTGTAGTGAACAATATAGTGAAATGTGGTCAATTAATTACACACTAAATGCTCACCTGAATAAATCTCTGTCTTCCATGTACAACGTTGAAAGGGAGAATGCTCTGCATTTTGGAACCTTCAAAATATTTAATC
The DNA here is from genome assembly GCA_033807585.1 of Hydrophis major. NCBI lineage: Eukaryota > Metazoa > Chordata > Lepidosauria > Squamata > Elapidae > Hydrophis > Hydrophis major. The sequence continues at coordinate 247,918,348 of CM066328.1, read as the reverse complement.
AATTAGACTAAATTTTTTGATGGACAGATATTTTCTGTATGTCCAGCCTAATATTTTTTTATACCCTATATGTGTTTGTTAACATCTTACAAAGCTATTTGTGAACCCATAGCTATTAAAATAGGGAAAAGGAACCAAATGTCAAGAGTTTACTTTCTAGCAATTTTATACTGCTTGTCTTAAAATTGCTTGCAAGTGAAAGGGAAACCAAATCCTCCAAAATCAAACAAGTTTCAGACAATAGTTGATATTTATTTGCTTGGCTTTAAATACCAGGGAGACAAAACCAGCCTCTAACTGGAGGGCTGCATTGGGTACATAAGATTGATTTAAAAAATAATATTTTTTTTTCCTGGATATTTTCTAAAAGGGAAAAATCTTACATGCTAGCTTGTCAACCATATACAGCTATGGCAACTTCTTTTCTTCAGAAGGTTTTGAGTGCTGAGGGAAACTGTCCAGAGGTGATATTAGGATTATTTTTCAAGCAGAATTTTTCATATCAGCAACTAATATCCTATATAGTACAAGATCCAGTTATTTTGAGGCTTCTTTTGTCTAATGGTATCTACCCACCCCACCTGCTCTAAAAAGATGGGCATAGTTTAATGTCTGCTTATTTCTGTTTTAAAGCTGGAGTAAGTTTGGATCCAGTCCAATGTGAATGTAATTATATAGTTTCATAGGGGAATTAACAATTAGAGTATGTCAAATTTTTCAGCTTTCAATTTCCAAACATTAGGGGTGCTCAAACGTTGTGACATGCCTTGGGGATTGTGAAGATATTTTGGTTACTTTATTATAATTTACATGTGCTTGGTAAGTAACTACATAAATACCGTAACTTAACATTTTGTTTGTTTCATTTGAATGTCAGTTCACAATAGAAAAATTTTTTTTTCCATATTACTTTCATTCCCTTGATGTCTCTAGTGCAAAAAATGTTATACTGATCAGAATCTGGCTTGAATCTGAAATATTAAAGAATATTGAAATATACAAGAAAAGTTCTCCACTCCTCTACTCGTTGCAGAATACCTTTTGCCGCCAGACTTGAAATTCTAGACCTAGGAAACCTAGAACTATGCTGCCTTTGATCTGATCTAAGTATAGTATATAAAATCATACATTGTAATGTCCTACCTATCAATGAATACTTCAGCTTCAACCATAACAATACAAGAACACACAGTAGATACAAACTCAAGGTTAACTGCACCAAACTTGATTGCAGGAAATATAACTTCAGCAACAGAGCAGTCAATGTCTGGAATACTCTACCTGACTTTGGTTTTTTTCCCCAAACCCCAAAAACTTTAACCTTAGACTGTCTACTATTGACTTCATCCCTTTCCTAAGAGGTCTGTAGGAGGTGTGCATAAGCGCCTACCATCCCTGTCCTGTTGTTTCTTTATTTTTCTTATATGTACCCATTTCATGTATTCATAACTATGTTTATACTTATATCTATTATATTGTAAGAGATTGACAAATCAAATAAATAAAAATAAAAAAAACATTTTTGTCCTTCACTCTTCAGTTTTATGTGTCTGGGTTTGGTTCTAAGTTATTGTTTTTATGCTTCCTAATATCTGAAACCTCATGCTTTGTGGAGTCTTAACAGTTGCAGGGTTCGGTTGACTAAATTAACTTCTGCTGATCCAAGAAAGTAAATGATGCTTGCTTGCTTTATTTATTTATATGGCTCAAATTCATTACTCTGGGCCAGCTAAATATTAAAATCAGCATAAAAATGCAAAACAATTTGTAAAAAATGAATTGGCTGTTTCAATTTCTGTTATTTTGATTTCACCACAAAAACCTATGAACAAGCAAAGTTTGGGGTAAATACAAGATTTCTGGAGTGTTTGGAAGAAGTTCCACCCAAGCATCCTTGGCTTATCAAGAGAAATTATGGATAAAAATAGGCACAATGCTATGCAGTTTTACCCTGCCTAAAAGAGAAGCACACACTTTTTGTGTTGATGAGTATTAACATTCAAAGTAGGTCACAGTGCCTCTACTGAATATTTCTAATAGTATAACCCTCTCTGATTCCAGAGTTTAATTACAACAAGGATCCCACAGGGTTGCTAATTTCATGTCACAGAGCTAGTGAAGTTTTTTGATTTAAGTCACATATATACATATACATACATACACACACACACACACACACACACACAGGTCTTAGCGTGTTCGGGTCTTTTCCTGTGTAAGATTGAGAGCATCTTGGCAACGTTTCGATGAGGTCTCAATCGCCCTTTTCAGGCTGGTGCTTTCACTTTGGTACTTGTGCGAGCAAAGCACGAAGGCGAAAGCACCAGCCTGAAGATGGTGAGTGGGACCTCGTCAAAACGTTGCCAAGATTCTCTCAATCTTACACAGGAAAAGACCTGAACACACCAAGACCTGCATACTTGTACCCGTGAAAATCTATCTATATATATATATATATCCGCGAAAACTTAAGAAAACGTGTGTGTGTGTGTATGTATGTATATGTATATATTGCAGATTTTTTTGCTTGTGAGTGCAGGCTTCCAAATAATTGACAGTCTGGTGGAATCATCTATTCATGCTTTCTGGTCTTTTTTCAATCTCTATGGCTTCTCTGATAATTCTTTCAAAATTCCTTCAAAACAGACAGAAAAATAGCAGCCATCCTTAGAAACCCCAAAGATAAAATTGACCTGGAAAACCAAGACATTGGACAGACCAATAGAAGAATAAGTACTCGCCTGGATGAACACAAAAATGCAGTAAAAAAGCTGGAACACACTTCCTCACTAGTCCAACACATGAAAGCCACAGGTCATAGCATCAACTTCAATGGCACCAAAACCCTAGCCACTATAGAAAACCCCAGCTACAGAATTATCAGAGAAGCCATAGAGATTAAAAAAAGACCTGAAAGCATGAATAGAAGAGATGATTCCACCAGACTGTCAATTATTTGGAAGCCTGCACTCACAAACAAAAAAAATCTCCACACTACTAGCCAGGCAAACACCTGGGCACAAATGGATCCCCCCATACCTCCAGCTCAAACACACCCCAACCAGACACCCAGATGAAACCTAGCTTCCTAATAAATGATAGCCGTCCATTTACTCAGAGCCAAGCTGCACTGAAAGCCTCCAATACAGGAACACAATGTTGCCAGCCAATCAAGACACAAGAAAAGCCACAAAACAGACAGAAGATAGTAGAAACACCAATGAAGTAGAACACAGCAAACTCTAAGACTAATAAACACAGACCAAGACTCCCAACCAATCAGGATGAAGAAAAAACCATTCTGGCACAGCAGTAGGCTAGCCCCAAATTTAAAACTGAAACAACTGTAAAAATCTGACTCACAAGACAATACAGAAGCCTGATGATGGCAGATGAGATTCTGCCGAAACGTTGCTACAACTTTAAAAGCACAACTATAATGACATGGGAAAATACCTGAACAAAGCTGAATACCATATATATGCATATATATATACACACACACATACATATACATATATATATATACATACATACATACACACACACATAGATACATACATATGGGCTCCAGATATGTCTGTCAAACCACAAATGGTAGCAAAGGAATGAAGAATGTTAATTCAATTGACTTATTTTTCTGCTGTTAATGGTAAGTACCACCAGCTGCAGATGATCAGTATTGCTTTTCATCTGCCTCTGTTTGGTGTTTTTCATTGAAGCTGACATGATTGATGGAGGCAGAATTGGAATGAAGGGTGAGCACCTCAACTTCTTTAGCCATTCTGTTTCTGATTGTGTTTTTATTACAGGAGTCAGCTTGGAATGTTTAATTGCTTTTGGAAACTAGCAGCTGCTGATGATGTCAAATGCTGATAATTGGTTTAGGACACAGATATGCTATAAATTAAGCTGAGGTCATCTCAGATAATTTGTGTATTATTGCCAACTTTCTTGGGGGGAGGGGGAGGGAGGAGGTGGAAGGCACTTCCTTGCTTGCTTTCAGAAGAATTTCATGCCTCTAACCCAAGGTGATTTTGTGGATCATGGAAGTTAAATAACAACACATTTCAACTCGAAGGTATGAAAGCCCCACTAGGTAGGAATAAATTCCACAGGAAAGCTAAAACTATTTTTATTGAAATTGGTAATAATAACCAAATCATGCAAATCTGGTTGTAGGGTTCTTCGTCTTCCATATAGTTCATTAAATTAGAGAGGTGCTTGCCTGAACCAGTTCCAAATATTTTGTTATTTTCTTGGTTTTGAAGAATACTTCTCTCCCTTTTGCTTAGACAGCAGTTCCCAGATATTGCCATCATAGCCACTTTTCTTACTCTCTGTGAGGTATTGGGGAGGACACGACATATCACATGTATGTTTTGATGCCTGTTAAAGGACACAAGTATGTAGTTATGTCATTTGCACAATTCCTTACTGATACAAATTCATTTTTACATCACTGTGACTGGTGGTGAATATCTCCGTCTAGATAGCATTCTGTTTTTCCATAGATAAGCTGTGACCTTTCAGATATTGAACTTCATCCCAGTAGCTGTAGCCCACTATGGTCTGGGAAAAGGAATGACAGGGATTTCAGTTTAGTAATAGCTAAGGTTTTCTATGCCTGCTACAAAGCAGGGCTTCTTAAACAGCATATTATATCAGACAATGGACAGCCTTCAATAGTGATAATGTGCAAAATACTTTTATAATTGCTAAAGTTACTGAATAATGTAGATCTTCATAAAGCACTGCTCTCCAGAATATTAAACATTTATGTTAATTTGAAAAAGGAAACGTTAGGCCCTCTTTTCATCCATCAGCAATTAGATGCATTAAATATATATCCCTGTTTTTGTTGCATTTCATCCTGTTACATTGGCAGTGATTAGTAGGGAAATTTAATACGATTCTGAAGGCAGCCTCAGCATTTTTAGTTGGATAGCCTGCTCATCTTCAGTAAAACAGGAGTGTAGGACTTGGAAATTGGATCCAAGACATTCTTTCTATACAGAATAAAATAAGTCTAATTTTATCTTATTTGCCATGCATTTGATCAAATATTGGGTAAAAATTTATCTCTTCCACATTGAATGCAGAACAGAAGGCTTCACAGTCTCATACATGTTTTCATATAAAACCTGCAACATTCTATGTGAAACTGGAATCATTGTTCCTACATAATGTTTTTTAAACTCTATAAGTCTTTAAAGGAAAAATGCCAAGTTTAGTTATATGTTAGTTCTAGATACAATTTCAAACCTCTGCTGTAATCTTTACATATAATTAGAAAGAAACACTTTTCAAATACCAAAATACCTCTCCGCCTCTCTGTACACATACACACACACACACACACACCTGTGCACATCACAGCCAAAAACAACTAAGTGTTAGCTCTTTGTTTAACATCAAGGTTGTTCTTTGTTTTTATATGGCAAGTTCTTTTGCAGTTGTAATGTCTTTGGCAGATTTTATAAACTAATATTTTCCGTTCGCACAGTTACTACTGTGTAGTCATTTGAACTCCTTTATTACATTCCTTTTTTCTTGATTTAAAGAGTTATGTTGCTCATTGAACTCATGTTCATGCATGGGAATCAGTTACGAACTTGTTGTGGCCTGCACGGATTGAACAAACAAACAAAACTTGTTAACAACTCCATTAGCACAGTTCCTTTTCATCAGGCTTGGATTCTACCTAATGTACCACTGATCATTATTTTCCTCACCTAGTTTGCTCAGCAGTGACAGATAATAGATGAAGCCATTACAAATATATTTGACACTGCATCCCTGAAGATGTGAAAATTGAAGTCTCTCATCATGATTTAAAATGTGTGCTCACTTGCTTTAATGAGGTGGAAGAAGTAGCAGTTGAAATAAAGCAAGCCAGATTTCTATAAACACTGGCTGGCTGTTTTTCGGGTTAATATACTTCATCACGCCCATATAGTGACGAAGATAGCTTAGGTTGAATTTGTGAATTTGTGGGTCAATCAAGTGTTCTTGTAGCATGATTTTTTTCCTATGATTTGACAATTCAATAAAATTTCATTGGGCTCATAAAAACATATATTACCTTTGTTTCATCTATTTTTCGAATTGTGGTATAATATGCACTTATTTGGAAATAGTCCTTTGTGGTAAAGTTTGGTAGTGATTTGTGAGAATTAAAGCAAACATCTCAACTTGCCCCTGTAATATGAGGGAGCTCAGACACTGACCAAGATGGCCTACTCAGGGCTGGTAGGGGAAGAAGAAGCCAGCTCCTTGCTCCTTTCCTTCTTCCTTTATCATTCCATTCCACCACTATGGGTCTAACCAAGGTTCTCCCGAGAGAGTATTTTTTAAAGGCTGAAGGTGTAGGGTCATGGAAATGAGTTTGGGCCCTTTGTTTTGGTGGGACGCAAAGTCTCCTCTGCCACACTCTTTTAGTCCTTAGTTTTATTTTTTCCCCCATTTCAATGTGTAGGCTAACAAAGCATGAACTATTTTATTTGTTTGGTGTTCTTGATAATCGATTTACCTACACAGCCACAAATGGGAACAGTTTTGATTAAATTGTGTATTTCTATATTTTCTCTTTTCTTTTTGCAAAGAGGCAAATTATACATATACCACAAGCTTTGTAAATGAATGAAGTACACTGTTGTGGATAAGGGCCATTCCTTAGGAAATGATATATAAATCTAAATTAAGCTTGAAACATCACAACTTCTCCAATTTTCACAGGAAGAAATCATTTGTAAGTATGAGAAGGATTGAGGCTACAAAGATAATTGTTTTTAAGTAGCCAAACTGTTTCCTAGTATTTTATTTTCTTGGTATATTCTGTCTTGGATCCTATTATACTCATAGCCCTATACGTCTTCTTTGTCAAGCCTCCCTTCTGTACTCTGCTTGATCCTTGCTCAGCCTCCCTTGAACTCTTACACACACTCCCTGACACTTTCTGTGCCTCCCTTGCACTCTCACACAAACACCTTTCCAGGAGCTCCCTATGCCTCCCTTGTGCCCACGTGCCTAGTTATGCACCCTCCCCAAGACTGACTTGCTATGCCCCCCTCTCTCCCTTGCATATCCATTCCTGCCATTCCTTCCTGTCAGCAATCGTCTATCTTCCAGCTTGATGGCAAATCACATTTTTGCTGGTTTCCCCACTGACTTGATTTGTGGGAAACCAGCAGGAAGTTTCCTTGCCTAATGACCATCGAATTTGGTTAACAACCAAATTGCAGAGATTGACATTGCTAAGTGAAGCATTTGTGTTTTATGATACTATTAATTCAGCCCTGCAAAATATTCCCAGTTTTGCCCAGTTCTGATTCATGTTCTAGAAAATGTACACTTTTTATTACCTATGTTTTCCTATAGACTGGATAGAAAAACCCACATACTTCTTGCTTTCCTCTGAACTGACCTTCTAGCTGGAATACACTGAACTTTTGTTTGCCTATTGATTTATTTTAGGAAATACACTGAGAATGGCTGCCATTTTAACTTATGAACTCTGGGCAGCTAACAATCAACAAAAAAAGAATATCCTAAAAACCTTTTAATGGCCCTAGAAGCATCTGGAGAGAGCATGAAATAACTAGGTTTGCAGTACAAATCTTTTTCATCATCTGTAAGTTATCTTCTTACTAGTTTGCAGCTTCCTTGCAATATCCCAGGAAGCATTAAGACAGATAGACCGGTTTCTGCTGACAGTGGGAAAGTCCCAGAGATTAATCTGGAGAATTAGTTTGATATAGTTATATTGAGTAGAATAAGAAGAAAATAATCCATTTCTCTAATTTATGTGATTTGCTAAATGGCAAACATTCTCTTATCTATTTTTAATTTCTGTAATAACACTGAAATAAGTGCAGACTTCAAAAACAGCTTCAGAAAGTCCTCACTTACTGAATTCATTTGGAACCAGCAACTCTGTCTCTAAGCAATGTTGTGACCATGCTGGATAACAATGTTAGTTCCACTGAGATCTTTTAGCAAATCACCCACAACTGTTAAGAGCAATGTCACATAATTTTGACTTACAACTTTCTTCTTGTGTTCCCATTGACTTTGCCTGTTTAAAGCCATAAATGATGATTAAATGATTATGGGATGCTGCAGTCATTGTAAATGTGCATTGGTTGTCAAATGTAATTGCAATTACATGATGGTGGGCATATTGTGATGGCTGCAAGTTCAAAGGCTGGTCATAAACCTCCTTTTTCAGTGCAGTCAATAAGCAAGGACTACCAATATTACTCTCCCACATAGATGAGAAATGCTGAGCTATATCATCGGAAACTATGAATGTAAAGCATTGGAGAAGATAGTTTACTCTTGGCTTGTTATTCCTGGGCCTGTGGCTGCTTTTCCTAGTAAGTGAAATGCAAAGCACCATATGCAAATTCCAGAGTATCAGAAGGCAAGACAAGAAGCAATAGATGGAAGGATAGAAGCAACCCAGAACTAAGGAGAAGCTTTCTAACAGAACAATCAACCAGTGGAATGGCTTGCCTTCAGAAGTTGTGGGTGTTTCATTATTAGAGGCTTTAAAGAAGAGGTTGGACAGCCATTTGTCTGGAATGGTACAGGGTAGAGGTGTCAAACTGATGGGCCGCAGACCGGATGCAACCCGTGCATGCCATGCTAATCCCTGCTTCACAAAGGCAAAGAATGTTGTTTGATACCTGTGGTATAGGGTTGGATTAGAAGACCTCCAAGGTCCCTTCCAACTCTGTTATTCTGATCATTGGGGGAGTGAAAATATCCTAATAAACCAATTTCTGTCCTATCACAGTATTTCCACCTGATCCCCACATTCTGTCCTTGACTTGCATGCTCATGTTCAGCAAAATTCAGCCTGGTTGCTCCAACTGGGCGTTCAGTGCATCTAAATTGTACTGTTCAGGAAAATGTTGCCTGAAATCATAGTTGCTACAAACACTTTAGTATTATTTGGGAGGGTTAAGAGATGGGCAAGATATAAACTGTAGTATCTATTGACTTGTGCCTGGTGCTTGCTAGAAAGCAAATATCTTTTGATTTGCATGACTTAAAAATATTGACATTGACTGGATAGAATTGTGCAGGAAGGTTATGCACTTCGTGTAGAAGAAATGTTTAATATGGAGAAAGATGTAATCAGATGAACACTTATTTATAGTCTGATGTCACAGATTGATTAAATAGGCGACTTGGACTCTATGAAGTTGTGCAGATGGTGGATTTTTCCCTTCATGCCAGACCTTAAGCATTTGAAATCCTTGCTTTTTCTTTGCCAGTTCACAACCATATTTCCAAACCGTAACAGCTTGAATGAAACAGCAGTTCCAGATGTCTGCCTGTTGAACTTGAAACAAGCTCCTACTACATCAATAAAGATATTGGCAGCTATGTCTGCATTCAGTGGTTTGCAAACCTCTATACCTCCAGTAGTATATATTCTGGGTTTTCTCTAGGCTCAATAAACATAAAGTCTCTCATAAATAGATAACGTGCAATAATGTTAAAAGTGCTGGCGGCTCTGTGTCTGAAAACAACCATATTTCCTAATATTTAATCTTTTCTCCAGCTATTTCATTTAGACCTATGTTTCTATGCTTTGGATTTATTGCTGTAAATTTCTCTTGGTGTTGTGTTTTGGATTTTAAAAAAAATAAAAATAAAATAAAAGCAATTAATTGTTTTCTCTAATTTTAAATCAGTCATCTAAAAATATCTTTAGCACAGCTTTAGAAAACGAGTAATGAATTATGAACTGAGTGTTGGGTGATAAAGTAACCCTGCTATCTTGCAAACTTTCAGTATGTATTAGAATCAGTACTGTAGTATTTATGGTCATGCACATAATCCATACATTGTTTTCTCTGAATGACCTATAGAAGGGGATTTGTCACATACTGCTTTTAGAAACAAGAATATTTTTGGACAATAATTATAATTCTTTACTTGAAAATATTTGTCAGCTGCCTTTACCCTGTGTAGGAGGTAAAAGTATTTGACAAACAAGAGCTCAGTGTGTGGTGTTCAATGTCATGTGAATGAGGCTTGAGGCTGTACAAATTGCCTTTCTCTCCTCTGCCTCTATTATGCCTCCCATAATATAATCTGTTTGGTTTTGAGAACAGATGTGGGTATTGTGCTACCCATGTTTGCATCATTGATAGATAGATGCAGCAGAATACAACCAGATTGGACTACTGCAGTACACTCTGCATAAGGCTGCCCTTGAAGAATATCAAGGAATTTCAACTGGTACAGACTGCCTCTGTATTATATCTCTGCTTTGTGAGCTGTACCAATTGCCAGTTTGCTTCTTGGTCCAAGGTGCTGGTTTTAACACTTAAAGCCCTTCATGGCATCAGATGGGTCTACCTGAGAGGCAGCCTCTCCCCAGATATATCAGCCTGCCTCGTTATAGTTGGCAGAACGGCCATGTTGCAAATACCATCAGCTAGGGATCTATAATTGGTGAGTCCCAAGAGATAGGCCTTCTCTGCTGTGGCATCCTCCTTAAAGAACATTCTCCTCCCAAAATTAGGTTAGTTCCATCCTTTTGTCATTTTGCAAAGCTCTTAAGATTTGGTTTATGTTATCAGGCCTAGGGCTTTGAAGGAATCAGATTTGCTTAGATGACTCCATTGTTGAGCTGGCCATTTTTATCCTCTTTTTGTCTGGGGTTTATAGATTTGTTTTTTATACTATTTATTTCTTAATGCAATTTCTTTATTTTTTATATCTTTTATATCTATGGTTTTTTTTTCTCTGATTGTTACCTGTCACCAATTTTTGGTGAGATGAGCAGCTATACAAATTTGATCAATCAATACATTGGGTTATATTAAGTGAAATACTAACAACACTCTTATTCATTCAAAATTATTTTTAAAAAGATACTGTTTTATTGAAAAGGTGCCTGAAATAATTCATTGTGTATTGAGATCCCTGCATCATTTATAATTAAAACAGAGTATTTCTTGTGGGCTTCTTTTAAAAACTAAAGACTTCTTTTAAAAATAAAAGACTTTTTCTTTAACTAAGTAGAATAATCTTTAAAATCCTTTGAAACATAAATATTAAATGATCTTTTGTGGCATTAATTTAACAGGCCTACACGAACTAAACATAAAATTGATCTGTATTCTTCGGTATACATTCAATTTTTTAAAACAATAGGAGCTTGATCCAAAACACTTTGAGTGAAAAAAGAAAGCTGCTAGTGAAAAAAAAAAATTGCATGTTAATACAATAAACATTATTGTGCTAGAGTAGCGGTCTCCAATCTTTGTGGCTTGGCAGCCCAGCTGGGGGGTGAGAGGGGAACCACACCAAGCAAGTGGTGGGCCTATATATCATGTAACTCGACTGCAAATTGAGCTGTGCATGCTTGTGTGTGCTTGGCCCAGTGCTCCTGCAAGTTGAACTGTGTGTGCATGCACACTGGGCTGCCTCTTTTACAGCCCGGTTCCGAATAAGCCACAGTCTGAAAGTGGGCCACAGCCAGGGGATTGGGGACTGCTGTGTTAGAGACTCCTGTTATGTTTTATTTTTACAAGTATACATATTACATATATTTGGTTTTTTTACCCTACTCCTTTATGAGATGCAAAATAATTCTTGATATGAGCAGAAAGTACTAAACTGAGATATCCATACTACTTGAACAATAGTTCAGTACTGAATATTGTGATGGGTGATGGAAGTAACAGTATCGGATGATTTTAATTTCAATCTTTACTTGTTCAGGACAGGACAGGTAGTTCTCAACTTACAACTGTTCATTTATTGACAGTTTGAAGTTACAGCAGCCGTGAAAAAAGTAACTAACTGCTACTCACACTTATAACCATTGCAACATCCCCACAGTCACATGATCAAAATTATGGCGCTTGGCAAGCCAGTATGTATTGACCTCAGTTGCATTGTTCCAGGGTTATGTGAACTCTATTTATAACCGTCCCAACTGGGTTCTGATATCGAAATTCAATGGGGGAAGTTGGATTCACTTAATGGTGCCGTGTGTCACCTAAACTGTAGTGATTTCCTGAACCGTGGCAAAAAAAGGTTGTAAAATCAGGTGTGGCTCACTTAACAACTGTCTTGCTCAGCAACAGAAATTTTGGTCCCAATTGTAGTTGTAAGTCGAGGACTACCTGTATACACAATAGTTTAGGTATTCCTTTGCCCATAAGAATATTTTTTTTTTACTAAATCCTAAAAAGAACAAGGATTTAAGATGTCTGCATGTCTTATTCTTAAATTGACATTTGATTACTTCTCAAATAATGTGCAAGAAACATGTAGAAAAGTTACAATTTTAAAAATGTTATAGAAGATGCATTGCACGAGAATGAGCAATTACCGGTATAACTATTTATTTTAGTTTTTAGTTTTTATCCTTAGGATATTACAGGGGGAAATGGTAATAAAATGATGAAAAGTGACTTACAGTAAATTGTTTTCCAAGTTGGGCCTTGGAAAAACGGTGCTAGAAGCAGTGGTGGAATTCAAAAATTGTTATTACTGGTTGTATGGGTGTGGCTTGGTGAGCATGGCTTGGTGGATGTGGCAGGGGAAGGTTACTGCAAAATCCCCATTCCCTCCCCATTCCTGATGGAAGGTTACTGCAAAATCACACTCCTTCCCCATCCCACTAACCTGCTTTCCAGCTCCATTCTCCTGTGCAGGGCAACAAAAGAAGACCCAGCCAATCAGCTGGGACTTGGGGAGCAGAGAATAGATGGGGGCGGGGCCAGTCAGAGGTGGTATTTGCCGGTTCTCCAAACTACTCAGAATTTCCGCTACCGGTTCTCCAGAACTGGTCAGGACCTGCTGAACGCTGCCTCTAACTATAAGCAGATTGTGAGGTAAAACTACTTTTATTGTTAAGTGTTTTTCTGATGCTTTATTTTCTGGCTGCTCTTTCTGACAAAGAAAACTCCAGCTAACAAAAGCATCTGCTATAATAAAGGCACAGTAAAGTGTCATTGGACTCTCTTAGAAGAGGTTAACTTTTACACCTCCAAAAATGACTTAATGCCTCTAAATAATTTTGATTTGCTTCTCACCATGAATCTGCCTGAATTACTTTCTTACTGTGTAAGTGTTATCTTTAATGGCTATTTAAATGGTTGCATGGTACTGTATTTTATGAAATATTAATATAATGTGTGTGAGTCTGATGGAACCAAAGAACAAAGGACTATTTTTATAATACATTTGTAAAAAATTGCTTTCAACGCAAAGTACAGTGAGAGTGGCTTTCTATATTGTCAAATGAAACAGTTTCATGTGTGACTTTAGGCATATACAGTACTGTTTATGTAGAAAAAGCTATTTGAACACATAACAAGACCGAAGAGTCCTCCAGTATTAATTATTGGGGCGGGGAAATGTGCAAAACTACATGTGGATTTTGTTTTCTTCATCTGTTCTTACAGGAAGAAGATAAACTATGACACAAAGTTTCTAGAACTAAATAGCTGTAACTCATTTAGTTTTCCAAGACAATATTCATTGCTTTCCCTAAAATCTTTGTTATACAGGACCAATTTGTGTTATAGTAAAAATGTAAAATAAATACATAGTGTTACATTCACTTTAAAAGATTTTTTTTAAAAAGGATTCCTAGGCACTGCCAGCAGTTCATTTTGTAGAATTACATGTCACAGGCGATAAGGATTATTTTCACATTTATTACATCCAAGATAGACCATGGATAGAAACTGTCCATTTACACTTTCTTTCGTGAGTCCCGACCCTGATAAAATGTTAGATAAAACATAGGTACACAAACACAAGCACACACACTTTGTACCTTTTTTTTTATTTTAGATTTTTGAAAAATCATACAATCCTCAATAATTGCCAGATTCTTCCTGTTGTTTATAATAACTCAACTACTTCTTATGGAGACATTGAGAAAGACTTAACTTATTTATATATTTAACAGAACTAACCAATTATTTAAATACATTTTGCCCTATCTGATATCAAATGTCTATTTTTAAAGGAATCACTATATAAAAATTGCAACAAATGCTATGTGAGAAGGCTTGACTAGACTGGGCTATTTTTCAACGACATGCTAAGTTTCTCCATAATTCTGCTTAAATGTGTAAATTATCCAGAGACAGGCAACATGGCAATGGAAACAACCAAAGTTCCTTGCATTATTTTTATTTGTGATTTGTAAAAAGCCAGCATTCGTTTATATGCTTTTATATTTCAGAAAACCATTTAACTGATTTATTTCTTAATTTTTAGGTGATCTGGTTTCACAAATAGCATCATCTTTAAATGACAAAAATCTTGGGGCTACTTTCATTTACAAGATACTGAATTAAAAACAGATTCTGGAAAGTATAAGGTAAGCTTTTAGTGCACTTTAAACATGCCCGTGTACTATGTGCTGTCCTACGTGAGTCTGTGAACTGGTGTCAGTTTCCTAATTTGTGACTGTTTATAATCTGTATTAGTTTACCGGCCTCTCTTGAGGTTATTACATGTGAAGTTATTTTGGGAATGACCAGCAATATCTGGTAGAATGGAGAAACATACAGGCTCATATAGTGCTATTTTTATTTTTTTTTGTCAAGCTGCTGCAGTTAAATGAGTTACTGCATGGTGATACCAAGGTCAGTTTTTTATCAAAACACTTTAAAACAATGCCCAGAGATTATTTCCAATTCCAAACTTTTTGTGCATTGTTCTTTTTCTGTGGAGTAGTCTTTAGGAACTGTTTAATAGACATGGAATCTAGTATACAGCAATATGCTGCCTCTGTAATCTTTAAAAATACGAAGCTAAACTCTAGCATATTTTGGTCCTGTGTTTTATATTTTGTCATATTTCAGCAGTTAGAACCAAATTGGAGATTTCTCAGAGCTCAGATGAGCTGTTCTGAAAGTCATGTTCTCGCAGCATCATAATAAAGAACAACCTGTGCTGATGTGGCAAATCTCCCCTGTTTTGATGCATTTTTGTTTTCCTGATTCCGATGTCCTTTGAGGCTCAGAAAAAAGGAAGAAAAATCCATGCTTACATTAATGTTGATGTTTTGTATTATATAAAAATTCTAATTTAAATTTTACTCCCCACCTTTTCAGCAGTTGACTTAGACTTTGTTTTGGATTGATAAAATTTGCCTGCTATGATCTTTATTCTTGATGGTTATCTCTGACTTTCTTTGCATTCTCTAGTATGTATATACATTCAGAGACACCCTATAGATACTACACCACAGAGAAATAGTCTAATAAAAATGTAAAGGATGATCAAAAATAACTTTTGATAGGGAGCAGAAATGTCTCCCTCTGTAATAAGAACAAGTATTATAAATTAAGCTATGATGCTGTTGTTTTTAATAACTTTAGCCTATTGCCTCAAGAAGGTATGTGGGGCAGTGAATAAGCTAGAAGTGAAATTTCAGTTACAATATTAGAGGCTTGCACACTGTTAAATTGAATTAATGAGGTTATTAAAAGCTTATTGCAGGAGAGTCCCAACAGTGAATCCCTTCATTGGCTACTCAGCTTAGAAAGCAAAATGCATCAGAATTTTTTTTAAAAAAGTTATATCTAACTTTGAAAATAATAGTGTCAGGATTTATTTTTCTACTTCTGGATTTGTGTAGGGTTCTTACTTTGTTGTGATTCACATTTATATATATATATATTAAAAGCAGTTAGTTTCTTGCAACAAAATTGGGTTCTTCATTTTTTTAAATCTAAATTGTTACTTTAAAATTAAAGGTGAGATTCTTAAGGTTCCTTGGATGCCTTGATCACATAGAGTTAAATTCTGGAATTCAAGAGATGTTAGTACTGTTTACAAGCCAACATCATTCACAAAAACTACATGTATTCATAATGAATATAGCATAGTCTTTCAAGAATATAGAATTTCTATAATATTAAATATTTAAAAATTGAATCTTACAGTATTTTCCTTTTTCTGTTACAAAGGCATTTATTCTGATACATGGTTCTTTTTGTAGAAAATAAGAGTGAGTTTCATTTTCTTACTTTCACAGGAGTCATTTTTGCATTTTTTTTTCATTTAACCTATGTTGTCAATCTAAAAATATCTGATTAGTTAGCTGCTTGCATGAGGTTTTTTCCCTTCATTTTTTTCTCTTTTATACTGTGGATGTTTGAAAAAGAATCCCAAAAATAAGCTTGGACTAGGATTGAGCTGTTTATGAGACCAAACTATCTTTTTCTAGCTCAGATATAATAGCAAAACAATATAATTTCAAAAAACCAACAATGGGGAAACAATAAAACCCATTATAGGTAGTCCTTGACAGTTGGAACCAGAATTTTGGTTGCTAATCAGGATGGTTGCTAATTGAGTCACCCCTGATTTTATGACCTGTTTTGCCATGACCTACAAGTATATCATTGTAGTTGTTAAGTGAATCACTCGGTTGTTAAGCTAATCTGGCTGACTTTGCTTATCAGAAGCTGGCAGGGAAGATCACAAAAGGTAATCATATGACCACAGGACATTGCAATATAAGCCAGTTGCCAAACACCCAAATTTTTTCTCATCTGACCATGGGGAAACTGCAACAGTCGTAAGTTGAACACTGGTTGTAAGTTATTTTTTTTCAATGCTGTTGTAACTTTGAACAGGTGCTAAACGAATGGCTATAAATCGAGGACTAGCTGGACATGGATTTGAGGTACCTGGAGCGTTTCTCAGAGGGATGACAGGTTTTCAACACTTTGCAAAAGAGCTGCACATTTGCAGTTGTGTGCCCTTTGGGAGGAATGCTGCTACAGGGGGCAGGAATAGTCCTGGAAAATGCTCATTTATGTGGTCCTTCCAGGAAGAATAGTTTATTGATAAGAATAAGAGTAAGCCAACCCTGCAGGAGTTTACTGAATGAGATGAAACATCCAAAGAAGACAAACCAAGTTCTAAGCCAGGTATGGTTTCATTATGTGTATAGCACTCTTGCACAAGCTGCAGCCAGATTTTTGCCCATGGTTTTGCATAAACTTGGATGCTAAAAGTTTTTAATTGAACACTTCTTTCAACACAAACTGAACCGGTATAACTTAACTTGAGATCCAAGTCCTGAGCGTTTATGTAATTGTTTCCTTTTGGCTTACTGGGTTGGAGGAGACTCCAGGTAATCCCTCATATCTCACAGACTTCGTGTGGCCAGATAAATGTTGATGACTTTCTTTCTTTCTTCTTTTCTGTGAGCTGTTTGCTATGCACATGGCAAGTGTATTAAACCAATTTCAGAAAGATGCATCATTCTATCATAGAAATACTTTATGTATCTCATTTGGCAGAGATTTTTTATTTATGCTGAAAAACTCCCAATATAAAATGATTTCAATTAAATATATATTAAAGGAAACATTATTACTAAATGTCTTTTTTAATTTTATTATAAGGGAATACATTTCCCTCTTTCCTCAGCCCGGAATTTAGAGTTGATTTTCTGGCAACTAGAGATAAAAGTATAATGGAACTATAATATAGTTTTAAAAGACAGAATGCCTGCATGCTTTATTTCAAGTAGTGGCAGGCTTTTCCCATATTACTGGAATAACTTTTAATACAAATAAAACAAACTGAGATTAATAGCAAAGCATGAATCACTTTGACATATCTAAGAGAACTGCCTAGAGATAGGACTCAGAAATTATATTATGCATTATATTTACTTTATACACATTATCGAATACCCCATTATTCCCCTGAATGTCTTTAGGTTTTCTTTTTTTCTTGTTTCGGCTTAATTTACACAAATTTAACATGCATTCAAAATGTAGTTCTCTCTCCACTAATACTGGTATTTATGCAGAATGTCTGTCTGGAATCATACTTTTTTAAGAAAATATGTTAAGAGGTAGGCATAATTTTAATGGATTTAATATATTAAATTATTTTAGGAATAGCTGTTCAGAAAGGCTCCTCATGATCCTATCTTCAATATGTGGGTGGTAGGGAGGTGGTTTGGGTCCACCACCATCCCCTACAAATTGCCAGCAAATTAGATTGGCACCAATGCAAACTTGGGTCTAAGAGTGAAGTGTAAAGGAACTTCTTTATTACTTACATTTTGTTATTTTTGACTGAATTGTATAGACCTGCAACTTTCAAACTGTTGCCAAAAGTCTGACCTCTTTCAATGCATGTTTTACCAGAATTATATGTCTCGGTGCCTTCTCCACTCATTGTCTTCTGCAGTACAAGTAGTCCTCAACTTATAACCACAATTCAGCCCCTAATTTTTGTTGTTTAGCAAGACAGTTGTTAAGTGAATTTTGCTCCATTTTATGACCTTTCTTGTCACAGTTAAGTGCAGTTGTTAAAAACGTGGTTGTTAAGTGAACCCGGCTTCCCCACTGACGTGGCTTGTGAAAAGGTCTCAACAGGGGATCACATGATCCCTAGACATTAAAACGGTTGTAAATATGAATCAGTTGCCAAGCATCTCGAGTTCGACCATGTGACCATGGCGATTTCACAACGGTTATAAACATGAAAAATGACCATAGGTTACTTTTTTCAGGGCTGTTGTAACTTCGAACAGTCACTACATCAACTGTTCTAAGCTGAGGACTACCTGCATTTAGAAGTAGGTGTGATTTACTTGTAGAGTGGGGTACCTGAGAGTCTTCTCAAATCTATAGGCAGCCATTAAAAGGTCCTATGTCTGAGTGAGGTTATCCTCCCCTTCTAAAGGTGGTCTGCAATTTGGAAATTCTTATATATGAGCAGGTGGCAGCTGCGGCTAGTAGGGCAGTTTCACTCTTACATTTTTGTATGCCAACTGTGACCGTTCCTGGTTGAGGAGTTTTTGCTCATGATCAAGTTGTTTCATGTTTGGACTACATAATATGTTCTCTATGGGATTACCCTTGAAAAACATTAGGAGAGCAACCGGTACACAATATACTGATCCCGAAAAGTGTTGGCTATATCTGGATATGCGTTGATGATCCCAGAGCTTTGGAAGGTGCATTGGTTGCCAGTTGGCTTCTGAATGTGTCTCAAGTTGCTGCTTGCCTATATGACTTTGAACCTAGTGATCTTAGGGAATGTCATCTCCTGTATTCATCTGCCCATTCAGCTAAATGAAATAGTTTCAGGTCCCATCCCTCCAGAATTGTCACATTCCCAGGAGCAGCCTTTACTTTCTGGAATTCCCATCCAGTCAAAAATCATTCAATCGCATCTTCTCTCTTTGCCAGGCACACTTTTGGTTGGAAGATGGGGTTGCAGGCACATGGTATTTTTATTTGTGTTGTTTTGTGTTTTGGAATTTGGGGAGGGGCAGGGATTTGTGTGAACTGGTAGCTCCGAGGATCAGCTGAGAGCAAACCGTTCAGTTTGCTCCGATGATCAGCCGTTTGGCCCACCTGCCTACCTGGGCTATAGGCCTGTGCTTTATAACTTGTTTTCCAAGCTCAGCTAATTCATGCGGCACAGTGGTTTGCTGTGCATCAATTGTTTAACAGACAGGGATTGCTGAAGGTCATCACCGAACCGGTTGTTACACCAGTTGAATCACACCCTGGGGAGGGGGATTATGTATCTGTTTAGATAAATCACTATATAAGCATTATATAGGGTTGTTTTCTGAATAAATTCTTTTTCTAAAGTGTTGTTTCAGTTGTGGCTTGAGAATATTTTTAAATGTTTCTTAAAACACCTACTTGTTATAAGAAAGCATTTTTATTCTGACTCTCACTTAAACACCTTACTGCTGATTCCCTCTGTCAAGTAGGAAATTTATAAAATAAAAAAGAAATAACTGGTATCCCAGGTATAAAGTACTTGCACTGGTAAAAATAAAACAAAATGAACCAAACTTGCACTGCAATATGTGCTTGAAATCAGATGTTAACAGCATGGTAATGAAACCAAGCTATGCCTGTATACTTGATACTCAGTGTTTTTAAAAACTTGTGAGAGCAGGCTTATTAGGAAGAAAAGCAAATCCAAACTTTAAAGCCTTAATGTTCCCAGGAAATAAATTCTTACATTCCCAGGAAATATTTTTTTGTTTCTTATGCAGCACCTGCAACATTTGCCAAATGTGGCCCCTGTTTTTACATTTAACTTTTGAATGTTACGATTGCTTTTGCAGAATGAGAATTTTCATTTGTATTCAAAGTTCCGAAATAGTCATTTGAAGGTTCTCAAAAGCAGTTTCAAGAAAGTATTTGTTTTGGTGCTTGTTTTCTGTCTCTGGCATAAAAATAATTTATGCTCAGCCTCTCAGGAAATCTTATCTCCCTGAGTCTTGGATATCAGCCCATAAATGCAGAAGAGTCCAAAGGAGAAAGATGATGTATCATGTTATCCAATAAATGCTGAGGAGTGACTCATAATATTGGGAATTATAGAACACAAGGCAGAATTCCCAGTTGAGAGGTAGGCATATTTGCCATCATCTTATTTATGCTAAGCCCTTCCTTCCAAAATTCTTATTTTCAACCCAAACATTTTATGGAAAACTATGTGCCATCTGTCCTAAAAGTTTGGAATACTAATGTTTTCTTAAAAAATAATTGAGTCAGTTATTTTTATGACTTTAACTAACATTATTTTATATAAAATATATACCATCCTAACTTTCCCTCTGCAAAGTTCTAGTTTTTTTCAAGCTTCGTGTAATGATCAAGCTAACAAAGCAGTGACGTGATAAAATAAATTGTTGATCAGCCATTTTCATCTGGTCTCTCATCTGACTGAAAGTGTATTTTCTAAAGATTCATATTTCTCACCTGTTTTTTTTTTCTGGATTAGACCATACCTTGTATTCCTTTATGTCAGCTTTTTCCTTTCTATCTTCTCTAGTGATTCTGCTGTTGTTTTAGCCAAAAGCTGCCAAGAAACGCAGAGAAAGGTGTGTTTAATTTGTATATCTCCTGTCCTGTCAATTCAGACTTTTTCTTTTTTTCTGTGTGCTTTTTTCCATCATGTTGAAGGCCTACAACTTTTTTTTTTTTTCATTTTGAAGGGAGAAACAGTTGCAAATGGTGGTCTTGAATGGACCAAAGACAAACAAACATTCCTTCCCATCTCTCCCCTTCTTCCTTTTCAACTAGAGTAGGCATCCCAGTTATTGTCAAACAGCAAAACTCACAATTCCTCACTATTACTGTAGCTGATGGTCTCTGGATTCAGGACAATTCTGACTGTTTGAACTGGGATGTTGTCCAATATTCACTTTCTCAGGCATGGTTTGGAGAGGAAAAAAGCTAGGGTGGAAGAGACATCCAGTTAGGTCTTAAACTTAATTGAAATGCTATATTTTCCTGATTTGTTTTACAGTGTGTGTTTGTATGCAGTAGTTTTCTATTAATTATAACAAGTGGTAATTACCACCAGCTCTCTGATACTATTCTCCAGAACAAACAGACTGACCCTGTGGTTGTTTATACTATTAGTTTGTCTTTTTTTAAAAAAATGACATCTTTCATCATGGCTGTAATTAGATGTTCTGTTCTTAATGTACATCAGACGAAGTATTTAAAATCAATAAATTTAATATTTTTAAAT
The DNA here is from genome assembly GCA_033807585.1 of Hydrophis major. Classification (NCBI taxonomy): domain Eukaryota; kingdom Metazoa; phylum Chordata; class Lepidosauria; order Squamata; family Elapidae; genus Hydrophis; species Hydrophis major. Next base: position 247,896,808 of record CM066328.1, on the reverse strand, counting down.
TAAAATAATGTTTGCTGGTCTTATATTCCAACTAAACAAGATATTTTCATAATGAATTTCAAATATATGAATGTAGGTAATAAAATGGGAATGCTGTAATTGTTTTGGGTCAAGCTGTAAAGGATGGAAACTCTTAAAAGACCACATAAATATTTTATGAGTTGACATATTTTCATTGGAGTATATGAATTATGATATACCCAGGGGGTGGGGAAAAACCAGGGTCAAGAGTGATAATGAATCAGAGTCGGCTACACCCAGGCAGTGCCGGACATGTTAACTCCCAATAAATCCTTTTGAAGTTTTGGAAGTTTGGGTCGAGACTCATGATTTAATTGGGGTAACTGCCGGAATCCTGACAAAGGAATTATATTAGAAACACAAACACACACACACACACACAGAGACACACACACATGTGTTTGCCAAGCTGAGCAATAACTAGAAGAGGTTTCCTCAACCTGATTTGAATAAGTTAGGCTATAGCCTCTATAAGCTGATTGGAGGTGAAACTTGCTGGGGCTAAAGGGAATTACAACATTTCAAGTTTGGATTAGAAATTTGGAGAAAGAAAAGATTTCTATCATCTATTTAATCTGGGGCAGTTTTGATCAGCCTTAGTATTCTTCATTGTGTAAAATTTCAATTTGCAGAATTTTTAATCTTGTCCATGGTGATTGGGAAATCCTTGGCACTAAAGTCCATACATCGGGAGGGGCGTATGCAAACTTTGGAGAAATTAGTCTGGGGTAAAACTCTGAGAAGTAGGGTTGCTACTTTTTTAATGCTAGTTATTAAAACCTCTGGTTTTTAAAGCATTTTATTCATTTGTTGACCAATTTAGCATCACTATTTAATAAAAGCATGCATATTACTTAATTGAAGTAGAGGGGTCCAAGTGGAACAATCTGATGATATGGGAATGAAAATAAACTTTTTCTATAGAGACAGTTGATCCCACAATAATTAGTAATTGCTGAGAGTGGGGAAACATGGTGCAGGTTTCTGGTTCAGTATAAATATACAGAGACAGCTTGCTGAAAATAACCTTGTAAGTCTCCAAGGTATATCAGGTTTTCATACAGTATCTAGAAAGATGGCTGGATGGCTTTGGACCAGTTGCTCTCTCTTAGTCCAGACATCAGGCTCAGGTGACAAGCCAGTTGGTTAATTTATATTGCAGCCAATAGATCAACATTTGATTGATCTGGGGTGGTGATGGAACCCAGCGGATCTGCATTTGCGTGAAAGCATTTTGTAGGGAAAAAAAATCTTGTGAAGCAGCATAATTTTTACTTGCCATTTTTATATCTGTCTTGGCTTAAGAGTTTCATAATTTTAGAGCAATGAATTCTTGATACTATATGTTAATATCCAAATTGAGTTGGACATTCTCTACTTAGGGCACATTTGGTTTATTAATGAATACTGTGTCACTTTTTAATATATATTACTTTAAAAATGAGAACAGGAGAACAGGAATGGGAAGGACAGACTCATAAGAAAAGAATTACAAGAGTACTATAGTCTGCCAGGTTTTTTTTAACCTGTGCTCACTAGTAGCTAATAAACCTAAGCACTAAGCACTAATAAGCACTGCACACCAGAACAACTAGACACAAGAACAGTTTTTTTCCTGAACACCATCACTCTGCTAAACAAATAATTCCCTCAACATTGTCAAACTGTTTACTAAGTCTGCATTACTATTACTATTAATCCTCCTTTCCTTTCACCCATCTCCTCCCACTTTTGACTGTATGATCGTAACTTTGTTGCTTGTATCCTAATGATTTTTATTGACTATTCCCTAGTATGATTTGATTATTTATTGTACCCTATGACTATCACTAAGTGTTGTACCTTATGATTCTTGACGCTTGACGAATGTATCTTTTCTTTTATGTACACTGAGAGCACATGCACCAAGACAAATTCCTTGTGTGTCCAATCACACTTGGCCAATAAAGAATTCTATTCTATTCTATTCTATTCTATTCTATTCTATTCTATTCTGTTCTATTCTATTCTATTCTAATAACACATTAAGCACATTAAGCTTTAGGATAGGAAGTTTAGTTTATTCTAATACTTCTGTTTATCTGAAACCATTATTGTAACAGTATTTCATAACTGTACATTGGCTACTGCAACTTCTCTCTCTCTCTCTCTCTCTCTCCCTTTCTCCCTCCTTCCCCTTCCCCCTCTCCCTCTCCCTCCCTATTTACAGATAAGGAACATCCAGATGTTCACAATAACCCAAAGGGTATATCATTGAAAAGCTTTTGAGTATTAGCAAAATATTTAAAAGATAGATAAGATGGCAACTAACTGGATAGTGAAATCAAGAAATCATGATTTGGGGTTTTATTTTATATATGATGATCATAAGCCTATCATACCCAGTCTGAAATAAAAGTGCTATTCACAGACCAAGGAAGGAAGACTTAAGGGTATGTGAGTTAAAAATCAAACCTCCAAAACTCCACCCAAAAAGTTAGCCCTGTTTCTTAATTCTCCTGCCCTGGGAGGATGCTATAGTGCAGTCCTAATCCAGATTAGATTCCAGTGTGATTCCCCTAGACTAATTTAAATGAACAGATCAGTTCCATGTTGCATAAATAATATAGCCTCTGATTTGACAAATATAATCTCAGAATAAAATTGGAGAGAATATTAATGAAGTTTGTTAGGTTCTTCCTAGGACTGTGATATTTTCAGGTTGTCTGCTAGAAATTTGGGCATGCCATTGATGGATTCTCCCAGTTTTGGAAATACAAAGCCACAAATTCCTTAATTATCAAGTATAGTAACAGTAGATTAGCTTCTCTCCTACTCATTGGAATTCTAGCCATGTAAAAGTTGGTTGATTTATTTAGGCTCAGTTGAGTGTATTAAAAGCGTAGTCCTTATGGAACACTTCAAGAAGATTTGTTGACTTTGTGGAGACTTGCTCTGGTGAAGGACTTTGACAGGTTGTGAGAAAACCAATACATTTGTCTGCATGCCAAGAGCTATTTGGATTTAGAGGCTTGGAGGAGACCAACCTTGTTTAATTGTGCAAAATGAATGTAAGTGTGCTTGTCACTACACCAATATACATCTGCCTACATGAAATCAACATTATGTAGATAAAGGAGAACCAATTTATATAATCTTACAATTTACGCTGCAAACAACCGTTGGGATAGTAGATTAGTATTCTGTTACAGAAACTGAGCTCAGAAGATCAGATTCCACAGTAATTTATCAAATGAGGATTTCATTGTTGGGGGATCACAAGAATTCAGGTTTTGTGTTACATTTAAATATATGTCTTTATTAAGTATATGAAACATTTAAAAAAAAGTAATTACTATAGGACAGTGATGGCTAACCTTTTCATTGTTGTGTGCTAAAAGTGCGCGTGTGCATGCACTCGTGCCTGCACCCATAATGCAATGTGTGCCCGCTGCATGCAGCTCTGTGCATGTGTATGCGACACCCCCCCGGCGTGCTACATTCCACTGTGCATATGTGCGTGTCTCCCACTCACGCCCTGCGCATGCACAGCAATCAGCTGGGTTCTCCATCACGGGTATAGAAGAATGGGCAATTTAACGCCTTCCATATGTTTTTGGGTTTTAGCAATCATCCCCCAAAATAATAGACAATGGCAAAGGACTTTGGGAAGTTTAGATTTTCTGTTACATAGTGGAGGGTATCCCTCTTTCTTATAAATTAGAGATGGGATTAAAATGGATTTAGGGTTACCTCTGCTAAGTGAGCACAAGCATTTGGATTATTAGTAACCTCTGTGAATGAAGTTATATTTTTTACAGACACATAACAGCTGTATCTAATTGTGTCCATCTGTTAGTAGAAGAAATGATCGCTTCCTGGTACATACCAAATTAGTTTTTGACTGTCCAGCACAAGATGGTTCAAGAGGTAAGGAAAGAAAGATCTGTCGTTTGGATAGAAATTTCCAACTCACTGCTCTTGAACAGCAATCTTATTCCCATTCCCAAGTTGGGTGGGGAAGTATATTTCAAAGTCTCCCATTTTCCATTTGAGGTCATTGAAAGGAAAGATATAAATTTTGGTCTCTTTACCTGTAAACAGAACATGGGTAGGGAATCATTTCAGCCCAAAGAAAACATTGTCATATAGAAGTCTTTTGGAACTGCATTACAACATTGGACAGAGCAATGACAAGGTAACCTAATACACATGGCTAAAAAATATGATGCTTATCTTTGAGAGATAGTAGTGTCTGGGATATATCACTCAGAGAGTATATCACAAATCTATAAAACTATTTTTAATCACTTTTTTGTTTTTGAAAATGCAATTATTAAAAGCAATGCTTTAAAACAATACCGTATATACACACACAGCCACATACATATATACATACAAAACTCCTGGATAGTGTAATGGTTAGAATGTTGATCTTTGATACAGACAATGCATAGGTACAAGACTGGATTTGAATACGTTGCCTGCATCAAAAAACAGCATTCTAACCAGTACATTATCCAGAGTGACCTGAACTAAGAGAGTCATGCTGACTCTGACAATGTCTGGATTAACAAGGTCCACATCAGATGTTCAGGAACCAAGACAATCTGATAATAGGTGGGCTACTGGAACAAACCATACATGGATAAGATAAGAGAACCTAGAATTGATGGAATGCTACTACAATAGCAGATCTAATGAGAGGGGATATATGAAACATCTGAGGAAATTATGAATGGACAGAAGACCAATATCCACCTTAACCAAGAAACAGCTATTACCGAATGCTTCAACATAGACGAGAGGAAGCTGATCTCATAGCTTTGAGGTAGTCCAACTATGCATTACATCCCAGACTCAAGAAGACCAGGAAGAACAACTGGATGTGCAGCCAACAACTGAAGTGAAACATTACTGCACCCCCATTACAGAGCACAGTAGCTGATATGAGACATAAGATCACGGATAAACCTTTGAGACCAGTTACCAAGGCTCAGTGGAGAAGTACTATTATATGTGTACTAGATTCTAGAAAATGCTACTAGAACCCTCCCAACTATCTATTATCATCATCATCATAACTTAAAACAATTTGTTGATATTCATCTACAGTTGTTGTAATTCTAGAGATGCTTGGCTATTGATCAAGAATAACAATACATATGCTGCCCCTACCCCTGGAAAATAAGGCTAGAGGCTGAGATCAAAGTAACTTACAGAGGTTAGTAAGCCATTGGAAGTACAAAAGATTGTGAAGATTAAGTATAAGTCTGAGCTTCTGGGAAAAATACAAGGGCATAAATCCATCTGAAGCCCTAGAGGCTGTTAAACAAAGGCTCACAACTCTGGCTATATGGCTAAGGAGTTACACTAAAGAAGCAGAATAAATACATATTTCCAAAGGGTCATCCAAGGTGTGTTCCTAAGTGCTGTACAACAACACCGATTATAGCAGAACCACCAACATAGAAACTGAACTGTACTGGAAGAATACATAGAAGGGAAACCAATCACCATCATAGTAGCAGACAACTAGCAGTGGGTCAATAACAAAAAGCTGGATGGTACCTGGCTTTGACATAATCTACACCTACTGACCAATAAAAATTAAAAGCAGTGCATGAATGCCTAGCAACACAAATGAACCAGCAGGCTTTCACCCAAAGTGGCTAACATAAGGAAGAGAAAAACTGATCCCCACAAGGAAACAGTATCTTGCAACCACTAGCCAATAATCTGCCTCCCCACAACATGGAGAACCCTGTCAATAATCATAGGGTTTCAGGACTATATGGATCAGTACAAGAGAGCTCAGAAAGGCATTTGGAACAACACACTAAGGGCTTAAAACATCAGTTGCTCATAGATAGAGCACTCATCCAAGACTTGACGTTTAGATAGACCAATCTGAGCACAGCTCGGATTCATTACAGGAAAGCCTATGATTTAATGCTTGTTAAGTCTACACATGAATCTGTGACTGGTGCTATAGAGTGTCAACAGGACATTAAGGGCCTTCCACAAAAACTCTGGGACTATAGAAGACAACACTGAAAATTAATCCAATTAATCCCAGCATTATTCCACTGCTTTCTGCATAGGGTCCAACTCCCTTACCCATATTAACACAAGAATGGGATATGGATACATGTTCAAGAGTGAAACTACCTTCAGCCACCTCATCTAAATAGATAATAACAAGGTACATGCTAAAATGTACAAGAAATCAACTCACTGTTCCATCTTACATGGATCTACTGTGAGGACATTGGGATATCATTTAGATTGGACAAATGTGGCTGGACAGTAGTCAAGAGGGGGAAAGTAGTTAAGACTGATGGGGTGGAATCACCAGTGAGCCATATAAACATGTAGACCAGCTACCAGCACCCCAGGATACTAGTCACATGGGAACCACAATGAGGAGGCAAGAAAAACAGCAACAATCATGTACCATCAAAGGGTAAGATAGGTCTTTGAAGAATCAGCTCAATGGGAAGAACATAATCCAGCCTACCAGCATGTATGCTCTGGCAATCATTAGATACCTTGCTCATATAGTAAGTTGGCACAAGGAGGACATGGAGGCTGAAAAGGTGAAGACAAGGAAACTCCTCATAATGTCTAGAGCAGTGATGGCTAATCTTTTCATTGTCGCATGCCAAAAGTGCACGCACACATGCCTGCACCTATAATGCAATGCATGCGTGACCCCCAACCCCTTGTGCATGTGTGCACGACCTGCACCACGTGTTTCTGCGCATGCGTGACCCCCATGTGCCACACACTTCTGTGCATGTATGCATGACCCCCCACATTCGCTGTGCTCCTCTGCTCATGCATGCACATCTCCCATGCACTCCCTGCACATGCGCAGTAGATCAGCTGACAATCAGCTGACTGGTGGGAGGCACACATATATGCCTAGTGAATGTGTTCTGGGTGACAGCATGCTGGCAGATATGGTTCTGCATGCCATTTTGGCACACATGCCATAGGTTCACCATCATGTGTCTTGAGGTTATCACCCCAAGTCAAACACCCAAAGACCAGTCCAAAAGACAGTGGGCAGGATCTGATGAGTATCAAAGCCGATGTCATGGATGAAACTCAGAGCATCCATGAGTACATCAGTAAGGTATCATCCAAAGATAAACAACTGAGGCAGTAGCAAGCAGGGATAGAAAATCAAGTAGAGGAAGCGCCATAGCTATACAAGACTCTGCATGGGATATATCATAGACGTACAGTTGGGGTGACTGACATTGGAAAATCATATCCAATATCATCTGGGAGAATTGGAAACTTATGAATATAAATGAATAAAGAGTATGTCATTTTTTGAATTATCTGTTTAGCAAACATGGACACTCATTTCAGTTTTTAATGTAATGAAAGTGGGTCAATCCAATTCAATCACCAAATTTTGCACTTTGCCTTGACTGCAAACTAGGACAAAGGCATAGCCTGGACCAGACTGATATTTTTTATTTGTAAAGAAATCTGGCCAATGAAGGCAAATGAGCTATTAATAGAGGTATAACAGAAAAGGCAGTTTACAGGCAAAGTAGAAATGAACCGAGGTATGGACCTTCAGTATGCATTATTGCAACATCTGTAGTTTGACTCAATTAATTCCAAGGTTACCAAAACACTACAGAAAGTGTTCCTCTCTGTGTAACATTCAGTTATAAGCTTATGTACTGGAGTCATCGGGTTGCTTTGTTTTGATAAACATGTGAAGAGCTATCCCTAAAGCGTCTTGGCTTTAATATGAGTTTTCTCTTTGTAATTTTAATCACTGGCTTTAAATCTCCTTAATTTAAACAAATGTGCCTTGATAGATGTACAGTTTTAAAAGAATCAGTATAAACATCTCTTTCATATCACTTGAAGATTCCTGATCCCGAGCATTATTTTTATATATATATATATATATATATATATATATATATATATATATATATATATATATATATATATATATATATATATATATATATATATATAGTTTTCGCGGGTACTTACATGTCTGGCATTCAGCTTTGTTCGGGTATTTTCCCACGTGGTGCTTTTAAAGTTGTAGCAACGTTTCAGCAGAATCTCATCTGCCATCATCAGGCTTCTGTATGGTGTTTGTGAGTCAGACTTTTACAGTGGTTTCAGATTTAAATTTGGGGCAGCCTATTGCTGTGTCAGAATGGTTTTTTCTTCCTCCTGATTGGTTGAGAGTCTTGGTCTGTGTTTATTGGTCTTGGAGTTTGCTGTGTTCTGCTACTAGTATCTTCTGTCTGTTTTTTTTGGGGGGGGGGCTCTTTTTGTATCTTGATTGGCTGGCAACATTGTGTTACTTTATTGGAGGCCTTTAGTGCAGCTTGGCTTCGGGTAAATGGACGGCTATCATTCGTTAGGAAGCTGGGTTTCATCTGGGTGCCTGGTTGGGGTGTGTTTGAGCTGGAGGTATCAGGGGGGATCTGTTTGTGCCCAGGTGTTTGCCTGGCTTGTGGTGTGGAGATTTTTTTGTTTGTGAGTGCAGGCTTCCAAATGATTGACAGCCTGGTGGAATCATCTCTTCTGTTCATGCTTTCTGGTCTTTTTTCAATCTCTATGGCTTCTCTGATGATTCTGTGGCTGGGATTTTCTATGGTGGCTAGGGTTTTGGTGCCATTGAAGTTGATGTTATGACCTGTGGCTTCCATGTGTTGGACAAGTGAGGAAGTGTGTTCCAGCTTTTTGACTGCATTTTTGTGTTCATCTAGGCGGGTGCTTATTCTTCTATTGGTCTGTCCAATGTATGTGGCCGGGCATGATGCACAGGGGACTTCATATATGCCTTGGTTTTCCAGGTCAATTTTGTCTTTGGGGTTCCTGAGGATGGCTGCTATTTTTCTGTCTGTTTTGAAAGCAGTCTTGATGTGGTGTCTGTATAGAATCTTACTAATTTTGTCTGTAGTGCCTCTTATGTAGGGCAGGACAGCTGTTCCATGGGTCTGTTCATCTTCTGGGTCTCTATTATGTCTCAGTGTGCTTTTGTGGATCAAGTTGGTGATTTTGCTTTTGTGGAAGCCGTTGGCTGTCAATATTTTAGTCAGGGTGCATAGTTCAGTCTTAATGTGTGTCTTGTCTGCCAGGCGTTTGGTTCTAGTAATTAGTGTTTTAGCCACAGAGTTTATCTGTGCTGGGTGGTGGTGGGATTGGGCATTGAGGTAGCGGTTGGTGTGTGTTTTCTTCTGGTATATGGTGTGTCCTAGTGTGCCATCTGTTTTCTTGTAGATTAGTACATCTAGGAATGGTAGTTGTTTGTTTGTTTCTGTTTCCATGGTGAACTTGATTTTGGGGTGTGCGCTGTTTAGGTGTGTTAGGAAGTTGTTTAGGTTTTCTTGTCCATGGGGCCAAATCACAAATGTGTCATCTATATATCTTAACCATAGTTTGGGTTTGAGTATGGCATTAGCCAGGGCTCTGGATTCGAATTCTTCCATGAACAGGTTTGCAATGACAGGTGACAGTGGTGATCCCATGGGGGCTCCTTCAATTTGTTTGTATCTTTGTCCTTTGTATATGAAATATGTGTTGGTTAAGCAGTGTTCTGTTAGTTCCATGAGGTGTTTAGCTGGTTGGTATTTATTTTTGATGATTTCGAGGGTCTCTTTTATCGGCACTTGAGTGAATAGTGAAACCACGTCAAAACTTACAAGCAGATCTTCTTGCTCCACGTGTAGATCTTTGATCATTTCCAAGAAGTGGTATGCGTTTTGTACATGAGAAGCTGCTGTTTCAGCATGGGGCTGTAGCTCTTTTGCTAGGTGTTTAGCCAGGTTTTGTAGTGGTGCTCCTCTGGAGCTGACTATGGGTCTGAGAGGTATGCCTTCTTTGTGTATTTTTGGGAGGCCGTATAGTTTGGGGCATCTGGAAGATTTCTCTCTGGGTATGATCGTGTGTTGGATCTCTTTGCTTATGTGGCTGGTTATAATTTTCTTCTTGGTTAATTTTTCCAGATATGTGGTTGGGTCTGTGTTTATGGGTTTGTATGTGGAGTCTTGGAGTAGGTCTGTCAACTTAGTTTCATAGTCTTTTCTGTCCATTACTACAGTGGCATTCCCTTTATCTGCTGGGAGGATGATTATGCTGCTGTCTCTTTTCAGGGTTTGTAGCGCTTTAATTTCATTTTGCTGTAAGTTGCTTTTGGGTGGTTTGCTTGTGCATAGAATGTTGGTAACTTGGTGTCTTATTTTATCAGCTTCATCTGTATTTAATTTAGTTAGGCTGGATTCTACTGCACATATGATGGATTCTGTGGGGATTTTTTGGGGTGCTATAGCATAATTGAATCCTTTGGTTAGGACTTCTGTTTCTGTTTTGGTGAGTTCTCTGTTGGAAACATTGTACACTAATTGTTTCAGGTGTTGTTGTGAGTTGTTGGGGGTTTTCTTGTCATGTTCTAATTTCTTTAATTTTTTCAAGAGCTTTTCCTGTTTGTAAATGTTTGCAGATTCAGCTCTCCAAGTTGTAAGTTGTTTTATCTTGTCCCAAAGTAGAGGGTGGATTTTGCTGCTCAATTCCAGGTGTAGTGCTAGCAAATCTTTGTTTAACTGATCTAATTGGAATCTCTTACTGTGGAGCTCGTTCCTTAGTAGAGCCATTTCAGTTCTTTTCAGGATACGTTTAGTGGCTGCTGTGCTTTGATGAAATGTTAATTTGAAGCAGGTTGGTGTAGTATTGTTGTCTCTGCAGCTGCGTAGGAATTGGAGGTCACATAGTATTACTGCTCTTTTAATTTCCAGTTTCTCATAGGTTTTGATCTGGTTGTTTATTATACGTTGCTACAACTTTAAAAGCACCACGTGGGAAAATACCCGAACAAAGCTGAATGCCAGATATATATATATATATGTTTTCTTAAGTTTTCGCGGGTACTTACATGTCTGGCATTCAGCTTTGTTCGGGTATTTTCCCACGTGGTGCTTTTAAAGTTGTAGCAACGTTTCAGCAGAATCTCATCTGCCATCATCAGGCTTCTGTATGGTGTTTGTCTTGAGTCAGACTTTTACAGTGGTTTCAGATTTAAATTTGGGGCAGCCTATTGCTGTGTCAGAATAGTTTTTTCTTCCTCCTGATTGGTTGAGAGTCTTGGTCTGTGTTTATTGGTCTTGGAGTGTGCTGTGTTCTGCTTCTAATATCTTCTGTCTGTTTTTTTTGGGGGGGGGGGGCTCTTTTTGTATCTTGATTGGCTGGCAACATTGTGTTACTTTATTGGAGGCCTTTAGTGCAGCTTGGCTTCGGGTAAATGGACGGCTATCATTAGTTAGGAAGCTGGGTTTCATCTGGGTGCCTGGTTGGGGTGTGTTTGAGCTGGAGGTATCAGGGGGGATCTGTTTGTGCCCAGGTGTTTGCCTGGCTTGTGGTGTGGAGATTTTTTTGTTTGTGAGTGCAGGCTTCCAAATGATTGACAGCCTGGTGGAATCATCTCTTCTGTTCATGCTTTCTGGTCTTTTTTCAATCTCTATGGCTTCTCTGATGATTCTGTGGCTGGGATTTTCTATGGTGGCTAGGGTTTTGGTGCCATTGAAGTTGATGTTATGACCTGTGGCTTCCATGTGTTGGACAAGTGAGGAAGTGTGTTCCAGCTTTTTGACTGCATTTTTGTGTTCATCCAGGCAGGTGCTTATTCTTCTATTGGTCTGTCCAATGTATGTGGCCGGGCATGATGCACAGGGGACTTCATATATGCCTTGGTTTTCCAGGTCAATTTTGTCTTTGGGGTTCCTGAGGATGGCTGCTATTTTTCTGTCTGTTTTGAAGGCAGTCTTGATGTGGTGTCTGTATAGAATCTTACTAATTTTGTCTGTAGTGCCTCTTATGTAGGGCAGGACAGCTGTTCCATGAGTCTGTTCATCTTCTGGGTCTCTATTGTGTCTCAGTGTGCTTTTGTGGATCAAGTTGGTGATTTTGCTTTTGTGGAAGCCGTCAAAAAGCTGGAACACACTTCCTCACTTGTCCAACACATGGAAGCCACAGGTCATAACATCAACTTCAATGGCACCAAAACCCTAGCCATCATAGAAAATCCCAGCCACAGAATCATCAGAGAAGCCATAGAGATTGAAAAAAGACCAGAAAGCATGAACAGAAGAGATGATTCCACCAGGCTGTCAATCATTTGGAAGCCTGCACTCACAAACAAAAAAATCTCCACACCACAAGCCAGGCAAACACCTGGGCACAAACAGATCCCCCCTGATACCTCCAGCTCAAACACACCCCAACCAGGCACCCAGATGAAACCCAGCTTCCTAACTAATGATAGCCGTCCATTTACCCGAAGCCAAGCTGCACTAAAGGCCTCCAATAAAGTAACACAATGTTGCCAGCCAATCAAGATACAAAAAGAGCCCCCCCCCCAAAAAAAAAGCAGACAGAAGATATTAGTAGCAGAACACAGCACACTCCAAGACCAATAAACACAGACCAAGACTCTCAACCAATCAGGAGGAAGAAAAAAACCATTCTGACACAGCAATAGGCTGCCCCAAATTTAAATCTGAAACCACTGTAAAAGTCTGACTCAAGACAAACACCATACAGAAGCCTGATGATGGCAGATGAGATTCTGCTGAAACGTTGCTACAACTTTAAAAGCACCACGTGGGAAAATACCCGAACAAAGCTGAATGCCAGACTTGAAATCTTTTGTTATTTCTGTTGAATTGTGCAAAGGCTACTGTTTGCAATTAACTTTTATTGTGACAAAACAGGAGTATACAAATTTATATTTGATTGTTTCTTTCATTTTTAATTGACAACCTAGCTAGAAGGCAGCATCTAACCAATCTTGGTTAAACTCAAGAATTAAGCAGGATTGAACATGTTTTATTATTTGGATGGGAGACTATTAGAAACTACCAGATTCCAAAACTGACTGGAAATTGAAGAACATCCCAGAAAAAACTAATGGTAAATTATTTCTGTATTAGTGACCAAGAACTTGCACTGCAATAATGCTATTTTGCTTTTGTCATTTGCAACAGGCTTTTGTAGATGCCCATAGATAGGACTGTAGAGGAAAAACAGAATTGCATTTAATCAGAAATATTTTGCAATTTCATTCTGAAAGTTTTATTTCAGTTGCTTTGGAGGGTTTTATAAATGCAAATAAAATCCATACAATAACATTTCAGGGGGAGACATAGAAACCTCCCCACTACTCATTTGCTGCCCTCTGACATGGAAAAAAGTTTATCTAGAAGTTTTATTATTTTTCTATAAAAAGTATTAACAAGTTTCAGTGTCGCTTTTGTTCCTTAGTATCATGTTCATAAATATTTTATTTTTATAGAAAAATAAGTGTAAGCAAAGTTAATGACTGAGTTTAGCTTTTATTTTTTATTTTTCAAAAGAAAAAGATGTCTCAGTAACAGTAGTAGCAGCTTGTGTTTTCCATAATCTCTCACTACACATTTCTCCTTTGCACTTCTTCCTACATTGTCTTTTCTTCAGAGATTGAGAGATTTGCATTCTAGCAGATCAGACTGCATAGCTTGATGCCTGCTGAGAAAAGCTTGCACACCTGTTAAGCTGTCTGTGCAACTCCAGCAGGGAGTCTTGCTATTCTGAATTCAAACATCTTTACTTTGGGAGAGACGGTTGAAATGAGATTTGATCTAGAGGGACTCTAGAGATCATAATCCTGGTGCTAATTTTACATCTCGAGAAGACTGGTTTATTCGAAAAGAAGGATGGGAGAGGATAGGTAGATGGCAGTCATAAATTTCATGTCAGAAGAACTGTATTTAAGATGTAGATCAGGGGTGTCAAACTTCCATCATCACGATGGTGTCACATGACGTGTCGGCACTTTTCTTCCCCTTCACTAAACTGGGTGCGGGTGGGGCCAGTGTGTGATGCATCCGGCCCGTGGGCGGCGAGCTTGACACCCCTGATCTAGATAATGAAATTCAGCAGTTTCACTCGTTGCAACTTTATACGTTAAGAATAGATGGGAGTGCCATTTTATTGTAGGGTTTTTTTTCTCTTTCATTCTCTCACTCATGTAAAGTTCATTAATGCTTATATCTACCTTGGGAAGAAGAAATTAAATCTGCCAAGCTGCTTCCAGATTATTTATATTGTGATCTGTGAAGCATATGGTTTGAGCATCTTCCTCACTAAATTTTCAAGAAGACGGGGTTTAAAAAAACAAAAACAAGAGGAAGTTTCTATTTTCCTTGTAGGCCACATCAGAAATAGGGGAAACATGTGAATTAAAGTCTTGTTGATCTCATTTTTGTAATGTTAATCCATGCAAACTTTTTCAGAATAATGTCTGGCTTGGGCATTATAATAAAACTGAGACTGCAATATTGGTCTAAATTTAAAATACTGTATTACAGGTGATTAAAAGGGATTTATGGTAGTTCTAAATTATCTCCAATAATTTGCCATGCAGAAAGGCATCTATAGATAACAGAAACCTAGAATGCATTTTTTATAACTATTGACAGATTATATATTAAAGAGCTATTTGCTGTCCCCATTCATAACATAGGTTTCCCTTACTCCCTACCCTTTTAAAACCTTTATAACTAATATTATAATCCATGTAAAATAAAATTTTGCTTCTACATTTACCCTAAGCTCTGAACTGCCTGGAAAATTGCAAAAGTCTTTTTTTCCTCCCTGGGGCATTTTTTATTTAATCTGTTCATTTTTGGGATGATTGAAATGCCCAATTAGATTTAGGTACCAAGAAGAGAACTCTTATGTATTCAGGTCCCCAAATAGTTAAACACTTGAAACTGAGAACAAAACTTTGGAATTGTACAATATTTTGCTTCTCACTGAAGGAAGATCTTAATATTTCCAAGCTTTCTAACCACTTTCTATAACTGATAAGAGGAAAAAAGTGATATGCTTGTTTTAGGAATAAAATGCACATAAACAAAGGCTTTGTGTAAGTCTTTGAACATCTTCATAGTAAATGCCAATTCTCTAGTTGATCAGTTCAGATTACTTCGTTGGAATGCTTTTGAGCTGCTTTCTCTAACATTTTGAAACATAAAAGCAAAAAACAATTCAATAACTATGTATGAAAAAGAAAGAAAAGTCTTCGGTCTGCAACAACAGTTTTGTTGTATAACATTAATTTTTACTACCTTTTCCATTGAGTATTTCAACTTCAAGGAGGAGATGGAGCATGGAATTCACTTGATTACTACCAAACTGCTGTTATTAGCCATAGAAAATATCTGCTTGACAGTATAATAGTAGTAATTCATTTAGTGAATACAATAAACTAAAGATCATAAATGTAGGAACGTTAAAAGTACAATAACTAAGGTAGTTGTTCTGATAGAAGTGGAAAAGTTTCACAGTGTAATAAGTTAAACCTCATTTTATGTTTCCCATCTGCTGATGTCTACATATTTATAATGAGAGTAAAACCTTTTGTTTATAATTTTTCTAAAGAAACAGTTTTCTTTCTGAGTCTAGAATTTGTAATTACTTCAGCTTCTCCAACTGCTATTCTTGGTTACTTATTTTTTGTAAGAACACAAAATGTCAGCCAGAGATTTGTGCTTTAATTTTCTTTTTATAATTTTTACATTTGATATTTGACACAACATAATTTTATAGAGCAAAACTCTTTAGTTTTTTAATCTCTGTTCTAAAGTAGTTTTTCATGATTCTCAATTTTTCCCTTCAGTTAATGTGCATACAGTTCCAATTGTAAAATGATGGTACAATTATGTTTGTGTATATAAGAAAAAAATCAAAAAATTGCTTACAAAGACAGCTCTTGTTACCTGGAATAAATCTCTTTGCATATTTTCAAGAAATAAAATTATTCTGGAAACTAATTGGAGGAGTTTAAGTACTATAATTCAGAGACATTCCAGCAGGTTAATATTCAAGGATCCAGTGTATATGATAAGCTGAGCAACAGACCTTTTCAGTAACAGCTCTGCCAGCAGATGTGAAACCCAGTGAAGTAAAACATCATGCCTCTTTTTTATATATTATATATTCATTGCCAAGCTATTAAGCATCTAAATTAAAATGTGTAGCAAACTCCAGTGACCCTTTAAAAGACTAACACACTTTATTCCTGCATATAATAAGTGTCACACTGATTAAGTGTTAATATATTCCTAACTTTGGCACTGTCTACAAACTCAAAAATCTTGCTGCAATCTATAAAGCAAAAATAAACCACTTTTAAGACTCTCTTGCTTTATTATCTATTTAATGTTAGCAATCTAATATACTGTCTCTGCAGCTGCTTTGAAATGGTCAGTTCATCTAGCATTTCTTTATCTATGGTTGCATTCTTCTGTTATCTTACTCGAGGAAACAGCTCTTGTGATGAATTTATATAACGTTCCAATAAATTCTGCATTCTCTTCATCAGAATAGAGGACAGAATAAGGTAGAGTTGCATATGACTACATACAGTGTCTGTTGAACTTGTACAACAAATATACTATAAAAATGGCAAGGGATGACATCCGGATTCAAAACTGGAGATTGAAACACTAGCAAATTGAGATGGATAGATAACATCATTTTGTTAGCTGAAAATAACAAAGTCTTAAAATAACTATTTCTGAAAATAAAGATGAGAAATGAATAAAATATGGGTTTCAGGTTGACTATAAGTAGATAAAATGTGCTAGAGAAGTAAACAGGGGATTAATCTTAGCGAGGAAGGCAAGAAAATGGAGGATAAAGTTAGTTCTATGACAGTAAAGATCAGCATTGTTGAAGCAATGTTTTTCCTAGTATAATAAAGCATGCCAAAGAAAGCAAGGCAGAGAGAGAGAAAGAGAAAGAAAACCAGGCTTTGAATTATGGATTTGCCGATAGTTACTGTATGGAACTACATGCAGTACTATACATATAAACTATATGTATGTACATACATATTACATATATACTGTATGTACGTAGGGACGCAGTGGCTCAGTGGCTAAGACACTGAGCTTGTCAATCAGAAAGGTTGACGATTTGAATCCCTAGCACCGCGTAGCCGAGGAAGCTCCCATTAGTTGTTCCAGCTTCTGCCAACCTAGCAGTTTGAAACCATGTAAAAATGCAAGTAGAAAAATAGGGACCACTTTGGTGGGAAGGTAACTGTTCTATGCGCCTTCAGTGTTTACCCATGCCAGCCATATGACCACAGAGACGTCTTTGGACAGCGCTGGCTCTTTGGCTTTGAAACGGAGATGAGCATCGCACCCTAGAGCTGGTAATGGCTAGCATGTATGTGCAAGGGGAATCTTTACCATATGGAAAGTACCACGGTCTAAAAGTAGGATCAATCCTGCACCAAATATTGACTAACTTCTGCTTTGAGGTAATGATTAATAACCAGAAACTCTTATGGTTTGGATATGTGATCTGAGCAGGTAAGGAATTAATAAAAAAAACAGCTGTGCTTTAGTTTCTAAGATTGAAGAAGATGGAAAAACAACAGATAAAAGGTGAGTAGGCAGAAACAAAAGGATCACTGGAATGTCCTCAGAAGGGTTTTAGATCAGAGGTCTCCAACCTTGACAACTTTAAGACTTGTGGACTTCAGCTCCCAGAACCTCAGCCAGCATTGGCTGAGGAATTCTGGCAGTTGAAGTCCACAAGTCTTAACTTTTCGATTATGTCCAGATCCAGATCCAGATGGTCAGGATATACCCACACGGTTGCCCCACAAATGCAAAGCAGTAGCCTCCGCTCCTCCTCCTTTCAAATTAAGGCTTACAGTATAATTTCTCAAAAGATTTTCCAGATCACTGCTCGATGCACTGTTTGCTCATAAGGAAGAATTAAAATTTGAAAACATTAATTCTATCCTTCCCCTTGTTCCTGTTGCATTGAATGCAATAAATTATGGTTCTACAGAGCATTAGGTGCAAGTCTAATAGTGGATAACATTGCTGGGATGAAATGTTTAACAGACCCTGAGAACCCAGAGAAGGCAGTAAAAGAGGAACAAAGCTGTTAACGTAAGACATGCTGAAGTCAGATGAAGGGAGATTGTGCCTTAATTATGCATGGTATAAGTTGTGCAGAACTGCTTTGGTAGGGTTTGCAGATTCGAATACTTGACTCTACATACTAGTAATAAAGATTTTTCCATAAATCTAAGTGGTACCGACTCAGCTTGCCAAACTCACAGGGGTTGATTTAAAAAAAAAAAGATGTAGGAGTGCCTGCAGATTTTACTCCATTAGTCATTGCCAACCATAGGAGGCAATGCTCATCTCTGTTTCAAGGTCATTGAGCCATTCTCCAAAGACATTTCTGCAGTCATGATGCCACAGAGCACTGTTGTTTTCCCATCAAAATGTTACCTATTTATCTACTCACATTTGCATGCTTTCGAACTGCTAGGTTGGCAGTAGCTGGAACAAGGACAGGAGCTCACCCTGTCATATAGCATTCAGGTCTTGAATCTGGACTGCTGGCTTTTCCAGTCGACAAACCCAGAATCTTAACCACTGAGCTTTCATGCAACCCCAGGGCTTGATAGTTACTTTTTATTCACTCTAAATAATTTGGAACAAAGAACTCTATTTAAAAATTAAAATATATTGAATTCACAGCACCCTGTTTTTGTTTTTGAAAGGGAGATGTAATTTTTGCACTAGAAATTATCCTGAGCTCAACATACTCCTGACGTGGTCAGAACAGCCTTAGAAGTCTTAGACTGAAGCTGGAACAGTTTCCTTCAAGCTGAAATTAATGACTTCAAGCTAAAAACAACGCATTTCAGACTCAAAAAGTTTCCAATTCAAAAGTTTTTTGTACATTCTTAAAGATTACTTCTTTTGCAAGATAATAATAATTCGTGTTCTACTAGATTATTCTGTCCATGATATCTGTCTTTTAAATAGTCCAAAAGAAATCTATTAAACATTAGGCATTACAATGGTCATTTTTATCTAGAAAAATAAAATTGAAATTTTATTCTATAAAAAAGATTATTTCAACTTATGCCGAATGGAAACATTTTTTTAAAAAAATATTTATTTATTATGTTCTTCTTCTATGTTCACCTGTGTTAAGCTGCAAAACAACCCCCCCAAATAATAAAAACAAAAAGGCAAAAAACCCATCAACCTGTGCTTCCTATGAAACCATTCCCAATTTCGCCCTATTCTACCCTTACCCTATCAGTCAGTTACATATAGAAATTTGTCTTGTGAATTTGGCATGCTGCTTGTAGAGAGTTTAAAAAGCACCCAAAAACATTTTTTTAGTATTGGGAAACAAACTGTTTTGAATTCAAATATTACAGAATTTCATACACTTTTTTTTTTCTCACCATCCAAAGGATCTCTAGATCTCACATGGGAGAGAAACAATTATGACTTTCAATAGTTAGAATGTACAGTATATTTGCAAGAAAGGGAACTTGCAAACATTTGGTGCTGCTTCCTGTCAAGTATTCTACTGGGAGATTCCAAGTGCAAGGATAATACATTGTATGTAAAAATCCCCCCAATTTTCATATCTGAAGATTATTACTCCAACCAAACAGTCTGGTACATACATGCCTCTACAGTCAGGCAAATTTTCTGTTATTCCTTTTGCTTGATGAAGTATTTTTGAAATATGAGAACTCCTGATAATTCTGTAAAATTTAAATTGGTATCATATTGTGCCTTTATGGAATTTTGATATTTTATAGGCATTTTAAGTTAATCTACCGTATATACTCAAGTATAAGCCGAGTTTTTCAGCCCATTTTTTGTGCTGAAAAACCCGCCCTCGGCTTATACTCGAGTCAGTCGCTACGGCACCATGCCTGGCCTGCGCTGGCGTGGCTGCAACAGATCGCGCCTCCAGGGCAGCATCGCCGCCGCGGCTGTCTACCCGCTGAGGGCCTCACAGGCGACCCCAAGCGGCGCCTCCTTCCCCATTAACGGGCGTCCGGGGCCCCCGCGAGCTCCTGCGTTGCGCGCTTCCAGCTTCGCCAACAAACCGCCAGGCTCAGGCAGCCTCCTCCGCCCCCTACCCTAGCAGCAAAGAGCTGCTCCGGGGGCTCCTGCCACGGCGCAGCCAGGCACTTTGTCTTGCTGCCCCTGGAGCAGCTCTTCGCTGCTAGGGTAGGGGACGGAGGAGGCTGCCTGAACCTGGCGGTTTGTTGGCGAAGCTGGAAGCGCGCCCGTTAATGGGGAAGGAGAGCCCGCAGCTCCGAAAGTCTTTTCACCGTTGGGGACTGAACAGGAGAGCCGCAAACGCCGCGCTCCCCAGGAAAGGGCGGCCCTCTTCCTCTCGGCTCCCGCCACGGCGCAGCCAGGCACTTTGTCTCGCTGCCCCCGGAGCAGCTCTTTGCTGCTAGGGTAGGGGGCAGAGGAGGCTGCCTGAGCCTGGCAACCCCAAGCGGCCTCTCCTTCCCCATTAACGGGCGCCCGGGGCCCCCGCCAGCTCCTGCGTTGCGCGCTTCCAGCTTCGCCAACAAACCGCCAGGCTCAGGCAGCCTCCTCCGCCCCTACCCTAGCAGCGAAGAGCTGCTCTGGGGGCAGCGAGACAAAGTGCCTGGCTGCGCCGTGGCGGGAGCCGCCGAGAGGAAGAGGGCCGCCTTTTCCTGGGGATCGTGGCGTTTGCAGCTCTCCTGTTCAGTCCCCAACGGTGAAAAGACTTTCGGAGCTTCGGGCTTTCCTTCCCCATTAACGGGTGCGCTTCCAGCTTCGCCAACAAACGGAGCTGCAAATCTGGTAATCGCTTGTGGAGCCTCGGCACGAACCCCCTTTCCCCGCACTCCCCCTCCCCGCACTCCTCTGGCAGCAGCAGGTGGAGAAAGCCCCGCTTCCCCCTGGCTTTGATGGCATGCGTGAGTTGGCTTCCCACTCTTTTTTTTTTAACTCTCCTCCTCCTCCTCCTCCTCTCCTCTTCCCTTGTTGTCTGGTCTTCCCTAAGGAAACTCGAGGGCTCACACTTCCAGGTCTTTCTCCCTGTCTTTCTCCCTGTCAATGATCTTTTCTTCCCTTCCCTTCTCTCAGCCCCATCCTCCTTCACCTTTGTCACCACAATCCTGAACAGATGAAGTTTGTACTTCTCAAGAAAGGTTGGATGTTCCTTTTGAGGAGGGAACCTAGTGTGACATCTGTATGTTGACCTACTACTGAGCCATGGCATGTGTGCACATGCAATGGAGGCATGAGGGAGAGCTGTGAAAGAGATGGTGGCTCTCCAAAACAGGATGTACATGCAGCACATACACATGCTTTTTTCTTGCAAGGGAGAGAGTGACTCCTGCCTCCCACTGTCATCATCATCATCTTTTGGGTTAGTGAATCAATTAAACCTTTCATGATAGTGAGATCGTTTCCCAAATTTCCCTTAAATCAGGGAAGAAATCAGAAACAAACCTTTGGACTGAGAATAAGCCTGTTCCTATGATGCCATTTTTGTTCACTGCAGTGTGAAAAATGTGAAAAAACACACTTCTTTTTCTTCATCTTCTTGTTCCCTATTTACTGGTCTCTTTCAAAGAGGAAATTGTGAATATCAAACTTATTCTCAACTGTCCTAGTGAAAGTTTTAATTAGACAATAATTCCCTCCCGCGGCATTATTATGGATTATTTGAGAAACACTTTGCCATGGAAAAATGTTAAGAATGTGAACATGTTTGATTTTAAATGTAATGCCAGTTAAGATCTAAAGTTTCCTAAGAGGACTTTCATCTGTCAGGCACTTCATCTGTCATGCACTAAAAAATTAGTTTATGGAAAGCGAAACGGTGTGCATGTGTGTGTGAAACTAACCTCATTTACATTTTAAAGCACTCTAGCCTGAATGAATATCCACTTTTGTCCGTAAATATAACATACAGATGAGGAGGAGGAATCCAGTTTTGAAGGATTTTAACTCTTGTGTTTTAGCTTGGTTGCTGATTGAGCTAAGGTTTTTGTACTTTTAAAGTTATTGTTGATACCATATTGGTTTTGTTGGCTCTCTTTTCCACTTACAGAGCTAGTTTACTGTTTTTCTTTGAAATAAATATTCAAAAACATTTAACCTACGGATGCCTCAATTCATGTAATTTTATTGGTATCTATTTTTATTTTTGAAATTTACCAGTAGCTGCTGCATTTCCCACCCTCGACTTATACTAGAGTCAATAAGTTTTCCCAGTTTTTTGTGGTAAAATTGGGTGCCTCGGCTTATATTCGGGTCAACTTATACTCGAGTATATACGGTATATTGAAATTGTCTGTAGAATTGTATAAAGAGACTTCTGTCTCACTTTATAGTCAGTGTGTGGGTGTATAAAACAATTTCACCCTATTCTACCCTTACTCTATCATACATACATACATACATACATACATACATACATACATACATACATATGGTGCCTCACCTTTATAACTATTGAAAATATGACGGGTAAACTAGTTTGTGAAAAGTGGACTGTAAATCTATTAAATCAACACACTAATATCCTTGTGGCAAATAAATTATGAAAAGTATTTCATAATTCATTTTTAAGTCTCAGTAGAATTAGTATCTTTTCCTTTCACACAGATGTACACAATAAAGAGGAATTTGTCACTTTCTCTGTTACACTTGATAACTTTTAACAATTTCTAATCCAACATTTGTTTTGAATTCTCTCTTGAAATGAAACTGAAAGCCATGCGAAAAATAATTAGAAAGAAGGTTTCACACAATCCCTTTTAAAATAGTATAAATACTTTATTTTAATTCATCTGTAGATACCAGAATTTCAGAGGAATTATTTGGCAAAAGAAGTTACTGCAGAACTAGGCTATTGCTTTCCAAATATTTTGGATTTTGGTTTCCTAAACATAGCCAGTGACAGAGGAGCCTGTGAATTGTCATCTGAAATACCTAGTGGGTTCCATATTGTCAATTTCTGGCTAGTTTAATGCTACATCTTGATGTAGATTGATTATGGTACATCTGCATCTTCCCAATAATAGTTTAATATTTTGGATACAGTGTTCTAATGCTTCAGTTTTTCCTTCCTCGATTCTACTGGTAGGAATGAGACAAGTTAGAGCATGATATCAGTGAACGTTTTTGTTCTAAATCATAGTTAAAGAGAGGATCTCGGGAATAGAGAATTCAAGGGCAACCATGTATTTTCTTCAATATTCTGTTTTAGCTGGCTGGAGAATAGGAAATACACTCTCCAAATCTGATTGATTCACTTGATGTTACCTCTTAAATAAAAAAGTTTCCAAATATGATCTTTATTAGGCCAACAGAAAAGTCACAATAGCATGCAAATGAATGAGTTCTCTGGAACAGTTTAAATGTTTTCTTGTGACATTAAGTTAATGAGTAAATCTACAATTTGGAGTTTTTCTCTGGGGAAATATGGTTGCATTTGAAATCATCTATTTTGTATAAAGAACCATCATTGTGAATATACTTATGATAGAGTCCTCAAAATTCTTGAAGGAAGAAATGAACTCTGAATGTTGGGGATTTATTGAGAGACATCTGGTCATGTCAAAGGATTTTTCCTTCTCCTCCAGTAGCCTTTCCTCCAAGTCTTCCAAATTGTTATCTTGGAGAGTTCCCAGGTCAACTCCTTGGAGCAAATTCTGAGAATGAATAAGGGTTGGAGAATAAGACAGAAATTGTCTTCATCCATTCTTCTGATAAAAGCAATTTTATCAGGAGAGGGACTTAATTGGATCCCAAACATTGCCACTTTTAATAACAAAATATGATGTACGGTAGAAATTCTGGTTTTGCCAGCAATATTTTGCCAGCAAAAACTATAATTTTCAGCATCTTGACTTTTTCATGTATTTTATTTTACATTTGTCAGTTCAGTTTTCCTTAGCTTACAAATACAGGGATAAAAATTTATTGTACCAATGTATTAGTATAAATGCTCATGAATCATATTGAATTTCACAGTGGGACTTCTTGTCTCTTTATTCAAATCTCAGATGAATCTCTATGTTGAGAGCCATATGCTGACACTGCGGTATATCACTATTATGTCTATTTCTACTTAATTATAACTATGATTTCTATAATATATTACTTGTTTTAAAATGAATATTATCTATGTATGTAATATATTTCAAAATAAGGCTGTCTGTGTAAATGATATTAGTATTTATTGAAGATTACATTTACAAGATCGAATTGTCCATCTACTCTCAATTTCTCAGTTATGTATTAGTTTTATCTCAATGTTTTATCTTTGTCCTACTTGCTCTGGAAGTCAAGCTTATCATTAAATGTGGACCACATAGAGAAACATCATCTATCACTTTTAGAACATGAATAACAAAAATTACCAGTAATGAAAATTATAAAAACCCAGATCAACAACAACTACAAAAAATAGCAGACTCATATTCTGAATCCATTCCTTGAAATCAAGAGGAACGAGTATCTCTCAATTTACTTAAAAGGATTATCTTTAGTATTACCCAGGCTTGATAGAGCCAAAGCTCTTCCTAATAATTGGGAAATGTTGCTATGGCTATACATTTTTTTCTCCCTAAAAAGAAAAAAAAATGTCTTTGGGGGAAGCAATAACAAGACTGAAAGCAACAGAGCTAACGGCCTGACAGAAAAAAGGAGCCAGTTAATGGATCAGTTTCTCAGCATTTTTCTCTGAAGTAAGGGGGCTCCAGGATTTCCCACAAGTACTTCCATACAAAGAATGTTAAGAACATTCAGAATTTTCATTATACGAGGTGAGTTTCTTTTTACCCTTGATGAAGGATATTTTGTGCAAATTTAAGTTAAAAAAGGAAGAAAAATACTTTTGAATAAACAGCAAAAAGATGACATTGATTGTTTAAAAAAAATTATAAATGGATTAAAGAGACAGGTGGATTTGAAAGTGTTTCCAGTGAATTGTTTAAAATATTATAAAAAAATACATATGAAGATTTTGAAACTAACTGTAAAAAATCCTACTTTGGGAAGGTATTGTTAATTACAAAACAAAAGATAAGAGAGGATTTTGAAAATTGAATAGGGGGAATCAGAAAGAACTAAAGATTACAATTGTAGAAACACCCATTAATATAATGGAGCAATATTATTTGTAGAAGAATTCAACAATATTTGGGAACAATGAACTCACTCAGAAATTACTCTTAAGATTGTCTGGTGCTATGAGAATGGATTTAAAGGAGGCTGCAGAAAAGGAATAGATTTTTCTAGACAAAAGAGAAACTGAGACTTTGAATGTGGATCTAAAAGGGATTTTAAAATGCCAGAGTACAAGAATGATATGGAAAAAGATGTCACACTAGATTTACAAATGAAAATCAGAGGATGGCATATAAATAAATATAAATATAAATAAATAAAGGAGACATTCAAGTAATAAATCAGAACAATGATTTAGATTCTTTTTTTTTTTTTAACTTGGATGTAGAAAAGAGACGTGTGAAGGAGTTTCCTAGAAGAGACCAAAAGAAAAAACACAGAGAAAAGTAGCTAAGAAATCAACTTGTTGAATATTATTTAAAAGGATCCAAAAATCAAGCTTTTAATCTTTTTAAAGTTGTAAATGGGAAGAAATATAAAGTAGATTGATTTGATCAAGATAAAAAGAATATGTGTTGTCTAAAAGTACAAACTCCCCACCACTACTTTCAACTGCTTGAACCATTAGGCCGGGTTCTTCCTTAGTTTCTGTCCCTGGGAACTCCTGCCTCTCTCGTCTGATTGTTTCTTAGGCAACATCTCTTTCCCTCTTTCTCCAAGGTCGTCCACGCATTCCATCTCAGGGATCTCCAAATTTGGCAACTTTGAGACTTGTGGACTTCAGCTCCCAGAATTCCTCAGCCAATCTTGCTGGCTGAGGAATTTTGGGCGTTAAAGTCCATAAGTCTTAAAGTTGCCAAATTTGGAGACCTCTGTTCCATCTGATCAAAGATGAGATATGGGAAGAACAGATCTTTCATTGAAATACCAGAGAAGGGGATAAGCTACTGAAGTTATTTGTCACTGATCTGGAGGGAAGAGTCGTTTCTTTATATATCTTTCTATTTTACTTTCCCCTTTTTATATTCTTCTTAGTTTGTATTAGTTTTTTTTTAATCTTCATATAAACTTTAGTAAACTTATTAAAATTAAAAAAAGAACATGTGACTCTCTCTAGGCTATTATGGCACTGTGGTACAAAGAAAATGAAAGCTGTTTCCCTGTATAATTTACCTTTCATCTTCATCGGTTCCTTTAGCCTGCTTTCTGACTTGCTAGAAAGTATGTCTTGCCTTTCTCAAACATAATATGTATAGGCTTTTCACCCTGCTTGTGCTGTGCAGTAATATAATTCAAGTGAAACTGGCTAAGATCCTGATCTCTAGAGCGCAGGAGGGAACGCTTTAGAGATTAAGATTTAAGTATATCATCCTTACCTCTCCTGGACCACTGAGTGTGATGAGAAAACACAACAGTGAGAGCCAACTATTCAATCAGGAACCTTAGATTTTAGTACCCAGAGTTTTCTTTCATGCAATTTTTCATTATTGTTTTGCCATTCTGGGGGTGGGGTTGCATTTCCTAATGGGAGTTTGTTGCAGTGGTGGTATTCAAATAAAGTTGCCACCGGTTCGGTGGGTGTGGCTTGGTGGGCGCGCTCTGCGTGCATGCACACACTTTGTGTGCGCCAAACGCACACTTTGTGCAGCCGCAGAAGCGTTCTAACTCGCCTCCTGCAAGTCTGTACAATGCCGGTTGCTGCAGCAGCTGCCGTGCTGCACTATTCTGCACTGCGCAAAGCAGCTGCACTTCGAATTCTGACCATAAAAGTGAGTATGATTGTCCACGTGGGTGGGTGGGTCAAACACAGAGCAGTGGAGAGAACCGGTTCAGTCTCCGTTGCTCATCACCACTACCGGTTCTCCAGAACCAGGCAGAACCAATCGAATACCACCACTGATTGGTAGTGGAGAGGCAGTGTTCATATTCTTGTTTTATGCTACTATATAGATAGTCCTTGACTTACGATCATTCAATTAACAACTGTGTGAAATTACAGTGGCCCTGAAAAACGTGACTTAAGTCTGGTCCTCGCGCTTACAATTGCCACAGCATCCACACAGTCACATCATCAAAATTTGGGAGCTTGGTAACTGGCATGTATTCATGATGGTTTTAGCATTTGAATCACCACTGCCGTTTACAATCTTCTTAGGGAACTTCCAAGAAGCAAAGTCAATGAAGAACTCCAGATACATTTAACAACCAGGGCAATTCACTTCATGACCTTGGCAAAAAGATTGTAAAAGTGGGCACAACTCCCTTAACAACTGCATTGCTCAGTGATGGGAAGTTCTGGTTTCAGTTGTGGTCATAGGTCAAGGACTACCTGTATTATTATTGTTAAGAAACATTTTACTTGCAGTTAATTATAGTGTTATTTGAATAAACCATGTCTGTCTGCCAGTCCTGTGTTTTCCTATTGCTGTTGCACAAAAATACTTTTGGTTTGTTCTGTGAGGCATTCTGAAGCTACTAACCCGTTTGTGTGTGTGTATATATACATGTGCACATACAACCTTGTTTGTATTGCACTTATTTATAAACAAAGCCTTGCTGTTGATTCCCCCCCCCCCCAAAAAAAAAGAACTATTGGATCCGACTAACTGGATTGGGTCCGTGTTTGTGCGCAGTGAATGCCCATAGGCTTGTGCTTTGTGGAGGAAAAGGTAGAGAAGTCCTTCCCATTTTGTTTCACTCTTCATTCTTGTTTATTTCCAGAAGGCATGAAAGGCCCTCAGATTCTCACAGAGAATCACAACTGAGATAGAAAAATATGGGTGAATTTCAACTGCAAGTTCCCTCATCATATCCCCCCTAAAAAAGAATTATCCATTCCATAGAAGTGCAAATTTGGATCTAGATATCTATATAAAAAATAGGTTGTTAGTAGTAGTATGAAAGCTAAGAAAGGAAGCCACACATTTAGGAAGTATTGGTAGTGCTAGAAAAAATTCTTCAGCCCTAGGACTCTGCCACACATTAGTAAAGGGCATGGAAGTAATACAATCCTCAGGTTGCAACTCTTGTACACAGCCTGTGTCTGGCCTCCTAAAGCCTCCCTCACTCCCTTGAGGCACAACACCATGCTCCTTATCCTGTTGCCTCTCCACTCTGGTGCTGAAAATCCTCCTTGAATTTCACTAGGGGAAATTTCCAGTGCCACAGCAGAGAGACACTGCAATTAAGTAAGGGGCGTGCAGTGCTTTGTGAGTTGGGAGACCCCTTAAAGGCTGCACAGGGTATGTCTCTACACTCAGGAGCTAAAAATCCTGCTCAGAATTCATGAGAGACCATTTTCAGCACCAGAGTGAAGAGGCAGTGTGGTAAATTAAAGTGTAGGAGGATGCCTCAGGTGGGGGAAGTAGGGCGAAGCCTAGCAAATATCTCTCCACTAAGGAGCTGCTTGGATTTTACTTTAACAATGTTGATATTAAATTTGTAAACAAATCTCTCTCTCTCCCCCCCTCCCTCTCCACCCATTAATAATATTACTGCAACTAGTAATACAATTGATAATAGCCACTTAAAAAACAATGACACCTTGTAAAAAGAAAAGAAGATTGAGTGCTGTAGATGAGATAATAGTGTTAAATTGCTATCCCTGTCTCCTATGTTTTAGTGCCTGCAGGTAGCACAACAGTTTTCTATGTACAAAACAGTACATAAGAATTCTTCTCTTCTCACGCCCTAAACAAATGCTAAATTACCTTAATCAAAGATCAAGAGTTTTTCACTGAGGAATTTTCGAATATGATAATATGCCTATCAAATTGTTCATGAAAATACACAAAGGAATGTTTTTCTGAAGCTGTCATTCACAGTAATTCTAATGTTTATAAACAGCCCACACCTCAACATTTACAGGAATGGTAAACATCTATCACATAATTTTGCAAGGAAAAAATGTGGCAACTTGGTCTTTATTGCAAAACACCCATTTTGTTTGTGCAGTTAAGAACATGTATATTTAATTATAAAACTTGAACGGAAAAATCTTTGGTGTTTGGAATTAATTAAATCAAAATGCATGTGGAACACAATTAGGATATTGTATTGAATTATAGTTGTGAACAACTGTAGGGATTATTTTTTCGTAATCCACTTTCTTGATTCCTTCAGTTTAAATAATTTTTCATGGAGTAGCTAAGTAGACATTGGAGTTAAATTGGGAAGAGATGGGGGGGAAACAAGGAGGGTGTTAAGCCTGGTTTCCCCAACCAGGGTTAGGGAGACAAGCTAAACAGAATGTGCAGCGTTAGTCAGATAGGCACACAGATAAATGAGTGAGCTAAGCTTGTATGTTTATTAACATACAGTAAAAATAACAGATACGCTTGTGCTATCAAAAATATAGTTTATTCCATTATGAGTTCATAGCATAGTCAAAATAACAGTCCAATAGTCATGTATCATTTAGTCAGTCCATTCAGGGATATTCAGTTAGCAAAGTCCGTTTAGAATATCCTATGTCAGTTCACTTACAAGTCAGTCCTTTGTTTTCTCTCCCGTTCGAGCAATGCAGTCTTGAGTCCTTGCAGTAATCAGGGATCATCAAAGCCAGAGAGAGAGCAAGCTGCAGCCTTGCTTCTTTTAAAGTGCTTTCACAACCACTCCCCTAATTACTATCCCACAGTTAAAGTTGCAGACACTTTAACATACAAACTATGATTACATATTATTATTTACCTAAACCAGTTAGGGTAAAACAATGTTATCCCTAACATTCTCCCCTTTTAGGAAATAATAATAAATATAACTATTTACATCTTTAAATCATATTTGTTACAACTCTCTTTAAACTTAGTTACTCCTTGAGCTTTTGTAAATTGGTCTGCAATGTTTTCTTCCGTCATGCAGTATTCCAATTTAATTAGCCCATTCTTTACAGATTCTCTAACATTTAAGTATCTTAAATCAGTATGTTTTGATCTAGTTTTAACAGCAATACTAGTAGCTAACTTATATAGCTGCTTGGTTATCCTCATACACAATAATGGAATCTTTAACAGTTATACCCATTTCTAATAATAACTGTTTGTACAGAATTAAGTCAGTGCATAATAATGACAGACATGAAAATTCTGCTTCCATCGTGGACAAGCTAATATGCTGTTGTCTGATTGACCTCCATCCTATTAGTGTCTTACCAAATAATATAGCCATCCCAGATGTTGATTTTCTAGTGTTTATATCAGTTGCAAAACTTGCATCTGCATAGGCACTAAGACTCAAATCATCCTTTGGTTCTATATACAATGCATGGTTCATTGTTCCTTTAAGATATCTTAAAATTCTCTTTAATGATTGCCAATGACATTGATGTGGATCTGAATTAAAACGAGCCAGCTGATTTACACTATAAGCTATATCTGGCCTTGACCAATTGCTTATATATGATAAGCTACCAATCAAAGATTGATATATGGACTTATCAAATTTGGGACTTTGAGCAACAGTTTGGCAAACTTCCTGACTCATTGGAGTCTTTGCCGGTTTACAAAGTTCCATTTTAAACGTTTTAATTAATTGGCAAATTTTATCTTCTTGAGATATTTTAAAACCATTATTTGTTTTGTTAATTGTCAATCCTAGATACTTTTTAATTTCACCTAAATGCTTTAATTTTATCTTTTTGGCTAATAATGATATAATCTCATTAGCTTCATTATTAGTCTTAGTTATCAAAGCAATATCATCTGTAAATAATAACAATAATGACACCGTTCCATTATTTTCTCTTTTAAACACACATGGATCTGCTAAACCAGATTTAAAACCTATATTGTTTAACTCTTTCACAATATATTGGTTCCACTCAAACCCAGATTGTTTCAACCCGTAAAGACTCTTTTTGAGTTTCCAACAATCATTACTATTTACTTTATTGTCTTTTATACCTACTGGTTTTCTTAAATATATAGTGTGCTGCAATGGTGCATGCAGATAAGCAGTTTCTACATCTAAATGGTTAATGACATAGTTTTTCTTAGCTGCCCACACTAAAGCTGCTCTTAAAGATGTTGCTTTAAGACTTGGTGCAAAAACTTCATCGTAATCAGATGCAGTTTGATTAAATCCTTGAGCTACTAACCTAGCTTTATGGGTAACAGTCCCATCATTTCCAGTTTTTACTTTAAATATCCATTTGCACCCAATGGATTTTTCTCCTGGAGGTAATTTAGCATCTTCATAAACTTTCATTACCTTTAATGAATTTAGTTCTTTTTCCATTGCCTTTTGCCAATTCTCCTGATCCTTAGCAGGATACATCTTAAATTCATCTACACTAGTTGGAACTTTAGTTACTTGGCAAACAATACTTGCTTGATACCGATCAGGTGGTCTAGTTATACGTGTAGTACGTCTAGGTATTACAGGACTTACAGGTGGACTTTCATTTATTAACTCTTCTTGATTATCTAACTCTTCTTGTTCTGGTCCTATTTGCTCTTCTTGGACTTCTTCTTTAATTGGACTCTTCTTATAACTAGTCTGTTCTTTCTGCCTTTTGTAGGGTTCAATAATTACTTCATTATTTAAATCTTGCTCTAATCTATTCCATCCTACATGTTCTAGGAATTTAGCACTGGCACTGGTGTAAACTCTAGATGTACCTGGTTCCCAGAATCTATAAGATCTATGATTAGATGTATATCCTACAAAATATAATCTTTTAGCTCTATGCTGTCCTTTGTGTCTAAGTTGTGAAGGGATATGCACCCATGCTGGTGCTCCAAATGTGTGCATGTAACTTAAATCAGGTTTTGTACCATGCCACAGTGTGAATGGTAATTCACCTGTTGTTGAATTAACAACATTATTTAATATATGATTACCACACATTATTGCTTCTCCCCACAAATTGTCAGGTAATCCTGAATCAGACATCATAGTTCGTGCCATTGATTGTAATGTTTGGCCTCTTCTCTCTATAAAGGCATTATGTTGTGGCCTATATGGTGCAGACATTTTATGTTGAATACCTAACATTCTTAGTCTGTTCTTAGTCTATTTGTAAATTCTGTACCATTATCTGTTATAAGAGTAACTAATTTCTTTTTAGTTTTCCTTTCTGCAAATTTAATCCAATTAAAGAGATTTTGATATGTTTCAGTTTTGCTCTTCATTAAATAGCAAAACCCATATCTAGAATAGTGGTCCATTATACTTAATATGTAACGAGCTCCTCCTACACTTGGTTTTTTCGGACCTATTAAATCTGCAAATACTACATCTAAAGGTTCTTTGGTAGTAAATCCATCAACTCTATTAGCAGGTGTGACCCTGCTCTTACTTTGATTACAGGCATTACATTGCAAATACTTATTACAAGGTTTCAAACTTATTCCCTTAGATAATTCAACAGTTTTCTTAAGCATTTTAAAATTTAAATGCCCTAGCCTTCGATGTAACAAGTGAATACATTCATCATGAGGTTTCTTATTTTCATAAACTGTGTTAGCCACTTTTAAACCATTATCATTTAACACATATAATTCACCTCTTAAAGATGCAGTAATTTTCTTATTTTCTTTCTCAATTATGCAGTTATCTCCTTTAAATGTAACTACATATCCTAGTTTAACCAAAATTTTAACTGAAATTAAATTAAACTTAAGTTGTGGTACATATAACATTTTTACATTCTCTTTTATAAAAGAACAATATGCTATACCTTGACCTTTAGCTTTCAGTTTCCAGCCATTGGCTAACGATATCTGCTGTGTACTCTTGGACATTTTAATAAAATTTTTGTTATCATTTGTTATACATTGGGATGCTCCACTGTCAACCACCCATAAATTATTTTTTACAACTTCGTTACTATACATGGCTAACTCTGGATTTTTATTTATCTTTTGATGACTTTTTGTATTCTGGCCAGCGTTCTGGCGTTTTGCTTTTTTACAAAATCTTGCCAAATGTCCTCTTCCTCCACAATTAAAGCACTTTTTAATTGCGTATGCAGTAGGAGATTCATTATCTTCTTTTTGAGGTTGCTGCCTCCTTAACTGATCTCTTTCAAGCCTTCTTCTGGCCTCTTCAATCAATCTGCCAGTTATATCAGTTAAAGTTAAGCTTTCCTTTGGCAAAATTTCAAGTGAAGTTACGTAGTTGTCATAACTTTCATCAAGGGAAGATAGAATTATGTAGATTTGGTGTTGTTCAGAGAAAATAAGCTCTTTCTCGTGCAGTTCTTGAAAAATGCTTTGCATAGTTTTCAAATGACTCAGCATATCACCATTTGTTTGGAGATGTGTACTGAAAAGCTTCCGTGTTAGATTTATGTGAGCACCAACATTATCTCGAACATAAATCCTCTTCAGCTTCTGTCAACACCCAACAGCCGTTTTCTCTCCGTGGATATAAACAAGCTGTTGATCAGTTAAGGTTAACGCAATAATGCAAATAGCTTGTTGATTTTTATGCATAAATTCTTCTATCTTTAGTTTATCTTCCTTATCCTCTTGATCCCATTCTTCTACGTTTGGTGGATTTTCAATTATGTTCCACAAACCTTCTCTTCTTAGAAGCAGACTACATTTCATAGACCATGATACATAGTTTGTTCCATCCAACTTGGATATAAGGGACAAACTTTGTTGATTGACTTGTGCCATGTTTTCTTATATGGATATAAAACTATAATTAATAAAAAACAGCTGTCTGTTTACTATAATGTTTAACAACACAAACTCTCACTTTTACATAAATCTGTTTTATCCTAGTTAAACTGACTTTGCAACCTCTGGGCCCATAACCAGTGTTAAGCCTGGTTTCCCCAACCAGGGTTAGGGAGACAAGCTAAACAGAATGTGCAGCGTTAGTCAGATAGGCACACAGATAAATGAGTGAGCTAAGCTTGTATGTTTATTAACATACAGTAAAAATAACAGATACGCTTGTGCTATCAAAAATATAGTTTATTCCATTATGAGTTCATAGCATAGTCAAAATAACAGTCCAATAGTCATGTATCATTTAGTCAGTCCATTCAGGGATATTCAGTTAGCAAAGTCCGTTTAGAATATCCTATGTCAGTTCACTTACAAGTCAGTCCTTTGTTTTCTCTCCCGTTCGAGCAATGCAGTCTTGAGTCCTTGCAGTAATCAGGGATCATCAAAGCCAGAGAGAGAGCAAGCTGCAGCCTTGCTTCTTTTAAAGTGCTTTCACAACCACTCCCTTAATTACTATCCCACAGTTAAAGTTGCAGACACTTTAACATACAAACTATGATTACATATTATTATTTACCTAAACCAGTTAGGGTAAAACAATGTTATCCCTAACAGAGGGTAATTGTCTTATGGCTTTTGATGAAATCATACTCCTGATTTTTGGCTGTCGTAGATTAACAAGAGTGAAGAGTTTGCTGGTTTGCTTCCTCTAGTCTGGCAATCAGCCAGCCCAGTATATTTGCACAACATAGGTTATTTTTAGTAAGCTATAGCTCAATTATTGCATTTTGGGAATATCACACATTTTAAAGTATTTTAGGAGGCTCTTGACAGGCCTCTCCTAAACGCTGTCACCATGATTGTTAAGGGATTTCTCATTTACTTCCTTCCATTGATAAAATTATTCCATGTATCCATTTATTCCCACAATACTCTTTCATTTCTGCTTGTAACCAGCTGGCTATCCATAAGAAGGCAGTTCCTTTTGTGTCATGACAACTACGTTTAATCATTAGCCTTGATCAGAAATGTTGCCAAAGGAATACAATGTTGACAGGGTGGTTGCAAGTTGACATTCAAAAGATCTCAAGAAGGTTGTTGGTGAGGCTGGCAGGTTTGTTGCCCTCAATGCTGAGTTGTTGTTTTAATTACCTAGTAAATGTTTGGGTGGGAATCCGCCAGAAAGTGCCAAGATTGTAAGCTAGACTGGGAAGTTGAAAAAAATAATCATGAATCTGTCACTCTAACTCACCAAAAGTTGATTTCATGTTAAGCGATATGTCACCCTTTTTCCTTTAATCAATAGGAATGTCCAGTTCCCAAATTCAAAATGGAATGAAGCAGTCTGGATTGATTTTTAACCAAAATGTGTGTCTCTAACTTGCATTATTCCTCATTCAAAATCCTCCCTGAAGTTCCCTCTTTAATATTTTTGTTTTATTTATTTATATCCCACCTTCATTATTTTTACAAATAATCCAATGAGACAAACATATCTAACATCCATCCCTCCTCGTGTTTTTCCCACAACAATCCTGTGACATGAGTTGATCTGAGAGAGAGAGAAAGAGACAGGCAGGCAGGCAGGTAGGCAGGCAGGCAGGCAGAAAGACAGATAGACAGAGAGAGACTGGAGCACGGTCACCCAGCTGATTTTCATGGCTAAATTAGAACATAGTTTAACCAAGTTTGTTTAACTATCATTTTTCTTCTAAACCTCATTGGAATGTCAACTATAAAGGAATTTTAGGGGTCAGTCTTGTTTTGTTTCTTTTCTAAACCCTCATTATGACACATTTAACAAAATGTTTTTGAAGATCCATAATTACCTTAACTTGTCAAATCATAAATAGCCAGGTCACCCAAACCCCTCACATCATGTCCTTCCAACCCCAGACAACAAGCAGCAAAATACAATTTTAAATTAGGTAATCTTAGCCTGCCTCTTTCTTTGGCATCTTGCAATCATTTATATTTCATTCTTTTTTTTTCTTTACTTTGCCGTACAAACTAAAACAACAATTTTTGTTTAAAGGGTACATCAGTCGTCAATATTGGCAGTGTCTGAAATAGAAATAACATACTAGGTAAAACATTCGTCTTCATCACTGAAATTCTATCCAACAATAACAGTTGTTGTTTGTCCCACTCC
The DNA here is from genome assembly GCA_033807585.1 of Hydrophis major. NCBI lineage: Eukaryota > Metazoa > Chordata > Lepidosauria > Squamata > Elapidae > Hydrophis > Hydrophis major. Next base: position 247,860,974 of record CM066328.1, on the reverse strand, counting down.
AATAAGTCTGTAACTGCAAAAATTTGAGTGAGTGATATGCTTCTGAAACTACAAAATACAACATGGAAGTGAGAGTTCCTGCAATGTGTATTGAACGGCTTTGTTCTGACAGTTCTCTCTCTTTTTATTATACGTTTTTTATTATACGTCCATCTCAACAAATCTCTTATAGTGTTAAGTGATCTGGGGTGCTGGTAGAACAGACTTCAGCAGTTTTATAATTCTTTCCATTTCAACTTAATTCATCAAGGAATTGGTATTTTGTATGAGAAACATTTGGGAATCTTATCTTTGTATAGTTGCTTTTTAATTAAAAGTCCCCCATTGAGAGAGCTCTTTTTTAAATAAAAAAAAGCAATTACATTTTATTAATCAGAACTTAACTGTCCTAAAGGAAAGAAACCAGAATGCAACATGTGGGACTCTTTCTCCCCCCCCCCCAAATGTAAAGAAGATCCCATGTGTGAAAATGGGATGAATTAGATACGTTTTGTTTTAGGCTTTTGAGGAGGTGAACTTTTGTGTTGTCTTTAATTTGACCGAGATATGCTGCTGGTTGTCTCAGATGTTCTAATCTTGCATTCTCAAGGTAGGTTGGAATTGCAATTTCCACAACTTGTGGTCCCAGCACATCTGAAGGACACCAGAGTTAGGATGGCTAAATTTGGAGTTTTGTCTTTGCATGTTAATTAAGAACATTTGGCTATTGGTGAAAGGAAAAAAAAAATAGTACAACATTGCTTCTGCTCCCTTTAAAGAAAAAGAAAAACCCAGCAAACAGAAGAGGTTTGGCAAACCTGTAGTTTTTAAAAATAATTACTGCCCAAAATTTAGGTTGGTTTGTTCTTATAATTTCAGTGTAGTTCTCCTCATATACTTTTTAGAGCACAATGCTTTTTTGATAAGCTACTCTGCATTTTCTTGGCAAGTTTATTTATTTTTTGCATGTGTATATATGTAAGTGTAGGTATAATACATAAAAGCCCCAGTGTGCTTTTCACCTGTATCTTTTTGTATGCCACACATGAAGTTAGGTTTCTGTGGGATTTACTTACAATGTTCTGTTTATAGAGTTGAATATCTTGGGCATGACAACCTAGCAACCTCCTACTAGTATTCTTTTTTAACTGTATTAGCATGCAAAGATATATTTTAGTTTATGTACGCATTTTCAAATGGTTTAGCTAACAAAATATTGCAAAAGCCACAGGAGAATTGAATTTTAAAATTACAAGTGCTAAACCTGGGTTGACTGGAGCCAGACATCATGACCTGAAGTAGAACTATATATGCATGCATGTATGCATATATATATATATATACATACTATCTCTGTGGAAACTGATTATAGTTTCTCCTTAGAGCTGTTCGGAGCATCCAGAGAGTGGGTGGTGCTTCTGTCTCTGCTGTTGTAGGCTGAGCTACTTTCCTGAGGGACGCCCCTCATTCCATCACGTGACTCCATTCAGGCGTTCCCCAGCTGCTCGCAGAGTAGGCAGTGTTTTCAAAGTGCTCTTGGCCGTCTCAACAAGCCTTACTTTGACTCCTATCCTTTGTAATCAGGTTGTATCTGTTTTATTTCCTTCCCTTAGCCCTGCGCAGTAGTTTTGAGATTTGCGATCTGGCATCCCCCTGGGAAGCCCTCCCGGCCCCAGGGGATTTCAGGGGGAAGGCTAGCATACGTGACTGGCTACCCCCCCTTTTCCCTTTGCTCTCTCTGCCGTTTCTTGTTGCTCGAAATTGCTTTTATAGACGCTCCGTTTCGCTTCGTTTTTCCCCCCCACCGCACGCCGTTTTTTTCTTAAGTTCGAAGCCTCTCTTGCTCCTTTCTTGCTGGATTCCTCTGGGGACCTCGAAGTACTCTTAGACTGTTTCCCTTGCTGCTGCTGAAGGGCCCTATAAGTCCATGTTGCAGGCGGCCACCATTTTAGGCGCCGCCTCGTGGCCGGGTGCCATTTTGAATTTCTTATCTTTCTGATCTGCAGCGTGCCGCTCTAAAGCAGCAGGACCCGTAGGCCTGCTCGGACATTATTCAAACAGAAAAACCTTCTGTTGGCATTAAGAGGCTTGTTCCCTGCCTCCGTATTGTTGGCTTCATCTGCGGCCAGCTGTAGCTGGTGCGGTCTACCTCTCACCACTCCCGCCCAGTCCCGGCAATACCAACAGAGCTGAAGACCAAGCCTGAAGATGATGAATGAGACTTCATCGAAACGTTGCCTAGATACTTCCAATCTTACGTGGGAGAAAACCCGAATAACCAAAGATCCACATACAAATACCCGCAAGAACCTCAGAAAACAAATATATATATATATATATTTTCTTAAGTTTTCGCGGGTACTTACATGTATGGCATTCAGCTTTGTTCGGGTATTTTCCCACATCATAGTAGTGCTTTAAAAGCACCACTACTATGACGTGGGAAAATACCCGAACAAAGCTGAATGCCATATATATATATATATATTTGTTTTCTGCTGAAACGTTGCTACAACTTTAAAAGCACCACTATTATGACGTGGGAAAATACCCGAACAAAGCTGAATGCCAGACATTTGTTTTCTTTATTTCTATATTTGTTTTTAGTATATGTATATGTATATACTGTATATACTTGAATAAAAAATGATGCAAACATTTTACCATCAAAAAGAAAAAAGTAGCATTTGTTCATCTAGCAATTGCAACAAACACTTAGACTTATATACTGTTTCACAGTGCTTTCTAAGCGGTTTACAGAGTCAGCCTATTGCCCCCAACAATCGGAGTCCTCATTTTACCAACCTTGGAAGGATGGAAGGCTGAGTCAATCTTGAGCCTGGTGGGATTTGAACTGCCAAATTGCAGGCAGCAGAAGTAGCCTGCAGTACTACATTCTAACCACCATACCACTGCAGCTCTTGTATTGTAACACTTTAGGGGTGGGATTCAAATTTTTTAACAACTGGTTCCATGGGCATGGCTCGGTGGGTGTAGCTAGAGCACAAGGGGCTGTGAGCACAAGGGGCTGTGCAGCACATCGGGCTCCATTTTTGGGCCTCCTGGGCCTCAGGGAAGCCTCCTGGGGGGAGCTACTCTGAGGCTCAGGAAGGCAAAAAATGGAGCAATGGGGGGGCACCACCCCCTGTGCCCCTTTTTGCCTCCTGGGCCTCAGGGAAGTCTCCTGGGCAAAGCAGTAAGACCGTGAAGGGGATCCTGGCATAGCTGATCATCGGAACAGTTGGTCGTTGGGAGGGGGAAAAAAAAGAAATACCTTAAGAAATGACTGGGTACAACACAGTCAACAATGTCAGGCATGTGTACGATGTCACACAAGCACGGTAAAGACTGACTGGGAGGGGAGGGACGGGCAGAGAGGGCGGGGCCAACCAGGGGCACAATTTTCCGGTTCTCTGAACTGCGCAGAATCATAACAACCGGTTCTATAGAACTGGTCTGAACTGGTAGAATCCCACCCCTGTAACACTTGTATTCCATATATTTTATAGGCATGTCCTCAGAAGTTATTAAAACAACCTTGTCAGTTTGATTATGTCCATTTTTACATGCCCGAAATTATAAAGTGAATTCATACCCATCTGAATTCATCCAGAAACTTCTCTCCTGCATAAAAACTTCTTTCTTGTACTTCTGTTTCAGCATTACAAACTTTTAACTCATTCTGCATAGTTTCAAAAGCAACGCAGATAGTTTTGTATACATTTTAACGTTTAATTCTTTCCTTTAGTCTTTCAAAAGCTAGCTCTAAATTTATGATTCAGACCAGATAGATGAAAGACAATATTGTCTGCTTCTCTTCACACAAATGGCCTAGATCGCATACTGTAATTACTTACCGTTAATGTACAATTAATTATTTATTAGATTTTTATCCCATTTTATTACTTTCTAATTAACTCAAGGTGGCAAAAATACAGAATGCTCTTTTCTCCTTTTTTCCTTGCAAGGTATGTTGGGCTGAGAGAGAATTTAAGGTGGGACTAGAATTCACCATTTTAGGCCAGTACCTTCACTACTACTTTAGTAAATATACCCTACTCAATTTTAAATTTTTTCAGACTGCATCTATCAAGCAATCTTAAGCATATTTTCCACAATTTAGCCACACTTGCTTTTTTGATAAATGTTCTTAAGATTGGAACCCTAATTTTATTTCCAAATTTTTGCAGGTGAAATGGTGAGATTTCAATCTATCTAACAGAATTTCAGAGTAGACATGTGATGAATTTTGGACTATTCTATCATAAGGACTGGAGTTTGGAAGGTTCTTATGTATTTGTGTGTGTATGCAGATGCGTAAATTTGGTAATGTTAAATGCTGCCTGAATATTTATTTGCTGTATATAGGGAACTCCGTATAGATCTGAGCATTCAATTTTCCACTTGCCTATTCCCAAAGGCCTCCATTATGTGCTTTAGAAGTATAACATGAATTTTTGTTTATGTTAGGTATGATAGTGGAGGTTTAATTTGTGTTTAACAAAATAGCAGTATGTGAAGTATTCAAATAATTCAGAACTTGTTTTTTTTTTTTAATGTAATGTTCCAAAACAGTAAGGTCCCCCAAATAAGTCACTTCTTCTGAATAGTATGCAGAAAGATGCCACCAAAGTATCCTATGAATGTTTTAAGAGAATATAGTTTGCTGAAAAACAGGTATAGAATACAATGAGTACATTGAAATTAAATATATACAATTAATATTTAATTGAAAATGTACAAATGCAAAAAAATGAAATTTTGATTTTGGATTTTACCAATTAGATAGATTTGTTGTTATAGAAATGAATAGTTTATGCTATTATGTAAAAGTAAAAAGTTGAGGTTTGATGATAATGCCTTGTTCAACTGCACCAAAGGGATACCTTTTCTTTTCTTTCCCCCATCCTTTCCCTCACTTTTCCCTTCCCTCTTCTCTTCCCTGTTTTCCCTAATATTTACTTTTGTGTTTTCTTTGTACGCTATATTATAACTAATAAAAACTGTTTAGAAAAAAATGTATGATAAATTTCTTTTTATTTTACTAAGAACAGTTAAACTTCTCTTCGTGGAAGATAGAAGCATTCAAGCAGAGTGAGAATGCATTTAAAGTCAGCATAGCAATAAGTGATTCAAATTATCACAAGGAATAACATTAGCAGGAGAAAAAAAAATTCTGAATAAAAAAAACCTCTGCCTAAATAAAGAACATAATATCGAAGAAGGGGGTATTATGAATTCCACATAGTGGGTTCCTCACTTGACAAATACCCATGACATTGCACTTTTAAGTATGAATAGTAGTTAAGTGGGAGCTTTAAATCTCTATGCTTACCTGAAAAGTATATTCTCAGTGTAAAGCATAATCAGTAACAGTCAGATGAAAGGAAATGATTTCATTATGCATTCTGGCAGGAGCGCCAGTATTAATAAGCTTGGGGACTGTCCTTACAGGATTTTGCTGATTGGCCATTGTTCCATGATCCCCACTGCAGTGTATTAGATAGGTACTTGCTTGTGGGCACGTATTTGTGTGATGCATTTAATTTTCATAGTAGACTTCTTACATGTATAAACCAAGTAAATAATAATTTATTGGTTTAATATGTGCAAAATAAGAAGAGACTTGACTCTTGACTGAAAAGCTTTCTGTTGTCATTGTGGCAAGTGTGAAAGATTGAAGCTACAAAAGTGAAGGACCCATTGAGTGCAGTCTGACCCCGTTTCTGAGTAAACATATTTGGTCTGATTGTGGATGTTTCAAAAACGATTTGGGGGAAAAAAATTCTTTAGTCTTTATATCAGTAGAGCACTGCTATGCTATTCATTTAAGGATCACTTCTTCCACTGAGCCTGAGGAAAAAGCTATGGCAGTTTTAGGAACTTGATTGTAATGAACAGATTCCTTAAGCCGATAAAATTTTTTTACTCATTCTACCTCATTTCCCCGCCCCCCCCCCCCTTCCCAGCACACTGAGTGGATGGTAGTGGAGAAGTGTGCTAGGATATTGCATGGAGCAGGAGGAAAAAACAAATGTGTGGATGGTGAATTTGGATGGAAGTTGCCTATGAAAGGATTAATCCATGCAAGTTAGAGAAATGGTCCACTAAACATGGCATCTAGCTTCTTAGATGGGGAGGAAGGAAATCTAATAAAAAGGCAGATGTGGATTTTCCTTTTGATGACAATCAATAGGGTGGTTGTAGTTGATTCCTAAAAAGAAAAGGTGAAGCTTCTGGAGTGGGGCCTGGAAGCTTGGCAACATGCTTTAGTGGTCTTCATATAGAAATAGCACTTAGACTTACATACCGCTTCATAGTAGCCCTTTGAAAACGGTTTACAGAGTCAGCATAGTACAGACCCCAACAATCTGGATCCTCATTTTACCCACCTCAGAAAGATGAAAGGTTAAGTCAACCTTGAGCCACGGTGGCTCAGTGGTTAGAATGCAGTACTGCAGACTACTTCTGCTGATTGCCTGCAATTTGGTATTTTGAATGTCAACAGGCTCAAGGTTGACTCAGCCTTCTATCCTTCCGAGGTCGGTAAAATCACCCAGATTGTTGGGGGCAATAGGCTGACTTTGTAAACTGCTTAAAGAGGGCTGTAAAACACTGTGAAGTGGCATATAAATCTAAGTGCTATTGCTATTGCTGTTGAGATAATCAGGATCAAATTCCTGGCAATGGGCAGAGTTGGCATGCAATACTGCATTCTAACCACTGCACCACCATGCCTCTTGGCCTCATAAGGCAGTATCTGAGTACAGGAATGAGCAAGCAATGACAATGTTGCTTCCAGGTGATACCCCCCTCCTCCCTTCCACTCCCTTCTTTGGAGAAACTTCTAGGTGCATCATCGTCAGTCATTCAGTCGTGCCCTTGGCCATTCTATAGATCAGTGCTGTCCACGCCCTTTTTTCTCATACTGCCTCCTTCAAATCTGCCATTGTCATCCCAGTGTCATCCTTTTTGGTGTCCAGCCAACAGATACTAGGATGGCTCCTTCTCATTTTTGGCTGATCATTCCCAACATGATTGATTTTCCAGTGAGTCAACTTGCAGGACACCTCCTGATGCCTTCAGTGGGATTTTTAGCTTTAGCTATTGTTTTCCTCTGAAGCCAAAATGTGTATTTCACTTGCCAAACTTTATAAGAATTACAAGCTGCTTCCTAAAACTAGTAGCTCTATTTAATAACTAATTACTCTAATGATCCTATATACATCCTGGAGACCTGTTTTAGCAGTGGTGTCAATTACAGCCATCTGCACAATGAATAGAAGGAACTATGGCCCAGTTGTAGAGTTGAAACTTGTTGGCGTTTTCCTATGGGCAGCCATATGGTACTTAACAAGATTGAATTGTTCACACTCCAAACTTCTCTAATGAATGTGAATGTTTTTGTTCTGGGAAATATTTTTTTTCACCAAAGCGTTGAGTATTTTTAAAATGGTGAAAGTGTTTAAAAGTGACAGAATATAAATGGAAAAGTCTTCAGGGAATAGGGAGGAGGGAATGGTAAGGCGGGAAGGCTTTCTCTCGCTTGCTCGCAATTGCTTCCGGAGGCCTTTATGATAGCACTCCTCTTTTTAATAGTGCTGTCACTTTGTGCATTCATTGGCAGCACTGAAACAATAAATAAGGAAGAGTGTAATTAGAAATGTTGCTCATGTTTGCCACAAGCATGCCCAGGTTTTCAGATGGTTTGAGTTAATAGCAGCTTTCTTTCATGTGCACTTGCTTACATGGTTGAGACAGCTGCCATCTTGCTCATCACTCCAGGGAGTTGGGCCAGTGATACTAAACACACAAGACTGTGTGACTCAAGCTGCAGGCTGTCCTCAAGTGACAACAGCTAGCTGGCTTCCAGCTGAGGTCTTCTGCAATACCCTGAGCATGTTATGTGGCTAAATATATAATTCCGCAATTAACTGGTTGGCAAGTGCTGTCCTTCTGGCTGGCGAATCAGAGAAACAACAGTTGACATGGCAAGGCTGGGCCAAAGGAGCAGCATCAGATTCTTCTCTGATGGTTCTTGCTTTGTTCTCTGAAGCATGGAAAATGGGTGGAAATGTAGCCTATACCATTGGCTTCTCTTTCTTTCCCCAAGCTGAGCAGTACCAATTCCTAAGAAAACACTATCCTGACACTAGAGAGAAAGACAGTTGGTATCCTGTGATTCTGTTGCTATTTCAAACACGTGATCGATTTCTATGATTTACTAGTGTATCGATTTCTATGAGTAACTTACTGTGGGTTGAAGATATACAAGCGCTACTCCATTACATAGATAGTCAAATACATTCTTAGGAATTCTAAAAAAAAATCTTATTTAACCTGAAAAATATGAGATGCACTATTGGAATGCAGTGTTTCTTCAGATAGTTGTTGAAGTAGCAAAGCAAATAATCTTTTCCTACATCTTCTACTTGTGTGCCAATAGAGGGAGGGATTGCTTGTAGTTTGCAAAACAAGCAGTTCCAGGGCAAGGTAGGCTAAAATACAAATGTGTAGGTAGCTTTGATTCCCACCATTTTTGTTTGTTACAACCTTAAGAAAATGTAAGCAAGGATTATAATTGCTTAGCATCTTAGTCAACAGTGCAGCACAGACGTACCTTGGGTCAGAAGGTCATACTTAATTCTATGCTAAGAAAACTTCATCTTCTTTTACGGTAATCTCAATTCTTCTTTTAGCCTTTTACTCTTCAACTAAGGAGCCTAGCTTTCAACAGTAAAGTTTGTTCTGGCTTGTGGCTTTAAGGAAGTTAGCTATTAACAGGTGCATTTACAAGTGCATCACAAATAGAAACCACAACTTGAGGGCTTGCTTGGAAAATGTTAAGTAATCCAGTTCTCTACTATGCTACCATGAGTATTCAATAGCTACCATCCCATGTAATTTTGCGTCTGCTTGAGCAAACATACACTTACAAAGAGGCTGAAACTCCTTTTCATTCATCCTAATCTCATGTACAGTATTTAGAGTGGAAAATCTTAAGAAAACCTTGACCCTCCTTCCCCAGAACAAAAGAAAAACAAAAAAGCCTGGCTGTAGGTCTACATATGGATGGCATGATTTCTCCTACTTTTATGGTGGTCACAAACCTTGATATGACAACATCTCCTATGAATTATCTGAACCCTTCCTTCACTGTATTAATTTCCCAGTATAGTTGTATATGATTTAGGAAGTAGGCCCTGAAAGCATATAAAGCACTACAGGTAGTTCTCGACTTATGACCACAATTGAACCTAACATTTCTGTTTCTGAGTAACAGTTTTTAAGTGAGTTTTGCCCCATTGTATGACCCTTCTTACTACAGTTGTTAAGTGAATCACTGCAGTTGTCAAGTTAGTAACGCAGTTGTTAACTGATTCTGACTTCCCCATTGACTTTGCTTGTCAGAAGATGACAAAAGGTGATAGTATGACCCTGAGGCACTGCAACTACCATAAATACATGCCAGTTACCAAGCCTCCAAATTTTGATCATGTGACAATGGGGATGCTGCAATGGTTGTAAGTGTGAAAAACAATCATAAGTCACTTTTTTCAATCACATTGCAACTTTAGACAGTCACTAAACAAATGGTTGCAAGTTGAAGACTACTTATATTATTTAACTCTTCCATGGTGTTACTGATCTTCTTTACACTCTCATGGTTAGTTGTGTATCCAGATGAAGACTCAATGTTCCTAAAATACTCTGTGTAATCACAAGCTTCCTGTCACTGGTTAGAAAATACAACCAGAATTAAGCTTGTTATAGGAACATGATCATCCCCTCCTATAAATATACTAATGAGCATTCATTTCTGATAGTATCTGAATCTGATTTTAGTGGTATATTTTGAAATTTTGCTGTGCATTTGTTTTGCTTTTCCAGAAAGTGACAGGAAAGATAATTAGTTTTAGATACTCTGGTTTATTTGCCAGAGTAGAAAAGCAGAGCATCAATTTAGATCAGGGGTGTCAAACTCGCAATGACACATTGTTGTCACATGACATATCACAACTTTTTCACCTTCGCTAAACAGGGTGGGCGTGGGCAGTATGTGATACATCTGGCTTGCAGGTCACAAGTTTGACATCCCTGACTTAGATGATAAGGATGTTGATGGCAGTATTCTGGTTTTAATTAGATAAGGGGATTTTTCCCCTTGCAAAGTAATCTATTCTTTGAATAATATTTTTTATTTGTATGCCTATTTGTAATTCTCAATGTTTGTTGGTAAGTATGCTTTGTAATTTTTGATGTATTTTCCTTATTCACCCTCTGCTAATGCTGCAGTTTCATGAACCAGTGCTCCTTTTAAAAGCAGGGTGGGAAAGCTGTGGAGTCAATTATTGGCCATGTTGGTTTGGAGCTTTGAAGGGTTGTAATAGTTTAGTAATAGCTAAAGCTATTTTTAGTTGAAGTTTTAATACAGGAGGCAAGTCATTAATGTAGCCATCTTCAAATTAAGTTTAGCTCTGCTGACTTCATGGATGCTTCCATGTACAGGTAGTCCTTGTTTTATGATCATTTGTGTGATGATGCTGAATGAATGGTTTTTACAATTGGTCCCTGAAATTACGGATCTTGCAATTCCCCTGTGGCCACATATTAAAAATCTAAGCAGTTGACCTTCCCCATCTCTTCCTCCTCCTGCTGACAAGGCACATCTGGTGGCAGAATTCAGGATGGCGGAGTTGGCAGGAATAATGGGATGAAGGGTGGCAGAGTGTAGGCTGTTCAAAAGGGCAGAGATGGGAACAGGTAGGCAGGAGAGTTGAATTGAAGGCGAGTGCAGCAAAGCAGGACAGGAGAAGCATTAGGTCCTGACATAACAATGGCATAATCTTGATTTAACAACTGCAACCAGTACTATTGAAACTGCCATTGCTAAGCAGTGTAGTCATATGGTTCCCTTAATGACCATATTGCTTAATGATGAACATTCTGGTCCCAGTTAGGGTCATTAAGTGAAGACTACCTATAGTTTTCTTGGCAGAAATGTTGAAGTGTTCCCTGACTTTGTGGATCATTCTACAGTGCTGGGCTTTCCTTGTTGTCCCCCATTACTATTACTAACCAGATCTGCCCAGCTTCAGAGCCCAGACATAGTCATCCATTTCATAGTTGCCATGCTGCCTACTAAAGCAGCTTCTAAGGGACCAGATTATTTAAGACCTGACGAGTAATAGTTGCCCATATGAATTGCCTAGAGTTTAACTCTTCTCTGTCACTGTTGTAAAACAACATAGTAATAAATGTTGTTGCTGCTTCTCGTTCGTTAAGTATTAGTCAGTGGAATTATGAGTATTTCTTTGGAAAATAAGACCCAATCTCTGCTATATTTAACAGTAAACAGAGGTGAATTCTCAGCATAGGCATTTCATTTGAGAAATCTGTGGCATATAATTCCCTCCAAACATCAGTTCTGTATTACAGAGACATTATGCCATTCAGGTTGTTGTTTATGTTATCAGCGTATACATAATTCCATGCTGAGCCTTATTTCAGTCCAATGCCCAGCCTCTGCTCATATGTCTTGGAGATCTGCAGAGCTGTAGCCTGTCTTCAAAATTAAGAGGAAATGCATTCTGAAGAGGCTTCTTAGGAAATCCATTTAAATTACAAATTCTGGTTTCTGCATCTTAGTATTTCATATAAAGCACTTGAGAGAAATTTCCCCTGGCTCGAACCACTGCACAAATGGAAGAAGTGCAAAGCAAGCATTCTCAGAACTGTGCCACAACAGCTGAATGGTCTTATTTAAATGCCACCGGCACTTGGAAATAGAGGGAATCTCGACAGAACATGCTAATAGTCAAAAATGAATTTTGGCTAGGAGTAAAAGGCTAATGGGATTGCAGGCAGCCAGGTATTAATTGCTATGCAATTTGCAATTAACTTTGGGAGTTGTTTCATCTGTGCGGGAATATTACTGGGTGTGAAGGGAGACAGATTGGATGGACAAAACACCTGCGCTTATGATTGCAGCTCTCTGAACATTGAGATAGACAGGATGAAAGCTTTGAGTTCTTGATTGGGACTTGCAGGGTAAATTTTCTTAGTAATGTGCACTGCATCTTGAAGTAAGCCCTTCACCCCACCCCAGGTCTCCCTTATATTCATAGCATATAAGCGGTATGAAATCAAGGATAAAGAAATACGAGCATATCCTAATGATTACATGTTCTGCATGTAGTCTGTCCATGGCAGTGATTGAGCAGTGTGGACACAAGATGCTGGACTAAACGGGAAACTTGTTCTGATCAAGCATGCCTCTTCTTACATTTTTATAATACAGTTTCCCTTGGTAGGAAGGAAAGCAAATATTAAAGGAAGTCACAGAAAAATAACATTAAAGGTATAGGTGCTATTCTGTAGCATTTATTAATAATTCTAGTAAAGATTAGAATTTAAGATTACAGCCCTAATTATTCACTGTGTCTAAATCTGAATTTCCAGGATATTGACCTTTTTTTGGCCTTAAGCCATAAAGCTTAAGAAAGACTGGATAGAGAAAAGTTGTTTAACCAACCAGGAATTAAACCCTGCATCCCACCATTCTGTAGAAAAAAATATATGGGATAATTTTGGATAGTGCAAGGTTTTATCATAATTTTTAAAATGTGTACTATAAAGAGAGAATTACAGGAGTACATTCAAATGGTATATTTCTTTTAGTGATTCAATCATTTATTCCTTGAACAGTACCTATAATTTTAATTGTTACAAAATTATATAATCTAGATTTAAAAATAAGAAAAACTTTTTACCATTTTATTTCTTTTTGTGTGAGAGAACGGGATGTGGGAGGAGTCACGGTAACGAAGCTCTCTTAGCAATGTAAGCTATATCAGCTATAGATTTCTAATGCATACACAACTGTAATCAAATGGTACATTATACATATATGGGCCTTCCTTTAATCTGGAACTAAAAGAGTTTCAAATAAGCAAAAAGCCCAACACTAATGATATATAACCTTCCTATAAATGTGTCTGCGCTGTCCTTTAATCCAGGACTTTCAGTACACTGTTAGGGATCGCCAATATCAGTGACTTCATTTATCATCAATGTTACATCCCAGAGTCTTGAATTGTCATGATACTTCCTCTCCATGATCTTCCACCCATGTCTCCTGCTACCTCAGCATTCTCAGCAGCTCGTCTTTGGGTACCACCTTACTGATGTATTCCTAGATACTTTGGTTTTGTCCAAACAACAGTGATTTTGAAACTTTCCAAACTCTGCCCACACTCTTTCCTTCCTACAGTCTTCCTACAGTCTCTGTGTGTTGAACTTTGGGTGGAAATCTCACAACATTATGAAGAGCTTCTAGATCTTCACACTGGCAGCTTCCATGTCCTTCTTTGGCTAGCTTACTGTGTCAACAGGGTTTCTGATGACTGGCAGGACATCCTTGTTGATGGTGTGGATCATGTTCTTTCCCCTGAGCTGATTCTTTAGGATCTATCTTGCTTGCCTTTTGTTGGTGCATGGATGTTGCTATCTTTCTTGCCTCCTCATTATGGTTCCCATGTGACTCTGGCATACCAAGGTGCTGGTAACCAGTCTATATGTCTGCTATTTGGTCCACTGGTGGTTCTGCATCATTAGTCTTAACTACCTTCCCTTTCATGACTACCATTCAGCCATACTTTTCCAGTCCGAATGACATCCCAATGTTCGCACTCTATACTAGTGATCATTGAGTGGATGTTTTGTTCATTCTTGGCATACAGTTTGATGTTACCCATATAGAGGAGGTGCCTGGCAGTAGTTTTATTTTTGAACTTGTATCCTTATCCAGTCCTTGTGATTACCAAGTTGAAAGGGTTCAAGCCTTTGCAGAACAGCAATGAGGTCAGTGCCACATCTTGTGGTAAGTTGCATTTGATAGCCACTAGTGTGAACTGTCTTGAGCTGATTTCCAGCATAATCTTTCACAGTCCCACTGAGTTATTTAGGAAGGTCCTTAGTGTCCTGTTGAGTGTCCTACTGTATAGTAGGCATTCACTGATCCAAGTGTGGATTTAATGAGTATTGATGTGCATAGACCTTGAATCTTGGATGACTGTTCTATTTGTGAGCAACTGGTGTTTTGAGCACCTAGAATTGTTCTTAGTTCCCTTCAGTTATATACTGGCCCATATATCGTATGCCTTGGACCCTATGATTCCTGATAGGACTTTCCATATTATGGGGAAGTGAGAGATGCTATTCTCTTGTGAGGGTCTTTCATGATCAGCATTGTCCTTCCTTGAGTTAGTTAGTTTGGGTGGGAGCCTGCTGCTATGATGGTGACTGGTTCCTCTTCTGGGAGATTGCTGTAGTCTGTTCTCAAGTCCTACAGCCACTTTGCCCTTGTGTTCTAATCAGTACACTATCCGGCAGCTATACTCCAGATATACAGTGTGTGTGTTTGTGTGTGTGTGTTTACACATACTAAAACTCTCATATCTGTTTGATTGTTTACAACCTTCAATTGGATGCAGTGGTCCATCATAGAGCCACGTTTTTTGAATCAACGTACCTCAAATGGACTAACTTACAGTATGGATTCAGAATCCATGATTCCCATGGAATTGAAATTTGGCAAAGTTGAGTCTGTTTCAGTGCTGTTATATTGCCAGACTTCTAATCAGCCACAATCACATGATCATCATTTCTAATTTTCCCTGCCAGCTTTTTCCAAGGAAAATCAGTAGGGAAAACAGCAAGAAGGGTGCATCATTTTGGAGGTGGCTTGTGAACTAATATAAGACTCCACCTCTGTGTGCATTTTGCTCCCTTCCTTCCCATCATTGTCAATTTATACTATTTTAATGTTACTATTTATGGTTTTAATGTTTTATTGGTTTTAATGATTGTGTGCTGTCTAGAGTTACCTTCAGGCAAGATAGGCACCATATAAATTGAACAAATAAAGAAAACGGAAATTGCTTCCGCTCCAATTGTTTGTTGTTTTGAGTTTGCCAGCCTGGGATCATTCTGTTTGTTTAGATAAGGAAATACCTCTGAAATGATGACCCAACAGGCCATGAATTGTTTAATGTGTAAATGTTAGAAGAAACAAATGAGGAATGACACCTTGAAAAGTAGTAAAATTTACTGAAAATCCTTGGTCCATAATAATGCTGTGGCCACTACCATTTTATACTATTCACTCAAGAATAAGAGTGAGCAGCAGATGAATGATTAATGCTGCTGTAGTTGGTATAAAGTAGTCTTAGTCTTTTCCCCAACATTAAGAAACTATTAGATAAGAACTCCTGTAATTTTGTATATTTCAGTTAGCATAGGTATCATGAATTGATTGAATTGATTAAACAGCAATTATACATGTTTGGGTTGTGTGTGCGTGAGAGAGAGAGAGAGATCCTGACATTTAACATAGGAAATTATCAAAGATATATGTTGGAATATTATAATTGGGTGACTCCCCTCATGCACATTTAATCCTGGCTTGTGATGGCTTAGTTTTTTTAAAAAATGCATGTTGAAAGAAATAAATGTAAACTTCAAAATATTCAGGTTTTCTTCTTTATTCCTGACCACTTTTGAGTAAGCCAGCATTTCAGAATATGCTTCTGGACCTGAAACATCTGAAATTAAAACATTAGCTGTCTGATTTATATATGAAGACATTTGGGTTGTGCTTCTGGATTGACTTATGTTTGGGATCTTAAATCAGTGTAGTATGTGGAAAGATTATACCCCAAATGTGAAAACATCAGACAAAATTTAAAAAGCTTCTTCCCTGCTGCCTGAGATGTAGAGTGTGATTCATTTTTGATAACATGCAGAAAAGTCAGCTTGTCACTTTCACATATGCTAGGATTGTATTTATAGTAGGAGAACATAAAGGGCTATTTTATCTATGGCTAAAGAAACAAATAATTCAATCCAAGGGCAGTTAACAAGTGCAGATTTCTGTATTATATTATAAATCTCTTTTTTAAAAAAGTTCTACAAAATCTGTGTATTCCATCCACAAAACTACCAGGGATTTTATATCGGTAGAATGATATCAACACTTTTCTCATCACTGGAATTTGATATCAGTGTCTTAATCAAATGGATCACCTACATATTTCCATTTTAAAAAAGGTAACATTATTATTTCTTCTCTTGTGTGTGAAATCCCAAGCTTCATCTTTTATCTTACCTTTTACCTTTTATTGATTTTACTGTAATTTCTTTGTTTGACTGTTGTGAGTCATCCAGAATTGTTATATCTGCAAGTAATATAAACATTCTAGGCAAGCATGTTATCAGCGTATAGTTTCCTGATGTTGCCCCTCTTCCTCGCTCTTTTTGAATCAGATACGTTTTGCCAATTATTAACCAGTCACAGATGTCTCCTTTATGCAATATTTCATGAAGCTATTTAGCTATAATTGGATGTAATCTACTTAGATATCTGAGCCAAAAGCCATGCAATTGATCATTTCAAAGATGATTAGGGGCTGGGGCCTAAAACATATGAAGAATCGTTGCAGGAATTGGATTTGTCTGGTCTAGTGAAAAAGAAGGACTAGAATTGAGATGATAGAAGTGTTCCAACATTTGAAGGGCTGCCACAAAATAGAGGGGGTCACCTTATTTTTCAAAGCACTAGAAGGCAAGACAAGAAACAATGGATGGAAACTAGTCAAGGAGAGAAGCAACCTAGCACTAAGGAGACATTTCCTAACAGTAAGAACAATTCCAACTCTTATTATTCTGTTACCTTGTCTTCGGTTAGGAGTTCTCCAGTTTTTAATCATTTTCATTTCATTTTTGAATATTACTGCTGTTATTTCTGCATCATTTTCTAAGAATAATTACCTGACCTACCAAGTCAGATAAAGTGAGCATGCTCCTAAATATTGCCATCCTTTGGGAGCTACAAAGTGTGCCTTTTCCATGGGAGCCGCTGCTCTATGGAACTCTCTTCCTCCTGAAGTTCATCCTCTTAGCCTTATGAAGACCTGGCCTTTCCTCCAAGCACCAGGAGAAGATTAGATATTTAAATATTTCCCTGAATATTTAATTTGTGGTAATGGATCTCCTTTTGATTTGTTAATTGTTGTTCAGGGAATTTGAGTCTAGATAAATTCCTTTCCAATGTTCAAACATTCATTTTAAGTATCCACAGTTTGTTGGTTATTATTTATAATAGTAAAGCATAATAGCAGGTGCAGCTTTCAAACATAATATAGTTTTGTCTTGCCTGTGGTGGTGCTGTTCTTCCACTAATCCTACTGGATTAGGCCCCGGTTGACCAGACGTAGTTCCTGAGTCCCATTGCCCACGTGTTGAAAGATGTCCAGATACTAATCACATCTGACATGTTCCTTGTTGACCTGGGCAACGACTGATTTGGTTATAGCAGTGGTGGCTAACCTTTTCCGCACAGAGTGCTGAAATGGGAGCGTGCACACATGCGCCAGAAACCGGAAGAGCAGCTCCCTGATGCACATCTTCGTGAGCACTGGAAGCTTAGCTTCCCGGTGCACACATGCATGCGAGCCACCTGGTCTTCTGATTTCCCACGCACATGCACACATGAAGACCAGTTGGCCGGCATGTGCATGCACTTTGGGGAGCTGCTGTTCCAGTTTCCAGCGCTCCTGCATACTTGAAGACCAGCTAGCCAGCACGCGTATGTGCTCGAGGGAGCTGCTTTTCTGGTTTCCGGTGCTCCTACGCACGCAAAGACCAGCTGCTTGGCGTACCCGGAAGAGCAACGGGTGATGGCTGCTGTGCCCAGAGTAATGGCTTTGCATGCCACTTCCAGTATGCATGGCATAGATTCACCATCACAGGGTTATAGGTTCCTTCTCTGTTTTCTCACCATATCAAATGAGTTGGTGGTTACCCTTAGTCTTGCACTACTGTTGAGACCTATCTGCATGAGTGACTCTTCTGGTAAAACAAATACAGGTAATCCCCAGATTATGAGTGTTTCCTTAGCAAACGTTCAAATTTACGCAAACTTACGCAACTATTAATCTTGCAGCATCATGGCTGTTGTTCACCCTTACAAACAACTGCAGAGGTTCTGCAACATTTGTCCTGAACATTGCCGGCCAAAATGGAGCTTCTGAGGGGCGGATCCAGCTCTCCGACGCTTTGTTTGGCCCTCTGCAGGCCTCCCCCAGCCTGTTGCAGGCCAAAATGGAGCCTCTGGGGGCTGGCAGGTGGCCTGTTCCATCAGTAGGCCCCCATGGCCTTCCCCACCCTGAAATACCTCATATGCACTTAACGAGCCTCATTCGATTAGTGAACGCGTGGGTGAAAGGAACGAGTAATCTCATTCAAGGTACTCTCACTAAACCTTGTGTTACGAATGGAATGCCACTTAGTTCTCAACCTCATCAGAGTATCACAAGCCCCTCCCGAGATGCTCCCTTTATTACTTTTTAAAAAAACCCAAGGTGGCAAACCAATCCAACACACCTTCCTCCTCTTATTTTCCCCACAATCACAATTCTGTGAAGTGGGTTGTGCTGAGAGAGGGTGATAATGATTCATTCTGCAGTCAATCATATATTTAGATTGGATTGGGCATTTATATCCACTTATCAGTTCTTTCACAAGGATCTGGGAGAGTCTGATGTGATTTGATGTTGTTAAAGGATGATGTTGTTGCAAGATGTAAGCTTTTCCAGGTAAAGTTTATTATTAATACTGCTTTCTTTAAAATAAAAAAAAAAAGCTTATGTGTAGTTCTTGTTCAGTAAATTATTTTATTGCGCTTGCAAAAAAAAAAGACAGACATTTAGATTTGCGATAATTGGATATAATAATTTTTTACTTTTTAAAAAAATATTAAGCAACAGTTTTCTCCTAAAGAAAAACTACTGTACCTTACTTTTGTTCCTTCTATGAAGTATGAGCCTTTTCATAGGCACTTTTCATAGCATCTCAGAGTGTGTATGTATGTGTGTGTGTGTATACTGTGAGTCCTTTGAATATGATGAAGGAAGATCTTTTGTTTTAAATATGAGTCTGACCCAGTCATGTATAATGCACAAGGGTGTGTGAGCTAATGAAACCGCCTTGTAACACTGGCTTACTCACTGTTGTCTTTGCCCAAACCAGGCAGTTTTTTTTCCTGCTTTGATTCCCTCCCAAGAGCAGACTGGTATTCTTTCAAGACAGACTGAAGGAAGGAAGTTGCTGATAGGAATTGCAGGTTCATCACCCTTTTTTTTCCTCCTCAAATCAGGCTTTTATATTACTTTATGCCAGATGTCTAATTTGCCTCTTTAGTTTCTGCATATTTTCATAGCTGACATTTTTAAATATACCTGCTAATTCCTTGACACATAATTATCTATATGCACATCTATTTTTAAAAAATGTTAATTATGAACCTTCTATTTTTTATTTTCTCATATGTAACTACTGTATAAAGTTAAGAGTGGTTGGCTACAGTACATGCTTTTATTAAATCACTGTGTCCTGAATCCTCAATCCCAGTTTGTTTGGCACCAAAGGAAACTAGTATGTATGAAAGTCACTTAACATCTGCCAACTCTTATAATCATTTGCAGTCTCTCTGGCACATTCCATGCCTATGATCTCTTAATCCTCAAGGCTACCTATTTGTGTGGCTCAAAATTAATGATTTTTTTTTTTAAATCCTGTTCTTTACAAATAAATTTAATCCAATCAAATGGTTTCAGTATTGAATACAAACCATTTTAGCAGTTTTTAAAATGGACTTCAGTGTGTTAGAATGTTGTGGTTATATAATCCATTTTTGTAGTAATTTGCATTTAGGAGTATAATAAGTCATTGCTATGTATATTAGGGCTGACTACACAGTGCTCCAGTTTTTATTTGAGAGAAGTGCTTTGAAGTGTGCAGGTGTGCGATTATGTCTATCTGTAACTCCTTAAAGCAATTTTGTATTTTCTAAGGACTTTGTGACTGTTCATTATATACCTGCCCTGTCATCCCAGTGAAAGACATAGTTGCTTTTTAAGGCAGGGGTGTCAGACTCGATTTCATTGAGGGCCGCTTCAGGGTTGTGTTTGACCTCAGAGGGACCGGGGTGGGAGTGGACAGCTCAGCATCACTCAGGTTGGGGGGGCCTGCAGTGGCCCGAACGCTCTGCCAGTGTAAACAAAACTCAGAAGGGTCATGTGCAGCCCTCCTGAGCTCCGTTTTTGTTGGCAGAGGGTTGCAGGAAGCCCTCGCAGCCTCCCGAGTTTCATTTTTGCTGGTAGAAGCACCATGGGCCGGTCCTTTGCTGTTTTCAGGGTGGACCCATGGGCCAGATCTAAGCACCCCACCCCGCAGGCCAGATTCGACCTCCAGGCCTTGAGTTTGACACCCCTGCTTTAAGGAGTTGTGGACAGGCACTACATTTGTTTCTCTCCATATTCCGAAGCATATTACTGGAAACAAATATTTTACAGTTTGAGGGTTGTTTTTGTTCTTATGACTGCTAGGAAATTCTGTGCGAATCTCTCACAGTTTTCTAATTTAGCAGCCCAATATTTCCTCCCCCATAGAAACCTAGTATAGTTAAATTGAAAAGAATACAAACAATTTTTGTTCTGTAGCATCAGTTTACGGACTCCAATTACTCCTGTAGAGTATTGACTCAGAGTTGCATTTTTGAATTGCAAGTTACACTGTTCTCCCATGAGCTGTTCAGAGCATCCAGAAGTGGGAGGTGCTTCAGTCTCTTCTGTAAAGGCTGGGCTTAAAACTCCGTGATGCTCCTCCTCCTCCACGGGACACCTCCTCGGTGTTCCCCAGTTTTTAGCTCAGCTTCATGTTAAGAGGTTGTGCACTCCCTGACTGGAACAGTTTCTGATTCAGCTAGTCAAGATTCAGGTTTGCTCTTGAGCCTCTTGCAAATTTTCCCCCCTATTAATCTGGCAATTTCAAGGCTTGTGGCTCTATTAGGTTATCACCCCAATCAGTTGAGAGCAGCTCTTTGTGACTGACGGAGCCTGCCACTCCGCAGGCAGTCTGAGATGGCCACTTCAGGCAATTAGCCTATCTAATTCCCCGATCATCTTATCTTTGCAATCTTGCCGGAATGCTCGCAGCCGCAGCTCAGCTCACTTCTCCTTACAGGATCATTTGTCTGACATTTTAGAGAGTCAACAGCAGTAGCTCGTTAAACTGCTCAGGCATTTAACATCAGAGATTCTGCCTTCCCGCCATTTTAAATGGCTGGCTTCAAGTTCGCACCTAAATATTACAGGCGCCATTCCCCGCTGGTTTCCCTTCTTGGGGACTTACCCACTCCACTTTCCTGGGATTATGTCTCTCTTAGCCTGCTGGCGTTGGATAAGCAGGCTAATCCTTAAACAGGAATTTCTTTTTTCCCTCTCACAGTTGCTTTTGGATCATTACATTGGAGCAAAGCCTCAAGTGCCATTTCAAACAACGGGATGTTTTTGACAGGAAAGGATCCATTCAGGACCTGTATAGCTGGTTTCCCTTGTTGGGGACCAGGGATCCTGAATATTTCTTGCTTGGAGCGCTTGGGGGGTTTCCCTTGCTGGGGACCCTTAGATACTGTTTCCCATATACACGGGCTTACATGTAGATATAGGCATATGTATATATATGTGTGTTTGTATATATATAGAGAGATATATATATAGACTTACACTCCTGGAGAAGTGCTCTACTTTCAACCACAGGGGTAGGCATCACCCCTAAGTAGTAGTAGTAGTAGTAATATTATTATTATTATAATAAAAAATTAAAGTTAGAGACACGAGATTCAGTCCTCCACAATGGAAGGTGACAACGTCTGCCACTCCAAGACAAATAAGTCCCAAGATAAGTCAGTGGGTCCCAAAAAGGCCTTTAAGGCGGCAGATAAGGATGCCCATAGATGGCACCAAGCCTTGGAAAGGCAGTTGCAGAAATGGGCCAGGGAGGCGGACAAGATGGCTATGACACAACAATCGGATTAGGACC
This sequence comes from Hydrophis major, assembly GCA_033807585.1. Taxonomy (NCBI): domain Eukaryota; kingdom Metazoa; phylum Chordata; class Lepidosauria; order Squamata; family Elapidae; genus Hydrophis; species Hydrophis major. The sequence goes on along the minus strand of CM066328.1, from coordinate 247,839,053 downwards.
CAAGTCCATTGCTGGGGCCCTTGGACTTATCCACCCAGCCTAGATAGGCTATTTCTGGACAGCCTCCCATAGGCATACCTCCTCCAATGAGCACTGCCCGGCGAATCCCAGAGGCAACCTTCACCCCTATGGCCGCCGGTTTAAGACAGGAGGAGGGATTACCTGAGACTATTCCCATCGAAATGAGGCAATGGATGGAGATGGCCATACAAAGGGCTATTGCGGCTGGAGTTCAGCAATCCATCTGGGCCAGACACTTTTCGGCTACTTTGGAAGTGGAATCCCTGTCTGCTCGATCCTTTGCGCATATGGGACATCATCAAACTCAGGTATTCCTAATATCCCTGACATACCAGTCCAGGGTCTTCGGGAGGAGGTGGAATTAGATGACCAGAATGTTCCCATGGAGGTAGGGTCTATCCATCAGATGGACTTGGGGTTGTCAGAGGCTGACCCACTAGAACGAGGAATGTCGGATGACGAAGGCCTCATTCCGGACCAACCTACCTTTTCTGGACTTTTTCATCCGCACCTTTTTAAATCTTTACTGTTCAAAGCAAAGAACACCGCTAAACTAGGCACATCAAGCCCTCATCCATTGTCAACAGGGTCTCAGGACGAATCCGCGGATCTAATATTCTCACAACCAGCTAATGAGGCAGAAACTATTCCTGTTCCTCGTGTGTTTGCTGAATTAGCACAAAATCAATGGGCATCAGCAGCATCCTACCCAGCCCCAACAGGGTACGATAAACGATATTATAATTTGGCACCAGAGTTTTCAAATTTTCTCAAAACGCCGGAGGTGGATGAGCCCATTGTGGCACTGGCCTCTTCTTCAACCTTTCCCACTGAGGCCGAGGAAGCCCTGAGACTGGAGGAAAGGAGAGCAGAGCCTGGGCACATATTTCTGATGCCGTAGGGCACATATTTCTGATGCCTGGGCCATTAGGGCAGCTACAGCTGCGTTCTTTTCTACACGGTCCTCCCTATGATGGCTCTTCCACTTGAGGGATATATTGCCGGCATCAAATGTCAGAGCCCACCAGGACATTGCTAAGATTATTGCAGCAACAGAATTCTCTGCGGACGCCACATTTAATGCAGTCAAATTCTTGTCTTGGGCCATAGCATCTCACGTATCAGCACGGAGACTGCTATGGCTCAGACATTGGCAGGTGGATACCAAGCATAAATGCAAGCTGGCATCAGCCCCAATATCAGGGGATAAATTATTTGGCAGTGTCTTGGAGCCCCTGCTTATTGAGAATAGAAACAAGAAAAAAGTGCTTCCCCCTCTTTTTCGGAGGTCTGAAAACAGAACACCCCAGTCGTTTCGAAGGGGTTCCTTTCAGCCCTATTATCAAGGCCCATACGTTCCCAGATTGCAGAGAACATCAGGCTATAGGCCCAGTTTTAGACAGGATAGGTCAGAATCTTCTGACAGAGGCCAGTGGGGAGGCCAAAACAGAAGAAACCCCAGAGGTACCGGAGGCCGATTTTTTCGTCTCCCCAAGTGAGTCCTTGACAGCAGCTCCCATTGGAGGGCGGCAAAAATTGTTTGCTGATCAATGGGACAGCTCCACCTCTGATGCATGGGTCAGGGACTCTGTTAGGTTTGGTTTGGCGCTAGAGTTTCAATCCTCCCCTCCAAACTTTTTCATTAGGAGCCCTAGGTCCATGGACCCCATTAAGAGAGCGTTGATGCAGGAGGCTGTCAATCATCTTCTGCATATTTGGGCTATTAGAGAGGTGCCATCTGAACAACGGGGTCAAGGCTGTTACTCTCTATTGTTTGTGGTCCCAAAGAGTTTGGGGGGCTGGAGGGCAATTCTGGACCTCAAACGTCTGAACAGATCAGTGGTTTATCGAAAATTCAAAATGACTACTCTCCAGTCTATTCTGTTCAGCATCAGAGAGAATGATGTCCTGACCTCTATAGATCTGACAGAGGCTTATCTACATATACCAATTAGACCTGCTCACTACAAATACCTTAGATTTTGCTATTGTGATTGGCACTACGAATATATCGCCCTACCATTCGGTCTAGCTTCGGCCCCTAGGACTTTTACCAAGGTCCTAGCGGCTTTGGCTGCCTCCCTCAGGATCAAATCTATTTGTTTACAATGTTATCTGGATGATATTTTAATTTTGTCATCTTCCAGACATCAAGCAAATTTGGATACCAAGAGTACTCTGGAGACTCTTCAAGGTCACGGCTTTTCCATAAATTGGGATAAAAGCCATTTGATCCCTTCAACTAGGTTAGTTCATTTAGGGCCAGTGATAGATACCGTGGAGGGCATGGTTTTTCTCTCTCAGGACAAGTTGAATAGTATCCAGTCTTTGGCCAGAGAGATCAGAGCCTTAAAGAGGGTTTCCCTGGCAGTTCTGTCTCAACTGTTAGGGAAACTGATTTCTTGTATTTCCATTGTGCCTTGCGCTTGATTCCATTCTAGAGATCTGCAATGGTTCCTGCTACCTTTCCACCGATCCAGAAGAGGCACTTCCAACATCCAGATAAAGGTACTGCATAGTGTTCTCCTATCACTCCGCTGGTGGTCAGAAAACATGATAAACAAGGGATGTCCTTTCAAGGAACCTTACAGGGCAACAATCACAACCGATGCCAGCCTGGGAGAATGAGGAGCTCACTTCCAATCCCATATTGCACAGGGAAGTTGGACTATTTCCAAACAATCACCAAGCATCAACCTGTTGGAGCTGCGAGCAGTTCATCTGGCGTGATGCAGTTTTCTACCCCTTTTCCAATCACGCCACGTTCAGGTCTTGACAGACAATATCACAACCAAGGCCCATGTGAACAGACAAGGGAGCACCCACTCCAACTTCTGATGCCGGAAACGGCCAGGTTGTTCAAGTGGCCTGAGGCCAATCTGTTGTCGTTTAAGGCAGAGCACATAGCAGGGGCCTTAAACACACAAGCGGACTGACTCAGCAGGGCCACGATAGATCAGACAGAGTGGTGCCTACACCCATATGTCTTCCAGGGAGCAGTGCGGAGGTTTGGGCAACCGGTGATCGATCTATTTGCCTCTCCCCTCAATGCCCAATTGCCCCGGTATATTTCAAGGTACCTGACTCAGGGGGCGGAGGCCGTCAACGCTCTGCAATGTCAGTGGCCTCCCGAACTTCTATATGCATTTCCTCCACTCCCTGTAATACCCAGGTTGAACCAGAAGTTATTGGAGGAATGAGCGGAACTGATATTGGTCGCCCCTTACTGGCCCAGGTGAACATGGTTCGCGGATTAACAGGACCTGTCGAGAGAACAACCTTGGAAAATTCCACCGTCGAGGGTTTCCCTCTCGCAAGGGCCAGTACTTCACCCGGACCCACAATGGCTCAGCCTAGCCATATGGAGGTTGAGCGGAACCATTTAAGGACCCAACAGATTTCAGAGGATGCCATTGCCACCATACAAGCATCCAGATGGTCCTCTATTAATCGTATATACGAGGCCATATGGTCCGCTTTCTGTCGCTGGTGCCGGGGGCCTAAGATCAACCCAATTGCCCCATTAAGAGGACAATTACTGGACTTTTTACAGGAGGGGTTGACTAAGGGCCTATCTCCAAATATTTTACGCAGACAGGTGGCAGCCTTAGCCTCGGTGATATTCTGGGGTGACCTTCATTCCATAGCGCACCATCCACATGTCCGCAGCTTTCTTAAGGGTGCTGCAAAGTTACGACCTCCTGTAATTCACTGATATCCCACTTGGGAGCTCAACAAGGTGTTAACTGCACTTACAACTGGCCCGTTCGAGCCTTTAAGAACCGCTAGTCTCAAATTCGTGACATATAAGGTGGTCTTCTTAATTGCGATCACATCAGCAAGGAGGATTTCCGAGTTGGCAGCATTGTCGATGAAAAAGGACCTGTGCCTGTTTCATGCGGACAGAGTGGTTCTCAGATTGGATCCATCGTTCATCCCAAAAGTAAATTCAGCCTTCCACAGAGCACAGGAGTTGGTGCTTCCAAATTTTTGTCCAAAACCATCTCATAGACTGGAGCATCAATGGCATCAACTTGACGTTCGAAGGGCGTTAGGCATCTATCTAGACTGCACGGCGGCATTTCGAAAATCTGAGGCTCTTTTCCTATCTTTCAACCCATCCACTTTAGGACACAGGGTGTTGTCGACGACCATTGGTATATGGTTGAGAGCCACCATATCAAAAAGTTACGAATGCCAGTCCATCTCAGTTCCTCAGGGCATTACAGCTCACTCGACAAGGAGTGCGGCAATATCAGCAGCATGGGCCACTCGAGCTTCCATAGAAAAAATCTGCAGAGTGGCAACTTGGGCTTCACCATCGCCCTTTGTCAGAAATTATAAAATTGATGTCTACGCCTCAGCGGACGCTTCATTTGGCAGAAGAGTCCTGCAGAGGGTCCATAGAGTTTAGGAGTGGATTTCGATCCAGACAGAGTCCCTCCCGAAGGACAGGCCAAGCTTTGGTATGTCCCACTTCTGGATGCTCTGAACAGCTCATGGGAGAAAGGGCGCTGGTACTTACCTGATACGCCCGTTTTCTGTGAGCTGTGAAGAGCATCCAGCCCCACCCATTACTTTCCATCTGGTGGGGTTCCGTTCTGGTCAGGGATCTAGATTAGGTGATGAGTTCTGGACTTTGGCACTCAGTCTTCGCAAAACTGTGGGAGGCTGGGGAGGTTTCCCAAGGAGGAGGAGGAGCATCCCGTCCCAGCCTTTCCAGGAGAGACTGAAGCACCTCCCACTTCTGGATGCTCTTCACAGCTCACAGAGAACGGGCGTATCAGGTAAGTACCAACATCCTCTTTGCCCTATGTACTGAATTCCTTGAGACAGTTGAATGTTTTTCTATAGTTTGTTGATTTATAATGTTTGTATAGAATATTGGGTCCTAAAATAGATATCTGTTACATCTCCTGCTGTACACGATGTGAATGGGCATGGTTTCCGACTAAAATTCATTTGAGTTTAGAGTTGGCCAAAAGAATAAACATACCAGTTATTGAAGCTATTAACATTCATTACATTTTCTTGGGTTAGACTTCTGTCAGTAGCACTGGTAGATTAGTTTTCCTCTTGCCACCAACAAAACTTCTCCATTTGGAAAGACTAAATATTTTTACAGGCCCAGCAGTGCTTTGATCTGAGCCAGATATCTTTCCATTTTTTTCTCTAGGCTTTCTCCCTGCTGCAGCTGCAAAAGCCATCCACAGTTTTGCTACGGCAAAGCAAGAACAAGGTTGATAGCACTCCCAAGTGGTCTGTGCATACCCGATCAGCTTAAAAAGAAAAAAAAATGACCCGCTCTAAGAAATTCCAAACTCCCTGGAAGGTCATAACCCACATTTTGAAAAGCTGTGACTTAGTGTTTTTTTCTTTTCCCCTTGTGTATCGCAAATTGAGATGCTTGTTGCTGGAGAGTTTTACAGGTTTGAGAATGGCTGCTTTAAACCTTGTGAAATGGCAATGTGAAACTGACCCAAAAGTGTTTGCAGAGATCATTCAGAGTTCAAAGCTGTTAGATCATCCATAATTCAAGTACCATCTTGCAAGCACTGTGATCACAGGTTTATAACTTAAATGGCATTTAAAGTAAATCAATCCTCTAGAGTTTGGGGACAGAGTTGGAGTTGATGATAAGGATGCTCTTGGGGTGAAGGAGGAGGTTCAGTTGTTTTATAAGCTTACTTTTAATTTTTAATACTAACAGAAGTCTACTTATAATAAAAACATACTGCAGCCCATGAAATATTTATCAGTTAAATGTGGCTGATCTACAGTACATGTTATTATGGATTGTTTTTAAATTGTACATTTTCTGCACTAGGCAGTTAGTTTTACATGACTGCTGTTTTCAGTGGCTTATAAGAAAGAATAAAAATATATACCGTATATACTCGAGTATAAGCCGAGTTTTTCAGCACATTTTTTGTGCTGAAAAAACCCCCTTGGCTTATACTCGAGTGAGATTCCCCTCTGAAAAAAAAATGGTGTGGAGCTCCGGAACTGGGCAGGCGCTTCCCTGCTTCCGTGTTTCTTTTGCAACTTTTAAGCATGGGGGTAATCGGAAGCAGAAAAGTTCTTGCATGAGGATATTTTTTTTCTTTTATTAACTGTTTTGGGGGGGGAAAGACCCACCGTCATGTTGGAATGCTCAAACACAAAATCTATTCACCCAAAAATAAGTGTGTGTGTGTGGGGGGGATTTTAACAGAGGGAAGATGTAGGGAGAAGGCAAAAGCGACGGAAGATCCTTCAGGGGAAATAGAGGGGGAGACTCACCCTTGGTCCAGATGAGCCCCCTTCCCCACCCCTAAGGAAGCAGAGGCAGCCAGCAAGGGCAGGCAAGCCCCACTTCACGGACTCTGTCCGTCCTCACTCCCACCCACCCACCCAAAGCCACGAAGTCCCCCAATCGCGCAGCCCAGAATCGCCCTCCCCTCAGGGGGCAGCAACGATGCCCGGTGTTTCCCGAGACAAGAAGCTCCGCCGTGCAATGAAAGCGCCCTGGCTCTAGGCTCACGGGCTCAGAAAACAATGCGAGCCGCTGCCACCACCTCCTCCCCCTCCTCCTGAGCGGACTGAAAGCAGCTGGGGCTGAGGAAACAAAGCCGAGAGGAGCCGAAGCCACTTCAGCTCGCGTTGTTTTCTGAGCCTGCAAGCCTAGAGCCAGGGCACTTTCATTGCATGGCGGAGCTTCTTTTCTCGGGAAACACCGGGCATCGTTGCTGCCCACTGAGAGGAGGGCAATTCTGGGCTGCACGATTGAGGGACTTCGTGGCTTTGGGTGGGTGGGTGGGTGGGAGTGAGGACGTTGACTTTAAGCGCTGCCGACCAAGTGTTTCACAAATACCAGTGGGACCTCTGTCCATCACCACCCCTCCCTCTTTTGTCTCCTTCCTTCTGATCAATCAGTTTTCCCAGTATTTGCTCACAGCTGCGTTTTTTCTTCTGCCGTGCTAGGCGTTGAACGTGGGGATTTCTGATTCCCCTTACACGCGCATGGATATGCCGCGGGGCGTTTTCTTCCAAACGCCCCACGGGCAGAGAACACTGACTTTCATGATAGTGAGATCATTTCCCAAATTAATTGATTCACTAAACCAAAAGAAGAAGATGTTGATGACAGTGGGAGGCAGGAGTCATTCTCTCCCTTGAAAGAAAAAAGCAAGAGCCGTTCTTATGATCTCTCTCTCCCCTCCCCAATACAGTCAAGCCCTTTTCAGCACGCACGATCCACCCCCGCCGTTTGCTCCTTGCAAATGCAAAAACCCTGGGATTTTGCATTTTCAAGGTGCAAAGCAGCGGCGGCGGCGGATCGCGCATGCTGGAAAGGGCTTGACTGTATTACGGAGAGAGAGAGAGAGAGAGATCATAAGAATGGCTCTTGCTTTTTTCTTGGAAGAAACAGAGTGACTCCTGCCTCCCACTTTCATCATCATCTTCTTTTGGGTTAGTGAATCAATTAAACCTTTCATGATAGTGAGATCGTTTCCCAAATTTCCCTTAAATCAGGGAAAAAATCAGAAACAAACCTTTGGACTGAGAATAAGCCTGTTCCTATGATTCCATTTTTGTTCACTGCAGTGTGAAAAGTGTGAAACTTCTTTCTCCTGAGAGCTGCTCGGATCGTCCAGATAGTGGGTGGAGCTTCAGTCTCTGCTGTTGTAGGCTGAGCTTAATTTCTGAGGAACGCTCCTCCTTCCATCACGTGGCTCGCCACCGCGTTCCCCAGTTTATGCTCAGCCCTCGTGCAGAGTAGGCAGTTTTTGGATGTGCTCTTGGCCGTTTCAGGAAAGCCCTATTTGATTCATTAATTCTCCTTCTCAGGTTGTATTTAGTTCATTTAATTGTCTTTTCTCATTTAGCCCTGCGCAGTGGGTTCCCTTCTTTTAATTTCTAGAGTCCCCTGGGAGGCTCTCGGCTCCAGGGGCTGCCAGGGGCAAGGCTAGCAAACCTTTACAGCTACCCCCCCACCTCTTTCCATTGCCTTACTGCCGTTTTTTCCTTCTGCGTTATTAAAACGCTATGTTTCATTCCATGTCCCACCACCACCAAACTCCGTTTTCTTGCCGTTTGGATTCTTTTGGTTCCTTTCGTTCTGTCCTTCACCTGGGAACCTTGGATTGCCCCCAGGGAGTCTCCCGGTCACTGCAACAGGGCCCTGCAAGTCCACGTAGCAGGCGGCGGCCATTTTGAGCACCGCCTTGTGGCCGGGCGCCATTTTGATTTTCGCCTCCTTATCTCTCCGATCGCTGCAGCGTGCTAGTGTTAAGCAGCAGGACCGGCAGGCCTGCTCACAATCGTTTTAACCTCCGAATTTAGTGTATTCTGTTGGAGGCTTGTTTTGCTACCTCCATTTGTTGGCTTCCCCCGCAGCCAGCCGTAGCGGCCGCGGTTACTATCCACCACTCCTGCCCGGTTCCGCCTGGGAATGCAGTCTGGTATAAGCTCGGCTTTGCCATTAAGGCCTCTGTTGTGCCTTGATCAACTCGATCAGTCTTGCTGATTCAAAAAAAAAAAAAAAAGGAGGCAAACCGACCTTCAACAATACAAGGTCAGAGAAAAATTTAAGAGACAGAGAAAGGTGGCTAATTGAATAAGTTACAAATATATATATGTGTGTGTGTTTTCTGAGGTTCTCGCGGGTATTTGTATGTGGATCTTTGGTTATTCGGGTTTTCTCCCGCGTAAGATTGGAAGTATCTAGGCAACGTTTCGATGAAGTCTCATTCATCATCTTCAGGCTTGGTCTTCAGCTCTGTGCTTCTCAGAGCTCTGTGCTCCTCAGAGCTGAAGACCAAGTCTGATGATGATGAATGAGACTTCATCGAAACGTTGCCTAGATACTTCCAATCTTACGTGGGAGAAAACCCGAATAACCAAAGATCCGTATATATATACATATATACTTATAAACACACACACACATACAAACTAAAAATAAAAGAAATAAACGAATAAGAAATGGGGGGGCGTAAAAGATTTTCCCAGGGCTCCCGGCCTTCGTTGTAGGTCGACCCCTAGGCACGCCAACCACCTCATATCTGATCCTTTATCCTCCTCAATTATCTAAAATGGCAGAAGGCAATCCATCAAGAGGCCCTTCTTTAAAGGCCAAAGCAAAAACTCACCACCTGCGCAGTCAGGCTAAGGAGTCCTAAGACGACACAAGGCCCTAGAAAAAGAAATAGACAAATGCACCAGACAGGCAGGCTCAATGCCTCCAGCACCAGCCACTCCTTCTACTTCTGCTCTTCCCCTCCCTCCTGTAACTTTTTCCTCCCTATCCAGGCACAGCTCGCCCTCTCAAGGGCACCAGGCCCCTGGAACACCAGCCAGGCAAACTCCAGAGGCTACCTTCACACCCATAGCCGACAGCCTGCGCCAGGAGGAACCTCTCATTCAGGTGGTTCCGGAGCAGCTCAGAGCCTGGATGGAAATGGCTATCCGCCAAGGAATTGCGGAAGGACTCCAGCAGATGGCTAGATCGGGGTTGCCTCCGCAGGCCACCGAATCCGTAAGATCAGTCCCACTCATTCCGGAACCATCTCATGGTCAGGTACCTCTTCAAGGGGAGGTTTCCCCCTCAGTCAGGGAGGACGAGGAGGAGGCAGAAGGGGACCTAGATTTGTGCAGGGAGGAGGAGGAGGAACAATTTGATCTGGGGTCCTTACAACACAACGAACCCCTTCCAGACTCAGAACCATCAGAGGCGGAGATGTCGGAGGGCGAAGGGCTCACCCCCGACCAACCCGCCTTTGTAGGGCTCTTCAAGCCCCAGCTATTCAAATCCCTCCTCTTCAAAGCCAGGAACATCTCAGGTCTAACTACTCAGAGCCCCTCTGATCCCACTCCTCTGGCTCCGGAAGGACTAGAGGACTCCATGTTTAAACAACCTGTGCTGGAGGCCAACTCCCCCCATCTTCCTGGACCTGGTGTCCAAACAACTGGCCTCCTCAGCCGCCGCCCCCCCCGGCCCCTTTGGCCCATGATAAAAGGTTCTTCAACCTTGACCCAGAGCTCTCCAACCTCCTGAGCACTCCAGAGGTTGATGAGCCCATTGTGGGCCTGGCCTCTTCCTCCGCCCTCAGCAATCCCTTAGAGGCTCTGAGGCCGGAGGAGAAACGGTCGGAGCTGGCCTTACGGCGAGCTCACCAGTCGGACACATGAGTGATTAGGGCGGCCACGGCCGCTTCCTTCTTCATCAGGTCACCCATTCGCTGGCTTCACCAGCTTAAGCAACATGTCCCGACTTCCAATACCCGCACCCATCAGGATATAGCCAAGATTACGGCCGTGGCGGAGTTCGCAGCAGACGCCACCTTTCACTCGGTAAAATTCTCCTCCCGCGCCATTTCCTCCCATGTCTTGGCCCGCCGCCTGCTCTGGCTAAGGCACTGGCAGGCAGATCTCAAGAATAAAGTGAAACTAGCCTCTGCCCCCCTCGTAGGAAATAAACTGTTCAGACCTTCCCTGGATCCTCTCCTAGTCGAAGGAAGGAACAAAAAGAAATTCCTCCCATCCCTCACCTGTAAGTCAGAACCCAGATCCCTGCAGCCCTTTCGGAGGGCCCCCTTTCGTCCCTCTCCCCAAACCCCCTTCCCTCCCAGGTACCAAAGGCCCCCCCTTTGGCTCGGGACAGCCCCAAGACAGGTCCGACCCCTTTGACAGGCACAGGAGAGGCGGTAACTTCAAGAGGCCCTTTCGCAGCTCTGGCAGCAGACCCTTCCGGCGCTCCAGATAAGTCATCTGACTTAATTCCCATTGGCGGGTGACTTAAAACCTTCGTCAGCCAGTGGGACTCTTCCACTTTGGACGCCTGGGTCAGGGACACTGTCAGGCTTGGCCTTGCCCTCGAGTTTCTCTCTACCCCCCCTGATTTCTACATGACATGTCCCATCTCCAAGAACCACACCAAACACAACCTCATGGATTCAGCAATTCAGCACCTACTTGACATACAGGCCATCCAGCCCGTTCCTTTGTCCCAAAGGGGACAGGGATTCTACTCACTCTTATTTGTGGTTCCCAAACACTTGGGGGGATGGAGGGCGATTTTGGACTTAAAGCGGCTAAACCGCCATCTTGTATACCGCAAATTCAAAATGAACACGCCGCAATTCATCCTCTTGGGAGTTAGACAGGGAGACTGGTTGTCATCCATTGACCTCTCTGAGGCATACTTACACATCCCAATCCGGCCCTCCCACTCCAAATTTCTGCGTTTCAGCTACAATAACCGCCACTTCCAATATGTGGCCCTGCCATTTGGGTTGACCTCTGCCCCCAGGACCTTTACCAAGGTCCTGGCCGCTCTGGCTGCCTACCTCAGAACCATCCTGGTGAGACTCCACTGTTACCTGGATAATAGCCTCATCCTATCCTCTTTCAGGGAACAAGCCGTCAGGGATACCCAAATTACCCTTACTGCCCTCCAGGAACACGGGTTCCTCATCAATTGGAAGAAAAGCCAATTGGCCCCTTCCACTAGGTTATCCCACCTGGGGACTATAATAGACACGGTCAAAGGGAGGGTGTTCATCTCTCCAGAGAGAATACTCAGCATCCAACACTCAGTCAAACTCGTCAGACAACTTAAGAGGGTTTCCCTCCTTGAACTAATCAAGTTGCTAGGTAAAATGATCTCTTGTATCTCCGTTATTCCCTGGGCCCGTTTCCACTCCAGATCTCTCCAGTGGTTTTTGCTCCCGTACCAAAGAGCCGGATCAAGCAACTCAAGGTGCAACATCAAGGTCTCGCCGAGGGTTCTCACCTCCCTCCTTTGGTGGAGCAGGGTGTCGATCAACAAGGGCTGCCTCCCCAAGGAGCCCCCGAGACTCACCATCACCACAGACGCCAGTCTGTCCGGATGGGGCACCTACCTACAGTCCCTTACAGCTCAGGGCAGATGGTCAGCATCAGAAAGGCTGTGCAATATAAACTGGTTAGAGCTCCACGCCATCCACCTGGCCCTCCGCAGTTTCCTCCCTCAGGTACAGGGCTGCCACGTTCTCATTCTCACCGACAACATAACAGCCAAAGCTCATGTCAACAGGCAGGGGGGCACTCAGTCATTAAGCCTAATGAAGGAGACCGAGCGCCTCTGTTGGTGGGCAGAGTCTCACCTCCTTTCACTCAGGGCCAACCACATTTCGGGTGTCGACAATACCCGAGCAGATTGGTTGAGCAGGGCCACCATAGACTCGTCGGAGTGGCGCCTCCATCCAGCCCTGTTCAGGGAGGCGACAGCAATATTCGGTCTGCCAGTAGTAGACCTGTTTGCCTCCCCCCTCAATACCCAACTTCCAAGGTTGGTTTTGAGATTCCTGTCCCTAGGGGCGGAGAACCACAACATCCTCCGATGTCTGTGGCCCTCGGGCCTCCTCTACGCCTTCCCTCCTCTGGCGCTGGTGCCAAGAGTTCTTCAAAAGGTACTCCTCAAGAGGGCGGAATTGCTTCTTGTAGCTCCTTATTGGCCCCATCATCCTTGGTTCGCGGATCTCCGCAGCCTATCTGTAGTCCCTCCCTGGAGGATCCCAGCAGACAGGATCTCCCTGTCGCAAGGCCCCCTCCTTCACCCGGACCCCCAATGGTTCCAACTAGCCATCTGGAGGTTGAGTGGGAACGTCTGAAGAGGGAAAATGTATCCACCGAAATCATTGATACCATTTTAGCAGCCAGGCGTCCCTCCACCAGAAGGATTTACGATGCCACTTGGGTCAAATGGTGTGCCAACCTCCTAATTGACCCAACCGACCCATCTATTGCCCAAATTCTCCAAGAGAGTCTCAGAAAGGAACTGTCCCCCAACACACTAAGGCATCAGGTGGCAGCTTTATCCACTATCAATGCCAGCAAGGGGGTCAGCTCCCCCTCTCACCATCCCCGCATCCGAGCATTTCTGAGAGGGGCCACAAACTTACGGGCACCGTCCCTTCACCGGTATCCGACCTGGGACCTCAACAGAGTCCTGACTTCCCTCACTAAGCCACCCTTCGAACCCCTAAGAGAGGTCTCGCTCCAGTTCCTATCCTACAAGGTAGTGTTCTTGGTGGCTATCACATCAGCCCGAAGGATTTCAGAGATCGCTGCTCTGTCGGTTCGGAAAGATCTGTGCGTCTTCCATCCCGACAGGGTGGTCCTCCGACTTGACTCTTCCTTTCTACCCAAGATTAACTCAGTTTTCCACAGGGCTCAAGAACTTATCCTCCCCAATTTTTGTCCCAGGCCAACTCATGAAAGGGAGAGACGATAGCACACTTTAGACATTAGACGTGCCTTGTGGATCTATATCAAACGTACTCAGACCTTCCATAGGTCCGAGGCCCTGTTTATATCTTTTCAACCAAAGTTACAAGGGCTTAAGTACCCTCAAGTACCATAGGCCGTTGGATAAGGGAGGCCACTACCAAGCCCAGGCCCTCCAAGTTCCCAGGGGTATCACGGCTCACTCCACCAGGAGTGCGGCAACTTCAGCCGCCTGGGCTACCCAGGCCCCAATACTCGACATTTGCCAGGCAGCAACGTGGGCCTCCCCGTCGCCCTTCATTAGGCATTATAAAATCGACAGGTATGCCGCAGCGGAGGCTTCTTTTGGTAGAAGGGTCCTTCAGAAGGTAATCATGGAACCCAAGGAGTCTATAGACCAGATGGTGTCCCCCCCGTAGGACAGCCCCCAGCTTTGGTATGTCCCACTATCTGGACGATCCGAGCAGCTCTCAGGAGAATGGGCGTTGGTTCTTACCTGACACGCCATTTCTATGAGAGCTGTGAGGATCGCCCAGCCCCTCCCTTTTTGTTTTTCACCGTCTGGTGGGGTCTTGTTTCGGCCAATGCATCTTAAGTCTAGTAAGAGGTGGGCACGAATGCCTGTTTTTCCTCTCGTCTTCGCATAAACTGGGGAACACTGTGGCGAGCCACGTGATGGAAGGAGGAGCATTCCTCAGAAATTAAGCTCAGCCTACAACAGCAGAGACTGAAGCTCCACCCACTATCTTGACGATCCTCACAGTTCTCATAGAAATGGCGTGTCAGGTAAGAACCAATGCCCATTTTCTTCATCTTCTTGTTCCCTATTTACTGGTCTCTTTCAAAGAGGAAATTGTGAACATCAAACTTATTCTCAACTGTCCTACTGAAAGTTTTTATTGGTATCTATTTTTATTTTTGAAATTTACCAGTAGCTGCTGCATTTCCCTCCCTAGGCTTATACTCGAGTCAATAAGTTTTCCCAGTTTTTTGTGGTAAAATTAGGTGCCTCTGCTTATATTCGGGTCGACTTATACTCGAATATATACGGTAGGTTTCCAAAACTTTCATGAGCTACATTTTGTGCTTCGAAATGATTGGTTCTACAGCTGTTAATATTTCTTGATGAGCTGCCTTCTTTTCTTTCTTCCTTCCGAACATTTTTTTTCCTTTTTGCATTTTTATAAAGCTATAATTAGAGCTGTTACATTACAACTTGGCTGTATTATTGGAAAACCTGCTGAAGTTTTTCCTTTTAAATCTCTCTTAGCAAGAATAGCTTGCATCATTTTTTTTTTGGTCTGGATTATGTAAAACGAAGCTTAATCAATTGTCTTGGAAAATTAAATGATAGAGATTGAATGGCCTTTAAAAAATAAAGAATTGTTTGATGATTTTTATTTTCCATTCAGTTCTCACAGCCTCTAAGCAGCTTACAAGGAGCAAAACCATATGATTAAAACAATAATAAAACATACCATAAATCTGATGTGCCACTCATAATAAATCATGACTTTTATACTTACCAAGTGAGTCTTACCCTTTTATCTTTTGATTATTGTCTCTCCTGCTATAGTTCTTAGCTCAATACTGTAGTATCATGAAAATATATAAAGAAGCAAGATAAATTTAATGTTTATTACAAAGGAAAGGAATTCTCTAACTCTTTTTGCTTCTGCGTGATTATTTATTTCCTCTATTTTTTATTTCTGTAATGAAATCAGGGTGATGAGCATACAAAATATCCTTTCCATGTCCTATTTTCCCCGCAGCAACACTGAGAGGTGGGCTGGGCAGAGAGGAGATGACCAGCCCAAGATCACCCAACCAGCTTTCCTGCTCAACTGAACACACTATCAATTTTTAACCACTATACCAACTGACTCTCTTAGCATTTATTTAAAGTTAAATAGAATAAGGTTACTAATTAAGGAGCCTACACATTGCTAAATACCAGTTTTTCATCTCTTCACATCTTTGTAAGATATTCACTAAGTTACATAAGGTTATGTGACATCAACACCACTGTTTTTAATAACTGCAACATGCTGTAGATCAGGGGTATCAAACTCACCTCATCATGGCGGCATCACTTGACATATTGGGACTTTTCCCACCCCTTCGCTTAGCCGAGTGTGGGTGTGGCCAGCACGTGATGCATCCAACCCATGGACCAGGAGTTTGATAGCCCTGCTGTAGATAATACTGTGATTCTGTTGAAAAATAAAATAGAGGCTTGAAGCAACATTAGCGGTCTCTGCTAGAAGAACTGCAAATAGAATTTTTTATTTCAATTAAATGTCGAAATGAAGTGAAACCCCACATATGAATGATGTGATGCAGGTTACTATTTGAAATGCAAATTCGTGTACATTTTTTTTATTCTCAAGTTTTGCACTCAAAACTCCTGTGCAGAAGCCCCAAATGTGAATGCTTTGATAAGCAAGAAGGTTTAAAGTCCTGGTGTATTCAGATTCTTGCTTAAAGACTTCAGCTTTCTTAGTGTATTTACACTGGGGTAAAACAAACCATGTTTTTGTCCATATAACGAGCGGCGTTTGTTATGCTGCTCCTTTTTGTTTCTGCAAAGCATTACTCAGTTTGTTTTGAACATTTCTGGCTCTTCTGGGATATAATTATGTATCTGTAAGTAGTTTTTCTTGTTCCCATGTTTGTAAGTAGAGCATAGCTTTAGCATAGCTTTGGTGTTAACTTTAATACAAGAGCTCTTGAACAGGAATAGAAGGCCACGGAATATAGGAATTGATGAAGCTGTCTTTGTATCCAGCTAACTCCACCAGAAGAGCTAGAAAGGACCTTGGAAATTTCTAGTCCAACATCCTGCTGAATCAGCAGACCCTATACCATTCCAGACAAGTGGCTCTTAAAAGCCTCCAGTGAGGAAGCACCCACAACTTCTGAAGGCAAGCTGTTCCACTGGTTAATTGTTCTCACTGTTAAGAAGTTTCTCCTTAATCCCAAGTTGCTTCTCTGCTTGAGTTTCCTAGTTCCCATCCATTGCTTCTTGTCTTGCCTTCTGGTGTTTTGGAAAATAAATTGACCCCTTCTTCTTTATGGCAGCCCCTCAAACACTGAAATGGTGCTATTTTGTTAACTCAGATCAACTGACTGAAAGGTTCCCCAAAATTTTGTATTAGGATAAAATCCACCTCTACTTGGAGAAGCTATGGATGGATCATAAAGTATTTTGTTTACAAAATGTGTGGTATAGCAATAGCACTTAGACTTATATACTGCTTTATAGTGGTTTACAGCCCTCTCTAAGCGGTTTACAGAGTCAGCCTATTGCCCCCAACAATTTTGGGTCCTCATTTTACCTACCTCGGAAGGATGGAAGGCTGAGTCAACCTTGAGCCTGGTGGGATTTGAACTGCCAAATTGTAGGCAGTTGGCTGCAGAAGTAGCTTGCAGTACTGCGCTCTAACCACTGCGCCACAGAGGCTGTTATTGGGGTATGCTATTAAACTCTGCAGAAACCAAGCCGGAATATGTTATGTGATACATTGCGAGCAATAAATGCTCCTATTGCACAAGGTGCACTAGTTACCATTTTAGTTCTGGGTCCAATTCATTGTGTCAGTTATTACTTTAAAGCTCTTTATGGCATGGTATAAAGGGTATCTGAGAAGATGTGACACCTCATTGGGATTGCTATGTCCCACTCCAGTAGAAGCGAATCAGTGGTGATATTCTACTGGTTCAGCCCAGTTCTGCCGAGCCAGTAGCAGCGATGAGCAGCGGAGACCAAATCAGTTCTCTCCGCCACTCTGCTGTTGGGCCCACCCGCTTGCCTGGGCTCCCATACTCACCTTTATCCTCTGAATTTGAAGCGCAGATGCTTTGTGCGGCACAGAAGAGTGCCGCGTGGCAGTTGCTGAAGTGACTGGGATCGTGCAGGCTTGCAGGAACTAAGTTAGAATGCCTCTGTGCCTGTTCAAAGTGTGCACTTGGCATGTGCACGCATGCAAAGTGTGCCCACCAAGCCACACCCACCAAACCGGTGGTAAAAATATTTGAATCTCACCGCTGAAGCGAATGGCGATGGACCTTATCTGTTAAGAAAATTCAGCTGGCAGAGTCTAGAAGAGCCTTTTCTGCTGTGGTCCCCTCCATTTGGAATACTCTGACACCAGACGTAAGATACACTCCAACCCTATAGACTAACTTTTTGGGCACTGAGTTCCCAAAGTGTGTGTGTGTGCGCTCATCCCCAAAATGCAATGCGCACGCATCCCCCCCTGTGCATGCGCCCCCTGCATGCGCCCTGCCCTCCGGCATGCACAGCAGAGATCCAAAAACCAGCTGGCCAGTGAGAGGGATGTGCGCACATGTGCAGTGGAGCTGAGTTGGGGCAACAGCTCACATGCCCACAGAGAGGGTTGTGCGTGTGCCACCTCTGGCAGGCGTGCCATAAATTCGCCATCATGGCTATAGACCTTCTAGATTAGGGCATTAAAACCTCGCTCTGCCAGCTGGTCTGGGGCCCTGAAGATGGTGCTTTACACTGGGTGGCTGACGGGATAGAGAGAAGTTCCTCCCCTGTTCCACCAATCCTCTTTGGTTTCTATTTAATTCTTGTTAATTGTCTCTGTATGGTTTTTTTTCATGATTGTATAAGTGCCCAGTCTTGCTTCAGGAGTGAGATGGGTAGCATATAAATCGATTGATTGAATGAATGAATGAATCTTAGATTTTGCCATTTCTAAAGCACTAACATGTTGCGATCATATCTGTGATGGAACCTAAGCCTTAACAGATGCTATTTTTCGGAGCTAGAGAATGAGAAGAGCTTGTCACTTAGCCAACTTGGAGTTCTGTTTATTTTACCTTCAGCTGATCTGGGTCAGTCTATCAAAGGTCACACCTCATAAAGGAAAGTGTCTTCCTTCTTCCTTTGTTCTGAGTTGACAACTTCAAAATGAAACAAAAGACTTTTTGCATTGCGACTTTTTGCGTTACCGACTGCCAGTTTTGTCAGTGCATCCCATTACCTTGTGCAGAAGTAGTTGATAAAGCATAATAAGGGATAGGAGCAGGGACAAATTAAACAGGAAGATGCTTAATAGCTTTTCCGTGGGGAGAGGTAAGTCTAGAAGGTAATAATAATGCAAATCCTCTGAACAATTTGTATAAAGGATGTGACACCTGCATTCTCAAAGGAAATACAAACACTAATGAATAGAAATACATGGCTTAGCTAAAAATAAACAAAAAGGAAACAGAAATCTAAACTTAATTTTCCACACACAAGCTGTTCAAACAGCTAGGCACAATGCTAGAATGCAAACTGGAATGCCCTTGTTTTGCATGTTTAAAGCTTGGCAGTGGAACTAGTGCTGTGAAGAAGAAAATAACAGAAAAGGTTTCAAACGGAATTAAAAGGCTTCTAATCAGCAGGGCAATGGGAAAGGCCTCCTCCCCACATATGGAAAATTATCTCTTGACCCAAGAATCCCAGGTAATTTATTCTGAGCTGATATGAAAAAGCTTCAGTGGAAGGAATCATAGTCCCTTTGAAAAGTTTTTTTTTTAAATTACCAGTGGCTTCAGTTTTAAGATCACTAGATTTGCTGTGTGGTTTTTTTTTTTCAACTAGAACTAAAAATGATATAGTTCCTTCCTTTATCCTAAATAATGTACATAGTACATTAAAGGGAGCTTCCTTTAGAAAGGACAAAGTGACTGAAATATAATTGTGGGTTTTAAATTATTGATACTCTTTTAAATTGAAGTGGCTTCTGTTGATATTTAAGGTTGATTTTTTTTTTTAGTGATATTGACATAGATAAATTTTGCAGCCAGAAAGACAACAGCTGTATATTTAATAATAAAAGAAACTAGTTCCTCTTTCCCTCATGAATTTTTTTCCCTGTAGCTTCCAACAATACAGAATGCTATGTACTCTGGCATCATTTTTATTCTCATTGGAGCCATAACCAAAATTATTCACAGAAGTTTGAAAAAATTGCATTAAAATGATAAATTGCAAAAGAGTTTGGGCAACAAACAAATAAAACTGCTTTCTCAGAGACTTCAATTTTTGAAAACTGCCAAAGGCTGTAAAAGAAATTGGGTTTATTGGTTTCACTTTGGTCACTGACTAATATCATTCCACATCCCCAAAATGCCACATTTAATTCTGCCTGATTTGGAATAATTGACCGATCAGGAGCAAAACCCATGAAGTTAGCTTTAAATTACTTTGTACCCTCAAGGGAGTTTGTAGATTGAGAAGGCTGTAAATGGAAGTAGAGCTGTGCTACATATATCTCTCCATATTACATTTGGCTCATAGAAATTATTGTGACATTCTAATGTAGATTTTTTTTCTATATTAATATCAGGTAATATGAAAATTGTTATTTCTCTATTTAAATGTATCTGATGTAAGCAAGTACTTTACTTTTTCTTATATCTCTCCTTTCACCTCAAGTTCCATCGCTGTATACATTTCTTCATTATCACATCTTCAGACTGTACAGAGAAAAAAGAAATAAATGATCCAGAAGGATTTTTTTTTACAAAATTGTTGATTAAATATTTTAATAAATGTTATTGCTCTTATTAATAAGGAATATTCAGATGTTTTATGTTAGAATTTTAAATTATTTTTTTGGGTTTAACTATGGATCAAATAATTACAGATGGAGACTTTAAATCAAGATTTAAATCCTGTGTTAGATCATACAGGTAGTCCTCGACTTAATGATCATTTGAAATTAGGACAGCATGAAACAGGGACTTTACAGCCTATAAGCACTTCTGGCCATGATAAAATGTGTTCTCTCTCTCTCTCTCTGTCCCTTCCTCTGTCATGTGACTGCATTTTGGGTGCTTGGCAAACAGCAAATCTTGATCACTTGTTGCAGCATCCTGTGGTTATGTGATCATGATCTGTAATTTTTTTTTTTACCAGTTTCTAGCAAAAACAATCAATTTGAAAAAATAGGTTGATAGTGTTTGCTTAATGATCACAGATTCTCTTAGCAACCAGCATGAAAATTGGTTTTGATCACCTGTGTAACTTTACTTATGAGTATAACAACTTACAACTGGAAATCCAGTCCCAAAACATCACGGTAAGTCAAGACTTGCCTGTAATTCTGTTCCAACAGTATTTAATTCTCATACAGGAAAAGTGCTATAGGTTTCTATGTAGGTGTTTAATTTTCAGGATATATGGCAATTTTAAAATTCTTAATAAGGTGTGTATACACATACACTTCAGACTTATCCTGACTCAGTCATTTCTTAGCATTTTGATCTTTGGTTGAATAGATAACTATAATATAGATCCTGCTGAAACATCCTGTCATGCTCCAGTAACACTATCAATTACTGCAAGAAAAAAGTCGTATTTTTTCAGGATTGTACTTCAATACATCATTATTAAATGATTCATATTTTAAAAAACGAATGAAAAAAAATTCTGAAGATTTTTTTTTCTAAATTAATAGATACTCCACAAATGTAATAGTTGTTTGGGATGATGTTATAATATGTTTATGGTTATATTATGCCTTCTGCTTTATGGACAAAAAATAAAAAATGTAAACAAGAAAATTAGAAAGAATGTGTATATATACAAGTGAAAATTATACAAACCTTTTATGTGTTAAACTGGAACTCTATAGCCACTTAATATATATTTATTGAATGGCATGAAACATGAAGCACAGAAGCAAGGTTTAGTAAATTGCTTCTTGACAGAAATTGCATCCACAAAGTAATACCACTTCTATACTATAAAGTATATAATTACTGTGATTTAATAAATTGGCATTATTTTCATATCTAAACTTGTCTTTATAATGCCAATCCATACTTGGAAAAATTAATAGTTTCTTAAAGTACAAAAAATATTATTTTGAAGATTACACATGAAGACTCTTAATCTGTGAGACTAGGTAGAAGCTGCCATGCCTAAAGATGATGCAGGGTAGGCCAAAATCAGGAATTTTGTCTAAAAGATCCCTTAGGGGGAGTAGCTAAGAAAGTACTAAGTCATTAAGAAAACCGAGGGTGGGGGGAATAAGGGAAGTGTCACCTGAACCAGATGAAAGAAATTAGTCCAGAGCACATGGAAAGTCCCATCAAGAGTTATCAGATTTGAGAAGCAACAAAGCAAGTGCTTTGGGGCATAAAAGAGGCCCATTCTTTGGTTTTGGGATCCAGAAGCTCCATCCTTCTGGCTAGTGCCTTACCCACCCTGAAGGTTGTGGGTGAGGTAGTACGCATGTTAAAAGAGCAGGTGTATATAATATAACCAATACAATTTTGCTATTATTTTAAATTATATGACATCATGCAATCAGTCTTTAAAAGGCGTGGACACAGAGCCCTGAGTGATCTTGGATTGGATGCAATTTACCCATTAAAATTTAGCTACTTCAGAAACAGAACTGAAAGAAACAAGGAAAGTTGTCAGAAATGTTGGGAAGTAAAGAATGTGGGGAAGGTGCAAGTAATAAAAGAAAGATGGGAAAGAAGTGGGGGAGACAACAGGAATAGGAATTTGTGAGGCCACCAGGGGTCGAGAGTGGGGAATGGAGATGAGCAGGTGCAAATGATGGTGGAAGCTGAGAGATTTAAGAGAAAACATGGAGAGATGGGAAGGGACTTCTACTAAGAGCTAGAAGGAGCAGGTAGCTGTGTTAGAAAGAAATCAGCAAAGAAGGCATGGATCAGAGGAGGAAAATTTAATGAATGAAGATAGTCCTTGACTTACAACCACAACTGAGCCCCAAATTTCCATTGCTAAGTAAGGCTGTTGTGAAGTGCATTTTGCCCCTTTTTACAACACTTTTGCCACAGTTGCTAAGTTAATAATTGCAGTTGTTAAAGTGAATCATGCAGTTATTAAAGAGGCTTAACCACAATTGAACTTCAAGAAGAAAAAGAGTTTAAGGAAGATGAAAGAAAATGACTTCTTGTTGTATCTAAATTGGTTTACAATAAGCCAGGATGGTTTTATGGAAATGCTAGGCATTCTGCCTGGTTCAGTCCTATGCTGCAGGCTTAGGATTTGAAATATGGAAACATCATCATGGTAGGATGTAAAATATGCAATAAACATATTTTTTAAAATCTTTTGCTGCTACAGGCTAGTGTTTAATGAAAGTACTTTTCTTCTGCTTGGCCTGTGACCTAGGTATTAACCAGAGAGGAAATCTGTGGACAATTGACACATTGAGGCTTCAAAAAGAAAAAGGGAGAGGGAGAAAAGTACTAGCCCCAGTTGTATTGCAGTTGCAGTGCTGTAATGAAGCTCAGATAAAAAGAATTCTTTCTTCATAGGAAGGACTCTATGAATTCATAATATATTATACTCTGTCCTAATGTATATATCGTGTTTCCCCTCAAAAATACAACCTACCCCAAAAATAAGTCCTAGCTTGATTTTTACATGTATCCCCAATATGAGTCCCGCCCCGCAAAATACGCCCTAATTAAGACCCCGCCCACTCTAGGGTGCACAGGTAAAAATTAAGCTAGGGTGGGGATGGGGGGTTTCTACTTATCTTCAGAAAGTTGCAGCCAGGCTTCTCACACCCTAACACCTGCCTTGCTGGCCCATTTCTTCTGCAGCCAGCTGGGCCGGCAAGGCTTTCCTGAAGGTTTCTGCAGCCGATAACAGAGCTCCAGAACGATCCAGAGCTCTGTTATCAGTTACAGAGGCCTTCAGGGAAGCCTTGAGGGACGCAAAAGTTCTTGAAGGCCTCTAACAGCAAAAAAGAGGCCAGGGGTGACGCACACAAGTGAAGTGAGTCAGTGAACAACATCCCCCGAAAATAAGACCTGATGCCTTTTTTGTGGCAAAAAAATATAAGACAGGGTCTTATTTGGGAAAATTGTATATGCAAACAGAAAGGATAGAGTGATGTTGGAAAGTCAAAAGCTTGTGCTGCTGGAATCAGGGACTCTAACCCTCCCTGAAAAGCAGCCTGAGGAGCAAGGGAATACAGCCCCCAGAATAACTCAGTTGTGATAAAGCAGAATATCATTTGTATATAATTTGTGCCCATATCCCAGTATCCAGGGAAAGTGTCGGAGATCTAACAAAATGTCCTGATTATTAGCCATGCTGAACTTTGTGCTTAACTAAACTCATACTGACCTAGTAGCATTAAAGAAATTTCATAGCAGGCATGTGAGATAGCTCTCAGCAAAGAGAAGAGGAGGAGTGCTTTGGCTTTGGATGAGAAATGCTTAATTTTGCAATTAAGCTGCTGGTTTTTGTTGTGGTAGCTGGCATTGGCCCCGTTGCTCTTCAGGCATCATCTTTCATGTCAAAACAGAAATAACTAGCAGATGAAATCAATACCATTTTTCTTTCCATAGTTTACTAAAAATAAGAGAATATAACAAGATCAATAAAAAGGTAATGATCAAGCAAGATGAGCATACATGTTAAACTGATAAGCTTCAATAAATAAAAAACAATTCTGCTTGTATATCCAGTTGTTATATATAATTAATATTTAAACCTGAACTTCCTTTTCTGCTGTTGTTAGAATATCCCCTCAAGCCAAAGATAATCTTTATTTTTAAATGCTTCATTTATTCCCTCGCCTTTGTTGTAGATGCACATATTCTTAAAGAAATTTGGTCTTCACTTATTAATAAAACAAACAGAATACTACAGGGCTGAGAAACTGCAGAGCATGGTATTAGGGGAAAGCAGACTCATTAAAATATTTTTCTCTCCTAACCTCGTGGCTGAAATACCGTAAAGGGCCTTTTAAAATGATGTGGAAGTTCCTATTAGTCCAGAATTTGGTGGCTAAGTTTCTGAAGACTTCACCTCATGGCAGATGGCCAGGGGGGTGTGCAACAGCAGGGGGAATAAAGAAGGGAAAATGACAGTGTTATATTGTGGCCCAACACAAGCAAGAGGTAGAGCTTGCATCACAACAGCAGAAAGCTGCTTTCATCATTTTGAGGGAAACATTGGTTCCTGCAGATATTTCTGCCTACAGGGACCCATATTACAACAGCTCCTAAGGCAGCCAACTTCAGGGAGGCTAATACAACAATGCATGTTGTCATGCAAATACCTCCATTACCTATTTGTGTTCTGACATTTGAATCAAGGACATAAGGCGTTGTTGGAAAACACAGCTTCACACGTGCTTTGTCTTTGCCCTTTTTTACCAATGTATGAGAGGTATCCCACGCGCCTTTGTACAAAGGTCATTCTTACAACTTACAACCTGTTTGAAGTTACAACGGTACTGAAAACTGACTGCTGCAGCATCCCCATGCAAATCATGCAAAGGTGCTTGGCAACTTGGAAACTAACAAAGGAGACAAGCAACTAAGAAGAAAACTAAGGAGTCAACTAAAAAGAAATTTCCTGACTGAACAATCAGTGGAATGACTTAGCTCCAGAACTTGTGAATGCTCCAACACTGGATGTTTTTAAGAAGAGATTGGACAACCATTTATCTGAAATGGTATAGGGTCTCCTGTCTGAGGGAGTTGAACTAGAAGACTTCCAAGGTCTCTTCCAATTCTGTTTATTCTATCCTATCCTAACCTATCCTCTATTCTCTATCCTATCCTTTCTTATTCCATTTATGAGAGTTGCAATGTCCTGAGGTCATGTGATCACCATTTATAGCCTTTGCAGGCCATTTCTAGCAAGGAAAGTCTATGGAGGAAGCCAGAATCACTTAACAACCACATGATTAATTTAACAACTACCATGATTTGTTTAACTGTGACAAAAAGATACTAAAATGAGGTACAACTCACTTTATACAGCAACTGGATGTACAAGCAGAATTTTTTTTTTAATGTATTGAAGCTTGCTAGTTTAGCAACAGAAATGCTGGGCTCCATGGTGGCCATAACTCAAGGACTACCTGTATAGTGATATACATTCACTGTGAAGTCTATTTCAAAGCATGAATAGAACCAAAACCAACATGTTCACTTAATATGGATAAGACACTTGAGAAAACAGTGCTTGGGCGTGCATGACAGTGGATTGGATGAAGTACCATTAAAATGCCACTGAACTGCTCCAATTGATTGGGGAAGTTTTGTTCCATTTTGGTGGGAAAATATTCAACTTGCACCTCACAGCTAAAATATGAAGGGAAACAGTTATATTCCAATACTTACATTTTCTTAATGTTGCAATATAATTAACCAATCAGAAGGTGTTAAAATGTACACGTTATGAAAAGGCAAAACCATGTTTTTATATATTGGGGAAAATTATATGCCAGAAATGTATTAAAATAGGTTAAAGTGCTTTCAAAACTACCTGTATTTGTCAAAACTGAGCTGACAATTTCATATTAGGAAATCAGGTACACTCGGTAAAAAAATGTTTATGGAAAGCTGTTTCAATTTGTATGCATTTATAACTGATGGAGAAATTGCGTAGCAAAGATATGGAAAAATTGCAGACAGGAATGTCAGCCTGTTCCGTCCCATCATGCCCCCCCTCCCCACACACACACATACACTTTTAGTGGGATTTGGAAGGGGTTAAATAAAAGATCAAGTCCAGGAAACATTGTCCCATCTATCTCCCTTATATCTTCTCAGGTATCGGCATCTGGCTGGCCTGGGGAGGGCTCTGTAGCTAAGCAGATTCAGGCTTGGTTGGAAATTGGTAGGAGACAAGACTAGTTGAAAACTAGCAATGGCAAAACCTCTGTAGTGATTCCAAAAGAACTACAAGAATGGGTCCATGAAGTCACCAAGAGTCAAGCTCAAAGGGGAAATCTTACTTTTTAAATTCTTCCTCCTTGCTTCCCAATTTTGTTTTGGTTTTTGAACAGAGATTCACCATGAAATCTCAACTGCACTTGTAGGATTCTCAAGGAGATTATGGGTTTCAAGTATTGTGTGGATTCTCCTAAAACAGGGGTATCAAACTCGCGGCATCATGTGATGTATGGTGACTTCCTCCCCCACTTTACTAAACTGAGCGTGGCCAGTATGTGATGCATCCAGCCCGCGGGGTGTGAGTTTGACAGCCCTGCCCTAAAGCATCTTGCTTTACTTTGACTCATTACTTTGGTTCATACATTACTGCAGATGTTACTTTACTTTTGTACTTTTATTGGTTTAACTTACATCTTAAAGAGCCAGAAAATACATTTTTAAAATGGTGACTAGGCAGCAGCTTTCCTTTATTTTCCCTACGATTTTGTTTCAGAGTTTTGTATACTATCCAGAGAATTGAATTGCTTTAAAATGTTAACTATTGGGGGCGGGTGGACATATATTCTACAGAATTTTCTTTGCAGAGGAAAAATAATACAGTGTCCTTTGTCAAGATTGTCCTAAAATAACACCTGTACACATTTACAATCCATAAGAAAAAAATATTTTTTTCTGTAGCAGAAATTTAATTATTAAAAAATAATGTACAGCCCAAACTGTGTTCTGCTTTGGGGAGATTTTTCTGTTTTTTGGTAGCCTAGTGAGTGCCTGTGTTCAAAAGCAGCGTATCTCTGGAAACAAAAGCATACCTCCTATTATTTGGGCAGAACAAAAGGCTTGTGGGTATTTTCTTCATGTGTGGCTTGTGAGTTTTATGGAAACTTCTGGCTGACTAGATAAACTTTAGGTCTGATCCAGTAAGGATACATTTATGGTCTGACAAATCTTTAGAAGAACATGAGTGCATTTGTTGCCTTTTTGAGGAACATACTGAGGGTGGAAATCAAGGTGGAAGATGAAACAAGGGAGATTTTGGTTCTTCAAAACACAGTACTTTGTTTTTAATATGCTGTTGCAGTCCAAGAATGAAAGTATTCCCATAAATCTGTTAACATTAGCACATTTTGTTTGAATTTAGTATCATGGTCTTCTGTGTTATTAATGTTATATTCTCAGATAAAATGCTTCCGCTGTTGAATGTCTCTCCAAAACGGTTCTGGCTTTGCTATGAAGATATAAAGTATTTCACACTTAGCAGATGCAGTCTTTGTCATCAGATCTGATTACAGAAAAGCTCTCAATCTTTCTGCAGCCATTGCACAGGGAATGTGAAACAAAGTTGGGCCTGTCGAAATATCTATTTGGGCAACTTTTAGTGCAGTGTACATGCTTATTTGTAAATGTACAGATCTCTCCAGTTTTTCTTTTTCTTTTCCCCTCTAATTACAAGATATGGTAGATATTTTTATAAGAACTGTGAGTATATGTTTTGGTATAATCTTTTATCTATATATAGAAACCATGGTCTAATTGTGTTGTAGTCATTTTTAAATTTTAAAGAGTTCTCATTTGATTTTGAAGACAGTGACAACACTATGTAGCAACACTGCTTCATGAGTTGCTCTGGTTCATAATCAAGGTGGGTGCAATCAAGTTATTGTCTCCCCCCTATAAAGCCCTTCATGGCATAGGGCCTGGTTATGTGAGGGACTTTCTGTCTTAAGGAACTCTCTGTATCTACTTGTACTGTATGGCACATGACACCCAAGGTCTGTTGATTAAGCAGTATCACTTGATGGGACCCAGTGATTGGGCCTTGTATATTGTAGCATCTCCCTTCTGGAACAGCTTTCCCCATAGATTTATTCTGCCTTCATCCTGGCTTTATTGAAATAACCCCTTAAAACTTGACTCTTTCTCCAGGCCTTTGGCTAGAATGCAATGTGTGATGTTTAGAGGTTACGACATTTGTGTCTCAAGTTTGTTTTTTTATATTGTTTATATTTATATTTTATATTGTTCTGTATTCCATTGTTTTATATTGATCAACTATTTACAAAGTGCGCACTACTATTACTGTTAATCTTCCCATCACTCCTTATCACCCATCCCCTCCCACTTAGGACTGTATGACTGTAACTTTGTCACTTGTATCCTTACGATTTATATTGATTGTTTCCTAGTATGATTTGATCGCTTATTGTACCCTGTGACTATTATTAAGTGTTATACCTTATGATTCTTGACTCTTGACGAATGTATCTTTTCTTTTATGTATACTGCACCAAGACAAATTCCTTGTGTGTCCAATCATACTTTGGCCAATAAAGAAGTCTGTCTGTCTGTCTGTCTATCTATCTATCTATCTATCTATCTATCTATCTATCTATCTATCTATCTATCTATCTATCTTATATGCTATTCAGATTCACAATGGAATCAGATGGCTTACATGTTTATAAATAAATGTCCCCATTTTCTGACTGACATTCTTTGTATTAAAGAGGAGGGAATTATTGCAGTACTTTTTGTTTCTTAAAAAAATTCATGAAAAATAAGATTTTTGTTGTTGTTGACTTTGAGTGTTCTGTTTAATCTGTAGGTGTGAACTACATTAAAAAAAATCTTCCTACAGATTTGAATTAGCAGACTGTAAAAATATTATTACTTTACAAAACCGAACAGAGAAATTAATAGGGAGAGTTTAGGAGTTTGGCAGAAATTGATTCTCCAGAAAAGAAGTTGACCTTTAGGAATTTTGAAGGGAAAACCATTATACTGGAGGTATTTCCAGCTTGGGATTGTATATCAAATTATGTTTGTTGGAGATTCTGGGAAGTTCTTTTTTTTTTTTAACTTAAATGCTTTTCTCAAGGACACTGACATTTAAGATAATACTTAAATCCAAAAAAATAATAATATTTTACATTGGAAGCAATTTATATAGAAAATAGAAATTGAATCCAAAGCCTTTAGAAATCCAGTCATACTCTGTATGGCACTATTCATTGTGCACCTTACTTCTTATATATGTTAAAACCAAATAATTTTCCGTAGGAAATCCACTTTCTACTCATCTTCCCTATGCAGTATTTTCAAAGAACCATATAACAAGTTTTTTTGTTATACAGGACCCAAAAAGGGTATTTGGGGAGAGAAAGTGAAACGTAATCCTGCTTTCAGAAACTAATCTATTATTATGACTTGAAATGGCAATTTATGTCGTCTGGCGTTTCATTGTAGCCTGTCTCTAGTGTGTCTCCCTGGACCATTGTAGTACCTCCTCTATGTGTTAGAGGCCATTCTCCCCCAGAGATCAATTCTGATGTTTCTATCCTGCCTTTGCCTAAAGGCTTTCAGAAGTTCAATTTAAAATTGTTCACAATGGAATGATAGGTTGTCTTTGCCAAGTCAAAGAATTAAAACAATGAAATCACTTTTAGCGGCATGTTTGTGGTATGTGTGTGTGTTCATGTGTGTTTTCTCCTGAGGTTTAAATGATTAACTTCTCTTTGTTTTTTGCTTTGGTTCTCGATAGGCAATCTGATAAAATCCCGGTGAGAACGGCAATTGCTGGTTTTGCCGAGATGTCACGGCATCACAGCCGGTTTGAAAGAGATTATCGCACAGGATGGGATCGCCGGGAGTGGAATGCCAATGGGAATCATGTGAACAGCAACAGTAACTGTAACAGCACAGTGAACAGCAATAGCAACAATAGGCCAGGTCTTCTGCCTGTACCAATTGTCCCATCCAGATTGCATGTGCCGGCCACAGTGGCTTGCACTACTGTGAACAGCGATGCGATAACCACCCTTGCAGCCAGCAATTCTGCAGCCTCAACAACCAAAGTAAGGAGCTTTCTTTCTTTTAGTTGATAACGAGTTAAACTTTTTAGAAGGTATGAATTTTTGCTTGCTATCAACTTGCCTGTTGATGGTAGTGTGCACCAGGATTCTGCTGTCATATTAGTTTATAATGTTCAATTGCCTAAATTTCCATAGACAACTCTTACATTATGATGGTGTGGTATTGTGAAGATACTCAAAATCAGAAATTAACTCTACTATTGAATTCTGAATTTATTACCACAGTGCTGGTAATTTTTCATTGCAGTTGTCTGGAACTGCACTAGAAAATGCTTACCATTGCCTCTTGGTATCTGTATGACCTTTTTTAGCTGTTTACTGTATGTACATTATTTTATTACAGAATTATTTAAAGTATTGGTAATGGTGATCTTCCTGGTCCTGTTATATGTGTAACACATTGTAATTATTAGCTGGGGTCTCTCATAACACTAAATAATTACACAGTTATTTGGCTTAACATTTGTGTTTTGTGAATCATAGTTTTTGGCCTGCTGTTTTATATGACCCACTCAGTTCATTATTGAATAAACTATGAAGTAACCTGATTCACAAGTCAGACAATTATCTATTTTAGCAGTTTATAATTTAGACTTACTAAATATTCTTACAGAAGCCCAGTTTATTTCTCATAAATACAAGTTACTGACTTTTTTTCCAGAACCAACACAGCTTCTCTTGGAAATTAATATCCAGCACATTTTTAGCATTCAGTTTCTGTCAGAGATGCTGTTATCTCTCAGGCTTTAAAAAAATTCAACTGTAAAATCCTTTTCAACACCTTTATTTACCCAGCAGTTTACCCTGCCCCACTTTTTTCTCATTATAGTAAGACTCTGTCATCTATTCCAAACGTTCCTTTCTTGACTTCTCTTTTTACTTGAACAATGTATCTTCATTCAATTCAAATCACCACTGTTTGTAAATAAGAGCTTCTCTCAGATACCTTTGTAACTTGTTTAGGTCAGGCATCATGACTCAAGTACATTATTTCATCATAACGGTTTTATATACAGTACACATAATTTAATGTCATTTTAGCTTCTTACAGAGGTCTCTACTGTATAATAATAAAAGTGTTTTGTCTGGTGAGCAATAAAAAAATGAAGGCATAAAAGATGATCTTGGCTTGTGTAATGACTATGGAGACAAGTTCATGTTGTTTATTAAACAACAGTACTGAAATTATTTTCTATTGAGTTCTTCCAGACCTTTATGGTCTAAATATGGTCTAGGCATATTAATTTTAATTGTATGAAACTAATTATAATGACCCCTCCCTATTGATTAAGGTGTAGTCCTCGGGTTACAGCAGCAATTGGAACCTGAATTTCCATCTCTAAGCAATGTGTTCATGAAGCATGACAACATGTGACAACATCTTTTAGCAATTCTAGCAGTCTTGGTTTTTCCCAGTAACTTTAAGATTGTACGAGTTGCCAAATGGGGACTCTGTGTGATCATAAATACTGATTTCCTACTGGTTTATCCTTTGACTGTAGAAATCCTGATCATTTGATTATGATTTGCTGGGATGTAATTGTAAGTTGGGCGCTCAACACCCAGATCATGATCATGTGACCTTGGGGACACTGATATCTGGAACTCCAGGAACCAGTTGTAAATTCCATTTTTTCAGTGCTGTATTAACTTTGTGTAGTCGATAAACAAATATTCATAAACTGTCAAAATAATTTTGTCTATGATATATTTGACCCAAAAACTATTTCTTATGAGATATCTGTTTTTCAGGTTATTTGGCAGTTGGAGATTGCCTTTTTTTTTCAGTAGTCTTTTTAGGATAATATTTCCCACAATTTTCCCATTTGAGATTCAAAACTCCTCCTGTTTCTACTTACATAATTCAGTCTTTCAGAAGACACTGTAGAATTGTTGTTTGTTCATGTGTGGATGACTATCCCAGTCTTTATCATTCTATATTTCATCACAAAATACCAAGGCAATATGTCAATTAGAATACAAAATAAGTTAATATCACAGGAAGGAATAGCTGACAGAGACCTATTAAACTGGAACAGTATAATGTTTTTTTGTTATGGAA
This sequence comes from Hydrophis major, assembly GCA_033807585.1. Lineage (NCBI taxonomy): Eukaryota > Metazoa > Chordata > Lepidosauria > Squamata > Elapidae > Hydrophis > Hydrophis major. The sequence goes on along the minus strand of CM066328.1, from coordinate 247,807,145 downwards.
AGTAAAGTGCAATCCCAAAAATCAATCACTCCATAAAACTGTATTTTAACTGGATTATTTTTTTTTTAAAAAAAAAAGCCACAGCTTTTAACAAGTACCAAAACTTACAATATCCTATGATATTGATATTCCACAGTTATGCACTTTCTTAGTTCCAGCATTCCTAAGAGGTTCAAAATAATTTTAGGCAATAAAGGGAGCAGAATAAAGGGAGGACTGCTCCTTTAAATAATGACTGAATAATGTGTTATTTAGTCTATTAACATATGAAAAGTATTTTTTGAAATTCATTCAGTTGATGTTAGACTTCTCCTGACTGATAGAAGGTTATGGAAGTTGGCTATAACCTTGAAGAAATTATTCTTCTAGCTAGTGGACAATCATACTCACATTTCAGCAAAGAACCTCTCAACAGATATTTTTTATGTTAATGTCAAAAGAGGTCTCCCACATTAATTCTTCTAGGATAAAGATTCCAGTTTTCTCGCCAAAGCCCTCATGACTATAACATTTTGCATGTTCTGAAATTCTTTCTTACTTGGGGTCAGCTGTGCAATTCAATCCCCTTTTGCAGAAAATACTAAGCTCCAACACTGACAGGATGTGCAGGACAAACAAATACATTTACGGTTCTTATTTTCTTCATGTCAAGTTTACAGAATAACCAAGATGTTTAAAAATATATTATGAGAGTAAAAGGCAGACCAGCAGATTTTGTGAAAACATTTGTGATAGTTGAATGGGAATACATGCACTTCTGGTTTTTACTTTATAATAGACAAAAAGCTTTCCTAGAGGTTTTTAATGATTGTAAGTGACAAACAAAACAGATGTGTAGTGGGGAGTGACAATACATTTATTTAAAGGAAGCCAAGTTTGATTCTTTTAACTGTGTTTCCATACTACATTGTTTCTACATATTAAGGAAATTAATTGATGCAAAAGAGAAGAAAATACTTCAACAATGATTTATAAGAGTGGTGTCCTTTAAAAAAATGCTTCAGTATATTGCAACAATTTTCATTTGCTAACAGAGAAACTGAATAATATTTCACGAAGCTGCAATTTTTTTTTTTTGAAATTATTGTTTAACTGTGTTTTGATTGGAGAAGGGTAGAAGGCAAGCTTCCGAAGCCAGCACAATGAATTCATTTGTCTTAACTCCTGGATATTATGGAGCCCATTTGTTGGCTGCTGTTAATCTACCATTGCTCCAGATGTTTGAGACTACTGAGCAGCCTTTGTTTTCAAAAGGAACATATTGATCAAATAATTATACTGAAAACAATATTTCTGTAGGTAATATTCAGGGGTGGGATTCAAATTTTTAACAACCGGTTCTGTGGGTATGGCTTAGGTGATGGGCATGGCTTGGTGGTCATGTTATTGACTGGGGGTGGCCAACTCAATATCACTCACATTGAGGCACCATCTCCTCACCTGACCTCATGACTGTGGGAAAGCTGCAACAGTTGTAAGTGTGAAAAATAGTCATATGTCACTTTTTTCAGTGCCATTGTAACTTTGAATGGTCAATCCACACAAGCAGAGTACCAGCAAAAGAGGGGAAAAAAACTCCAGAGACGTTCCTGAGACAGGAAGTCTAGTCCTGCCAAGAATGTAATTAGGGTTAACAGAGAGGCAGTTTCTGTAAGCAACCTCAGAATGTTTCCTTCCTGCCTTCCTTACAGGATTAGGCCAGTAATTTCTTCTAACAACCTGTTCTCCGAACTGCTGTTAACAACCCGTTCTAGGAACAGGTGCGAACTGGTAGAATCCCACCCCTGGTAATATTCTGTGGAGAAACCTTGATTCTTCAGGACATTTTTCTTTGGGCTTAATATCCAAGCAGCAGAAACAAAGCTATTTCTGAATCTACCCAGACAATACAATTTTTATTTATTTTTATTTTATATTTTTACATCATTTCATCAATTGATATTTGTGTCATTTAGATAATTATGTAAATGATGCAAATTAGTGCAGATGACATGCAAATATCAGTTGTGCGGATGATATAAATTATATGAGTTATATGATTCTGATTTAGCAGATTTGTGGCTTTAATGAAAACCCTTTCATCTTGAGGGTCTGTTGAGGTTTTATTGTAACTAATTTTTAAGACAGCTTTCCACAGATGATTAAACCATCACTATATTGTGATTAAATGTTAATATAAAAAATGAAATGAAAATATTTTAAAAGGGATAGCTGATCATGTATTTCAGCCCAATAGTTACACTGATCAATCCTAGATATGTTGATCAAACCGCATCATTACATTGCTTGCATGAAAAGACAAAGAGCTCAGGGTAATTTTTGTGTGCACAATATTATGACAAGCAAATTTTAATTTTACTGATCTTGGGAGTCTTCTTGATATGCTGTTTTTCTCTGATATAAGGATCTATACAATCTTTCTTTGGTTTCACACATCATTGGAAAAATCCTTTATCTGGGACATTTAAAATGCAGGATATATTTTTAAAGTTTTATATTTCTAATAATATTTAATTAAAATTATTCTCAAACCTCAAGTTGGAGAGCAGATGGGTTTTTTCCTTGGCATTACTTTAACAAAGGGATTTGGGGATATAATTTTATGTAACTAAGTTTTAAAACCAAGGCTTCTTTAGTTGACAAAAGTAACATATACCTTCCTTTGAGTCAAGGTTTTCACGTAGCACCAAGAAAAGATGAGGGAAAGGAAAGCAACTGATTGAAGTCACTCGAATCAGTTGTTGTAAGGATTTTCCTTTTGTTGCTCCTCTGGGATATCCATGTTTTCCATGTCAATGGAGATTAAATTGGCCAGCAGGATCCCAGCAGAGTTGAGTTGTCTGATGTCACAAAAAGTGATTGGCTTTCTCCCCACATAAAGGCAAGGGCTGCTACTTTAATACCACCAAGCACAAAACAAGTATTTTGAGAGGAAATATCCACTTTTGGCCTGCCTGGTTCTCTTTTCAAAGGAATGCATTGTTTTTTGTGTATGTTATTTCTCTCACTCGTGTGACCAAGAGTAAGAAAGCTACTATATCACTGCAATAAAATTCAGATAAAATTATCTCTCGTCATGGAACTCTTGCCTCTGCATGGCTGGGGGGTAAATTTCTGTGGCTCAAAATGGAAAAAGAGGAATTAAATATTGAACAGAATCAGAACAGAGTTCCACCAGAGCATTTCTGAAAGCCCCAGGTTTTTCTTTCTTTTCTATTTTTCATCAGTTTTTTTTCTTTTCTTGAACTTTTTGCTTTTTCTTTTTTTCTTCCTTACTTTATATTAGTCTATGTTAGCCTTTAGCTTTTTATTTAAAAATTACCTATAAATAAAAATTATATATACTAACTAATGCATTGTGACTATATGTGTGTGTTAGTGTATATGTGTGTATTACATTTAGCGTTCCTGTTTTTCATATCCTACAAAACTTGACCATCCTTCTGTGAGGTAGCCTGTTTTGGGAAATTCACCCTAAACTTCCCTCAAGATGATTTGGACTCTGTTTTTCAGCCAAAGCTATTGGTTTGTCTGGACAAGTGGGGAGGCAAAAATTTCCAGGCTATCTCTCTTTCCTTCTTCTCTTCTTCACCTTTTACCCACAGTTCTCACCCTCCAATCTTCAAAACATAGCTGTGTTCTAGCAGATAAGATAAAAAAATCTGCAGAGGCAGTTCCTAAAGAAAAGGTAGGTTATAAATAAAATAAATAAATTAGCTCACTAGTTAGTTATTAGCCGAAGATTTCCTGTCCTTCTTCTCCGTAGGCCAATGTATTATTTAAAACTCCATGGTATGAAGGAAGGACTTCAGTAATGATTGACTCAGAAATGTTTAAAGTTCCAAAGAATGCAAGTACAGGATGGAGTTTGTTAAAAATGAAACAGGCTTGTTCCCAATCAGAGGCTAGCTACCTGGACCTTGGTTGTTCCTTCTTTCCTTCTTGACAAACTTATGTCATGGATATTTTAATTTGCTTGCAGAGGTTTAAATGACTCCATGATAATATTACATCATACTGTCCAAAGCTGTCATAGATTGTTATCTGTGATACCATTTACTGTGTTTTCCAAACACTGCAGCATCAATTGGCCAAAATAAGAATATGTTCCACCTTTGGGCAATTAGGGTATTGTTTGGTTCTTACATTATTAATATACTGTGAGATGCATCCTTTATAAAATATAAAAAAGAATTAAGGGAAGAAAAAAGAAAGGGAGAAAGAAAATATGAGATTCAAGGTAGGAAAGAAAAAGGGTTTGACTTTGACTCTTTTTGGCATAGTACAAGATAGCAACGTTATAACCTCAACTTTTTGCTTTTACACATTAGTATATAACTTAACTATTTCTATAACAACAAATCTATCTAAACAGCAAAACCAAAGTCAAACTTTCATTTTTTCCTCACTAGCACAAAATTCAGAAGTGATATCGAAATAAAAAACATAAACATATTCTCCTCTTTGAATAGAACACTCAATTTAACCATTACTGCTTTATCTTCCTTGCTATTGAAACAATACATATTTCCACTTACACTTGATAGTCTTTATAAATTATCACCATTTATGTTAAGAAAGTTCACTGTATTCTTTCAGATTCTTTAACCTTAAAGGGAAAAATATTTTTCATCCATTTTAAAATACTAAGTTTTTCTTTAAAAAACATTTCTAAAATTAAAACATTCTAATACATCTTCTTTTTAACTTCCTCTTAGCATACATATGTTAAAGTTCAGTTTCAGACCAAGAAAAATCCAACTAACTCCAATTAACTCATTAAATTTACAGTCGTGGTGGCACAATGGTTAGAATTGGTTTCAGACCAAGAAAAATCCAACTAACTCCAATTAACTCATTAAATTTACAGTCGTGGTGGCACAATGGTTAGAATTGGTTTCAGACCAAGAAAAATCCAACTAACTCCAATTAACTCATTAAATTTACAGTCGTGGTGGCACAATGGTTAGAATGCAGCACTGTAGGCTACTTCTGCTGACAGCTGGCTGCCAGCAGTATGGCAGTTTGAGAATCACTGGCTCAAGGCTGACTCAGCCTTCCATCCTTCAGAGGTCTATAAAATGAGGACTCAAATTATTGGCGGCAATATGCTGACACTGTAAACAGCTTAGAGAGAGTTGTAAAGCACTAGGAAGGGCTGTAAGTAAGTGCTGTTGCTAAATTTAAATCACTCCCTTCAAGTTACCTTTATAGAATAATTTATTTCTTCTTGTATATATCCTTTTTAAAGCTCTAGATTTTTCTTTAAGTTAATACATCTTTTCCTTTAACTTTCGCTTAACTTAGATATTTTAAAATACATTTTCAATAATTACAAATTTTAGGAATTACTTAAGCATTATATAAGATTAAGACTTTCTTTCAATTACAAATATCAAACCAGTGAAAATCTAGCCTAATTCAATTGACTCATTAAATTTAAGTCACTCCTTCCAGCTTGTATTTTCATGGAATAAAATATTTTTCTTCTCTGGCATGTTTGTCAAGTGGTTATAAGCTTCTCTTTTTCTTAAGGATTTCTCAACCTTCCAATGCTGGATTTGAGACTAAGGAGACTCAGGTTCAATCCCCACTCATCCACAGTGTTCACTCTATCTAGAGCTTCCTGAGGAAAGGTAAAGATATAAACATAAGAATAAAAACTTACCCGGCAAAGTCATTGTAGTAATAGGTGTTATAAAATCGCAATGCATTAGTTAGAGTTGCCATACCTAAGCTGAAAAAAGCTAGATGGCAGAGAAGAGATATCAGGCTAATACCTCTTTCTTGACATCTAATGGTCTTCTACATTTTTACAGACCAGGTACTACAGCCCTAAAGAAATAACACAACCTGAAAACTGATGTACTTATTTCCCATCCATTTTATTGAATGAATCTTGTAAATAGGGATATAACACTATTTCATGATGTAGGTTCAACTCTCTGAATTCCCCAGGCAACATGACCATTGCTGAAAATTCCCCAGGTTGAAACCCTACATCTGGAAATTGATTGTTTAGGGTAATTACAATAAATGCAAATGGAATTTATTGATGGATCATAAATATTTTCTTTGTTTTGCTGTAGGATGTTATTATCTCTGCAACTGCAATCATTGTCGTTTCTTACAGACTTATTCATTCTGAACCATATAAAATTATTCCCAAATCAAAATTTAACGTTTCTAAATGTTTCCTATTGAAGAAAATCTCAAAAGGCTATCATATTAAAATGTACAGTTAAAAACAATATGTTAATAACAATATGCATTAAGATGTTTTATAAAAGACAATACAAAATTACATCAACAGGATAAACATTCAAATTAACAGAATTTAAAAGCAGCGATTAAAAAACTAAAAATTATGGCAGCATTAATACATTATTAAAAGGCTTGAGAGAATAAAATGTCTTTGCCTGGCATCAAGAAGACAGCAAAGATTGCACAATTATGAGTAATTGCTCTAGATGAGCATTTCCCTTCTCCAATTTGGGATTGCTATAAAATGAAACCAACTATTTCCAAGAGGCAAACACACAAAAGGCTTTATGATCGTCTTTTACATTTTTAGTTGAGCTTGACGTGAAGTTTTTCACATTTGGGAGGGAAGCCTCAAAGCCCTTTTTTCTTAGGTCAGTTATTATTCACTTATCTTCCTTGAATGGTATGCAAATTTCATGGCCTTTACATGTCCCTTAGGGACATTGGGACTTCATTTTGATTTTGGTTGCATAATGTTCTTTCTGCGCCAACTCAGAAAGCTCAAACTGCCCAAGGAGCTGCTGATACAGTTCTACAGAGGAATTATTGAGTCTGTCATCTGCACCTCTATAACTGTCTGGTTTGGTTCTGCAACCCAACAGGACAGACACAGACTTCAGAGGATAATTAGGACTGTAGAAAAGCAATTACTACCAACCTGCCTTCAATCAAGGACCTCTGGGACTCATGCATACTGCATGAGTCAAAAAGAGGGTTGTGAAAATATTTACAGACCCCCCCACATCCTAGACATAAACTGTTTCAACGCCTTCCCTCAAACTGACGTTATTGAGCAGCAGTCGCCAACCGGTGGGCCGTGGAAAATTTTTGGTGGGCCTCAAAACAAATGGCCCCCAAAAGCAATTAATCTGGGCCACGCAGTTCTCACGCCTCCTAGCTCTTCGAGGGACCCCAGAGTCAGGTCCCTGAGATGCACGCGCCAACCAGCTCCCACACATGGTGGGCGGCAGCAATAAGTCCCCTTCCCCAACGTCCACTGTTAGCTCTCCCCATTAGTTCTCTAGTTTTGAATTGCTCCCACCTCTCTCTCTTTCCTTGCCCCTCCCTCCCGCACCCACGTGCATAGAGGCAAGGAAAGGGAGATGGAGCCATGCGCAGCTCTCGGCTCCTCCAGCCCTCGCTGCTTCTCCCAACATCAAAACCTCGGAGATGCAGGCAAAGCCGCCGCAGCAGTAACGTCCTGAGCTGCCTTAGCATGCTCAGTTAGTTAAGAATCGCCCTACCCAGAGAAGGAGGTGCTGGAGGAGGAGGAGGCAGTAGTGGAGAAGTAAGCAACTCAGGGTGCTACCGCTGTGGTGGCTTTGCCTGCATCTCCGAGGCTTTGATGTTGGGAGAGACAGTGAGGGCTGGAAGAGCCAAGAGCTGTACACAGCTGCGCCTCCCTTTCCTTGTCTGCCTGCATATGGGCACGAGGTGAGGAGGGGAAGGAAAAAGAAAGAGGTGGGAGCAATTCAAAGCAAGAGAACTAATGGGGAGAGCTAACAGTGGGCGTTGGGAGAGGGGACTGTTGTTGCTGCTGCCGCCGTGTGTGGGAGCTGGTTGGTGTGTGCATCTCAGACCCCTGCCTCCGGGGTCCCTTGAAGAGCCGGGAGGTGCGAGAACTGCAAATGGAAGCATTTGGTGATTTTGAAGAACTCCTAGAATGTGATAGATTGGCGTTTTGTAGGTCTCGGTGAAAGAGTGAGCTTTGTTTCACCTCCTTTCCTCCCCTGGTAATGCAAGAGATACTTTCTCTCCCACCTCCCCCTCTGCCAAATAATCAATGGCTGTGGCTGGGTTTGGTAGCAAAGTGCTAAAGCGAGCAAAGTGCCCCCAGGGACACTTTTCCTTGCCTGTTGCCAGGTGAGGCTGAAAGAAACCCCCCCCCAGCTTTTCCTCAGCTGCAGATCTGACCTCTCAATCCTCCTCTCAGGATCTGAAAGGAGCTCCCACTTTCTCCCCCTCCCCTCCCCCCAATTAATCACTGAGGGCGGCAGCCTTCTGTAGGTAGATGCCTGCTGAGAAGCCCCTGGAGTGGCAGCTGAGGGGCGCTGCCCCCCAAGGAGAGCAAAGCCCCCTTTCTGCCTCTGCTTCTCCCAGTGGCAGTTGCCCCGAGGCCCCTCACACACACACCCCGCTCTTTGGAAGGTGCCAGGTGGGGGGATGTTCCAGCCCAGAACATTTTATTTTGTTATCATTAAGCATTTACATTTTTGTTATATTTAAATAAGTAAGTGTGTGTGTGTGCATATGTCTGTCTATCTATCTACTTAAATTTATATTTATATTTAACATAAAAAATATATTAAATATATTATCTTTTTTTTAAAAAAATGTTTTAGTGGTCCTCGGGATTTAAAAGTATGAGTTTGGTGGTCCCTGAGGTCCAAAAGGTTGGCAACACCTGCTATCGAGCACTGCACACCAGAACAACTAGACACAAGAACAGTTTCTTTTCCGAAAGGCATTACTCTGCTAAACAAATAATTCCCTCAACACTGTCCATCTATTTACAAAGTCTGCACTACTATTACGATTAACCTTCTCATCACTCCTTATCACCCATCCCCTCCCACTTGTGACTATATGACTGTAACCTTGTTGCTTGTATCCTTACAATTTATATTGACTGTTTCCTAGTATTGTACCCTATGACTATTATTCAGTGTTGTACCTTACGATTCTTGACTCTTGATGAATGTATCTTTTTTTTTATGTATACTGAGAGTATTTGCACCAAGACAAATTCCTTGTGTGTCCAATCACACTTGGCCAATAAAGAATTCTATTCTATTCCAATTCGTAGTAGACAGAAAGCTTACACAGTCTCTTTTTATCAGCAGATTAACTATAGCCAAAAGTGTTTCTCTGTGTTTAATTAAACTTCCATCACATCTAATAATTATTTCAAAAAATCAAAATCTTCATCAATTTAATAAGTTGTTCCAGTGCTTGTTTTATTGATTTCCTGAGTGTTTAGCGTGTATCGAAAAACCTAAGAGCTCTGGCCAAATTAGTCCTAAGTGTCTTGAAGATGAAAAGCTTGTAGTTTAAGAACTATAATTTACATCACAAAGCACTTAGAAAATTACATCTGTAAGATGTTTCTAAGAGGTTTCTAAGGTGGTATTTCTCGTCTTTATACTTGGAAAATTATTTTAAAAATGGGAGAAAGATTTTCCAGTAATCGCAGTCTAGTCAATATATTTGCTGGGAGCTCTTTCCTTTTGTTAATCATCTTGTTCATTTTCTTTCCTGCGTGTACCTTCTCTTTCTTTCTTTTAACTTTACTTGAACCTATTTGTAGATTCAAATGAAACAAGGAATTCTTTCGATGTAAAAGGCACTGCTGTCACCCGCATTTGTCTGATTTCAGAGAAATTGGAAACCTTTATTTTCTTCCATACATAAAAAACATTCTCTCTTCTGCTAGAGAGACGTTCCCTAAGGAAGGGCTCAGGCACGAGTCTGAAAGTTGGGACCAACCCAGATCGGATCCTGCAAAAGCAAACAGCATTTGTTAAAAAGGTTTCATCCTCACCGCAACCCCTGAAATGCCATTCCCCAAGGCTTACACACCTTGAAGAAAAATGCAAAATAGCATTGCTGTGTGGCAGGGCTAGGACTGACATTGCACTTTGGGCCGATGGCAGCTGACTGAGACTGCTCTAGACCCCAGACCATTACTTCAGGCCCAGGCCTGCCCTAGATGCAGTGGAGACTTGCAGCACTTCTGTAGTTGTAAGGATGGGTGTGTTAGCCACGTGCAATTTTGTTTTATCAATTAATAATTGATAATTATTAATAATTATTAATAATTGTTTTAGCAATTTTGTTTTATCAATTTTGTTTTATCATGTGACTGCAGGGGCATTGCAGTGTCAATCATTTCAAGCACGGGTCGTTGTTCCATGCCACTGTAATTTTGAAGGGCCACTGAACAAATGATCATTTAGTGAGATTATCCATTGCTCTAGTGACTAATTTTGTTGTTCCATTTTGAAAGCTCCTTGTATATCTTCATCTGGTGGTTCATGAACTTCAGGCCCAAGACTACTGTATTTTCACTGGCAACATGATTTAATAAAGGATAGGGCTGCAGATCTTACAAATACAAGCTCTTCCATTCCTTGATATAAAGAATTCTCTGCTTACACTGTGTTTTTATACTGTTGATTGAGCCAAGAAATAATTTCCTTCTTAAATGCCATACTGCAGAATACGCCATACTGCAGAAACTAACTTGAGAAAAGCCCTTTGCCATGGCATTTGGCCAGTAAATTTCATGGAAATGCACATTCTAGCTTGCTTCACCTTTCTCAATTTAGAGTTAAAGTAGCGCATGGTCATTATAGATTTTTCTTGTCCGGGAAATGAAATCTGTGGCACTGGAAATGAAGGAGAAAGTCAGCTATTAAATAAATGGTGACACTTCCCTAACATGTTATCCACTAAGTGTTGAAAAGGAACTCTCTCTCACTACCTGCACAATTGATTTTTCACTTAGCAGATTGTCTATTCGCTGTCTTCTGCTATAGTGAAGTTGGGGGGGAGGGTGCTTCTTTCCTATAAAACTTTCCTTAGCCACGCTGTATTCCTTCTGAAATGCCTCATTTTTCCTGTTTTGGGATTGCATCCAAGGTGCTTATTACTATTTTACTATATTACTCAAAGTGCACCTTTGCTTTCTTTTGCCATTGTCATTCAATTTTTCTTTGCAAGTCTTTGCATTTTTATTATCTTCTCCAGTTGTTTCTCTTCTCTTCTGCTGTCTCTAGGCACTGCCACATTCACTATGCAGACTTGGTTGTCTTTCTTATTGACAGTTGTTAAGACTACTATGTTATAGGGGAGGTCCTGTCTCCATTCAAACATCCCAGAGCACTTTCGATCCTTCATTTTTGATTATTATCCCTATTTTATTGACCCATCAGTTTTTGCTTGCAGGCAAATGGTATAGCTCGCAAATCTTCCAATGCACTGTTGTTGCTACTTTATCATGCTGTTGTTCGTAATTAGTCTATGCAATTGTATTATTATAGTTCTGTGATGGTGAACCTATGGCACATGTGCCAAAAGTGGCACACAGAGTCATTCCTGCTGGCACGTGAGCCCTCGCCCAGAGCTGGTCTACTGCACATGCACGTGCACTGCCTATCCCGCAACCGATTGTCGGGTATCTGGCGCACATGCACAGGGTGGGGGAGGATGCGGGAGACACGTGCACATGTGCAGAGATACGCAGCACACGGGGAATCTTGAGTGCATGTGCAGAGATGTGTAGCATGGGGGGTGTCTCGCATGCATGCGCAGAGATGCGCAGCACATGGGGGCTTGCATGCATGCACAGAGATGCATGGTGCATGGGGGTTTCGCATGCATGCGCAGAGATGAGTGACATGTGCAAGGGGCCCACCATGCATTGTCTTCTGGGTGCTGGCATGTGAGCGCATGCGCACACACAGTTTTCAGCATGGGAGCCCAAAAAGGTTAGCCACCACTGTTATCACATAATCAGCCAGATGTTTAGACTGAATTTGCCATTTTTATCCATTTATCAAGTTCTTCCAAGGACCTGCAATAGGCAAGTGTCGATGTTTGATGGTGTCAGAAATATTGTCATAGGAAAGCTGCCTTTTCCAAATGACGGATGGTGAATAATAATAATAATAATAATAATAATAATAATAATAATAATAATAATAATAATAATAATTATCATCATCATCATCATTATGATTTGGGCCATATTGTGTTCTATAAATTCTCTCAAATGTCACAGAATAAATATAAATACAAATATAATTTGAAACAGTCTGTTGATGTAATTAAGATAAATTTTAAGGCCTTTCTTGATTCCAGTTGCTTTCCATGTCTGTGCTATAAGATGTGAAGGATACATTTGCTTCTTAAATATTCATAAGAAGTTCCTGTCAATGTATTAATCTTAGGTTGTCCCTAGAAGAGTAGGGAATTCTGCCAAGTGATTCAAAGATCATTACCTATTAAGCTAAGATTTCTGTTTGTATCTGCAATGGTCCATGTAAAAACAATATATCTTACTTATGCTAGGACTGAACATCTATGAGCACTACTCTGATTTGGACACAGTTGTAGCTGTGTTTTGGAGTGTCTAGCTCAGGGGTGTCAAACTCAATTTCTTTGAGGGCTGCATCAGGCTGTGGCTGACTGAGTGAGTGTGGCCAACTGGGTGGGAGTAGCCAATTGATGCCAGTCCCCAAACTCCTGGCATGTTTCCTCTTTGTATTGGGTAAACCGGCTGAAGCCATGCTGGCCTGATCTTTCCTCTTCGCACTGGGTAGACCAGGACAGCCCTGCGGGCTGGATCCAACCACTTTAGAGTAATAGTCTGGCCCACGGGCCTTGAGTTGGACACCCCTGGTCTAACTTATTGATCTTCATGAAGTAGCTAGGAAGCTAGTAGATTCCCATGTATCATTGTGAATTCCATTGTATTTTGATCTTGCGGATCATTGTATCACAGACAAACAATATAATTTCTTATGGCTCCTTGGTTCACATTTGGACAGTGCACTACTTTAATATAGTTCAAAATCACCTACCTCGCAATCTCTTACTTTGAAATACTTTACAAAATATGGGAATTTTTTTTTTACATATGTGATTTAATGTCATGTTCTTGATGAAATATTCATACATGATTACTTCTGCTGGTCTTTTTTAATAATAAAAAGATAAAACTTATGGCTCCTGCTCTGTAATAATTAACTTGACATGAATTTTATTTTGGGAGTATGCTTTACTTGGGGTTGGGGGGCTATTGTGCAAAAAAAAAAAAAAAAGAGGGCATTTCATTTTTAAAATTGCCCAAAAGAATTTCTTATGTAGAGGTAGTTTAGTCCTGTTTTACTTAAGATGTTTGTCATACAATTTGTTGCATTTAGTTTGTGGTTATAAATTTTTGGAGGGTCTTACGTTACATTTTGGTTCAGTGGAAAGATTAACTTTCTTCAAATGAAACAGGTGTAGGTATTCCAAAGGATTGGGAGGCATGGCAGTTTCAACTTAAAGTACAGTTTTATTTAAAGTTTCTGCTTGGTAAGCATTCAAACAAGCATATTGAATAGCTCTGTAATAAGGTAATTTGAATTCACACTTGGAAATTGAGGGATGTATTCTGGCTAGCTGGTTTGTTGTAAGGTGGTGCATTCAGTCTTTAGTTTTGAAAGGCTTATGGCCTTTATATCATTGTTGCTTGCCTGCCTCCAAACTGCTTTGAGTGCAAAACATATATGTGTTTGGTTTACCTTTCTTTTTCAAGAGAAGCAGCAGGTGTTAATGGTGAATTTAGTAAAGAGGGATTAAAGTGCAGTGGTCTCTTTAATGAAAGTGTTAAGAAGATGAATTGGTGTTCATATAATGAACAAACTATTACTCTAAGCTTTACACATACATTTTTAACATTCTCTTCTTAGCCCAGAAATTTGTTTAAGTATTTGTATGTCTGAACAAAGCTGTCATCAGTCAACAAAAGTAGAATTTAGAAGTCTGAAGTTCTCTTGGAAGTGTAATTCAATATGAAACTATATCAGAGTTAATGCAATTGTAGAGCACAATGTGGATACTTAAATACTGAAAGTGTGGCTTGAACTATATTTCCTGACCATTCATAAAGTTAACAAAAAGAAAGGCCAGCTTGGATTTTTTAGTGTAGCGTAGAAGTACATAAAAAGAGTCAACTTAGCTATGCATCATAGTAAAAATGACAGAGATTGAGGGTTTAGTAATGCAGGAAATCTTTTAAAATATTGGCTTTAGTGGCACCACAAGACATTTTTTTTCTGGTGCTAACTAAGCATAGCTTAATTCTAAGCATAGTCTTTAAATTACTACAGCACAGTGACTTACTTGTCCTTATTGGGAAAAAATATGTAAATAAGAGTACTTTCTTTAAATAATCTGCGTTTTAAAACCAAATGTGTTTCTTTGGTCAGTTATCTCCAGGCTGCCAACTTCCAGGATCTCATGTTGCTGTAAAGAATCTGTATGTTTTAATCTTTATATGATATGCTTATAATACCATTTCTTGTGATCTTGTGGCAGTTTTGAGATTAACCATACATGTCTGGGTCTTGAAAGCTCCCTGAATTTCCAGCAGGGTTAACAAAAAAACAGGTTTGTTAAAATAGGCATTTCATTTCTTTATTGAATGGAAATTTACCATGATTCTTAAAATGTCATTCTGTAGCAAGGCTAGTAAATACCGATATACTATGATACTGGGCATAGCTGTAGCTTACTATCTATAATTTAACAAATCCACACATGAAATTAAGGTCAGCTATCAGTAGTACTCATAAACTCTGAATAACATGGTCCTGATATTTATTTAGAATTAATTTTTAACCTAGTATGATTTTAGTTTGAAAATATACTTATAATTTGTATTAACAAAAGATTCAGTAGAGTAATAGCAATGTATTATATTTATGAAAATTAGAAGGGAATGCAAAAAGCCTTTGGAACCATTACAAATTCAATTCTTACAGTACTCAATGTCCTTTTCTTTATAAGTAATTTATAGCAAAGCTGGGCCTTGATATATTTGGAAAAATCCATCTATAAATATCCAGCAAATTATCCTTTAGAGTTTATTGTGCCACGCTGATCTAATTTATAGATTTTATAAATGGCATGGTTTCCTAATTTAATCAACATACTAAGTCTGTGTTTTGAAACACTGAAGTATTTTGAGAAAGCATTGCCTTCAAAGTAAAATGAAGTCTTGTGATGTTTAATAATTATATTATAATATTTTCTTTCAATCTTTAATAGAAATATATTCTTCAGAGCAAATGTAAATGCTTTTATGTCACTTTATAATGGATACTTGTATTTTGTTTTGGGATATTTTGATTTACCAAACATCATATAACTTCTGAAAGTTTGTTTTATTTCATCTATTACAGGGGTGTCAAACTCATGGCCCTCAGTCTGGATGCGTCATGTGTTGGCTACGCCCACCCTCATTTGACTGAAAGGGAAAAAGTCATGAAACATCATGTGACAATGTGACACCGCGAGTTTGACACCCCTGATCTATTTTATTGCTTTCTTCCTAATGCTAAGGTTCCATATAGAAACAGTTTAAACCTATAAATTGCTTCCATCTATCATCTATGTATCTGTCTATCTACAGTATATCTATTTATCTATCATCGTCTAATATTTAAAAGCCACAGAATAACCACATATATGTGTTTGTGCACGCACACACACACACACACATATATATATATATGGCATTCAGCTTAGTTCGGGTATTTTCCCACATCATAATAGTTGTGCTTTTAAAGTTATAGCAACGTTTCAGCAGAATCTCATCTGCCATCATCAGGCTTCTGTATAGTGTTCATCTGTGAGTCAGACTTTTACAGTGGTTTCAGATTTAAATTTGGGGCAGCCTATTGCTGTGCCAGAATGGTTTTTTCTTCATTCTGATTGGTTGGGAGTCTTGGTCTGTGTTTATTGGTCTTGGAATTTGCTGTGTTCTGCTTGATTGGTGTTTCTAGTATCTTCTGTCTGTTTTTTGGCTCTTTTTGTATCTTGATTGGCTGGCAACATTGTGTTATTTTATTGGAGGCCTTTAGTGCAGCTTGGCTCCGGGTAAATGGATGGCTATCATTAGTTAGGAATCTAGGTTTCATCTGGGTGCCTGATTGGGGTGTGTTTGAGCTGGAGGTATCAGGGGGGATCTGTTTGTGCCCAGGTGTTTTTGCCTGGCTTGTGGTATGGATATTTTTTTGTTTGTTAGTGCAGGCTTCCAAATGATTGACAGTCTGGTGGAATCATCTCTTCTATTCATGCTTTCTAGTCTTTTTTTCAATCTCTATTGCTTCTCTGATGATTCTGTGGCTGGGGTTTTCTATAGTGGCTAGTGTTTTGGTGCCATTGAAGTTGATGCTATGATTTATGGCTTCCATGTGTTGGACTAGTGAGGAAGTGTGTTCCAGCTTTTTGACTGCATTTTTGTGTTCATCCAGGCGGGTACTTATTCTTCTATCAGTCTGTCCAATGTATGTGGCCGGGCATGATGCACAGGGGACTTCGTATATGCCTTGGTTTTCCAGGTCAATTTTATCTTTGGGGTTTCTAAGGATGGCTGCTATTTTTCTGTCGGGAACAGCTGTCCTGCCCTACATAAGAGGTACTACAGACAAAATTAGTAAGATACTACACAAACATCACATCAAGACTGCCTTCAAAACAGACAGAAAAATAGCAGCCTTCCTTAAAAGTCTGACTCACAGATGAACACTATACAGAAGCCTGATGATGGCAGATGAGATTCTGCTGAAACGTTGCTACAACTTTAAAAGCACCACTACTATGACGTGGGAAAATACCCGAACAAAGCTGAATGCCATACATGTAAGTACCCGCAAAAACTTAAGTATGTATGTATATATGTATGTATGTATGTATGTGTGTATATCTATCTATCTATCTATCTATCTATCTATCTATCTATCTATCTATCTATCTTTGGTTATTTGGGTTTTCTCCCACGTAAGATTGGAAGTATCTAGGCAACGTTTCAATGAAGTCTCATTCATCATCTTCAGGCTTGGTCTTCAGCTCTGTGCTTCTCAGCCTAGATACTTCCAATCTTACGCGGGAGAAAACCCGAATAACCAAAGATCCACATACAAATACCCGCGAGAACCTCAGAAAACAAATATATATATATATATATATATATATACATATACATACATACATATATATATATTTTCTTAAGTTTGTATGTATGTATGTATGGTATTCAGCTTTGTTCGAACACAATACAGAAGCCTGATGATGGCAGATGAGATTCTGCCGAAACGTTGCTACAACTTTAAAAGCACAACTATAATGACGTGGGAAAATACCCGAACAAAGCTGAATACCATACATGTAAGTACCCGTGAAAACTTAAGATATATATATATATATGTGTATATATATATATATATATATATATATATATATATATATATATATATATACATATATACATATATATATATATATATATATACACACACAAACACACACACACACGTGTGTGTGTGTGTGTGTGTGATCTCTGGAAATTAAATTTCCATTTAATGTACTTACTAAGCTTTCATCAGCCTCTGCTGACATCATCAGAGTATTAAGCTACTATCACAGATATCCTGTATAAAGACAAAGATCTCTGTATTGGCTGACGATGTCAGCAGAGGCTGACAAAAGCTTAGTAAGTACATTAAATGTAATTTTAACTGAAAATAAAGAAATTACACAAGTCTTACAACACTTTGATATACATATAAATAATAGGTAACAATTAAATAACAGTGTTTTACATTTGAATGATGGAATGTCCATTGTAGGATAAGTAACTGTGGGGGGGAGGGGGAGGGATGTAACTTTCTTTGAAGAAATTGAAACTACATGCTATAATGTCATTTAAAGTTTTCAAAAATCCATCCTTTCTGTTTAAACTATCCAAAGAATCAGTGCAAACACTGGAGCAATGAAAGAATATGTTATTCTCTCAATTAACCCACCAAATAAATGGGCTGTATTATTCTGCATTAGCCAGCAGTGTAAATATCCATCCAGAGCAGCTGGCCACATAGTGCCAATCCAGGCTTGAAATTACAAAGGCATGAATATCATGCAGAAGGTATGAATCTGTCAAAAGTAGCTCTAGGGGCTCCAGTGGTCATGGCCTTTTGGGCAGAAGTAGCCTTGACTACAGCAGCCAGCAGGGCTGTAGAGAAGCTGAATAGCAGGAGAGACATCACTCAGAACTGTCTGTTGTCTCTATAGATGACAAGCCTTTCAGAGCCTCATTGTTTCAGTCCTCCTCTGTCATTAGCTTGTTTGACAGGATTTGCTATAATACACTGCTTCAGTCCAATAATAGGTCTTTCCTACTATTTAAATCACAGTGTTCCCACCTTGCAATTGGCGGGCAAGAAGCACCTGTAGGGTAGTTCACACTCTGCTTTAATTTTATCTAGCAGTCTGTGGAGAACAGATGATGTTTCCTATCTAGGGGCTAGGGGAAAAAAAAGGGAGGGGGAACCTTTCTGGTTAGCTTGTGCTTCTCAAAGTATCCAAAGGCAACAGTTTGACCTAAAAATGTACTTTGTATGGATTTCTCTCTTTCACACAGTGAAGTTCTATGAGTTATCCTAAAATGTAATTGCGTGAACATTGGTCTAGCGACAGCTTTAATCCAGTTGTCATTAATTCAAAGAAATCAATTGGCTATGAATTTGCTTGCGTAAAAGAATTGTCATTGAACTAGAAATCTAAATAAGAGGAATACATTACTTTGCAGAATCACAGACAGAAATAGGTAAGAACCTCTCAAGTTAAGTTTGACACTTGGTGGCTACATAGACATAACCTTGTTTTCTTGGCAATAGTATACAAATGCTTCCCCAACTATTAGCCACCAATAAAATGTAATAATTTAATTTACTAAGTATACGGTTTCTCCCTTTTATCCCAACACCTCCCTCCCCAGATTCAGAAACATGAATCCATTACACATCCAAATTCTGTGGATGTATTTGAGAAAGTGAAAAATAAGGACACTAGATTCAAAGAAAAAAAAAGGTACTTCTGATTATTTATAGGCAAGAATGTGGCTCCTTTCTCCAATCTCTTACATCAGGGAAATCCTTTCCCAGGATCACATGGCCATTATGTAGGAAAAGATGCAACTGCCTTAAGGAATTTCAGACAGGTGCCACATTTGCATGCTCATGTCCCCTGAAGCATCTTTTTGCCTTCAAACCCAAAGCTCTGCACCACCATAAGAAACAGGGAAATATAATATTGTATTGCAATAATGGGCAGTTTTAAATAGGATGGATAAAATGTTCTAGGACCTCTTTATGTCTAGATAAAATAGATATTTGCAGATGAGAAATATATGTCTGCTGTGATTAATAAATACACATGCGAGGAGGAGGAGGAGGAACCTGAGCTGTCCACTCTTTAATGAGTAAAAACACTTGAACATGAAATAATCATAAAAGTTCTTCCTTCTGACTGGAGTGATATGAATTTTGATTCATTATTTACTATCGGTATTATTTACCAGGCCAGGATTGACCGATCTTAGAAAGATCTTCTCCAGGATATGTCTCCAGAAGGCTTTTCAAGCCTTTTAGCAGTGCACCTGGTGCCACTATATAATCAAATCCTTCCCCTAATAGTTCTAATCATTCTCTTCTTCTCTTTCTTTTCATCTTTCCTTTTCTTTTTATTAAAAGTTTTAAAAAGAGCATAAACCACAAACTAATAAAGAGCAAAAGCAGTAAAGAAAGGAAAAATAAAGCAAAAAGAGAGAGAAAAATTTCCCTTAAAGGAAATATAAGTACAATTACAAAATTATCTCTTATTCAATGATTACAAAAAAGTTCATCCTTTTCTATTATCGCCAAAACCACACATCTAAATTCATTTTCTATTTTATGCAACAAGTCTACAAAGGCTTTCCAGTCAAACTTAAATGTGGCTTTTTTCCCTCTAATCACAGAAGTCAACTCAGTCACCGCTGCAAGTTCCTTTTCTTTTTCTTAGAAGTTCGCACCTTCCCACTTCCCAGTTATCATGTATAAAAACCAAATCTCGTGACTTTTTTCTATTCATTAGTCCCAAAAGAAAAGTCTTTGATTTCAATTATACCCTAACCTTTAAAATCTTCTGAATTAATGTACCATTCTTTTAACCTTTCCAAGCATTATGGACTGTCCAAGGGAGCTGAGGCTGGGCTGGGCACAATATGTCTATGATACTTTCAACTTGGTCATTTATGCTTCAAGTGAGAACTCTGAATTGATTTATTTTATGATCAATGTATTTGTTTTCTTTAAAGAACTAAAATTTGTTGGAAGATAGAAGAACCTCAAGGGATGATAAAAATGACTATAATAATCTTAAAATGGGTCCACTTAGATTCTTACTGTTTATATTGTTAGAAATTATGAGTTGCTACCCATTATGGGGCTATTTCTGAAACAATTCTTTTATTAGAAAGAGCTAGTCACAGTGCATATTTTAGGTACAGATTTATATAGGCTGAAAGTTGTCAAGGATTTTCATTCTCTAAAAATAAAAATGCTTCACAGGCAAGTGATATGCGCATACTGTGAAACTTCAATTTTTCGGGTCTAAGCTTCTGCCTGTACAGTTGAATATTTCTTTCCACCCTGGGATTCCCACTTTCCTACTCATACCCTCCTTATCTTTTAAATTAATTGAATCTTAACTTTAAAAAAAGAAAACAATGATGCTTCAACTCAGCACGGAAGTGAAATCAGATTTGTGAATAATAGCAATTTGCTGGAAGTAGATTTAATAAAATAACATCTGAAGCACAATATGTGTAATCAGATTCAGACCAGGAATTATCATTTAAATTTTAAATTAGTATGTCATCAGTGAGAACAGTTCAGTTGGTTATTCCACTTGGTTTTTGAAATATTTTGAAAGGATTTTTTAAAAAATAATTGCCTTTTATTGAGTTGGTTTACATGCAGTGTTAATCTATTTCAGTGCTTCATGCACAGGTTGGAATAAAAGTGACCAGAGTCTTAAATTAAGAAATTTCTCATTCTTTCCTGTTGTTTTCATACAAAACTGAGAAAGCAATTTTGAAAAAAAGTTTGATACACTTTCCAAGGGACTAGCTTTTCTTATAGAGAAACTACAGTAGGAATACGTTTAAAAGAAACTGATCATATTTAAACATGCCAAATTCTCAAATCATGCATTGTTCAGTTGGTTTATTTACCTCTTATGGTTTTAACCTAATCTTGGATTCATAGATAGCAACAAGTTAACTTCCATGAGATATGCCAATTTTTCTTTAGGCCCTGGAGAGAAAGAAAGAGTAATAGACTGTAGTCACTTATGGTTTGTCCACATGATCCTTTTGAAAAAATCTTTCTCCCTCCCCAATTGAATGTTATTCTGACTTTACATTTAATTGCTCAATTTCTGTATACCATTATTCCCAGCAAAAATATTTCTTCATCTCTTAAGAACCACTTACTAAGCATCAGTGTAAATAAATTTTTGTTTGAAAGAATTTGTCCAGGAATAAAATGGAAAAGCTTGAGAATAAAGATTTATTAAATATCTTACTTGACTCATCTTACTCGGATATGAAGTTACAAACATACATGGGTCCCCTGGCCCTCCTAGTTTCCTTTTTACACAGCTAGAATTGTATTTAATTTAATTTCTATAAATATTCCTTAATCATGTTACCTAGATACCTAGGTATTCTCTGAGCTTGGTTTGTTTCCTTCCAGACATTTAATTACCCAAACTAGGTAACATTCAAATCTACAAATGTTTTCCTTTATTGTTTTTTTTTAAATTTTTACTCTTTAAAAACAAAAAAATACAAAAATCTCATTTCCATGAACAGTTATTGTATCATTGTATATACATGTTTCTTATTTTATGACTATACATTATTTTTATCCTTATCCTTCACCCATTCGTACCACCTCTCCCATATCGCATAGTATTCTCGATCCTCTTTGCCTTTCAGT
Source organism: Hydrophis major (assembly GCA_033807585.1). Lineage (NCBI taxonomy): Eukaryota > Metazoa > Chordata > Lepidosauria > Squamata > Elapidae > Hydrophis > Hydrophis major. The sequence continues at coordinate 247,785,288 of CM066328.1, read as the reverse complement.
TCCATAGTGAATTTATCTAGTTCAGCACAGTCCATTATTTTTTTAATCAAAACTTCATCTGGTGATAGTTTATCACTCTTCCAATTTTGTGCTAACGTGATTCTTACTGCATTTAAGATGGGTACAATAAGGTATCTTTTATCTTTACTCAAAAGATAAACGTTTCAGGTTCCAAATTCAATTCATATTTTGTAATCTCAAAAAGCCATCTCTGTATTTTCTTCCAGTATTTTTTGATCTCTATACATTTCCACCACATATGGAAAAATGTTCCTTTCTTTTGTTTGCACTTCCAGCATTCTGGTTTCAAAATTGGATACATTTTCACCAGTTGTGCTGGCGCTAAGTGCCATCTAGAAAACATTTTTTATTGATTTTCTTTGAATGCCATCAACAAAGTCAGCTTCCAGTTCTCGGTCCAAGTCTTTTCCCACTCATCCAAATTTATATTATGACCCACATTTCTCACCCAGGCAATCATTGGTCCCTTAACAATTTCCTCCTCTAGTTCTACCTCCAGTAAATAATTATATGTTTGTGTTATAAATTTTATATCCTTGACTGTCAAGATTTGGTCCAATTTTTGTAAATCTTTATCTATCCCTAGCTCCTTTACATCTTTCTTAAATTTAGTTTGAATTTGCAAATATACCCACCAGTCTAATATTATCCCTTGTTCTTTTAGTTTATCCAGTGTTTTTAATTACCCCTGTTCATCTACCAATTCTTTATATCTAATCGGTTTTTTTTAATGTCCCTTGTATTTGGATATAATATATCTTCCATAGGTGAGATCCAGTTTAGTCTTTTCAAATAATGCTCTTTTTTTATTTTCTCCCATGTTTGTAAAAGTGAGTCCCTTATCAAATGTCTATGTAAATAGGAGTGGATCTTATTCTTTTTATCCCATAGAAAGGCATGCCACCCAATTTGGAGGTCAGGACCTTCTATCACCAAAATTCTTTTATTTTTTAAGTTTATCCACTCCTTAACCCATAGTAAAATTGCTGCTTGGATAATATGTTTCCCATTTTGGGAGTCCAAGGCTGCCTCTGATTCTACTATCTTGTAACGTTTTCAATTTTTTTCGTGCTTTTTTCCCTATTCATATAAATTTCATTTCTGTCCTATCTAATTCCTGAAAAAAATTCTTATCCAATTTTATAGGTATTATTTGAAAATAGTATAATAGTTTCGGTAGTATGTTCATTTTTATGGCCGCTATTCAGCCTAATAGTAATAGTTGTAATTTTCCCCAATTGGCCAGATCTTTCTTTAATTGTGAAAGTAATTTCATATAATTATCCTCTTTTATGGAAGAGCATCTTCCTGTTAACCAAATTCCTAGATATTTAAGTTTTTTGACACTTTGTAATCCCAATTTCCTTTCCGATTGTTTTTTTTTTTTTACTTTTATCAAGTTTTTGGTTATTACTTTTGTTTTATCTTTGTTAATTTTTAGTCCTGCTTTTCTCCTTTATTGTTTTCTCCTTTATTGTTACGAGACATTCATCACTGCCATTCATTTGGTTCATCACTAGAGATCATTGAGGACCTGGGAGGAAGAGTTAACTCTGAAAAAAATAGGTATTATTATTTTTTGATAATGTTAAGTCCTATCTATTTCTCTTTCTTAGGGAAGGATTTGTGTGCCATACTGTCCTTACCCACATCTTTCTCTTTTTAACCTTACATTGAGGTTAGAAGTACTGTATATTTCTGTATGAAAATAGATAGTTATAAGAAAGTGACTTTCTTCTTATGATATCCTTATTTAAAGCCATCATTTATCTATCAGTGGTTGGGTTCCCATTTTATCTTGTTTTGTTTTGTTTTATTTGAATGCCTTCAAGTCTGTTTCTGACTCCTGGCAACTGCCTGGGCAAGTTCCTGCAGTTTTTTCTGGCAGTGGTTTGTCATTGCCTCCTTCCTAAGGTTGAGAGAGAGGGACTGGTCCAAGATTACTCAGTTGGCTTCTTGCCCAGAACTCAGGGTCTCCTGGTTTCTATGCTGGCACCTTAACCACTACACCAAACTGACTTTCTTATCCAATGTAGAAGTATTATTTTCTGCATATTTTTATTTAGCATATTTATATCTTTTCTTTCTTCCATTGAAAGATATGAAGTGCCATATGTCCAGTTCCCAGATGTTGACCCTTTTCAGTTCCAAATCTATACCTGTTTAGCTGCGTTATATCATATCCTTTGGATCATGCCCTAGCAATATACTGTATTATTTGGTTAGATGATGTTGGTTGCAGGAGCACAGAAAATGTTTTAAATTGATAGATTTGTGTTTGCAATTTTGGTCTTCACTGAATTTGGTGCTTATCACTCCACTAGTGTACATTGCTTAACCCTGTTTCCAATGCTACTGCTGTGTTTCATATATAGGTTGGCAAAATGTGTGCAAATTCCCTATATTACATTTCTCACACATGAACCTTATTTTATAATTGAAACTGCAAAATGACATTTCTGTATCAGCAATTGCTCAGCACCATCTTGCCAGGACAGCCAGAGGCAGGAATTTGAAATACAATTTCTGAAGTGTGTCATCTGTAGAAATTTACTTTGGAGCAAAAATCTATACTTGATATTATTCTCCTGTGATATGTTCTCTTCTTTAACAGTTTAAAGGGAATCAACTTCTGTTATGAAGTCTACAAAATATAATCTCTTATGGATCTTTAAAGACAAACAGATCAATTGTAGGTTAAACTTTTGTAATCCAGGATCATAAAGTCTTATTCCATAATAAATATGCTATCTGTAATAATGAGACAATTTTGTTGGTTTAAGTACTTTTCTGTTGTTGTTTTTCTTCTGTATGTACTGATAAAAGTCTTCAAATATCAGCAAGAAGTCAAGAGACGCTTGGGAAGAGAAAAGGGCTTATGAATGATAGTATATTTGAATATATCGGAGTTGGTAAAGCTTCCCTTTGTATAATCTTCTGTCCCTTAATTCCATTTAAATGTGAATTACATCTTATTACTATTAAAAGCAAGAGGAGGAAGTAGAGTTTTAATTTGTCTTATTTTAAACCAGTAAGTCACTACACCCAAAATCTGTATACTAAATGCCTAACATACTTGGAGGCTTAGCAGGACTGTGCAAGGATAATATTTGGATGGGAGACTTCCAAGGATAAAGGGTAGACTGGGAAGTTTAAAAAAAAAATCTGGCAAGAAACAGTGGTAAATTTCTAAAAAAGAAACCACTATACAAATGTATCAATGAAATCACCAGGAATTTATCTCAGCTTGAAAGAGACTTGATTCTACTCTCCATATGCTTAGGATATGGGCTGGTTTTCTGCTCATTTTATTTTTCTCTGTATTGTTGCAAATGTTATTCTTAAGATGTTCATTTCATTATTATTTATGGCTTGTCAAGAGTAATGTTATTATTGTTGATTACTCACAATAGGTTATTTCATCAAACTTACAGAATGCTTGAAGAAAAAAAACCCAAGAGGTGAAATTTCATAATTAATGTACCCACATGATTTGTAGTGTTGTGTGATTGATTTTTTTTTTCACTCTGCAGAAAGAAAGAAACACTTGAATTCCTCTTGTTTGTTTTCTAATGGCCTTGTTGTCAAAATAATAACCTTTTCCCCCCCTTAAGCCTACCCTTTGTAGGCTTCAGAAAATTATTTGCAAGAGCAGGCTAATTTTACTGAATTTGGTGGCATGGTATATATAAACTACACCATTATTAGTGAATATATGCTTATCGTGGAACTATACCAGAATTTTGTTATCTGCATGACATGTGATTTTTTTTTTCCTCAGAGGTTCATATTATGGTTCTAGACTGAAATATTTGAAATGTATAATGGATATGACCCTAAACATGGATTTACATACACATAAAGAGTGCTTAGATGTTGATATATTCATTTGAAAAAAATATGAAAATTGAGTTAGCTGATCTTAAGAAAACCAAATAGGATTTTTTTATTTGGATGGAAGATCAATAATAAAAAGCCAAATTGAGGATCTGGAAAACATTGCAGAAGAAGGCACTTCTGTATTGTGGCCAAAAAATGGCCAGTGGCCAATTGTGGCCACTGGAATATATTCATTCTCCATTTTATAATGATGGATTACACATATTACCACCTCTAATGACATTAATAAGCATGTGTGCACCTAGCCTTATATTCAAATAATCATTTGAAATTACTAATCCTTTATTCATGTACCACACTATGTTACTATCACTTCCTTTTAGGTTTTGTTTTGTGGATTCTAATCTGAAATTCATAATGGGATCCTTAATACTTTCCAAAATCGAGATTCAGAGTTTTAAAGTTTCCTCAGTTATCACTGATGAATCACTGGAACTCTGACAGTGAAGTAGGAGACAGATCCTTGAATCACCACGGGCTTTTATAATTCATCTTCAATAAAAGGCCAAAGAAATAAGGACGTTGAAGTCAACGTTTTTTAAAATATTCCCCTCTAAGATGGGACTTGCAAATGCACTCTAGTAAATTTTAAGGAACTCTTGACATCTTGAACTCCTATTCTCATTACTTTTTCTTGCTTATGGAATCCTACATATCATTGTTCTATGGTTATTAAAATTCATTTTCTATAAATCCATATTTAATTACAGTAAGTCTATGAGAGTTATGAAGACTCTCAATCATCCAGTCATGGTTGTCCCAAAGGTGCTTTTTTCAAGAAGCAACTGAATTTTCTGGTTTTTCTTTGAAGATGTTTTACTTCTCATCCAAGAAGCTTCTTCAGTGCTGAGCACCTTTGGACAGTAAGGTTTTAACTTCCTTAAAATAAAGAACTAATTTCCCTCCCGAGTTCCTGCTATTTCTGCCAAGGTTTCCCTATTAGTTTGCATCAGGTCAACAATTGATTCCACCATTTCTTTTAACTTAAGGAAAGAAGATATCAGAAAAACAAGTGAGGAATTTCCTAGGAAGGATGAAATTTGACAGTTTCTTTTTCAGCAGATGTTTATCACTCCTACTTTATGCCTGTTTGAAAAAAAACTGCACTTTACTCTTGGAAAGCATTATCTCAACCTTTCCCTTGATAGAAATACTATTATATTTATTTATTCGTTTCATTTTAATCTAAATACTCCCTGCAAAGCATCACCAAGTTCCTTTACTTGAACTTTAAGCAAACTGTATCAGTGGTGGGATTCAAATTTTTTACTACCAATTCTGTGGGCATGGCAGAGGAAGGATACTGTAAAATTTCCAGTCAGAGGTAGCATTTGTCGATTTTCTGAACTACCGTATATACTCGAGTATAAGCCGAGTTTTTCAGCCCATTTTTTGTGCTGAAAAAACCGCCCTCGGCTTATACTCGAGTCAGATTCCCCTCTGCGTGTGTGTGTGGGGATTTTAACAGAGGGAAGATGTAGGGAGAAGGCAAAAGCGAGGCTGAGAAAACAACGCGAGCCGAGGTTGCTTCGGCTCCACTCAGCTTCCCTTTCTCTCTCTCTCCCCGTAATACAGTCAAGCCCTTTCCAGCACACGGGATCCGCCCCCGCCGCTTTGCACCTTGCAAATGCAAAAACCCCAGGATTTTGCATTTGCAAGGTGCAAAGTGGCGAAGTGAGTGTGTGTGTGTGTGTCTGTCTGTCTGTCTGTCTGTGTGTGTGTGTGTGTGTGTGTCTTTCTCTCTCTTCCTCACACCAGCGCGCCTTCCTTCCACTGCTACGCGTTTGGGCTGCTTTGTGCCCCCCTCCCTCCCCGGCTGAAACTGTGGACGGCTGCTCCGGAGGCGAGCGCGGTAGCTCCCATACAACAGGCGGGTAAAGGAGCCGCTCGCCACCAAGTCGAGAAGAGTGAGAGAAGGAGGTGAGGACGTGAGGTGAGGCGCGGCCCGGCGCAGCTCTGCAAAAGGCTGCGCCTGCAATGCTGCCCCGGGCGCTGAGCGAGGCTGACTAGCGGCGCCCGAGCTGTTCAGGAGTGGGAAGCGGCTGTGCCCTTGGCCGGCCAGGGGAATGGGGACCCTGCCTGAGCGGGAGGCGGTGGCGGCGGTGGGGTCTTTCCAGTTAGGATCCAGGGGCGGCAGCCGCCCAGGCGTCCTCCTCTCGTCTTTCGCCCGGCCGTTTGCAGGACTCAGCGAGTCACTCGGACTTCGGGCCAGTCTGCGCCAGGAGTTGCCCCACTGCCGCGCACTGGGGAAGTGGTGGCAGCTCACCTTCGCTGCAGTCAGAGCTCTTCGGGGGCGCCCCTCGTCTCTGTCTTTGATCTGTCTCTGATCGCGGCTGCGATCGCCTCCTGTCAGGGCGCTCGTCTGGAGGAGGCGACCCCAAGCGGCCTCTTCTTCCCCATTAACGGGCGCCCGGGCCCCCCGCGAGCTCCTGTGTTGCGCGCTTCCAGCTTCGCAAAGAAACTGCCAGGCTCCCCCACCCCCTAGCCTAGCAGCGAAGAGCTGCTCCGGGGGCAGCGAGACAAAGTGCCTGGCTGCGCCGTGGCGGGAGCCCCCGGAGCAGCTCTTCGCTGCTAGGGGATGGGGCGGGGGAGGCTGCCTGAGCCTGGCGACCCCAAGCGGCCTCTCCTTCCCCATTAACGGGCGCCCGGGGCCCCCGCGAGCTCCTGCGTTGCGCGCTTCCAGCTTCACCAACAAACGGAGCTGCAAATCTGGTAATCGCTTGCGGAGCCTCGGCACGAACCCCCTTTCCCCGCACTTCCCCCCCGCACTTCCCCCCCGCACTCCTCTGGCGGCAGCAGGCGGAGAAAGACCCGCTTCCCCCTAGCTTTGATGGCACGCGTGAGTTGGCTTCCCACTCTTTTTTTTTTTAACTCTCCTCTTCCTCCTCCTCCTCTCCTCTCCCCTTGTTGTCTGGTCTTCCCTAAGGAAACTTGAGGGCTCACACTTCCAGGTCTTTCTCCCTGTCTTTCTCTCTGTCAATGATCTTTTCTTCCCTTCCCTTCTCTCAGCCCCATCCTCCTTCACCTTTGTCACCACAATCCTGAACAGATGAAGTTTGTACTTCTCAAGAAAGGTTGGATGTTCCTTTTGAGGAAGGAACCTAGTGTGACATCTGTATGTTGACCTACTACTGAGCCACGGCATGTGTGCACATGCAATGGAGGCATGAGGGAGAGCTATGAAAGAGATGGTGGCTCTCCAAAACAGGATGTACATGCAGCACATACACATGCTTTTTTCTTGCAAGGGAGAGGGTGACTCTGTTTGGACATACAGATGATGATGAGGAATCCAGTTTTGAAGGATTTTAACTCTTGTGTTTTAGCTTGGTTGCTGATTGAGCTAAGGTTTTTGTACTTTTAAAGTTATTGTTGATACCATATTGGTTTTGTTGGCTCTCTTTTCCACTTACAGAGCTAGTTTACTGTTTTTCTTTGAAATAAATATTCAAAAACATTTAACCTACTGATGCCTCAATTCATGTAATTTTATTGGTATCTATTTCTATTTTTGAAATTTACCAGTAGCTGCTGCATTTCCCACCCTCGACTTATACTCGAGTGAATAAGTTTTCCCAGTTTTTTGTGGTAAAATTGGGTGCCTCGACTTATATTCGGGTCGACTTATACTCGAGTATATACGGTACTCAAAATTTCCGCTACTGTTCTCCAGGACTGGTCAGGACCTGCTGAATACCACCTCTGAACTGTATCCTTTAACTGCCTAAATAAATTTGCTGTCCTGCATTTAGAACTGAATTACAATTTTAAAAATAAATTCTTTCTTAAAGTGCTAACATAGGGATTACAAAGGCCATAACAATCAAAAAGTATTATTCTTCCTATTTTCTGAGAGGTTTTATAGACCTCTTTGAAGCAAAAGTCTGCATCTAAGACCCGTTCAAGAATTTTTTAATGTGACTTCAGCATCCTTCAGTTTTAAAGCCTTCTCAGCCAAATGCATTTTTATCAAACCTTGCAATGCAACCCATCTCATGTAATGCAACCCATCTCATGTTTCCAGTGCATCATCCAGATCGTTCACATCAAATCCCAGAAAGTAATACCTCCTATGAGCACTTTTTGTTTAAACAGTCATAACTGATTCTTCTTCTCCCTTCCTGATCCTTTTCTTGCACCAGAAGGATAGGTGAGAGCAACCTATAGATCTCCAAGTTTTTGACTTTTCTCCTTATATTGTTCATAGTTGTCACTGTTTGTAATAATATAATTTGTCTCATCTGGTAAATCTTAAAATTGCATGTTTCACTTAAGCAGGTTCTACCAGGGTGCAACAGGATGCTTCAGAGTGTGTTAATGTTAATTCAGTGCATCTCCTTTGTCCTTGAGGGGGTATCCTGTGCTGTTTATTGTGCAGGAGACTCAAATCCTGTCATTTGCCTACCCTCTTTGTCACTATGTTCAGCACATAAAACGAACATCTCTGTTAAGCCTGGGTTCCCCAACCAGTGTTAAGGAGACAAGCTAAACAGAATGTGCAGCATTAGTCAGATAGGCATACAGATAAATGTGTGAGATAATTTTGTATGTTGGTTAACATACAGTAAAAATAACAGATACGCTTGTGTTATCAAAAATATAGTTTATTCCATTTAGAGTTATAGCATAGTCAAAATAACAGTCCATTAGTCATGTATCGTTTTAGTCAGTCCATTCAAGGATATTCAATTAGCAAAAGTCCGTGTAGAATATCCAATGTCAGTTCACTTACAATAAATCAACAGTCCTTTTTCTCTCCCGTTCGAGTAAGGAAAAACGCAGTCTTCATCCAGTAATTAGGGATCATCAAGTCAGAGAGAGCAAGCTGACCTTCCTTGCTTCTTTTATGGTGCTTTCACAACCACTCCCTTAATTACATTCCTACAGTTAAAGTTGCAGACACTTTAACTAATAAACCATGATAACATATTTATTATTTTACCTAAACCAGTTAGGGTAAACAATATTATCCCTAACAATCTCAATAAGAGAAAGATGCCCTCTCTGTTATGTAGGCACACACTGTTTTTCCCTTGCCTAGATATGAAAACTTTGCTTCTAAAATAAAGCAGGAATGGAAAGGGGAAAAGAGGTTGCTGAATCGAGGCTGATAAAAGAGGGGATTAACCTTCAGATTATATGTTGGAATTTCTAGGGACAAAGGAAGTCCAGTTAAAAAGAAGTGAGTGTATCTATTTTAAGGGAAAAAATCCTATTTCTGTAGAATTTGGCAAATACGTTTGAGCCAGGAACTGATAGCTTTCATTGATCTTTTTTGTTTCTGTATATCTCGTCTTTCTTTCTGTACATAAGTTCAATAAATGTGTTTAAGCTCAGCCTTTTTTCATAGTTTCATAGCATATTCCAGAATATCCAGTAATTTATTTTCCTACTCAGAATCTTCTTGTAATAATACTAATGATTCTTGAAAATCAATTGTCCCTTTACTGGAACTGTCAAGTGAGGAAGTCCTATTTATAGTAGATCAGTATCTTATCTATTTTTGGAGTATCACATTATCTTCTGAATTTTCTTTTTTAAAGAAATTCTTTTTCACCTTTAAATGTTTTGGATTGTAATATTTCAAGTTAAATGTAAGTTACATTTTAATTATCTCTTGTGAGATTGGTCTCTCCCAATATGGGAGAAGAGGTGTTGATTCCACTCCTGTATTCTTCATGGCCAAGAGGAAGTCCTGTAGAAATGATTAGATTTGTGAGAACTCCAACACACTAATAGCCATAGAGGTCATGAAGAGAAGGAACCTCCTGAAAGGTAATTTGTCAATGTTCTAAACAAAGCAAACACGGTCGAGATGATCCAATCTCTGAATGCAAAATTTTATTGAGTACATCATTTCGGAACTGTTGAGTGCCAAACCAGATCTAGCTACCGTATATACTCGAGTATAAGTCGACCTGAATATAAGCCGAGGCACCTAATTTTACCACAAAAAACTGGGAAAACTTATTGGCTCGAGTATAAGCCGAGGGTGGGAAATGCAGCAGCTACTGGTAAATTTCAAAAATAAAAATAGATACCAATAAAATTACATTAATTGAGGCATCAGTAGATTAAATGTTTTTGAATATTTATTTCAAAGAAAAACAGATTAATCAATTTGGGAAACGATCTCACTATCATGAAAGGTTTAATTGATTCACTAACCCAAAAGAAGATGACGATGACAGTGGGAGGCAGGAGTCACTCTCTCCCTTGCAAGAAAAAAGCAAGAGCCGTTCTTATGATCTCTCTCTCTCTCTCTCTCCCCGTAATACAGTCAAGCCCTTTCCAGCACGCGCGATCTGCCGCCGCTGCTTTGTACCTTGCAAATGCAAAATCCCAGGATCCCGCGTGCTGGAAAGGGCTTGACTGTATTACGGGGAGAGAGAGAGAGATCATAAGAACGGCTCTTGGTTTTTTCTTGCAAGGGAGAGAGTGACTCCTGCCTCCCACTGTCATCAACATCTTCTTTTGGGTTAGTGAATCAATTAATTTGGGAAATGATCTCACTATTATGAAAGTCAGTGTTCTCTGCCAGTGGGGCATTTGGAAGAAAATGCCCCGCGGCATATCCACGCGCGTGTAAGGGGAATCAGAAATCCCCGCGTTCAATGCCTAGCACAGCAGAAGAGAAAACGCAGCTGTGAGCAAATACTACGAAAATCTGATTGATCAGAAGGAAGGAGGCAAAAGAGGGAGGGGTGGTGGTGGACAGAGGTCCCACTGGTATTTGTGAAACACTTGGATGGCAGCGCTTAAAGTCAACGTCCTTGCTCCCACCTACCCAAAGCCACGAAGTCCCTCAATTGCGCAGCCCAGAATCGCCCTCCCCTCGGGGCAGCAATGACGCCTCGTATTTCCCGAGATGAAGCTCCGCCGTGCAATGAAAGCGCCCTGGCTCTAGGCTCGCGGGTTCAGAAAACAACGCGAGGCGAGGTCGCTTCGGCTCCGCTGAGCTTCATTTCCTAGCTGCTTTCAGTCCGCTCGGGAGGAGGGGGAGGAGGTGGTGGCGGCAGCTTGCGTTGTTTTCTGAGCTCTAGGCCACCACCTCCTCCCCCTCCTCCCGAGCGGACTGAAAGCAGCTAGGAAACGAAGCTCAGCGGAGCCAAAGCGACCTTGCCTCGCGTTGTTTTCTGAGCCTAGAGCCAGGGCGTTTTCATTGCACGGTGGAGCTTCTTGTCTCGGGAAACACCGGGCGTAGTTGCTGCCCCCTGAGGGGAGGGCAATTCTGGGCTGCGCGATTGGGGGACTTCGTCGCTTTGGGTGGGTGGGTGGATGGGAGCGAGGATGGACGGAGACGATGAAGTGGGGCTTGCCTGCAGGAAAGCAGCTGCCCAGCTCTGGAGCTCCACACCATTTTTTTTTTCAGAGGGGAATCTGACTCGAGTATAAGTCGAGGGCGGTTTTTTCAGCACAAAGAATGGGCTGAAAAACTCGGCTTATACTCGAGTACATACGCTAATTCCCACACAAACCCACATAATTAAAGTATATTCTCATTACCCTTATTAGAACAGGTCACATTGTCCAATTGAGTCTCATTGTATTGTTATGAGAAAAAGTCTGGCTTTGGCAAACAGTCCTTGGCTCTCACGGATGTCTGGAGCATACATTCTATCTCCCCCTTTCCTCCACCCTGGTTCATTGGCAAGCTGAGAAGCAATAATGATTGCAACAGCAAAAGCGCACTTCATATTTGATGTTGTTGGTAGAGTGAATTATCAAGTCTCCAATCCAAACAAGAACATTGGAAGTAAAGACCCAAAGTGCTTCCGGGTGGAAGAGTTTGGGAGTTAGTCTTCAGTTGTATGGACTGTTACAACTCCAAGCCTGTTTCAGCTGTTAGGTCCTAAAACACCACATCTGAATTCTTCAAGGTTGCTTCTGAGTTCAATTTAGCTTTTAAGTATCAAACTTAAATGTTTGGATTTCATTTTATTTAAATTTAAAATATGTTAAAATAAAATTGCCTTTTTTACATTTTTAATACAAAGCCATTTATATATTTTATGGATTTGGGTATATAAGTAGCAATAAGTACTTTATTTCATTTAAAACATGCTAGATATTTATTTGGAGCACATTTATCAGATTATATGTAGCAATTAATTCCTAAAATACTGCATAGTCTAAATCATTATAGAGAATTGTTTTGAGTGTCAATATGATTCCTGGAGTAAATAAGAGAAAAGTTACAGATTTAAAAAGAAAGTTAAAAAAGAACCACAATATTAGTATTAAGTTTTTCATCTTTTCTGTGGAACAGAAAAGATGGATGCTTCAGAGTTGACAGTTAGAGCTACTGTATAAAACAGAGCTGTCAGCCAAAATGTATGTAAGCTAGGCAGAACTTTAAACATTTTTACTGAGCCAAACAAATGTAGGTCAGCCAGGGAGGAAGTTGGCTTAAACATCTGAAGAATAAACAAACTATGCCTAACAAAATCTTCAAAGCAATTGTTGAATGCATTAGTTGAACCACTGGGACCTCTTGTCCTTCTGAGAAACTAATTTCTTAACTTTCTGGAGTTTCTTAGTGTGACAGAATTCTAAGAGTCTCTGGTGTGAGACTCTGGAAAGTAGAGGAAGAAAAAGGACTGTCACTAAAGAGATTTCTCAACCCAGAGGAGGTAGAATTATAAGAAAGAGACCAAGAGACCCTACCTTAATAATTGAAAGTATAACTAGAACAGAAGAATTGCTTTGACAGGCTTTTGAGATAAAGCAAGATCTTTCCAGAATTCCAAATAGTTCTTGTTTTTTAAGTTTGCCAGCTTCATCATGTCCTACTTTGGTTTTCAAATACTGAAACCCAAAGTAGTCACACATAGTTGCTATGGTAGCTCATAGTTTACTCAAGGTCAAAGAGATAACCACAATGAAAGCATGCAAATCAAAACAGGGTCTCCGACCAGCTGGCCTGAATGATTTGCTTTTAAAAGAACTCTGCAGAAGAATAGTCCAAAATCAGTCCAAGGTTCTGAGAGTCATGTCTGAGTTGTCAGCTAGTCAGTCAGAAGGTCAGATTTTCAAGGTCTCTTATGCAAACAGGATTCACACAAGAGTCAGATATTATTTCCAACAAAGGGAACAGAGCTCATGGCTGCCTCTTAAATCAATCTGTAGCTAGTTTCAAATGCTTGGCACCCAAATATCAAAAGCACTATCAGCCTGTATTCTCCTATGTGCCAAAGTGACTTTATATGTAATTCAGCCCAGGGATAAAATTTACTGGTAAAAAAGAGGGACTTTCTTGCTAATTATAGAATGTCTTTCTCAAAGGAACTAATTAATTGTTAATTTTAATACTATTTAGCATCAGATTGTATTGTATTAAACTTTTACCTATTTAAAAGCTTTGTCTCCTATATACTTGTTAGGGTTTTTTTTTTTAAGATATCCATTGCAGTGAAAATTGACATGATGAAACTCTCAGGTTTAAGTATCTTAAAATAAATTCCAGGCTCTCTGAGGAGTCTTAAGAATATTGTTCGCATGCTTACTTTCTATATTTACACATGTCATTTGAATACTCTCTATCCACAAGAAGTCAGATAGATTTGGTGAACTTTTTTCACCTTTACCCCATGTGTTTCTGAAGCTTTCACATTCCCTGCTCATTTTGTTATTGAATGTTCAATCCTTCAGTCCACAGATTGATTTTGGTTTCAGGTATACCTATAATGAGATCCAGTTTGATGTAGTAGTTAACACATCAGACTGGAAACCAGGAGACTGTGAATTCTGGTTCCACCTTCGACAGAAAGTTGGTTGGGTGACTTTGGGCTGGTCACTTTCCTCAGTCCTAGGAAGGAGGCAGTGGCAAACCACTTCTGAAAAACCTTGCCAAGGAAACTGTTTTTCTGTACATACCTCTAAAATTGGGGCCAGATAGATTTAAGATTTCCATTAAGAACGCAGAATGTTACACTGAGTCCCGTAAAACTGGCAATTGAAAAAAAAAACAGGCACTTCCACAAGTAATTTGTATACACATGCCTTCTGAAGTAGCATTAATTCTGTATGTAGTTTTTGAGACTACATATACAACAGTTCGTTGAGTGTCTGTTCAAAGTTACAATGGCACTGAAAAAAGTGACTTATGACCATTTTTCACAGTTACAACCTTTGTAGCATCCCTGTGATCATGTGATCAAAATTCAGATGCTTGGCAACTAGTTCATACTTATGACAGTTGCAGTGTACCAAGGTTATGTGATCACCTTTTGCAATATTTGGACAAGCTAAGTCAACAGGGAAGCCAGGTTCACTTACCAACCGGGTTACTAACTTGTCAATTGCAGTGATTCACTTAACAACTGTGGCAAGAAAGGTTGTAAAATGGAACAAAACTCACTTATGTTTCATTTAACAACAGAAACTTTGGGCTCAATTGTCGTCTAAGCTGAACGTTTAGTAAATTGATATGATCAGATTTATACATATCAATTTCCTTAAACCTCAGTCAGCTTTTGTAACAGGCCACATAGAATTATGAAGTCTAAAGTTCTGCAAAGTGATGTTTTAAAATGCATCACAGGATGTACAGATATCTCCATAATTCATTAAAGCAGCCTTGTCTCTCTTTTTTTTTTTTTTTGGTTCAAGTTTCAGAATATACTCTGGGCTTTCTCTGTGTGCATATTCATGCAGAGCCTCTTTCCTTCAAAGCATTAGGTGAAAATGTTGCTTCTTTCTGGAATACTGTCCCAGCCAGAGAAAAGGTTAATCATACTGTGCTCAGTGTATACTGTATACATTTACTTTTTTGCCAGTGGAGACCCTCATATAGATAAAATAATTCATTTGTTAGGAAAAAAAATATATACCCTTGAATGAAATTTAGAGAGAAAGCTGCATTAATAAAAAGATTGACATAATGATTTATGCAAAGGAAGACTTTATGAATCTTGCATAAAAATCAGAAATGTAATAAAATGTGTGATTGAATGGATAGATGATAGGTAGGTGTATTTAATGGGGATTGTTATTTATTAAGAATTATGTTTCTTGATTTATCTAATTTCTTTTGATTCTTAAACAATGATTCTTCTTTCATATAACACTAATTCAGAAATATGCAGGATAAAGTCCAGTTCTACAGGCATTAATAGTGATAAGAATATGAAACTATTATCATTGAATTATTCACTTTTGAGTCAGCATTTATTTAAGCTAAAGTCCTGTAGAACTCAGTGAGGCTTACTTCTGAATTTAACCCACATTGAATTGAAACTTTGAAATATATGTGAAAAATATTAAATAGTTCGTATTTGATAGGTTTTCAACATATTCAAAAATGTATTTCTTTACCTTTCACATAAAACAGTTGCTAATTTTATAGTAAGGTATTTATTGCAACTGAATTTTATCAGAATTTCTGTTATGAGCCAAGAATATTTTAGCTATAATACCCTATAATAACATCCAACTGGTCCTAGAGATTTTTTTACTTCAAAATTTCTCGAGAGTATTTCTGCATTGCTTCATGAGTTCCTAAAATCAACTGAAATTGTGTTTATAACACTAGCAGATTTTGAATAAAAAGCCTTTTGGGATATATTTCAATTTTTGTTCTTTTTGGTTCCTTTGGTTTCACTTATACCATGGCTTAAAATATTTTATCAATTACCAGCGAAGAGTTGTAAGATATCTTGCAACTCTTCATTGGGAATTGAATGTAGTAGGTGAAGCAAGAAACTAATCATTTGATTTTTTTAAAAAAAAATTTGTAGCTGCTATTTTTCACATCTGTATTCCATGCTTTGTTTTAGTAACTTGTTGATATTATTTGTGCTAATTTACAATTTTAAAACAATTTTACCTATGAATTGTAATAGAAATTTATCTCAAAACAAGATGGCTTTAACTACATTTGTACTACTTATGAATTCCATGTACCTTCAGCTATTAATGCCTTTGTTTGTTATTAATGAGCATTGTTTAAAATCTATAAAGATTCACACTAGTTAAACTGAGAAAATTAAAACGTTAATTTATAAATGTAGAAGTTTTCCTGAAGTTTCCAAAGTTTTACTTTCAAGCTGCTTGTGGCCTGTTAGTTTGTTTCGACCTGCAGCACCCGTTGTTTTAAATCACCTAGGAAGTAAAAGGGTATCTCCAGAAGGTACAATGTAATTGCTATTGTTACTGATAAAGGCTTGATACAGAAAGCTCCTATACTTTACTGGTGTTTTTGACATCTTTTTGACTTTTCACTGTTCTCGTTGTCAGAGCTGATGCCTCAAAAGCATGTAGTAGTTCAATAGGGTAATAGGGATTGGAGTGAGTAGCTTTGACTGACAATTTGAAGTAAATGTGCACTTTCAGTTGCTCATCTTCCGCCAGTTAAATTTGAATCCCACCACTGCCTAGAACTATCATTGTTTTGCATAAAACATAATCTTTATCCCGATAATTTTTATCAGATGTGATCTTGCAGTGGAATACATTCACACCAGCCCATTGCCATGGTCAATTACTTCCTGCTCACACTTTTACTCATAGTATCAATCCTTCAGGGAGACAGCGTCCATTCAATCTGCCAACCCCAGGTAATTGGTGGACTCCAAGGGGCTCTAGAGAGAGTTTGAGGTTTTCCCTGAGAATTTGGTGAACAAGTCCTTAGTCTGTGCTTGGAATGGACAACTGGCTGGAGTGTTAGATTGTTCATTCCTATGTGGTTGCTCTCAAGGGGTTTCAAAAGAACCTCCAGCAGCAAACTCCTCCATTTAAGTTTAACCTCAAGAAGAAAGTTTTCCCTCTTTAGAGATTTGGCCAAGATGCTCTCATATATTTATCAGAGGTGGAAGCAGAGGTGATATTCAGCAGGTTCTGACCAGTTCCTGAGAACCGGTAGTGGAAATTTTGAGTAGTTTGGTCAGTCTACCACTTTGACAGTTGTCAAACTGCCCCGGTTGTTGGACTTGGGATTGGCTGAGGGCCAATCTACAAGGTACTAAGGCTCTGGTTGCGGGAGGAGTTTGAATACCATCCTCACCTCCTTCCCGCACTTTGGCTTGGGAGGCTCCCAGTTGTTTCGGCCGTTGGAGATGCTGAGATTAACTGCGGTAGCCTTTAAAGGGGCAGAAGACCTGCAGTAAAGAGTACAGGCTACAAAATTATTTTTAGTGCTGCCACTGTTGTTTATATTGCTTTTTAGTTGAATTAACTGTAGACAACATTTGCTTTAACTTAACTATCATTAAATGAAGTGTAAAGTCACTGTTTTATTCTTCATCTTATTTTTGTATTCCCCCTCCCCTTTCTATAGTGCCATTTGATACATTGGCAGTCATAGAATAGATTTTAGGCTTCTTTGTGCATTACACCATATGAAAGAATCTCGGTGTCTGTGAAGTATTGAGAAAACCTATGAGACTTTGAAGCATTAATTTACTTTTTAAAAGATAGCTTAAAGATAGCTTTTTGTTGCCTGCAGCAATAGTCTAACAACACCCTGTGGGAGTAAGACAACTGGGTAAACATTGCAGGAAACTTGCGCTTATGATTTGAACACTCTGAAGATGTTCCGCTAAGGAGCATTGCTTTAAAAGAACCCTATAAGTCTAATCGCTTGGGATATAACCCTTTAGAAGCATACACACTTGGCATGAAGCCAGTATCAGTCCCTGAAAAAAACTGGAAGAGGATTGCTGGATTCACAGCATTTGTGGATTGGTGTTTTAAGATTAGATTGGTTTGCTGAAGAATGGAATAAGGCAGGATTATACTGTATTCTTCTGAAAATAGCAGTCTCCCAGTAAAGACTATCAAAAATCCTCGCGATCTTCTTGCTTCGTTATTCCTCCATGGTCCATTCAGTCTATCTTATAAAACAGGGCAGCATTGGTACTTCCAGAGGAATATTTATTTCTCATCAGATGCACTGTATAAAATGTAACCCACATTGATTATGCTACTAGTTAGATTACCATGCATATTATATCAAACAAAGCTCTCTTGTGGCAATGCTCTCTAAAATGTTAGCAGTTGCTTTGTGCTACTGAATTACAATTTAGACCTGCTATATTTTTTAAGAAATTTACTTCACATTGCAGTGGCATAGTAAGAATTCATACATACATACCTATTACCTTGGGGGGGGGAAAACAGTGTTACACTGACAGCAGAAAATGAATAAGGAGAAGTAAGCTAAAGACATAGGATAAGGGGGGGGGGAAAGGAAGCAAAAGTGAACTCGATTAAATTACTATTTGCTACACTTGTCTATACTTTTTTTATCTTTGAAAATCATCCTTGTTTTCATCCCATCCCATGGTTGAACTTACATTTCATTTATTCTGACTCATGCTTTATTCCTATATGCACTGCTCATAATATATCCAGAAATCAGCCGCTTCTTTGCATAAAAACATTTTATAATTTATCATACTCCTTACATTAGTGCTGCTCCTATCAGATGGGTGGTGAAGTCCATCAAAGCTATGGTTATTTTTGAAGTCAACTGTTTTGAGCTATTAATGATTTTCCTGAGAAAAATATAGCATGCACCACTATTCCATTGCCCTACAAATATGTATTTTCTTTACACATATGCAGAAGAAATCTTTTTCAAACAGATATCAGCAGACTCTGTTCTTTAAATGCCCCAATGATGTTTTGTATATTGTATCCATTCTATGTATGTTCCTATCCATCTATTCATGTCACCTGAGATAGTCTTCCCCTCCTACCCACAATGACATTCATTCAGAACGTCGTACAATGTTTCCCATATTTCCCTCTTCTGTGTTCACTGGAGCATAACATTCAACTATCACCCACCTATAGATTTATTTCCATTTGCACTCGCCACAATCTAAATAATGCAAATTCATACTTTCTAGCACAAATTTTAGCCGTTTCATTTACAACTAAGTCTACACCTTCAATTTCCTGGATGCATTATCAATTCCATTCCACAAAATCAAATCATTTTCATTCAGAGCTGTTCTATCCTCTCTTCCATAGATATACATGTTTTTTCTGAAAATTTTGTTTCATTATTAATACCTGCAGCACTTATAGTATTTCTTGTCCAGAACAGATCATTTTGCCATATTTTGCTCAATAAAGCTACAAATGTTTACTTCAAGCCTATTCATATTTTAAAAAATTAATTCAGATACACTATCTTGTAAAAAAGCTAATTTTATTATTATGATCATATATTTATATTATCTCAAGACTGGAACACTGATAGCAAACTTATAAGCGAACTGTAAATTATTTAAGGCTAGTATATATATTTTTCATTAATCATTGATCTTCCATAGCTTAAATGATTTTTTCCCCTGGAATGATTTTTATTTACCCTGTTTAAATTTGCCTTTGTTTTGTTCTTAAATAAAAATGTTCCATTACAGTTCCTTTTAATTTTCAGCATTTCATTTGTTGCTACATTCTAGGATTGTGCCTTGTCTTAACCTCATAATAAGACTGTTTTCAAAAATTTGGTTTTTTAAGCAGGTTAGGGAACGTTTTTAATGTCTAAGGTTATGTGGGGTGTTTTTAGAATCCTGTTCAAGATGGATGAACTGGGTTCTAAAAAATGTACACATACCATAAAGGAAACATCCAAACAAACTATGAAAGCAACTTACTCCCTATGAAATATTTATGAAATTAATACATTAGCAAAAGCAGCAGCTTTGGTACCCCCACCCCACTTGGAAAAAGAAAGGCTGCCTTATTTACATTCTAAATACAATACGGCATGCACATAACCTGTGCTTAGCAAAAAAAAAAAATTTTATTTTTAAACTTTGAAATCTAAAGGGATAGTGATAAGCAGCAGCAAACAGGCTAAGAAGCAATCTCATTGAAGAAAAATGCATCATGGGCTTCATCAGTGATAAGGGGACATTTATCATATCTACAGATGACATAACACTGGGCAAAATGATTAAAACTTTAGATCGGTGGGGGACTGCTGTCGGTTCGGACTGGTTCACCCGTACCAGGGGCCTGCCTACCTGCCCTGGTGCTTTCCCGTCCTGTATATCTGGCTCATTCACCTCGCCCATGCAGCCCAGCTGATTTTTGTGCCTCATCCGCTCTACTTACTGCAGCTGCTGCATGCAGGAAATTCCCATGTTTTTGTTGCACGCAAGCGGGTGGGCGCATGCTTGCTCACATTTTCAGTTCCGCATTAGGCAAACTGGTTGTTACATTATGTGCAGCCCATCTCTGCTTTAGATCAAATAAACAATATTAAAAATGAACTAGACCAGGCGTGTCCAACCTTTCACCTTCCCTGGGCCACATTAGAAGATGAAACTTTGGTTTGGGCCGCACATAAAATAAATAAATAAATAAATAAAACAAAACAAAACAAAACAAAACAAAATAATTTTTATTATTATTTATTAAAAATTATTTATTTTTTATTTTATAATTTTCTGGCCAAATTTTGTGGGGTGGGGGGGATGGTGGGGGAAGAAAGCTCGCCTGCCTCGCGCCTACCTCTCCTCCTGCAAATTATTTATTTTTTATTAATTTTCCGGCCAAATTTTGCGGGGTGTGGGGAGGGGGGGAAGAAAGCTCACCCGCTTCGCACCTACCTCTCCTGCAAATGCGGCAGTGGCGGCAGGGGAAGAAGCAGCAGCGGGGGCAGGGGCAGAAGCAACAGCGGTGGTGGCAGGAGCAGAAGTAGTAGTGGTGGCAGCAGCGGCAACAGCAGGAGATGGCGGGGCGGGACTTTTGGGCTGTGGTTGCCCGCCTTTTCTGTTGCTCGCCTTGCCCCGCCTCGTGCCTACCTCTCCTCCTGCAAATGCGGCAGCAGCGGCGGCAGAAGCAGGAGGTGGCGGGGCGGGACTTTTGGGCTGTGGCTGCCCGCCTTTTCTGTTGCTCGCCTTGCCCCATCTCGCGTCTGCCTCTCCTCCTCCTCCTCTCTGGATCTTTCACGAAGGTTGGGGTGGGCGTTGGGCTGCATTACGAGGTGACCTGGGCCACGGGTTGGACAAGCCTGAACTAGACAGAGATGTTTACGTATTTAGTAATGAAATATAGAAAATTACAAAACGGAGGGAGAGAGAGGGGGGGAGGGAGAGGGAGAGAGATGATAGTGTTAAAAAACAAATCTGCATTCCCAGGCATAGTAGTTGCCAGATTTTTCTTAGGCCCTATTATGATTTAATAGCACTTTTTTTTTTCCAAACAGAAAAATGTACAGGTTTATTACCATGGTGTTTTTCTTTATTATTTTTTTTGAAACTTTCATTAATGTTTATTATAACATAAGATACAATGAAAATAAAGATTAAATGGAGGAGTGCAGGATCCCAGAGAAAAGGAAAAAAAATATGTTGACTTCTGACTTTCTTCCAACCCAGTAAAATAGTAATATAATTATTACCTCAGCTTTGTACATTATAATTATTACAAGCCTATTCTGTAGCTACAGTTATTAAACCTTCCAATTAAATTCTAAATTTCTTTTTTTTTTTCTATTTCAAGCATAAAAACCAAAAGCCATATCCAAGAAACAAGACGAAATACAATCTTTTTGTTTAAAAGTTTACATTGATTGGCATCTTGATAAAATCCATTTTTTCTCCCTCCTCCCCCCATTGTTGTGGGAAATGATATATATTTCTATTTACACTTCTTAATCTTTCTAAACTATCATCATCTACATTAACTATTTTACCTTTGAAGGGAAAACTCTTTCATATTCATTTTATGACTTTATACCTTTCTTTAAAACATTCATCTAATAATTAAAATCAATTAGTTCTAATGGCATCTTTTAAACTTCCATTTAACATACATATTTTCAAATTCGCTTTCAATAATACTTTACAAATTTTAAAAATTGCTCAAGTGTTTTATATATAAAAAAGAAAAAAAAAGAAAGGTTAAAAAAAAATCCATTCTCAAACCCATATAAGTGCAAAAGAATGCACTGAAACTATTTTTAATTATTTATGTAATTAAATCCATCCTAACTCCAATTAATACATTTAAGTCACTCATTACAGCTTGTTCTCATAAAATAAAATATTTATCTTCTTTTGAAGTTCTATTAAATAAATATAATTTTCTCTTTTTCTCAACAGAAATATGAAATACGACTTTTAAAACCAGTATATTAAAATTGTCAATTTTCATTTTGATTTTCAAGTGGAATTTCCAAACTTGTTTCTTGGGAATTGTAGATTTATTTGTTACTCTTCTTTCAGTTGCACTAGGGGGCTTGTAATTAAACCATCTTCACATTAGGGCCTGTTTGTGTTGGGTTTATATTTCAAAATTATAATTAAATCCTTTGCATTGTCAAATACTTGTGCAGTAGCCACAGTGATTTGGTAACATTCTGCACTTGGGTGCAAAATCCTGGGTTACATATCCTTCTTCCAATTATTTAACTAATTTGTTCCTTTTGCTCCTCTTTCATGACATCTTTGGAACATAGTTAGTCTATAGAGTGAATTGTTTTGTTTAAATACTCCTTCAAATAATTTTTGCTATCTATCTGGTTTAGGTTCCTTCCATGTTGCTTCGTCTTCTTTTATTCTTTACCTGTCTCTAATGGTCAAAGAATAAATCTTTTTTGGAAAAAAAAAAAAAGGTTACTTTGTGGATCAGCTGGTCAACCAGAATCCATTAAAATTGGAAGATTTCAGCCTCCCACAACAAACAATCCAAAATTGAAAATTATAACTCCCAACGTCAAAAGAAGTGGCAAATTAATGGAAATGAGAAAGTAAAACTCCTTATGTTTCCTCATCAAAATTAGAAAGAACAAATATTGCACATCTTAGCTTACCTCCAGCAATATCACTGAAAAGCTACTTTTAGCCTACTAAAGATAAGAATCAAAGTATTTAAGACATGAAAGACAAGACTTATTGTCCACTTGAAAAACTCCAAAATGGCTGCTTTTTCAATAATGAAGTCACCTGCTTCCCAGTTTATGGGTGACTCACCTGGCTACTTAGGAGCATCACTCAAGAGTTTTCTTGCAGATCGCCAATGTATGCAGGATGTTGTGGGATGAATCTGGGGCTCTTCTTAAACCAGGGGAACTCATGGAACCCAGTACCCTGTTAGTAAAAGCTGAAAAAGCTTCAGTCCAAAGGAGAGCTTTCCAGACTGGTCAGTCAGCCATTTTCACTTGAAATCCCTACTATGATATGCTTGTATTTATTGGACTTTAAGTTGGACTTTAAGTTCTGGTGATTTTTAATGTTCCCCTAGATTACTGCTGAGTCCAATCTGTCATGCGAATCACTGTAGCAAGGGTTTGGTTGAGAATCACTGTAGCAAGGGTTTGCATGCTAGGTCAACAAAGGACCATAAGAAATATATCTAAATTCTGGCAATATTCAGTATTTGATTGTATAAAAGGTGACTGATAATAAGTCCCCCAGAACTGATGAAAAAGCATTTTGGTGTGAAAATATAATGTAGGAGATTACCAGGCTGAGTCAAATGCATTATCAGTTCCTTTGCACCCACAAGAGATCTAAATCCAGCCCATCTTGAATTCCATTGACACTTATCTACCACCAATTTTCTTTGACTATTAGTAGTTCAGATTTTTGTCGAGAGCATAAGCTTGCAATTAATCTTTATATTCATTTTGAACTGCCTAGACTTATGATTTCCCACATTTGACATATAGATTGGTTCATAAAGAGTTGTGGTGACGGAGGACTTCCGGTTTGCGTGGCTTCGGGGCAGCAGGAATTCGCGACAGCTCGCGATTCCTGCTGTGCTAGCCGTCGAGGTACCCCCGATCCAGATGGGTCAGGGGGATATGGCTGCCCTGTAGGGACAGCTGAAGACAGAGGGGAGTCGGAAAGGGAGGTGGGGGCATCGCAGACCCCCCCTTTCTCCGGGAAAACCCCTTTTTCCCAAGGCGGTGGAGCGGCGGTCAGCAATGGCCGCCACGAAGAAGCCAGCAACCGGGTAAGAACTGTGCTGGAGGAAGTGTGAAGAGTGAAAGTTCTGTCTGAGCCGGGTCAAGTAACACCTTTTAAATTGCCTGGAATTGAGCTGTTTGTTGCTGGAGGATACATTGTATCCCTAAGAAGAGCGAAAAGCGGCGGAGAAGCTGTTAAAGGGAATTTTTTTTTTTTTTTTACTCTCCCACCCCACGGAAAAAGCAGAAATATTTGGATATATTAGACATTGAAAGTGGATTGTTTTGAAAGCTAAGATAAGAGACAAAGGGATTTTTGGACATTGAAAAATGTGAGAAATTGGAAAATCTCTGCTGGAGGTATGGATTTTTGATTATTAAAATTCTCATTGCAAGTGGGAAAGGAGAAAAAAAAAAATTGGAGCAGAAGCTGAAAAAGGAGGAGATTGATTAGAACGTCTTTGTGGATCCCAAAAGAAGATATATGGTAATTGGACCTCTTTGATTAAAAATTAATTCAGAAAGAGAAAGAGAAGAAGGAAGAAAAGTATTAACTTTTGGAACTTTTTTTCTTTTTTTTAATTGCTTTTGATTGTCTGATTAAAAATTCTTGTGGTTGTTTTGGAAAAAGTTTCCCTTTTCATAATGGCATCGTCTGTGGATGAACTAGAGATTGAATATCAAAAATATAAAAAAGAAGATACTTTGGGCGCTTTGTTTCAATTCTTAGAAATGGCGTTATGTTCTGTTGAAAAGTTGATTACGCAGCAGAAGGACTGGGACAAGGAAGAAGAGGAAGAAGAAGCCATCTTTGATGAACAATGGGTCCCTTCTGGAGAGGAGGAGAAAAAGGATAAGAAAAAGGGGATTTTAAGAATTATAAAAACAACCAAAAGAGAGAAAAATGAGCGAAAAGATGGAGGCAAGGTTAGAAAGCAAAGGAAAAGGAGCAAGAAAAGCGAAGAGAAAAAGCAAAGGGGTAGAAAGGGCAAGGAGAAGAATAAGCAAGAGAGAAAGGGGGGGAGGAAAAGCCTTAATGGGGGGAAGCAAGACCTAAGGAAAAAAAGTTTATTTAGAGACAATGGGTGAATTTAATTTAGATTAAAAGAGGGATTCTGGAGGGTATATAAGAGTGTTTTTTTATATGTATATTTAGAATATAAAATTTATTAAGTAATTTTAGAATTTTTTTTAAACAGAATCCCAAGAAAGATTGCTATATGTAGTATTTCTAAGTTAGGGTAATGAGTTATAGATGTTACTCCAATTGGTGTACAGGAGAAGTATAGTAAAAGAAAAAAAAGATGAATGGATAATTGGAAATAGAACAGACAAAGAATGTTGTTGAAAATGGTAATAAGATATGGAAGGATCTATATGCTTTTTTTTTTTTGGATTTTGTATATTGATAAAAGGCAATAAAATTTTAATTAATAAATAATTTGGATGGAAAGGAGAAGTAGGGACAAGATATGAAGTTAATATTATATGAAATATTGATATTATAATCTGGAAATGTTATGCCTTATTGGTCTATTATTATTATTTTTTCTTAGAAAAGAATTTATAAGCTGCTATGCCTTGATTCTTTGTGCATTGTTTTTATAAAACTGATAAAAATGGTTTTTATATATATATATAAAAAAGAAAATGATAATAAGATTTGGAAGGAGATATGGGTTGAATATGATGTTTGAATTTGTGTCTGTGTGAAGAGTTTTAACCCGGGAACAGACAACCTTCAGAAAAGATCTTTTAGTTTTGTTTATGTTTTGTGTTTGTATGTTTGTGTATTGTGCTTATGGTAAAACTAACAAAATTTGTTTTTTATAAAAAAAAAAAAAAAGGAAAGAATCAATAAAACCTTGGAGGAATGTTAGATGAGAATAATTTATACAAGCCAGAAAGAAAAGAATATGATGACTATAAAATGGATAAATATGGAAGAGAAATGAAATTGAATAGGAGTAAAGAGAAAAAATGAGAAATTTG
The DNA here is from genome assembly GCA_033807585.1 of Hydrophis major. Lineage (NCBI taxonomy): Eukaryota > Metazoa > Chordata > Lepidosauria > Squamata > Elapidae > Hydrophis > Hydrophis major. The sequence goes on along the minus strand of CM066328.1, from coordinate 247,759,502 downwards.
CTGAAAGATGTTTGTGTGTCCATATGGAGATGGGATAAATTGGAATTATGCTGTATAAAAATAATGTTTTGTTTGACTTGTAAGGATTTACAATGTTAAGAGGTTTTATGTGTTTATGTATTTAATAGTTAATGATGTGTTGTTTTATCTTTAAAATCAATAAAAATTTGTTTCAAAAAAAAAAGAGTTGTGGTGACAATATTTTATAGGAACAATTTTTCAATAACTGTGTGAAAATTTCCACCAGACTGAGGGAATTTGGCTCAATGAATTATAGGCAGACTGGTTAATACATACTTCTTGATAAAAGCAGATTAGAAGGAACAATGAAATTACTCATACTGATTTATGTTAAATAATTTTTTAATAAAGTTTTAATAATGTAATCTGGAGAAGATGAGAGGAAAGAAAATGTTATGGGCTTTAAAATGCAGTACCTGTATTGTAGGACCTTTGGTCCCATAACGGTACAGTCTTCAGTTATCAATTTTTATTGTCACAAATCACTGATTGCCTTCCTGTGTTGCAATCAGGCTATTTATTTGTTCCCACATTTATTTGTTTATTTTATTCAAAACATTTATATAACATATTATATCAAACTTTGGGTGGCTCCCAATTAATAATTAAAGGAGCAATAATAAAATAAAATAATACATACATGCATGCATACATACATACATACATACATACATATTAAAATCACAAACATTAAAAATCTGGCACCAAAGTTAAGCTTCCACATGCCTTGTTAAAGTCCTTATTAAATCTTCTTGTCTAACTCAGTTTCCCAATCTTTGTGGAGGGGGAAGTAAGTGAAAGTGTTACACCATTTGCTTTTGTATTTTTTATGTTTGTGTTTTTTATTTATTTATTATTACTGCCATAGTGAGCAATGGGTGCTAGATCTGAAGATTGTTTGAATGTTTGAAAGCATGTTAATGTGAATGAAGTATCTTTACTTGAAGCAAAATAAAAGCCACATTCCATGTATCTTTGCATTCATGCCCAGACCCAGCATTTATGCTGGGAAAGCCTCATGGCTGTGCAGAGACACACAGACACACAGTAGCTAGCGGACAACAAAGTTTTGCAAACGTTTTGCTTCCTGAAAAACTTTCAGTGATTATGATAGTCCCCTTCAAACTGAACACATATATAATTTGAGAATGATATATCACATTGGAAGCTTGAGAAATATGGAATTAATTTTAATGCCTCACGGAGTGAATAACTTGCTTCCCAGATTTGTGAGCGCTCCATAACTGGAGGTTATCAAAATTAGACCGGACAACCATTTGACCAAGGAGATATAAGGTCTCCTTCCACAAGCAGCTGTTGAACTAGGAGACCTCTAAGGTTCCTTCCAGTCCTATATTTCTGTGTTCCATGTTCTATTTAATTGCATAATGTTTCTAACATGCTACATGAGTTCAAAGGGCTATAAGTATTTTGCTGTGATTATTTTTTTGTACCAACAATAGTCAGCCAATGTTGATGGATTCCAATTGTTCTGATACCATTTTTCCATTGTGGCAATGTCTTAGTGAAACATTTTACCATGTTCATCGCTGACTGCACCTAGATTTTCAAAAAAGAAATCCAAGGGTGAATGCAGGAAATGAATCTTAAATGACGTGGTCTTATATACTGTAAGAAGTTTGTCAACCAGCTGAATATAGTTTGATGCTCTTTAGTTTCCAAGAAAATTCTCCATGACGTTCTTGAATGCTTTCCAGGTGATTTTCTCTAGCCCTGTTAACATAGCCATCCCCAATCTTTCCAGCTCTGAGGATCGGTGGCAGGGAGAGAAAGGATGGTTCCATATGTGCAACCGCTATTTGCACAAATGGAGCTTAGCACGCCACTTACACAGTCTGATTCCTAATAGGGTGTGGACCAGGGATTGAGAATTCCTGCAGTAACAGATCTTCAAGCCTCTTGTCATTGATGACATATCTGATCTATGACCCAACAAAACATGCTTCCTTAATCTTTGCATCAGTTATTTTTAGAAACATCTATCTCAAATAATGAAAACTTTACCTTCCTTGTTCACAACTTTCATAACTTTCTTATGGTGAAGTGAAAGCAAAAATATCTTTGTGCCTTGGTATTGCTGAGCTAAATTCCAAGCAGCAGAGCCACTACTTTTAGATCCCCAAAGAAATTCCAGCTGTATTTGGTGTACTGAATGTCCTCCAACAACAGCTCCATATTTTTGTATGTTTCTTTCATATGTGCAATATAGCCAGCAAGTTCTGAAGGATGCATATTGTCATTATATGAAAACAGAAGATTTCTGTAAAATAGTATGTGATAGGTTAAATTACAGGTTATTTTGTGATTAGTAATCAAAAATCTTTAAAAACATAGATGTTCTTTTCATTAAAAATGTTATATTTATATTAAGATCTACTGGGTTTAATATTATTCACAATTCAAAAAAGAAATATTCTACAAATACATCCATTTTAATTTTGAATATAGTCATTATTGAAAATATAACACAAGCAACAAAAGTTATTTCAGGGTCCTTCATAATTTTTTAAAAAGAAAAAGGGTCCCAAATTAAAAAAAAAAAAAAGTTTAAGCAACATTGCTATAGAGCAGGGGTGTCAAACTGGCAGCCCGTGGGCTGGATGCATCATATGGGCCACGCCTACCCCAGCTCCACAAAGGGAGGGCATGTTGTAATATGTCACGTGATGGCAATGTGACACTGTGGGTTTGACACCTATTCTGTAAACATCACCAGAGAGGCAAAATAATCAAGCATTTGTGCTGGAGAAATAAAGTTTAGTGTTGAGTACATTTATAGAAAGATATTGTGTTAAGAAAGACTAGATTGTTGGCATTAGAAGGTCATGATTTATTATTGGGTTGGCATGCTTTTTTATGTATAAGGGAACTAAATCACAGGGTTATTTTAGAAGGCATTATATACAGGAATCGTTATGGTTGAATTGGGAGAAAATTAAGAAACAATGTTATTTGAAAATTCCAGTTTGGTTATCAACTATTGAAGCTTTTTCGTATCCTATAACTTATAAGAAGGAACAAACAGTTAGATATGGGGAAATATTGGATGAAAAGGGTGAACTTAAAACGATGCAAAATTTAGAAGAACAAGGTATAAAGATGAATTGGTTTTCATATGCGCAAATACATGCAAGGTATCTTAAAGATTCTAAAATAGAAGGATTTTATGATAAATTGACTGATTTAGATAGGATTTTGACAGGTACTGATTAAAAAATGATTAAAAAACTATAGTTATTTGTTGGAAATTAAATTAGAGGAAGAGCAAGTTAAAGAAACAATGATTGCTTGGGGGAAGAATTTTGGATATGGGATTGATTTAGAGAAATGGCAAAAATTGTGGTCACAAAATTATAAAATGACAAACTTCCGGTTTCGCATGGCTTCGGGGCAGCAGGAATTCGCGACAGCTCGCGATTCCTGCTGTGCTAGCCATCGAGGTACCCCCGATCCAGATGGGTCAGGGGGATATGGCTGCCCTGTAGGGACAGCTGAAGAGAGAGGGGAGTCGGATAGGGAGGTGGGGGTGTCGCAGACCCCCCCCTTCTCCGGGAAAACCCCTTTTTCCCAAGGCGGTGGAGCGGCGGTCAGCAATGGCCGCCACGAAGAAGCCAGCAACCGGGTAAGAACTGTGCTGGAGGAAGTGTGAAGAGTGAAAGTTCTGTCTGAGCCGGGTCAAGTAACACCTTTTAAATTGCCTGGAATTGAGCTGCTTGAATTGCTGGAGGATACATTGTATCCCTAAGAAGAGCGAAAAGCGGCGGAGAAGCTGTTAAAGGGAACTTTTTTTTTTTTTTACTCTCCCACCCCACGGAAATAGCAGAAATATTTGGATATATTAGACATTGAAAGTGGATTGCTTTGAAAGTTGAAGCTAAGAGACAAAGGAATTTTTGGACATTGAAAAATTTAAGAAATTGGAAAATCTTTGCTGGAGGTATGGATTTCTGATTATTTAAAATTGTCATTGCAAGTGGGAAGGGAGAAAAAAAATTGGAGCAGAAGCTGAAAAAGGAGGAGATTGTCTAGAACGTCTTTGTGGATCCCAAAGGAAGATATATGGTAATTGGACCTCTTTGAATAAAAATTAATCCAGAAAGAGAAAGAGAAGAAGGAAGAAAAGTATTAACTTTTAGAACTTTTTTTTTAATTGCTTTTGATTGTCTTTGATTAAAAATACTTGTGGTTGTTTTGGAAAAAGTTTCCCTTTTTATAATGGCATCGTTTGTGGATGAACTAGAGATTGAATATCAAAAATATAAAAAAGAAGATACTTTGGGCGCTTTGTTTCAATTCTTAGAAATGGCGTTATGTTCTGTTGAAAAGTTGATTACGCAGCAGAAGGACTGGGACAAGGAAGAAGAGGAAGAAGAAGCCATCTTTGATGAACAATGGGTCCCTTCCGGAGAGGAGGAGAAAAAGGATAAGAAAAAGGGGATTTTAAGAATTATAAAAGCAACCAAAAGAGAGAAAAATGAGCGAAAAGATGGAGGCAAGGTTAGAAAGCAAAGGAAAAGGAGTAAGAAAAGCGAAGGGAAAAAGCAAAGGGGTAGAAAGGGCAAGGAGAAGAATAAGCAAGAGAGAAATGGGGGGAGGAGAAGCCTTAATGGGGGGAAGCAAGACCTAAAGAAAAAAAGTTTATTTAGAGACAATGGGTGAATTTAATTTAGATTAAAAGAGGGATTCTGGAGGGTATATAAGAGTGTGTTTTTATATGTATATTTAGAATATAAAATTTATTATGTAATTTTAGAATCTTTTAAACAGAATCCCAAGAAAGATTGCTATATGTAGTATTTCTAAGTTAGGGTAATGAGTTATAGATGTTACTCCAATTGGTGTACAGGAGAAGTATAGTAAAAGAAAAAAAAGATGAATGGATAATTGGAAATAGAACAGACAAAGAATGTTGTTGAAAATGGTAATAAGATATGGAAGGATATATATGCTTTTTTTTTTTTGGATTTTGTATATTGATAAAAGGCAATAAAATTTTAATTAATAAATAATTTGGATGGAAAGGAGAAGTAGGGACAAGATATGAAGTTAATATTATATGAAATATTGATATTATAATCTGGAAATGTTATGCCTTATTGATCTTTTATTATTATTTTTTCTTAGAAAAGAATTTATAAGCTGCTATGCCTTGATTCTTTGTGCATTGTTTTTATAAAACTGATAAAAATGGTTTTTATATATATATATATAATAGAAAATGATAATAAGATATGGAAGGAGATATGGGTTGAATATGATGTTTGAATTTGTGTCTGTGTGAAGAGTTTTAACCCGGGAACAGACAACCTTCAGAAAAGATCTTTTAGTTTTGTTTATGTTTTGTGTTTGTATGTTTGTGTATTGTGTTTATGGTAAAACTAACAAAATTTGTTTTTTATAAAAAAAAGGAAAAAAGAATCAATAAAACCTTGGAGGAATGTTAGATGAGAATAATTTAAACAAGCCAGAAAGAAAAGAATATGATGACTATAAAATGGATAAATATGGAAGAAAAATGAAATTGAATAGGAGTAAAGAGAAATAATGAGAAATTTGCTGAAAAATATTTGTGTGTCCATATGGAGATGGGATAAATTGGAATTATGCTGTATAAAAATAATGTTTTGTTTGACTTGTAAGGATTTACAATGTTAAGAGGTTTTATGTGTTTATGTATTTAATGGTTAATGATGTGTTGTTTTATCTTTAAAATTAATAAAAATTTGTTTCAAAAAAAAAAAAAAATTATAAAATGACAATGTCAACAGTATATAAAGAAAATTTGTATGAGATGTTTTACAGGTGGCACTTTCCCCCGACAAGAATAGCAAGAATGTTCAAGAATAAATCTGAAAAGTGCTGGAAATGTCATTCGATACCTGGCTCATATTACCATATGTGGTGGACTTGTGAGGAGGCCAGGAAATACTGGACTAGAATTCGCATATGGCTGGAAAAAATGACAAAGAAACACATAGATTTGAAACCAGAGATTTTTTTATTGGGAATCTTACCTGATATATATTATAAAAACTTAAAGTATTTGATTGTAAATGTATTAACAGTGGCTAGGATTGTATTTGCTAAACATTGGAAGAGTGAGAAAATACCATTAGAGGAAGAAATTATTAAGAAAATATTGGAATGTGCTGAAATGAGTATATTGACATTTGAAATTAGAGAACAAGAAGATAAACAATTTTATGAAGTTTGGGATCTTTTTTATTAATGGTTAGATAATACAATATAATAATAGAATATTTAAAAATTTAGGAAATAACGAATATATAATTTTTCTTGGTTTTGATAATTTTTAGAATACTTTATTAAGATGGATTTGGTATGATTCTATGATCTGTTATAAAATAATTTAACTCAATTATAGTTATCTCGCTTAAGTATGAATTAGTAAAATTATAGTCAAATGATTGTTCAATAATGATATTAGGATATTTTACTGATGATTGATAATGTGAGTTATTATGTAATATAATTATTTCGATGACTATGAAATGGATGCACAAAAGGGAGTGGTAAACCAACCGATACACTGTAAATTTATGAAGAATGATATTTTTGTTATGTTATGTTTTATGTTTTATATGTTTTTGTCTGTCGTTAAAATCAATAAAACTTTTATCAAAAAAAAAGAAAGAAAGATATTGTGTGATGGTGGTTGTCATTTGGTATAGTGGGTTTAGTTGTTCTAGTCTAGATCATTTAAAAGCAAGTCAGATTTGAAAATTCCAAACGAGTGTTTCTCTATAAAACGTTTAATTAAGTAGTTTGTAGAAATTAGAATTCTAATTTCTACACAGTTTAAACTGGCCTAGAGGCAAAAATCAGTAGATTAGTGATATCCTCTTTTCAACAGACATATGCAGAGAAAAGCAGTATCTTTTCTGATAGTGGGATTATATATGAATACAGAAGCTTCATTCAAAATACATATTAGTCAGCCAATATATTGCATTCATTAACTCTTCACATCAATATGCAAAAGAGAAATGGAAAGAGAAACATAGTCCGCCCCATCACCACCATTTTTCACCTTGTTCAGTGGGAATGTTTCATATTAGGATTCCCTTAGAGTTGGCTATATGGCTCATTACTTCATTATTTTATCTCAAGTGAAGAAAGTGCTTTTTACTACTTTAGACAGTCCACTTACGTTTTCCTCTCCTTTTTGCATCGCTCTATACACACTCCATCGATTTAATATTTTTTGATTGTGTAGTTCCCTTACAGAGAAGAGAGGATGAGATGGGGCTTGATTCATATCCTGTATGAAGAAATAAATTTTAAAGGAAAAGAAGTGCTGCATTGTATCACATCATTAAGCAATTTGCAGAGAGTACCTAAATCTGGGGTGCCCAACCTGAAGTCAGTAGGTATCATTGTGCCCACAACCCCCTTCCTTTGCATCAACCACACCCTTCCCTGTTCCATTTTTTAAAAATAGATGTTTAAAAATAGATGTCTATTTCCAAGAATGCCCTTGTATTTCACACAGGTCCTGTTGTTTGTGCAAAATAAATAAGATGTTGACTGCAGACCCCTGTTTGGTTGATAGATGTAACCATCTGCCAAGAACAACAAGAAAGGCATGCTTGAGGTTGACATATCCCAGGGGGCACGCAAGTTGGTGCTTCTGGTGAACTATTGTTAGATGTAAGCAACCAGAACCACTCATGAATAATCTCAAGCAGAAGCTTTATTGTTAGTCCCCTGTGTTAAAGGAATCTTGCCAGACTGACTGAATTTGCTTGGGAAACAATCGGACAAGGCTTCAGAGATTCTGGGGGAGGTCAGGCCTGAGCTACTTTCTGCAGTGCAAGGACTCTTAAGCTTGGTCCCCTCATAATATTTCCCTTCAGTCTAGCTGGAGATTCCACCACGCTGATGTTTTGCAAGAGTAGCAAGCATTTTGTGAAAGAACCATCTCTCCCCCATTTTATTTGCATGCCCACAGCTTGCAAAATTCCAATGCAAAATATATCTGATTCATATTAATAGGTAACAGGGCCTTGTTTTAGAAAATCATTCTGCCGTCTATTTTAAATGGAAGTTAGAATTGTTGCTGGAAGTGAGGCTGGAAAGAATGAGCTTCCCTTGTCCCAGAGTAAAGCTCAGCATTTCCCAATAAGCAAAAGACAAGGCCAAATAAAATAGAATCTGGAAGGAATTTCTTATTCAAGGAATTGGTACAAGGCTAATGTAAATAAGAACCTAGGGCTTTCTGGGGTTTTCTGGACAAGGGTTACCTGGCTAGATGTAAGCAGGATCTAAGAAAGGGCATAGTTAACATTGCACCATTAATTCTTTATTGGGAGGACTGTTTTAAAGAATGGTTTTCAGGCATGGGGGTCTTTGGTATTCATTGTATCATCTGAGTGGTTGGAACTAAAATCTTGGCCCAAATGCTTGGGGAAATTTTGCAGAGGCTTAGTGGACATTTTGCCCCTTAGATTCTTCCCTTCCCCCTTGGGAAATAGCAATCAATTTAAGGGATGTCTCAGTGTTTTTTAAGAATACAATTGATGCCTTGGTCATTTACATGGATTAGAATTAGAGTATCAAAATTCAAAAGCCATGACTGGAGTACTTTGGCAAGAAGAATGTTAGGATTCAGCAGTGAGGGTGGGATGAGGGAGTTGCAAATGGGCTCCTAAGGGTCATATAAAGTTCAGAGGTATATATTCTTCACACTTATCTTTAGTGAGTGGTAATGTGACATTTACCAGGTTCCATTGGAAGCAGCCCTTTTCTTCATCTGAATCTTCTGAACATTATGTAACAACATCAATAATTTCCTTTTGAGTGATGCTAAATGTGGCATGAATCATAAATTCCGACCACTGTAGTATCCGTAACAGGTTCAGTGCTGAGCCTAGATGGAGAACCTGTATCTTCTGGAGAACGGAGAGTACACGATGGAGTGTCAGGTACTAATAGGGAGCGATGAAAAACAGGGTGAATGCGCATAGAGCGCGGTAAACTGAGTCGATAAGCCACAGGATTAATAACTGCCTCGATTGGGAAGGGACCAATAAAGCGATGATCCAACTTCCTAATCGGGCGATTGACCTGAAGATGTTTCATTGACAACCACACCTTGTCCCCCACAGCCAACGGAGGCGTCGCTCGACGCGAACGATCTGCGAAATGCTTATAATCTGCTTTCGCTCGTTCCAATTGTCTGGAAATTAATTGATGCACCGCATATAACTCTGACAAAAAATCTCGTGCCTCTGGAACTGGAGAATCTGCGATTGACAGGGGTAAAAATCTTGGATGGTAACCCACATTTGCATAAAAAGGCGTCATGTGGGTGGAGGTGTGCCAAGAATTATTAAAGGCAAACTCTGCCAAAGGAAAATAGGTCACCCAGTCGTTTTGTCGTTGATTTACAAAACATCTGAGGTATTGGGCAAGGATGCCAATTACCTTCTCAGTCCCGGCATCGGTTTCCGGATGGTGCGCCGACGCTAAACATACTTGTACTCGTAGTGCGTTCATTAGACTTTTCCAGAATTGAGCGGTGAACTGAACACCGCGATCTGAAACAACTCTGTCCGGTAAGCCATGTAAATGGAACACGTGTTGTATTGAAAAGCCGGGCAGTAACACGAGCCGAGGGTAATCTCCTACATGGGATGAAATGGGCCATCTTAGTGAGCATGTCAACCACCACGAGCACCGTCGTATAACCCGATGAAAAGGGCAAGTGCGTTAGAAAGTCCATGGAGATCGCTCCCCATGGTCTGCTCGGAGTTGGCAGTGGTTGAAGAAGTCCAGGAGGCGCACCCGACGCCGCTTTCTCTTGTTGACATTGTACGCAAGAAGCGATGTAGGAAAACACATCGTGGCGAACCCAAGGCCACCCAAAAGTCCGGGTGACCAAGTGCAGAGTTTTGTGAAAACCAAAATGACCAGCAGCGGGGTTGTCATAACATTGCATCATGATGAGGGCTCTAAGCGTCCTGGTGGGTACGTACAATAAATCCCGATGCCTTAGCAAGCCCTTTTCAAAGGACCATGGGGAATCGGGTCCAACTTCCCCCCTTCTCTGCTGTGTCCACGCGTCCAATCGCTGCGCCTCCCGTATGCGAGCCCGCAAATCTACTGGATCTTGAAGTACGGCCAAGGATTCCGGTGGTAATACCGTTCGTAGAGGAAGAGGATCCTCAGGACCGATATATTCGGGCTTCCGAGACAACGCGTCTGCCCTCCGATTCTGTCCACTTGGAACATAAGTGATGGAGAAATTGAACCTTGCGAAAAACAACAACCACCAAATCTGGCGTTGGTTCAACTTCTTAGTGGTAGACAAATGTTCCAAGTTTCGATGATCCATCCGAACCTCTACCTTGTGCCGAGCCCCCTCTAAATGATGTCTCCAGGTCTCAAATGCAACCTTAATAGCCAACAACTCCTTTTCCCAGATGGTGTAATTGCGCTCAGAAGCTGTGAGCTTCCTAGAATAGTATGCGCATGGGAAAAGAGGCGCGCCATCTTTCGGAGCTTGTAACAGTACCGCTCCGATAGCGACATTAGAGGCATCTATCTCAACCACAAATGGACAATTTGGATCAGGATGCCTAAATATCGGCTCGGCCACAAACATTTTCTTTAAAATTTCAAAAGCCTGTTGTTGCGGGCCCCCCCACAGAAACGGGACCTTCTTACGGAGGAGCTGAGTTATGGGATCCATTCACTTAGCAAAGTCCGGAATAAAGGTCCTATAGTAGTTGGCGAATCCCAAAAGACGTTGTACGTCCTTGACTTGACGAGGGGCTTCCCAACTGCACAAGGCCTCGACTTTTTTAGGGTCCATAGCAATGCCCTCGGGAGAAATGATGTGTCCTAAAAACTCTCTCGACGACTGAAAAAAGAAACACTTCTCCAGTTTCACGTAGAGTTTATGCTCCCAAAGACACTGAAGCACTTTACGAACCTGTTGGAGATGGTGATCTCTGGACCGAGAGTAAATTAAAATGTCGTCCAGATACAGCACGACAAACCTATCCAGCATGTCCCGTAAAATGTCGTTCATCAAATGCTGGAATACAGCAGGAGCGTTGGTCAGACCAAATGGCATGACGGTGTACTTGAAATGACCATAACGAGTGCCAAATGCCGTCTTCCACTCGTCCCCCTTGTGCATCCAAACAAGGTTGTAAGCCCCATGCAGATCTAATTTAGTGAAGATAGTAGCCTCCTGCAACCGCTCCATCAATTCCGGAATGAGCGGCAAGGGATAGCTATTCCTCATGGTGATGGCGTTTAACCATCGGTAGTCGCAGCATAGACGAAGCTCTCCCGATTTCTTTTTAACAAAAAGAACGGGAGCCAAAAGGGGGACGACGAAGGTCTAATAAATCCCCGAGCTAAGGTTTATCTAAAAACTCTCAGAGCGCAACCAACTCAGGCTCTGACATGGAGTATAACTGACCCTTTGGCAATGGAACATCCAGTATCAGGTCCACGGGACAATCATAAGCACGATGTGGTGGTAATTGATCTGCCTCCTGTTCACTGAAAACATCGGAGAAGTCCAACAGCTCCGAAGAAATTGAAACAGCAGGAGCGGCAATATCAGCGCAGATGGCCAGTGCAGATGTGTCTCAGGTGGTCCACACATTGGAGACTTGGAAAAGAAATGGCGTTCTGCGCCCAAGCCACCAACGGATCGTGCAAACGCAGCCAGGACACTCCGAGAACCAAAGGGAGATGGAGGTTCAAGGTGACATAAAAACTTATCGCCTCCTCATGATCCCCAATAAGCATACGCACTGGCTGGGTGGCGAAACGAATGCGTCCAGACTTGAGTTCACGCCCATCTACTGTTTCCACCTTAATGGGTGGATCCACAGGAATCAAAGGAATTTCAAAATGTTTGACAAAAGCCCAGTCCATAAAGCTGGTTGTAGCCCCTGAATCCACCAGCGCAATGGCAGGAATTCCCTCCTTCTGGGACTGCAAAAAGATACGAGTGTCCAAAAGTAAATGCTGAGGAGGGCCAGGATTTACTTCAGCAATTTGGGATGGGGGTGTAGGACATGCCCGACCTAGGGTTTCCCCGAGGTCGGGCTTACCCCGTTTCCTGACGGGCCAGGAGTGGTTTCGGGCACGGGTCTGCGAGTCCCTCTCCGAGTGCAGGAATTTGCAAAATGTCCCGTACCCCCGCAATAAAGGCACAAGCCTTCCTGGAACCTTCTCGAACGTTCTCATGCTGTTAAGCGAGGGCGGAGTGCGCCTAACTCCATCAGCTCCTCAGCCTTAACCATGGTTTGGAAAACTCTCGTTGGCGTGGTTTGTGCACGAGAAAACGAAGGTGGTTGCACAATGGGCCGTTTACTTCTGCGCTGTTGTAAACGGGCTTCAATACGTAAGCACTGAATTACCAATGCATCCAGCGTTGAAGCCCGCTCTGCATGGACTAGCTCATCCTTGATGGCATCAGACAAGCCTTCTTGGAATGCAGCCATATGAGCCAGTTCGTTCCAATTAGAGTCCATACACAGCAAACAAAATTCTGCAATGTATTCCTGCAGGGGACGTTTCCCCTGATAAATGTCCCATAACCGTCTAGCCACAGTTTGTATTTTAATTGGGTTTTCGAACATAACTCTCATCTGTTGTAGAAAACCCTGAAAATTGTCCAACAACAGGCTATCTTGAATTAACAAGGGAGTAGCCCATTTGGCAGCCTGTCCAGATAATAGATTAATCATAAATCCTACCTTAGCCCGGTCGTTTGGGAAATCTTCATGCCTCAGAGATATAAACAATTGGCACTGACCCATAAATGCCAGGAACATGTCCATTTGCCCTGAAAATTTCTCCGGCATGGATACCGGGCTTTTCCTCAAGGGAGGGGCTGAGGGAACAGCAGCAAGGCTTTGCAAACTGGAAATATGATTCACCAGTTGTGTCACCTGATTTTGAAGAGTCACATTGATTTGAAGTAGTTGATTTATCTGTTGCTGTTGCTGCTCCACCAAACTCTGCAGTTGGGTTTGGTCTATCTTGTTTTGAAGATGGTTTGTTAGGCTTGAAAGCAAAAATGTTATGTCTCACCTATATTCACAAGTGAGAACAAGGAGTTCCACAGTTCAAAATATTCAAACAAAACAGAGCCAGACTAAAAAAGGGTTAACATTATTATATTCCAGTCCTTGGCAGACTTCCCGGAATCTGTCTGGTAATTCAAAATGGCCATAAATTACAAAAGCTGCTCCACACGTATCCTTTCGATACATCAAACACTTTGCTTCCAAGCAAAGTTTGAGAATCAGCAATCCTCCTTAAATCACTGGATGGGTGTGTCAGTCTCTCTAATCAATGTCTGGCTTGATGTCTTCCTTCAACTTGGCGTTTCATTTTTCTCCTGATTCTAGCATCAATCCACGATCTGTCAGTTTCCCCATTAGAAGCCTCTGACTCATTTTGTGGATCAGTTGCTGGCATGAATGAATTTGAAGGCTCTGGTGAGGATTGTCTGTCCGATAATCTCTCATCCTCCTGGCTCACATCTGTGTCCTCTGATAATTCAGACTCCACATTCACAGCAGGCTCCACCCTTTCATCTTCAGAGTCATCAGAGTCAAAACTCACAGCAGGATCGATCCTTTCAGTCACAACAGGCACGTATATGTGTGTGTGTGTGTGTGTGTGTGTGTATGCATGCATGTATGTATGTACGTATACACTTACACTCCTGGAGAAGGGTTCTACTTTCAACCACAGGGGTAGGCATTACCCCTAAGTACAAATAATAACAATAACAATAATAATAACAGCAATAATAATAGCAATAATAATAGCAATAATAATAATAATAATAATAATAATAATAATAATAATAATAATTATTATTATTATTATTATTATTATTATTATTATTATTATTATTATTATTATTATTTAAAAAAAAATAAAGTCAGAGGCACGAGAATCAGTCCTCCACAATGGAAGGTGACAACGTCTTCCGCTCCAAGACAAATAAGTCCCGAGATAAGTCAGTGGGCCTCAAAAATGCCTCTAAGGCAGCGGATATGGATGCCCATAGACGGCACCAAGCCTTGGAAAGGCAGTTGCAGAAACGGGCCAGGGAGGCAGACAAGATGGCTATGACACAACAATTGGATCAGGACCCAAGTACATTGTTGGGGCCCTTGGACTTATCCACCCAGCCCAGACAGGCTATTTCTGGACAGCCTCCCATTGGCATACCTCCTCCAATGAGCACTGCCCAGCAAATCCCAGAGGCAACCTTCACCTCTATGGCCACCGGTTTAAGACAGGAGGAGGGATTACCTGAGACTATTCCCATCGAAATTAGGCAATGGATGGAGATGGCCATACAAAAGGGCATTGTGGTTGGAGTTCAGCAATCCATCCAGACCAGACACTTTTCGGCTACTTCGGAAGCGGGATCCCTGTCTGCTCGATCCTTTGCACATATGGGATATCATCAAACTCAGGTATTCCCCAATATTCCTGACTTACCAGTCCAGGGTCTTCGGGAGGAGGTGGAATTAGATGACCAGGATGTTCCCATGGAGGTGGAGTCGATCCATCAGATGGACTTGGGGTTGTCAGAGGCTGACCCACTAGAACGAGGAATGTCGGATGACGAAGGCCTCATTCCGGACCAACCTACCTTTTCTGGTCTTTTTCATCCACACCTCTTTAAATCTTTACTGTTCAAAGCAAAGAACACTGCTAAACTAGGTACATCAAGCCCTCATCCATTGTCAACAGGGTCTCAGGATGAATCCGAGGACCTAATATTCTCACAACCGGCTAATAAGGCAGAAACTATTCCTATCCCTCGTATGTTTGCTGAATTAGTACAAAATCAATGGGCATCAGCAGCATCCTACCCAGCCCCAACAGGGTACGATAAACGACATTATAATTTGGCACCAGAGTTTTCAAATTTTCTCAAAACGCCGGAGGTGGATGAGCCCATTGTGGCACTGGCCTCTTCTTCAACCTTTCCCAATGAGGCCGAGGAAGTCCTGAGACAGGAGGAAAAGAGAGCAGAGTTGACACTCCGTAGGGCGCATGTTTCTGACGCCTGGGCCATTAGGGCAGCTACAGCTGTATCCTTTTTTACACAGTCCTCCCTACGATGGATCTTCCACTTGAGGGATATATTGCCGGCGTCAAATGTTAGAGCCAACCAGGACATTGCTAAGATTATTGCAGTGGCAGAATTCTCCGCCGACGCTACATTTACTGCAGTCAAATTCTCGTCTAGGCCATAGCATCTCATGTATCAGCACTGCTATGGCTCAGACATTGGCAGGAGGATACCAAGAATAAATGCAAGCTGGCATCAGCCCCAATATCAGGGGATAAATTATTTGGCAGTGTCTTGGTGCCCCTGCTCATTGAGAATAGAAACAAGAAAAAAGTGCTTCTCCCTCTTTTTCGGAGGTCTGAAAACAGAACGCCCCAGTCATTTCGAAGGGGCTCCTTTTGGCCCTACTATCAAGGCCCATACATTCCCAGATTGCAGAGAACATCAGGCTATAGGCCCAGTTTTAGACAGGATAGGTCAGAATCTTCCGACGGAGGTCAGCGGGGAGGCCAAAACAGAAGAAACCCCAGAGGTACCGGAGGCTGATTTTTTCGTCGCCCAAGTGAGTCCTTGACAGCAGCTCCCATTGGAGGGTGGCTAAAATTGTTTGTTGATCAATGGGACAGCTCCACCTCTGATGCGTGGGTCAGGGACTCTGTTAGGTTTGGTTTGACACTAGAGTTTCAATCCTCCCCCCCTAACTTTTTCATTAGGAGCCCTAAGTCCACGGATCCCATTAAGAAAGTGTTGATGCAGGAGGCTATCAATCATCTTCTGCATATTCGGGCCATTAGAGAGGTCCCATCTGAACAACGGGGTCAAGGCTGTTACTCTCTTGCTTGTGGTCCCAAAGGGTTTGGGGGGCTGGAGGACAATTCTGGACTTCAAACATCTGAACAGATCATTGGTTTATTGAAAATTCAAGATGACTACTCTCCAGTCCATACTGCTCAGCATCAGAGAGAACGATGTCCTGACCTCTATAGATCTGACAGAGCCTTATCTCATATACCAATTGGACCTGCTCACTACAAATATCTTAGATTTTGCTATTGTGATCGGCACTACGAATATATTGCCCTACCATACGGTCTGCCATCAGCCCCTAGGACTTTTATCAAGGGCTCAGCGGCTTTGGCTGCCTCCCTCAGGATCAAATCTATTCATTTACAATGTTATCTGGATGATATTTTAATTTTGTCATCTTCCAGACATCAAGCAAATTTGAATACCAAGATTACTCTGGAGACCCTTCAAGGTCACGGCTTTTCCATAAATTGGGATAAAAGCCATTTGATCCCTTCAACTGGGTTAGTTCATTTAGGGGCAGTGATCGATACTGTGGAGGGCAAGGTTTTTCTTTCTCAGGACAGGTTGAATAGTATCCAGTTTTTGGCCAGAGAGATCAGAGCCTTAAAGAGGGTTTCCCTGGCAGTTCTGTCTCAACTGTTAGGGAAACTGATTTCTTGTATTTCCATTGTGCCTTGGGCTTGATTCCATTTGAGAGATCTGCAATAGTTCCTGCTACCTTTCCAGCGATTCGGAAGAGCCACTTCCAGCATCCGGATAAAGGTACCGCACACTGTTTTCCAATCGCTCCGCTGGTGGTCGGAAAACACGATAAACAAGGGGGTCCTTTCAAGGAACCTTGCAGGGCAATGATCACAACCGATGCCAGCCTGGTAGGATGGGGAGCTCACTTTCAATGCCACACTGCACAGGGAATTTGGACTATTTCTGAACAATCACAAAGCATCAACCTGTTGGAGCTGCGAGCAGTTCATCTGGCGTTACATAGTTTTCTACCCCTTTTCCAATCACGCCACATTCTGGTCTTGACAGACAATATCACAACCAAGGTCCACGTAAACAGACAGGGTGGTACCCACTCCAAACTTCTGATGCTGGAGACGGCCAGGTTGTTCAAGTGGGCCGAGGCCAATCTGTTTTCGCTCAAGGCAGAGCACATAGCAGGGTCGTTAAACACACAAGCGGATTGGCTCAGCAGGGCAACGATAGATCAGACAGAGTGGTGCCTACACCCATATGTCTTCCAGGAAGCAGTGCGGAGGTTTGGGCAACTGGTGATTGATCTATTTGCCTCTCCTCTCAACGCCCAATTGCCCCAATATATTTCAAGGTACCTGAATCACGGGGCGGAGGCCATCAACGCCCTGCGATTTCAGTGGCCTCCCGGACTTCTACATGCGTTTCCTCCACTCCCTGTAATACCCAGGTTGATCCAGAAGTTATTGGAGGAACGAGTGGAATTGATATTGGTCGCCCCTTACTGGCCCAGGCGAATGTGGTTAGTGGACTTACAGGACCTGTCGAGAGAACAACCTTGGAAAATTCTACCATCGAGGGTTTCCCTCTCGCAAGGACCGGTACTTCACTCGGACACACAATGGCTCAGCCTAGCTGTATGGAGGTTGAGTGGAGCCGTTTCAGGACCCAACAGATTTCAGAGGATGCCATTGCCACCATACAAGCATACAGATGGTCCTCAACACATCGTATATACAAGGCCACGTGGTCTGCTTTCTGTCGCTGGTGCCAGGGGTCTAATATCAACCCAACCGCCCCATCAATAGGACCCATCCATTTTAGGACACAAGGTGTCGTCAATGACCATCGGTAAATGGTTGAGAGCCACCATAGCTAAAAGTTACGAATGCCAGTCCATTTCAGTTCCTAAGGACATTTCAGCCCACTCAGCAAGGAGTGCGGCAACATCAGCAGCATGGGCTACACCCTGCTTTCATAGGTGAAATTTGCAGAGCGGCAACATGGGCTTCACCATCGCCCTTTGTCAGAAATTATAAAATTGATGTCTATGCCTCAGCGGACACTTCATTTGGCAGAAGAGTCCTGCAGAGGGTCCACAGAGTTTAGGAGTAGATTTTGATCCAGACGGAGTCCCTCCCTAAGGACAGGCCAAGCTTTGGTATGTCCCACTTCTGGATGCTCTGAACAGTTCATGGGAGAAAGGGCGTTGGTACTTACCTGATACGCCTGTTCTCTGTGAGCTGTGAAGAGCATCCAGCCCCACCCATTTCTTTCCATCTGGTGGGGTTCCGTTCTAGTCAGGGATCTAGATTAGATGATGAGTTCCAGACTTTGGCACTCAGTCTTCGCAAAACTGGGGGATGCTGGGGAGGTGTCCCGTGGAGGAGGAGGAGCATCCCAGAATTTTAAGCCCAGCCTTTCCAGAAGAGACTGAAGCACCTCCCACTTCTGGATGCTAAAGGTATTGTTGCAGGATATAAGCTATTCCAACTAAAGCTGCATTTTGCAATTGACTAAAGGGATTTTGCCAATGCCAATGGTGTTCAAGTGGTATTCCAGATCAGTGGTGGGATTCAAAAAAATTTCTACCGGGTCTGTGGGCGTGGCTTGGTGGGCGTGGCAGGGTAAGGATACTGTAAAATCTCCAGTCAGAGGTGGGATTTTCCTGTTCTCCAAACTACTAAAAAAATTCTGCTACCAGTTCTCCAGAATTGGTCAGAACCTGCTGAATACCACCTCTGCTCCAGATCTTTTGGGATTGCATTTGCAGGTCTTTTATTTTGTGATTTTCTCCAATTCTTTCTCTTTTCCTCTGTTGTTTCCAGGTATGACAATATCTAGACCTTTTTGTCTTTCTTATCATCAATTATTGAATGTCAGGTGGGGTGTGGGAGGTACTTTTCTGTTTGAATTCTAAAATCTCAGAGCCCCTTAGCTTCTTCATTTTCTATTACTTTATCTATTTTGTAATCCCATCAGTTAATTATTGTGATGTTTTGCTTTTTGGGGGGAGTGGGGTAGACCAGTTTTCAAACCTTTTCATACCTTTCTTTCTTTTACTCTTAGTTGTTGAGAAAGAAAAATTGTGGTTAGCCATCATTGCAAACACATTTTACATTCTTTTGCTCATGATGTAAACATGCAGAAAAGATAACATTTACATAAATTTAAATTAATTACATTTATATTTAAGACTCTTTTTAATTGGTTGTTTATTCTGTCAAAAAGACATGGTGCTGATGTGCATGGATCATGAAAATGATCAATTGCAAATTATTCTTTATTCTTTGAAGTCCAACTTCATCAGACCAGTCTTCTATAGTCCAGTATCTTGTTTTTCACATTGTCATTTTGAAGCCTACCAGCAGAATGTAATAATGATGTTCCTCATTAGCAATGTTTATGCATTTACTTGCTGAATGGCCATAGACCAAAAGAATCAACTTCAGTGAACTTGTACAATAGTTGAAGCAAGGCAAAAACAAAGAAGTTAACAGTCTGTAGCATACAGCAAGGGCCAATATGATGTGAATTATATAAATTCACATCATATTGGCCCCACAATATATGAATTAAAGCCAAGAGAGACTGAAAATATGGGTAGCAAACCAGGGGTACAATTCAACCAGTGTAACAACTGGTTCGGTGAGCGTGCAGAGCATTTGTTTACGACCTTCTCCAGCAATCCCTGTGTGTTAAAAAGCTGACACACAGCAATCTGCTGTGCCACGTGAATCAGCTGAGCTTGGAAAGCAGTATATAAAGCACAGCATAGAGCCCAGCCCGGCAGGTGGGCCCAACAGCTGATCCTCGGAGCTACCGGTTCACCCAAACTGCCTGAACTGGTAGAATTCCACCTCTGTAGCGAGCCTTATCCATAGATAAATGGAAGATATTGGAGAAGAGCAGTCAATAGATATAAAAGTGAGTGGAATATAAAACTTAACCCAGATATAGCTATTTCTAGAGCCGAATTGTAGAACAAGCCTATTCCTTTTTGTAACCATTGCCTCAGCATTGTGGTGAAATGTGCACGTGGTGAAGCGGTGGGAGGGAATCTTGGCAGCAGAGAACTTTCCCAAAAGGAGGCAGTACATTTCTTCAGAAAGAAGTATACATTGTTTTACTGAGTAGATTGATAGATTTTTATATAAATGGCTTGTTCATATTATTATGAAAAAGCAAAAAGTTGTGATTGATCCTTATGCCTTATTTTACTGCAATAGACTCAGAAGTCAATGCTTCTTTTTCTTTTATTTTCTTTCTTTTCTTATCCTTCCTCACTTCTCTTTCCCCTCTTCCTCCCCACTACTTTTCTATTTACTTTTGTATTTTCTGTTTTATAATATTTTATAACTCAATAATAAAAGGTGTTTTTTTTTAAAGAAAAGTCTAAATTAACATAGTGTGCAGTCCCAAGCTGGAGGAAGACGGGGAAAGGAGTAGACATTTTAGAATCTTTCATGATATATTTATTAGGGTAGAGAGTTATAGTTTTTGTTTAGCAAGATTCTGTCCATTAGGTGTAAGCAAACAAAGGATTGGACTCAGTTGGATTTCACTATTTGAGACTGGGGCTGAGTATGATGATCTTACAACAGTTGATCTGTGTAGATGGGAAGACTTTACTAAGTGATTCAATGAGTTCAATATGCAGCTATGTTATATGAAGAAGTCTGATTATATGTGCACCTTGGTATCAGGGAGAGGCAATCCTGACATGGAATATTGTTATGTTTGCCTATAGTCACTATTGCATGTTGGCAAGCTCAAAGTAACAAAGTTAGATTATTTTATATATACAGTATTTTTGGATATGTTGGGTAAGGACTCTCCATTTGCATTAACTGGATTCATAAAAGTGTATTAAGTAGAAAGGGTAGGACCAATGAATAAAGTCCAAATCTATTTGCTTTTGAAGAAAGAGTTTTCACTATTCCAAAGTATGAGAAAGGCCAAAGACTCAGCACACAATATTTGCTTTAACCAGAATTTAACTCTGCAAACTCTTAGATGGACCTCAAAAAACAAGTTCCAGTCACAAGGAAGTGCATTTGTAGTTCATCAAGATATAGAGAATGGTCTTTGAACAATTGGGTTGAATTATTACAAGGGTAAATGTGTCCTTGTACACAGAGATGTGTACCATTAGCAGCAAAATTAAGATCTTAATTAATTTCATTGCAGCATGGACATAATTATTGCCCCTAGCAGTATTGAGAAGTATATTTTTTCTAACACAGTGCAGTATATTGCCACCATGGTTTCCATTGGTACCCTTGAATTTTATACATTTATTTCCCTATAAAATTTTCTTCAAACCAATCTCAAGTCTTGGCAACTTCATGGACATGTTGTAATGGGAAGAAAGAATAATCTTGCAGACAGGAAAAAAAAAAAAAGCCTCTACCAAGACAAAAGTCAGATAAACAAAATCTGAGTCTAGAGCAGAACTGTAACCTGAGAAAACATTTAGACAAAACAAAACTCTCCCTAGTTGTCATAAAGATAAAGGGAGGAAGAGGGGAAATATGCTCATACTTGCAAGACTCTGTTACCAGAACCAGTAAAAAAATGTATGACCTTGATTTCCTAGTCAAGTCTGCCTTGAAGGTCTAGAGTACATACATCTAGTTTTCTTGGTAATAGTATATAAGTATATAAGTTGTTAGTTATCTTTGCTCTATGAACAGTGGGCTTAACAGGCTGGTTCCTGGCTTTATCTGGCTGTATACAATTAGGAAAAATTGGGATCAAGCTTGTGTGGCAAGTCTTTACAGTTCTTAAAATACTGCTCCTTGATAGGTTAGTTCACACATCACATTTATTTAGGCTTATAATTAAAAATTCTTATCTGCCCAGTGGCTCTTCCTGCAAGCAGTGTGGCTAGCTTGTGTGATTTATTTACAATTACCGTATATACTCGAGTATAAGTCGACCCGAATATAAGTCGAGGCACCCAATTTTACCACAAAAAACTGGGAAAACTTATTGACTCGAGTATAAGTCGAGGGTGGGAAATGCAGCAGCTACTGGTAAATTTCAAAAATAGAAATAGATACCAATAAAATTACATGAATTGAGGCATCAGTAGGTTAAATGTTTTTGAATATTTATTTCAAAGAAAAAGAGTAAACTAGCTCTGTAAGTGGAAAAGAGAGCCAACAAAACCAATATGGTATCAACAATAACTTTAAAAGTACAAAAACCTTAGCTCAATCAGCAACCAAGCTAAAACACAAAAGTTAAAATCCTTCAAAACTGGATTCCTCCTCATCATCTGTATGTCCAAACAGAGTCACTCTCTCCCTTGCAAGAAAAAAGCATGTGTATGTGCTGCATGTACATCCTGTTTTGGAGAGCCACCATCTCTTTCACAGCTCTCCCTCATGCCTCCATTGCATGTGCACACATGCCACGGCTCAGTAGTAGGTCAACATACAGATGTCACACTAGGTTCCCTCCTCAAAAGGAACATCCAACCTTTCTTGAGAAGTACAAACTTCATCTGTTCAGGATTGTGGTGACAAAGGTGAAGGAGGATGGGGCTGAGAGAAGGGAAGGGAAGAAAAGATCATTGACAGGGAGAAAGACAGGGAGAAACACCTGGAAGTGTGAGCCCTCGAGTTTCCTTAGGGAAGACCAGACAACAAGGGGAGAGGAGAGGAGGAGGAGGAAGAGGAGAGTTAAAAAAAAAAGAGTGGGAAGCGAAGTCACGCGTGCCATCAAAGCCAGGGGGAAGTGGGGCTTTCTCCGCCTGCTGCCGCCAGGGGAGTGCGGGGAAAGGGGGTTCGTGCTGAGGCTCCGCAAGCGATTACCAGATTTGCAGCTCCGTTTGTTGGTGAAGCTGGAAGCGCGCAACGCAGGAGCTCGCGGGGACCCCAGGCGCCCGTTAATGGGGAAGAAGAGGCCGCTTGGGGTCGCCAGGCTCAGGCAGCCTCCCCCACCCCCCCCAGCAGCGAAGAGCTGCTCCGGTGGCTCCCGCCACGGTGCAGCCAGGCACTTTGTCTCGCTGCCCCCGGAGCAGCTCTTCGCTGCTAGGCTAGGGGGTGGCGGAGGCTGCCTGAGCCTGGCGGTTTCTTTGCGAAGCTGGAAGCGCGCAACACAGGAGCTCGCGGGGGCCCCAGGCGCCCGTTAATGGGGAAGAAGAGGCCGCTTGGGGTCGCCTGTGTGTCCCTCAGCGGGTAGACAGCCGCGGCGGCGATGCTGCCCTGGAGGCGCGATCAGTTGCAGCCACGCCAGCGCAGGCCAGGCATGGTGCCGTAGCGGCTGACTCGAGTGTAAGCCGAGGGCGGTTTTTTCAGCACAAAAAATGGGCTGAAAAACTCGGCTTATACTCGAGTATATACGGTAACTAATCTATGGCATTGAAATGTGGGGCTCAGATTATTTCTATCAAGAAAAGCTAGAGGGTATAAACTAAGAGAAGTGAGAGCTACATTTTCTAGGTAGCACCAGTTAGAAATAGCCTCTTCATTGTGTTTGAATGGGGGGCGGAGTGTTTAAGTTTAAAGTGTAATAACCACGCTACTTATGAGAGGAGCCAGCAGGCCTCTTCAACATTGATTATGCAAATAACTACATCTGTAGTGGAAAGGGTTTCCTAACCTATACACTCGGGTTATTTGTGATGCCATTGCTTTGTGTTCTGTGTTTATTTATTTTTGATTCTTTCAAGTCAGCCTTGAACTCTTGGTGATTGCCTGTGTCCTGGCAGTTTTCTTGGCAAGATTTTTGGAAGCAGTTTGCTTTTGCCCCTTCCCAGGACTGAGAGAAAGTAACTGACTGACAAGTTACCCAGCTGGCTTTGGGCCTCAATTGGGACTAGAGCTCATAGTTTCTCCCAGTTTCTAGTCCACTGCCTTTAACCTCTATATCAAATTGGGGTTCATCTATTTATGCATGGTGCAAACATTATTGATTATTCTTTTGTTTTGTCTCTCTCTGTCTCTTTCTCTGTGTGTATGTGTATGTTTAAAAAAATGGATATTGTTCTTTAATTCCTGCTTTGTTTTTCTTTGCCTCCCAGTCTTAATTATTTTGACAGTTTACAAAGATTACACATAAATAAAGTAATCTGCTAGCAAAATACTTTGTTCTACTAATTCCTATTTACCAAGTTCCTAAACTAAATGTACCTGAGAAGAAAGTTCTTTAATTTCCTCCTGCCATTCTGTGTCCTGCTGTTTTATACTCAACAGTTGTTGGCTTTCTTTTGGGATGCTGTTCCTCCAGGCAGTTTTTGAGGCTCAAAAAGAAACAGAAAAGTCCAAACCTTTCTTTTAAAGGAATTTGTACAAACCTCTCTTTGATGCATAACAGAGCTTAGATTAAAATCAATGCAAAAGTTACATCAGAAGAAAATAATTATCAATATTGTGTACAACCTCTAAATTTTCTAAAACAAAGCTGCTTTCAAGTTTTTCACATGTTAAAACACAAGGGGAGAGCTTTGACCTGATTCTCTGGGGATATTCTTTTAGAAAATGTTGTTTCTTTGATTCCACCCACCCACCCCTGTCAAGATTTTATATCATGCTCTTCTTAAACAATTTCTTTAAAGCATCTAGAAATAAAATTGAAAATACAACAAAACAGGTCACAAAAACAGGCTAGGCTCTTAGCTATGCAAATAAACAGTAAGATAAAACAGTTTCTGAGAAACCTTACTTCACTCTGGGAGAGGGTGAAGGAAGATGTTATACACAGTATTTGTTAAGTACAAGAGTTTAAATTTTATCTCTTAAATATTGGGGTAGAGGATTTTTTCCCCTTATACTGCGAAACACGCACCCCCAATTTGTAATCTGAAATGGTACAAACCCACCCACCCCTTTTTTTTTTACTACAGCATGTAATCTATTGTGTGCTATCTCCAAAGCTGAACTGCTGGGCAGATAGATAAATATAACTGGAATAAAGAACACACAGCAAGAGAAACTTAGTCTTTCTTGGTAGACATTTCAGAAAAGTTTTGCAAAGTTTATTTTCTACACCTAACACAAAATTACTTTTCCTTATATTCGGTTTTTCACTATTTGTTTGCTGTGGAAAAAAAACACCTCTTTCCAAAGTTTCAAAGGTGGAAAATGAAAAGTTTCTTAATCTTTAATATCAGAAGGGTTCATCACCAAGATCTAGTTGAAGAAGCAGTTCCTAACTATTTGCAGCTAAGTGATAAATTTGTTGGTTCACCTCTCTCATTCATTGTTTCCTATATTTTCTCATTTCCTTTCCTATCTATACATCACTTTACCACTTAGTAAAATGAACACATCTTTTTCTATCTTCTTCTTTCCAAACTGTTTAGAAGTCTCATCCAGACATTGCAGATAAACTGAAAGATACCAAGCTTTTCATTGTCAGATTTTCCTGACAAATAAATAACATGCGATCCTTCAGAAGTTGATGTACCTATTTATTTTGTTATAGTACAATGAATGGCTGACTTGATCTTAATCTCATGTGTTGGTTTGTTCAAGTGATGAGATGGGAAAACCTTTGTACCAAATACAAAAATTACACAGCTGCTGATCTCAAACATGAGTATTTATGGCACATGTCTAGTATAACCGAAATGATATTGGTATATCTAGAGTGTGCTAGTCTTTATGTTTAAATTAGCCCAAGATAAATATAAAAATGGTTATATATTTTTGTCTCTGTGTTATCTGCTCAAATTTTTCTCTTTTAAACTTTTTAAATCAAGTTTTGTTTGACTGATTATTTAAGCAGAATGCTACAGAATTCCATTTTTACAAGCTCACAAATAACTATGGCAGCACAGCATGTGTGTTGTGCATTTTACAAATATTTTTGGCCTATGAAATACATCCCCATGATGATTTTATTGCACTTATGGCAAAGTTTTTTAAGCTCATACCTGCTTGTGGCTGTTTTCTTAGTGGACTTCTTGATAAAGATTTTTACAATAATTATTTCACAATGTGAGAAGAAGAGAGCTGATAGTTGTTTTTATTGCACTGGAATGCTGTCATACATGATTCCACAGGGATCTATTGGTTTAGATGGAGCCATATTGGAAACTCTGAAACTGGCAGTGAGATAGGTTACGGTGATGGACAAAGATAAAAACAGATTTCTCTGTTACTGGCAGGTGCTGATTGGAATGGACCTCATCTTATCTTTAGCTGACAGCATTGCAGTTTAGTTCTTTTGAAGTGACAGCAACAGTGGGGGCAAACTTGCAATCTGGCCTTGTGATTTGGAAAGGAAACTGCAGCCAAAAAAGAACATTCAGTTCATTGCAGTTTCCATTACAAGTAGAATGCTTCTAGAGAAACAGGATGGTCAGATGGAAGTCTGTTTACTATCCATTTCTCATGCAAGATTCCTTATATTTACAAATAAATATATAAATATAATATTGAATATAATATATTTAATTCCTTATATTTACAAATATATCTTCAATAAACAGAATGAGAGACAATTTTCCAAGTAGTGTATTGTTTTTACTGTATGTTACTTTCTTATATCAGGTGGAAATATCAAAAGAACATCTACATCTGCTTTATGAACTACAGATAAGGCTTCACATATGTTGATCATGTCAAGCTGTAGAATGTCCTACAACAGTGGTCACCAACATCCGCAAAAATTTTTGGTGGTCCGCAGAAAAATTTTTTGGTGGTCATCCCCATAACAATTAATCCAGGCTGTGCAGGAACACAAGGCTGTGCCACCCACATGGCCCATGGGAACATAAGGCTTGCGTCGCTTGCATTGTGAACAATAAGAGGTAGTGAGGGGAGGGGGGAAAGGGCAGAGGGGGGAACTTGCCCCATGTGCCCCATGCGCCTTGCCTGGCCACCGGGCTGTTTCTTTCCACTTCTTTCTTCTGCTTTTGACTGCATGCAAGGAAAGCAGCAGAAATCTTCCTCTCCCCCAAACTCCGCCAGAAGTGAGCCTTTGGGACCCTGTAAGGCATCCTGCTCCAAGAGGAATTTTCCTGCAGACTCTGCTGCTTCTGCTTTTACTGTAGAGACCCTGGGAAAATCCCCCCCCAAAAGTCTGCAGGAATATTCCCCACCCTGTTTTCCTACCAATCGATCATTTATTTGGGACTCCAGCTCCGTTCTCGGGGGGGCGGGGAGAGACTTTTGGATTCATGCAAGGAAAGCAGCAGAAGTCCTTCTGTCCCTCAAACTCCACCAGAATGGTGCAGCCTCTTGGAACAGGATGCCTTGCAGGGTCCCAAAGATTTGTTTCTGGCAGAGTTTGGGGGAGAGAAAGAAAGACTTCTACTGCTTTCCTTGCATGCAGCCAACAAAGAAGCAGCAGAGACCCTGGGAAAATCCCCTCCCCCCAAAATGCAGGGAAGTCCCCTATCCTGTTTTCCTACCGATCGATTGTTCTTTATTTGATATTGCAGGATACCATCTTTCCCCCCCCCCCCAACCAAGAACGGAGCTGAAAAGTAGGTTAGTGAAGGAATGTGGAGGGGGTGGGGGGGGTGAGGGACCTGTGTGTGTGTGTGTGTGTGTGTGTGTGTTTGAGAGAGAAAGACAGAGAGAAAACATCACTACCAGCCCTCCAAGTTTAGATTGGATCTCTCGCTCTTTCTCTTTCCCCCAGCCAGCAGTGGTGGAGCTTCAGTGCTTGGCCAGCAGGGAGCCAGGCAAGGCCACAAAAAAGCAGCCCGGAGGTCAGGCAAGGTGTGTGGGGAAAAAAGTAGGACACCCCTCGAAAAGATGGCCTAGCCATTTTTTCAGGAGTCAAAAGAAAATAAAGCCAAGAAGAGAAATGAAATTGAATAGGAGTAAAGAGAAATAATGAGAAATTTGCTGAAAGATATTTGTGTGTCCATATGGAGATGGGATAAATTGGAATTATGCTGTATAAAAATAATGTTTTGTTTGACTTGTAAGGATTTACAATGTTAAGAGGTTTTATGTGTTTATGTATTTAATGGTTAATGATGTGTTGTTTTATCTTTAAAATTAATAAAAATTTGTTTCAAAAAAAAAAAAAGAAAATAAAGCCCTGTCTTATTTTCTAAGAAACACGGTAGAAGGTAAGACCAATGGTGGGGGAGGATAATCCACGCCGGGGTGGCTTGCTGACATTGGTGGGAAAGTTGGTCTCATATTCCAGAGCTGAGGTAGTTACAGGACTGGCCCTTTGGTCATCCAGGAGCAGCTCCGGGATGACCAAAGGGCCAGTCTTGTGACTACTAAAGCTCTGGAATATGGGACCAACCTTCCCACCAATGTCAGCAAGCCACCATCAGTCAAAATTCATATTAGTGGTCTGCGCGATTTAAAATGAGTTTGCTAGTCCCTGAGGTCCAAAAGGTTGGCAACCCTTGTCCTAGAAAACCTTGGGATGCCAACATTGGTGATCAAGTTGATGCAGTCACTGAATACAAATCAAGAGCACCATATGGAGAATTGATGGGTTTAAAATAGAGAAAGGAGCCTTATAAGGTTGCATTCTTTTGGTTTTTTAAAAATTCAATTTGTATGTTTAAGTGATCATGAAGAAGTTAGAACTTGAAGAATCAAAAATCAGAATTAAGGTTGGAAAAAGGAACAATTTTCAAAATGCTGACAATACAACTCCCCACTTCAAAATCAAAGAAGGCCTAAAACATCTGTTCAAAAGAATTAAAGAAGAACGCAAGAATGTTGGCCTCTCGCTGAATGTTAAAAAGAGTATAAGCTTATGATCCCTGCATGAATCAAGTATGAAAAGGCAACAACATCACCCTCACAACTAAATGTACATTAGTTCATACTATCATGTTTTCCATAGCTACCTAAACTTGGACTATGAAAAAAGTAGCAGAACAATTTATTCATTTGAGCTGTTGTGTTGGAGAAGGCTACTGCATATTCCTTGGACAGCAGAGATGACAAGCAAGTACTGGAGTATATAAAGCCAGACACATCACTGGAAGGCAAAATCACCAAGTTATTGCTTATTTCAGCCATGTCACACGATCAAATTCATTCCAGCTATTTATTTTAGAATGTTTATATAGCTGCCTACTCACTCACAGTGATTCTAGGTGGCTTACAAACAGTAAAAACACAAAATAGAAAATAAAAATAAAAAATATTAACCCACCCACCACCCTCGCAACAGCACATGATTAAATAAGCCATTTGATGAGCTCCATTGCACTCTGGCATCCCCAGGCCCGCTCGCACAACCAGATCTTTAGCGCCTTCTGAAAGTTTGTCAACATGAGGACCAGCCTAATTTCTGTAGGGATGATGTCCCAAAGGAGGGGAGCCACCATGGAGAAGGCCCTTCTGGGTCCCATCAGATGTACCTCCTTAGAGGTTGGGACCCACAACATTCCTTCCCCCCTTGCTCTAGTGGGCCAGGTGGATGTGACCAGCAAGAGACAGTCCCTCAGACAACCTGGTCCCAATCCATGAAGGGTTTTAAAGGTGACAACCAGTTATGCTTGGAATAGTCAGCTGTAAAAGAAAACGAGACTGTCATAAAACTTAGTGGTTAGACATTTTCAAAGTTAACACCAACCAGGGCATAAAAACAACTGAAGGAAGCTGTACAAGATCAGAAATTGTGGAGAGAGATATTCCGTAGAATCTCTGGGAATCGGACAGGATTGAAAGAATATCAACATCATTATCTTCCTGTAAAATAATTAAATCATTGTGTATATCACATAAACATTTATTGGGTAAAACCAAAAATATAGCAATCAAACAGAACAGCAGTGACAAAACTGTCCCAAATTGCTGAAATATAAACATTTCAGAGATGTGAGAAAAAAACAGTAAAGAAAAATATTTGATACACCCTGAGTTTCAATTTAAGAAAGAAAAAAGCAGAAATAATGCCAAAAATTGAATACTTGCCATTATACCGAATGCTACAAATCACTATGTTAATGAAATAAGCTATTACTCTTAACTTAACATTAGATTATGAACTAATTTTATTAGGATGCTGGGAGTTTATTAATAATTTTTATTAGGTACGAGACAGAAAGGTTAAATCAAAATTTTAGGTGAATTTTAGGCATAGCTTCTGTCCACTCTAATGTCTAAGCAAGTCCACTGTTTGAAGATCAAAATCTAGTTGTAAAACATTAAATAGAATAATTTAATTATCATTAAAATCAAAACCTTGAGGGTTAACACAAAGAGCAATTATCTTAGATTTGTTATGCATTCACTGGTTACACACAGAAGTTGAAAGGAACATGGAGAAAAAGAGAATGCTGATTTTTATCTCAATAAATGATCAAGTGAACAATAGGAATATTTCTCCTGGTTGGGAGAGGTGCTTTATTTCTCCTTCAAACAGGCTTCTTGATTTCAAGGTAAAACTCCAAACATAACCTGCCATCACTAATCCGCAACCTGAAGATGCCACTTCTTGAAATATGGTACTTCAAATTGACATCCAATCACCACTAGATGCCATCAGCTTTGAAAAGAAAAAACTTAACTTTCATCAACTGTTTTATATCAAGGTGAATAATTCAAGTGATACTTATATCACTTGATCATCTTAACAAGGAAGAATTGTGAAGAGAGCAAATAAGGCCTTAACAGCAACAAAATTCTGAAGGAATCAAATAATATATTCCACATGGAAAGAACAAAAGGATGGTTATGGACAGGGAGAAAGTCTTCTTGCCTTACAAAAGCAAGCAGTCAGGCTAATAACAATTGCAGTTAACAATTCAAAGCATTAGCAGTATTCAGTGTACAAACTTGTAGGACAATACATTCAATTTTTAAAAATTTACTAACTTTTACTGGTGGTAAAGTATTAGTACAAAAAAAATTGCTAATAATCACACAAATAGAATCATATCAGTGCAAAACATTTATCATAAGGGAGGCTAATAATATAAACTTTATGGTTGGAGAAAAATGAAACAGGGATACATGAATTTGGCTAACAAGGTAAAAATAAAGCAGACAAAATCCTTCTCGGAATTCTTTCCGGTTCTGAGTGGTGGCATCTGTTAGGGATAACATTGTTTACCCTAACTGGTTTAGGTAAAATAATAAATATGTTATCATGGTTTATTAGTTAAAGTGTCTGCAACTTTAACTGTAGGAATGTAATTAAGGGAGTGGTTGTAATAGCACCATAAAAGAAGCAAAACAACAGCAGCTTGCTCTCTCTGGCTTGATGATCCCTAATTAATGGATAGTTTGAAGACTGCGTTTTTCTCCTACTGGAAAGGGAGAGAGAAAGGACTGATTTATTTGTAAGTGAACTGACATTGGATATTCTACACGGACTTTGCTAATTGAATATCCTTGAATGGACTGACTAAAATGATACATGACCAATGGACTCTTATTTTGACTATGCTATAAACTCTAAATGGAATAAACTATATTTTGATAGCACAAGCGTATCTGTTATTTTTACTGTATGTTAACAAACATACAAACTTATCTCACTCATTTATCTGTGTGCCTATTTGACTAACGCTGCACATTCTGTTTAGCTTGTCTCCTTAAACCTGGTTGGGGAACACAGGCTTAACAGCATCTTCCTTATTTATACTGCAGAAGTAGCAGGGAAGGATTGAAGCTAATTATTTGTAGCATTGTTTCTTTCTTTGATGCAGAAAACATAAATCTGGTAGAAAATAATAGTGATAAGTTAACAGGAAAAATCTCAGCATATAACCTTTTGCTTTTCAGCTGTAAATTGGAGAGACAGGATACCATAGCAAGCAAGGTAAAAAGAATTGGAGTTCTGAAATGAGTGATGGCCATTAGTCATTCATTTCAGCTAGTGATAGATCCATGTAAGGTACCTACATATGATCTTATGAAACATCTCAGAGATATGCTAAAGGTGGTACCTTATTAGTCACTGAATATAAAGAGGTTGTCCGAGTAAAATACCAAAGGCTGCAGCAATTTGCTGTTACCTAAATATCCTGCTACTTTACTTATTGGATTTATTATCCACTGCAATTTCAGGACACTTAGTAATATACAGTGAAGTGGAAAAGCAGATATCAATAGAGTAGGCAGCCATCTAAACTGACCTGAACTCTTTACAGAACTCTGAAGAAATAAACTTTCTGGAGGAAAGAGAGCTGACAGAAACGTCAGGGGCATAACTCCAAAACAAAGCAGAGAAGTTCAAGGAAGTGTAAGAGAAGGATCATAACTTATGCAAGATCTGGGAGGATATGGGAAATATTTCCCACATTTCAGCCAAGTTCAGAATTCCAGCTTTATTAAATGAAACAGGTGGATGTTTCACCCACAAGGACATGGGGAAACTTCAGAGACAATGTATTGTGCCCAGGAAATTTTGTAAGCTTGGCCCTATATTCTTCAAAATGGAAACCTAGAGTGGATGGAACTAAGGAAAAGCAACGTTTTTGCTGATCTAAGTATGACAGAGACTTGACTGGCTATCTAAAACTATGTGGGATCTGGCAAAGAGTGAGACATAGCACAGACAGGATAAAGATGTCCTCACATCCCATGGAAACAATACTATGTAAAATATTTTGTTCATTTTGAAAGGGTAAAAGATAACATGTGCAAAAAGAATAGAAGCTCTTTATCGCATCACTGTGACAGTAGTGTTTAGCTGGAAATAATTTTGCAATTATATAAAATTTCTTTTAAGCTCCCAAGCCCGCACAATATGTGGCACACCAAACTGAGAATACAGTCCTAGTTTTCTATTGTATTTTGCATGACAACCACCTTGTGTTTGCAGTCACAGACAGATGGTTTATCAAGGTTTGCAGTTATGCCTTTCTTGGATATTTTTAGATTTGTTCTTCTTTCTAAACGTGTGTGTGTCTATATAGACACACACACGTTTAGAAAGAAGAACAAATCTAAAAATATTGTCCTTCGGTGAGTGAAGTATTCTAATTTAATTGAATCTGGTATTTTCTTCAGCTACTCTGCCTAAGTGCTAAATACATGTGGAAGAATGGACAAAGTATAATATTCCAACTAACTCAGCATGACATCTCAGTTCTTTCTGATAAATGATGGTGGCATGTGAAGAGTTATAATTGCTGCATGTGTCCTCTAACTGAAACATTGCTGGTAGAAGCATGTTCAGAGGCACCCAAGGCCAATTCCCGTTGAACAGGGCATTCTAAAGTGGCTAGAACCACCCATCCCAATGTATTCACTGATGCATCCACAGGCAGAAAAAATGTTCTCTTTGTCCAGGAATACTTTATCATGCCTCCCCTTTCTGGAGTCATACAACAAAGTCCAGAAGGCAGAATGGGAATCCCTAGAACAAGAGTCAAAGGTTAAAGCTTCCTGCATAGCTTCCTGAAGGTGCTCACTTCCTCCCAAAAGATGCACACATGGCAGCATTGGTATGGGAACCATATTAAATCAAGACAACAACAATAACAACCAACCACGCACCCAGAAGATAGAAAATCCTCTAACACAAAGCTCATGAGATATAGCTATAGATAATATGGCTACCACTGGTATCTCCAATTTGCTATTTTGGCCATCTCAGCCTCATAGTACAAGTGAAATTAACCTTTAGGAATCCAGTTCCATTCTGTTCTATAAACCTTATCTGCAAGGTTGAGTATTTCATTTCATCTTTAGAGGATAATTGGCACAAATTGGATATCAGGTAAGCAATAAAGAAGTATCTGAGCAGAACAGAGGAATTAAGAATTTCAGACAATCTCAGTCTCTTTCTGACAGACTCACCTGGGCCCCAAAGCTTTACAGAACAGCTTCAGGTGGATCAAAGCTTGCATCAAAGTAGCCTACAAGGTTCAAAATAAGCCTGCCACATAGAGAATTGAGATCCCCTTCCCTAGAATAGGTTTAGCTACTGTTCACATCAAAGCACCCAGGACGTATCTGTAGGGCTGCACGTGATCTTCCTTTATAAAGCATTACAAATTTGATTCTTACGCCTAGGATGAAATCTTCTTCAGCAGGTTGCTACAGAATACAATTTCCAGAAGGGACTGGAGTGTTTAATCACCTGCCCCTAAAGATAGTTCCGATATGATTTGGATATCTGGCTCTCCCAAGGTGCTTTTCAAAAGGCAGCTTGACATTTTGATTTTTTTTTCCTTGAAAACATTTCACTTCTCATCCAAGAAGCTTTTTAGCTTGAGAAGTGACAAGCAGAACGTTTTCAAGGGGAAAAAAACCAAGAAAGTCCAATTGCCTTTTAAAAAACACCTTCACCATGACCTGGATGATTGACCTCCATAGACACAATTCTCTGGCTCTGCCATAGGAAAACTGTATATTGTTTGTTAGGATATTCAATTTTATAGCTGGAACAGTAAAATGTACAATAGGTCAGAGCACACAATTATAGTTGATGAGTTGGAGAGTGTTCACTCATACATGAGGCAATCTACGCTATGATTGGTTACTGTGGGTGTTTTCCCCACCTTTTTTCTTCTATGTACACTATATACTGTTGAATTTACCTCCTGATTGTTCCTGTGTTCCTGGCTATCTTGCCTGCTGTAAATATAAATGTAAAATATATTTATTTATATACAACTACAAGTTTGTGTCTCTGACTTCATGTGGACAGCTGCTTTGCAATTCCCTGACATTGTTTTTACAGTGGAGAGATCCTTTTTTAGGGAAAGAGGCAGGGCATCTAGCCCACCCATATATTAAAGATACAGAGAAAGGGGACTTTATGAGATTTGCAAGCATATATTCTAAATTTATAGTTCCTAAGTTTTTTGTACTTTGAGTCTACTCTTTACTTGCATTTCTTCCCACCAGTTGCATTTTCAAAACTTTTCCTAGCCTTGCACCCAAGTCAGTAGAAAAATGATACTTACATGGATGGCCTGTCTCTAGCGTAGGAAAAGGGCTTTCTTGGTAAGTATAGTGTGGTGTTCTCTGTTGTGGTTTAGACCTAGAACAATTGTTTATTCAGTTATGAGTAGTTTTGCAAAATTGTAATGAATAATATAAAAAGAAACATGATAATTCATGAATAATTTTAGCATGGCTTCTCGCTTATATTAGTTTCTTAGGTTTATTACAAGATTTCATACATACATATATACATACTTACATAGTACACACATACATACAGAGAGAGAGAGAGACTTAGATCCATACTTCAACTTCAGAAATATATGTATTTTAAATATTTTGATGTATTTAATTTATTTCTGTAGTCATATGGAATTATTCAGTGATAACTCTTCAGAGGACATTTCTTTGATGATATTTTTAATGGAATGTATATGAGTTTTCTTTATAAAAATATTTTAAATAATAAGAAAGAATGCAAAGCATGTACCATGGGTGTGGGATTTATTCCAGTTTAACCAAGGAATCGCTTTCTATTTTTTTAAATAGGCTCTTTCAGCTTCCATTTCAGAGATTTTAATTCTCCCAAAATTGCCATATTGAAGTCTTAATTTCTTTCTATAACTGTGCTCCAAGACCTTTTATGATGATGAGCAAAATTAGTCTTTTTAGCAAGTAATTACTTAAATTACTTTAATTATCTAATAATGTAACGTCAGCAACAAAAATTATATATACTCTAGCAGAACCATTATAATGCTGATGAAAGTAATTGTTAGACCCTAAATACTAGCCTATTTTTTCCCAAAGCCAAGAATTTGTACGATTTCAGTGTTCCTTGCTTAGCATAATTTGGCTTCAGGTGTTTATCATACCAGTCAGTGATAGCTAGAAAGGTATTTGGTATAATTAATTAAGTGATTCATAATTACTGAAACATCTGTCTGAATTAATCCCAGCAAAGTAACTGATTTATTCAACTAAAATATTCTCATAATGTGTTTGACCATATTGTTCCCTTGGAATAATTGGAAAGGCACCTTAGAGAAATTTATTTTCATTTTTTTATTTATATATTATATGTCATAGATCTTTAAAAATATATTTTGGAATGAAGCTTTTGGGTTGCACTTTAATAGCATTGGATTCTTATAGTAAACTTATTTTTCTTTCACCTGCTTGTATTGTATTTTCTGGCATGGTAATGTTTTCTCCAGTTCAGTTATATCATCCTCACTTCTCAAAGAAGTGACTAAGAGCATTAGAGTAATAGTTTATGCTTGAATTGATGGAACAATTAATTTTGCTTAATTTTTATCAAGCTAGCTTTTGTTTTATGATTAAATAATTCTCTCTGATGCAGAAATAAAATTGGTTTTCTATTTATGATGAACATAAAGTATTTGGAATTGTGCTTTGAAGTATCTTTGAGTTTCATTATATCACAGAAAAGCCAGTTATTCATACTCTAGGGCTATTTGTACATTTGTCAGTTTCTGTCTGTGACTGTGGTGTGTGTGTGTCACTAGGTTCTAATAGCAGAATTGCAGAATCAAAAGTTACTGTCTCATTTCTTACATTTTAACATTTAATGGTGAATGCAGTACTCAA
The DNA here is from genome assembly GCA_033807585.1 of Hydrophis major. Classification (NCBI taxonomy): domain Eukaryota; kingdom Metazoa; phylum Chordata; class Lepidosauria; order Squamata; family Elapidae; genus Hydrophis; species Hydrophis major. The sequence continues at coordinate 247,723,181 of CM066328.1, read as the reverse complement.
AATGTATTTATTGAAGCCAATGCTGCCTAAGGGTTTTTTCCCCCCATTCTGTTATTCCTTAATTGTTTCTAATCAGCCTTCCATGTTTTGACATCCAAATGGTATTGGAAACAACAATGTTTTATCTAATGCAATTGCATGGCTAATTTGAAACAAAATCTAACAACTTTCAGCCCTATTTGACCTATTTAAATTAGGAATAAAGTGTAAAGTGACTAACTCTCACTTTAAGCCAGTGGCATCCAGGCTAAAACAGTTGTGACAGTGGAGGGATAATGTTTCATGCCCCTGTTCTATATTAGGGAAAATGTTTCTTCCTTATATATGCCACATCATGTGATGCTTTGATGACAACTATGATGAACTGTTCATCGCACAATAATGCTTACTATTTAGAACTATTTTCAATGACCTCTGATCATGAACGTAACACACAGTGACCCAAAGAATAGCTTTATGACTGAGGAGGATTAAAAAAAACAATATTTGAAGCAGCCAAATCGAATATGACTTGGAGTTGTTTTAGCTGATTGATAGAATCTTGCTTGGGGGCTCTGTTTAATGATACGACTGCAAACAGTTTTGACTTGGGGGTCTATAAGGCAGCAGAATTTATATTTAGTCCTGCTCAAAATTATTAGTTCAAAGGAACAGTGATCATTCTTTTTATAGGAAAAGTTAAAGAAGGGAATAAAAAAAATGCTTTTCCTTCCATGTACCGTTCCATTAATTTAAAAATAGCAACCAGTCTTGGTAAACTACTTTAAGTATAATGGATAAGAGACAGATTTCCAGTTGACCATTGGTTTCTTTATCACTTTCAAGAAGTGCTGAAAGATTATTTGTCAGATTTGCAAGAGGGGATTGCATTTGAAAGAAGTGGTATGATAGGCCTTCAAAGGAATTTCACAAGTTTCCTTTGTTTAAGACTGAAAGTCCATCTGTCTTTCTACATCAAGGTATCATAGCAAATGGAAGCCATTGTGTTCATGAGCTAACTTCAGAAGAACAGATGTGTGAAAAGAACCTATAAAAATGGACACCTTTTTTATTTCAAAGAAAGCTCAGGTTTTACTTTACTATTGAATAGATATCATTTCAAAGTCACTTTGAAAATTTAATGTTTTGTGATATAGGAAAACTTCACTGGAAATAAAATTGAGGGTTTTTTTTAAGTACTAATCAAAGTTGATAAATGCTTTGTTGTGAATTCTAATTATTCCTGTTTTCTGTACTGCATTTCTGAAGGGATTAGTAGAATAGTAAATATTGTACAATCAGCAAAAACAAATATTGGAACTAGCAGATTGAAATCAATTTTTGCACATTTAAATAGATTAAAACTGTTTAAGGGAAAGGGTATATTTTAAAATAGTTTCTTGATCATTTATTTTAGTAGTATGATCCACTAGACCAAACTGCATCCCCTAAACTATATATGCAAATTGGTGTCACACCCTAGCCTCCAGTTCATCCTCAGAAGAAGGAAGGTGCTTGGTACAGGTAGTACTTGCTTAATAACATTAATTGTGACCAGAAACTCTGTTATTAAAGGAGGCAGTTGTACAATATGACATCATGACTAATGATTATGATGATTCGTGATGACTGTTGTAGCGATTACTGTTATTTATATCACAATACCCTTTACCCTGAAACACTGTAGACTGAATTCCAGGTCAGAATAAGGAACTCGATTGCTAATACAAATACAATATAGATATAAACATTACAATAACTGTTCAGTTGCAATAGATTATAAGAACACCTTGTACAGAACATCTTATATATCAGAATACCCAAACCAGGATCTCGGACTAGTTATTTGCTAATGAGTCAGAAATCATGGTTACTTTTTGGTTTTTGTTCTATGAGACAGGCTATCAAAAGATGACATGATAAACAAACTGCAAAGAGCAATCCTATGATCTGTTTATCTGCTCCTTCTGACAGGAGGAGCCATGCAGGAACAATTATACCATGCATGCTACATTAGTTTTGTTCATAGCAAGCTGGATGTCACTGAATTTCTAACTTATTGGATTATAGCCAGTAGCTTGTAAGTTTTAACCTAAAAATTGTAAGGTTGCAGAAAAAGAAAACTTGTTTGTTCAAGTATTCAAACCTATTTCTCTGAATAAATCCTGATGTGTTGTTGACTTACATGCTAGAGCTGTGATGTGCAATGTGCTATAGAGATCCAAATTAGAAATGTTTGGGAAAATCATTAGTGCAATATCATCTGCCGTGTTTATTGTACTATGTAAGTTTCCTTCTTTGAAAAGGTTGTGTAAAACTTATTATCTGTGCTTTCTCATCTAAAATGAGCCTTGTGCCTCGTGATGCTTTTTGCAATGTTGTTAAGTGTATGTGAAAAAAATAGCTGTTTCCCACGTAATACATTCTGTCTGCAATACTGCACATCACAAAACCCTTGGTTAACCTTATACTTTGTAAGCAACACTCTAAGACAGTGCTGACACAATGGCTAATCACAAGACTTAAACATTGTGCTGCACAGTTTTTGCAGAGTTAGAGATTCAGATGTTACAATTCTTAGGTTTATTGAAATCTCTTATAGCAGTAGCTTTTCTCCATGGAAATTAAGACTGCATATAAAATGAGATTTAGTAAAGCTGAAAAGTATTGGTCTTAAATTATGTAGGAAGTTTAATGTCTGTGTATCATTAAACCTCAGTCTTCCTGGTCAGAGTCATATGTGTTAATATGATTGCTTTTTAATTAAATTATAAAGTTGAGGAATTTTTAAACGTATGGTTCATATCTCTTTGTGCAGAAAACAGACTGAAATCTGTAGAATGTATAGGATTTATGCCACTCATACACAATGTAGTTATTGTTGTTTTTATCCCTAGAAATATTAAATCTTGGAGAGCCATCAAGAAGTGTGGCAGTTTGTGACTTCAGTACATGCCCAGCAGGGATTAATTTATCTTCAGCTGCTCAGGTTGTTGATTTGTTTGTTTGTTTGCAGCAGGACTCAAATTATTTAGGGTCTATGGGTTCTAAACCATAGCTTCTAAATATTACAAAAATAGAATTAATGAGCTTTGTGCATTTTGATTGGCTGAAAACTCTAAGCTTAAACAGAAGAGTAATCACAGGAACAATTTTTAAATCTCTTTATTTTTAAGCCCTTGCATTTGCATTGCTCATCTTATTCCTGTGTTGCAAGACCATGTTGATATTTACAATCTTCCTTCTGCAGAAGCATGGAAATAGTTTAGCACAGAAATCTCTTGTGCTTCCAGACTTGAGCAATCAGGGATGTCAAACCAATGGAGACTAACAGTGCTCATCAACAAAATAGCCATGGGGAAGGAGAGATAAAGCATTTGAAATGCTATTTAGCACTTTAACAGCAGAATGCCACTTTGCATTTGTATTTCTGAATTTATATTCTTTACCTATCTTACCATAACATTTTTAATTTGTGGTTGGCACAGCAGAAAAATTATGAGTGTAGTCTAACACATACCCAAATAGAGTTTGAAAATGATAGTTGGGCTTCACAGAGAAAGCTTGTTGAAAAGGGAAAAACAATGGGATCAGAACATTTAATAGTAACTTTTATAAGTCACTTAATACACAAATGAAGGTTGAAATCCATTGGAGCACATTCGATTAAATGACCTTAACTAGTTTGCATTTAATCTGACATTAAAGTTAAAATTCCTATATTGGTAAAAACTGATATTTCTTGCAACTTGGAAATCTGTTCAAAAATGCACTGCTTTGGTAGAAACAACTGTTTTGCAAATAACTACTGAAATCGACAGAACTATACTGTTTTTTCCTCTTGTTACTTTCTATAAAAAAGGAAAATTGGTGAGATGGCTGGAGAACAACAATGAACAATATTCTGAGCTACACTTTCAGACAAGCACAAAATCATTGGCTCTTTGTGGTGTTTATTTTAGCATTCATCCCACTGTTTTTCCAATTCATTCCCCAAGTGAATCACTGAGTATTTATTAACTCACTGTTATCTGAGAGGTCATTTTTTTCCAAGAGTCTCTATCTGTCCAACCCAATCAAATAGAATGGGCGTACTACAGATCCCATCAACCAAAGAGTGTGGGGATTAGAAAATGGGCTTTTTCTTCAGTGGCCTCTGCTCTATAAAACATCCTCCCATCGGAGATTAGAATGGCCAATTATGTCAGCGTTTCATAAGGCCCTAAAATCTTGGCTTTGTTCCCAAGTCTGTGTACTGAACTTGTTAAGAGCTGGCTGTTTTGCTAACAGACCAAATACAGTATTTTGGCTGCTATGTATATTTATTCTGGATATTTTTATTGTTTTAAAATGTTTTTAGCATCTTAATTGTAATATATTTTTTGAATTGTAAGCCACTGAGAGACATTACCTGAGATGGGCTGCTGGAAGGAAGGAAGGAAGGAAGGAAGGAAGGAAGGAAGGAAGGAAGGAAGGAAGGAAGGAAGGAAGGATTCAAAAGATAGAAGGAAAATGCACCGGGTTTAAACTTTTGGAAGCTAGATCTAAAACAAAAGCTTTGCCTTTTTCGCATTGCAGGGAACAAATATTCTGGGTGACTGTGGCTTCCTTCTTGTCTGCAGTAAAGGATCTTATCTAGCCAAGTCATTTCTGAGAGTCTTCTGCCAGGGTAAGTCTCTTCCTAAACAAGGAGTTGAGTGTCTGCAAAGCCAAGACTTAAAGTCAGGCTCTGATGCGAAATCTGGCTTTATTTGGAGGGCACTTTGCCCACTCTTTCAGATGCTTTTCTTAGATACGCCTAAGAACCTTCCATTCCTCAAACATCCTATCATACTGTTATCCTCTTTTTTTGTGCTGATGTTTTTATAAGCTCATTTAACTTTGTGTTTCCTCTATTCATTCAGGTTTTTGACCACTCAAATACTTTTGATAATGAAATATTGTTTGAATGTGTATGGGTGCTATTAGAGATTTAAACAAAAAAATCCAGAGAAAAATATATAGTAACAGCAATATAGGAAAGTATCACAGATGAAAGTATAATTAGAAAAATATTAGACTGTGTGGAGATGGATAGATTGGCATTAATAATAAAAGATAAGGAAGAAACAGAATATTTTTCAATGTGGGATATGTTTTATCAATGGTTAGATAAAAGAAGTAGAACTTAGGGGATGAAAAATTACTGATATGTAGAAGTAAATGATGCAAGAATTTTACTATATATAAGCAAATTTTAGTATTATTATGGTTGTTATTATTATTATAAGTACTTTTATCGGTGTTTTATATACTTTATACTTTGTATAAGCAAATTGATCCAGACAACTACATTGTTTATTAAGCATTTATGTATTTTAAAGAAGAAAAATGTATAAATAACATTCAAAAAAAAAGTATCTTATGATAATTTTAACTCATAGTGAATCTTCCCTAGTTAGTATCATTAGACATTTTGCTGGCTTGTGAAGTTGTACTCCTTTTGCCAAAATGGAAACCTAGCAACTCAGGAAGACTACAGCAGCTAACAAGACTCTTGTGAAGCTTGTGGATCCTGGGGGAAGTTAGTCACTAGGAAATATCCCCCTGCTACTTTTCTAGTAATATAAATGTGTTTCATCACATCAGTCCACGTGGATGGAAGTTTAGAATGAGTTGAATAATTCCACGGTGCATGCTGAGTTTCATAAAATAAATTCAGTCAGAGAAACTCTAATTAGTATTTAGTGCACTCAAGATGGTCCGACCTCTGCATTTTCTTCAAATGACCTATATAGTCTGAAAATATTTACTTTTCTTTCACAGGAGCTTCCAAAGATAGTGTTTGCTGAAGAAAGGGAAGCATAGTGAGAAAAAAAAGTCTAATTTGATAGGGTTTAACTTACAACTATATTTTTAAAAAGATGGGAGAATGAGGGAAAGAAAGAAAACATGTACTAAGCAAAATTATTCTTGCATATACAGATAGCCCCTGACTTACGACCATAATTGACTCCAAAATTTCTGTTGCTAAGTGAGACATTGAAGTGAATTTCCCCCCATTTTATGACCTTTCTTGCCACATTTGTTAAGTGAATCTCTTCAGTTGTTAACTTAGTAGCAGGATTAGTAAATGAATCCAAGTGGTGCAGTGGCCTTAGAGGTAGAGCTCTTGCCTCACAATCAGGAGGCTGTGCGTTCAATCCTAGGTAGAGGCCGATATTTCTCTCTCTGGGCACACTGAGAATATATCTGCTGACAAAACTCCACATTGGTGACAGGAAGGGCATTGGGCCATAAAAAACTCTGCTAGCTCCATTCAGTTGCCCAGAATCCACACCACAAAGGATTATGGGGTCGTTAAATGAAGATGATCATTAAATAAAACTGATTTCCCCTTTGACTTTGCTGATCAGAAGGTCATAAAAGATGACTCTGGGATACTGCAACTGTCATAAATATGAGTCCGTTGCCAAGCTTCTGAATTTTGATCACATGACCACAGGAATGCTACAATGTTTGTGTAAAAAATGATCATGTCACTTTTTTTAGTGCCATTTTAACTTTGAAAAGTCACTAAACAAATTGTTGTAAAGTGAGGACCACCTGTATATTCATGTCATGCAATGCTGTTAAGTGATTTATGAGATAGTCATTCTAGTTAATCCTAGAAACAGTTGGAAATCCAGCATGTAATAAAGTCCAGATTCCTAAGTAAACCTCATGAAGAATAGTTCTGCAGATTTTTAAATTTGATTATCCTTATCAGCTTCTCCAGTAGGTTTCATATTCTTTGGTAGAAGAGCATTCTCCCTCTCTTTCTTTTTCATTACATATTCAATAAAATTAAATTATCATAATGAAATCCTACATATCAGACACGGTGCATCCTGGAAGCTGCAAAATGTTAAGATAAGAGAAGTTTGTTACTTACTGACTTTGGGGTAAATTGAAGATTTAGAATGTGTAAAATGAAGTGTTTATTTAAGAAAGAAATGCAGATTTAGATGGGGCTATGCTCCATTTATTGTAAGTAGGTATTTTTATTTCAGAAAATATGAAACAGAGAGGAATGATACAGATCTGTTAACTCTACCCAGCTCTACATGTCTTGCTGCAGTCTTTCTCATCGATTCTCCTGCCATTGCTCTGCTTCAAAACAACTGCAATTGCACATAGAAAAAGAGTAATGTCACTTGGACACACTTTAAGAATACATTACAGTTGACATACATGTCAATGAAGGAAAGCACCACAATTTCAAAGGCATGTTACTCTATTACTGATGGGAGTGTACTGTTATACTCTGCACTGCGATTTGTTACATTTAATGTTTACACATATCTAGAGAAGAACATAATGTAGACAGATAACAGGAGGCACCAACTTTGTCATGCTTACCTTTCATTTAGATCTGCCATAGGCAGGAACGGAAAAATACAACTCAGTATATAACATTACTGTTGTAGTTAATATGATAGACTTTATCTCCATATTTTATCAACTGGTTCCCCTTGGTTCAAATGGAACTATTACCTTTCAACTAGGCTTTGAATGCACCCGAAATTAATTTATAGTATGATTGAATATGGTTATTTAACAATTTTCTTTGCCCTGCAAAGCACAATGAAATTTGTACTGGAAACAGGTAGTTTGGTGATAGGAAGACAGCTCCAAAAGTCTGGTGAAGAGTGGTGGAAGAGTGGTGGAAAAGGAGAAGTTCAGTTCCTGTCATCTTGCTGTTCTGTATTTCCCCTCTAATACCATGGTGTTCCAGATTTATCCAGTTCCAGTTTCTCAGACACATCATGGATGCCATTTAGCTATACCCACTCAGAAAGGTCCCTATTCATAAACAGTAGAAAACACTTCATATAGTAACAGTGAAATAATGTTTAAGTAACCATCAGTGCCATTCCTAATTTAGAATCATCGGGCTGGAAGATGACCATCTAGTCCAATCTCCTGCCCAATGCAGGAATCTTCATACTATCCCAAACACATGATTGCCCAAACTTTTCTTGAAAACATCCACTGTTGGCGCACCAACAACTCCAGGAATCAAGATGTTCTATTGCTTAATGGCATTCACAGGCAAGAAACTCCTCCTTATTTCAAGTTTGGACCTCTCTGTCTATTAACCCACTGGTTCTTATCCTATTAGCTCTCCCAGGTCAACCAAACAGGAAATACAACTAAGTTAATTTTACTTTGGTTGCCAGTTTGCTTCTGGATCCATTTCAAGACATTGAAGCCCTATATGGCATGAGTTCAGGATATCTGAGGAGCCATCTCTCTCCAGTGGGACTAGCCCGTCCCACTTATACCAGGAGAAGAGGCCTGCTATGAATTCCATCTGCTAAGGAATTCCAACAAATGGGTTCAAGGAGAAGAGCCTTTTCTGCTGTGGCCCTATTCCTGTAGGACACTCCACAACTGGAGGTGAGAACTGCTCCTACCTTTTGGCCTTCTGGAAAGGTATTAAAACATGGCTTTGCCAGGGGCCCTTAGGAGGGCTTCTCACTGCTGGAGGTGATTGGTAGAATAAGAGGGTCTCATCCCCATCCTGTTTGGCTTTTAGTTCTGGTTTCAGTATAGTTTTAAAATCTTAATCTGTAGTTTTAATATTTTAATTATTTTTCTTATTTATTTTATAATCTGGAAGATGCCTAGCCTTACAGGACGAGATGACAGCATAATTTTTTAATAAAAAAAAAAACCAAAAAATAAACATATCAAGTTGTTTTAACTATTCTTCATAGAATTTAGCCTCCAAATCTGTGATCATTTTTGTTGCTTTTCTCTGTTTTCTTTTCAGTTCTTCTGCATCCTTTTTGTAATGTGTTGACTAGAACTGGACACACATATGAACCAAATTTATATATTTTGTTACCCAAAGGTATAATACCCTTAGTAACATAATAGTATATAATATCCTTAGTAACGTAATACCCATGACCACCTTTGGACAGCGCTGGCTCTTCAGCTTTGTAACAGAGATGAGCACCGCCCCCTAGAGCCGGAAACGACTAGCACATATGTGCGAGGGGAACCTTTACCTTTTAAGGGTATAATACCTAAGAAACAGTACAGCTTGCCTTTGTAGGAATTAAGTTCTTGAACTAGCACCAATGAGGCCCTGAGCCTTGGAAACTGACTGGATAATTTTGAAACATGCTGTCATGTCTTCTTGGCAAAGTTCATGTTGTGGGGAAAAAATAGGAAGGAGCTGCTGAACGAAAGACAGACTATCAATTTAGTAAATAAAGGTAACAGTTATATTAGAATTCAGAAATATCTTTTCTAATATCAGAGTGACCTTAGGTATTCTCTATTTTTTCAGAATCAGAAACCACCATCTGAACTATCTATATTTCCTTTTAATGCTTTTTAATCAGTTCTGACAGGACACTTTTTGCTGAACAATATTGTTGAGGAATGTAACCCATCAAATAAATTATTCAGTAAGTTTATTTTTATAGATGGTTGAAAGCTATCCATTAATAATATTTTTTAATTATTAATAGTGTGTGTGTTCTATTTGTTTATACTCCCATTATGCAATGAGTTTGATATCTGAAGATTCCAAAGTTTTCATTCATAAACACAGTTCTAGCACTTACAAGATGGTGTAAATTTGGGGGCAATAGCTACAGAATACGGTATTGAGAACTATGCATATTAAATATAATTTCCTGATCAAAAAAAAAAGTTCAGAGGTTTTTTTCCCAGTGTTACCAAATAAATGATCTGATTCTGTCCCAACCTCTTTTTGTTCTCCTTTTAATATACCTGAGGACATTTTTTTTTTTTAATGAGAGAGGCTATAGCTTACTGAAAGAGAAATATTTAACAATATGCAGAAGGTCTTGGTGTAGAGTAAATCACCAAAATTTTCAAATTTTACTATACATTCCATTATCCTGGCAACATCCCAGTGTCAGTAGCATTTTGCTGTGGTTGATAAAGGTGGGTGCTTATATCATTGTTTGGAAGCTTTTTCCTGCAAGTTGTGCTTAATAATGCTTGTTTGACAAAATCTCCCGCAACTTCCCTTTGAGAATCCTTATCCCTTTCTTTCTGGACATCAATTGAAAGATATTTTTCACACCAGGAAGATATGTATTGTAAAAGAAGAAGTTTACTAGTCATTCTGAAGTCTGCACTGCCAAGTTTCTGGTGGACTTTATTACCATAAGATGACATATATGCAGTTCCAATCCACTGACTTTACTCTAAAATCAAGATCTTCTGTTAAAAAAGAAGCACTTAATTAACTATAGTTGTTTTGCTCAAAATTGGATTTTAATATATTTATTCTTTGCTGTTGAGCCATTGACTGCTCATTCATACCATTTGCTCATTTGGAAAGCAGTTTTCCTAGCAAAACCTCTTCAGTGTGGACTGCGTGCCCTTGATAGCAAGAGGACCATTATATTTTATTTGAAGTGCGTGTTTTTTTTTTAAATTTGAATATTTTGAATTTTTTACAAATCTCAACTTCTTAGTACATTGTGCTATTAAGAAACTTTAAGAAATTGGAAAACCCTTATTAGAGGTATGGATTTCTGATTATTTAAAATTGATGTTGCAAGTGGAAGGGAGAGGAAAAAAAATTGGAGCAGAAGCTGAAAAAGGAGGAGATTGCCTAGAATCCCAAAGAAAGGTATATGGTAATTGGACCTCTTTGATTAAACATTAACCCCAGAAAGAGAAAGAGAAGAAGGAAGAAAAGTATTAATTTTTGGAACTTTTTTTGAATTATTTTTGATTAAAAATACTTGTGGTTGTTTTGGGAAAAGTTTCTCTTTTCATGATGGCATCGCTTGTGGATGAACTAAAGACTGAATATCAAAAATATAAAAAGGAAGATACTTTGGGCACTTTGTTTCAATTTTTAGAAATGGCGTTATGTACTTATGAAAAGTTGACAACGCAGCAGAAGGACTGGGACAAAGAAGAAGAGGAAAAAGAAGCCATCTTTGATGAACAATGGGTTCTTTCCGGGGAGGAGGAGAAAAAGGATAAGAAAAAGGGGATTTTAAGAATTGAAAAAACAACCAAAAAAGAGAAAAATGAGCGGAAAGGTGGAGGCAAGGTTAGAAAGCAAAGGAAAGGGAGTAAGAAAAGGGAGGAGGAGAGACAAAGGGGTAAAAAGGGCAAGGAGAAGAATAAGCAAGAGAGAAAGGAGGGGAGGAGAAGCCTCAATGGTGGGAAGCAAGATCTAAAGAAAAAAAGTTTATTCAGAGACAATGGGTGAATTTAATTTAGGATAAAAGAGGGATTCTGGAGGGTACATAAGATTGTGTTTTTATATGTGTATTTAGAGTATAAAATTCATTGTGTAATTTTAGAATCTATAAAACAGAATCCCAAGAAAAATTGTTATATGAAGCACTTTTAAGTTAGGGTAATGAGTTAAAGACGTTACTCCAATTGGTGTATAGGAGAAGTATAGTAAAAGAAAAAAGATGAATGGATAGTTGGAAATAGAACAGACAAAGAATGTTATTGAAAATGGTAATAAGATATGGAAGGATATATAAAGGTTTTGTTATGTCTTTTTGGGTTTTGTATATTGATAAAAGGCAATAAAATTTTAATTAACAAGAAATAATTTGGATGAAAAGGAGAAGCTGGGATAAGATATGAAGTTAAATAGATAAAGTATTGATACTATAATTTGGAATTATTATGTTCTATTGGTTTTCTTCTTTTATTATTTTTTCTTAGAAAAGAATTTATAAGCTGTTATGCCTTGATTCTTTGTGCATTGTTTTTATAAAATTGATAAAATTGGTTTATAAAAAAAAGAAAATAAAATGATAATAAGATATGGAAGGATATATAAAGTGAATATGATGTTTGAATTTGTGTCTGTGTGAAGAGTTTCAACCCGGGATCAGACAGCCTTCAGAAAAGATCTTTTAGTTTTGTTTATGTTTTATGTTTTGTATGTTTATGAAAGGCAATAAAATTTTATTAAGCAAGAAATATAATTTGGATAAAAGGAGAAGTCTAGATAAGATATAAAGTTAAATAGATAATGTAAATATTGATATTACAATTTGAAATTATTTTATATGTTCTATTGGCTTTCTTCTTTAATTATTATTAATTTTTCTTTTAGAAAAGACTTTTCAAGTTGGTATGCCTGGATTGTGTATTGTGTTTTCTGTAAAATTAATAAAATTTGTTTAAAAAAAAAAAAGAAACTTTTTGACTTGGTCAATGAACAGTGCTTTGCTCTATGAACTATCAAGATAAATTCTGTTTCTTTCAAACATGGATTTGAATTCTGACTTAGCTGATCATGCCCCTTAGAAAAGATACCAACTGTTTGATGAGGGCTGGAGCAAATGACCTCATTCAGTTAATTCATAATAAAGAAATCTGTTGATTTGAACTGAGGTGGCCTTTAATGTTTAGCACAATACGTACTTGGATCTCATTTTACTGCAATGTAGCAAAGCATCCTTGCACTGCAAATAATCCTTACTTAACAACTATTTGCTCAACTGTTGTTCAAAGTTACAACGGTGCTGAACAAATGGTACTTATGACCATTTTGTGGCCTGGCTTCAGCCAAGGGAGAAAACTCCCATGCAAATGACAGGTAAAATCCAGGCACATGCGAATGCTTGAGGGCGAGGCTTGCAGAGGTGCTGGGTGGGAGTACACACCCCTGTCAGAAAGATTGCAGTATTTAGGAGCAATTTGTTTGCAGAAAGTCTTGTAAAATGACAGGAAGGCTTGCAGTGCCTGTGTGTGCATGGCAGCTCCTTGGCACCCATATTCCCCAGAGAAGGATCGGTGCTGGCCATGTCTTGGAGCCTGGCTCTGAGGCCATGACAAACTGGTCCACAAAGTTATGGCCATTATAGCTCCTCTGCACCAAGCAATAAAAATTCAGGCACTGAGCAGCTCACCCGCATTACAAAAACATCACAAAAGACTAGCCAAAAGGGCCAGTTGTGCGTGCCTTGCCAGTAGCAGGAGGAAGAAGGTAGTGAAGGTCAGCTGGGGACATTGGAGAGGGGTACTAAGCTAAATGGAGACAAGAGAGTATAGGGCGTTCGAAAGGCAGAGAGACATAGATGGGTGTTGGATGTTGAAGTGGAGGTGAGATGGTGGAGTCTCATCTGCCAAAGGGGAATTCATTGGGTAATCTGGGAGGAGGTAGCAGGATAGGCCCATCTATTTTCACCCAATGGGGGAAACATGAGATCCTGGCCTTATGATGGTATAGTCCTCACCTAACTACGGAGGCTACCAGAACTGTTGTTGCTAAGCAGTGCAGTGACATGATGTTTTGCCTAATGACTGCTGCATTCAGTGATGGAAACTCTAATCCCAATTAGGGTTGTGAAGCAAGGACTACCAGTATTGAGACATTCCATTAAAACATTGCTATATGTTGTACTTCATTGATGTATTTGCCATAATGCCACCTGGTTACAATGACTGCCTTTATTAGTCATTATTTCAGAGGTATTGTCTTCAGTGTTTTTTTGTAATTCCTAATTTCATATAAGATTTATGATAATGATCCAAGTATCTGAATCTTAAAGAAGAACAACTAACTAATTATTGTGCTTTGTTGGCTGATTGGGTCGGAATTTGCTCTATCTATGCATGCTTCCTGCTCAGAATCATGAAGAATTTCAGGACCGGTCCATTAAAAGAAGGGAATTGGTGGGAGTCTTATTTTCTCATGCAGCTTATTTTTACTTCCTTTAAAAATCTTGAATTCTGGGACATTATAATGTGAATCAATACAGGAGCAAAATTTACATTGAATTTATAGGTTTAAAATTTACCTTGAACTTAAAGAAATATAATTACAGATTAGTACCCAGTCATTTTTAAATATAGTCCTTCAGCCTCTCCAAGAGCTATGCATTCTTTCTGATTTTCCAGAATAGCTTCAATTGCAGTGAGAAAGTGAGTTAAAAGTTATCTGCTAATACATGAAAAACAAACTATTCTGGTGGGAAAGTTAATATATAAAGAAAAAGTGCAACTTATTGTTCAAGAAATAAAAGGGAGGGAAAAGACATAAATGTCTGTATCATAGAAATACAGTAGAACAGTAATTTCTTTTATTATTATTTTAGAGGTTGAAGTGTGAAGAAAGCAGCTTGATGGTGGTTTTGTATCTGGTTTCTTTGATAAACCTGAAAATGGAGCTTTGATATTTTTTCAGCTAGATTATTTTCAGTATATTTAGATAAAATTCATACAGAATAGCAGTTTTAAAAATCATTCAAAGGGGAAATGAGACTCATGCCATTAAATTTATTTTCCCCTATTACAGTGCCAATTTGTACAATTAAAGCGTGACTTAAAGATTTAGAAGTTCTTTGTGAAGTATGAAATAAACCAAAGGCACAAGCACCTCTTGAACATTTGAATGATTACTGGTACTCCATTTCAGTCATCAAACTTATGAAAATTAAGTGGGCATTGATGTCAAACTTTCATCCATTTTTTTTTTGTTGTTTTAAAGAGAAGATTTAAATTCCTTCTAGATGTTTAACGCTCTGTTCTTTTTCCATAATTCTTGAGGCAAAAAATAAACTTGATATGGTACAACTCTGGGACTGCAAAAAGCCCCTAAACCACAGCACAAAATCATAACTGGCCCTAGAAGTTTTAAGTCTTTGTCTGAAAAGGTAAAAGGTGTTTCCAAAGTCCCTTCCAACCCTGTTATTCTATTATTATTTTTCTAAAGTGCCTGGTCACTGCATTCTAGGAAGCTCTAATAGTGCAAAGTGAAACCATCTCCTCATGTCTTCCCTTTTGGCCATGCCACACAGCAGCACTTCTCAGAAGTGGTGGCAGCAGTGCTGGGGCTGTGGTATAGCGTGCCTCTACTGCCCCCTTTACTCCCAACATCAGCACCATCATTACAGCCGCCACAGTGGTGTGCCACCTGAATCCCCATGCTATGGCCAGCCGGTCCAATACCACAGTGCAAAGCCCTAGCTGCCTCTTCTGCTTTGTGTTCCATAGGCTCTGCCACACCAGACTGAATTTTGCCATCTTCTTTCACCTGTTGCTGATGAGGTGCACATGTCATGGCCCTGTGCAAGGAACACCAGGCCTTTTTCCTAAGGATGTGCACCACCTTTCTCCAAATTAAATCACTTTCATCCCTCTCCAACTAGTGCTCTGCCTTCTCACAGTGCTTTGGAAGACTTTTGAGGCCTTCTAAAAGCTTTCCAGAAAGTCGTGCCTACCCCTTTCCAAATTGTGTTCACCTGTCTCTAAACTGTACACTGCCTTCTGGTGGAATTATGGAAGGCCTCAGTAATCTTCTAGAAGCATCATGAGAAGACAGTGTGCGAGACTAGCAGTAGAGACTGCTGAAGGCCTCGGCCTTCTACTTCAGCCTTAGCACTGCCACCACTTTCCTCTGTGCAGAGTAGCCTAGGGCAGAGGTGGTGGATGAAGAAATAGGCAGTTTAGGTGGAGTTCAAGAGGAGGAAGTCATCTTAAATTACCAAGTCTCAAAGCAGGGAGAGGTCAAATTGGGAATGTCTTGGATTGCCCCAGAGTGGATCATTACCTAATGACCAGTTGGATTTGATTTTCTGTGGCAACAAGGTCTGCTGGGATTTCCATCACTATTTGATGGGGTCACATAACACCATTTTATGGCTGCATTGCTTAGCGATGAAAACTCTGCTCCCAATTACCGTAGTCAACTAAGGAGTACCTGTATTTTCCATACAGAAGTGCACGTAACAAATTATTTGGGTGTTAAAAGAATAGTTTTAATTCCTAAATTAATATATAAAGTATAATTTATGTAAGCCTCAAAGAAGTTGTAATAATAAAATGAAAGCATGAATAAAAGTTTGCATATAAATGTTAATAAATTTCATTAATGAAATTGAGGATGTGACTGTGAGGACAATAACAGTAACCATTAATAGATTCTAAAGAAAATTAGTTTTTGTGCAAAACAAAGTTGAGTTGCCTATCTGAACAAAATGCATCATGAAAAAAAGAAATACTACAGTGCTGTAAAATAATTGAGATACCTTAGCTGGCATCTTTTCAATTCCTAATCTGTGTTACTTCATGAACTGCTTCAATTGTGCATTCAAAATGTATTGATAGTGTTACTTTACAATAGTGTATCAGTAAAAAAACAAAAATCAAGAGCAAATAATGAATGCCTTTGTTTGATAAAAGGTTACAATAATAAATCCTATGTTAAGCATTTTGTATTGTGTTTTGAAATGCATACAGTCAGTGCTATAGATTTAAAATTATGTGTTTGTAAATCTTGTAAATGTAAAAATGATAAAATTTGTAGCTCTGCATTCATATGTATGCTTTCAATGGATCAACCTTAAGAATTTATTAGTATATAAAAATCAGCTGCATTAGTTATCAATAAAAATGTAGATATAAATCTCTATGATATATATGAATACCATGAATCATTAGGGAAATTGACAGAATGGAAACCAATCCCAGCAGGTAATAACTTAGTGTGTTAGGAATAAAAGCAGTTTAGAACACGTCTATCACAATATATCCTCATGTTAGGGGATATTTTTCAAGAAGGAAACATACAGTGTCATTTGCCAGCCATTGGAGAGGTTATACGGGTAGCCCTCAACTTACAACAGTTCATTTAGTAACCATTCAAAGTTACAACATTTTTCACACAACTATTGCAGAATCTTCCTATTCATGTGAACAAGATTTGGATTCTTGGCAACTGACTAATATTTATGATGGGTGCAGTGTCCCCAGATCATGTTGACACCTTTGGTGACCTTCTGATAAGCAATGTCAAGCAAACTAGTCACTTAACAACTGGGTTATTAATTTCACAATTGCAGTCATTCATTTAACAACTGTGGCAAGGAAAATCATAAAATGGGGCAAAACTCACATGGTCGTAATTCGAGGACTACTTGTAGTCCAAGAAAGTTTGCACATGAATTTGTGACATGCACTGATAGTCTCAATAAAAAAAAAAAAATTGCAATGAAAGTCTAGAAAATATAGATGGATTATTTAATAATTGTATTATTATTAACTATAGACTATAAACCTTCTGTGTCTGTTTATTTGTAACCCTCATTTGGGCAAAACAGTGTATCACAGAACAACAATTTTTCAACCAAGGTACCTCAAATGGGTTAACTTGCAGAATGTGTCCAGAATCTGGGATTCATTATTCCCATGGGATTGAAATCTGGCAAAGTTGTGGGCCGCTTCAGCACCACCGTGCCTTCCAATCGTGCTTCTCAGAAACCTGTAGGTTGTGTGAAACAAAGGAAGATGGGAGGGCATGTATTCACACTCTCTTGGATGGCTGCTTGCAAGGTAGGGCTGTCTGAGGGATGCAACAGTCAATGGAGGAGCCCTCTTCCTCCCTGGAAGAAAGGGGCTCTTGTAGACACCCCAGGAGGGGGGGATGAGAGTGCAATTTTCCTCACTGTCTACGGCTTCGGTTGTTACCCCACTCACCCAGCAAAGTGGCAGGGAGTTCCACAAGTCAGCCAAGGAGGAAGAGGAGTGATTTCCAAGTTTTCCTGCCAGCTTCCCACATCAAGGGGGAAGCCAGTAGGAAGTCAGATGTTGCTTCTACTCCCATTGCTTCCCCACCACCCATGGATATTCTGTTTCTCTCTCTCTAGGTAGGGGGATATATTTAAAAGGTTAGTTGTCATGCCCTTGATAGAGTTGGACTCTGGGAGAGAGGAGAAACAGCCTACGGGGAATGGAGGTGTGACTCCAGAGGATGTGGAGGAAGCTGGGGAAGGGCAGAGGCTGGCTGGGCAGTCAGAGGAAGAACCAGACCCATCCCCTCTGCATCCTAGGACACGCAGGGAGGAACGGAGAAGGAAACAGCTTGGCTTAAGAGAGAGGAAACGGCCATGATCCCCCTCATTGGTTGCAGCTGGGGAGAATAGTATATAAGAGAGATGGTTAAAACACAGCATTGCCAGAAGCAAATCGTGTTTTATTTTGGGCTGAAGTTATCTTGGTTGGTGTCCTTCCAACAGACTGTGCCTTGTTATCCCCTTGAATTTGGTAATTACTTATCCTGGTCTGTTGTGGAAATTTCTTCATTGTAGTTTGCTTGGTTTTTTATTTCACCTCTATCTGCTCATTAAGTTCGGACTATATTGCTTTCTTTTGAAGACTATTTTTGAGTAAGTTTTATCTCTCAATTGACAATTATTGAACAGTGGAGGCATTAAAGGACATTTATTTACATTTTGGATTTTGTTACGTTTGTGCTACACTCCAGATCATCACAGTTACCCCTATGTGACATGTGATAAAGGTTAACCCAATGTGGCATGTGGTATCTAGTTAGAATTTAAACTGATTTGCCACTTGACTCCCAACAACTCTGGGACTCACAGCAATCAAACAAGAAATTAAGATAAAATGAATTAATGATTTGATATTATTGCTTCAATTGGTTCATGAAATGAGAGAAGGTGACTGATGAGCATATATCTACGAGCACACATGTGCTGTTCTTTTTAAGGGAGAGGATCTCATTTCACATCTTTTGAAGAACTTGACCTCTGGCTGTAAGTTTCTTTCTTTTCATTGTCCACTAGTGAAACAGATGCCAGTGATGAATATCCCATCATCAGCTCTGAGGTGATATGTTAAAGAAGAAATCACTGCACTGCTGTCTATGGAGTCTTGCTTCTTAAGCACCTTTTAGTTCTACTTCTTGAATTAATCTTCATCATTTCAGCTGTTTTAGAATATGATGACTAACCAGCATAGTTGCGAAGAGGGAAAGATAGATTGGGATATCTGAGAAATTAATTTGGTGCAGTCCGAGTTTCTTGCAGAAGTTAATTTTTGTAATATAGAGCTGTAGAATCTTTATATGTAAATCATCATTTCATCCCATAGGTAAGTAAAGAATCATCATTTCATCCCATATGTAAGTAAAGAATTTCTCTTTTGGGTTTTCTCCAGTGGTGGGATTCAAAACATTTTACTACCAGTTCTGTGGGCGTGGCTTCATGGGCGTGGCAGGGGAAGGATACTGTAAAATCCCCATTCCCTCCCCACCTCACTAACCTGCTTTCCAGCTCTGTTCTCCTGTGCAGGGCAACAAAAGAAGATCCAGCTGGGACTCGGGAGGCAGAGAATAGATGGGGGTGGGGCCAGTCAGTGGTGGTATTTGCCGGTTCTCCAAACTACTCAAAATTTCCACTACGGGTTCTCCAGAGCTGGTCAGAACCTGTTGAATACCACCTTTGGTTTTCTCCCAGAGGCTCTTACTTTGTGGGGGGTGGGGAATGGTTGATGAGCAGGAAAACATCTATTTGGTTTTTTGTAGTAGTTCATATTTGAAATGTGCACTGCAATTTACCTTGGCTCTATTTTTGTATTGTCAGCATTGCAGGAAGACCTCCCCCCCCCCATTTTCCCAATGACCACTTTTTAAAAATATCCTGACTCTTCCTTGTCATTTCATTTTATTCCTGATAGTTCCTGATTATAGTCTTCTCTTCAAAAAAATCCATTTGATTGTTTGCCAACTTTGTAATTTAGTGAGGCTGAGATTTGGCAACTAGAACCAGAGCTGCTAAATCTTATTCATTGGCCACTATGCTGCACTCAGATATTTGTGAGTTTGAGAACAGGAGCTGGAAAGGTTAATAGGGTATGATGGTAAAGATTCCTTAGTAACACTGTGTACCCAGTCAATTTTTATTTGAAGAAATTGAGGATGAATAGCTCCCAAAGATCTGGGAGATAACTGGAGGAGATATTTTCTTCCCATTCTCAGTTCAACCAAAAAGAAAATAGCAAGCTCAGCCTGAATTTTTAAAAACAAATTCAAAACAAAAAATAGAAAGAAATTGGGAGACATACTCCAGTTTTGGGGATAAATACGGAGAGGTAGGGAGTGAACAAGTTCTGGAAATGAGAGGAGTTGCTTTTATTTGAAGATCTGATGTGGGGAAGGGATTTGGTTGTTGGCTTGTATGCTAAGTTGTACAGTATTACTTCTCTAGGGTTCAACTTCTGTATTGCAATTTTTAAATGAGTATATAGTTGGCTTCTATTTTTCTTGTTTTCATCTGAATTGTTTGCATTTGGTAGCTATCCTGAGTACACCAAACTGGAATATAGAATATACCAACTTAAATTATCTGTATCTCCAGAGATTTTTTTCTTCTAGCAATTGACTTTTGCTATAAAATGAGTGATCACAAGATTACAAGTTCCACAATTATTGGGGAAGCATGCTTAAGAAATAACCACACCAGGAAAAAATGATTACGGGATCTTAGGAAGTTGTAATTCTTTTACAGAATATTTCATCTTCATCTAAATTCAATTCTCATTTTATCATCAAAGTACACATCTTTTTCATGATATTCTTTTTTCATGATGTGTGTGTGTGTGTGTGTGTGTGTGTGTAGCAAGCCCCTATTGACATCCAATCCTGAGTAGTTTGCAATATAATTTATCCATTATCATTATTATATTTTCTTTACTTGTATTATATCTAAAATGTAAATAAAATGTAATTTCACAAAAAAGAACATCTATTGCTCCTAGATTGGGCAAATAATTATAAATTAGTATTAGACTCAGAATTGAACAGCTTTAGCAGTTGCTACATTCAATCGATATTTTAATCAAATATAATTCGAAAGTAGTTATTTAATTTTTTTCTTAATGTATTTTCTCTTTATGTATTGTTTCAATATATAAATTGTTTAATTGCCATTTGTGTTTTTCTTCATTGCTAGTAATCTTAAACTTTTTATAATGAATATATGAATAATATAGATATGACAGATAATAACAAATCAGAATAAAACTCATATTCCCTTCATTTTCAATCTGACAATTAATTCTAGAATTATATGGCCATAAACTACTATTTATATGTCAATTCGGTGCCTTGGCCTAACAAGTGTACTGACAGTGTGGTGTAAAGTTAAGATATTGGATTAGGATTAGGAAGAACCAGGTTCTAATCTACTTTCATCCATAAAAATTAATTGGCTGACTTTGGGACAATCACTTTTTCTCCCAGCCATTTTACGGGGGTGGGGGGGGGGTATAGAAGGTGTTACAATAAAACAATTATGCTCATAGCTTTGTATGTAATGTAATACTGACTGGTCCAAATATAATGGATTATTTTAATTTCAGTGGATTGTTCACCACCAGCTACAGATTAATGCATGTGGCTAGATTAATGTTATGTATTTGAGCCTATTCATACCATTAAATAATGATTCCCAAGAATATAGGATTTTAAGAAAATAGGACCTAATGGTAAAGACTGCAACGATGACACCATTAAAGCCAAAATCTTTAACACATTCTTTGGCTCAGTATTTGTAAACAGCAATGGATCATGCCCAGTATTTCCTAGCCGAACCACAGATAACTACAATGATCTAATACATATCGATTTTACAGAAGACAATGTTGAAAAAGCACTACGCAATCTAAAACCATCTCTATCTATTGGACCGGATGGAATATGTGCCTAATTCTTTAAAAAGCTATCTACTGCCATAGCCGAACCTCTAAGCATAATCTTTGAAAAATCGTTCAGGACCAGCTCCTTGCCAAAACCATGGTTACAAGCCATGGTCATCCCCATCTTCGAAAAGGGAGACCCCAGCCTAGTTGAAAATTACAGACCAATCTCTTTATGCTGCATCACCTGTAAAGTCATGGAATCAATTATTAACCAATCCATTATCCTCCACTTAGAAACAAACAACCTACTCTCCAATAAACAATTTGGTTTCAGAAAAAAACTATCCTGTAATCTGCAACTCTTACACTGTTTTGCAGTGGACTACATATGGACTACACAACTCGATCAGGGCAAAACACCACAATCTACATAGACTTCTGTAAAGCCTTTGATTCAGTGGTACATGACAAACTACTCCCAAAACTAAAATTTTCTGGATACCTGCATAACTGGATAGAAGCATTCCTATCAAACAGACAACAAATGGTCAAAATTAGGAGTGCCCTATAAAATTCTGTACCTGTCAATAGTTGTGTCCCCCAAGGCAGTGTTCTAGGACCAACGCTCTTCATACTCTACATAAATGACCTCTGTGATCATATTAAGAGCAACTGCGTTCTCTTCACTGATGATGTAAAGCTGTTCAATACCACAGACAATACTGCTACTTTTCAAAAAGACCTTGACTATGTATCAGAATGGTCAAACAAATGGCAACTTCAAATCTCAACAAATAAATGCTCTGTCTTACATATTGGCAAAAACAATCAGAAAATAAAATACAAGCTGAATAGTCAAGACCTTGTTGATGATCCAAGCTCTGTAAAGGTCTTTGGAATATTCATCTCTAATGAACTAAGTGCTAGAGCCCACTGTAACTACATAGCCAAAAAGGCATTAAGAGTTGTTAATCTAATCCTATGTAGCTTTTTCTCTGGTAATATCACATGACTAACTAGAGCATACAAAGCATTTGGTAGACCAATACTCAAATACAGCTCATCAGTCTGGAACCCGTATTACGTATCTGATATTAACACAGTTGAGAAAGTCCAGAAATATTTCACAAACAGAGTTCTCCACTCCTCTACTCGTTGTAGAATGCCTTATGCCACCAGACTTGAAATTCTAGACCTAGAAAACCTTGAATTACGCCGTCTTCGGTCTGATCTAAGTATAGTACATAAAATCATACATTGCAATGTCCTACCTGTCAATGAATACTTCAGCTTCAACCATAACAATACAAGAGCAAACAATAGATACAAACTCAAGGTTAATCGCGCCAAATATTGACCACTCTGTTGCTGCAAGAAATATGACTTCAGCAACAGAGTGGTCAATATCTGGAATACTCTTCCTGACTCTGTAGTTTCTTCCCCAAACCCCAAAAACTTTAACCTTAGACTATCTACTATTGACCTCACCCCTTTCCTAAGAGGTCTCTAGGGGGCGTGCATAAGCGCACCAATCGTGCCTACCGTCCCTGTCCTATTGTTTCTTTTTATTTTTCTTATATGTACCCATTTCAAGTATTCATAACTATGTATATACTTATACCTATTATCTTGACAAATTGATTGACAAATCAAAATAAATAAATAAAAAATAAAATAAAATAAATATTAGGAAATATAATGAATTGAGAAAGAGTAGGGAAAAATAATATATAGGAAGTCCTCAACTTACAAGCATTCAAAGTTACAACAACACTCAAAAAAGGGACATGACCGGTTTTCACACGTACAACCATCCTCATGGTCACATGGTCAAAATTTGTGTGCTTGACAACTGGCTTGTATTTATGACAGTCACACTGTCTGGGTAATGTGATCACCAAATATAACCTTCCCAGCCAGCTTGCAAAGTCAAGACATGCAAAGTCAATTGGGGGGAGCCAGATTCACTTAACAACAAAGGCAAAAGATCATAAAATGGGGCAAAATTGACTTAATAACTGACTTGCTTAGCAAGAGGAAATTTGGGGTAAGTGTGGTTGTAAGTCAAGGACTACCTGTAATAATAAAAAATAACGGAAAAGAAATATCCAAATAAAACAAGATATAATAGAAAAATGCATTCTTCAAGCATAAAGACAAATCTGCGTGTCTAAAAATTACTTTACCAACTGGTGCTATAAAACAAATGAATGATATCTCTTTAAAGAAATATCTGTTCCTTAAGTAAAGTGGTTATAAAGTAACCTATTTATAATTAAAATTGGCATAATCAAAGTAAATAGAAATGTTTTCAAAAATCACTACTCTGTGCATTTAGTTAGGTAAACCACCTAGTTTTACTAATCAGAGGCTGATATATATACCCCAGTAAGATTACTCTGTAAAAACTTTTCAATATTTGATAAATTTGGACCAATGATGTCACTCTTAATTCTAAAATAGCTATTCAGTAGTTGAAATAGCAATTTAATGAAACTGAATTGCTCTGACTGAACATGCCTTGGACCTCTGCACTTCGGCAGACAAAGTCTTAGCAATAATAGTATAACTAGATGGGTTGATTCCTTCTTCAGTAATTCAGTTGCTCTTAGCCTGTCAAAGAAAAGGCCTGTGCTAGACATCTACCTTGGAAGCAATTCTTAACATGCCATTTAGGTTGATTTTAATGTAGAGAGGCCCACTTACATCATTACCCAAAAAAGAGGCTGTTTTGACCTTCTATCTTGCAGATTGTTTCCATCACCAGCTTGGAGTGGGTTGAATTTTGACAGAAAATTAAATTTGCTCCTTTACAGTTTATCAGATCCTCTCAGTCACTTTGTGGATTTTTTTTTATTACAGCTTTGGTCAATCATGGTATAGCGCTGTTACAGCAAACACTTCTTACTTTCTGAAAAGAGTGACTTTTGAAAAGTATCCTTGGGTTAGTAGAAAAGGTTTGCCTATGGCAGTGCTTCTCAAATAGTGGGGTGCGCCCCCCTGGGGGGGCACGAGGCTCCGTCAAGGGGGGCGCATTTGACCTCGGAGAACATGCTTTTTTATTTTGATTTTTTTACTGTCCTAGAATAAAGTGCAATTGCACTTCCACTACATTAGGGGGCAGTGGCGCTCTCATTGGCAGAGTGTGCGCAGGGAGCATTCGCTCGGTGGTGTAAGAGTTTTGTTTGCACTGAGCATGCGGGCTTTGCACACAGCACAGAGTTTGAGTATGAAGTGTAGACACGAAGTGTAGCTTACTCTCAAGTGACACCATGAAAAAATATTTAACAGGGATGAGAAGACAGGCGGAGAGAGACGGAGATAAAGAGACAAACAAAAATCTCCCGAAAGCTATTTATAGTCACGCAGGGGCGCGAGATGTTTTATTCTTACTAGGGGGGGCATGACAGAAAATAATTGAGAAGCACTGGCCTATGGCAAGGCAGATTCTGATCTAGCAAGAGAGCACTATCAAGAATAAATAAGAGTAGATGGTTCTAATATGAAAAATTAATTCTAATTTGTTTTTAATATTATTGTTGTTTCACATGAATGCGATAGTGATCACTAAATATTACAATTCAGCGTCATTTTTGAAGGAGCTTTTGGGTAACACACAAGGATTTTGGAGGTCACGTAACTTTGGATTTGAAGCATATAATGATATAATGTAAACAAGTCAAATTAAGGGTGATTGGTCATCCTTTCAGCAGATTTGAGATAAATATCATTTGCACCCCAAGCATGAGCCATGGTGGCGCAGTGATTAGAATGCAGTATTGCAGGCAAATTCTGCTAACTGCAGTCCTGACCAGCTCAAGGTTGACTCAGCCTTCCATCCTTCCAAGGTCCGTAAAATGAGGAACCAGGTTGTTGGGGGCAATAGACTAACTCTGTAAACTGCTTATAAAGGGCTATAAGACACTGTGAAGTAGTATATGTCTAAGTACTATTCCTATGGGTTAACATGCTTGAATAACAGAAACACTTCATCTTTTTGATCAGTAATGCCTCCATATTATTGCCAAATAGTATGTCTCAGGTAATTTTTGGATTTCTTTAATCTTTTAGGTATATCATTCAACTCACAATAATTTCCCATAGGTGCCAATTTCAACTTGGAATTACATTTGCAGAAAATTGGATTTCCCCCCAGGGTTTCAGTTAGATTGTTGAAAGTGTACTCTTTCCAAAAGATTTTCAAATAACATTTTCTAAAAAATTCAAATCTGAACAGAAGACATACCTGATTTCTCTAAAATAATGACATTTATTGCAATTTCTATTTAGGTTATTGTAATTGGTACAAAATTTACATTTGTATTTATAAGTTAGCACTTGCAGTATTTCATGCTTTTCTTGTCTTTTACTCTTTTTCTGAATGGTAAATCTTGATGGTGAAGTATGTAAAGCTATTTACTGTGTTTCTCCAACAATAAGGCCTCCCCCAACAGGAAGTCCCAGCAAGTTTTATCAGCATAAAATCAAATTAAGCCCCTCCCCCAAATTAAGGCCTATATTAAACATGTAAAATGGGGGGGAATGGCAGGGGGTTTGCCGTTAGGAAGTACTTTTGTTGCATATGGTGCTGCCTGCGTTGACTTTGGCGTTGGTGGGGCACTTCGTATCAAGAGACCTTCCGCCACTGTTGCTTTCCCTTCTAATGCTGCCGCAGCATTTAGAGCAACACCGCAGTGTTTGGCGCAGCCACGCGTGACCAGCCAGGGTTCCTCCCTGCAACCGGAGCCCGGCGGAGACACTCAGCTTCAGGCATTTCTGTCGCTGCCTTCTCTTCGCCTTCAAAGGCAAAGCCAATTGTTTTAAAAACGACGCCCTACTACCGGTACGACAAAGCCTCCCCTGCCTGAGAGGGCAGCCCAACCCCACGTGGAGAAGCGAATATCCCGGGGTCGCAGCGCAGGATTGGCCCACCCCAGGAGAAGTGCCCAGCCGCCATTCCTGCCTGGCGCCAGGCAGAGCGCGAAGACTTTCGCCTGGGGTGCCCAGAGCAGCTGACAGGCGGGCCCTCCTGCCCGGCGGCAGAGCTCTCACCAAGGCGGCGAGTGCCTCCCCGCTGGGCCCTCCACTCATCCCGCCAGGGCTGCGCCAAAGCTGGGCAGGCTGGGCAGAGCTATGGAAGCAAGCCGCGGGTGCATGCCCGCCTGCCAAGCAAAAGAGCCGAACCGACCTTAGCTTGGCTTCCTTCCCAAGTCCCTCCAGCCCGAACCTGAAGGGGCCACCAGGAGAGGCCGCCCAAGGCAGTGATAGCACCCACCCATCCATGGACAGGGAGGCAAGGTGACGGCTTGTGCCACGTCCTCCGAGCTGGGCCCGGCCGAGTCAGCGCCTCTGCCCAATGCCCATGTTGCTGCAGTGTTTGGAACTGCTGGCGCATTTAGACAGCTCTGGTGCGGCTCTGGTGGGATGAGCAGAGGGCCCAGAGGGGAGGCACTCGCTGCCTTGGTGAGAGCTCCACCACCGGGCAGGAGGGCCCGCCTGTCAGCTGCACTGGGCGCCCCAGGCAAAGCTCTTCGCACTCTGCCCGGGCACCAGGCAGGGATGGCAGCTGGGCGCTTCTCCCGGGGTGGGCCGATCCTGCGCTGCAGCCCCGGTAGATTCGCCTTTCCATGTGGGGTTGGGCTGCCCTCTCGGGCAGGGGAGGCTTTGTCGTACCGGTAGTAGGGCGTCATTTTTAAACAATTGGCTTTGCCTTCGAAGGCAAAGGGAAGGTGGCAACAGGAGCACCTGAAGCCGAGTGTCTCCGCCGGGCTCCGGTTGTAGGGAGGAGCCCTGGCTGGCCGCACATGGCTGCACCAAATGCCATGGCATTGCTGTAAACGCCGCGGCAGCACGGGAGAAGGGAAAGCAACGGTGGCGGAAGGTCTCCCAATACGAAGTGCCCCACCAACACCGAGGTCAACGTCCAAGCCATCACTGCCCGCCCACCCGAGGATGCAAAGGGGAGAATTAAGTCACCCCCAAAAAACCGGCCTAGCCATTTTTGGGGGGGTCAAAAAAAATAAGGCCCGGCCTTATTTTGTGAGAAACATGGTACTTTCAGTATATTTTAATTTGTTAATGATTTGTTATAGCTTAAAAATACGAAGATAAAAATCTAAAAAAAATCTAATACAAAGTAAGCAAAAAAAGAGGAAAAAAGGGAGGAACGAAGAAAAAAGGGTTCAGCATGTAAAAGAAATGAAAAATATATAGAAATTGCTTCTACCTTCATCTAGACAAGATCAAACAATTTCAATAACTTATCAGTTTTTCTTATTTCAGCCTTAATCTGTTCATGCCATATCTTATTGTTGATCTATTAGCAAATAATAAACCATATAATTCAATCTTAATCAGCAAAATAAGATATTTCCTCAAATAACATCTCAGAAATTAATTTTTACTGGGTCTTCTCCTTTAATTATAATCTTTAGTTCTTTCTGATTGCCTTTAGTAACCAGCATTCAAGGTTTCCTCTTATCATTTTTTTCTCAAATTCACAGCATTTTCCCAGGGAAAGATTTTTTACAATTATCTTCTTGTATCTTTAATAGGATTTTAAACAAGGAAGTGTTTTTATAATTATTTCAAAATTTTATTTCCAGTCAATCTGACCCTTTAGTCTATGTAAACATTCCAAAATCAACGTTATAATCACCCTTTTGCTTCTAATTTCTGAATAAAAATCAGCTCTTAAATTTACAGAAGCCTTCTATTGCTGAGGATTGAAGATAAACCTTTTCTGAGGATTGAAGGAAAATCACCCAGTATAATAAAACTCTTCCTTCTAATGGTTCTGAATATCCAGTTTATAACCTATTTCCAGTTAAAGTGGTTAAGAAAGGAAATGGGTGAACTCAGTGTTTCTTTGAAGGCTCTGCATGGCAGCTTCAGCAAAGTTCAATATTCCAACTCCTCAGGGGTGGGATTCAAATTTTTAACAACCAGTTCTGTGGGCATGGCTTAGGTGGTGGGCGTGGCTTGGTGGTCATGTGACTGGATGGTCATGGCTTGGGGTCGTGTTATTAGCTGGGCGTGGCCAACTCAATATCACTCACATTGAGTTATGCATCTCCTCACCTGGTCTCTCATGACTGTGGGGATGCTGCAACAGTTGTAAGTGTGAAAAATGGTCATAAGTCACTTTTTTCAGTGCCATTGTAACTTTGAATGGTCACTCCACACAAGCAAAGCACCAGCAAAGGAGGGAAAAAAACTCCAGAGACATTCCTGAGACAGGAAGTCTAGTCCTGCCAAGAATGTAATAAGGGTTAACAGGAGAGGCAGCTTCTGTAAGAACACCAGAATGTTTCCTTCCTGCCTTCCTTACAGGATTAGGCCAGTAATTTCTTCTAACAACCGGTTCTCCGAACTGCTTAGAATGTTAACAACCGGTTCTAGCAAATAGGTGCAAACTGGTAGAATCCCACCCCTGCAGCTCTTAGGGTGCAAAACCTCGCTAGAGACCACTGTTTTATGGTTTCATTGTGGGAAGCATCTGTGTGAAGCATTATGGGCTATCTCAGATCCTCTCCTTATGAAGCATGGACAGGAGTCAGGAGAATTAATACATTCACCACCACCTCTTTCCGTCATGCTTGCGGCATCTTCAATTTACCATGTTTCCTTGGAAGTCGCTTTCAATACATTTTATGAATGAAATCAGAATTCTCATCTATGTTAATGATCTTGAATGTAGAATTAATAAAGCTAATAATCACTGCATGTAAATAAAAACAACATTCAATATATGTCACACAAATAAAAAGTTTCAGAATGAAAAATAGAAATTACTTTCAAAGAATTTCATCTGTGCCTTGTAGAGTTCCACTAGCGAAAATTGGGCACAAAAAAGGGACACACACCCCATTTTGACTGACCAAGTGCTTTAGCAGGCCATCCAGACCGAAAACAGGGCACGGACCCATCTGCCATCCGTCTCGTCTCTCTCTCTCTCTCCCCCCCCTTCCCCCCCAGTTTGGCCCATGGAGGACAACTACAATGCTGATCCAGCCCTCGAAGAAATCCAGTTTGGCACCCCTGCTGTAGAAGAATAGTTTGAAGCATATTTTTCCATCTTCAGAACCAATGCAAAAGTATATTGTGCTATTACTTGTGCATATTACTGCTTTCTCACTATTTTTCATTTGACTATAAACATCTAGAATTTTATAATATTAAAAAATAATATAATAATAATAACAACAACAGTAACATCCCCACACAAATTATATTAATCAGGTTGAATATTTGTCCAAAGCATGTGAATTCTCTGTGAGTTCCATTAAATTAAGATTTTATTCATGTGGTTTAAATATACATTTATTTGTGTGCATACACAACAAAGTAATTAATGTAAAATATTATTTATTTGATATCAGTTTTCAAGGTTACAAGATTTGGTACCTTCTTCACTCCAGTTTAATATCTATATGAAGCCACTGGGGGCATTATCTGATAGCACAGATGAGCCAATTGTGTCTGTTCCTAGATTAAAAGTCGTGGGTAACGTGATTTTTTGAGAGAATATATCTTAAAGAAAGCAAAGATGGCCACTTGTTATAAAACCCCAAATTCTAATTCAAACATTGTTAGATCACTCATATCAGAAATCCCTTTCTACAACTCTGATAGATGCTTAACTTTCCGACTTAGAGTAATGTATGAAAAATATATATTTATTGGTGTCTTGATAGATTCCATTTTTGGAGATGGAGCTAAGCAGAGCATATGCATTGTTAGGTAGCAATAATTCATTTAAAATCGTGTTACCAATTCAATCCTAATTGGGGAAATATTCTTACATGTATTAATGTCAGTTTATGGAATATTTGTATGTTTGTTTATTATTTACTAAATTACATAGCTGCACACCTCACTTTTATATGACTCTAGGCAACTTACAATAAACAAATAAAAATACAAAATACATACTAGAAAGCAAAAATAAAAACACAAAGCAGTTGAGCGTTATCTAACCTAACATCCATAGAACCAAGAGGTGGGCCACAGACTCAAGCAGAAAGCCAAGTTTTCAAGGCTTTACGAAAGGCCAACAGGCATTAGGGCAATCTAATGATGTTCCAAAAAGCAGGTACCATGACAGAAAAGGCTCTCCTTTCAGGCCCTGCCAACCAACACTACCTAGCGGAAAGTACCCAGTGCATGCTCTTTCTGCAGATCAAATAGGACAGGTAGAAAAATATCTTGAGTGATACTGTAGTCTTGTAAACAGTCCAGTCCTAAGCCATGAGGGTTTAACAGGTGAATTACATCTTGAATTACACCTGGAAGCCAATGCAGCTCTGAAAGCACTGGGG
The DNA here is from genome assembly GCA_033807585.1 of Hydrophis major. Classification (NCBI taxonomy): domain Eukaryota; kingdom Metazoa; phylum Chordata; class Lepidosauria; order Squamata; family Elapidae; genus Hydrophis; species Hydrophis major. The sequence goes on along the minus strand of CM066328.1, from coordinate 247,692,444 downwards.
TCGAATGTGCTGACACCAGTAACCGCCTGCACAGCCATATTTTAACAGAACAACAGAGTTGAAATGGACCTTGGAGGTCTTCTAGTCCAGGGGTAGGGAAACTTGGCTCTTTTATCACTTACAGACTTCAACTCCCATAATTCCGAGTGAGCCATAAAAGGTTCCCCATCCCTGGCCTACTGGTTTTTCAATTGTGGGGAAATCAATTTTTGACTTGAATGGGACTGTTTAATATACAAATGTAGGTCTTGAATGGGACTGTTCAATATACAAATGTAGGACTTGAATGGGACTGTTTAATATACAAATGTAGGACTTGAATGGGACTGTTTAATATACAAATGTAGGACTTGAATGGGACTGTTTAATATACAAATGTAGGACTTAAATGGGACTGTTTTATATACAAATGTAGGATTTGAATGGGACTGTTTAATATACAAATGTAGGATTTGAATGGGACTGTTTAATATACAAATGTAGGACTTGAATGGGACTGTTTTATATACAAATGTAGGATTTGAATGGGACTGTTTAATATACAAATGTAGGATTTGAATGGGACTGTTTAATATACAAATATATCCTACATTTGTATATTAAACAGTCCCTTTCAAGACAAAAATTGATTTCCCTCACAACTGAAAAACCAGTAGGCCAGGGATGGGGAACCTTTTATGGCTCACTCATGAATTCTGGGAGTTGAAGTCCATAAGTGATAAAAGAGCCAAGTTTCCCTGCCCCTGTTCCAGTCCAACCGCTATTGAAAGCCATTCAGAGATCGAGAGGTTAAGCTAAGCAACCAATGCATAAGTTAAATAAACTGCCAGTAGAACTCTATAAAAGATTTTATAGAATCAATGCAAAAATTTGGAAGAAATTATGTCAGAATTAAAACAGCCCAAAGTGGTAGTGTGAAAGCCTAATGTACCCAAATAACCAATTTGCCAGCTATTTTTACAGTGGAATTGTCCTATGATGTAATTTTTTTCCATAGGAAAAAGAATCCAAGCTATGTCTAGGGATGCATCCATGCATCTGGCAGCATTACAGCAAATATTTATGGTTCCTAAATGAACAAGCCAGAGTGCGATGATTTGCCTCAAGAAGTTGCATGTGCTCCAATACTGAAGATTTTTAAGAAGAGATTTTTTTCATTTGTCTGGAAATGAAAAAAAGGGATGCCTGCTTGAGTAGAGGGTTAGACTAGAAGACCTCCAAGGTCCCTCCCAGTTTTGTTGTTCTGTTTGCCAGAATTTTAATGGGGCTTCACATCATGGTTGTAAATGAAGACTGGCAATCAGGAGCTGCACACAAGACTCCCAGCCTTGGCAACCATGGTGAGATGACATCAGGACACACACACACCCCACCTGCCCATGTGATTCTACAGATCTTATTAAGCACCATGTACTGAAAGGCCTTGTAAAAATATCCTCAAGAGCATGTTTCAAGTTATTCTTCAATTAAAGTCAGAGAAAGTCAGAGAAAGAGTAGGCATCTGGCATTATCATAACACAACAGTCCCAAAGGATAAGATCAACTGTTTCTTTCTTTCCACAAAGATCACACACGTTATGAAAAGATGCACTGTGACCTAATAGTATTTGAAAACAACCAGCTTACTTCACCTGGTCCAGACAATGAAAACCTCAATAATTTATCAACACATTGAGACTTGCAGACTGGGCAAGGGGCCGCTGCCCCAAAACATTATTATATAGTGCCTTGTTTTCCTTAGATATTTGATAGATTTATATAGAATTGTTGATGTGTGATTTATTATTCATCAGCATTTGATAGACTTTGTTTATTTTGTCTCTGAATATGATAGGGAAGAAGACTTTAGAGCAAACTGGTTAAAGTTTGGGGGAATTCCTTGACTTATATAATTTCCCAGGATTATTTCCTTTTTCTTTCAGTTTTTCTTCTTTTAAATGTAATTCAGGTTTATACTGCATTGTAAATTTGGTGTGTGCTTGTGTGTGGTGTTCTTTTATATAGTCTAGAATTGTCTATCTAAAACAGAGATTTAAAAAAGAGTTTACAGGGACTTCTGGTTTGCAAGGCTTCGGCAGCAGCAGGGATTCACAATACTGCACGATCCCTGCTGCGTTCGCTGCCAAGGTTCCCCTAGTCCATTTGGATTTGGGGGATATAGCTGCCCCGTAGAGGCATCTGAAGACAGGGGGATCCGGATAGGGGTTTGGGGGTGTCGCAGACCCCCCTCCCCAGCCGGCAAAACCCCCTTTTCCCAAGGCAGAGGAGCAGTGGTCAGTAATGGCCGCCACGAAGAAACCTACAGCCGGACAAGATTGTGCAGGAGGAAGAAAGCTGGAAGAGCTGTGAAAGTTGTTTTTGGACCGGGACAAAGCAAGAGAAAGTAGCCTGGAATTTTGAAAGTTGCTAAAAATACATTGTTTCCAGAGAGAGTTACAAGCGGTGAATGGAATCCTAAAAGGGAAAGATTTTTTTTCTTTTCACTCTCCTTCCTAATGTGACAGCGGATGGAATCATAAGAGAAATCGGTAATTGAATGCTGAAGGGATAAGGATTTCTGAACATTTAAAAAAAAAAAAAGAATCTTTTTGGCTGTGAGTGGGAAGGGAGAGGGGAAAAAAATGGAGCAAAATTTGAAAATAAGGAGAAAATCGCCTAGAATTTTAAAGAGTTATTAAACATCAATAAGACGTCTAAAAGATATATTTTAAATGGAACTTTGTGACTAAACTTTAACCCCAGAAAGAGAAAGTGAAGAAGGAGAAAGTATTTAAAAGAAACAGCTTGTTTGGATTGTTTGGTGATTTTGGAACTTCTGAGAATTATCTCTGATTAAAAGCACTTGGGTGGTTGTTTTGAAAAACTTTTTCTCTCTATAATGGCATCACTTGTGGATCGATTGAAACTTGTATACCAAAAATATGAAAAAGAAAAGCAAGAAGGGAAGGATGCTCTTGGCACTTTCTTTCAATTTTTAGAAATGGCAGTTTGTACTTATGTAAAGCTGAATATGCAACAGGATGACTGGGACAAAGAAGAAACCATTTTTGGTGAACAAGTGACTTTGGTCGGGGAAGGAAAGGAGAAAGAGAAAAAGGAAAAGAAGACTTTAAGACTTGGAAAAACAACCAAAAAAGAGAAGAATAAGGTGAAAACGGGATACTATGTTAGGAAACAACAGAAAGGAGGAAAGCAGAATAAAAGGGAGGTGGAGAGACAAGGGGGTAAAGAGGACAAAGAGAAGAATAAGCAAGGGAGAAAGGAAGGGACGAGAAGCCTTAATGGTGGGGAGCAAGATGCAAAGAAACAAAGGTCTTTTAGAAATAATGGGTAAACTTTATTGAAAAAGGGATTCTGGAAAGGTACATAAGATTGTATTTTTACATTTGTATTTAGAAATAATCTTAGAAAACTGGAAATAATATGCAATTTAAAATGTGATAAAATATTTAGTATAATTTAGTGACATTTTTGTTAAAAAGGGAATACTTTAATGAAACAATGATTTAAGATTTGTGATGTGGGAGGGGGAAATAATTTTGGAAAGCATAAGTGTTCCCATAAAGGCATGATATTTAATTGAACTGGGTAAAATGTTTAAGATATAAATGACTGTTAATATTAATGATTAGACTATATTTTCCACATGAAATTTCTTGTGAAATGAGAGATTTAGTAGGAAAAGGGGGAACATTTTAATGAAATAACGATTTATAATATGTGATGTGGGGAGGGAATAACTATGGAAAGTAGGTGCTCCCATAAAAGTATGTGATTTAACTGAAAAGTAATATATTAAGTGTTTAAGATATAAATGAATATTAATATTAATGAATAGATTTGTATTGGTATTGATAATATTGTATAATTTTAGAACGTACCAGACAGAATCCCAATGTAAGCTATGTATTCTATATTAAGTATTATAAATATAGGAGAAAGAGATAAAGGCGTCATACTCCAATTAGTGTACAGGAGAAGTTTTCTTCAAAGAAGAAAGATAAATGGATAGCTGGAAATAGAACAGACAAAGAATAATAAATATTATGATTCGAATTGAGATGAGATAAATAAAATAAAATTAAGAAAATTTAAAAGAGAGGAGAATCTATATAGAAAATTGAAAACGCTAATAAGATATGGAATGGTATACAAAATGAATATGAATTTGAATTTGTGTCTGTGCGAAGAGTTTTAACCCGGGACTAAGCAACTTTCAGAAAAGAGGTTTTTTATGTTTTGTGTTTCTGTGTATTTATGCTTGATTGAGCTAATAAAACCTTGGAGGAATGTTAGAAAAGGACAATGGAGAATAAAAGATAGAAGAGAATAAAGTAAGCCAGAAAGGAAAAATAAGTATAGTGAATAAAAACATATAAAATAGATAAATATAGAAAAGAAATATAATTGAATAAAAGTATAGGGAGAAATAATGAGGAATTTGAAAGGATATCTATGTGTTTATAAGGAGATGTGTTCATGATGTATAAAATGTTTTATTTGTTTAAAATTTACAAATAACTTTCAGAAAAAAAGGTTTTATGTTCTTATGTTTTATGTTTTGTATGTCTTTAAAAATTAATAAAATTTGTTCAAAAAAAAAAAAGTTTACAGCCATTCTAAGTAAAGATGGCAAACAATTTATAGTATAATCTTGTTCTGACCTAGGCTTCCTTACAAAGTATAAAACACAATCTTAGTCCTGGCAAAACCTCTTATTTCTATGGCTGTGAATTACGTTCAGTCACAGCCTGCAAACAGTCTTTCAGGGGAATGTTTATAAGCACCCACTTTATTGCATTTGGAATGCTACCAGAGTACTAATTACCAAACGCAGGGCAAGGCCAAACTTACACAGAGTCAAACAGAACTTTTCAAAGCTTGAATCGACCAGATGAGCTAATTGCTTCCTGAAAAAGGTCACGTCCCGTTTGCTCCTCTTTTATGTCCTATGGGAGGGGCCAATCATCTCCAAGGTGTGGCCTTACTCCTGAGTCGGCCCTGCTTTGTCAATTGTTTTTGTCTTCCAGTAGCCCTGCGCATGCGCAGGCTGGGAACCGGTTCCAGTAACTCTCCCACCTCACTGCTTTCTGTCTGAAGGCAGCTGATGACTGCCAGCCTGCCCTGGCCCCATCCCTGCCTCTGATGCAGAGCCCTCGTCTGAGCCCTCCTCAGCCTACAAGACTGGCCCAGGTTCCTCCCCAACCTCCTCTCTACTGTCCGCCTCTGCTGCCAGCTGCATCAGCCACCGACAGGTCACAACAAATCTGTGCAAGAATAAATAGGCTGCTATTCATTGCTATGCATCCTTGTCCCTTTGAGGGCTTAATGAGTAGAAAGAAGGAAGACTGAAATAGAACCGACCAATCTTTACAGAGAGTCGATAAGGACTGTGTCCCTGGGCCCTTCTACCTTCTTCCAAGAAGTAGCCATGTGTGTTACTTGTACTCATCAAGCATTCATAATGATTTTATGAAAAAAAAAAATCCATCCTACTGTAAAACTTGTAGAAATTACTGCAATAAAGCAATGTGAAGGGCTTTAGAATCTCCCAAATATTAAAAATTGTGGGGTTATGAGCAAATGAATTGAATTTCTGACTGATTTATGTTTTATATTGGGACATAAAGATATGATCACATATGATCACAAAACCAGATGAAAACATTTATAAATGCCTCTTCCATGAAAGTGTCCAAATTGCAAACAGAAGAATGTGTTCGATTTAGTATATTTGATCTATAAATTTCTTACGGTGCAAACATAATACATTGTTTGCTGTAGAGCTGACAAATCAAAACAACAGAGATAACCTCAGGAAACAATGCTGCACAACTTGAAACCTGATGTGGGGGAGTAACATATGCTGGCAAATCTGTTATCCCAATTTTAAAGGTAGAGGGGAAGCACAGTTCTGAATTTCTTTATTATTATTTATTGAACTGAACAAACATACATTAGGTTTGGCCTGTAGTGCACATGGGAGAGTAGCCTTCCAGATATGTTCTCTTGTAAAAGAAAGGGAAAAAAGGAAAAGTAGAAAGATGGAATGTATTATAAGTAACTCCCAAATGGCTAGATACTTTCTGGAAACTGAATTCTCAATATATCTGAAGAATCCAAATTAGGAAAGTCTGGATTACAGTTATCTATGAGATTAATTGTTGAAAGTACTGAAAATGGCAATTGAGGAACACAGGCTTCATTTATTGTGTATGGATTGTTGCACAACTACAGGACAAAAGAACCAAGCACTCCGCAAAGACAGAGCTGCACATGCTGCAACAATGGTGCCCACACATGTCTGCCCAACATGTGGCAGAACATTCCGTGCCTATATAGGCCTTATCAGCCACCTGCGGACACACCGTAGACAGCCCACACCGTGGACAGTTAGATGTCAATAACACCAAGGACGAACATCATCATTGATTGTTGCATAACATTTATTAAAAAATTTAAAAAGTTCAGGAACAGGAATTAAGATATGAGTTTTCACATGATGAGGACCATAATCTTTGATGCTCTATCCGCTGATCTTGATCATTTTATAATGAAAATAATTATTGTTATGACTGTCAGTCATTCCAACCTTTCTCTAAAGGGAACTATGGCTTTGGCATGCATCATCAATACTGTTGGAGCATTGTTAAACTTTTCAGAGATATAGGCTTCCTAATATATTAATCATAGCTGAAGAAATGTCCCTATTGCTACTTGATAGTTGTGAAAACTTCATTGTGCAGATTGTTGCAGTCTTACCGCATTGCTCCTATTTTGTTTTTCAACTTATCTCTCGTGATACTTCTTCAGAAAGAAAAAAAGAACTTTCACTTGAAATATTTTTTCATATGTAAACCCAAATTGAGTGCAGAACTCTATTTGTCATTAGATAATATAGCTGAAACAGCCCCAGAATAGTGTTTTGATAACACCTTGTCTTTATTCTGAAGCAGAAGTAATTGGGGTTTTTTTCACTTTAGTTGCCTTTTTCAGCAGCTGCTTCTATCCTGGCAGATTTTTTGCACAGTCCATGCTAAGAATAAACTAACTAGCATATTGTAACTCTAAAGCACCTGCCTCCTTCAAACAGTGGATCATTTCATTCTATCTATATTTATGGTGCTCCTTCCTTCCTTCCTTCTCCTTCCTTCCTTCCTTCCCTCCCTCCCTCTCCATTTTGCTCGAAGCATTTCAATTGGGCTAGTTTTATACTACTATATTCCAGAGGCTTAGATAGGATGAGTTAAAAGTGTTAGCTAGTGTCTAAGAAAATATTAGAATTGTACCAGATAACTGATTGAAGTCTTTTTTTATCAATACCATCAACATATTCTTTGTTAAAAGCAAATTTCCTAAGAAAAATGAAATTAAAAGTATCATCTAGGTATAGCTAAGTGGTTGGGATCATAAATGGATAGATACCATCTCACCAATGAAGGGTAACAGTGTAAGAAACTGATGGCTTGGTAAAAAAAATATATCTGAAATTTATATAATGACCTTTCCAAAAAGAACTCTATATGAATCATCATTTTGTGTATTTTTTATTCAATACAGACATTCTATTCTAGGGGAAATTATTTGGTGGTAAATTTTCAGTGTAATTGGTTATTAAGCATGAAGAAGTGTATATAAAGATTGTTACTTTTGTACATTGGACAATGAAAAGAAGGAACTAACCAAATTGTTCCAAGGACACGTTACATACAAACCATATGGTGATTTACCTTTCATGGGCAGAATTCCACTAAAAGATCTGTGACACAATTTGGAAAACACCTGCCTCTAACAATGTTTATGGGCATTAACTGTGCCCTTGCCTAACAATGAACAAAAGCATTCAACCATAAAGTCAGAAAAAGCCGTTGTTTTCATCTGATAGAAGATTTGTTTCTAAAGCACAAAACACTTTGAAATACTTTGAAATGGTAACTTCTCAATTGTTTATATGATTATTTGGCCCATATTAAGGACTGTATGGGGAGAAAAGATTAAGACCATTCAGGGATTATACAATATAAACTCCAAATTAGGTGGCAAGAAACTAGCACTCCATTTTTCATCACTGTTTTCCGCAATAACCATCATACCACTGGCTTAGCACAAACACATTAGAGGCTATGATATCACAATGTTTGGGATACAAACAGATGTTTTAAATTTATATTATACAATTTACAAACAACTAACATGATGTAATAATTCATGCTGTAACCCTCCATTCCTTCAGACCAGGGGTGTCAAACTGGCGTCATCACGTGACATATTGTGACTTTTTTTTGCTTTTGCTAAACTGGGCATGGGCATGGCCTGCATGTGACACATCCAGTCTGTGGGCTGCGAGTTTGATACTCCTGCTCTAAACTTTTCAGAGGCAGCATTCTTTACTTTTTTTTTTTTTTTTGGCCATGGGTATTGTAGACTAGAGTGATAGAACAGCTTTGAGAGATAAGTATGTATTTGTGTTTATTTGCAATCAAGGATAGAAAATGGCAAAGCAAAAATCTAAAAATAAACTGAAGTAAAGGAAAACTCCACTTTGCATAAGAAGCTGTTTTGCTGTTACATAACATTTTCATTAAATTTCTTGAATTATGAGTTTAATACAGCTGTAAAAACATCAGAGGAATGCAAGAAACTTGTCAGCATTTGTTCCCTGAATTTATACATCTGTGTAGAGCTTAGTTTTTTTAAATTTGTACATATGCCTTTAATTTGAAAAACTGAAAAAGTGTTAGAATTTGATCATTTTATTCAGAAGATTTTCATTTATTTTGCTACAAGTGCAGTGTATGACAAACAAAAATCAATGGGGAAGCCAGATTTACTTAACAAACGTGTTACTGACTTAACTGCAGTGATTTAACAATTGTGGCAAGAAAAGTTATGAAAGGGAACAAAACTCATTTAACAACTGTCTTGCTTAGCAATGGAAATTTTGGGCTCAGTTATGGTCATAAGTCAAGGACTACCTGTACGATAAGAGAGACTCATCATGGTTATTTAATTGTTGAGATATTATCCATCCTATATATTTGATGTGGAATGAATGTAATTTATTGAGAGAAATATTTTCTTCACTATCAATATAATCTACTATTATAACTGTGGAGATGCCTCATGTTTATTGAAAGTGGCAAGTTTAGCATTACTTATACACTGGCTGCATGTGAATATTACTTACATTCCATCCATATTCTTCCACATTTGAACTTTAAAATCTTTAAAACATGTAGCTTAGCAGCTTATTCTTTTCTTTTTCTCAGCTTGCTTCCCCGTGTTTTTAGTGTCCAGTTCATGCTTGGTATTGAGAAGATTACCATACTTATTGATAGGTGTGTGACAATTACAGGTTTTCAAATGAATTATTGTGAAGTCTGTTAAAATATATCTATTAAAATACTTTTGAATATGGCTACCATGGAAAAGCAGCTTGTAAACAAATAGATAACCATCATACCTACATAATCTCTGAACTAGGTGATTAAAATAGGTTACATGGGGCTCCTTTTGGAAAGCAGTTCGAAATGATAGATTTGACAGATTATGTCAACCAAAATGCTGTCAGGATATGTATTATGTTAGCATCCAGGCTCAATTTAAGACTCTGGTTCTTATCTTTCAAGCCTAATTAGATTGGAGCAAGGTTATTCCAAAGGCCATCTACTGACTTTTCTATTATTTTAAAATTAACAATAATGTCAGCCTTGGAAGCCATATTTTACTAGGAAGCTTCGAGGTTGCCACATTTAGTGCCTGGGAATTTGGGAGGGGGGATTTAGTAGAGGGGTAGAAGATTAGACTCAACAACATTCTTCTCATAAGGTCAAGGACATGTTACCTTGCACCTGAAGAGGAGTGTCTAGAAGAATGCCTCCAGTTGGGACGATGGTTTGATTGGACCATGTGATGGACTGGTGGGTTCAGGATCTTTGAATTTCTTTGGGGATGGAAAATCAGGAACTCTCAGATTCGGGTTTTCCCAGATGTGCCAATATGACAACTTTAATAAAATGGCACTTTGAGAAAATGTTTGTCTCGGAGTTTATTGGGTTGGAGTTTGTTAGTTGGAACGCTAACATTATATAACTCAGGGCACCCACTGTATTCATCCATGAGGAAATTGTCTCGGTCCCACCATCAAAAGTGAATCAGTTCCTTATTTCAATTTATAAGTCCTTTTTCTCAAGGACTCAGGTTTGGAGGCTTCCTTGGTGATGTCCCTCACTGGTAAAACTCTCTTCTCAGAATAGACCAGTTTCTTTTATTTCTTCCTATTCTTTTGTCTGAAAAATTCTGTAGTTTTCTCTATTTTCTATGACTGATTAAAGGGAATGTGTTATGTGTGAACTGTTAAAATATTTTTTTCCTGAAAGGTGTGCATCTGAAAGGCAGGTTTAGTGATATTATAAGTAAATAAACAAAATAATTGTCATTGGGTGCCATTGGGCATCTTGATATTTAATACCTGTCCTTTCTGTCTCTTCCTGAAGTATACACTTTTGAAGTATCACAGCCACAAAGCCTTTCAGAGGTTGTCTATCCAAGCAAGTAGACATTTGGCCTCTCTTTTCTTTCCTTTTGAAACGCATACCTGAAAGTATGTTTCAAGCAATTTACCTCTTTCATGTGTTCTTTATTTAATCCAAATAAGCGTGTGACATGAAAGCTAAAAAGCAAAGTACACCATAATGCAATTAATTCCTGTGATGTCTACAGAACATTTTAGAAAGACCATCTCTTTTACAGTGGCCAACGAACATATCAGATAATTAAAGCTAAAATAAATGTTCCAGTGTTCTACCAAAGACACAACATTCCCTTTACCATGGCTCTGAATTTCCAAAGCAATAATTTATATCTTCAGGACCACCAAAATGTAGCATTCCAAAACAACAATGGGTTTAACAGAAAAACAAATCTGTTATTGGTTTTTTTTTTTTCATTTAGCATTAAACATTTAATAAATAATCAGGAACTTTTATTGGGCTCTTTCTTCTCTATTTTTGATTTCCTGCATTGTACCGCATAATTATTGTTAGGGATAGCATTGTTTACCCTAACTGGTTTAGGTAAAATAATAAATATGTAATCATAGTTTATAAGTTAAAGTGTCTGCAACTTTAAATATGGGAATGTAATTAGGGGAGTGGTTGTGAAAGCACTTTAAAAGAAGCAAGGAACATCAGCTTGCTCTCTCTGGCTTTGATGATCCCTAATTACTGCATGGACTCAAGACTGCATTGCTTGAACGGGAGAAAGACAAAGGACTGATTTGTAAGTGAATTGACATAGGATATTCTACACGGACTTTGCTAACTGAATATCCTTGAATGGACTGACTAAATGATACATGACTAATGGACTGTTATTTTGACTATGCTATGAACTCATAATGGAATAAACTATATTTTTGATAGCACAAGCGTATCTGTTATTTTTACTGTATGTTAATAAACATACAAACTTATCTCACTCATTTATCTGTGTGCCTATCTGACTAACGCTGCACATTCTGTTTAGCTTGTCTCCTTAAACCTGGTTGGAGAACACAGGTTTAACAATTATTAGGCACTGTAAATTAAAATCAGTAGCTTCTTTTGACTGAATCAATACTAGTTTGGGAGTGTGTTTGCCTTCCGACAGATAAACCTACTTATTAAGAACCAGGAATTGTGAACCATGTTTGAGGCAAAATAAAAGAATGTTTTGACTGACAGAAGATATTCTGTTTCATCTAGGCAATTTGATATTTTCTCCCCAAACACATTTAAATTAGAACACACATATTTTGGACAAGTTCTTTTTCTACTGGGATTTATCTAGGTATCCATGTGTGATAAAGAAGGTCTGTGTTGTTGTTAGATTTGTGCAGGGAGGGATATAATACTGAAAACCTAATTCCCTTCTCTGGCAGAGACATAAGGAGAAACTGGGAAGCACCTTAGTTATCATATTAAACATTTATTTTTCTTTAGATATTTATATAAAGCAATCCTTTTGCTTGCATCACAGAACCCTACTCTTTTCTGCTCATTTCTTTTAACACCCAGAAAAACAGCCAGTACGAATATGGTGCAACTTATATTGTCTTCATGTATTATTAGTTAAATTTCAAAGATTCTTATGCAATAGGGCCTCTCTAAGTCCATTTCTTCAAAAATGGCATATGCTTTTTCATTATTGGAATAGGGACAATAGAGAAGATCCCAACATAAAATTATGTCACCCGGATAGCTAAACTTTTTATTTCTGTAATGTCAAATAACTGTGATGAGTAATAAATTGTATTGGAGGTGAATTGTACCGTATTTTCCGGACTATAAAGCGCATCGGAATATAAGCAGCACCCACTAAATTTTAAAAGAAAAAAATATTTTTACATATATTAGCCGCACCAGACTATAAGTCGCAGATATATACATTCTGAAATGAGATATTTACACAGAAAGAGAAGAATGCTCTTCGCATGAGGCTAGACGTCTCCAATGTCTCAACGATTCATTAACGCCAAGCTTATGTGCAGCACCTCTGTTTCCTTCCTGGATAGACAGATCTATTGCTTTCAACTTAAAAGCTGCATCATATGCTTTTCTTCATGTATTTTCCATGATGAGGTGTGAAAAATATTTTGCGTTCATGCATGTCGTGCTGCTTGCGTTGAGCGCATCAAAAACTACCGGTAGCGTCCCCTGATGGCAGTTAGCGAAGAAAAATCTATAGATAAGCCGCATTGTTGGACAAGCCACAGGGTTCAAAGCGTGGGAAAAAAATAGTGGCTTATAGTCTGGAAAATACAGTACATTGATAGTAACATTGTAGAAACTCTATGATGATACATAGTGATTGTCCAGGCAAGTAATTAGATTGGGAGAGGAAATGTTCTTTTCACAGCCACTTTTAAGGTAACAATTGTTGGATTAATCATAATACTTTACAGACAATAAAATTATATTATGCTCTGTCTAATGATGGCCTAGTTAAATGTGATATAAAACTTTATACAAAAGCATGCAAAGAACCATACAAATTCTGTGTGTATATGTTTAATTTCAATGTGTTTTCTTTCATTCTCTGGCAGACACTTTCCATTTCCAAGACGGATAATCAACCACAAGGATTAGCAACCAGTGTAAGGTGGGGGCAGACACCCATCAATCAGTCTACTCCCTGGGATACAGATGAGCCACCATCTAAACAAATGAGGGAGACTGAAAACCCAGGTATACTTTCAGCCTTATTTGCAATTCTGCTGGAGAAAATTGTTCAAAGCAAATTCAACATGCTCTTTCCATTCCATTCTAATAAGGCTTTATCGTGAGTCCCTTTTTAAATACCACAGTTGGCTTTGCTTTCTAGTTAGAAAGACCTCTTCAGGTTACCCTATGCCATGGCTAATACGAAAGTATTAAGATGCTGTGAATTTGTTAAAGTTCTTTCTTCTGCCCTTTCTGTTCCTGTTTATCCTGTGCCAGAATAATAATAAAATCCCCCTGGTGTTTAGGTTTAGGTCCTTTGGTTATGGTGTTATCTATCTGTTTCATACATAAAGTCTCTTTCTGTGTTCAGAGCCACCTGAAACATTTTCCAGCTTCCTGATACATCCAGCTTTGCCAAGCGCCTAATTATAATCTCTTTGTAGCGGCTGGAACATGGTTATTATATACACTGAGTGTTTGTCAGGGAGCCACAAAAACACATTGGAGAAAGAGGTTAATTTTTTTGGAAGCAGAAAATTACAGAAAACTGTAAACATACTGTCTTGCACATTGATCAGGATTTTTAAATGCTGGTACTTTCCTGCCATATTATAGCATTTACTGCTTTGCACTTACCATTTTGGACTGGTGTCAGTCCATCCCTCTTGTTATAAGATAGAAGGGGACAGACTCAACAGAATCACATTTGCAGGGGGAGCTATTTGGGGGGACTTGACTTTTTGCAAAAATTGTTCTTATTGCTAGCTTTCCTTTTTCCAGGTACAGCTCCATGGGTTACAACAGTTGCAGCAGGTAGCCAACCAACTCTTATAAGTCATTCTTATGGGATGAATCAGCCACCGACCTTCAGCCCAGCAGTCAACGTCCAAGCCCCTGTCATTGGAGTCACACCCTCACTCCCTCCACATGTTACCCCCCAGCTTCCATTAATGCCAGCTCATTACCAGCTTCCGCAGCAGCCTTCACGGCCTCTCAGTAACATGGTTGTGAATCTGCAAAGCCAGCCTTTGTACACAAACAGTCAACCCATTACTATGTCTTCTATGACTGGGGTTGGTCAGGTGACTCACCCAGGCCATGGGGCAGTAGGGAATGGTCACATGACTTGTCCTGTCCTGCCTCCACCACCACCTGCTTTGCCTTCAGCTGCCCTACCTAATAGTGTTCCAGCCACCAATGGGCAGGCTGCTCCTCAGCTTCCTCCTAACCCGACGGGCAGTCAGGACAACACAAATGGGGTGCAGATGCTACGGACAGTTGGTGTGGGGAAATACGAGTTTACAGATCCATGGCATCCAAAAGGTAAGTCAGCCCAAACTCTTCATATTTTTGGTAATCGGTACCTTCAAGGATATGTCCACTTTGTGGAGGGTAATAAGATAGTAATATTGAACTTCTGCCAGCAGCCGGAAGAAGAGGAAGTCCTGCCAATTAAAGCCTCTATCGTGTTGACAGTCTTGCACCAGCACTTTGGCATCTGTTTTCCTGCCTTGTATCTGAGGTAGCTTTTCAAGAATTAAAGATGATAAACTTGCTCTTCCAAGAAGACAGAGGGGAAAAATGTACTTGTTTGGGTACTGAATAACACTTTCCAAAGTATCTCGAATAAGTAGAGATTCATATATTAAAGCACATGAGACTGCTGTTGCTCTTTGCCATGGATTTTCTTTTATTTCTCTTGAGAAGCCCTTTCTTATAAGTCACACCACCATCCTTCTTGCTTTTGTTGTGCTTTTCGAGTTATGCTGTTTCATATGAAGTGTCAGAATTTTTCTCCTTTTAACATTTAGAAAAAGTAGGTTGATGTTCCAATCAGCTCTGGGTACTGAAAAGCCTGAAAAAAGATAATATGAACATCCCATAGGTTTTGCCACTCAAAGAGCTATTTTACATGGCATAGTTGAAATGATCCTATGTAAAACTATCAAGACTCTTCGAGCTGATGTTAGCCCAACAGCAGCAGGATGGGAAAGTTCCCTGGTGCAAAGAATTAGATGTGCATCCAGTCGTGTTTGGATTGACCCTGGGAAAACAAGAGGGCAAGGAATCAGCAAATGGGCGAGAGCAAATCAGATCTGTGTGCTCTGAATTGTGTGTGTATGCATGGTCACCCTTTGCTCTGTCCCAAATGGATCAACATTCTAGCTGTAGGCCAGTTTTAAATCTGTCAAGGGGAAAAATATACAGGTGCCAACACACTATTTGGATATGGAAACCGAGTTCATGTTGTATATGTTCACTGTTCTTCCTTGTATTTCTAAAGATTTTAAAGATTATTTTTGTCTTAGCAAAAAAAAAAAAAAGCAGGACAATTAATAAGGTTGAAAAACTATCTCAACAGTTAATTTAAGAGAGGATCTTTCAAATATTAAAATGCCTTGCTGACAAAATTCAAATACTAATGTATAATTCATGAAATCTAAAGCATCAGAATAATTCGATTTCTTTTTCTGGAGATGGTTCTTAAAAAATTGACAGAAATGCAAAGATTTAATATCCATGTTCCAGAACCATTTTAAGCTAATTTTCCTCTCCTGTGTGTCCTGGGCTAAACTTACCAAAATAAGATGAGCCCATTTGATAGGAAGGTCTAACACAGATGTTTTATTCTTGCAGTTCACACCTAGAATCAATGACGAACTCCTTTCCTGGAAGATGTGCATCCCATGCAATGAAATGGAGATAGTATTCACATTAACAGATGACAGTCTTAGCTTTATGGTCGTAAATTGTAGGGCACACGACTGTTTTCTCATGAATTAAATTTTACTAGGTTCCCAGTTTATAGTCCTCCCCATCTGATTTATTCTCTCTCATTTAGTAGTAAGGAGAGATTAAAGAATTCATATACAAATGCCTGAAAAGCAAAAGTAAATTATATATTTATTTATTGAAAGATATATTTCCCCTCCTCCTTAAAAGCGTGTACTTTGAAGCTATAATTGCACTTGTCAGATCTAACATCAAACAAGTAGATTTATAATCTAGTTAAATAAGAAGAAATCTTCAATTTCACAACTGGGCTCTATACTTAAGCCATGTTTAGAATGAAAACCTTAATATAAATTATCTATATAAAGAGAGTAGTTTAATATCCCATTTAGATGTTTTGCATTTTTCAAATCTGATTAATTTTAGTTTTACATGCGGCTGGGTGTATGTTCTCAACAAAAGGGGACAGTTATGGTTTAAGTATACAAACAAAAACGCTTCCACTAGTTTTTAGAGATTTTTTTTTCCTTATTTTGGATGAATCCCAGTATGCATGATAAGGACATTTGGCTAGAGATGTTTCTTAATCATTTTTCATAGTCTTTCAGTTAGTATTACCCCATCTGATACAGAAAAGCAAGCTTCCCTATTTTACATTTGACAGTTTATTTCAATATAGTATAACTGGCTTGCAATTCCTCAAATACAAGAATGTGTCTTGCCAGTCTAGAAGTGGGAAACTGATTTAAAATTGCACATTTTATTTTTCCTAATTATGTCCTGTAGGATCTCCACTAGAATGCACTCAAATATTTTTGTCATAAGCCATTCCTATTTTATAATATAATATTTGCAAATAAATACATTGCAAATAATAATTTCAGGGCAAAACAAAGAATTAACTGGATATCCCATTTGCAATAGGTCAATGTTTTTCTATAGAAAAGTGGAAATTAAGTTCTTTTTGTTTTCATCTGATTTGCTTTAAATATTCTTTATGATCAGAATATGTCAGTTGAAAATTTAATTGGTTGCTTATACTTGGTAGTGATGGGGTAGAGTATTTTTAGATAAGTGTTTAAATGTTTTGACTTGCAACATTATTTTAACAATATTTTCCTGTTACATATATTAAGAAACTAGAATTTTATTGATGCAGTTATTGGAATTTTTGCAAACTATTTCTCTTCTTCTTTCTCATTCATGCTCAGTATTTCCATATCATCAACATTAGAAAATGCTATGGGTAAAATAAAAACAGCTACAAGTGACTTAAATTAATATTTATGCTCCCAAAAATTCTGCCATCACTAATTACATGGAAAATTAAGCCCAGTGTTCCTTGTTTTCTGCAGTTGCCTGAAATCTAGAAATAACATTGGGCTTAATGTCATTGGGGCATGTAGAATCACAAAATAGCATATCGTATCATAGATTTTTACGTTTCTACCATTTTGTGTCTCTATTTTAAGTGTAATTTATCCCAATATTAGATAACAACATTAGATAAAATTATATTTTAATTCCCACTGAAATTTGACTAATTGGCTGCTCTGAGGAATTGTTTAATCAGCTGAATAATTTTAAAGACCTTACTTAAAGCATTTTATAAAAACTATGAGGAAATGCACTAGTTCACAGACAGTATGCTTTGAAATTATTAATCAAACGCTTGTATGAACTGCTAAAATTAAACTGGTGGTTCCTTCAGATACGTTCGACTGGTTCTGTGTTTTGCCTTGATGAGCATCATCCTTAAGAACACAGTTCTTTCCCATTACATTAAATATTTGTCCCAAATGAAGCTTACATTTATTTTCTGAGAATAACTAATTTTTCCAAGAGAAAAACTACAGACTAGAATCTAGTGGTTAAAGACTGGATACACAGTATATTCCCAGTAACCCTGTAAATTTCTCCTCCAAAAGACCCTGAAAATTCACATTTCATTTTACCAACTATGAAAATATCATTTAGAAAAGAAAATGGATGTATTGTATGTATGTGTTGTTTATATGGAAGAACTTTTGGATACATACATAATTTTCTTCAAGAACCCTCTGAGTTGAGTGGTGTACAGGTATTCCTTGCTTGCTAACTGCCTCGTTTAGCAACCATTTGAGAGATGTTAAAAAAATTTACATCCATGTAAAAAAAAAAAAAGCAGCTTCATGACCAAATCCTTCCCTTTATGACTGTTGTGGTATCCACTGTTATACTATCACCATTTGGGTGTTTCATAATCAGTGTACATTTACAACAGTTGGAGTGTCTTAGAAACTCTGTTGCTAAATATTTTTGTTACTTATGTAATTGTAAACTTTTAGCAAAGTTTTTAACACTTTGGGGATTTTCTCTAAATTTTATTAGTTGCCTTGAATATTCACTGATGTGGAAAGATGGAGAATCTATCAAATAAACCAATACAAATAAAGCAGAGCAGGAGTATTCCTTTGTACTTCTTTTTTGTTTTCAGTTGCTCCATCTAGTAGGTTTCAGCTGTATTCAGCTACATGGAATCCTCCCTATGAGGAAAATAGCTTTATTTGTTGAATATAAATAGTGCAGAGGGCAACATTCACATCTTTTTTTAATAAGAATTGATCTAAATCCACGTATCTTTGCATAAATGGGAAGGAAAGCAATGCATGAGACAGCTAGACCCAATAATTGTTTAATTCACATAAACCATTGATTATTACTACTACTACTACTACTACTATATAATAATAATAATAATAATAATAATAATAATAATAATAATAATAATAATAATATAAAAATAGAGGGGGGGGCACAAAAAGAGGAACACAGGTGGCTCTCCAGAGCTTGGCAGACAGAGTCAGAGATTATATTTCAGCAATTGAAATGATTTAAATGTACTTCTCAAATTAAAAATCCCTAGTTAAACAGATTCTCCAGTATCCATGTTACCTGCAAACCAGTCCTATATGCATATTCCCATTTTAAATCCCAAGAACATTTCAATTACAAACGTTTTATTTGATTCCTCATATCTTGAAGCACAACAAGCTGGCTACATTCACATTTCTGACTCAGTGAATTTCAGGTTCTTGCTACATTATTAGCTCACTATATTTTTGCAGTGTGTGTGTGTGTGTGTTACATAAAATCTCCAGAGGTGGGAATTTATTTGAATAACTGAAACTGTGATGGTAGGTAGTTGACAGGCTGCCAACAAAAGAGCGGTTCAGATGAATGCTTTGTTAGCTTCTAGAATAAGAAGCAAAGATGGCACTAGAGGAGATTGCTCCTGAGCATCCTGTCTGTTCCTGCCAAATCTCTGAAGAGTTCTGGATGATCAAGAGGGTAAAGAGATGCCGGGGGCATTGTTGATGGAGAATAAGAAGCATGCATGATTAGATATGAGCATGAGCTCAGATTGAAGCCAACTTCGTGGCAGCAAAGCAAAATTACTTATTTGCTTTATTGCAGCTGAGGAATGCCAACCAACTGCATCATTTAGGGGTGTACTTGCAAAAAATAATTTGGATGGCAAGTTGTGATTAACTTTGGATTGCTTGCAGTCACTTTGACAGCTGGATCGACAAGGTCCACTGAGATGTCAGAGGTAGCATCCTGTGATATTTTTGATCCTGTGCATCCAGAAGAAGTAGGCAAGGTTTTTAGCTTTGCTACCTGTGGACCTGACCTTTGTCCTCTTGGCTGGTTAAAGTGTCAAGAAGGAAATCTGATATTGCATACAAGTTACAGTCAGCACTGCAGCCCTTGAGGAGGAAGGAGTAGGTACAACCAGAAATCATGAAGGAGATGCCAATTTATCTTCTTCTCAGATCCACTGCTGTTGGTTGAAGAAAACATGGTGGGGCACTTACAAACAACTCTAAAAGACTATATGCACATGGTAGTGTATATGGAATGAAATATACAGGGGCATGGAATAGCATTATGTTGGTCATCCTCATGAATGACCTCTGACAGAATTCAGGTGGAGACAGCACAACCATTCTCATCCAACTCTTGGCAGCTCTTGACCATATTACTTTCTGGGGCTGTTTGTAAAGGTTGGGAGATACAATATTACAATGGTTCTACTACTCCTTCCTGAATGGGCAAATCCAGTCAGTAATTGTAGGGCAGGAGGTCAAGGCAGTGCATTATAGGAGAAACCAAGGTTTAGTCCTCTACCATGTCCTGTTCAACATCATTACAAAGATGCTGAAAGAGTCCATCTGCTGATGATATCCTATTATGTAAAGGTAGACCTTGGTTGACAATCATAATTGGGTATAGGAAATCTGTCATCAAGCAATACAGTCATAACATTTAAAAAACAACAGCAATTCTGGTTGCAGTCATTAAGCAAATCACATATGGTCATTAAGCAAACATCACATGTCTGGAGCTTGCAACTGTCTGTCAGCTTCCCCATTTATTTGTTGGAAGCTGGCAGAGAAGTTTGCAAATGCCAATCCCATGACGTGCAGGATGCTCCAAACTTCGTAACTGTGCACCATTTGCCAAGCACACAAATCATAAATCATGTGGCCTCAGGAATGCTATGGTGACCCCAGCTTTGAGGATTGTCCATAAGTCTCCTCATTCTGTGCCATTCTAACTTCAAGTCAACTCATTTCCTGAACTGAGGACTATCTGCATTTCCTCTTTGAATCTAATAAAAGATGTAGTAATGTCTTGACCATTGATTTGAAGGTTGTCATTGGATGGATGGATGGAAAATTGCTCAGACAACTCAAGTTAGATGAAGATGTTGTTGGCCTTGTTGGCCTCTTAAAACTTCAACTGGTGCAAAATACAGAAGCCCTTGTATTTACTGGACAATCTCTAATGCCATACAAAACTGCTGCTGTGGGAACAGTGTTGGCAATTGGCCATAATGCTCTGTAAGTCTTAAAACCTGGAAATTTACAAGACTAGCTATCTCAAAAACATTCTGCTGTCTCAGTCCCAAAAAAGAGATTACTAGTTGAAGATTCATTAATGTATGTACGATAAGAAAATATCAAAAGTGGACATTCCTGTCTGGGATATTCTCTGCATTGGAAAAGCTTCCTGAAGTGAGGATGGCTTCCAATTTCACACCTCTTCTAGCAACTTACAAAGACCTGGCTTTTCCAAAATGCCTTTGGAATCCGAGTGCTGCCATATGTGATTGTTATTATGTGTTTTTATTGTATTCTACTTTATTCTCCCCACACACTCTACCACCCAACATCCTGTCGTGCTGCCTCATCTTGGCAGGGGAGAGAGTCTGGATAAGCAGAGAATGCTGGGAATGCGTACCAAAAGTATATAATTTCAGTAGGATCACCCAAGTTGTGAAGATCATTCCAGTTGCCCAGCTAAAGCAAGCAGGCATCTGTATTGGACAAAAGCAATATAGGAAAATACTGGAGACAGATCCTGACGTTGACATGTAGGAAAATAAAATCTGAAACTGCAAAGTCAAAATTACATGGAACATGGCATGTAAGAAGCATAAACACTGGAAAGCTCACCACAGTGACAGATTTAACAGAATAGCAGAGAAGGAACTGTGGAGGTCTTCTAGGGCAACCCCTGATCAAGCAGGAGACACTGTATGATTTCAAAGAAATGACTATCTTCTTAAAAACCGCCAGTGATGGAGCACCCACAACTTCTGAAGGCAACCCATTCCACTCATTGATTGTTCCAAATATCAAGACATTTCACCTATGATAAATATAAATGTTATTTTTATTCAATTTCAATGATACCCAACTCCAACAGACTTTGAGCAGATTATAAAAATAAAGAGCAACATAACATCAAAATACAATAAATTAGACTAAAAAAAATTAGGGGGATAACTACCAAGTAATTACAGGAAAGCCAGACATCACAAAATGTAGAACATCACAAACAAGGGAGTTCCATCCATCTTACCTCAGGTTTTCAAGGCCTTCTACCACTAGAAATAGAACCATATGGGTCTTGGGGGGGAGGGCTCATTCCAGAGGGCATACCACATTATACAGAAGGTGGAGGAGGAGCCTGGTGGCGCAGTGGTTAAGGTGCAGTCTTGCAGGCAAACTGTACTCAGCCTAGAGTACCTTGTGGCAGGGCTCAAGGTTGACTTAGCCTTCCATCCTTCTAAGTTCAGTAAAGTGAGGACCCAGATTGTTGGGGGCAATATGCAAATAATGCTTAACATTGTAAACTGCCCAGAGAATGCTATAAAGCACTATGGGGCAGTATATAAGCCTAAATGCTGTTGCTATTGCTAAGGTGCACTTCCTAGCTACTGAAAGTCACTGTTTAATCGAGGGGAGCAAAGAGCATGCCTGCCCTATCGGTTTGTATCAGCCAGGCATAAATCACTAGAAACCAATGGTCCCTCAAACAATTGGCTGGTGCTTATAAAAAGATGAAATGAAATAAATGCAAGTTGACATCTTAGGCATCATTAAACTGAAATGTACTGGAATTAGGCACTTGAAGTCAGAGGATCTGTTGTTTTCATAGTCAAGAAAAATTACATCAATTAGTTGTCCCAGACAACCCTTTCATATTATGATTAGCATTTTATGCTCCAAGCATTAATACAGAAGATACCTTATAAGGAATTTTATGATCAAGTACAATTTGAAATTGATCTACATTGTCTTGTGTCACTTTTTGCCTTTTTACACCATTTAGAATCTTTCATGATAGAGCATTTCATGCATTGCTTCCATCATTTAACAGAGTTAAAATTACTATATAGGCTGTGGAGAGAAAATACAACAAAGGCTAGCATTCAGTAAAACAGCCATGGCCTTTGTATACCTACAAAGACCAGAATCATGTGGGCCATGATATTCCCTATTCTATTACATTCTATGCGAACAAAGTCGGACTTTAAAGGAGCAGGATAGAAAGACAGTTGACAATGCTGGATTTTTATGTTGGAGAAGATTGTTGAAAATATTCTGGACAACCAAGAAAACAAACCAATGGGTTATTGAATGAATCTTACTTGAGGTATAATGGCAGGCTCAGGTTACATCCAACTTCAGATATGTTAGCCAAAGAGTCCTTGGAAGAGACTCTAATACTGGGAAAGCTAGAAGGAAAGAATTTAGAATAACTTTATTGTCACTTCAAATGTACACTAATCAGCATACATTAAAATGAAATTTCATTGCCTACAGCTCTCAAAGCACCTTATTCTCAGAGAATAAGGTGACAACCAGCAGCAAGTTGAACGGATTCAATGGTGGCAGAAGAGACTTGAAAGAGTAAGTTAGGGATAGATCTTCTTGGAGAATATCTATGTGGTGGCTAGGAGTCAAAAACAAATTGATGGCACATAATAAGTATAGGCTGTGGAGTAATTGGTTTATATCTAAATAAATTGACTCAGATTAGTGTAAAAGATCACATGCCAAGGTCTTGTTTCTGTAACTCTTCAGTGTCCTGAGAAGGATATCAAAAGTGCATGTGTATGCTTTGTGTTGCCTTTTACACCATAAGCATTCTTGTGAGCATTGTAACTTGGACATTTTTAGCTACTTATCCTGTACTTAAGTTCTGATTTTGCCATGATTTCCTCTTGCAACATCCTTTTTTGTCCTATTGCTTGGTGATTGATTATGTGCCATCAAGTCAGTGCTGCTTCTTAGCAACCAAGGAGATAAATTTTCTCCAGGAGATATCCCAATCTGATCTTTCAGATTGTCCAACAGTGCCTGTTGCTTAGTATTTTTTGCTTGTTCTTTGCTTCATATCAGAAATCATTCATGCAAGTAGAATTATATTTCAGGTCATATCTCAGAAATATCCTTATGTTGAAAAAGAAAATAATTTGATACATCAAAGGCAACATTAGGTTTTGTTTTTTTAAAAAAAAAAAGTTGTTTACATAGATCATCCTCTTGTGATTTATAATTAGTCTTGGGAGGATACATTTTTTAAAAGGAAGAAAAATAATATTGTTCCTCTTCAGTGATTAAATGGTTTTATTCTTTTATTCTTCTTGGGGAAGGAAAAGAAATACACTCCAACTGCTGTGCTTTTCTAAATAAGTAATTATAAAAGACACAGCACATATGAGAGCAATGGTAGCCATGAAGCTAATTTCTTCCATCTATCATCAAGCAATTTATGCTATTTTGCTATCCCAGATCTAATCCAGTTCTCTATTTGTTGGTCCTTGATTTAAGTACACTGATGCATTTGTTAGAAAAATACGGTACTTATATAACCCATATTAGTATCAACAGAAATACAATCTTTTGCCTTTGTGTCTTGAAATTAACAAATTTGCAATTTCTACTTATGATGTATTTTTTTTCCTAAGTAGGATTGGTACTGTTTCCTCATTACTGTTTCTTCACTGAGGTCTCTGCCAATTCCAATGTTAACTTCCAAAGTTAGTGTACTGATGGGGAACATTTGTAGTTTGCCAGATTTAACCTTTATTTATTAATTCTCATCAGGCTTATTGCAGCTCATCCATACCTTCCCCAATAGTAGCAGCTAAAAAAGATAAGCAAGGGCACATATCATCCATATATTTATGGCAATGTATTCTATATCTCCTGATGAGCTTGCCCAGTTGTTTCAAGTAAATTTTAAATAACATGAGGGACAAACTCTGAGGAATGCTACAATCTAATATCATGGGGCTGAACGTGATTCTGCCAGCTTTACCTTTTGTAACCAATCTCTGAGGAAGGATTGAGGAAGCATCTTAAAATATTCTAACTCTTTTTCTGCCAGGTATCTCAGGCGGATGCCATATTTGAGGATATCACACTACTGAGAGATACATTGGAACTTGTAACGGGTTTTATTATTGGAAGCAGCAATTTAAATAGACTACATGTCTTTTAAAATGGTGGTATGAGGAAAGCGTAATAAGAAGTGGAAAGGTTGGCAGCAATAATTTCAAAAGCTGAAGTTGAGAGGTTCATATAAAAGAGAGATTGGGAACCTCTATTTTTGCTGAACTTCAGTTCCCAGCAGCCCAAAGTCAGCATGCTGAAGAATTTAGCCACTTTTGAGAGTGCCACACTGATACAAAAAATATAGATATATATCTCACATATGTACTTACACTTGATCTAGTAACAATATAATACTATTTGCATTGTGTATTGCTGAGGTTTATAGCATTTTCCCTCAAACAACCAATATACGATTATATAGAAGCAATTCTGACTCTTCACAGAAAAGCATTTTCGTCCTCTGTACAAAATCATTATTTTCTTTTTTATTATACTGTGTAGAGCAAGAAGTGAATCTTGACCTTCTCCATTAAGAGTTTCTTTAATTCACTTTCATAGTAGTGAAGTGGTAAAGAAAACACCTTTTGAGAGATAGACATTTCAAAGTTTTATTAAAATGAAAAAAATCATTTACCTCATTTTTTTCTTTAGTCCAGGCATTTGAAATAAGCACAGAAATCCATATATATAAACAAAAGAGCCTTTTAGCTATATTACTTCAGAAAAACAATCTCTTTCAATATTCCACAGGTGCATCTGTAATAGAATCTTGCTAAACAAAATAATTATTCCTAAAGGCACATGTCTGATGCCTTGAGGCAAAACTTCAAGAAAAGAACAGAAACAGAATGTATTTGTTCAGTATATGTGATAAGAAGATGAAATTGATAAGATGTATCAAACTCTTGAACTCAGGGCCACTGACATAAAGATCATAGCCAGAAGTATAATTTACTGGTGAAAATAAAAGAAAAATAGCTATGTAGCTGCAACTGACTATCAGAGCAAAGAGGGAATATTTCATCATGTTTTACCTTCAATTTTGGTATACCTGACAGTTCCTAATAGCTTTGAAGAGTATTTATTTATTTGATTGATGATTGTTGATTATGTGTCATCAAGACTATGCCAACTCATAGTGACCACATAGAATTTCTCCTTGACAATCTGTTTTTAACCTGATTTTTTCAGGTCTTTCAGCAGTGCACTAACTCCCACTCTGAGTTCATCCACCTTGTTGTCCTCTTCTCTTTTCTTCTACCTTTCCTAGCATTAGAGTCTTCTCCAGAGAATTATTTATTCACATGGTGTGTCCAAAACACAATAATTTGAATCTGGTACTTTATGCCTCAAATGATAACAGATACCAGATAATCAGAGTTGGAAGGGACCTTGTAGGTCATCTAGTCCAACCCCCCACCCAAGCGGGAGACCTACACCATTTCTGATAAATGGCAGTCCAATCTCTTCTTGAAAATATCAAGTGATGGCACTCACACAACTTCCAAGGACAAGGTGTTCCATTGGTTGATTGTTCTCATTGTCAGAAGTTTATCCTTAGTTCCAGGTTAAATCTCTCCTTGTTCAGTTTCCATCCCTTATTCCTTGTCTGGCCTACAGGCGCTTTAGAAAATAGCTTGACCCCTTCCTGTCTGTGGCAGCCCCTCAAATATTGGAAGACTTCTATCATGTCTCCCCTGGTCCTTCTCTTTACTAGACTAGCCAAGCCAAGTTCTTGTAACCATTCTTTATATGTTTTAGTCTCCAGTCCCCTAATCATCCTGGTTGCTTTTCTCTGTACTTTTTCTAGAGTCTCAACATCTTTTTTACAGTGTGGTGAACAAAACTGGATGCAGTACTCTAGATGTGGTCTTACTAAGGCTTTATTCCTTGATCTTGATTGTATCTCTCTGTTAATATAATTTCGGATTGCATTAGCTTTTTTGGCGGCGGCTGCACACTGCTGGCTCATATTTTCTGGTAGTCCACTAAGACTCCAAGATCCTTCTCACAGTTCCTGCTATTGAGTCTGGTTTCACCCAGTCTGTATGTGTACTTTTGGTTTTTCTTGCCTAAGTGTAGGACTTTACTTTTTTCTACATTGAATTTCATTTTGTTAGATATGGCCCAGTGTTCTAGTGCATCTGGATCTTGAGTCTGTCTTCTTGGGTGTTAGCTGTTCCTTAGTATCATCTGCAAATTTGATAAGTTCCCCTTCTATTCCCTCATCTATGTCATTAATGAAGATATTGAAGAGTACTGGGCCTAAGATGGAACCTTGTGGCACCCCACTACTTACTTCCCTCCATATAGACTTAGACCCATTAAGGACTATTTGTTGAGTACAGTTTGTCAGCCAGTTGCGAGTCCATTTAGTGGTGGTGCTATCTATTGCACTTTTTTCTAGCTTGCTAAGAAATAGGTTGTGGTCTACTTTGTCGAATGCCTTGCTGAAATCTAAATATATTATGTCCACAGTATTTTACTAATTTAGTCACTATGTTGAAGAATAAAATAAGATTGGTTTGGCATGATCTGTTCTTAACAAACTCGTGCTGACTTCTAGTTATTACTTTACTTGTTTCTAGATGTTGGCAGATCTGTTTTTTTATTATATTTTCCAGTATCTTCCTGGGTATTGATGTTAGGCTGATTGGTCTATAGTTTCCTGGGTCTGTTTTTTTTTTTTCCTTTTTTGAAGATGGGAACCACATCAGCTCTTTTCCAGTCCTCTGGTACTTCCCCGGTACTCCAGGATTTTTGAAAGATCTGGTGCAGCGGTTCTGAGATGACCTCTGCCAGCTCCTTTAAAACTCTGGGATGTAATCCATCAGGCCCTGGTGATTTGTGTTCATCAAGATCAGACAGGTGTTCTCTTACTATTTTTTTGCTTATTTTAATTTTTATTTCTGGTCTGTCTTTTATAGTTATGTTTTGGGTGGGTTGAGCTATAGTTTCTTTTTGTGTGAAGTATAAGTTAAGCAGTTCTGCTTTCTCTCTGTTGCCTGTTACTTGCCATCTTCTCTCTTTAGTGGACAGACTGTTTCCTTGATTTTTTTCTTGTTATTTATATGTTGGAAGAAACTTTTTTTATTATCTTTGACTTTTGTTGCAAGTCTTCATTTGTTCTGAGCCTTTGCTATCCCGACTTCGTCTTTGCAGATTCTGGCTATCTGCTGATATTCTGCTTTAGTTGTATGTCCTTCTTTCCATTTTTTGTGC
Organism: Hydrophis major; assembly: GCA_033807585.1. Taxonomy (NCBI): domain Eukaryota; kingdom Metazoa; phylum Chordata; class Lepidosauria; order Squamata; family Elapidae; genus Hydrophis; species Hydrophis major. The sequence goes on along the minus strand of CM066328.1, from coordinate 247,664,552 downwards.
TTGTCCTTTTTTTCTTTCAATTTGCCAGAGAGATCTTTGTGCAGCCATGCTGGTTTCTTCTTGGATCTAATGAAGTTGATTTGTTTCTTGATCTTACTTATTTTAATGAAATAAATGAAACATTAATAAAAAGTAGGTCAATAATACATCACAGTTTTTATATTATGAGTTTGAGTTACTATTACAATCATGGTACAACAGACACACAGAATCTTGCAAATATTTTTTTAAGAAAGACATATCAAAAGCCGCAACTGTAAACATATTTAGACTGCCTGTCTAGTTGTGTACTTGAGAGAAACTTATTGCTGCAGCTTTCTCTCTGCTACTCTCCATTTTAAATGTGTTATCTTTAAGGAGGAGTCAGTGGAGCTATTGCTTGAAATGAGTTTAACATCACAACATGACCAAGATATCATTTGAAGGAAATCACATTTAAATCCATGGGATTTCTTTTAAATGCACTCTAAAATAAAAGGAAGAAATATATTAATTTAATGAAGACTGAAGGAACTGTATACAAGATCAGGCTGTTTTGGCCTAAAAAAATATCACGTTTGCAGTAATGCTTTCCAAATTTGTCCAGATCTTGACTGAAAGTTCATGTAGGTGCTTTGTGTTCACATGTGCAGGCTCAAGTGTTTGTCTCCCTAGGAATTAATTCTCTTTTGAGGCTGTGACAAAGGAAAGAGCAGGAACGAAGGATGTCTAGCAATTTTTCCATGGAGATTTGGTGTGACTTTAAATATGTCCTTGGCTCTGATTCTATTCATTGAGGTAATTTATTTTAATTGCTCCAGGATTAGTGAGAAAACAGCTTGCACAAAAGTCAGTACAAGATATTTGCTGTTAATTTCACTGTCATAGGGAGATAAACCTAAATTGAGTATGCAGACTCTAAGCATGTAAATAAGTATGGTGCTTGTTATGTCCTGAATTTGAATACTCGAAATCCCCGCGCCTTGATTGGCTAAGGCGCGGGGATTTCTGATTGGCCAGGCGAGCCGCGCTGATTGGCCCGATTGAAGTCTCCCGCGATTGGTTCAAACCAAGAGCGGGAGACTTGAATCGTTGCCATTGGCCGCGGCCGCCGCAGCGAAAGGTATAAAAGCCGCGGGCTTTTTGCCTTTCGCCGGTTCGGTTCTCCCATTGTAAATAAAGAGCTTTGAATGAAAGTCACCGACTCTGAGCATCTTTTTGCGGACATGACACTGGTGACGAGGGTGGGATCTCGCCCCTGAACCGAACCCCGTGTCCACCCAAGAACCAGCTCCAGCGCAGAGATGGCGAAGATAGCACCGCCTGCCCCCTTCAACCCCGCCGCCGAGGACTGGGAATCGTACTCGGATCGGTTCCGTATGTACCTGGAATGCGCCGGAATGAAGGACGCCCCGGGCCCGCTAAAACGCGCCGTCTTCCTTACTCACTGCGGACCAGAGGTCTTCCAGATGGCCAAAGCATTGGCCAAGCCGGCAGACGCAACCGCCATGGACTGGGACGTCCTCGAACCTATACTGCGGCGCCATTACGCCCCCGAAGTCCCCATCCTGATACGAGTTCTACCGCCGAAACCAGAAACCAGACGAAAAATTGAGCGACTTCGTCGCAGAGCTACGGCACCTAGGAGGACTCTGCGAGTTTGAAGGTCTGAACAGTCTCATAAGAGACCGCTTCGTACTCGGCTTATGGGATCCTACACTCCAGAGCCGACTTATGGCCAAGGGCGACATCAGCCTAGCCGATGCCCTTACCGCAGCCGCAGCCGCAGAAGCAACCCGCACGTCAGCGGACAGCATGCGAAGATCTGACGCGAAGGGCAGAAACAACAACCCGGCAAGGTCGGCCGACACAAGAAACGAAGCAACCGCACACTACGGTGAATACCAGTCAACCTCCAGCACGTCAGAAGACGAGGAGGACATACATCGCGTGCAGACGGGACGCGGCGACCAACGAAGTCGAAAAGGTCGTAGGTCGAGGACCAACTGCGCCGGGTGCGGCGGCGACCACCCCAGGTCAGAATGCCGATTCTTTGACTCTATCTGTAGGCATTGTGAACGACGGGGTCACATCGCTCGAGTTTGCCGCCAAAAGAAGACCCGCAGCCCGCCCAAATGGGAACAGCACGACAGAAGGAGAGAAAGCTCCCCGCCCAGAGCCAGAGAGCGCCAGCCAGACGGTCGGTGGGACCGTACTCAACGATCTCAAAGAAGCGGCGACGGTCGGCGAAAAGAAGAGACCCACCAGACGGTGACCATCGGCCACGCCATCTCCGACGGCGCCAGAAAGGTACACGCAGAAGTCCATATCGAAGGCCAGCCATGCAAAATGGAAGTGGACTCCGGGTCCTACCTTTCCATGATTGCATGGCGCGAAATCAAAAAACTAGTGCCTACACTACAAAAAAGAAACGTGCATGCCCAAAAGATCATCATAAAAGACTACCAAGGGAATCGCGTCCCGGTAGTGGGCACCAAGAACTTTAATATAACTTACAAAGACCACACCGAACAACTGCCACTCACGATCGTCGATCGCGACCGCCCAAGCCTACTGGGCTTACAATGGTTCGCCCCGCTTAACATCGCGCTGACAGGTGTCAACCACGTCACCATCGAAGCTTGGGAACAGCGGCTAGCCCAGGAGTTCCAGGAGGTCTTCGATGGAGGCTTGGGCAAGTACCAGGGGCCCCTTATCTCGTTTGACCTAGACCCAAGGGTTCCCCCTAAGCGGCTTAAACCTAGAAGGGTACCATTCGCCTTAAAGCCTAAAATTGACGAGCAGATCGACAAGCTCGTCAAACAAGGGGTATTGCAACCGATAGACCATGCCAGATGGGAGACCCCTATAGTGACCCCAGTAAAGCCAGACGGGTCCGTGAGAATCTGCGGGGACTATAAGGCCACCCTAAATGGCGCGTTGCAACAAAGCGCCTACCCAGTCCCAATAGTGCAACATTTACTGCACTCACTGGGAGGGGGCAAAGTCTTTGCCAAGCTCGACCTCGCCCAGGCATATCAGCAGCTACCTGTGGACGAGAAAACGGCGGAAGCCCAAACAATCGTGACCCATCGGGGGGCCTTCAAGTGTAACCGACTCCAATTTGGAGTCAGCGTGGCACCAGGCATCTTTCAGAGCCTGATGGAACGTTTGCTACAGGGCATCAAGGGGGTGGTGCCCTATTTCGATGACGTATTAGTGGCGGCGCCAAACGAAGCCGAATTAGAAAACCGACTCAGACAAGTCTTAACAAAATTTAAAGAAACAGGACTTAAAGTCAAACGAGAAAAATGCCAACTATGTACAAAGCAAGTAGAGTTTTTGGGCTATCTCCTAGACCGGCATGGCATTCACCCTACGACTAAAAAAGTGAAAGCCATCAAGGAAGCCCCCACCCCAAAGTCCAAAATGGAACTACAAGTGTTCCTAGGCTTACTAAATTTTTATAATGTTTTCCTACCTCAAAAGGCAACGGCGGCGGAACCTTTACATAGACTCCTAGACAAGAAGGCAGCCTGGACTTGGGGGAGACGAGAGCAAGCCGCCTTTCAAAAAACCAAAGACCTCCTCACCTCCGACGCCGTCCTGATGCAATTCAGCGAAACCTTGCCCTTAGCTGTCACTTGCGACGCATCACCTTTCGGCGTCGGCGCTGTCCTCAGCCACACCCTCCCAGACCAGAGAGAAGCACCCATCGCTTTTTTCTCCAGGACTCTGACTAAACCAGAACGGAACTATAGCCAGCTGGACAAAGAAGCTTTGGCTATAGTTGCCGCCGTTAAGCGTTTCCACGAATACCTGTACGGCCGCCCGTTCACCATCGTGACGGATCATAAGCCATTGCTGGGCATCCTCGCTGGAAACCGAGCCACGCCGAACATCTTGTCACCCCGGATGACAAGATGGTCCGAATTCCTGGCAGCCTACAGTTACGAACTGCTACACAAGCCAGGTAAGAAAATTTCGCACGCGGACGCTTTAAGCCGCTTGCCTTTACCTGACTCTGAACCTGACCCAGCACCAACAACAAACACCCTAAGTATCGAGAGTTTACCTATTACCGCATCAGACATTGCCAGAGAAACCGTTAAGGACAGGCGTCTGGCGCGAATCTTACACTGGTTAGAAAAAGGCTGGCCGGAGAAAGACAATGACGAGACTTTTAAAACATTCCGTCAGCGCCAGACTGAACTTTCACTACTGAGAGGATGTATTCTGTGGGGTGACCGGGTGGTAATTCCGGACAGATTGCAAGAGAGGGTATTAGAGATGCTACATGAGGGTCATCCTGGCATCGTCAGGACTAAAGCCCTGGCCAGGAGTTACGCTTGGTGGCCAGGGATGGACAAGCAAATTGAAGCATGGGTCGCCAAATGCCACCGATGCCAGGAGACCAGATCCAGCCCACCCGCAGCACCTATCCGGGACTGGGAAACACCACGGGGGCCCTGGTCCAGAATCCATCTAGACTTTGCTGGCCCCACAAATGGGCATACTTTTCTAATCACAGTTGACGCGTACTCCAATTGGTTGGAGGTAAGCGACATGAAATCCACTACCACAGAGGCCGTCGTTAAAGAACTGTGTAAACTGTTTTCCACACACGGCCTCCCAGACGTCGTCGTCTCAGACAACGGGCCCCAGTCCACTTCCATCGATTTCGAACGGTTCCTGGCGGAGAGGGGTATCCGCCACGCATTAACAGCACCGGCGCATCCGGCGGCGAACGGTAGGGCGGAACGGATGGTCCAGTTTACGAAAAAGACCCTCCGGAAAATGGACCACGGGGAGATCAGCGACAAAATCAACAAACTGCTCTTCATACAGCACATCACTCCCAATACCACAACTAACAAGAGCCCTGCGGAACTTCTAATGGGCAGAAAGTTGAGGTCCCTACTCGACAGATTACACCCGACCTATAACCCGGAGCGGCCCCCAGACTCCAGCTCCAGGTACCGGACATTTGACCCAGGTGACTTAGTCTATGCAAAGAACATGACGGGGGACCCCCTATGGATCCCAGCCGTCATAACTCAAGTCACTGGGCCACGGTCGTACCGGCTCCAAACCATCGATGGGCGAGCCTGGAAACGACATATCGACCAGCTCAGGTCACGAACAGCGACTGACCTCAACCCCCAAGACACGAACCAAGGGGGGAGGGAATACCCGGATAGACAATCGCAGGAAAAAATAAACCAAAAATACTCACCGGAACACAGCCATCGCGAGTCCCCTCCGGAGAAGAACCACCTGGCCAGCTCTACCGACTCGGAGAAGCCAAGCGGGAGCGGCGAAATCCGTAGCTCAACCGACCCGGTAGGCCCAGGCGGGAGCCACGGCGAAAGAACCGGCCCGATCATCCAGCCGGTTCGCACAGAGGCAGGAGCAGCCAAAAAGATGACCGCTCCGGCTGAGTTACAGCATGCAAGTGAGTTGCGCAGGTCAACTAGGACTCGACGGAGCCCCGCCTACCTGCGTGACTACACCACGTGATGGACCATACCAAGAGGGGAGGGGTGTTATGTCCTGAATTTGAATACTCGAAATCCCCGCGCCTTGATTGGCTAAGGCGCGGGGATTTCTGATTGGCCAGGCGAGCCGCGCTGATTGGCCCGATTGAAGTCTCCCGCGATTGGTTCAAACCAAGAGCGGGAGACTTGAATCGCTGCCATTGGCCGCGGCCGCCGCAGCGAAAGGTATAAAAGCCGCGGGCTTTTTGCCTTTCGCCGGTTCGGTTCTCCCATTGTAAATAAAGAGCTTTGAATGAAAGTCACCGACTCTGAGCATCTTTTTGCGGACACGACAGTGCTGTACGCATAGGGCATCATATAGGTATGCGGCTCAAAAATACCAATCTTTTTTCCATGTGCAATTTTTGTTCTGCTGCCAAGTTAATTTCTGCCAGTGTGGCAGATTGATTTAGGAAGCTGTTTACATCACTGGACTGAATGATCTTTTTAAAAGTCAATTTTGTTCTCATTTGAGTTATCCTGGTTTTTGGATCAGCTCCCGAGGATTGTGAAAAGCCATTAATGGAAAAGAATTAGTGACGAGACTGTTCTTCCCACTCACTGAAGGAACAAAATTGAGGGGAGCCAGGGAAGCAGATGAACATGAATGTAATTCCAAATTTCAATCTTCTTTGTATTATGGGTCATTACCTGTTAATTCACTAAATGGCAGTTGTCTGTGAAGTTTTGTTTGGCTTTTATAATGAAGACAGATGATATAATTAGTATCATTTCTGATTTGGAAATAATGAAAGTGTTGTATCCGTGAGGTACAACTTCCAGCCTACATGGTATCAGAAATAATTTCCAATTGACACGAGAACAGCTGGGGTTTTATGTTTTATTTTAATGTGTTCAGTACATTGATGTAGTCTGAAAACAGTAATGTGTTCCTTCTTTTTTTCTTTTCTTTTCTTTTCTTTTTTGTTACAGCAGTCATTTTCTTAAGCACTTAAGAACTTCCGTTCATTCTTCAGATTAACCTGCATATTGAGAAACATCTATGGGGCAGAAAGTTTGGGAATCTATTATCATTCTTCCAGCCATTGTAAATTAACTTTCAATAGTTGCTCATACTTGGCAACAAGCTACAGTGTGGATGATTCAGATATGAGTTACACCTAGCATGTTGTGTAAATCCAGCCAGTTCTTGATTACTCGATAAATCACAGCTAAACAGGTCAACCTACTCAATGTCATTTTGTGCCCTCTTTGCATATTGCAAGAGAAGGGTTTGTCATGGTAGGCAAAAGTTTTCAATGCCTGCTCTGGAATCTATGGTTGGATGTTATGTGAAAGGAAACATACTAGGAAGTGCAGGGGGAAAAATCTTTTGCTGCAGCTGAGAGATTTTGTGGAGCTACTGCTGCCTTCTTTGCAGAGATTTATATGCCTTTTTTCCATATGAAAAGGCCTTCCAAAGAAATCTGTAATAAAAACAATTAAATGCATTTAGCCCTATTAAAATAAAATGAAAGTACCAACAGAAAAAAGATGCACATCTTAAATTTTAAACAGAGATGATGCATTCAATTAAAAAAATTGAGATGGCAGCCAAAACTGGTGCATCAGTTTAAAAAAAAAAAAAAAAAGCCCTGTATTCCTGAGTCTGCTATTTCTCATATAATTTTCTTTTCTTTTGCACCTAGTCATTTTGATTTTAAAAAACAGTTCTACTTGGCTGTTTCCTAACTTGTATGTATTTCAAACAAAATACATACAAGATTTAAGGTTGTTGCCACTTGCTTCAGTTTGAATGACTAAATAATTTTTTGGGGGGGAATGTGATTATTATATAGGATCAGACCAGCCACCATTCTCTCAATTGCTATAATGATTTGATATGTTTATACATTAACAGTTAACAAATATAATAAAGCTGATGGAGTTCTTCTTGCAAGAAAATTAGGATAATTGAGGAAATAAATTATATATTATAAAGTGCTGCTAGTGTTTATTTTTATGTATTAATAAAAATGTTGCATGCTTTGGCAAACATGTTTAGCTGTAGAAAACTCATGAATATCTCATAGCACCAGTCATATCTGAGTTTCTCAAATCCAGGGGGAAATTATTTTGCTGCTTAGCTATGCCACAGCTTTCAGCTCCTTCAACTCTGAACAACTTCAAAAATGAAGACCATCACTTTATGGAACTCTAAATTAAATTTCCAATCTTAATGTTTGCATGCTGGTGGAGCTTCAGCTAAGCCTGGTGGAGACCTTCATGTGCATGTTGTACCAAGATCATGTTCATTGTTTTAAAATCAGTTTTTTTAAAAATATAAAATAACATATCCTTTGCAGCTGGGTAGACACCATCCAAACTGGCTATCCTTTTTAGTTTTGGAGATTTTGGCAGCTATGGGGTGCAAGACTGTTATGTCTTGAATTGGTATACTCGAAATCCCCGAGCCTTGATTGGCTAAGGCGCGGGGATTTCTGATTGGCCAGGCGAGCTGCGCTGATTGGCCCGATTGAAGTCTCCCGCGATTGGTGCAAACCGAGAGCGGGAGACTTGAATCGTTGCCATTGGCCGCGGCCGCCGCTGCGAAAGGTATAAAAGCCGCGGGCTTTTTACCTTTCGCCGGTTCGGTTCTCCCATTGAAAATAAAGAGCTTTGAATGTAAGTCACCGACTCTGAGCATCTTTTGCGGACACGACACTGGCGACGAGGGTGGGATCTCGCCCCTGAACCGAACCCCGTGTCCACCCAAGAACCAGCGCCAGCGCAGAGATGGCGAAAATAGCACCGCCCGCCCCCTTCAACCCCGCCGCCGAGGACTGGGAATCGTACTCGGATCGGTTCCGTATGTACCTAGAATGCGCCGGAATGAAGGACGCCCCGGGCCCGCTAAAACGCGCCGTCTTCCTTACTCACTGCGGACCAGAGGTCTTCCAGATGGCCAAGGCATTGGCCAAGCCGGCAGACGCAACCGCCATGGACTGGGACGTCCTCGAACCTATACTGCGGCGCCATTATGCCCCCGAAGTCCCCATCCTGATACGGCGCAACGAGTTCTACCGCCGAAACCAGAAACCAGACGAAAAATTGAGCGACTTCGTCGCAGAGCTACGGCGCCTAGGAGGACTCTGCGAGTTTGAAGGTCTGAACAGTCTCATAAGAGACCGTTTCGTACTCGGGTTATGGGATCCTACACTCCAGAGCCGACTTATGGCCAAGGGCGACATCAGCCTAGCCGATGCCCTTACCGCAGCCGCAGCCGCAGAAGCAACCCGCACGTCAGCGGACAGCATGCGAAGATCTGACGCGAAGGGCGGAAACAACAACCCGGCAAGGTCGGCCGACACAAGAAACGAGGCAACCGCGCACTACGGTGATTACCAGTCAACCTCCAGCACGTCGGAAGACGAGGAGGACATACATCGCGTGCAGACGGGACGCGGCGACCAACGTAGTCGAAAAGGTCGTAGGTCGAGGACCAACTGCGCCGGGTGCGGCGGCGACCACCCCAGGTCAGAATGCCGATTCCTTGACTATCTGTAGGCATTGCGACCGACGGGGCCACATCGCTAGAGTTTGCCACCAAAAGAAGACCCGCAGCCCGCCCAAATGGGAACAGCACGACAGAAGAAGAGAAAGCTCCCGCCCAGAGCCAGAGAGCGCCAGCCAGACGGTCGATGGGACCGTACTCAACATTCTCAAAGAAGCGGCGACGGTCGGCGAAAAGAAGAGACCCACCAGACGGTGACCATCGGCCACGCCATCTCCGACGGCACCAGAAAGGTACACGTAGAAGTCCATATAGAAGGCCAGCCATGCAAAATGGAAGTGGACTCCGGGTCCTACCTTTCCATGATTGCATGGCGCGAAATCAAAAGACTAGTGCCTACACTACAAAAAAGAAACGTGCATGCCCAAAAGATCATCATAAAAGACTACCAAGGGAATCGCGTCCCGGTAGTGGGCACCAAGAACTTTAATATAACTTACAAAGGCCAGACCGAACAACTACCACTCACGATCATCGATCGCGACCGCCCAAGCCTACTGGGCTTACAATGGTTCACCCCACTTAACATCGCGCTGACAGGTGTCAACCACGTCTCCATTGAAGCTTGGGAACAGAAGCTAGCCCAGGAGTTCCAGGAGATCTTCGATGGAGGATTGGGCAAGTACCAGGGGCCCTTTATCTCATTCGATCTAGACCCAAGGGTTCCCCCTAAGCGGCTTAAACCTAGAAGGGTACCATTCGCCCTAAAGCCAAAAATTGACGAGCAGATCGACAAGCTCGTCAAACAAGGGGTATTGCAACCGATAGACCATGCCAGATGGGAGACCCCTATAGTGACCCCAGTAAAGCCAGACGGGTCCGTGAGAATCTGCGGGGACTATAAGGCCACCCTAAATGGCGCGTTGCAACAAAGCGCCTACCCAGTCCCAATAGTGCAACATTTGCTGCACTCACTGGGAGGGGGCAAAGTCTTTGCCAAGCTCGACCTCGCCCAGGCATATCAGCAGCTACCTGTGGACGAGAAAACGGCGGAAGCCCAAACAATCGTGACCCATCGAGGGGCTTTCAAGTGTAACCGACTCCAATTTGGAGTCAGCGTGGCACCAGGCATCTTTCAGAGCCTGATGGAACGGTTGCTACAGGGCATCAAGGGGGTGGTGCCCTATTTCGATGACGTATTAGTGGCGGCGCCAAACGAAGCCGAATTAGAAAACCGACTCAGACAAGTCTTAACAAAATTTAAAGAAACAGGACTTAAAGTCAAACGAGAAAAATGCCAACTATGTACAAAGCAAGTAGAGTTTTTGGGCTATCTCCTAGACCGACATGGCATTCACCCTACAACTAAAAAAGTAAAAGCCATCAAGGAAGCCCCCACCCCAAAGTCCAAAACGGAACTACAAGCGTTCCTAGGCTTACTAAATTTTTATAATGTTTTCCTACCTCAAAAGGCAACGGCGGCGGAACCTTTACATAGACTCCTAGACAAGAAAGCAGCCTGGACTTGGGGGAAACGAGAGCAAGCCGCCTTTCAAAAAACCAAAGACCTTCTCACCTCCGACGCCGTCCTGATGCAATTCAGCGAAACCTTGCCCTTAGCTGTCACTTGCGACGCATCACCTTTCGGCGTCGGCGCTGTCCTCAGCCACACCCTCCCAGACCAGAGAGAAGCACCCATCGCTTTTTTCTCCAGGACTCTGACTAAACCGGAACGGAACTATAGCCAGCTGGACAAAGAAGCTTTGGCTATAGTTGCCGCCGTTAAGCGTTTCCACGAATACCTGTACGGCCGCCCGTTCACCATCGTGACGGATCATAAGCCATTGCTGGGCATCCTCGCTGGAAACCGAGCCACGCCGAACATCTTGTCACCCCGGATGACAAGATGGTCTGAATTCCTGGCAGCCTACAGTTACGACCTGCTACACAAGCCAGGTAAGAAAATCTCGCACGCGGACGCTTTAAGCCGCTCGCCTTTACCTGTCTCTGAACCTGACCCAGCACCAACAACAAACACCCTAAGTATCGAGAGTTTACCTATTACCGCATCTGACATTGCCAGAGAAACCGTTAAGGACAGGCGTCTGGCACGAATCTTACACTGGTTAGAAAAGGGCTGGCCGGAGAAAGACAATGACGAGACTTTTAAAACATTCCGCCAGCGCCAGACTGAACTTTCACTACTGAGAGGCTGTATTCTGTGGGGTGACCGGGTGGTAATTCCGGACAGATTACAAGAAAGGGTCTTAGAAATGCTACATGAGGGTCATCCTGGCATCGTCAGGACTAAAGCCCTGGCCAGGAGTTACGCTTGGTGGCCAGGGATGGACAAGCAAATTGAAGCATGGGTCGCCAAATGCCACCGGTGCCAGGAGACCAGATCCAGCCCACCCGCAGCACCTATCCGGGACTGGGAAACACCACGGGGGCCCTGGTCCAGAATCCATCTTGACTTTGCTGGCCCCACAAATGGGCACACTTTTCTAATCACAGTTGACGCATACTCCAATTGGTTGGAGGTATGCGACATGAAATCCACTACCACAGAGGCCGTCGTTAAAGAACTGTGTAAACTGTTTTCCACACACGGCCTCCCAGACGTCGTCGTCTCAGACAACGGGCCCCAATTCACTTCCATCGATTTCGAACGGTTCCTGGCGGAGAGGGGTATCCGCCACGCATTAACAGCACCGGCGCATCCGGCGGCGAACGGTAGGGCGGAACGGATGGTCCAGTTTACGAAAAAGACCCTCCGGAAAATGGACCACGGGGAGATCAACGACAAAATCAACAAATTGCTGTTCATACAGCACATCACTCCCAATACCACAACTAACAAGAGCCCTGCAGAACTTCTAATGGGCAGAAAGCTGAGGTCCCCACTCGACCAATTGCACCCAACCTATAACCCTGAGCGGCCCCCAGACTCCAGCTCCAAGTACCGGACATTTGACCCAGGTGACTTAGTCTACGCTAAGAACATGACGGGGGACCCCCTATGGATCCCAGCCGTCATAACTCAAGTCACTGGTCCACGGTCGTACCGGCTCCAAACCATCGATGGGCGAGCCTGGAAGCGACATATCGACCAGCTCAGGTCACGAACAGCGACTGACCTCAACCCCCAAGACACGAACCAAGGGGGGAGGGAATACCCGGAAAGACAATCGCAGGAAAAAATAAAACAGAAATACTCACCGGAACACAGCCATCGCGAGTCCCCTCCGGAGAAGAACCGTCTGGCCAGCTCTACCGACTCGGAGAAGCCAAGCGGGAGCAGCGAAATCCGTGACTCAACCGACCCGGTAGGCCCAGGCGGGAGCCACGGCGAAAGAACCGGCCCGATCATCCAGCCGGTTCGCACAGAGGCAGGAGCAGCCAAAAAGATGACCGCTCCGGCCGAGTTACAGCAAGCAAGTGAGTTGCGCAGGTCAACTAGGACTCGACGGAGCCCCGCCTACCTGCGTGACTACACCACGTGATGGACCATACCAAGAGGGGAGGGGTGTTATGTCTTGAATTGGTATACTCGAAATCCCCGAGCCTTGATTGGCTAAGGCGCGGGGATTTCTGATTGGCCAGGCGAGCTGCGCTGATTGGCCCAATTGAAGTCTCCCGCGATTGGTGCAAACCGAGAGCGGGAGACTTGAATCGCTGCCATTGGCCGCGGCCGCCGCTGCGAAAGGTATAAAAGCCGCGGGCTTTTTACCTTTCGCCGGTTCGGTTCTCCCATTGAAAATAAAGAGCTTTGAATGAAAGTCACCGACTCTGAGCGTCTTTTGCGGACACGACAAAGACAATGCAGGCCGATGTAGAAATAGAAATAAATTCTCTAACTGGAATGAGCTCTCCTTGGCAATTTCTCCCACTTTGGCTGCATCTTTAGCGATAAGTATGCTTGAATATCTCAGTAATACTGGGTGGAGCCGATCCAAGGTCTATATATTTACCAGATTGGGTTGTCATATTTTCAAATAGAATTTTGAAAAAAAAAAACACTGGAAAACAATGTCATTTTTTAAACCAACATTCCTCCCAGACATCAGAAACACATGTAATGCTGTCTCCAAGGAGTTTGCATGTATCTTTTAATATCACGCTGATAGCTACTTATCAATTAAATAACATGTATTTAAGTATTACTGGATTGTAGTGATTGTGTTTTTACAAGATGTTTTCTAGTGGCAGAATGAGCTTTTCCTCCCCAATGTACATTCCCTAAGCTTCGACACTTAATTGGGGAACTCTCTAAACCATGACAGGTAGAGGGCAGCAGTAGAGGATGGGAAGAAAACAACAAGAAATTCCTGTGAATTAACAGATGTAGCCTTCTGAATTCTGAACAATAGAAACCTTTAACTAAAGACCAACATACTCCATTTAGAGAATTCTGCTGGAAAATATGTAACAAAGGAGTTAGAATGAATAGTATAGAAATTCCTAAATAAACGACCAGTTTGAAAAGCATATCAGGCTCTTTTTTTCTACCCTGGTAGAATTTAGTAATAGGGTATGTGAAAGCATCTCCGTGATTTCCTGTAGAAGGGAAGGTCAAGGATAGTTATTATTTTGTTTAGGTGAAAGCTTGTCATGTCTTTAATAAGGCAGCATAGAAGGTTTTAACATTTCTAGAGTTAGGAACTTCTGAAGTATTTTTGTGTTCTCCCAGTTGTTTTATTTTATCCCATTGTTGGGTCATGAGGGCCTTTAACTGACAATTTTGTATATTTTGGAGGCCATTGATTTAGACATTATTCAGTAAGAAATAACATATAATACTGTGTCTACTCCAGAACTTGTCACTAATGGATGTATTAAGGGCTCTGAAGTGCAGACTAATGAAGCCATTATGTTGTCCAATAACTTATGGGTTGAAACTGTCCTTGGCAGATGCAGAACGGCAAAGTATTTCAGTGACATCTTTATCATACATTCTCACATTACCATTTAATAGTATCAAAGGAAATCTAAGACATAGTGGAAGGTGCATCTCAAATAAACAGCTGAGAAATGCAACTTCCTTGTCTTCTCAAAAAAACTGAATTGTGGAAAGCTGTGAAAAACTATACAATTACTTCCTTAGACTCCACGTGTGGTTATATGTACAAAGAGATTTGAGAACTTAGAAAACTTTCATTATATAGATACTTACATGGTTATTTTTTTTCTGGAGAAAGCATTGTAATACAAAGTGAAGAGTAAGAGATAATAGGCAAAAGAAATTTTAACAGCAGGAGATAAGAGAACAAAAAGAAATCTAAGTAAATCCAGTTTCAAACACCATTTGTTATACCTCCTGCTACTTTTATCTTCTTACAGACCATCTTTGTTTTCATATCTGTATATCAATTCATGCATTTTCTTTTTATTACTAAACATGTAGTTTCATGTTTTTTCTGAGAATTCCATTAATTCTATCCAGTTTTTTCCTGCTCCTTCTCTTCCTCTCAATCCATACACATAATTGTTTTGCAATTTGACCCTTGTTCATTTTCTCCATATGACCATATCATCACAGTATACTTCTTCCATATTGATCAGTTTTCCAGTCAATCTACTTTCATCATTTTTGACTCTAATTCTTATTTTACCACTCACACGTTACATAACTCATTCCCACTCTATTCAGCTTACTTTTATGTCTCTCCTGATATACCCAACCCTCGCTTTGACTAGCACAGCTAGGAATTCTGGAACTTGTTGTCCCAACACATCTCACAGCCCTAAGACAAGGAGAAGTCTATCCTGTGTATCCTAAATCTTCATACATCCAACTTAGCTTAAGTCTTATACAAATTATCCCTCGTTATTTTGCCTTTCCAGAATTATTCTCTGGTCTGATACTCTTGAATGATACAATATAGAAAGATCGAAATATTAAAGTACAAAGACATAATAGAGAAATTGTCAGATAAACATTAATGGGAAAAGCTGAGAAGCAGTCTTATTGAGTGCTTGCATTCTTCATTCTTGTGCTCTTCTGGAGAGTGGCACACTACAATCATCATATACAGCTGGACAGATGTGCTTTAGCTTCCAATTCAGTCTGGCTCCTGTGTTCTGCTCTCACGCCTCAATTCTGTTTCAGATAGAATCATGGTGATTATTGATGTCTTAACCAGTCATGCTAGTTATGCTGATGATGTCCTGCACTTCTAATTAATTCCAAAGCCGTTTGAGCTGAGCTCAATTAAACAGAATGGAGAAATATAGGAAAGAAAGAAATAGTACTAAGGGACAGATGAAAAATAAAGCAAAGCTCACCGCTAGACCCAGATATATTTAAATATATTGCCTGCTTTTCTACCATCAGAAATTTCTCTCTTAAATTGAGAATGTGAAGAAGGATGTTAAAGTCCATATATATGTGCTTTATACATGATCACTTACACAAATTTCATGTCACAGATTTCAGAATATTTTCATTTACAGACTTTACCAAATTGTTTAATTTCAGTCTTCCAGGTCACCAAAATCTGAGCAATTACATACGTTGATACAAGCATTTTAGAGGTTGGCCTCATTTCATCATGCTTGACCTATCTTCTTATAAAGGAAACTGGCAGTTTGTTTATTCCCTATCTCTAATTAAGGTTTTAAATCTTGACATATTTGATTCTTAACATTGGTTTCAAGATAAGCTCTATTCTTTAATAAGTTGATTACTTTTTTAAAAAAATAAATGTTATTGATTTTACAATTAAAACAAACCAACAACACATACATAAATGAAAGAGAGAAAAAGAAGAAAGGGAGAAGAAAATAGAAAGAAAAAAATAGAAAACAATTAAAAACATTCCCATCTTCAACAGTTTGTAAGACCTCTTTTTTATCCTTATTTTATGCCATATACACACACCTAATCCTTACATATATCTGTGTATCACTACTATGGATTTATCCTATCTTCTTTTGCCTTTTAGTGTGACTACTATGGATTTATCCTATCTTCTTTTGCCTTTTATCTTTGGTCTATCTATTTGTACCAGCAGTTCCAGCTGTTGTAGTATATTGACGTGTCTTTATTTTTTAATGCCAAAGTTAATTTGTGCATTTCTGCACAACTTGAAATTTTTTGAATGATCATCTCCTCTGATGGAACATGAGCTGCTTCCAACATTGTGCAAAAGCCAATCTGGCCACTGTCAAAATGTGTATTATTATATATTTCACTTTTTTTTATATTTGTTTATCAAAGATCCCTAACAGAAAGGACTCTGGTTTGAATTCGATCTGTTCTCTTGTCATTTCTTCCAGCCAATTTCTAATTTTCTGCCAATATTTTTGAGCTTCTATACAGGACCACCATATATGGAAAAAAGTTCCCTCTTTTTTTTTTTGCATTTCCAGCAGTTCGGACTCATATTGGGGTGCATCTTCGCTAATCTCAAAGGAGGAAGGTGCCATCTATAAAACATTTTATAGGCGTTTTCTTTGTATGCTACCGATTTTGTAATTTTATTATTTCTACCTCAGACCTTTTCCCATTCTGTTATGGTGATGCTACGTCCTATATTCCTACTCTGGGCTATCATGTTCCCTTTTACAATTTCTTCTTCTAATTCTACTTCTAATAAATAATTATAAAATTTAGGTTGGTTTTTTTTTTTTTGCCTGATCCTAATAAAATTTTATCTAATTGCTGGAGTTTATTGTTAATTCCAAATTCTTTCTTGTCCTGTTTATATCTACTTTGAATTTGAAGATATGCCCACTGATCAATTTTTAGTCCCCGCTCTTGAAGTTCTTGCCGCGATTTCAAATTTCCTTGCGTATCCGATAGGTCCTTATATTTAATCATTTTAGTGATATCCAGATTATTTGGGTGAATCATCACCTCCATTGTTGAAATCCAAATTGGTATTTTTAAATAGTGTTTTTTCCGTATTTTCTTCCAATTAGTTAATAATGAATCTCTGATTAGGTGTCTGTGAAAATATTTCTGGCTAGTTTTCCCTACATCCCATAAAAAAGCATGCCACCCCCTCTGCAAGTCATGGCCTTCTAAGAATAATATTCTCTTATTGGTTAAATTCAACCATACTAAAGAGGCTGCACTATAATACAACTCCCAATTTGGAAGTATCAGCCCTCCCCTGCTCTTCTTATCCTGCATTGCCTTTAAATTTATTCTAGTTTTTTTTCCCTTGCCAGATAAATTTTACAATTATTTTATTAAGTTCTTCAAAAAAGAATTTGTGTACTTTGATTGGGGTCGTCTGAAATATATATAGGAATTTTGGAAGAATATTCATTTTAATAGCAGCAATCCTGCCTAATAATAAAAGTTGCAGCTTGCCCCATGTTTCTAAATCCTTCTTTACCTGTTGCATCAATTTATCATAATTATTTTCCTTAAGTGTCTTACAATGTGCTGTCAACCACATTCCTAAGTATTTAACTTTCTTTACCACTTGTAGTCCCATAACTTCTTCTAGTTCTATTTTCTGTTTTTCTGTTAAATTTTTAGTCATTAATTTTGTTTTGTTCCTATTAATTTTAAGTCCTGCTACTGCTCCAAATTGTTCTAATTCATTCATCAATTTTTGTCCTCTTTCTATTGGTTCCTCAATGAAAAAAATCATATCATCCGCAAACACTTGCAACTTATATTCTTCTTTCTTAACCTTTAATCCTTTTATGTCTGGGTTTTGTCTAATTCGCATTAGTAATGCTTCTAATGATAATAGGAAGAGCAGGGGTGAGAGTAGGCAGCCCTGTCTGACTCTTTTTTCTATTTTTATTGGGCGGGTATATTCCCCGTTTATTATAATATTAGCCTGTTGTGTATCATAAATGGTTGTTATAATATTTTCAAATTTGGTGCCTAAATTCATATTATAATTTTTTTGGATTAAAAATTGCCAATTTAAATTATCGAAGGCCTTCTCTGCATCTAAAAACATAAATGCAATTTGTTTTTCGGGATGGGCTTCGTAAAATTCTAAGACATCTAGTACTATTCTTAAGTTGTTCCTGATTTGTCTGGTCGGGAGAAATCCATTTTGATCTTCATATATATGCTTATTTAACATACTTTTTAGTCTACTTGCTATAATAGAAGTGAATGTTTTGTAATCAGTATTTAACAGTGAAATCGGCCTATAATTATGTATATATCGGGGATCTGAATCCTCCTTCGGGATCAGCAAAATCAGTGCCCCCCTCCATGAGTCTGGCATCCTGGCTGCCAATAAGACGTCATTAAAAACTTCCACCATAAGAGGTCCTATTTGTTCTACTATTGCCTTGTACAGCTCCCCTGGAATCCCATCTGGTCCCGGGGATTTATTGTTTTTCTGGTTCTCTATTGCTGATTTCAATTCAAACCAAGTAATGTCTTTGTTTAATAATTCTTCCATTTCTTCCCCAATTGCTTTATCCTTCACTTCATCTAAATAGTTTCTTATTCTATCTTCGTTAACCTCTTCCTTTTTATATAACTCTTCAAAATACTTATGGGCAATTTCTTTTTTCTGTTCTATCTCCTGTTGTATATCCCCCTTTCCATCTATTAGCTGGTATATCAATCTCTTTTCTTTCCATTTTTTTTAAGCCTATATGATAGCCATATCCCTGGCTTATTAGCATGCTCAAAATAAGTTTGTCTAGTTGTATTCAAATTTATAATCATTCTCTCTTGTTCAATTAAATTCAATTTATGTTTAGTTATTATCTGATTTTGCAATTTTGAATCCTTCGGGGTACTCTGTAATTGAGTTTCTAATTCCTTAATTTTTTGTTGTAATTTGTTTTGCTGGGCGTATTTTTCCTTATTCCTCTTGGCATTATAAGAGATTGCTATACTTCTTATCACTGCCTTCATTGTATCCCAAATGTTTTGTTTTGCAATTGCTCCATTATCATTTTCCTTTAAGAAATAATTTAAGTCCTTGAGTTTGTTGGTGTATTCTTTTTCTCTTATTAACTGAGTATTTAACATCCATCTTTTCTTGGGGTTTTCCCTACCTTTCCATATTATCTGAATTGGATTGTGATCTGCCCATTCATTAGGTAAAATTTCAATCCCTTTTATCTCATTTGCTATTTCCCCATTCATCCATGCCCTATCAATTTGTGTCCATATTTGATGAGGATTTGAATGTAAATTGTTTTTTCTCAGGATGTAATCTTCTCCATATATCAATCAAATTTAACTCCTTCATCATTTCCATATATATCTTGGGAAGCTCTCTTTTCCCCACTTTGTTCTTCCCCCCATTACTGTGGTCTTTTTGATAATCAGCAATAGAATTAAAGTCTCCTATGATACAAATATTTCTTTTTTCCAATCCTACTATTTTTCCATAAAAATGCTTAAAAAACTCTTTTTGATCGCCGTTCGGGGCATAGATTACCACTAAGAGAATTGGGATGGCATTAATCCAGATCTGCAAAACCAGAGTTCTTCCCTCAGAATCCAACCATATTAAATCTGCTTTCAAATCCTCTTTAACCTATACTACAATCTCAAATCCTCTTTAACCTATACTGCATGTCTGCTGGTGCGGTAAATAGCTTCCCTAATTTCAGACATTCTAGGTATTTTTCATCTGTTTTCTTTATATGAGTTTCTTGTAGGCATATTATATCAGCATTTTGTTTGATTAGTTTAGCTATTATCCTTTTCCTTTTTATTGTCGAGTTTAAACCATTTATATTAATTGATAGTAGTTTCTTTTCTTCTTCCATTTAATTAATTTTGTTTCGCTCTTTGTCTTGTAATGGCTCCAGTCTCTCCTTGTGCCTGAAGATGTGTCCTACTTTCTTCTCTCTCCTGATGTAGATGAGTATTTCCTTGATTTCCTAAAGTTCCATCTCTGTTCTTATGATAGCCTTGATCTTCCTGGGAGTTTGTTTCCAGTTCATCCTTACTGCTCTGATCTTCTGGGCCTACCAACCGTTCATAAAATCCCTGGGCCTTTTCCATGGAGTCTATTTTGATTTTCCTCTTATCCCATGAAACTAACCTCCCCTCTGGGATTAGCCATTTAAATACAATTCTTTTCTGATTTAGGTAAGTCGCTAAAAATTTATAATCTCGTCTTTGTTCTCTTACTCTTCTTGGTATTTGTTTGAGAACCAAGAATTCTTTGCCTTTATACGTTATTGATTCATCTCTTGACTTCCTATATATGATGTTCTGGACACTCCTTCTCGCAAATCATGTATCTCTTGGGCATTTGTGGCATCTTGCATAATTAGTGCTAATCCTTAAACTTCATCAAACTCCCTTAAGATGTCATCTTTATCCTTTTCCAATAGACCCGCCAATATTCCTGCCATTAGTTGTTCCAGGTCTTCTTCTCTGGATTCCACTATATTCTGGAATCTCAAGTATGTAACAGCCTTATCCATCTCTAGGTACACTAGTGAGTCCTCCATTTCTTTAGTCACATTCTTTAATTCTTCATCTACCCTCTCTAATTTCCTTTTGGTTCGTTCAGTCCTTTTCTCTACCTCTTTTATTGTTGCTTCATTTTTCTCCAAGGCCTGCTGTAATAATCAAACTTTGTCCTCTACTTTGGAGATATCCGCTTTCATTTCTGCTTTTAACTTCCCCATCTCCTCTTTTAGTTCATTGATATCTGCTCTCGTCTCATTATGGTTTTTCATCATTGTTTCTTGCAGCTTCATCATCGATTCCTGTAAAGTCAGCAAAATTGATTGAATGTTGGCATTCGAGATGTTAGCTTGTTTCTCCACTGGTAATGTTTCTTCTATTTTTTTTGTGCCATGGGCGAATCTGTTGCCGACGTAGTTGTTAATGTTGGGGTGACCTTTCTTCCAGTTTTCAGAGCTGTAGTAGTTGTGGAAGTCATTTCTTTTAAGATTTGTTTCTGTTGTTGTACTGTTTCTTACCTTTCTCTATAAACAATAAGCTAGGTCAGGCTATATTTTATTTGTGCTTCCTCTTAAAATATTCTGCTCTAAAATATATTTATATTTTCAAGAAACAGGAATTCCAATATGTTTTCCACAGTGTTACCAAGTTCCTCTAATTTAAGGGTAAGGTCATGGTGTTCTTCAGAATCCTCTGAAAAGATTCTGAAAAATGAGGGTTCATGGGAAATTTTATAATATATAGGTCAGTCTGAGGTTCTTGTTAGTGTTTTTATAGAGATTTCTGTCAAAATCTGTCAGTGTTTGTCACTGTTGGAACTTTTAAGTGTCTTCTTTTTTAAAAATTATATATCAAGATATCTCTCAAAGGTTGACAATGTGTATTAGATTTTTTTACATCTTTATGAGTAATATGTAGTTGGTATGTACTTTGTTACATAGAATTGAGATATGGATGAACATCTGATTAAGTTGAGTGCAGTGAGAGTGGGATATTTAAGAAGTCTGTATAAGAGATTGGGACAAGAATCAATAGATGGTAAATGAAACTGGATTGAATACAGCATTGATTGAATGCTGTAAGTGACTAATTTTAACTAGAAATACAATAGACATTGCCAAGTCTGATTAAAAACTTGATAAACTTAAACTAGAGTGAAAGAATATTATCTGAATCTTTGAAAATATTTCATGCTTCTTGTTTGTGATATAATCAACAGAACTTAAGTGATATCATTAGTTGACTTTATGGTTGTGTATTATACAGTAAAATATGTTTAAGAGAAGAAGTTTCCTTTTGCTATTTAGAAAGAAAGAATTCAAATGTATTAAAGTATAATCTGGATGAGTGTTTTGTTGATTAAAAACAGGGCTTAGGTTCTACTAAAAGAGAATAATTTTGTGTGTCTATTTGTGTTTCAGATATATATTATTAACTATTTCTAGGTATATATATATTCAAATTATGACACTTTTCTTCATGAAAGTAAATTGTTAGAATAAGCAATTCTTTATTGTCAGAAAGAAAGACCATCATACTGGGGAGTAAATTCTATATATAGGCCAGCTATATTAATTTGTCTGTTTTAGCATAGTGATTGGTCTATGATTTTTATACTGAAATAAAGTATGGGTACCCAGAGGATTTATATCATTGGTGCAACCTTTAAAAGCTAATGGAAGATAATTCTGGAAGATAATTCATCTCAAAGCAAATTGTTACACAAAGTACCCAAATCAAGGCATAATATAAATCCACATACGTAACTATTAGGTATTTAAAATGTTCAGGTTTAAATTCAAATGTGATTATGCTATATGCTCATACTATCTACTTCTATATTGAACTGGGGAAGCAGTGGAAGTGAAAGAACCAATGAGAAATACAGTTCTCATTGTTTAGAAAGAAAAATAATTTTTATTAGTTGTTGCATGCAGTGATAACAATTACACACAACATCTCCATTTCCTGAGAAATAATTGAGTACTGATTCAGTGAAAGAAAGACATATCATTTAATGTTTCATTTGCTTTTCAGACCCACGAAGGTCGTAATTTCAAGGACTGGTTATACAGTTCCACTGTAACTGTGAACAGTCGCTAAACAAGGCAGTTGCTTAAAGAAGACTAGAGATAGTAGGAATAATATACAAGTACATGTGTCCTCAACTTACAACAGCTCATATAGAGACCATTCAAAGTTACAATGGCACTGATATAAGTGACTTACAATAGTTTTTCACACAATCATTGCAGTGTCCCCGCAGTGCCATGATCAAAATTCAGATGCTTGGCAACTGATTCATATTTATGACAGTTGCAGTGTTTCTGGGTCATGTGATCCCCTTTTGTCACCTTCTGAGAAGCAAAGTCAGTGGGGAAGCCAGATTCACATGTTAACTAACTTAAGAACTGCAATGATTCACTTAACAACTGTGGCAAAAAAGTCATAAAATGGGACAAAACTCACTTAACAAATGCCTTGCTTAGCAACAGACATTTTGGGCTCAATGTTGGTCATAAGTCGAGGACTACCTGTACATGAATTACTGGTTCAACACCATTACATTTTACATTCCAAGATGGTATGTTGTCTGTCCTTTGGGAGAACCAAAGGTTAAGAAATTATAAATTGAAGAGTGCTAGTGGGTGTCACTTGGATGCCTTCTTTTGCCTAGACAAACACACCTGTTGCTTTTATTCATTAGCATGCATATTGCTTTTCATTTTAAAAGTTGATGCATACAGCCAATGAATAATACACACTGAACCTTAAAAAAAGTTGCTTTATACATTTCCAACTTGACTGTAATTGCTTTAGTTATGATTGAAAATCCTGTACTGTTTTTTAAACAAGATTTCTGTGTTGTGGCACAATAAGTTTACCCTTTTAGGTAGAATTAGTGATGTTGTATGTAGGTTACTGCCATTGTTGATAGACTCGTATTTTAATGTAATTGCTACAGTAAACCACTTGATTTATTTTCATTCTTGGAATGCCTTCTCCATTACA
The DNA here is from genome assembly GCA_033807585.1 of Hydrophis major. Taxonomy (NCBI): domain Eukaryota; kingdom Metazoa; phylum Chordata; class Lepidosauria; order Squamata; family Elapidae; genus Hydrophis; species Hydrophis major. The sequence goes on along the minus strand of CM066328.1, from coordinate 247,641,205 downwards.
AGATTTAAAGCATATTGTCTTATGCTAATTTTCTATCTTCTTTTGAAATAAGCATAAATAAAATTTGGTTTAACTGGTACACTAATATTACCTTAGAAATATAAAGAGAATCAATATTTTCTCACAACAGAACAATTGTGAAACAAAGTAGTCCACAGAATTAGAAGGGCATGATCAGAGATTTGGATGGCATGGTTTTTTTATGGTATGATAAAGTTAAAGGTAATGTAGATTTTAAGAATCACTATATTAGAAGCACCATTTGAAAAAAAATGAAATACACTGGTTATATATAAACCCAGACTGTTCCCAAAAATACCTTTATGGGTCTCAGCACAAGAAACATTTTATAGGAAAAAAAGAGTAAATAAAGAAAAACTTATTGAGAGTTGTTAGAACAGGAACATGGAAAATATAAGACGAAATCAAGAGAGCTACTGATTGCAAGGGGATTTAGTTGTCAGTAGTTTTCATGCGCACAGTTAAGAGTAGATTTAAGGTAGGTAATAGGATATTTGGAATTGAGCAGCAGAAGTCAGAAATTTGAAGTTGAAGTATGTACAAATGATGAACATGCAATTGCTAAAATATATAAACTTTTATTGAAATTTGAAACAAAAGAGCAAGTGAAAGATTGTATGATAAAATGGGCTAAGAACTTTGGATACAACATACCGAGGGAGCAGTAGAAAGCTGTGGTTAAAAGTATTGAAATTTACATTATGTTATAACTTAAAAGGTTTTTTTACAAAAGGGTGTACCATCGGTGTAGGGCTCTAGAAAAAATGTCTAGATAGTATAATGATGCTTCAAATTGGAAATATGAACAACACGAAGGATCATTTTAGAATGACTGATAGACTTGTAAAAAAGCCAGAAATTTTTGAGTTCAAATACATATAATAGCACAAAGATATTTAAAAATTAACATTAACCAGAAATTTTCTTGCTGGGATTAATGGACAGTCACATTAGAAAAGAGCCATGGAAGATTATTTTTATAAGTGATTACTATTGCAAGACATATGCACAAAAATTGAAAAATTCTGAATACCCACATGGAGGATTGATTGGTAAAAATGACAAAACAAGCAGAGATGGCAAAATTAGCTGTTTTGATCAGAGCAAGATCAATTACATTTATTAATGACTAGAAGCCCTTTTGGCTTTTTGCTGAAAAAAGAGAAAAATGAAGTTGTGATTTATGGGTTGAAGGGTAGCTTATGGAAATAAGAAAATTATTATGTAATTTTACAGAGAAAGGGCAAAATATATGAGCAATAGCACTTAGCTTTATATATAGCTTTATAGTGCTTTACAACCCTCTCTAAACAGTTTACACTAGGGGTAGTCAACCTTTTTATACCTACCGCCCACTTTTGTATCTCTGTTAGTAATAAAGTTTTCTCTAACCGCCCACAGTAATGGTGATTTATAAAGTAGGGGACAAACCCCCTACCCCCCACCATGAAAGCTGGAATGCCCACTAGTGGGCGGTAGGGACCAGGTTGACTACCACTGGTTTACAGAGTTAGCATATTGCCCCCAACAATTTGGGTCCTCAGTTTTACCTCGGAAGGATGGAAGGCCGAGTCAACGTTGAGCCTGGTGAGATTTGAACTGCCTAATTGCAGTCAGCCGCCAGTCAGCAAAAGTAGCCTGCAGTCCTACACTAACCACTGCATCACCGTGGCTCAAGAGAACCTATAACTGCTGTCATGAAAATTTGAAGCCACTTATTTATTTATTTTCTTCTTTTTCAGATGTTCTTTTTTCTTTTCTTTATTACCTTCATTTTCTATTATGGTTTTTATTTTGTTAAAAAGTTCTTCAATAAAAATTATTTTAAAGAAATAAATTAAAAAAAATAGATCACAATGGCCATTACATGTAGTATTTTTATTCCATAGGGATTTCCTTTTCATCATCACAGCTCTCTCTGTTTATTATTATTATTAATCTGGGAGTTAAATTATGAGGCACTCAGAAATTGTAGCTGAATATAGAAGTCTTCTGTATGTAAAATGCCTTTCATTAGTGGATAGAATAAAAAAGATAAACTTGATGGAAATATGCATGAATTGTTACCAAGCAAACAGGAATGGAGCATTGAACAATGAGCAATAGGAAGCGGAATGGGACAACTCATCACGGCCAACTCACCACCACCAAGTCACTTCTGCCAACTCACAGCCACCAAATTGCAACAGGACAACTCCACACGACCAACTCACCGCAGGAACAACACCGTAGTTGGCTGGAGTGAGAGTTGGGCAGGCAGGCAAGCAGGTGGGCAGAGTGTCGGAGCAGGAGGCAGCATCAGCAATGGGGGATAGGGGCTTCCCAGTTTCACACCCAATGCTGACACCGCCACACTGGGCTCCAAGCATTCTGCCCACCTCCTCACTGATTTCCTGGTCTAGTCTGTCGGGAAGACAATTAGATTTTGGAAGCAGGAAATAGTTGAGATAGTTGACGTTACTTTGTTAATGCATCGAAATCCAGATATTAATTCTGACTCCAGTTTTAGGACTGGAAATAAGTTGTGCTTTCTCTCCTTTTTCGTCTGACTTGTTTTTTTAGAGTTTTAGTGGGGCTGCCACATCACACTGAATGAAAAGAAATTGAGGCTTTTGAATTGGGTTGCTGGAGAAAATTGATGAAACTATCTTTGACTGCAGGAAGAACCAATCATTCTATACTGGATGAAGTAAAAATAGATTGCTCACTGGAAATGTCAATAATGAAGCTAAAGCTTCGATATTTTGGACAAATATTGTGAAGACAAGAGTCATTGGAGAAGACCCTGATGCTTGGAAAAATCGAAGGCAATAAAAAAAAAGCCGACAATGGACAAAATCACTAGATTTTTTTCACTGATGACACGCACATGATCTTACAAACACTTGAAGAAGCAGCTACTGAAAGACAGCCCTGCTGAACTAATGTTGTCTATCAGGTCACAAAATGTCAAAAGCTATTTAACAATTGAATAACGGCAACAGCACAATTGAATGACTGAACAACACTGTCCAGAATTCAGATGGTTACTAGATGACAGCACAAATAAAAAACTCTAAGCCTGTACTCCTAACTGTCTGATTTTTGCAGGTCAGATATACCATAATAATCTTAATTTTGATGGTAGTAATAATTTGTTGTACTGTTTAAGCTATAAGTTTGGAATGGTTAACAAAGCGAGGAGAGGGTAAGATTTGTATGATTCAATGTTTCATTTCCATTGAGTTCTTACCAATTTAATCAAACCTACTCCTTACATGAAAAGATGTTTCCTTTTATCTCACCTGAACATATTCTTACTTGACTTCCTTATGTAGCATTTTGGAATCAGATTTATAAGGGCACTTTAGAGCATTCATGAGCACAAAGATAATATCTATCTATATCTCTTTAAAGTGGTGACATTTCAGAATCACATGGCAACTGTAAATGTACAGTCCATACTGTTTTAAAAAGTTTCAGACATTTTTTTATCTGAACAGAGGTTTTGCACTAAATTTATGATGGTATTTTGAAAACGAAATTGCATTATTATAAGCATCAATTTAAGAAAACTGTAGCCTGCTGTGTCATGTATCATTAAAAAAGAGTTATTTCAATTAACTTCTGTTATCGTTAAACTATAGCTTATGAACATGGCTTGTTTCAGCTAATATGGTTAGGATAAAATACAATACTGAGTTTTAGTAATTTTATTATATTTGCAGCCTTCCCTGTTCTTATCATGGTACTCTATGAGTTTGGCTGTTTATTAGATTTGTACAATATCTGGTCTTGAAATTAAATGTAATGCAGGTTTCTGTTATTATTTTGAGTTTTACTGTTAATACAAAGCTATAATTCAACAATATGTATAGACTGTACTTTTTTCTCACTTCCCAAGAAAATTTTCAAACTGGCACCCACATAGCCTTCATTTGGTTTTATTAAGCTAATTTCATACTGGCTCTGTATATTGTCTATTCTTTTTTAAGATTTACAGCTGGTTTATTAGATAGGCTTTGTCTTCAGTTAGTACTGCTCATTTTATTTTAGACATATGTCTTCCTATGGAAATATCCAGTTACAGTATACCCTTCAGCACAACTGTCTGCATTTTAAATAATTTATTCCCAATGCAAGATTAATACTTGCATCATATAATCCAACAAAATTTTGTAATATTACTTCTAACTTGTAATTCCTGCATTCCTGATTAAAAAGTGCCAGAGGAAAATACATAATACTGCAGATAAGCTATCTGTCCAGAGTTTTCAATTTTCCTTCCTACAGTATTCCATTTGAATTTCTCTTTACGATTTTCCACCTGAAATGATATATTTGCTTTCAGATTGAGCTACTGTTTAGAGGTGCCTGAGAAATTACTGCCTCTCCCATTTCTTTCTCCCATACCTTTTCAGTATTTCCAGTCAATACCATATTCCTTTCTTTAAGTTCCAATGGCCCAGTAGGGCCTTCTGTAAGTCTAGTTGTTATTTCTCTTATCTTTTAGAGTTGTCACTAGCTCTGCCTGTGATCTTTATTTAAATAAGTACTCTCTAAATGCTATTAAATCTATTTTAAGAGTCTGACATGTATTTGCATGAAATGACACAGTATGAGATAATTAAATTACTTGCAACATCTGATGCATTTAGTTGAAGCGAGCACACCAAATCATGTGAACTGTACATGATGTAACAACAGCATCAACACAGTTGTGAAGATAGCATCCTATGTATGTATTCCTAACTAAATTGGAAAGCAACAGATTTTCTGGTTGAAAAGATGCATAAAAATATATTTTTATTTTTTGGAGCAAGAGGAGGTAAGGCTATGAGTATACAGATTGAATCTTTCAATCAAATCTTGAAAAGTCTATGAGACAATGGGATCTAGCAAAGATGCTTCAATCAGTTATAATTTATCGCTGCAACTTATGGTTATTCTAAATGGAGTATTTTAAAATACTCAGGGCCTAGCATTTATGAACCTACTTCCTTGAATCACCATATTGCAGTATCTATGTAGAATAGATACCTGTGAAATTGGGAGTTTAGTCGTATGTGTGCTGCTAATATATTAATATATTATGAATACATTATTAAAATATATTACTAAAAATAAATTCATGGTTGTGAAAAAAACGTGCAATCCACAATCTGATTTTCATCCCCAGTTGAGGCTTATCTACTGGAGGTCTGAAATATTGCATGATTCAAATACATAAATGTAAATGTCAGATTTGGCTAGAAGCATTATACTTTGTTTATCACAGGATATTTCTGTTTGGTTAACAAGCACTGGACTTTCTGGAAAGGTAATTCGGCTTCCAAGCAAGTTTGTAAAAGCTGACTGCATTTTCATAGCTCATCTAATCTATTATTTGCTTAATGCTGGGTGCTGTGAAGCCAAAAATAAGTCATTCTATGAAATCCAATACATATCTGGTCAGAACTTGATTGGTTCGCTTTGCTCACAATAAATGCACAAAGGATTGCCATTGCAAATTTCCTTAATTCCAATAATATTTACTGTTGATCATTCGGAAATAAATACGCTTAGAGATATTTAACCTTCATGGATGTGTGAATTTTTATTATTCCTTTAGCATCTGGAAGGCAAGAGACCTTCCTAAAGAAGGGAATCAGTTTGCTCCCCCAAATAATATTTTAAACAAAGGAAGCAAATTTCCTGGGTTTAGGAGATAATGGGATTGCCTGTGTTATCCATCGGGATAGAACAGGTGCCCTTTTTATAAATGTTCACAAATGGCAGCCACAAAATAATTTAATCCTGGTAGTACTGGAAATAGGCACATTCATTAAAAGTTATTTACTTGGTTCAAGCTGCCTCTATTGCTTTTGTTGCTATCTTTGGCTACCTTCTTCCATCATGAATTCAGTACAGACTCTGTAACGATAAATATTTGCTGCAAACAAAATTATAAATAAACCTGTCCTGTTAATTCATTAGGCTTAAAAATAATGATGCCATCTCAGAGTCAATAATTTTGGTCACATTGAACAGTTTCAAATGCATCTTTAGGGCATGGCACACTTTTCCCAGTCTCCAGGAAAAAAAGAGGAAGTGCTCAGCTTGAGTAAACAATTTTAAAGTTTCCAAGGGATATGTATTTCTAAATAATTATACTGCTTAATTAATTAATAATGTCAGCTTACTTATACGGTATTTAGCAAACTGCAGCTGATTTCTCTTGTGAGGGAAGCAGGTTCTACATGAGTGCTACCGTTGTGTCATTGTGAATGGTTTCAATAGAATGTATTATGTCCCCTAACAATTTTCTATATGCAGGAAGAACGAAAATGGGAAAACATAGGATTGTGGCAAAGGGGTGGCGAGATCTGGACCCCTTATATAATTTGATAAACAGGACAAAGACATTGAATAATAGAAGAATCATCTAGAACAGGATTGACCAATTAATTTTCACAAGGTGCCACAAGAGAAACTCCATTATTATGGAGGGCCTGCTGTTCCGCTGCTGCACCTGCCCCAACTTGCTCCACCCCCCACCCCCACCCTGATGGATAGGGACAATCAAAGTTACAGGAACTGGGCATGACTAGTCTAGTGAAAAGAAGGACCAGGGGAGACATGATAGCAGTCTTCCAATATTTGAGGGGCTGCCACAGAGACAAAACGGTCAAGCTATTTTCTAAAGCTCCAGACAAGGAATAATGGACAGAAACTGAACAAGGAGAGATTTAACCTGGAAATAAGGAGAAACTTTCTGACAGTGAGAACAATCAACCAATGGAACAGCTTGCCCTTGGAAGTTGTGGGAGCACCATCACTTGAGACTTTCAAGAAGAGATTGGATTCCCATCTGTCAGAAATGGTGTAGGGTCTCCCGCTTGGGCGGGGGATTGGACTAGATAAACTACGAGGTCCCTTCCAACTCTGATTATCTGTTATCTGGCCAGATATGATCTGCGGGTTGTAAAAATGCTCATGTCAGATCACATCATAATCAAAATTAATGTTGTTAAGCCTGGTCCCCCAACCAATGTTAAGGAAACACGCTAAACAGAATGTGCAGCGTTAGGCAGTTAGGCAGACAGGTAAATGTATGAGATAAGTTTGTATGTTAGTTAACACTCAGTAAAAAACAGATACGCTTGTGCTATCAAAATATAGTTTATTCCATTAAGAGTTATAGCATAGTTAAAAACAGTCCATTAGTCATGTATCATTTCAGTCAGTCCATTCGGGGATACTCAATTTGCAAAGTCCATGTTGAATATTCAATGTCAGTTCACTTACAATAAATCAGTCCGTATTATCTCTTCTCACCGTTGAGAAATCAACATTCCTTTCTCTCTCCCGTTCCAGTAGAAAAAACACAGTCATCAATCCATCCAGTAATTAGGGATCATTAAGCCAGAGAGCAAGCTGCCATTGTCTTGCTCCTTTTATGGTGCTTTTACAACCACACCCTTAATTACATTCTTGCAGTTAAAGTTACACACACTTTAACCAACAAACCATGATAACTTATTTATTATTTTACCTAAACCAGTTAGGGTAAACAATGTTATCCCTAACAAATGTTTTGCTTTATTTACCTGTGATTGGCTTAAAATCTCTTGTTAAATTGATACCATAAAACATATATGTAGGTTTGCAGCAACTATATTTTTTCTGTTGTTAACAGGCTTATTTTAGTTACCCTTTGTCTAAATATGGATCTTTTTGGTGTCATTTATGCTATTATGTTGTTCTTAACTATTGGTTTAATGATTGGCGTTGTGTCTCCAATGTGCTGATGCTGGAATTCCATAATATATGAATAAATTTCTACTGGAATCATTCTGACAATAGCACAAGTAGCAGAAATTTATGGAAAGAACAGATTAAATGCTTAGATTTAAATTCTTCAATGTGCAACTTGGCTTAAATTGCTGTGTTTGAATTTTGGGTTGCTGAATCAGGTGGAAAAAATCAGACTGACACATTGCTTGTCTGTGCATTTTTACCATGATATATTACTAAAAGAAAAAGCTCAAAGCCTGCCATTGACAATTCTGGCTAAAACTTATAAATTATTAAGATCTATAGCTTTCTTCTCACAGTGGCCAGGGAATGTAGTGCATATATCAGAGAGGAAATGAAACATCAACATATACTTAGTATTACATATAAGGCATCATTATGCATGTAATAAAGCACTTACTGTACAACAGCTAAACAGACCAAAAATTTAATAGTTGTATTTCTTGAGCTATTTATCATTAATTCAACATGACATTTAAATTAAACGGCATTGTAGATCATTTAAAGTGCTTTATTATTCTAAGTGAGAAACCCAAATAAATAATTGCAATCAAAGGGTATATTATTTGAATATATTGCACTTCATAAAGAAGCTGTCCCCAATGACACAGCTATGTGGCTTATATATCTCATGATGTAAAAAAATATGTATCTTTGCACAGAAGCTCATTTATGGCTATGCACATAGATGCTTCAATGTGTACTGAATCCTACAACTGTGTTCTTACAATAAATGCTACACATTGCCCCTTAGATAAGGAATTTTAAAATCCTATAGTAGTACAGGTAGTCCTTGACTTACAACAGTTTGCTTAGTGACCTGTTTGCAACAAGTTACAATGGAACTGAAAAAAGTGACTTATGACCATTTTTCACACTTAACAACTGCTGCAGCTTCCCCGTGATCATGTGATCAAAATTTGGATATTTGGGAACTGGTTCATATTTATGATGGCTGCCATGTCCTGGGGTCATGTGATCACCTTTCCAAACTTCTGACAAGTAAAGTCAATGGTAGAGCCAGATTCACTTAACAACTATGTTACTAACTTAACAACTGCAGTGATTCACTTAACAACTGTGGCAAGAAAAGTCATAAAATTGGGCAAAACTCACTTAAGAAATGTTTCACTTGGCAACATACATTTTGGGTTCAATCGTGGTCATAAGTCAAGGACTACCTGGACTAGTACCTTATTTTACAGTGCCTCGTATACTAATAGCAATAGGTAATTCTATAAGACCGCTATGGCTTTATTGCTGGATCCATTCTTACAATAACCAGGCAATGCATGATAAAATTACATATATTTTAACCAAGTTCTCTACAAAAACAAAAGGCAAAATTTATCTCAAGCATGGAGATCAAAACTTCTTGTTCATCCCTGGATTAATTTGCATTTTTCCATGCATAATATGAAAAACATTCCAACTTGTAACAATTCTCCAGAGCCAATAAATTTGTAATGTGAAAAAAATCAAGTTGAAGAGAGATACTGACACTGATTTCATTGAAAAACTGAATTTTGTTTTAAAACCCATGGAAGAAGTGTTTGTGCAGCCACTGTTGGTACCAGCAGCTCAGTCATTAAGCTAGGCGGTCACTAAGTGAAACTGTACCCGTGCTAATGATCTTAACTTCAACTTTCCTTTGCTTTAAAATTTGAGAAGGTCATAAATGTGAGGACTGGTTGCAAAGTTACTTTTTAATGACCATTGTAACTGCAGACAGTTGCAAAAAAAAGCAGTTGCTAAATGCGGATTACCTGTATTTGGAATCCCATACTACATGATTTCAATGTGAACATTTAATAAAATTAAATGATGAAATCTGAAAGACACATTGAAACTGAGAAAGAGAGGAGGAATAAGAGATTCTTTTTCTTTTGAAAACCAGGGAATCCCAAAAGGTTTTTTCTCAGTATTAAAGAATAATAATGAGATCATCAGGTGAGCCCTTCTGGGTTGAATATTTTGCAGTCGATGTTTTGTACTCTATAGAGAAGACTTTGTCCCTGGCTGCTACTTATGGCACTGGAGAAAATCATCTAATAGTTAATAAATCATACTGAAAATATCCAGCCTGAGTTGTGCTATCTTGGTGAGAATAATAGCAATAGCAATAGCACTTAGACTTATATACCACTTCATAGTGCCTTACAGCCCTGTCAAAGTGGTTTACAGAGTCAGCATATTGCCCCCAACCAGGGATCTCCAACCCTGTTCACTTTAAGACTTGTGGACTTCAGCTCCCAGCTTTGCTGGCTGAGGAATTCTGGGAGTTGAAGTCCACAAGTCTTAAAGCAGCCAAGGTTGGAGATCCCTGCCCCAACAATCTGGGTCCTCAGTTTACCCACTTCGGAAGGATGAAAAGCTGAGTCAATCTTGAGCCTGGTGGGATCCAATCTGCCAAATTGCAGTGGGAGTAGCTTGTAGTACTGAACTCTAACCACTGCAGCACCGAGGCTCCTAATAAATAAATAATAGTAAAGCTGAGAATACTAAACTGTAGCAGGAGAGCGAGAGAAAGAGGAAAAAAAAATTCAGGGAGAAAGGAGTAAAATATTATTTGCATTTTAAAAATGTTTGAACTTATGAATAGAATGTTGTGGGGATTGCATCCCCATAAGTGAAAATTGTTATGTATTCAAATGGTATACTCGAAATCCCCAGGCCTTGATTGGCCAAGGCACGGGGATTTCTGATTGGCCAGGCGAGCCGCGCTGATTGGCCCGATTGAAGTCTCCCGCGATTGGTGCAAACCAAGAGCGGGAGACTTGAATCGCTGCCATTGGCCGCGGCCGCCTTGCGAAAGGTATAAAAGCCGCGGGCTTTTTACCTTTCGCCGGTTCGGTTCTCCCTTTGTTAATAAAGAGCTTTGCATGAAAGTCACCGACTCTAATCGTCTTTTTGCGGACACGACACTGGCGACGAAGGTGGGATCTCGCCCCTGAACCGAACCCCGTGTCCAAGAACCAGTTCCAGCGCGAAGATGGCGAAAATAGCACCGCCCGCCCCGTTCAACCCCGCGGCCGAGGACTGGGAATCATACTCGGATCGATTCCGGATGTACCTGGAATGCGCCGGGATGAAGGACGCCCCGGCCCCGCTAAAACGCGCCGTCTTTCTCACACACTGCGGACCAGAGGTCTTCCAAATGGCCAAAGCCTTGGCCAAGCCAGCAGACGCCACAGCCATGGACTGGGACGTCCTGGAACCCATACTACGGCGCCATTACGCTCCCGAAGTCCCCATCCTGATACGGCGCAACGAGTTCTACCGCCGAAACCAGAAACCAGACGAAAAATTGAGCGATTTCGTCGCAGAACTCCGGTGCCTAGGAGGACTCTGTGAGTTCGAGGGTCTCAACAGTCTCATAAGAGACCGCTTCGTACTCGGGTTATGGGATCCTACACTTCAGAGCCGACTTATGGCCAAGGGCGACATCAGCCTAGCGGATGCCCTTACAGCAGCCGCAGCCGCTGAAGCAACGCGCACGTCGGCAGACAGCATGCGAAGATCTGACGCGAAGGGCGGAAACAACAACCCGGCAAGGTCGGCCGATGCAAGAAGTGAAGCAACCGCACACTACGGTGAATACCAGTCAAACTCCAGCACGTCAGAAGACGAGGAGGACATTCACCGAGTACAGACGGGACGCGGCGACCAACGAAGCCGAAAAGGTCGCAAGTCGAGGACCAGTTGCGCCGGGTGCGGCGGCGACCACCCCAGGTCAGAATGCCGATTTTTTGACTCTATCTGTAGGCATTGTGAACGAAGGGGTCACATCGCCCGAGTTTGCCGCCAAAAGAAGACTCGCAGCCCGCCCAAATGGGAACAGCACGACAGACGGAGAGAAAACTCCCCGCCCAGAACCAGAGAACGCCAGCCAGACGGTCGATGGGACCGCGCTCAACGATCTCAAAGAAGCGGCGACGGTCGACGGAAAGAAGAAACCCACCAGACGGTGACCATCGGCCACGCCATCTCCGACGGCGCCAGAAAGGTACATGTAGAAGTACATATAGAAGGCCAGCCATGCAAGATGGAAGTGGACTCTGGGTCCTACCTTTCCATGATTGCATGGCGCGAAATCAAAAGACTGGTGCCTACTCTACAAAAGAGAAACGTGCACACACAAAAGATCATCATTAAAGACTACCAAGGGAACCGTGTCCCGGTAGTGGGCACCAAAAATTTCAACATAACTTACAAAGGCCACACTGAACAACTACCACTCACAATCGTCGATCGCGACCGCCCAAGCCTACTGGGTCTACAGTGGTTCGCCCCGCTTAACATCGCGCTGACAGGTGTCAACCAAGTCACCATCGAAGCTTGGGAACAGCGGCTAACCCAGGAGTTCCAGGAGGTGTTCGATGGAGGTTTGGGCAAGTACCAGGGGCCCCTTATCTCGTTTGACTTAGACCCAAAGGTTCCCCCTAAGAGACTTAAACCTAGAAGGGTACCGTTTGCATTAAAACCAAAGATTGACGAGCAGCTCGACAAGCTCGTCAAACAAGGGGTATTGCAACCGATAGACCATGCCAGATGGGAAACCCCTATAGTGACCCCAGTAAAACCAGAAGGGTCCGTGAGAATTTGCGGGGACTATAAGGCCACCCTAAATGACGCATTACAACAAAGCGCCTACCCAGTCCCTATAGTACAACATTTACTACACTCGCTAGGAGGGGGCAAAGTCTTTGCAAAACTCGACCTTGCCCAGGCATATCAGCAACTACCTGTAGACGAGAAAACGGCGGAAGCCCAAACAATAGTAACTCATCGAGGGGCTTTTAAGTGTAACCGGCTCCAATTTGGAGTCAGCGTGGCACCAGGCATTTTTCAAAGCCTGATGGAACGTTTGTTACAGGGCATAAAAGGGGTGGTGCCCTATTTTGATGACGTATTAATTGCGGCGCCAAATGAAGCTGAATTAGAGAACCGACTCAGACAAGTCTTAACAAAATTTAAAGAAACAGGACTTAAAGTTAAGCGAGAAAAATGCAATCTTTGTACAAAGCAAGTAGAGTTTTTGGGCTATCTCCTAGACCAGAAGGGCATTCACCCTACAACTAAAAAAGTAAAAGCCATCAAGGAAGCCCCCACCCCAAAATCCAAAACGGAATTACAAGCGTTCCTAGGATTACTAAATTTCTATAATGTTTTCCTCCCTCAAAAGGCAACGGCGGCGGAGCCCTTACATAGACTCCTAGACAAGAAGGCAGCCTGGACTTGGGGGAGGCGAGAACAAACCGCTTTTCAAAGAACCAAGGACCTCCTCACCTCCGACGCTGTCCTGATGCAATTTAGTGAGACCTTACCCCTAGCTGTCACTTGCGACGCATCACCCTTCGGCGTCGGCGCTGTCCTCAGCCACACCCTCCCAGACCAGAGAGAAGCACCCATCGCCTTTTTTTCCAGAACTCTGACCAAACCAGAGCGCAACTATAGCCAGCTGGACAAGGAAGCTTTGGCTATAGTTGCCGCCGTTAAACGTTTTCATGAATACTTGTACGGCCGCCCGTTCACCATCGTGACGGATCACAAGCCTCTGCTGGGCATCCTCGCGGGAAACCGAGCCACTCCCAACATCTTGTCACCCCGAATGACAAGATGGTCGGAATTCCTGGCAGCCTACAATTACGAACTGCTACACAAGCCAGGTAAGAAAATCTCGCACGCGGACGCTTTAAGCCGCTCGCCCTTACCTGACTCAGAACCTGACCCAGCACCAACAACAAATACCTTGAGCATAGAAAGTTTACCTATTACCGCATCCGACATTGCCAGAGAAACCATTAAGGACAGGCGTCTGGCACGAATCTTGCACTGGTTAGAAAAAGGCTGGCCGGATAAGGACAGTGACGAGACTTTTAAAACATTCCGCCAGCGCCAGACCGAACTGTCACTCCTGAGAGGATGCATTCTATGGGGTGACCGGGTGGTAATTCCAGATAGATTGCAAGAAAAAGTCTTGAGGATGCTACATGAGGGTCATCCTGGCATCGTCAGGACTAAAGCCCTGGCCAGAAGCTACGCTTGGTGGCCAGGGATGGACAAGCAAATTGAGGCATGGGTCGCCAAATGCCACCGATGCCAGGAGACCAGATCCAGCCCATCCGCAGCACCCATACGGGATTGGGAAACACCACGGGGGCCCTGGTCCAGAATCCATCTTGACTTTGCGGGCCCCACAAATGGACATACATTTTTAATCACAGTCGACGCATATTCCAATTGGCTGGAAGTCAGCGACATGAAGTCCACTACCACAGAGGCCGTCATTAAAGAACTGTGTAAACTGTTTTCCACTCACGGCCTCCCAGACGTCGTCGTCTCAGACAACGGACCCCAGTTCACGTCCATCGAGTTTGAACGGTTCCTGGCGGAAAGAGGTATCCGCCACGCATTAACAGCACCGGCGCATCCGGCGGCGAACGGTAGGGCGGAACGGATGGTCCAGTTTACAAAAAAGACCCTCAGGAAAATGGACCACGGGGAGATCAACGACAAAATCAACCGCCTACTATTCATACAACACATCACTCCCAACACTACGACCAACAAGAGTCTGGCAGAGCTGTTGATGGGCAGAAAGCTGAGGTCTCCACTTGACAGACTGCACCCGACTTACAACCCGGAGCAGCCCCCGGACTCCAGCTCCAGGTTCCAGACATTTAACCCAGGTGACCTGGTATACGCAAAAAACATGACGGGGGACCCCCTATGGATCCCAGCCGTCATAACACAAGTCACTGGTCCAAAGTCGTACCGGCTCCAAACCACGGATGGGCGAGCCTGGAAACGGCACATCGACCAATTAAGGTCCCGAACGGCGACTGACCTCAACCCCCAAGAAGCGAACCAAGGGGGGAGGGAATACCCGGAGAGACAATCGCAAAATAAAATAAACCAAAAATACTCACCAGAAAACAGCCATCGCGAGTCCCCTCCGGAGAAGAACCGTCTGGCCAGCTCTACCGACTCGGAGAAGCCAAGCGGGAGCGGCGAAATCCGCAGCTCAACCGACCCGGTAGGCCCAGGCGGGAGCCGCGGCGAAGGAACCGGCCCGATCATCCAGCCGGTTCGCGAAGAGGCAGGAGCAGCCAAAGGAACGACCGCTCCGGCCGAGTTACAACAGAAAAGTGAGTTGCGCAGGTCAACTAGGACTCGACGGAGCCCCGCCTACCTGCGTGACTACACCACCTGACGGACCATACCAAGGGGAGAGGGGTGTTATGTATTCAAATGGTATACTCGAAATCCCCGGGCCTTGATTGGCCAAGGCACGGGGATTTCTGATTGGCCAGGCGAGCCGCGCTGATTGGCCCGATTGAAGTCTCCCGCGATTGGTGCAAACCAAGAGCGGGAGACTTGAATCGCTGCCATTGGCCGCGGCCGCCTTGCGAAAGGTATAAAAGCCGCGGGCTTTTTACCTTTCGCCGGTTCGGTTCTCCCTTTGTTAATAAAGAGCTTTGCATGAAAGTCACCGACTCTAATCGTCTTTTTGCGGACACGACAAAAATGCTATCAAGAATAACTAATTTGTAACTCTAATGTTTTCTTTCTTGCGATGGTGTGAAAAGTATAGTAAATACTGTAAATAAAAGAAACAAATAATCCTCGTATAATGCATAAAATACTATATACCGGTAGCTATTTCAAGAGATGCAAATCAAATTGGGACAGAGCTCTAGAATGTACCTTGAATAAATGGGTATTATGAATGCTATGATATAGTTGGTCATTTGATACATTTTTTGAATAGCTTATATGAATAGATTTATGGGGAAATCTTTTCAGATTAAAGATGCTAACATGAGGTTGAACAGCAAAGCTTTGGAATCCAAAGGTTTTATCAATTTTTGTATCGAGAAAGGTAGAAGAGGGAAAAAGAATCATATTGAGAAATTGGAAATGTGATATTATTCCAGATCTTAAAGAATGGTTGCTGCAAATAGATGATTTGGAAAAGGAAATATTTCCTACTAATCAAAAAATGCAGCAATATCTATTAGTTCTCAAATTATGACCACAATTGGAACTGGAATCTTAGCTGTTGAATGAAACAGTCATTAAGCAAGACATTATGTGACTGATTTGCTTAATGACCGCCATCTCAGTAGTCCCATCTGTGGTCATTAAATGATCTCACAGGTTGTTAAGCAGATGGAGTGCCAGGTGAGGAGTGTGGGGATGCCTCACAGATGTGGAAGATCCCAGGTGGCCCAGCGCTGGCAATGCATGGGCATCTCACTCTGGCGCTGAATATCCTCCCTGCCAAAATCCAAGTGTGCTAAACCTCTCTGCATGTGACTGCTTAGGAGCGACAGGAATTCCGTGGAATAAGCTTGGAAAAGATCCTCCTCTCCCAGCAGAGAAACAGTGGAACGGATTGCTTTTTTTCAAAGGTCTGGCCACAGCTGCTGCAGAGTGCTACAGCTTCTCCTCCCAAGGAACAGCACGTGTGCATTTGGTCTGGATGGTAGGAAAGATAAGCTGTAGCAGGAGGGAGCCAGAGAAGAAAAGAGCAACACAATGAGAGAGGGACTCCAGCTAAGACAGTAGAGAAAGAGGGAATGTGCTTTGTTGCTCTTTTCCTCTCAGGTTCCCTCCTGCTCTGTCATTCAAGTCAAAGGGACACACCATTGCTCCCAAGCAGCCATTTTGGATTTTCAGCACCAGTATGGATCTTAAACTAGTCAAAATGAGTTGCATTCTGAGTTTCTTCCAGCCGTGGGATCCATACTGCCCTGCCTATCTTTCCTGGCTAATTCCAGATCTAAGGAATAAATGTCTAAAACTGCTTTTAATTTGATTTTTGGCTTGATAATTGGTTTATAATGGCGGTTGTTGATTTTAATAATGTATGAAAAAAACCAGTTTGTTGTAGCGGTTAAGGCACCAGGCTTGAAATTAGGAGACCACGAGTTCTAGTGCCACCTTAGGCATGAAAGCCGGCTGGGTGACCTGGGGCCAGTCACTCTGTCTCAGCCCAACCTATCTCACAGGGTTGTTGTTGTTGTTGTGAAAATAGGAGGCAAAAGGAATATTAAGCATGTTAGCTTGAGATATTTTTTGTGGTGGAATCTGGCACTGAGTTACAGGAGGGAAGAGTAGGAGAAACAGCAGCCTTGAGTGGTTGCTATGCACGAAGTGGGGCAAAAAAGATCCTCATTCTTCAAAGCATTTTTCAGATAGTTATGCAGAATGTGTTTTAGTCTGGCAAAATTCTAGCAAACAGTAGTAAAGAAACTATTATAAGCATTTGCATGTGACATTCTTGATTTCCCTTGCCTGACATTTATGAAATTAATAAAGGTGGGAAATAACTTTTTTTAAAAAATAAAAAAGTGCTTGGAGTACATTAACTATTTCTAGGATGAAGCAAGATACAGGGATTTCATTCCTTTATATAAGCAACAAATATCATTTCCCTTTTTCCTCATACTTCTGCTTTATGCAGAATGGTGAGAACAGGAGACATCAGCAATGTATCTACCCTGTTTCTCCAACAATACGCCCTCCCCCAATAGGAAGTCCCAGCATGTTTTATAGGCATGAAATGAAATTAAGCCCCTCCCCCCAAATTAAGGCCTATATTAAAACATGCGAAATGGGGGGGAATGGTGGGGGGGCTTGCCATTAGGAAGTACTTTTTTTTTTTCAAATTTTATGAATTTTAAAAAAAAATACACAATCCAGGCATAACAACTTGAAAAATCTTTTCTAAAAAAATAATAATAATTAAAGAAGAGAGCCAATAGAACATACAAATAATTCCAAATTGTAATATCAATATTTACATTATCTGTTTAACTTCATATCTTATCCAGACTTCTCCTTTTATCCAAATTATATTTCTTGCTTATTAAAATTTTATTGCCTTTCATAAACATACAAAACACAGAACATAGGAAAAAAAAACAAACTAAAACATCTTTTCTGAAGGCTGCCTGATCCCAGGTTAAAACTCTTCTCACAGACATAAATTCAAACATCATATTCACTTTATATATCCTTCCATATCTTATTATCATTTTCTTTTTTTATATAAACCAATTTTATTAATTTTACAAAAACAGTGCACAAACAATCAAGGCATAACAGCTTATAAATTCTTTTCTAAAAAAAAAATAGTGATAATTAAAGAAGAAAACCAATAGAACATGATGATTCCCAATGATAATATCAATATTTACTTCTATTTAACTTCGTATCTTATCCCAACTTCTCCTTTTTATCCAAATTATTTGTTAATTAAAATTTTATTGCCTTTTATCAACATACAAAATCCAAAAAAACATAACAAAACCTTTATATATCCTTCCATATCTTATTACCATTTTCAATAACATTCTTTGTCTGTTCTATTTCCAACTATCCATTCATCTTTTTTCTTTTACTATACTTCTCCTATACACTAATTGGAGTGACGCCTTTAACTCATTACCCTAACTTAAAAGTACTTCATATAACACTTAATTTATCTTGGGATTCTGTTTAGTAGATTCTAAAATTACACAATAAATTCTATACTCTAAATACACATATAAAAACACAATCTTCTGTACCTTCCAGAATCCCCCTTTTATCCTTAATTAGATTCACCCATTGTCTCTAAATAAACTTTTTTTCTTTAAATCTTGCTTCCCACCATTGAGGCTTCTCCTCCCCCCCTTTCTCTCTTGCTTATTCTTCTCCTTGCCCTTTTTACCCCTTTGTCTCTCCTCCTCCCTTTTCTTACTCCCTTTCCTTTGCTTTCTAACCTTGCATCCACCTTTCCTCTCATTTTTCTCTTTTTTGGTTGTTTTTTCAAACCTTAAAATCCCCTTTTTCTTATCCTCTTTCTCCTCCTCCCCAGAAAAAACCCATTGTTCATCAAAGATGGCTTCTTGTTCCTCTTTGTCCCAGTCATTCTGCTGCGTAATCAACTTTTCATAAGTACATAACGCCATTTCTAAAAATTGAAATAAAGTGCCCAAAGTATCTTTTCCATCTTGTTCTTCCTTTTTATATTTTTGAAATTCAATCTTTAGTTCATCCACAAGCAATGCCATCCTGAAAAGAGAAACTTTCCCCAAAACAACTAACCAAGTATTTTTAATCAAAAATAATTCAAAAAAAGTTCCAAAAGTTAATACTTTTCTTCCTTCTTTTATTTCTCTTTCTGGGGTTACTGTTTAATCAAAGAGGTCCAATTACCATATATCTTTCTTTGAGATTCTAGGCAATCTCCTCCTTTTTCCACTTCTGCTCCAATTTTTTTCCTCTCCCTTCCCACTTGCAACATCAATTTTTAAATGATCAGAAATCCATACCTCTAATAAAGGTTTTCCAATTTCTTAAATTTTTAAGTCCAATATCCAAGAATTCTTTTGTCCCTTAACTTCAACTTTCAGAATAGTTCACCTTCAGTGCCCAAACAAATTTCAAATCTTCATCTGCTGTTTCCATGGGGTGGGAGAGTGAAGAAAAAAAAGTTCCCTTTAACAGCTTCTCCGCCACTTTCGATCTTCTTAGGGATACAATGTATCCTCCAGCAATTCAGACAGCTCAGTTCCAGCGAATTTAAAAGATGTTGATTGACCCGGCTCAGCCAGCACTTTCACTTTTCTTGCTTCCTCCAGCACAATCTTACCCGGTTGCAGGCTTCTTTGTGGCAGCCATTGCTGACCGCCGCTCCACCACCTTGGGAAAAAGGGGTTTTCCCAGACAAGCAGGGGGTCTGCGACACCCCCAACCCCCTGTCCGGCTCCCCTCTCTCTTTGGCTGTCCCTACAGGGCAGCCATATCCCCCTGACCCATTTGGATCAGGGGTACCTCGGCGGCAAGCGCAGCAGGAATCGCGAATGGTCGCGAATTCCTGCTGCCACTGAAGCCACGCGGAACCGGACCATTAGGAAGTACTTTTGTTGCACACCCGGATATGGTGCTGCCTGCGTTGACCTCGATACAAAGTGCCCCACCAATGCCGAGGTCAACATCCAAGCTATCACTTGCCCAAAGATGCAAGGGGTGGGTGGGAATTAAGTCACCCCCGAAAAGACAGCCTAGACATTTTTTCGGGGCTCAAAAAAATAAGACCCAGCCTTATTATATGAGAAACACGGTAGGATAATTTTCACTTAACTAAAACTAACTTTCATTTAGTTGGAATGGAGGGGAAAGAGAGCCCCAGCTGTCTTTTCTCAATGGAAAAGAGTAGCTAAGTTCACATTCTAGGGGCCTGCCATCTGCTTTACCCTGCTGCTGTCTTCCTTCCATCCAGTTTTCTAATTTTCATGCCACTTTAATTATGATAAGTAGAAGAGCATGACAAGCAATCCCTTTGTTATGACAGGTGTGTTGGGCCCATGGATTTGGAAGGCATACTTAATTCCTCCTGGTACTGCTCATAGCCAAGAAACACAGTTGAAAGAGACAGAAAGAATTGCGGTCTCAGGAAGTCTTCTCCACACCCTCCAGATAATACTTCAAGTCAGAGGTTCATCCTTTCCCTTGTGCCCCCAATCTTCCAAACTCTAGTTACTATGAAGTGGCACTTTTAAGCAGTGTTCTCCTGCTAGCATAAGAGGTTGCTTGTTTTTATGTTGCTCAAAAAGCTTTTGTAATTGTTGAGACGCAGCGACAACCTCAGTGTTGTTAGAATGAGAGTGCCAGGCATCTGTATATGGAGGGTACTTGGTTAAGGAAACACCTGATTGGAGCACAATTTTACTATTCTGCATATATCTATGAAGCACTAGTTTCTAGATTGCTAAGGAGCAACCGAGATAATGATATCACCAGTAAAGGAGCAGCTCTATAAATGAATAGACTGCCTTTTCAGCTTATTTATCCATCAAATCTATACAGCTGCCTATCTCACCAAAAAGTGACTCTGAGCAGCATACAGAAAGACTATAAAACAGTTAACATCTAAAAAAATATTATAATTTTAAAAAATAAGCAAGGATAGCAGATTTTTAAAAAATGGAACCATATCAATATCTCACCAATTCTCTAGGCTCCAGGGCTGATGGTATAAGCAGGTTTGGAAGGATTTCTGGAAAGTCAATAGGGATGGAGCCAGCTTCTCTTTGAGCAGGCACCACAGCAGAGAAGCTCCACTTCCTGGAACCTACCTAGTGTAGTTCCCTAGAAGAAAGGACCTTAGCATGCCTCTTTTGTTTATCTGATGGAGTGATCAGATACAATTGGGGAAATAACCTGGCCTCATATAGAGGGCTTTGACGTGGACCCAGAAACAGACTAACAATCAGTGCAATTCATGGAGCAGAGGTGTAACCTGCCTATGCCATTGTATTTTGCATTTGCTAAAGCTTCCAGATACTCAAGGAGAGCCCGATGTAGAGCACATTACAGTAGTCCAATCTAGAAATGACTAGGGCACCTAGAGAGAGCAGAGCTCCCAAGCTTGTATCCAGAGCACAGTTTGAAGGTGTGCAGAGGCCTCTTGCCTTTCATGACTGCCACTTATCCTTCAAGCAGGAGTCATGAATCCAGGAGGACGCTCAGGTTGCACATGGGTCCTTTTTGGGGCAGTGAAACCATTCAACACTAAAGATGGCATAGTCCTAGAACAGGTGAACCCTAAAGTCCAAAGACATTCAATCTTGCCAGGGTTCGGCTGAAGCCTTTTGTTTCCCATCCAGAGCCTCACAGCCTCTACCTCCACATAATTCACGAGGCAAAGATGTAGATGTTAAATAGGAACAGAGAAAGCGCCAAACCCTGTAGGACCCCACAAAGTAGAGATCTCTCCCCTTCAACCATCAACTGGAATCAACCTTGGAGAAAGGTAAAACAGCACAATATGGTGCCACACACCTCCAATTCTCTGAACCGATCTAAAGGGATACCATGGTTGCTGGTATTGAAAGCCACAAAGAGGTCAAGTAGGGTAAGCATGGATGCACAATCCCCATCCCACCCTCACCAGAGATCATAGAAAAGCATGACTAATGTCGTTTTTCCATCCCATACCCAGATCTGAATCCCGACTGAAAGAGATTCAAGTAATCCACTTCATCCAATATCCTCTGAAGCTGTTTTACAGCTACCTTCTAAACCACCTTCACTCAAAAGGGGAGGTTAGAAAATTGTCCAGTGTAGTGGAGTCGAGCAAGAGCTTCATGAATAGGGGGTGATTCTGGCTAATCAGTCAGAATCTCAAAACAATCCATATAGCCCAAAAAACTATAGCTGTGGAACAAGCTAATGTCTACATATGTGCATAAAAGAGTATGGAATCCAGAAAGCAAAGTTTTTAGCAACTTATGATTGTCTAGAGTCTAGACTCTAGAAAGACAGTAGCTATCTCAGAAAGAATCCATAAACATTACCTGAATTGAAAAAGGAAACCATCTGCAAAACTTTTTTCTTTAAGAACAAATGGATAGCTCCAGCATTTAATTGTCAGGCATTAGTGATATTTACTGTGCTACATATGAATTTTAAAAGAAAAGGAATACCTAGTTGTAATGCTCAATTGGATTAGTCTACTCTATAATCTCACATGTAACTCCATATGTTTAAATCTCATTTCATGAAACTCAATCCTGCATTTTAAAAGGAGCAGCATAGCCTGTGGTGGGATTCAAATTTTTTTACTACCGGCTCTGTGGGCGTGGCTTGGTGGGCATAGCAGGGGAAGGTTACTATAAAATCTCCAGTCAGAAGTGGCATTTGCCAGTTCTCTGAACTACTCAAAATTTCCGTTACCAGTTCTCCAGAACTGGTCAGAACCTACTAAATACCAACTCTTAGTATAGCTTCAAAACAAAGATCGATGTTTTTTCTACATGCGTGTTTTGCAGACATTAAGAATGGCGATATTAAAAAAGTAGCTGACTCTACTTCCACCACATTTTTCACATTTTTCAGTGCTGTTGTAACTTTGAACGGCCATTAAATGGATTGTTGTAAGTCGAAGACTACCTATGTTTATAAAAGGGTCTAGCAATGAAATTGTTGGACTTTTCTTTATGGCATTCCATATTTTTAGCAAGCTTTGTTTTGTAATACATCCTTTAAAATTTCATCCTCTTTCATGTCCCTGTAACAGAAATATCTGTGAAGCCCACTAACTAGGCCAACTCCTTCCAATATTAATGTACTACTGTTTAGGGATTTTATTCATTATGTTTGTTGCGGCAGACAGCTTGCTGTATAATAGAGTTGGACATTTTGAAGAACAAGACTATTTCTGCCTTTTGAGTCTTGTAAAATGTTAAATTTTACTCTAGGTTTCTTTTTCTCACTCCATATAAATTTATGAACAAGTTTTTTGCTTGTCTTTTTCTGAGATTGGAATTGGCATCATTTGAAATAAATAGTGTATTTGGGATAAGACAATTGATCTTAATAATCATAATTATTAAGCAACAAATCTTTCCATCTTTCAAAATCTCTTTTAATTTACTTCATAATTTAATATAATTGTTTTTTTATCTATTTCTTCATCGTTCCCTGTGAAATACAGATGCAGATGTTTCACAGCACCTGGCAGATTCCTTTCACAGGAAATCTTCCTGCCTGCCTTTTTGTTTTTTGACACACAGGTTCTGGGATAAATAACGGATTTCCACATAGTCAACTCTTAATTCAGCCCATGGCTAGGATTAGCAGAAGAGTCCGATAGATTAGAATCTTTATTGTAGGTAAGAAGCCTTTAGCACAAGAGCTGATCGCTCACTGCCATGCCAAGAAGTCAGAGATTTTAGGTATCTTAACTCTAAAGTTTAAGCTATAGGTTTCTCCCTTGGGCAGTCACACTCTTCTTGATAAACAGATACCAGCCTGGTCACTTGAGATGCAATTACCGATATATATTTACGTAACAGCTTTATATTGCCTTTCTGCCAATGAATTAAAATTACCATTGTTGCTGCAGAATGATGAGGAGATAAAATTAATTCTTGATATAATAGTCATCTTCAAGGCAATATGCTGTCCTTCCCCCCCTTCCAATACACACACACACAGAGAGAGCTCAGTATGTACACTGGTATGTAGAATTAGCCCAACAACTTCCACTCTCTAATCCAGTGATTAAGTCACTAGGGAAGAAACTAGGAAACTGTGAGTTCTAATCCTGCCTCAGAAATAAAAGACAGCTAAGTGACTTTGAGCCAGTCCCTCTCACTCAGCCCAACCCACCACATAGGATTGTTGTTGTGGAAAAGGAAGGAGGAGGATTTGGTATGTTCGCCATCTTATTTATAAAAATAGAAAAGGCAGGATAAAAATTATTTTAAAACATTTGTAGTTGCAAACTAAATAAGACTTAATTAGACATCCCAGAAGAATATTTGTTGGGGGGCTTTTTTCTACATATCTTTTAGCTGGGTAAAAGTTTTACAAACAGAAGCCAGTTAGGAAATAACCTTCAGGCACATATGTTTACCCAACCTCCTTTTCTTCATGGGGTTCTTATAAAGTTAAAATAGCATGGGAAAGGCACATTGCTTTGAACTCCTCAGAAGAAAAGCAGGTTATCAATGTAATAAACCAATATATATGTTTATATATTACATATATATAAGACAATACTGTTATGAGGCCTACATTTATATCCAAGAGCTTATGAGGCCTGATTACCAAGAGCTTATATTAGGACTAACATTTTTGTCACTAACTGCCAAACGTAACAAGATAGTTCTCTGAATTAACACCTCTGAATGCCAATCATCCTGTTAATGTGTAAAATAATAAAGGCTAAAAGGTATGAAAGCCTGCATACATCCAGCCTATTCATAAGAATGTTTCAGCAGTTGATTCCAGTTTTGTAAAACATTTCACATCTAAAATACTCTTAATACCTTGATTTAAAACTACATCTCAATAAAAGGTAAACGTGTTGATTTTTTAAGCAGTAACTACAGCAGTGTAAAAATCATACAAACTTTTAACAATTTAATTTTTAGAAATCAGAGAAACATACTAAAATTGTGAACACTCAATATTAACTCTTATGTGTAGTATCAGATCTTCCTCCCATTTAAAAAAAATTATATTAAGAATTTTGAATAAAGTGAGACAAATCTAAAGAAAAAGAAAGAAAAGAAAAAAGAAAAGAAAGAAAAAGTACAAGGAAAAAAGAAAACTAAAGTTATGAAATCTAACAATTTTCAACCTTAAATGGTCACAATTTTGTAATCTTCCCTCTTAGCTGTTATGAAATACCTTTCCCTGACAAGCATTCAGGAATCTTATTGCAATTATCATGCACAAAATGGGTACATTTTTCAGTAAACCTGAGTCTTCTCCAGTTCATTGTGCATTAGTCCCAATTTAAAAGGTTCTGTTCTTTTTCACAATGTTTATTTTTAAAATCCTTTGCCATCGTATGAATTTGTATCCAAAATGTCTTATCTTTCACTGACTTCCAGTGAAGACATGAAGGTGATGAGCTAAACATCCCTGAAGGAGCAGAGACAACATTATGGTTTAAATAAGTGGCCAGAGGCCACATTCTCATGTAACTCTTCTCATGACGTGCTACGAGTCGGAGGATTCCATCGAACTCACAACCGTAATGTAGTTTATATGAACATAAAGCTCAGCCGGGTCTCATTTCTTAATCACCATTGCAGTTGTTCTACTACATGTAGTCCTTGACTTAGAACAGTTCACTTAGTGACAATTCGGCACTGAAAAAAGTGACATGACTATTTTTCACATTTATGATCATTGCAACATCCACATGGTCACGTGATTTACATTCAGATGCTTGGCAACTGATTCATATTTATGACGGTTGCAGTGTCCCAGGGTCATGTGATCACTTTTTGTGACCTTCTGACAAGCAAAAGCAGTTGGGAAATCAGATTCACTTAAACAACCGTGTTATTAATTTAATAATTGCAGTGGTTATTTACTTAACAAATGTGGCACGAAAAGTTGTAAAATGGGATAAAAGTCACTTAACAAGTTTCTCAATTAGCAACATAAATTTTGGGTTCAATTGTCTTTAATTGAGGACTACCTGTACTGTTTTTTAAAATGTTACCTTCCGAACAGCATGTTTGATGGCATTCCCTAGATGAGTTTCCTTCAATTCTAAACAAAAGAAATTTCAAGTGTGACTTTAAGGATTTAGACATTTTGGGAAATAAACAGAAAAAGGGGTGATTAGAGTATGGGTTCTTTTTAAAGTTATAAATGGATTAAGGGTCTAGATGGACTTGAAATGGGATTTTAAAATTAATTGAATGAATCCTCCTGATAGGAAAACGAGCCGTGTTTTGAATTATGAAAAAAAAAAACATGATAAAATTGGAGCTTTGAAGGTTGGAAGTAGAGGGAGCTAAAAAAAAAAAAGTAAGGTTTCAGTTGAAGGAGAAAAAAATCAGTTTCACTTGTTAATACAGAATGGAAAAAAATACATTCTTTTTTCTTTCTGTATACTTTATTATTTTTCTTTTGTATTATTTTTTTCTTTGCTTTTTCTTTCCTGCATTTTTTCTGTTTATTTATTATTTTTTGCAGTGGTTTATCTGTATAGTGTAATATTTAATAAAAGTATTTGAAAAGAAAAAAAATCATCAGGCTTCTGCATTGTGTTTGTCTGTGAGTCAGACTTTCACAGCCGTTTCTGTTTTAAATTTGGGGCTAGCCTACTGCTGTGCCAGAATGTTTTTTTCTTCATCCTGATTGGTTGGGAGTCTTGGTCTGTGTTTATTAGTCTTGGAGTTTGCTGTGTTCTGCTTGATTGGTGTCTGACTCACAGACGAACACAATACAGAAGCCTGATGATGGCAGATGAGATTCTGCTGAAACGTTGCTACAACTTTAAAAGCACAACTATAATGATATGGGAAAATACCCGAACAAAGCTGAATACCATACATGTAAGTACCCACGAAAACTTAAGAAAACATATATATATATATAATCAATCAGTTTTAACATTTGACTACTTAATTTTCATAGCTCCTTTTTTTAGTTTCACTTCATTTTTGCCAAAATTCATTGTCCCTATGTGTATGGTGAATACTACTTACTTGACTTGTCATCTTGCAGTATTCATATTCTCCAAATTATTACTGAGCTCCCAGATTAAGGGTCTTCTGAGATATATTCTTCCTTTCCTCATGTAACGTATATGAGGCAATAGTTGTCTGTTCATTCTCCATTTAAATGTTATTAAGAATAGTATATTATATGAATATGTTTCTTGTTTCTAAAAAGACATAAAAATCTTTACTTAGATTGGCCAGAACATTGTGTGTGTGTGTGTGTGTGTGTGTGTGTGCATGAGCACATGTGAACGTATGGGGAATTGGGGTTGTTTTTATAAACAAAAATCTATGCTGTGTTTTTCTTCCACACACAATGCTTCATCATGGAAGACCTAGGAGATACAAGCACATTAAAGCTAATCAGTCTGCTTGGAATAGAAGGGAAGAGCGGAGGTATGCCTGTCATTGCTTCATGAACCCAGAGCTTTGATTGATCTGTTCAAATATTAACATGCCTAGTGGAGTAGCCCA
This sequence comes from Hydrophis major, assembly GCA_033807585.1. Taxonomy (NCBI): domain Eukaryota; kingdom Metazoa; phylum Chordata; class Lepidosauria; order Squamata; family Elapidae; genus Hydrophis; species Hydrophis major. The sequence continues at coordinate 247,613,903 of CM066328.1, read as the reverse complement.
CAATGTCCTCCATGCCTCCCAATATATAAATATTCATATAATAACATCTGCCATGGTTGCGTATTTGCTATTCTGCGATCTTCCAGTTGTTTTTAATGGGAATAACTAGTCGCTTTGAAGAAATTCCAAAGGAACTTAAAAAAAATTCCCTGTATATACCTGTCATTTTAGAAGTCCTCTCAATATTGTTTTTAAACACCTCTTATATGACAAAAACATTAATCTGCATTTCCCACATTCCAAAGGTAACTTCATCTCAGTTTCTTCGCTCCATAAATTATCTCTTGGAACATATGGAACAATCCTATTAAACTTATAAGAGAAATATCTTATTTAATAAAAGCATCTTATTTTTACTTGCTACCAAAAACATTTTAATCTAACAAAATCTTATGTATCCTAGACTAAAGCTCAAATAAAATATTGTTAGTGGTCATTTTATACTTATGGTAGAGAATGTGGATATGTCCCTGTGGCCCAGATAGGATCTTTCTTTATGTAATGCTCTACTGTGCCATTTTTGTTCCATCTTGGAACTCAATAGAGTCTATGCAGTTTCTGTCCCACACACTATCTAGATTCCAGATTATCAACTGATTCTCTCTCTTGGAGCTGAGTTGCTATCTGTATCATTCAAGGCATATTGTATATATTTACACTTCTTAAAAATTTACTGGGAGGAATACAATAGATGATTCTGTTGTTATTAAAATGAAACTGGGGAAATGTCCTACAAGGCGATGAATGTATGCTTCTGATTTGGATACATATTTATTCTCACATGGCATTATCTGAAAAATCATTCCATCAATAAAGAGCAGTCATGAAAGCCTATAGTCTATCTGTGTTGCTTTCTGCATTTATTCTCTTAGCAGTGAAGTAATTCCTCATGTTTCCAAGCATTCTTGGACTATACGGTAAGCATGTGTGGCAGTCCACAGGACTTCAATCTCTGCAACAATATTTGGTGAAGTAATCTTTTTTCCCCTTTGTTTGGTAAATTATACCAAATAGGGTTATTAGATACTTCTTTGAAGACTGCCGTGGTTGAGAATAAGGTCCCTATACGCACTATTTTTTTGGCAGTGGGGACATTCTTCATATCAGGCCGGGGGAATAGGATTTGCTTTGAGTCCTGTACAGCATTTGAATTACTTTCAAGCAACCAAGAAATAAATTATTCTGGATGCTATCCGAGTTAAAATAGAGCCATTCATTTCATCACTATTCATCATAATGAGTCCCTGTTTTGTGCATTTTTACATAAATATATTATTAGCATATGCTCTGGTGAAGTTTTTTTAATGTAATTGATTCTTAAGGCATGACTTATTCTATGCAGACATAGAATTTTTTTCCCCAAAGTGATACTTAAGGGGTGTTTTCATGAATATTTTGGGAAAATGAAGCCCTTTGGAAAATGAAATTAAGATGTACCTGTACCAAACAGTGCATGCATTGGTTAAGGAAGAGAAAATTCTTCCTTACTAGTGTGCCTGACTAATATTACTTTCATTTAATGTACATAGTTGCCATTCCTCTTTCTTTCATTGCATTTTGTGGGGCGCATCCCAATGGACTAAGATTTTCATCCCATTCTCTCAACAAAGAAATAAGTTTCTTCCTCTTTGCCTCTTCCTCTTCTTCAACATCCCTTCATAGAGGAAGAGAGTTACAAAGAATGACAAAGAAAATGTATTAAAGAATAGAAAGGATTTTTCAAGAGATTTGCAGGGAAGTCATAGCAAGCTGAAGATGGTGCCACTAAAAACAGAGCTGACTACTATGGTGGAATGAATAGCCAACCAGTAAAACAGCTCTTCATAATTTTTCTCCATGGAAGGAGAGGACTTGAGATTGCTGTCAGGTGCTTCAGAGTCCAGACAGTTGCTCCTTGTGAGTCTCAAGTGGGTTTAGAGCTTTGGGAGAAACAGGAATATTAATTTCAGTTTAAAAGTTGTTATGGAAGAGGAACAAGTTTTGCTGTATGGGACTAAGGCTGATCTGAAAGTAGACTTGAAAGTAAGAGGCTGCAAGAATGATATGGATGGAAATGCTGCGCTGAATGTATAGATGAAACTGGATGATCTCTTGATAATTAAAAGATTTATAAATGGCAGTTGAAAAGAGTGACCTGGATAACTTTCCTATGTTGGATTTACAAAAGGGATTTGTTGAACTTTTGAAGAATTCTGTGAAGAGGGACAAAGAACAAAATGAAAAGAAATCAAGTTCTAGGATATTTGAAGGGAGAAAAGATCAAGATTTTTAAAAGTAAAAGTATTACAAAGTTGGTTTATTTGATCAAGGTTAAAATGGATACATTGCCATCTTTGGTAAATCCTTAATGCACTTTTGTTGATCAGAACAGAACAATGAAGTATTGAGGGTTTATTTATGGATAAGAGATGGGGTATGGGAAGAAGTACTCTTTTACTGTAATTTTTTGAAGAGTTGATATGTTAGTAAAACTTATTTAAACGTGATGAAAGGGGAAGTCATTTGTTTATATATATTTTCTTTGCTACATTCTTATTTTTATTTTATTTTTTATTTTTCATTCTAGTTCTTTTCTGTACTTTCTAGTTTTTCTTTTTTTAGTTCATATTAATTTTAGTCTTTTTAACTGTAACTTTTAATAAAATTACTATAAAAAGAATGGAATGGATGTTTTGTAAATATTTGAAAAGCAATTAGAGAACTTATTTCCTAGAGACCCTGCATGTATAGATTACGTCTCTATTCCATTCCGAGAATACCTGAAATTTATTTGAGCTTCACATGCAACCAAACTGTGAAAGCATTTTTTTAGGGAGAGCTCCCTCTTACTCTGAATCTAGCAGCTATGATTGAGGACAAGCCTCCATTCATTTAATTTAAACTAAATTATTGCTAAAAATGTGTATATGGTACCAGTGTTTTCTTAGTTTTAATTATGTAAAGCATAGATAACAAAAGGTAGTAAAGCTAGCATATTTGCAATAATATAATGATTTTCTTGCGTCTCTACTTCTAAAATTTACATGGCTTGATATTGGCTTTAGAGCTTATCATTTTCTCCTAAGACTGAATAAAATCAGGCCTCTGTTTTTGAGTTTCTGTTGGAATTATGCCATCTCGTGTTTAGTTGTCTATAAAACAAGTTTCCTTGTTGCAGGAAAGGAAATATAAATAAAAAAGCTGACAGCAATTTATTTATTGCCCTGTTTAGCTGTGTCTTGATGGTGTCGTTCTACTTTTCTTTTATTTTTTTAAACTTATATCTTTACAATAAAGCAGATCCATGCAGATCTTTTAAGATCATGTGAAGATCTGAAGTCACATAGCATTGATATGTTGGCAATAACCCAAATTGGTTTTATTTTATTTTATTATTTTTAAATTCTGGTAAGGTCCTAGAAGTATTAAATGACCACCGAATATCGTTAAGAAATTGAATGAAACACAATGAACATTAATTTGTTCTCACAAAATAGAAGTGTTGCTGGTAAAAAGATTGTCTCTTGAAGTCAGTTTAATAATCTGTTTTAGACAGAATTTCACCCCTTAAAAGAATCAAGTTTGTTTGATTAGAATTTGGCCTTGATTTTGGATGTGACATTTATTGAAGGAATACCCTTCTGCCTTCTAATGCACTTAATTCTCCTTTAGAAAATGTCCATAGTTTTCCAGGAAAGAGCACCACCCTAATTTCAATAAAATAATGTGTTATGCATGACCAAACTTGTCCATTTGTGATGGGTAGGTTATTGACCAGAACTAATTTCATTAGATATATGCCAGTTCGTTATCATTGTTTAACTACATTAGTATTCTGTTTCTACACTCAATTCAGAGTTTCCTACCAATAAGGCTTTATATGAGTCATTTCAGAAACTTCTAGAAGGCTGATTTCTCCCTGTGAACCTCATCAAATGTCCAATAATTCTTTTCTGGATACCTTTATCTTTGGAATGCAAAAGATTATCAGGTTAGGAAAGAGCCTTCTCAGCTGTGCCACTCTTTGATGGAATAATTTTCACAAAGAGTCCATCTGACATTGAGGCTTATTATTTTTTTGCACTGGGTGGCCCTTTGTTTCTGCTTTTAAATTGTATCTCACCTAAGATTTTTTTCAGTAACTGTGAATTACAGTCTTGTAATGTACTGTAGTTTTAAACTGTTTTGCCAGATTTTATATAAATTTAAGGAGCTGGCATCTTTTCACAATTCAAGATATGAGAGCAGCATCTTTATGAATTAATGAGCAAAATCAATTGATTTGATAATAAAGCAGAATATGTTTTCATATATCTTGGAAGGCTTGACAAAGTTCCAGAGCCAAATCAACGATTTTGTTGATTGAAGTGAAGCAGATGCTTGATTCCATGACTATTAAAATTTGCCATGAAAATTAGCCATGATAATGCTCCTTGATCATCATGGAGGACACTTCTAATGATGAGTACTAATCATAATGACTGCATAAATTTCAATAATGACATTTATAAGTGTTGTGAACTAATAAAATACTCAAATAAAGTTTATCAAAAGCTTTAGAAAATAGCAGGGTTCTAGCCCTGCATTTCTGGATTGGCCGATAATAGCAATATAGGATTGGTCCGTTCAGGAGAATCTGATTGGCTGCTAACGAGCCACTCTCATTGGTTAAGGGGGTTAACACTCCACATTTCCTATTGGTTACTAGAGCAGCAGCTTGCCTATAAAAGGGCTGCTCTTGCTCTAGGGTTTTGCTCTGTTCAGAATGTATAATAAAGAGTTGAAGTTCACTGTTCACCGTCTCGTCTCCGTTCCTTGCGCCCATGCGCAGAACTTAACAATAAGGATTTGAAATTCTTATTGAACTGGAGATGTAATCAGTATGTATGTTCTGTGGTTCCCAAAGAGAGTTGAATGGCTAAAATTGGAACTGAATGCGGGGCAAACTAATACTTGCTTTCGTCAAGCGGGTTTTCCTTGTGGTGGTAGTTCACAGCCTTTTAGGCTGAAAATATATAATATGCGCCATGAAGATTTGGAAATTAATGTTAAAAAGAAATCTGAACAAATAATCTCTCCGATATTGCTACGATGTATTCTACCTGGGTTTGTCTTAGAAAAGTACCTTAACATTTATTTTATTATCTCTTGCTGGTAAGTAGCAGACAAAATAACTTTCTGTAAAGTATATGGCTTGAATATAGTTTAAGTTGCCACTACTTTGCCATTTTTATATGAAAGAGTTAACTGGGTTTAAGCCAAATTTAATTTGGGTCTTGATCTGTTTGAAGGCCAAATGAAGGTTTGGAGAATGGGTGTGGATTGGGCATGCTTGTGAAATATAAAACCTTGAAGTACCAGTGAAGCCTCTGAGACAATCTTCTCTATGGAAAAGAGGGAAGTCTTCCACTTCTCTTTCCCCCGTGTACCATTTTGACATCTTTCAAGAAATGTTTCATCCTGTTCTAGTGTGAAAGTTCTGAAACAGCTTCTTTGATCTAGACCTGATCTGCTGCTTAGTTTTTGTACTATTGGCATTAGTTTTTAATTCTTTCCAGTAACTTTACACAACTGCTTCTTTTAGTTATACACAGTGAGATTCTTTGGCATATGTTACTGGTCATTATAAGATCATGCAACATTTTTATTAAGCAAATATTTATTTTCAGTGTTAACATTAACTTCTGTTCCTACAAAAGAGGAAGGAGATTGTGAGCATGCTGATAGAATTGATTTTTCCAGGCAGTAGCTTTTTATATTGGTATGATTCGTGCTTACGGTAGTTTGAATTCAGTTGTCATCATAGAGGCACAACAGAGTCCATAGTATAGAACTGTTGTGGTTAGCCAGCAGCAGGTGTGGACGGCTGAGGAGAGCGGAGCGATGAGGAGGTTCCCCAGGAGCCTGTGCCAAGTGTGCATGTGCGCAGAGCTGCTCTCAGGAAAGAGCAGCTGCAACAGCACAGGCGACTCGGGAGTAAGGCTGCAAGGTAATGGCCCCTCCTTCAAGAAGATAAAATCTTCTCCCTCTCTTTTGTGGGAGAGAAATAACCTCCCACAAACACACAGTGTTATTTTCTGGCACCTTCTAAGTAAAAGAAATGCAATACAACAATTGTTACATTTCATTTGTGCCTTGATTTATTTGAAAGCCAAATAAAGGCTTGTGGAATGAGCTGTGGATTGATCATTCTTGTGACATATAAAATCTTGAAACAATCTGTATAGCAATTTTATATCACCTCCTGGTCATGTAACACCAAAACTTGTAACTAGAGGTAACAGCCTCTAAATAAATAATAAATTTCACAAAGTATGGAGGGAGGAAACTCAGCACCATTAAAAATAAAAGTTAAAAAATAAATAATAAATAAAGAATTAAAAAAAGTTAAAATTGCAAAGAAGCCCTTTATAGCTTTAGATATTAGAATTCAGGTAATCACTGCTAGAAGACATAAAGGGATCCAGCATCTGCAAGAAAAGGCTCCAATATCCTTAAGTAAACAACTCCAGCAGATTATAAAAATGACATTGATCTATCACTAATAAGGAAGAAACCAATATCACAGATTCCTTAATGGTTGGGTTGAAAGAAAATTAAAAAATCCTGAAAGTATGCAGAGAAAACAATAATGAGTGCAACACCACACCGAAAATGAAGATTAAAAAGTAGTACTTATGTCTACCCAAGTGCCAGATTAATCAGATTTTTCTTCTGATTTCAATTTAGTTAGACTTCCTTTTTGTTTTTCTAGAAGTTTCCAACTATAATCTGGGGCCAAAAGTAATAACGTCAGCTTTCCCCTTTTCTCAGCTCATGCTTGAGAGAAGTTGTGCATTTAAACGCAACCAGCAACTGAAGTGGCAGGGAGGTTGCAATACTGTGAATGCCATCTGTCTTTGGTAAACAACAGTTATAAATGGAGCTTTCATATACCTTTTAGTTTTGTCAATCATTTTTTTCCTCCAAATACTTTTGAAATGGGAAGTGTCAAATTTCCAAGAATCACTTCCGACTATTGGGAACTTTGGCTGAGTAGTTTCATCCCCAATATAGCAATGCCGTGTGTGTCTGTCTGTCTGTATACACATATATGCATATGTATATAAGCACACATTCACATTATGTATGTATACACAAACATGCATGTATATGCACACATTCACATACACAAATACAAATACAAACATACTAAGTTTTGATTCTTGAATCTTTGTTTCCACAAATAATTACTCTGAATGTGTGCATGAAAGAGACAGAAGGAGCTGTTTGTGGAAGAAAAAGATTAGTGAAGGTATGGGTGTTTATTTAAAAATAGAAGTATTCATTAGTTTTACAAATGAAATATTTTGTTTTAAAAGTATACATTTAATTAATTAGTTCTTTTTTCTGCTTTTTGGGATGTATTTTCTTTGGTCAGTGCAGGTAGTCCTCAACCACAATTGAGCCCAAAATTTCTATTAAGTGAGACATTTGTTAAGTGAATTTGGTTCCATTTTGTGACTTTTCTTGCCATAGTTAAGTAAATCACTGCCATTGATGTTAATAACTGGGCTGCTAAATGAAACTGACTTCTCCATTGACTTTGAATGAATGAATGAATGAATGAATGAATGAATGAATGAATTCTTTATTGGCCAAGTGTGATTAAACACACAAGAAATTTGTCTTGCTGCATATGCTCTCAATGTACACAAAAAGAAAAAATACATTCATCAAGAATTATAAGGTACAACACTTAAGGATAGTCATAGGATACAATAAGCAATCAAATCATACTAGGAAACAATCAATATAAATCGTAAGTATACCAGCGACAAAGTTAGTCATACAGACACAAGTGGGAGGGGATGGGTGATAAGGAGTGATGAGAAGATTAATAATAATAGTAGTGCAGACTTTGTAAATAGTTGAACAGTGCTGAAGGAATTATTTGTTTAACAGAGTTCAGGAAAAAACTGTCCTTGTGTCTAGTTGTTCTGGTGTGCAGTCCTCTATAAGTGTGGTTTTGAGGGAAGGAGTTTATGTCTGGGATGTGAGGGGTCTGTTAATATTTTCACAGTCCTTTTTTTGACTTGTGCAGTATACAAGTCCTCAATGGAAGACAGGTTGGTAGCAATTGTTTGCTTATCAGAAGGTCTCAAAAGGTGAACACATGACCATAGGACACAGCAAAGGTCATAAATACAAACCAGTTGCCAAGCATCTGAAATGTGATCATGTGGGGGGGGGGGGGGGAGAATCAGAAATGTCTGTATTTCTATATCCTGTCTTACTTCTCTATTCTGTTTTTGAGTGAGCCATTTTCTTCAGAGCCCCACACTTGCAAATCACTCTTGCTCACACATATCCGCATACATTCCTTTGAAACACTCAAAGTCTTAGTTTTCTTTTGCATTTAAAAAAATTATTCTGATTCCCTTTATCGGTTTTGCAAAGTCTCATTTGCTCTGTGTATCAATAAACTCTGTTCCTTAAATATATCTGTTATGATCTACTCCAATCCTTTGCATGGATCAGTTCACATGCCTTATTTTAAGATGTTTTAGATGAAACGTATACATTTTATTAAGGGGGGGGGGGCATCCTTGGTTTTCCTAGTTTGCAAATATTCGATTCTGTCTGACCCACTTTAAAACCAAGGGTGTTTTGAACCTTGCTACTGCATTTTTGCTCAGACAGATTCTGTTCAAATAGCTCCTTGAAGGACCCCAGACAGTTGTGTAGTTTCCTCTACAACAGATTTGATGCAGCCTGCTATTGATTTCTGTGCCCCTCTAATAATTACCTAGCTGTCTGGAGAATTCTGACCCTCTTCTTTGCAGAATAATTAGCTTTTCAGACTTCACTGTGATTTTTTTTTAAAGAAAAAAAGAAAAACGTATGCAGGGTATTTTTAGATATTTGTTGCTTAATTCTGAGTATAAGTGCACATTATCAATATACAGTATAATGTCAATATTTGCAAACTACACTTGGTGGTGTTTCTTATTGCTGCTATCCCCCCCCCCCAATAAATTAGTTTGGCAAGGTATTTTTGGGGACTGACCAATATTAGCAAGCATGTTTAGCATGTGAGGGCCAGACACACTTAAAGGTCATCTTTTATTCCTATTAGTGCAAATGGATTTAAGCTTCAAGAAGTACAGTATTGTGGCTGTGAAACTGAAGAAATTGAAGTCCTTGACCTATTGCAAATGTAATGCCACAGATGGAATATCAGCACAGCTTAATTAGCATTTTCAAATTTGCCTGTTTACCAAAATATGTGTGTCCCATCTGTTTTGTAGCCATTCTGGTACTTTAGTTTAGAAAATAATCTCTTGTTTCCCAATCTGCTTTAAATGGATTAAGGCATGTTGCTGATTTGCTCTCCCCGCTTTATGCATGGTAAGTGAATTATTGCAAGAGGGAAATGTTCTCCAAAGTCATCCTGCATTGCTTGCCTTGGGTTGAAATTAATTGGTACCTGAAACTCAATTGTAAAAACTCCTCTAAAAAAAAACTGAATACAATGAAAATTCAGATTGGAAGAAATTAATTCTCTCTCTCCTTTTTTTTAATTAAATATGAAAAATGTCAGCAAGTTTTCCTGCTGCTTTTATAATTTTCAAATTGTCATTGATAGGCCTGCTGTTAGCAAAAACTTCCTGATTTAATAGAACTTACAAGTGAAGGGTTTTTGCAAATGTTGCACTTTTTTCATATCGCTTCATAAATGTCAGTTTATTCAGTATTAATTCCAGTATACTTAGAAGTCAAGCAAGTTCTTCTTGCATTCTGTTTCAAAATGTATTGATAACTGTTTGTGATGATGGGTTGTTGCATTTCCAATTTTGACTGATGCAGGAAAACTTATTTTTCTCTTTGAAATGTAGGATTTGTTGCCAAAACATATTGCTTCTGACTTTTATATGCATATATTTATTTATATAGTATGATATTTGTTATTTCTTTGACTATCCAACGTTGAACCAGTCTTACGAACAAAATCATCAAACATTTCCTATTTCTCTACTCTTCTTGTTTTTTATTTTTACTTTTTAAATAATACATTTTTGAAAAAAAAATCTCTTAATGGGAAACCTGGCACTGTCTGTCTTCTCTGTTCTGCAGAAATGTTGAAGGAGTTGAACCAGCAACGCAGAGCGAAAGAGTTTACAGACCTGAAAATTATTGTTGAAGGCAAAGAGTTTGAAGTCCACCAAAATGTTCTAGCTTCCTGCAGCTTGTATTTCAAGGACCTGATTAAAAGGTTTGCCTTCCTTCCAGCTGTGATCTGGTCTGTTCTTTTGTAGGACGCATTTGTGTCGCTTTTTTTCCTCCCCTCTCTTTCAGGTTTATGAAGATTTGACTTTCCTGTCACAGAGCCAGTAGCCATTCTTTCCACTTACTCTGAATGTATTTTTTTCAAACAAAAGACTCAGATTCATTTCTTATACATAAGCTGATCTGCACAATTCCAGATCTCATTATTTGCACATTTTGGCTGAAGAGAAATGCTCTGTCATGGAGCATTTTAAAATCAAACTCAACTGAAAAACAGTGTTGATCACAAAACACAACTTATTAGGTTAATAATTAAAAATTATACTGCTAACTCTTCCTCTAGGCTGCAATAACCACTATTGTTTAAAAATTGCCAAGTTTTCATACTAACAAGGATTGTGTTGTATAATAGATATTTAACCCTTTGGATATTGACATTTGAGACATCTGATACTTGTGGAATTGAAAAAGGTGACTACACGATAAATCAAATGTTGAAGTCACAACTTTTTATGACTTTATTTAAAAAAAAGAAAGAGACAGAGAAATTTAGCTTTTTAAAAACAATCCTGAATTCTTTCTACTTGATAGAATAACTATTCCCCTCCTTGACCAAATAGTGTGTCAGGCCTGCCATAGTGTTTTTGTGTAAAATTCCATCTTTGCAATTTTCTCCCTCCATCTGATTGTAACATTGCATGATAACAATTTATTTACCATTACATGGATTATTTTAAAATGTGCTTCCTTCATAAATTCATGGTATAAATTCATGGTATTTTTACAGTATTAGCAAATCAACATAGCAAGATTGGGGGAACCCGGAAGAATACAATAAATAATGTTCCTATTTCTGCAGTTATCAGCAAATTAATCTGGATCCTGATTTCCACCTTGCTGTATTTTCCAGAACAGACTCTGAACCTGGACTGTACAAAAAGAGGAAAAAAGTGGCGATTGCAAAACATGGTTGGCTTTCAAACTGAATTTTTAAACATTGTCACTAACACAGTAGTGGCTATATTTTATTCCAGAGTTGCATTTTTTGCTGTATCTTCTTTTCTGAGAAACAGAAAAATGTCCTTTCATTAAAGCTTGATTTTTTTTTTTTTTAAATAATTGTGGTAAGACTATATATGTTATTGTTGTATAGCTGAACTAACTGCCTTATCAATTATTCAGAAAGAATTGAGCTGGTATCATACTCTTCCCTCTTCCATAAACCAAATTATAGCTAGCTTTAGTTGCTCTTGGACTCTGTATTCCTGCCTGCTCATTATCACTTACTAGTGAAGGTTACATTATATGCCTCTTGCCAAGATGAGATATTCTGCAGGGAAAGTCTTTGGCTCCATTGATAAAAATCCTGTAATTGACTAGCCTTGCAGTATCACTGATTTAATTGCAAAGTCTCTTCCTTGTTAGTCAGGTTGTCAGATACCATCTTTTTCTGGAGAAAATCAGGACTGAATTCAGTAATAATTGTAGAATACTTTAAGACAAATCACAAATAACCTCCTAATGGTTTTTCTTGCAATTTTAGCATCTTCAACTTTTTTGAGCCTCCTTTAAACAATTTAACAGAAGATGAGATGAAATGCTTTAATTAAACAATTCAATGAATGCATCTGGATGATACTTCTGGGACTTCTTTTTGTAACTTGCAAAATTCTTCCCTATTATTGCCAGGACCTGATAATGTAATGCCTGCTACATTGCATTGGTTAACATTATTTGTTATCAATCACATTTAGCCTATTAAGAAAACCCAGCTCCCTTGAACACAAGCATGTTAGAACAGTTCTAATCTTGTCCCTGTATATAACATAGCAGCATCCACTTAGCACCTAACCCACGCTTTGTTTCACACTAATCTTTCAGAAATTATCCTTCCAGGACTAATAACATTTTCATATGTATCAATATGAAAGTGAAGATAAAGTTAACGAGAAGAGGCTCTCACAGTTCTTTATAATTAAAGATGGATGAACATGGGCCTTTGTAGCTAAAGGAGAAGAACTAGCACTATATAAAGTCTTCCAACAGGTATACATGTATATATAAGTGAGACTGGATACATATGGTTAGAGACAGTATTTTCCATTAACTCTAGTTAGAACTAAAACATCCACATTCAAACCTTCATAAGACTTCTCTTACTCCCACATTCTCTTATATATAAAATATATAAATACAACTAGCAAGAGATGCAAACAGAGTAAAGCTTAAAGATGGAAAACCAGCATGGCTTAACAAAGATAAGCATGAGTTCTCTGTTAAAATGGGGCTGCTAGTTAGGAAGAACTAAGTTGTATGTAAATAGTTTTGTTTTTTTTAACTTGTAGAGCAGATAGACAAAGATGTGTTTTAGAATGCTGAAGCGGTGAATGGATGGGAGGAAAGATCTCTTATTCCCCATAGATATGCTCCAAATATCAGTCTTTAATAAAGGACCCTTATCGCAGGCTTCCAAATCTGGCGTATTAAATGTTGGAGCATTATGGGTAGAAATCATTCTTATGGTGGGTGAGAAGGTCAGCCATTAGCACTGTTTCAGCCATTGATTTTGAGCTAGAACTCTATGTTACATCAGCAAATACAGTGTCCCAAATAAATGTCAGCTGAATACCAATAGGTTTCTGTAGGAAATGCAATTCTGGAGAAGAATGTTGGGAAAGACTCCTTTGAAACTATAGTTTTGGAAACTTGTGTTTGCTCCATAACATATATTTAATAAATTTTTTAGCCAATTTTTAACACTTCAGTCTTCTCAGATGTGTATTTTAAATTTAGGTGAACAGAATTTATTGAAGTTTCAAATCTAACGAGTAGAATTGGAAATTGGATGGGTTTTCATTCTACTTCCTTACAGGGAGAATGATTTGCATCTTTTCAGGCATATATAACTCAAATGTTCCTGTATCCACTTCTCCTTCAGTTACTTTGGGCATTGCATTGTGTATGAACAGAGATACCAGACATCACCAATCATGACTGCAGTTCTTCCAATTTTGAGGCGAGTGGGTGGGTTACATTTTGATTATGGTTTTATATCATAAGTATTTGTATCATAAGAGTTATGGATGTGTTATCTATCTGTAGGCAGGTTAATAAGACAGATACAACACATATTTAGCTATTAGCTAGTGTAGTCCCTATAAATTGTACTTGGGATTGAAATACTTCCCTTTATATGCACTGGTAGAAAATAACTTGAAATTAATTTCAGGTTCCAAATATTGATGGTGTGTTTTTTTTTATCTGCTCCTTTGGAAACTTACAAGAACTTTCTACATGGAAAGTTTATTGAAGTTTCAAATCTAACTTGAGTAGTAATTGAATTGATGTTTCTAATCTTCTTGTTATATTGGTATCAGCATCTTGTGAAAGTGCTCACACCTTTTAGGTCACAAGCCAAAAAAATACTAGCAAAACCTAATATTGGTTCAGACAAGATAGAAGTGGGTCAAGAGAATTTGCCGAAATGAATCAACAACTGAGTAAAATAGTAACATTGTGTTTTAATGGGGACATGAAAAGAGCCCTTAACTGGGCATCCCCTGGGCAACAGTGACATTACCATCTAATTGTCCCAGAAGTGCTTTTTTCAAGAGGCAACAGGACTTTCTTGTTGTTTTTCCTTGAAGATGTTTCACTTCTCATCCAAGAAGCTGAAGAAGGTTCTTAGATGAGAAGTGAATCATTTTCAGAGAAAAAACCAGAAAGTCCAGTTGCCTCTTGGAAAAAGCACCTCTGGGACAACCATGACCTGGTTGACTGAGAATCTCCATAGGCATTAACCATCTAAACCTTCCAAACCCGGAAGTGCCTCAGTGCTTCCAACATGAAAGCAGCAGCAGCAGTTTGTTTGTGTTTGGTCTGTCCTCTTAATGATAATTATTTAATTATATCCCAGATGTTTGTTTAAATTTATTCTGTGTATTCAAACAAATTAGTACTTTATGTATTACTCCTGTTGACTTCCAAAACTGAATGTGTATAAGTCCTATTAATTTCTGGAGAAGTTGCTGCATACTGTAATGATTTTCTTTATAGAACCACGTGAAGCCATACTTTAGACTTCTTTTATTAAGATTCAGTGCACTTGGGAAAACAAAGCTAGAAATAATTATGTACTTGTTTAGCCAAGTCCTAGTTTTTGTTTTCAATTTGCACTTTTAGTGAAAGTATCTAATACTGAGTAAATACTAAATCTGCTAAATGCCTGTTGGAACACAACAAAATTAGCAGTGAAATTAACAGCCATTGAACACGACACAATTAACCAAGACGCTTGGCCATCTGAGGCGAGGGGTAGCAAATGCTGTCAGAACTTTGGATAGTTTCCAAAGTCATCCTAGTTATTTCGGAAGCAAATCAGAAAACAAATAAGCACTTTTCCCCTTACCTGGCAATAAAAGCATATGAATGACAAATTAACACTATACTCCTTTTCATGATGTTAAAAGTCTGCTAGCTTAGATGGCCGCCTTATTCTAACTTCCATTGTCACGGCCTTAGGTGCCTACTCCTGTGGTTTCCAGCCAGGGTGGAGATTAGTCCAGCACTTCCAGGAGACAGAATATTAATATTAATTGCACTACCTTATTTTTTTTAAAAAAAGAAAAGAGCCATTAGCTTAAATGGTATTGAGTTAGGAATTAAAGCCAAAGGAATGTCAGCAACTTCTGTTAATCCAGTTATAAAATATGAGAGATGGTCCAATGGCTTGATGGAAAGAACAAAGTGTACTCTTCCTTTTATAGCTGGGTGAATGCTAGTGATGTCTTTTTTTAAAAAAAAGCTAGCTCATTTAAATAGTAATATGGAAAAATAGTTCCATGTTCTTTTAGATAATTTGGGATAAGAGTTCTGCTTTATGCTCTATTTGTTAAGCAGTGGAACATATTCTTCCTTAGAATTTCAGGTGGCTTTTAGATTTGATGCTTTACAGCTGCCAAACCTTTGGAAAACTCAGACTACATATTCATGAGTTTCTGTGTAGAAATTAATTGAGAGTTCTAAATATGACAATTCCTTCCATGGAAAGTGATTGGTCTTGCACTGTGAGCCTGCAGGACTGAAAATATCAATTGGAGATAAGATTTTAAACCTAACTACAGTCAGAACTGAATATCCGCAAAATTTATCTGGAGCCAGTAATAATTAAAAAACATGATTCCAGTTTAAAGGGTTGAGTGTGCTACAGTGCATGTATCCTTAAGTTTTGGTGTGTTTTTAATTAATTGTGAAATTCTCACTTATTAGATATGCTGTGGTCTTTCAGAGATCAGGAACCTCCATGCAGAGTGTAAATGTCATGAATCAAACAGTGCCATTCAAATGTTTATTTATTTTACC
Organism: Hydrophis major; assembly: GCA_033807585.1. Classification (NCBI taxonomy): domain Eukaryota; kingdom Metazoa; phylum Chordata; class Lepidosauria; order Squamata; family Elapidae; genus Hydrophis; species Hydrophis major. Next base: position 247,598,294 of record CM066328.1, on the reverse strand, counting down.
ATCAGCAGCAAAATTATCTTGTTTTCCTAAAAGTTCAATAGTATATTTGCAACAGTGCAGTGCACTGAGATGATATTGTATTATTTTAATTTGTTAAACATTCATCCCCATATAGTTTTTTCATTGATTGACCTTCCTGACAACAATTATTAGATTTGCAAGATTTATATAAGGTATTTACTCTGAAGAGTTAGAGAAGATCATATTAACATGTTGAATAAACGGAATCTGGCATCTCAAAATCACGAGGACTATTCTTGAAATTAATTTCATTCCAACTTAATTAGACACCTGTTTCATTAATATTAAAGCCATGGATAACTCAGATTCCTTTGAAAGTTTAGTGCTTACTCCTAGAGTTTTCCATTCAGTCAAAACAGAACTGCAAATCTGGTCCAAGCAATGTCAAACTAATCACTGTGCTTGCTTTTGCTGTGGATAAATTGACAGTGAGGCATTACAGTGTTACAGTGCTGCACAACGTGATTTCATGACTTAACCAATAACCATATATTTACTTGAGCCTCATGCCCTTTTGGTCCTGCCTGTTTGGGGACTTAGATAAAAGTCAAAGGGAAATCATAATCTCTATAGGGAATATATACAGGCAAAATTTTGAACAACATAGTCAATTAACTGCCAGGAGTTTCATATACTTGCAAGAACAGACAATAACAGACAGACATCTAAGGGGTTATTTTATGTGGATGATGCAACAATCTGAGTTTGAGATGTTTGCAAAAACAGCTTTAAAACATTGTTAAACCATTAATAGTCAAGACTGAACAAAACAAAGCTATTTTCCACTTTACTGGGTCCTGTAAAGAACATGAGAAATTCATAGCCCAAAGCTTTTAACATAGTGTTAGTATATTTACTGAAGCTTTTTGTTTTGTTCAAGTTGAGCTCACTTTTTAAAGCTTTTTGAGGTAAAAGTCTTCAGCAATTTCTACATATTTTTCAATTTGGGTCATCCTCCAGTTTACATCTTTTGAAAATTCAATCTCGAACTCTTAAGGCTAGTCTTTCAGTTCTTAACACTATTCCCAACACTTTTTAAAATCAAAACTGGACTTTTGTGGCAAAATGAGAATCCAGGTTGTTTTAATATTTTTTAACACTGAACTTAACTCAAGTTTTGTATCCTTAAAATAGTGAAGAATTCCATCAAGATTTGTATGGTTGCTTTTTGTAGTCTAAGCTCCAAATATAATTTATCTCTGTTAATGTCGAAGAACACCAGATTGAGTATTAAAACACAACTGATACAAATCACCAAATGGATGTGTCACTGGTTTCAAGTTATTTTAATCTGGATATAATGAATTGTTCCCTAAAGCCCCCTGATTATTTATCAATTATAATAATCCCTAAGTGTAGAAGAGGTAATGATATGAAGATGACTTGGGAAAGACTTTGAAACCACTCTTTCAACATCTCTGGAAGACATGGTTATCTCAGTATTTCAAGGAGAGAAAGTATACATACAAAGTCAGAAACTACAGCAAAATAGCTGGATTTACTTATTTCACTGATGAAAAAACAAATCATATTAAGATGCAGTCAGATCTATGAATCCATTAAATCTCACCTGTGGTCTGTCTAGCAGCTAGCCCCACCTGGAGACATTGATAATTCATAACAGGCTTTTCTACATTCCAACAACAGGATATTTAGACAGCTATGTTTAATTAGTGGTTTATTATACCACTGTTTAAAAGATTGCAAGATATTGCAGTTAAACATTACACTGTTTATAAATAATTATGGAAAAAAAGATAAATTGATACGTCAAAAAGGCAGTTCTGAACAATACTAAAAGTACTGAATAATTGCACTTAACTCATGTTAGTAAGTTAATGGTCAAGATTTTGCAATCTTAATTTCAATAATGCATGGAATCAGAACTCTGTAAAAAATGCTAATGTGTTCTACAGATTTATAGGAGGCAGGGGCATTTGAGGTCTAAATACAGTTTCTGACAAGCTCATATGAAATAATATCTATCAGATCATGAAGAGCAACAACAATGGTATATGAATTAACAACAATACATGAATTAAGCTCTCACATAAAATTTTAATTGAACGAATCCAAATCCTTAAACAAGATGCAGATTTCCTGGCATGCTCAACCATTCTGTCCAGTTGGAGGAACCAGATAAAAATATTAGAGAGTTGTTTGATCTCAGTAAATTGGACACTTGATAAATTCTTATTTCACATGGAACTTACTTAACATATAAGAATAATAAAATGTTCATAACATTGAGCCTGAACTGAACAAATACTAAACTATACTGCAGTATCTGGAATTTTGCATAATTTAGAGTGGGAAATACTTTGATACTTTTGAATGAAAATTGTTAAAGAAACAACTGTATTCCATGCTTTCTGTTAGTATTGTGCAATAAATATGATTTAAAGAGGACAGAATGAAAACACTGTTCTTTCCTGCTATGTTTTGTATTCTGTCCTTGAGGCTTTTTAGTATTTTAATTGTATATTTTTTGTTTGATTCAGTAACCAACTGAGCTATTTATGTAGCATAGTAGACAGGCTGGCTTCTGGTGATGCTTTCATATGTATTTGGCCAATAATTATTCTTCGGTCCATTGTCTTTGTTCCTCTAGAAACAGATTCTAAGGAAGCCTCTCAGTAAGTTTTCTAAGAAAGACAAGCAAAATGTTCTAAGAAAGACAAGCAAAATGTTAAGGAACATTTTGTTCCAAGGACAACTGGCTCATTCTTTTGCCTCTTACTTTAAGCTGTGCTTTTAAAATTGTATCCCCCCCCCCCAATCCAAAAATTATAGCCGAACAGCAGATCTGTAGTTCAGCATACTTGCTCAGCAACTATAGCATTAAATTTGCTTAAGTTTACCTCACAGCATTTCTCATTAAGCCAGATTTGGCTTCACTGAGTGACAGTGACTATGGTGAGTAATTTACTGACGCAGAATGTTAGATCCATGGATTTGTACCAGTGAAAGATATTTTCTCAAAACCTAGCAAATGTAAACATAGGCCAAAAGATTCATTCTTCCAGTAAGCTAAAATAGATCTGGTAAATCCTCATATCCTGAGGCAGTAAATCTGCAGAACCAAAAATAACTAAAAAGATGTGTAAAATTTATAAGATAAGTTTCTGAAAGCATTATAAAGCAGTCATAAATACTGAAAGGATATATATTCTTCTACAGCATGTAATTTAATAAATATAACAGAAAATTATAATAGGTATATCACAACCAGGGGTGGGATTCTACCAGTTCTGTCCACCTCTGTAAAACAGGTTGTTTTGAAGAGCAGCAGACATAGAACCGGTTCTATATCTGCTACTGTTTTGGCCCACCCACCTGCCCAGGATCTTACCTGTCCTTTATTTCTTGCTTTTTCAACCTCAGCTGCTTTGTGCAACACAGCTGCAGTTGAAAAACCAGGAAAAAAGAGCTTTTCCAACCACTGCGCACCCACATGCAGCACTGCTCAGCTGTCCGGGCAGCTCAACGGGTTGTAAATTGCACTTGCGCAACTCACGCATGCGCGTGCGATGCAGAGCAACAGAACCAGTACTTAAACCGGTTGGATCCCATCCCTGATCCCAACCCCCATCAGCATATTTTGGGAACAAAATGGAGCCCATTAACGGCACTCACAACGAAAGCAATAGAATTAACAAGAGTCTTATGCAGAGGCTTTTGACTCAGAAGTAATAGTGAATGCCATCAAAGCTTGGATGGTGAGTTTTATGCTAAAATCTGAATATCTTAATATCTAATAGACATCTAGAAACATTTCTGATAGCTCTCTTGCTGTAATCCTGAATTATGGGATTTATTTCTACTAGCAGTTAAGCAGAGACATTTTTGTTAGGCGTGAAAAATGGGCTCTTTGGCAGCCCAAAATTAGAAAGCATAAGTGAAATTGCTGTGTGGACATTAACTTTTATGTGAGATATTTTTTTTAATTATAGGACTCTGATTTTTTTTTTCTACAATAGTAAACAATCCTTTAGTATCCTTTGATACTAAAAAGAGACTAATTGAGCTTTCACAGTGCACTGAACCATTATGTCCTTACTTAATTCTGACTTAGCATTTTATATAAACCTAGCCAGAATAACAGAGTTGGAAGGGACCTTGGAGGTCTTCTAGTCCACCCCCCTACTTAAACAGGAAATCCTATACCATTCCAGACAAGTGGCTGTTCAGTCTCTTTTTAAAAGTCTCCAGTGAGCCACAGTCATTTACTGTAGCTAAACAAACAATGGCTTATGGCAGTGTTTGAAGCCAACTACTGAAGCATAGAAATGGGAACTATTGTCTTTAAAAAGTAATAGTAAATAACCCAACCCATATTATTTTAATTATCCTCTGCTTTTTATGAATATAGTTTGTCTGGTGTAAATGCCAGACCGATCAAACCAGTTTCAGAAGAATTTTTACTATTTTAGTCCTATTAAAATTGATATCGTTCAGTGCTTAATTCTAGTTGACCAACTTGAAATAGAACAGGTTTGGAATATTTAAAATAGTGTTCTCACCCACTGTAAACAGATTTTAATAGATAACAGGACTGCAACTAATAATTTCCAAGAAGACAAAACATCATGGAACGTTCAGTCAAAAGAATTTGCTAGCCACAAAACAATAATTTTAATAATAATTTTGAAGCATTCTCTGTAGGGAATGCTGTTACATTCCTCAGACAGAAAAAAGCTGTAACAATTGTTCTGAATTCTGAATCTCACATGACTGTAGTCACACCACTTCTTCTGGCATATGGCTTCATTTTTGAACAACCTGAGTTTGTTTTGACTTGTTAATGTAACTCAGGCAAATAACTAGAGAGCAGACAGCTGTCTATAATATGTATAGATAGCTTTCCATATGTAATGTGAATTTGAAAAAGGAATATTGCCAGCCTTCAAAATACAATCAGATGGTTAATCAGCCAAAATAAATATGGTTAGCAGGTGTAGAGATCTATGAAGCTTAGCCCTGTGGGGGTAGATGGAGGCTGTGTACATATCCTGTCTATAAACTAAAATTTCCGAAAGCAGCTTTGAGTTTGAAGGAACTTTACACCATACCATAAAATAATGCCTTAACTAATCAATTTCACTGAAATGTTTTGATGAGAAGGTGTGCGCAGGGGCACACTATGTGTAGAAATAAACCACTTGTGGTTATAAAAGATGAGTAATGTATGCCTGAATGAGATAACAAAAGCAATTTAAAAATTAAGATTATTTAGAAACATACTTTTCTCCTTTCATCTTCAAATCATGTAAAATAATAGTTTAAAAAAAATTCTTAATTTCATAAATTAGGTTCATTAATTGCCCCATGTGCACACTACAAATAAGTGGATAATATAGCTATGCAACATTTGAATTCAGAGGCAAAATAGTACTTGACAGAGTGTGGAAACATGGATATAATTCTATGTACAACTCTTGATAGCACCTATATGTTCTCCCAAGGTCAAATACTTGCTTCATAATCCTAGGGATAGATAGGTCTTTAAGTAATAGAAGGCTAATAAGTAATGAGTATGATACCAATATAAATAGGGGAGGAGTGATATATCTCCCTATTATTTTTATACAATGTTCTATAGCAGGAATACAGAAAAGCTTGATACTTGCTGGTGTAGTTCTTATAGGTTCCATATATCCTAACTCTGGAATAATTCACTGATAAACCTCATAAAAGTTAGGTTAAAAAGCTCCTTTAATGCTAGCTTGAGCAAATTGGTTGGCTTTGAGTGGAGTTCTGATTGACTTCCTAATATCTTTATAAGGCCTGACTAACTATTCAGTGCATCCATTCTCCAATGCTAGGCTGATAAAAAAAAGGACAGAAATCATTAATTATTAGACATTATTCTTTGGAAGCAAAAAAAAATCCCCTCTTGAATTGTTGGGGGAAGTTATTGATTTCCTGCCACAGTGTGAAATGTTTGACCTTTATAATGTGAGCAGTGATTACTGGGCCAATAAATGACATCATTCTATTTAAACTTTCGGGGTCAAGGAAAAAAACTAATACACCATACAATTCAAGTATTTACTGATTTCTAAAATGTATTCCAGACAACTTCTAGTAATACATAAAATTGTACAAATGCAGTTTGACACTTTGTACTACATATAGCATTTCAGTTATAATATCTATATGCACCACCTAAAAGTTTTAATTCCCTTCTCTCTTTTTGGTTTTCCAATTTACTGTTATACGCGCCTAAATTTTGACAGTGCATAACCCAATCTATTCCTTTCCATAGACATACTTAATTGCTAATGCAACTTTCCTGTCTTTAAATATGATTACAGTACTCCTCAACTTACAACCGCATTGAGCCCCAAATTTTTGTTGCTAAGTGAAACATTTGTTAAATGAGTTTTGCCCCATTTTACAACTTTTCTTGCCACAGTTGTTAAGTGAATCACTGCAGCTATTAAGTTGGTGACCTCTGACTGGCCCCGCCCCCACTTATTCTCTGCCTCCCGAATCCCAGCTGATTGGGTGGGTCTTCTTTGGTTGCCCTGCACAGGAGAACAGAGCTGGAAAGTAGGTTCGTGGGGTGGGGAGGCAATGAGGAGTTTGCAGTATCCTTCCCCTGGAGTTGGGTGGAAATTTTATAGTATCCTTCCCCTGCCATACCCACCAAGCCATGGCCACAGAACTGGTAGTAAAAAATTTTTGAATCCCACTACTGATATGATCGCCAGGACACTGCAACCCTCATAAATATGAGTCAGTTGCCAAGCCTCTAAATTTTGATCACGTGGCCATTGGGCTGGTGCAGTGGCCATAAGTATGGGAAATGGTCATAAATCACTTTTTCAGTGATATTGTAACTTCGATTGGTCAGTAAATGAACTGTTGTAAGTCGAGGACTACCTGTATTCTCAGCAACTTTGGTTGTTTCAGCAGTGTTTTCCAATTGCAGTCTCAAGCATTCACAAAGAGTCAAGGAAAGACAGCTATAACCTTCATCCTAGTCCCTTTCCCACCAGAATTTGTCACCAAACTGTAATTTTAATTTGGGCAGAAGAAGAGCATCATTAAAGAACATGAGGAACAATTATACCAACTACATTTAATTGTGAGATCAGCAGTGCTCTCTGAGGGATCGGGAACTCCACAATTCCACCCTGAGCTACATCACTTCTCTTCTATTGTATTTAATTTGAATAAAATGAAACAATGTTATATGTTTGTTTTCTTCCCTAGCTTCATAAAAGTGTCTTGGTATGCTACTCAGGTGCAGACTTCACTCCGAAATACATTGCACATTCTTGTTTTGTAGCAGGCATCTCCAAACTCGGCAACTTTAAGACTTGTGAACTTCACCTCCCAGAATTCCCCAGCTAGCTGGACATCGAAGTTCACAAGTCTTAAAGTTGCTGAGTTTGGAGATCCCTGTTTTATACGGACAGAAGCCCTCCTAAGCAATAAGAAATGTCATCTTTGTTTCTACCCATTATGTGCAGTAAAGTAAGTTAGGGAACTGTTGGAAGCTCCTGCAACAATTAAATGCAATACAGATCATGAAAATTTGTGTATTTCCCTCAGTCACCCAAAGAAGGGATTCAGAGTTTCCTGAGTTGTCCAACAATTCTGAGCTTGGTTGTTTTGTCACAGATGTTTCATTACTCAAATTAGATAACGTAATCAGTGCTGAAATTGTTGAGTGAGCACTGTGGTATTACCTAGTTTGAGTCTGAAACATCTTCAAGAAAACAGCCAAGCTCAGGGAATATCAAGGGCCTCCTCGTTTTTACAAATACCCTCCTTTATTGATATATTTTAGTGAGGTGGTATTTGTCTAGTTATAGAAGATAATCTACTCAGTCCATTGTTTGGGTGGGTTTATGTCCTTTTGCTTATCTCATAGAAATCATGATCAAAATCCATCTTGTTTAACTTTGTTCAAGGCTGTCCATCTTCATGGAAGCCATATTTGTTCTCTGTGTGTTTGCTTGCTTTTTTAATGTATTTGTTTTCATGTAATTTGTTTTGTTGGTTGGGTCAAGAACTTTCTTGTCATGCAATATACCCTGATCTGTGTGCCACACAGCAGCTCTGTTTCCTCATCTTGCCAATATTATGCTGTCACCAGAAGAAAAGGATATAATTTTCTTTTCCATTTCTGGCAATTCATGTTAGATCAATAAATCTCTGCTGGGTATTATGCTCTCTATGAGCAGCTTTTGTGATTGATTAAACACCTTCGCTTTGTTTTGGTGCTTAATCATTTGGAGCAGCCATTTATTGCTTGGTATATTATGAAGAGAAGACATTATCACAAAATTATTCCACAGAGAAATAATAATCTGAAGTTATCCAAATATTGGGTTTTGTTTTGTTTTAAATCTAATAGTGGTTAAAAGTATTCACAGGTTTCTGGATGCATTTACCTTCCTTTGTCTCCAGGGAGAATTGAGTATGATTAATCATTTACAGAACTATTGATATAATTAATATATATAAATGTTAGCAACTTGTGACAAAAGCATGGACAAAAATACTCTCACCCAGATTCACATTCTACCTTGTACTCTCTGTCTTTTGCAAAAAGTGAGGGTTTTTTTTTCCCATCTATGATTTTCCTGTTAAGCAAGTCGAAAAAATGCTGCCTTACCTTAACAGATTTAACTACTAGCTATTGTACTTGTTGCTGTTTTCATCAGCTTAGATGCAATGGATGATGGAATGAGTAAGCACATCCTCATCAATAACAATGTGGTACCAGTGAGAAAAAGGCACATAGGGAGATGAAAGAGATTTTGCACAAACTGAAGCAACAAAATAATTGAGTAATTTAAGCCAGTTATGAACTACGTGCAATGCCCAAATGTACCATTCTCTATTTTTTTTTTTTCTGTATAAAAGTTACAGTATTTCATAGGAAAATTTGTAAGCTTTTACCCAGGTAAAATGCAACCATGTTTGTAAAGGTACCAAAATTACTGAGGTAAACACTATATTCTCAGGTTTAGCTATTAAAACTTTTGGTAGCATCAGAGCAGAGTTGCCTTAAATAGGAATCATAGTAATGTGCTAGATCTAGCGGTTAAGGCACCAAGTTAAACACCAACTGACTGCGAGTTCTAGTCCTGCCTTAGGCATGGAAGCCAGCTGGGTGACTTTGGGCCAGTCATTCTCTCAGACCAATTCGCCTCACAGGTTGGTTGTTGTGGGAGAAAATAGGAGGAGGAAGGAATATTAGGTATGTTCACCGTCTTGAGTTATTTATAAAAATAATAAAGGAGGGATAATAAAATAAATGATGTTGTCATCATTGGAAGACTTGAGAGCTGCTGAAAGCTGATACAAATGTTGGTGTTAATTCCGACACAGGTTTCAATGGCAGAGTACCCGGACTTGAACCCACCTTAAAACCAATTAAGGTTTCTGTGAGGAGGTGCTGATGGCTCTAACCATTTAAAAGGCGTTTGCTTTCCTATGCTAACAGACTTTCCTCCCCTTTTCTCGATATTACCAAATGCTTTTTGTTTTTGTTTTGTCTTTCAGGTATAACCCAACTTTAGCATTTTGAAGCAGCTATATCCATGTGCCAGCCGTTAGGAACTGGGCCTTTTCCCCCCCCAACACCCCACCACCCTCCCCGTGTATCTATTTTTTGTCTGATAAGTTCACAAGCACTAATGCACACTTGAAATGCAGGCGCTATTTTGATCACCCAATTGTTTAGCACTTTACGCAGGAAAAAGCGGTAGGCCACAGTCATGTGACTTCGAGAGGATGGCTGCTGGCTGGCTGTGGCAGAGCTGGTCGTTGTTCCACCCCCGTCCCTCCTTTGCTCTAACCATTTTGTCTGTCTATCTCGTCTTGTATTTAGTTTTCAAAGCAATACCATGAGGGGTCTCCTTCCTTCCTCTATTTTTTTTTTAAAGCGCCTTAAAGGGAACAATATATTTTTAGGGTCAACCAATGTGTCGATAACAAACGTGCAGGTTATTTTCAAATTGCCTGCAGCTTTGAGAATACGAAGAATTTTTAAGCTCCATTTTGCTACTTACTTTCTATTTGGAGATATAATTCCATGTATTTTATGAAGGATGCAGCTCCTGGGAACAAAAAAGAGATAAGGTGTTCATTTACAAAGCAGTTTATTTTTCTCCTGCTTGGTTTTGTTATTCAATGATGGAGAGATGCGAACTGTAAACATAAAAATGTATTGCTTCCCTTTGAAATTTAATCCTATTCCATATTTTCATTAATGTTGGCTGGTTTTGTTCTTAATTTTTGTTCATTTCGTTGGTTTGCAATTTTTTTGCATGAATATGCAGAGTAGCAATAAACTGATTTATTTATTTTTTTGGGTGTGCAGATTTTTCTCTTTCAGATCCAGTAATAAAAACCCTTTTAAGTTCATCTGTTCTTTAAGATACAGTATTTTTTTTATTCTTAAACAAAAACAAGAAGAGTCTATGTCAGTGAATTTATAATTTGATTTTTCTGGGCATCAGTAAGTGACAACCGCTGGGGGAAAGTTAATGTCCTGTAAGAATTTCGTTGTCTGCTGTTGCTAGGTCACCCCGGGACAGTAGCCGAAGCAGTGAGAAGCTGGAGCTGGAATTATCAAATCTCACAGCGGATGTTCTGGAACTGCTGCTGGAATTTGTTTATACAGGTTCCTTAGTAATAGATTCTGCCAATGCCAAAACCCTTCTCGAGGCTGCCAGCAAATTCCAGTTTCATACATTCTGCAAAGTCTGTGTCTCTTTTCTAGGTAAGTATTGATGCTATTTCCTTCTCTTTTGCCTTTCAGCTCCTGTAGGATAATATGTGGACTGTAGCATTTTACATTCTGTAACTGTCCAAGAAGCATAGAGCCCTAGAATTGCCCTTAGAAATGCCTTCAAATGGAACAGAGAAGGAATCATTCATATATTCCAGCAAACTTTTTATCTTAATTCAGAATAACTGTGGAATTAAAAAGCACTTTGAAACTGGGATTCCTCACTCCACCCACTTGAACTTTTGGGGACAATGCTACAAGCAAAATGGAATCCAACATTCCTGTCACATCCTTTCCCTATTTACTTGCTATTTATGGTCGTAACCCCAAAGTTATGGCAAAGGCAAGAAACCTTGCTCTTCTTTTGGGGGGCTTGAATTATTTCCCAATTCTGCCCCACCAACATCATTACAGCCATCCTAGTTGCTGAAAGAGGGCTCATCTGGAGGGCTCATGAGATGAGCATTCTGGGTTTACTAATGCCCAAATGGGGCTTAAGGCATTTGTGCTTTCCGATTTCATTGTATTTGCTTGGTCCAGATTTTATTCATAGAATTTAAAGATGGATATCTCATGGTATTTGCCACCCTAGTGCAGATTTAATAACTGTGCTCCGGCATGTTTTAATAGATGGTATAGATTTTATAATAGCCCACAAATTTATCTGTACACATTATCTCTAAAGATTCAGCTATTATAACACAATATATTTATTTCCACTAAATCAATATGAAACTTTCCTTTTCCAATACTTAATATTTGAATTCAGTGAACTGTGTTATAGTTATGCAATTGGGAGACTTGGCTACAAGTTTCATTATATATGAGGAACTTAGAGGCTTGCATTCTCATTTGGAGAATTCATAAAATATAATTGCTTGTTTTGATTTATAGCCCTTGCTGGATTGAGTTGCAAAAACAGGTCGTAGAATATTTGCTGTATGAAAAGTTTAGAGAAAAGCATTTTAGTTGGACTCATTTTTCATTTTATCATAAGCATTGCATCACTTTAAAGCCCCATTTCCAGCATTCTTCTGAGAGACTCTAATGGAAAAACTAGTTAGGTCTTCTCACTATGTTACAGAGGCAAATTGGCTTAGGGATTAATTTTCTATTTGAATTTGTATTCCTCTTCCTGTTCTCTTCTATTTTCTTTTAGATGGCTTTAAGTAACCTAAAGATTGAAGAGAATATTTAGAGCAGTTCTCTATCTTCCTTGCTGTCTTGTGGGTGATTTTTAATGTGTTTTTATTATTATTATTATGGAAATAAAATAAACAGATACACAGGGGGAAATGTAATATGATTTCTAAGTACAGTGCTTTCCCATGAAAACTTGCAATATTAGTACGGCTGAATACAGCACCTCAAGGTTTTAACCGGGTAAGAAAGAACATGATCTGAATAGGAATCAATGAATGTAGCAGAATTTATAATTCAGTCTACTGTCTTTATTGGTTAAGAAGGAAAAAGAATGATGAAATTATATTGCTGCTTGTGGACTAATACAACTGCAATTATACCTCTGCTTGTCAGCCATTCAGACTGGAGAATCTTGAGTTTTCTTATCATGTTGAGCCACTTTTTATCAAAATGTTCTGAATAAAGCATAGTTGGATGGGTTTGCATGGTGCCATAGGTCATAAGCCATGCTTAACAAATCTTTACAGCTGGATTAGCTCATTGGGTATGTTGAGACATACTCCATCCTGACTTGGAACCATATGTAAGTCTCCCTTTCATTTGCATATCTTTGGATTCGTGAAGATGTAGTTTTTGAGATCTCTTAATCATGGTTAGCAGATTGTTAGTGAGTGATGAAGTCTCAACCTGTCTTATATGTATTCCTTCCACTTGTCTGAACATGATGAAGCATTATATTGGCACTAACATTGAGTGCCATAAAGACTAAAACAATTCAGTTTAAACAACCTCTCAATTTTAAATCTTGGGTGATGGGATGCTTTAAAAATATATATCTGAACTATCAATCAGAATTAATGATGCTGATATAAAACTTATTCATTAGTAAGCAGGCATGTTAAAGAAGCAGTAAAACAAAAGAAACTTAAGAGTAAGTTTTTATATTGTTCTACAAGCCAATGCCTCAGAAATTGGAAACATTATATCTCCCCTTGATCCTTTGATAGTAAGAATTATTCAAGAAAACTGAGTCTTGTTATTATAAGAGTAATATAGATTTCAAAATAATTTTAACCCTTAAAAATCATTAGCAAATATGAAGACTAGTAAGTTACTTTCTAAATATTATGCCTAAATTACCGTCCAAAAAATCTTTGCCAGTGCTACGTGCACAAAAAGCACTTTCCAAATGGAACTTATTTTGCTAATATAACAGCAATAGAGACAAACTAGACAGCCCCATGAGCTGTTGAGTCATGGTTTCAGAGATATTTACTTACCTAAACAGATCAACAGGATGACCACAGCCAGGCAAAAAAATCAAACAACAGTGGGATTGGTTTCTGACTTCCTTCTCTGTTGACTTTGCTTGTGAGAAGCTGGCAGGGAGGATAAGAAATCATGACTAGAATTGGCGATCACAATATGGCAGTGCTGTGGCAGCCACAAATTTGGCAATACAAGCGGTGTGAAGATCCTTTAAATTTCATTTTCACAAGAGTAAAAAGTCACAGGCGTACCTGTTCTTTAAGTTAGTAAATGTACCTTGATTCCATGCACCATTTGGATCAATTGAAGGTTACAACCGACAGGAGAATTTTAGTAGCGCACATGTCAAGCAAGACCAGTTCAAAACCTCAATACATTGTACAAAAACACAGTTATTCATTTATTCAGATTTTGTGGCTGTGGTATCCTTAAGACAACCTTGTCCAATTGGTTTCCATTTTAGAAAGGACCAAGCTGTCTGTCACTTAATCCCCTTGGATACACTTGGTTAGTCTCCTACCAAGTAGTATCGAGGGCACATTTTACCTTAAATTACAGGAAACTACATGTTTGGTGATTTCTAATTGATACAAGGGACTACATAAATAAAGATAGATCCTTGATGTAAAAATAATATATTTTTGATTTTCTGCTGAAAAATCTTCCTTTCTCATAAGAGATTTCCCCCCTCCAAATAGGATATTTTATCCAAGTAAAAGTAAAAACCCTGATCAATATGGGATTCAGATTATTTTCTCTTCCCTTTGAAATGTCTTTCATTTTTTTTTCCCTCTGGGATGACACTGTTAAGGCTCCTGAAGAATCTTTTACCAAGCATTTATTTATTTTAATCTTTTTTAAGGTTTTTTTCTTGGGGATTTACTTACTCTAATCTTTTTCTGATGACTTACAATTATTTATGGAATTAATTTCAAGAATAGTTTAATCCAAAATCCTTGAGTTTTAATTGGGAAACAACTGCAAAGTCACCGCCGCAGTGTGGGGTGGTACGTAGAAGAAGCAGTATCCTTAACTGCACCAACATCTTTGGTTTCTGGGACCACAATAATAATAAATGTTAAAAATTGGGTTGTTTTTTTTAATGAAATCTAAGGTTCTCAGGTTGTTGAATCATGTATCTTAATGCTACCTTCTGTATCCTTCAATGATCTCATGGAACTGCTACGTTTACTTAATATCACCCGTGCTCTTGACTGTTCATGTTCCCTCTTAATAAGGTTAATATTTAAGATATGCTGGGCTCATTTTGTATTTATATGATTACCTTTATTATGCACATTTGTTATCTTGCTGTGTTTTTAATACCTGAGGCAAAATCCTTCATCTCCAATCGCCCTTTGAGATTCCAGATGGCATTCAAATGGCATGAGCCATGGTGGCACAGTCGTTAGAATGCAGTATTGCAGGCTAATTCAGCTCGCTGCCAGGAATTCGATCCTCACCGGCTCCAGGTTCACTCAGCCTTCCATCCTTTCAAGGCCGGTAAAATGAGGACAGATTGTTGGGGGTAATATGCTGACTCTGTTAATTGCTTCGAGAGTGCTGTGAAGTGGTATATAAGTCTAAGTGCTATTGCTGTTTATGACAATCAGAACCAAGAAATGACAGACTACATGTACGATGAGTAAATGCCATCATCATGGTACACGTTTGTGACCTGTGGCATGTAATAATATTGGTCGAGAAAATGGAAGACCTGTCCTATACCTTTTGTTTCTTATGTTCTTTTTAGAAAAACAGTTGACTGCTAGCAATTGCTTAGGAATATTAGCCATGGCTGAAGCAATGCAGTGCAGCGAACTATACAATATGGCAAAGGCCTACGCCCTGCAGATTTTCCCAGAAGTGGCAAATCAGGAGGAGATTCTTAATATCTCAAAGGATGATGTCATTTGCTATATGTCAAATGACAGCCTCAACACAAAAACAGAAGAACTGGTTTACGAAACAGTGATAAAGTGGATTAAAAAAGATCCCTCAGTCAGAGCACAGGTAAGGATATAGCAGACTTTATGAGATTCCTGCTCTTCCTTTTATTTTTCAGTAAAGTACTTTTACATCAAATGCTGCTTGCTTCTTTTTCAAATCTAAAGGTTGCTTCCAATAGATGAGAGCAAAGAAAAAATGCAAATGTGTATAAAAAAATACTAAGTTTCATCATATGATTGCTGTATCTGATTAAAATTAAAAGATATTTGTTGCCAGGACAACACAAAAAATAGATAGAAGGATTAGTATTGGGTGAGGTATGCCTCCCAAAATGGAAGGCAGGTTTTGTTTAAAAAAGCAAACAAATGATGTCTCCTCAGCAAAAAAAAACAAAAACAAGAAAGTACTGAGCATTGCATGCTGATTACATAATTAGCTTATGAACATGGTATACTAAGAGGAGCTACACTAGATCAGTGCTGACTGTGCAAGTGTCAGTAAATATTTTTGGGGGCAACTCTCTCCAGATAGTTACTTTGCTAGCAGTTAATTGAGATAAAAATTCAGATAAAAAGTTATAAATTCTGTCCTGGTTCTGAGAACCCTTAATAGTAAAATGTTGTCATTGGGCTAGAAGAATTACAAGAGCAGCACGTAAATTTACCAGTTGTCTTAGCTGATTAAGATTTATAGTGAGCTAACTTCACATATTATCGATCTAACGTATAAGAATTGACTCAGTGATCAAGTAGTCTCTTCATTTGCTTCTCCTATAAGTTCAGCTCAATGAAGTTGTGGCCAAGGTGATATTGTTATTGTGTCTGACATTTATAAGATGCCTCTATGGCATGTTCCATGTACATAATCGGTTTGTATTTCTTGTTGTTTCATCAGGGCAAAATTATGCTTTTCAGAATTTAGCAAATGTTAACAGAACTATGATAAAGTAGAATCATAGTATTTTGGAATTACAATCAAACTAAGCAAATACCTTAATGCCATAGCTTCACCCTATAAGTTACAGTGTTCAACCATTCTTACTTCACTCACATAAACAAGTATATTTTATAAGACAGTTTTAAAATTTGTTGTCTATTTAATATGCACGAAGATAGAATATCAGAAGCACACTACTTCTTACAAAAAGAGTTTTCAATAAGTCACCCCTCCCAATGGGGGCTTAGTTTCTGCTTATGAAACCCAGGAGTTCAACAGTACAAATATTGTTAAATTAAAACTTCTGATCAGAAGGAAGGGAGGTTGATTCATTTTGTACAATAATTTAATAGAGTCCCGAATAGTGGAAAATCCAAAATAACTATGAAATTATTCCAAAGATATAACGGGGTATTTAGGTATTTATATGTTTGGATTTATGCCAGTGTTTTTAAATAAGATATAACTGAGGACAAGGTGGGGAGTAATTATCTCTTTTTGCTGAACAAACATATACATTTTGCCCAAAATCTCTTTACCTTTTTTTTACTCCAGGATTTAATCAAATAATCCCCATAAATACTATGGTATCCATTACAACCAAAACTGGTTTTACAACCTCTCAAATTTTCTTAGTGTGGAGATCAGTAAAATCTTATGAGATGTAGGCTAATTAAAATACCCAGAAGACTAACAAGGTTATCCCATCATTCAAAATATTCTGGGTACTAGTATAATATGGAAAGTATACAGGAAGTACATTTGAAATCACTGGAAATCTAAAATAGTCCAACATATTTCAGAAGCTGTTGTACTGCCAAAGGAATAATGAAAGACATTAAATTACACTCAATGCAAAGGGCAGCAGGTCAGAAAGCTGGATAAAGAATAATAACAGGATGGACCTAGAATGAAGAGTGCCCTTCATGAGGCAAGATTTCAGCACATGGTTAATTTTACAGTCAACAATATTCATACAAAGAGCCCAGTTCTACTGAACCAGTAGTGTTCTCTAGACAAATTTCAATATTATGTACTACTCTCTCCTTCTGAATGGCCTAAAGAAGACTAGTTCTTGCTTTTGTTTCCACTGATAATTAATCTCAGCTTCATTAACCTATATTAACACTTCATATTTTGAAGCTGATCTGCATAAAAAAAATAAGCCGAGTGTAGTTATAATCTATGAATCTTGCTTTACATGCTGTGATAAGATGGTAAATTGAATGTAAATCCTATCAAATTTCTGGAAAGATGAAAGAGAAGTTCATAACCTGGGATGAAGCTTTTGTTCAACCTTGGGCTCCACTGACGATGGAGCTCACCTCCTGCTTGTCATCAAGAAATCATGGTTTATAATTCTGATGAGTTTATTTATTGTGCTCCATGGACAGTGGTGGGCTGCAATTTTTTTAACAACCAGTTCTCTGGCTGGGTAAGCGTGGCCGGTTGGTCATGCTACTGGGTGAATAACGTCACACATCAAAACCAGCCTGCCTCACAGCCACTTGCCTCAAAGGAAAAGGTGGAATTAGCCCCAACTGGCTGGCCCAACCCCGCTTGTTTTTCAGGCCACTTTTGGGGCTGTTTTCAGGCCATTTGTGGCCCAGAAAACAGCCAAAAAACAGGCTGGGCCAGGGCCAACCAGTGGTGGGATTTGCCCGTTCACCAAACTGCACCTAATCTTAACTACCTGTTTGTGAGAACCGGTGCAAACCAGCAGCAGCCTACCTCTGTCCATGGACCATTCAGCGTCAGTAGCATCTTCTGAATCAAATACTTGGAATAGCAGTATACTGAGGCCAAAAGATATTGCGCAGAAAACGTTATTCGTTTTGTACTGTTGCTTTTTTTTTTCTTCCCTGCTGGCTAAAATTCACACTTAAGTTGTAAGAGGTGGTTTCATTTTTTTCCCCTTTGCCATTGCTACCGTTGCTTTTTCTGCTCTCTCGTTCATACCATTCGGACATTTTTTTTTTTTTACACTGGACTGCATTTTCTTCTCATCATACTTCTCTTCCAACATGCCTTTTCGTTTTATTATGATATTCTGATTTGCTTGCCCAAGAGTTTCTCATTTTTTATTTTAAATGTTTGTGTATGTTTCTGTGAATATGTTTGCAGTTAAATTATTGCTCAGATAGTGATGACTAGTTCCTGTCATGTGGTATGGATAAATCAGTTTTCAAGATGACTTCCATAACTTGTTTTCTCCCTCAGTGGCTATATCCTATATTAGAGATAGTTCTTGACTTATGACTGGTTGTTTAAAATGGCTGTTCAAAGTGGCCTCAGAAAGAGTGCTTTAGGGCCTGCAAAGCACTTCCAACCGTTGTAAAACTTTGTGCCTCCCCCTCCTCTTGCGATCACACAACTACGTTTTGGACGATTGGCAATCCATTCGCACTTAACAACTTGCTGCCAAGAGTCCCATGAGCATGTGATTGCCATTTGCAATCTTCTCTGCTAGCTTCCCAGAAAGTCAGTGAGGCTGGCTGAAAGAGCTGCCTGCCAAGTGGAGCTGAACATCTCTGCTAGGCTATGGAAACAGAGCTTGGATCATGGAGATCCAAATTCTTATTTCTGTAGCCTAGCAGAGGCATTCTCTTCTCTAGACTGCAGATCACAAAGATCTGAGCTTCATTTCTGCAGTCCTTGGGAGAGGCTTCCCACCCCTCCATACACAGAAACAGAGCTCAGATCCAGAAGGTTTGGTCCGGAAGTCTGATCCATTTGTTCAACCCTTTAGAGGTGTTCCTCTCCATACAGAAAACCAGAGCTCCACACAGCTTCAGAACCAGAGCTGCACACAGCTTTTTGGAGGAGTTCTCTTCTGTGCATAGAGGGAAGCTGAAATCCTTCAGCATGCAGCTCTTTTACTCCATTCACTTAACAATCTCGGAGATTGTTTAACAACTGCAACTGGGATTGAATCATTGAACAAATCAATAAGGCATCTATCACTTAACAACTGCTTCAGTCGGCAACCAAGATTCAAATCGCAATTTTGGTTTTAAGTCAAGTACTCCCAGTATCTGAAGATAGTCACATAAATGCCATCTTCTAACATAGAAGATGTTCTTTCTTAGGATGCTTTCATAAAAATCCAGTTTTAAATTTTCATAATGGCATCTTTAATTCTGGAACTCATGAAGAGATTACACTGGGGACAGTATAGAAAGTCAAGCTCAATAGCCTTGAAAATGTGTGTTTAAAAATAGCTGTAGATATATATATTAATGACACTTTCTGTGGTCAAGAAATATAATGCAAGATTTGTCCATTAAAAACTAAAAGAATGAAAAGAAGGGAGAAGTTATATAGAAAATATAGAATGGTTAATAAAATATGAATGGTATATAAGGTGAGCACGAACTTGATTTAGGTCTGTCAAAAAAGATGTAACCCGGGGTTAAGCCACTTTTCAAAAGAAGTTGTATGTTTTGTGTTTTGGTTAGCTATGTTTTGATTGTGAATTAATAAAACCTTGGAGGAATTTAAAAAAAGGGAGAGAAATTTGGAAAAGACATGTATAAATAATAATTAAGAAGTTTTATCTTTTTATGTTTTGTTTTATGTTCTGTATTTTGTGTGTTTATGCTTGATGGAGAATTAATAAAACCTTGATAGAATGAAATATAATTGGATTAAAGTGAAGGGAGAAACAATGAGAAAATTGGAAAAGATATATATGAAAAGATATATATATTTAAATGGAAATGTGATAATGTGGAACAATGCTTTAAAAAATAATGCCTTATTTGCTTTGTTAAAACTTATAAGTAATTTTTGAGAAAGGAGGTTTTATACTTTGATGTCTTATGTTTTTTTTGTCTTTAAAATCAATAAAATTTGTCAAAAAAAGAAAAGAAATATAATGCAAGATTTTACATTGACTAGACACTAAGTCGTATAAAGAGAGATGGACGGAGCTGGCTATATTTAGTTTTGATAGACTAAAGGATAGCGGAGTGATGATATGACAATCTTCTTGAAATACCTGAAGGATGTCAAACAGAAGATTAAAACTACTTTTTTATTATCTCAGAGTGCAGGACACAGACTAACATATTAAATTATAGGAGGGCAGATTCCAATTCAGTGGCTTTGGGGGAGGGGGAGATGATCTTTCTAACTGTAGTAGCAGCAGTTGGCAGTGGGACCAATTTGCCAGGAAGGTGACAGGCTCATTTTCACTAGAAAGGTGGAAGCATAAGCTAAGACAACCACCTGTCAAAATCCATTAATTTGGATTTTGGCATTCAGCAAGGGATTAGACTCAGTGGTCAGAACAGCTCTTTCAGATGGGATTGACATCAGAATTAATCTTGAAAATGGCTTAGAATAAGCCACAAATAAAGTAGCATATTTTAATTAAAATATTAAAAGCCATCATTTAAGAATAATCACAAATATATCAATAGTACTAACATTTGTACATTTAAATGATTTCAACAGAAAATCACCTCAGATTCCCAAAGTTTGTGTGATCAATTATTTATTTGCCCACCATTGATAAAAAAAACAATGGCCTGATCTCCTTTTACAGGGAGTTTCAGAGGCTGCAAGCAACCTATGAGGAGATATGGCTTACTGTCATTTTGTATTCCCCCTAATCATCTCTTGCAGATTAGGATACCTAATCCATACATTCTAAAACCTGAGCAGATTCAAATGAGAAAATAGCCTATCTAGCCTGTCTCTTAGTCATACAAGAATTTGTGTGTCTGAAGCAGTACTTGGCATTCTATTCAAAAACTCTATGGTAGCTGCGTCTGTAACACATCTCATTTAAGTGGAACTGGTTGACTCAGCCTTCCATCCTTCCGAGGTGGGTAAAATGAGGACCCAGATTGTTGGGGGCAATAGGCTGACTCTGTAAACTGCTTAGAGAGGGCTGCAAAGCACTATGAAGCGGTGTATAAGTCTAAGTGCTACTGCTGTATTTGGTGATGCTGCTGTTCAAAACACCGGTCACCCTCTCTCAGCAGTATAAGTACCGGTATATATTAAGTAGCAGTGAGGATAATCTGGAATCCTTAGGGATGCTCTAGATCAGTGTTTTCCAACTAACTGCTGCTATTAGAAATTTGTTTGTTGAAGGAACACAAGCCTTTAAGCTATAGCACCTTCACATAGAAGCCCAAAGAATCTGAGAGAAATTACAGTCATGTGAGGTCAGATCGACTTCTTCTGAATCATTCTCAGAGCCTGAAGAATCCTCCTGCTGAGTTATTTGAACATTTGCCTCAGTATGAGGTCAGGTTTCCCAACAGCCCTATATCGAAGTCTTTGAAACTGCCTTGCATTCAAATGGGAAATGCGTGGGGATTGTTCAATAAGATCAGTATGAGGTGGCAAGCTGTCTGAAATGGCAATTTATCCACCCTTAGCCATCTTTCTCGGAAGTCATTAAAAAATGTTTTAGGCCATTTTGAATGCCTTTGGGAAATAACAAAGCCCAAACAGATCTGCAGTAGCTTTACGCATTCTAGAATTTTCCCCAAAACATTTATGGAAAATTCTCAGAGGAAAAATCAGTGTGGGAAGTGTTTGCAGAAGGGAGACATGAAGGTGAATGGTACCCACACTGAGGTATCTATCATATGTCAGGCAGAATGTATGTTACAGCCATTGTGAGCTTCCTTATGACCTGTTCTGATCCACAGTTTGTACATTTCATATCTCTACTTTAAAATGACTTAAGAATCCTGTTTACATGGATTGCATCGGACTATTTTAAGAGAGCTCTAAGAAGCTGAGAAATGTTGGAAGAGCAAATGCTTTTTTTTTTCCAAAGGTCATTCAATATTCTTGCAGAAGAAGAAAGAAGAACTCAATATTTATTAAGCTAATGCTTTGTAAATAACTATATCCCAGTGCTTTGGAATTGAATGCCAACTGCAGGCAATAACATTTCTGAAATTATCGGAGTGCCTCTAATCATCTGGTTTTATGTTTAAAAATAAAATAAAAAATTGGAGAAAGCAACCAGCTTAGATGCTCTCTTCTTGAATAATTAGGATATATCATGTGGCAGTGAGAACAGATTGTTGGCTGGAGACTTACCTTTTAATTACTTGACAACATGGAAAGCCTGGAGCTGAATGAAGAATCTCCAAAAATCCCTCAGCTGTTATACTACATTTTTAAGATCACAAAATGAAAAACTAAGACACCAAATACTTTTCATCAGGTGGAATCTTCAAATTACAAAGCAGATAGATGTAAAGCCCAAAGTAAGGAACATCCCTTCTTGGCCTATCTACAATTTGTGTCTTAAGTGGAGTTTTCCATTTCTGCTATGTGAGAAATTTCTTCCCAGGAATAAAATCTTGTTCCTTGAAATAGCATTTCCCATGGAAATGCATTTTGGCTGTAGGTTATATCCTATACATAAGTAGTATACCCTCATTGGAATTTTCTTGAATGAGTTTTTTAAAGAAGTATAATAAAAAGCTCATTTAAAGCAACCTCATCTCCCTATGTGCAATGAGGCTTTAAATTAGCCTCCACTGAGATCAGAGCAACCTATTATAAAGCCTCATTGCTGCATGAAGGGAGCTTTGCAGAGGGGTCAGTGCTGTAGTAGGAAAGTGTAAGACTTCTCAGTACTACCCCTCAAAAATAACTTCCTCTCTACATGCATACTCTGCTCATGCTACAGAATAGCCTGTGTGGTTGTCAGGAGTTACCATCTTAAGTCCATGTGCGATGTGGTGTAAATGAGAGAAAGGGTGTTGGTACTTACCTGACATACCCGTTCTCTTTGAGCTGTGGAGAGCATCCAATAGTGGGAGGTGCTTCAGTCTCTGTATGTCTAGGCTGGGCTTAATTTGTGGAACATTCCTCCTCCTCCTCCATGGGACTCCCTCCCCAGCATTCCCCAGTTTTGGCGAAGACAAGAAAAATAAACACCCTCACCCTCAATGCCCTAACAATTTGTTGGCCGAAACAGGGCCCCACCAGATGGAAAAAGGGTGGGGCTGGTTGCTCTTCACAGCTCAAAGACAACGGGCGTGTCAGGTAAGTACCAATGCCCTTTCTCCCATGAGCTGTTCAGAGCATCCAGTAGTGGGACATACCAAAGCTTGGCCTGTCCTACGGGAGGGACTCCATCTGGCTTGGAATCCCCTCCTGGTCCCTGTGGACCTGTTGCAGAACTCTTCTGCCAAAGGAGGCCTCAGCGGATGCAAACACATCTATTTTATAATGCCTAATGAATGGCGATGGAAAGACCCAGGTTGCGGCCCGACAAATTTCAGTTATTGGTGCCTGTGTGGCCCACGCTGCCAATGTTGCGGCGCTCCTTGTTGAATGAGCTGTTATGCCCCTGGGCACCTGCAAGTGATTGAGTCTGACACGTTTTCGCTATCGCAGCTTGTAGCCAACGGCCTATTGTGAAAGATGAGACCTTGTATCCTTGAGTGTTGTGCTGAAATGACATAAATAAAGCTTCCATTTTTCTGAAAGTCACTGTGCGGTGAATATATATGTGCAATGCTTGTCTCATGTCAAGCCGATGCCATTGTAGTTCCAACCCTTGGGATGGCCAGGGACAGAAATTAGGAAGCATCAGTTCTTGTGCCCTGTGAAAAGCTGAATTAATTTTGGATATAAATGTAGGATCAGGACGAAGGACCACCCGGTCAGAATGGAAGATGGAAAGGTCTTGTCTGATTGACAAAGCTGCCAGTTCCGAAAGATGACAAGCAGAAGTGATCACTACAAGGGAAACTATACGTCAGAAATTGGAGACTTGATGATTTCAAGGGTTCAAAAGGGTACTTAATGAGTGCAACGAGGACCTTGTTAAAGTCCCAAGTGGGATAACAGTGAACCGCTGGTGGGTGTAAATTTGTGGCTCCTCGAAGGAAACTCCCTATGCGTGGGTGATGAGAAAGAGATAGTAGACCCTCACAAGTGACAACCAATGCCAAGGCCGCCACCTGTCTTTTCAACGTATTTAGGTGATAATCCATATCGAACCCCTCTTGTAAAAACTCTAGGATTTGAGCCACTGATGGAGAGATGGGATCAATGTGAGACTTAGTACACCATTTGCAGAAACTGGACCACGTGGCATTGTAAATGCGAGTTGTTGAGGGGCGTCTGGTGACTTGGATGGTGGCGATAACCCTGTTGGAAAACTTTTTGTTCTTCAGACGTCTCCGCTCAACCTCCAGATGGTCAGGTGCAACCACTGAGGGTCCAGATGTTGAAGGGGTCCCTGGGTTAGCAAAACCCTGTCTGGAAGAATTCTCCATGGTGTTGATAAGGATAGACTGCGGAGGTCTGCAAACCACGGCCATCTGGGCCAGTAAGGAGCTACTAGCAGCAGCTCCGCCCTCTCATCCAGCAGCTTCTGAATGACCTTTGGGATCACTGGAAGTGGTGGGAATGCGTACAGAAGACCCAGGGGCCAACGGCAGCAGAGCGCGTTGAAGTTCTCTGCTCCTTGTGAGGGGTACCTGGAAATGAATGTGGGGAGCTGAGAGTTGAGGGGGGAAGCGAACAAGTCTACTACTGTCTGCCTGAATCTCCTGACCGCCTCTTGAAACAGGGTCGGATGGAGGCACCACTCTGATTGATCGATCGTGGCCCTGCTTAGCCAATCTGCCTGTGTATTCGACAGGCCCGAAATGTGCTCTGCTCTGATGGAAAGCAGGTTGTTCTCTGCCCAACAACACAAGTGCTCCGCTTCCCGCATAAGGTGTTTCAACTGTGTGCCCCCTTGTTTGTTTATGTGAGCTTTTGCTGTTATGTTGTTGGTCAATATTAGTATGTGTTGATTGCGTACCTGTGGAAGGAAGCTGTGGAGAGCTAGGTGTACTGCTTGAAGCTCCAGCCAGTTTATGCTGCACGACTGTTCTATGGAGGACCAGCGGCCTTGGGCTGTGAGTGATTGAAAGTGAACTCCCCATCCAAACAGGCTGAAATCAGTGGTGATGGTAAGTCTGTGGGGCTCTTTGAAGAGACAGCCTCTGTTGATGACTGGTTTGGTCTACCAGGAGAGCTATGAGGACCTTTGATAGTACCTTGACCTTGTATTTGGAGTTGCTTCAGCCAGAGCGCTGGTATGGGAGCAGGAACCACTGAAGGGATCTAGTGTGGAGCCCCGGGCCCAAGGAATAATAGATATACATGAGATCATCTTGCCTAACAATTTTGATGGTTCAGCTAGGGACACCCTCTTATGAACCCTGATTTCCTTAACTAATTGATGAATGCTGTTTTGTCTATCTGGTGACAGGAAAACTTTGCCTTCCACCATATCTATGACTGTCCCCAGATGGATTAATCGAGTCGAAGGTGTTAAATGACTCTTTTTCCAATTGATTGAGAACCTGTGTTGTTGTAGGGATTGTAATGTGGTCTGAGTATCTCTGACTGCTTGATGATGGGAAGATGACAACATTAATATATCATCGAGGTAACACGAGTTGTACAGGGATACCTCGGAGATGAGCAGCGACAGCTGCGAGAACCTTTGTGAAGGTCCTGGGGGCAGAAGCTAGTCCGAAAGGAAGGGCCACATATTCGAAATGGTGGTTATTGTAACAGAATCTCAAAAATTTATAGTAGGAAGGCTGAATAGAAACATGGAGGTATACCTCTGTCAGATCTATAGACGTAAGGACGTCACCTTTTCTGATGCCGAGTAAGATAGATTGTAAGGTGTGCATTTTAAACTTGAGATATACTAAGAAACAGTTAAGATGCTTCAGATCTAATATTGCTCCCCACCCCTCCAAACTTTTGGGAACAACAAAAAGGTGTGAATAGAAACCTCACCCTCGTTGGTTGGTAGCTACTGGTTGGATGGCTCATATGTCCAGTAGATGTTGGATAGCTGTTTCCATAAGATTGAGTTTAACAGAATCTCTGGAAAGAAGACATGACGTAAAGAAGTCTGGGGGAGTGGATTGAAACTCCAGCGCAAGGCCAAATCTGATCATGTCTCTGACCCAGGAATCAGAGATTGAGGAGTCCCATTGGTCTGCAAATAATTTAAGATGTCTGCCAATGAGGGTCGGGTCCAGGGAGTTATCTTGGACGCCGAAAGGACCTGTTTCCTGCTCCCCTAAAGGATCTATTGGATTGACCACCCCTTCTGCTCCTATCCCCAAAGTTGGACCTGTCTGGCTGCTGCCCTGGTCTGAATGATGGGGGTCTCTGGTATCTGGGTGAGAAGGGTCCCTGATAAAAGGGCCGAAAGGATCCCCTCTGAAAGGACTGAGGGTTTCTAGAATCTGACATCCGAAAAGGGGAAGGTAGAATTTTCTTTTTGTTTCGGGTTTCAATTGCAGCAGGTCCAGGGCAGGGCCAAACTGTCTGTCTCCCACAATAGGAGAAGAAGCCAGCTTGCATTTGTGCTTAAAGTCCGCTTGCCAATGTTTTAACCATAGTAAACCTCACGCTGTGACATGTGAAGTAATGGCTCTGGCTGAAAACTTGACTGCATGAAAGGTTGTGTCAGCTGAGAATTCAGCGGCTGCTATAAGTTTTGCAATATCTTGGTGCGCTCTAATGTTGGAATTAGGGACATGCTCCCATAAGAGACGGAGCCATCTGAGAGAAGAACAGATAAAGAAGGAAGTGGCCGTGGCCACTCTAATGGCCCACGCATCAGACTGATGGGCCCTGCATAGGACCAGTTCAGCCCATTTTTCCTCTGGCTCTAATGCCTCCAGCGCTTCACTGGGAATGGAGGATGAGGACGCTAATCCCACTATAGGTTTGTCTACCTCAGGAGTATTCAACAATTTTAAGAAATCAGGAGCCAAATTAAAATATTTCCTCTCATCCCGTGGGGGCAGGGTACACAGCTGCAGATGCTGCCCACTGTTTCTGTACCAGGTCTGAAAACGTTTGAGGAACTGGAATCACATCTGCCTCGACTACCGGTTGGTTGAAAATTAGATCTTCTGGTCCCTTTTCTGAAGGAATTGGAGTGGTAGAAGGGGCCGACTTGTTCAGGTGTACAATGTTTTTTGCCTTAAACAAGAGTGATCTGAATAGTTGTGGGTGGAATAAGCCTTTGATCGGGAACAAGACCCTCATCCTCAGACATCCCCTTTCTAAGGAGTCTGCTTCTGAAAGGGCTCGGGTCACTGTCATGTATTGATCCTGATTCAATCTGTTCCATTTGATCAATTTGACCCACTTCTTCTGCCTCCTCCTCCTCCATCAGACTTTGGAGGGGCACTTCCCCCTGTAACTGTACCTGGGTATAGTGTTGCTCTGATCTGGTCAACGACCTTAGCGATTGAGAATTATAATCAGCGATTATGGGGTGTTCCCTAGTCAGAACTGCGTGTTGAAGACCTGCTGCAATGAGCTGGCAGATTGCCAGCTCCATCCACACCTTCATCCTCTCTGAAACTTCCTCTGGAAGAATGTCGTCCTGTTGAAGACCGGCAGCCGTTGGAATGAATGTAGCTTCGGGAGCCCTTCATGTAACAGGTAACTGGGCCTGTTGACTCTGGGGAATTAAGCTGCATCTGGATGAGAGGGAGAGATCTAGGGGAGGAAGAGGGTGGGAAGAGGTAGACGGTCCTGGACTCGGGGGTGGAAAGTCCTGTGAGGCTCTGTGTGCCTCCCTTGCACACTTATCTATTTGCTTTTCTGATGCTTTATGGCGCCTGTTGGCATCCTTTTCTGAAGCTTTAGAATGACCTTTTGTCTACTTAGATTTGTGCTGAGATTTAGCTTTGACCCTTGATGTTGAGGTCTTAGAGCTACTATCACCTGCCATTTTGATTGAAAGAAATGCAGTATGCTCGTTATTCAAAGCAATATTGGGGAGGCGGTTGGCACGCCCAGGCGCCTGATCCAAGAAGGGACCGGTTGCCCTGATAATATCATCTCCTTTTTTTTTAAAGATATATGTATATTTAATATGAGTCATATCACAGTAATAATATCTTTTGTTATTAAGATATTAATACTGAATATTTTATTATTGTTGTTATTGTTATTGGAGTGAATGATAATCACCAATATATAGATATATAAATATAAATATAAATACATATACATATACATATACATATACATATACATATACATATACATATACATATACATATACATGCATGCATGCATACATACATACATACATATATATATATATATATATATATATATGGCATTCAGCTTTGTTTGGGTATTTTCCCACGTCATTGTAGTTATTGTAGTCATTGTAGTCTTTAAAAGAACAACTACAATGACGTGGGAAAATACCCGAACAAAGCTGAATACCATACATGTAAGTACCCGCAAAAACTTAAGAAAACATATATATATATATATATATATATATATATATATATATATATATATATATATATATATATGTGTGTGTGTGTGTGTGTGTGTGTGTGTGTGTGTGTGTGTTTTCTGAGGTTCTCGCGGGTATTTGTATGTGGATCTTTGGTTATTCGGGTTTTCTCCCGCGTAAGATTGGAAGTATCTAGGCAACGTTTCGATGAAGTCTCATTCATCATCTTCAGGCTTGGTCTTCAGCTCTTGCTTCTCAGAGTGATGTGAGCTTGCAGCTGCTTCTTCCTTTTAACTGCTAGTGGGGGTGTGACTTGATTGGGTGGGAGCTTGGCTGTGTTCTGATTGGGTGGGGATGTGTTCTCATTGGTTGGGGGTTTGGCTGTGTTTTCATTGGTTGGGGGGTTGGCTGTGTTCTGACTGGCTGGAGGCGTGTTCTGTTTAGGTGGGGGCTTGGTTGTGCTCAGGTTAGTCTTAGTTGCTGGGGGATTTGAGCTGGTGAGCTGTGATCTTGCTGTTTGGCTTCGAGTTCGTGGTCTTGCTGCATCTTCATGGTGGGGGTCAGTTCGCTTCATGTATGGCTCAGAGGGGTTTGAAATGGGTAGTGGTGCAGCTGCAGTGCGGCTTCTGGTCCGTGGTCGTGTATCATCTTCTGTGTGGGTGTGAGTCTGCTTTCTACGTGGAAGTGTGGTGGTGGCATCTTGTGTGGCTCTCAGGGGTGTGGGTCTGGTGTCATTCTTCATGTTAGGTACTCGTCTGTTCATGAGGGCGGGTTTCCAAATGGCTGGTAGGCGGGAGGTATCATCTCGTTTATTCATGCTGTGTGGGCGTTTTTCTATCTCTGTGGCTTCTCTGATTATTCTGCTGCTGAAGTGTTCGGTTTTGGCAATAGTTCTGGTATTTTTAAAGTCAATCTCATGTTCTATGGCTTTGAGGTGTTGGACCAGGGAAGAGGTTGGTTCTTCCTTTTTGATTGAGTTCTTATGTTCTTCAATGCGTGCACTTATTCTTCTGTTAGTTTGTCCAATGTATGTGGTGGGGCAGGCAGTGCAAGGGATTTCGTATACTCCTTGATTTTCTAACTCGATTTTGTCCTTAGGGTTTCTTAGGATGGTGGATATCTTTCTGTTTGTGCAGAATGCTGTCTTAATGTTGTGTTTTTGGAGGATCTTGCTGATTTTGTCTGTAGTGCCTTTTATATATGGGAGGAGGGCTTTGCCATTCTCTTGTTCTCTGTCTTGGATTTTGGTTGGGGTTTCTTTTTGGATTAGGTGGGTGATCTTCTTTCTTTGGAATCCATTGGCTGTCAGCACGCCAGTGAGAGTGTGTAGTTCGGTCTCTAGGTGTTGTTCGTCGGCTAAGCATTTTGTTCTGGAGATGAGTGTCTCGGCTACGGATTGATCTGTGCTGGGTGGTGGTGTGAGAGCGCGTGTAGATAGCGATTTGTATGTGTTTTCTTCTGGTAGATGGTGTGTCCTAGGGAGCCATTGGATTTTTTGTATACCAAGACATCTAGGAAGGGAAGTTGGTTGTTAGCTTCTATTTCCATGGTGAATTGTATTTTGGGGTGTAGGCTGTTGAGGTGTGTGAGGAAGTTGTTCAGTTTTTCTTTCCCATGTGGCCAGATTATGAAGGTGTCATCTACGTATCTGAGCCAGAGTTTGGGTTTGTGATCATATTTTTCTAGAGCTTGTGTTTCAAAGTGTTCCATGTAGAGGTTGGCGATGACAGGTGAGAGGGATGATCCCATGGGTGCTCCTTCTATTTGTTTGTATTTTTGTCCATTATAGGTGAAGTATGTATTGGATAGGCAGTGGTTGGTCAGATCTAGGATGTGCTTGGGGGGGTTGTATTTATTTTGGATGGCTTTCAAGGCTTCTTTTATTGGCACTTGGGTGAACAGGGATATGACATCGAAGCTCACTAGTCGGTCACTGGATTGTAAGTTTTGTTTCTTTATGATCTCGATGAACTGGAATGAGTTTCTGACGTGTGAGTTGATGGATTCTGCATAGGGCTGTAGTTGTTTGGCGAGAAATTTGGCTAGGTTTTGTAGAGGTGAGCCTATGGAGCTGACTATTGGTCTGAGTGGGGTTCCTACTTTGTGTATCTTGGGGAGACCATAAAGTTTAGGGCATCTGGATGATTTCTCTCTGGATATGATTCTTTGCTGGATTTCTTCACTGATGGGGGAGGCTTTTATTTTGGATCTGGTGGTTTTTTCTAGGTAGGTGGTGGGGTCTGTCTTTAGGGGTTTGTATGTGGGGTCTTGGAGCAGGTTGGTTAACTTGGATTGGTAGTCAGATGTGTTCATAACCACTGTCACGTTGCCCTTGTCTGCTGGTAGGATTATTATGCTGGTGTCTTCTTTCAGGTTAAGTAGTGCAGTTTGTTCTTCTTTGGTTAAGTTGCTTTTGGGTGCTTTGCTAGTGCAGAGGATGTTGGTGATTTCGAGTCTGATTCTATTAGCATCATCAGGGATGGTTTTGGTCAGGCTGGTTTCAACTCCGCATATGATGGTTTCTGTGGGGATGTGTTTGGGAGCAACAGCAAAGTTGAATCCTTTAGAAAGGACCTTGGTTTCGGCTTTGGTGAGGATCTTGTCTGAGATGTTGTGCACTGTTTGTTTCATGTGTGGCTGTGAGGGAGGAAGAGTTGGTTTCTGGCATTGTTGTAGTTTTCTGAGTTTGTTGGTGTGTGTGTCTGTCTTGAGGGTGGTCTGTGTTTCGGCTCTCCAGACAGTGAGTTGTTTGGATTTGTCCCAAAGTAAGGGGTGAATCTTGTTGCTGAGTCTGAGGTGAAGTGTGAGGAGGTCTTTGTTGATTTGGTCTAGGAGAAATCTTTTTGTGTGAAGTTTATTTCTAATTAGGGCCAATTCTGTTCTTTTTAGGATGCGTTTGGTGGCTGCTGTGTTGGTGTGGAATTTCAATTGGAAGCTTATGGGAATTAAATTTTGATCTCGGCAGTTGCATAGAAATGCGAGGTCACATAAAATGGAAGCTCTTTGGACTTCAAGTTTTTCATAAGTCCTGGTCAGATGGTGGGTTTCCTCCCCGTAGAGGTGCAATGTTTGTTTTCTGAGGTTCTCGCGGGTATTTGTATGTGGATCTTTGGTTATTCGGGTTTTCTCCTGCGTAAGATTGGAAGTATCTAGGCAACGTTTCGATGAAGTCTCATTCATCATCTTCAGGCTTGGTCTTCAGCTCTGTGCTTCTAAGAGTGATGTGAGCTTGCAGCTGCTTCTTCCTTTTAACTGCTAGTGGGGGTGTGACTTGATTGGGTGGGAGCTTGGCTGTGTTCTGATTGGGTGGGGATGTGTTCTCATTGGTTGGGGGTTTGGCTGTGTTCTGATTGGTTGGGGGGTTGGCTGTGTTCTGGCTGGCTGGAGGCATGTTCTGTTTAGGTGGGGGCTTGGTTGTGCTCAGGTTAAGTCTTAGTTGCTGGGGGATTTAAGCTGGTGAGCTGTGATCTTGCTGTTTGGCTTCGAGTTCGTGGTCATGCTGCATCTTCACCTCCAGCCAGTCAGAACACAGCCAACCCCCCAACCAATCAGAACACAGCCAAACCCCCAACCAATGAGAACACATCCCCATCCAATCAGAACACAGCCAAGCCCCCACCCAATCAAGTCACACCCCCACTAGCAGTTAAAAGGAAGAAGCAGCTGCAAGCTCACATCACTCTGAGAAGCCCAGAGCTGAAGACCAAGCCTGAAGATGATGAATGAGACTTCATCGAAACGTTCCCTAGATACTTCCAGTCTTACGCGGGAGAAAACCCGAATAACCAAAGATAGATAGATAGATAGATAGATAGATAGATAGATAGATAGATAGATAAAAATTAGTAGAAATACAGCTTGATATAGTGAATATCCAAACAGCCAAATTAAGAATGCCTGAAAGGCCAAAATAATAAAGAAAGGCCTTCAACAGCTTTCCTGCACAGGCAGACACGGGCCTGGGTGCTCGCTGTTATGCCTTTGGGTGGGTAAAGCTGTGAGGGTTAAGCCAACAATAGTGCATGGATGGCCTCAAATCTAATAAGAAAATAAGGTGTAATAATTCCTTAGGTTATCTGAAGAGAAACCTCTGATCGGGAAGGAAAACTACCTCACACAGCTTGAGTTACAAATAGCACAGCCACGTGGTCTTTAAAACAAAGGCAAAACAATGGCCGTTATATTTGGCATGCACGCGCTTCCCAGCAACAAACTCCCGGCGTGTGGAGAAAATGCCTCTGACAGCTTCTCCTTGTGGCTAAAAATATGGCTGGGAAAGGGGTGGAAAGAATTAAGCTTTTATGCTTTCCCCACACCAAGATGGCGTTCTGAGGGGGAAAATCAAATGATACAACTCAGATGAGGGTGAAAACGCCCGTGCCGCTATTGCCGATGTAGAAAAAGGCAATGCAGAATCACAATGGCAGGGGGTAAAACAAGCAGTTGAGGGGGGGCTTGGAGCAATGCCGAAGCCACCCGCTGCTTCGGGACGCAAAACAGTGCTGCCCAAAAATGCAAACGATCTCCGACAGCCAGATGGAGAGAGCTAAAGTTGGGAGATCATAATGTGATTTGGAGGCTAAAAGCCTGGGAAAAAAAAACCTGGACTATTTCCAAATCTGCTGAATAATTCTCCTGTTTCAGCCAAGGAAGAACAAAAAACACTACCTATCCTCAACGAGGCTGAGCCAAAACTGGGGAATGCTGGGAAGGAATCCTGTGAAGGAGGAGGAGCATTCCACAAATTAAACCTAGTCTAGGCACACAGAGACTGAAGCACCTCCCACTACTGGATGCTCTGAACAGCTCATGGGAGAAAAGGAGGTTGAGAAGAGCTCAGAAAAATCAATCTGTCACACACCGCTCTCTTCTTCTCTTCTGTAACTTGAGCTAGGAAAATGAAAAATCACTGGAATCTTAAAGCAAGTATTAATGCTGTCTTCAGTCAGCCTTATACTATCCCAGGACCGCAAAACCGTGGCTGCTGCATATTCTGGTTTGGGGATCCATCATAATTTGTCACCTGGGAGGAGGCAGCATAGATAATAACTTGATCAGGAGTTAGTTCACTGGTGGATTCCCCCTGAGCAAAAGTAGAGTGCCTCAGAGGTGACTAAATCTCTTTTTTGCACTATCGTAATGTGTCATACCTGAAACTGGCCTAGGATCATATCTTACCAAAATACAGCTACAAGATCACAGGACAGAGCCCCTCCCCCCTTCAGACTGATGTTGCTGAGCTTTGACTCTGGTTTATAGTCTGTTTCTAGCTCCAGTTCAAAGAGGAGGCTGTTAATCTGGACTTTAGGATCTACAATTGCTGTATCCACCAATGGGAGGCTACAAGAGAAAGATTTGGTTATAAAATGGCTTCATTTGGCACTTTCCTGTCTCATTTAGGTCAGCGTTCCCCAACCTTTCCAGCTTTCTGGATTGGCAGGGGCTGGAGAGGGGATGGTTCCGTGTGAGTGGCGGACAAGCGGGCACAGCTCCATTTGCGCAAGTAGGCACGCACGCCAGAGGTGGTATTCAGCAGGTTCTGACCAATTCTGGAGAACCAGTAGCAGAAATTTTGAGTAGTTCGGAGAACCGGCAAATACCACTTTTGGCTAGAGATTTTACAGTATCCTTCCCTTGCCACACCCACCAAGCCACAGCCACAGAACCGGTAGTAAAAAAATTTGAATCCCACCACTGACGCACACAAACATTTTGCTTGCACAAATGGAGTTGCAGGTCATGGAGTTCTGAACAGGTCATAGTCCAGTACTGAATCATGGCTCAGAAGTTAGGGACCTCTGATTTAAGTGGCAAGTAAAAATATTTGTGTTGCCTCGGGAATAATATAATCTCTTCTTGATTTGAATTCTTTTCATGTACTTGTTTTTTTAAGCTATTTTGTCTATCCTCTATTATCTGTTCTCAGGCTTTACCTGCTTGCAGGATAGTTAACATTGTTATAAGATGGAGGTTTTTTTAAAAAAAACTTTCTCTTTACTGTTTCATTTATATGCACATCCATGATGACCTTTTAAAAATACTGTGAATGATCAAAAATCCAGTTATAAAACAGAATGGTTTGCCTATTTAAAAAAAAAAATCTTAATGAACTACTTGTAAAACTTCCTACGTCCCTGAAAATGCTTTCTCAATAGTAACTTAATGGTACCTGAGAGACAAAGGTTTGCAGAGAAATTGGAAGAATTTACAGAATACCACAGTAATTGATTAAAGCTGCAAGGAGCTAATTTGAAAAGGATTCCAAGAGCGGAAGATACTGTATGCAACACATAAATGAAAATGATTTCAACTTGATTGTATTAGAAAGAAAAGAAGTACTGTATATACTCGAGTATAAGTCGACCCGAATATAAGCCGAGGCACCCAATTTTACCACAAAAAACTGGGAAAACTTATTGACTCGAGTATAAGTCGAGGGTGGGAAATGCAGCAGCTATTGGTAAATTTCAAAAATAAAAATAGATACCAATAAAATTACATTAATTGAGGCATCAGTAGGTTAAATGTTTTTGAATATTTATTTCAAAGAAAAACAGTAAACTAGCTCTGTAAGTGGAAAAGAGAGCCAACAAAACCAATATGGAATCAACAATAACTTTAAAAGTACAAAAACCTTAGCTCAATCAGCAACCAAGCTAAAACACAAGAGTTAAAATCTTTCAAAACTGGATTCCTCCTCATCATCTGTATGTTATATTTATGGACAAAAGTGGATATTCATTCAGGCTAGAGTGCTTTAAAATGTAAATGAGGTTAGTTTCACACACACATGCACACCGTTTCGCTTTCCATAAACTAATTTTTTAGTGCATGACAGATGAAGTGCCTGACAGATGAAAGTCCTCTTAGGAAACTTTAGATCTTAACTGGCATTACATTTAAAATCAAACATGTTCACATTCTTAACATTTTTCCATGGCAAAGTGTTTTTCAAATAATCCATAATAATGCTGCGGGAGGGAATTATTGTCTAATTAAAACTTTCACTAGGACAGTTGAGAATAAGTTTGATGTTCACAATTTACTCTTTGAAAGAGACAGGTAAATAGGGAACAAGAAGATGAAGAAAAAGAAGTGTGTTTTTTCACATTTTTCACACTGCAGTGAACAAAAATGGCATCATAGGAACAGGCTTATTCTCTGTCCAAAGGTTTGTTTCTGATTTCTTCCCTGATTTAAGGGAAATTTGGGAAACGATCTCACTATCATGAAAGGTTTAATTGATTCACTAACCCAAAAGATGATGATGATGACAGTGGGAGGCAGGAGTCACTCTCTCCCTTGCAAGAAAAAAGCATGTGTATGTGCTGCATGTACATCCTGTTTTGGAGAGCCACCATCTTTTTCACAGCTCTCCCTCATGCCTCCATTGCATGTGCACACATGCCATGGCTCAGTAGTAGGTCAACATACAGATGTCACACTAGATTCCCTCCTCAAAAGGAGCATCCAACCTTTCTTGAGAAGTACAAACTTCATTTGTTCAGGATTGTGGTGACAAAGGTGAAGGAGGATGGGGCTGAGAGAAGGGAAGGGAAGAAAAGATCATTGACAGGGAGAAAGACAGGGAGAAACACCTGGAAGTGTGAGCCCTCGAGTTTCCTTAGGGAAGACCAGACAACAAGGGGAGAGGAGAGGAGGAGGAGGAGGAGGAGGAGGAGGAGGAGGAGGAAGAGGAGAGTTAAAAAAAAAAGAGTGGGAGGCCAACTCACGCGTGCCATCAAAGCCAGGGGGAAGCGGGGCTTTCTCCGCCTGCTGCTGCCAGAAGAGTGCGGGGGGGGAGTGCGGGGAAAGGGGGTTCGTGCCGAGGCTCCGCAAGCGATTACCAGATTTGCAGCTCCGTTTGTTGGCGAAGCTGGAAGCGCGCCCGTTAATGGGGAAGGAGAGCCCGCAGCTCCGAAAGTCTTTTCACCGTTGGGGACTGAACAGGAGAGCCGCAAACGCCGTGATCCCCAGGAAAGGGCGGCCCTCTTCCTCTCGGAGGCTCCCGCCACGGCGCAGCCAGGCACTTTGTCTCGCTGTCCCCGGAGCAGCTCTTCGCTGCTAGGGTAGGGGGCGGAGGAGGCTGCCTGAGCCTGGCGACCCCAAGCGGCCTCTCCTTCCCCATTAACGGGCGCCCGGGGCCCCCGCGAGCTCCTGTGTTGCGCGCTTCCAGCTTCGCCAACAAACCGCCAGGCTCAGGCAGCCTCCTCCGCCCTCTACCCAAGCAACGAAGAACTGCTCCGGGGGCAGCGAGACAAAGTGCCTGGCTGCGCCGTGGCGGGAGCCCCCGGAGCAGCTCTTTGCTGCTAGGGGAGGGGGCGGGGGAGGCTGCCTGAGCCTGGCGACCCCAAGCGGCCTCTCCTTCCCCATTAATGGGCGCCCGGGGCCCCCGCGAGCTCCTGCATTGCGCGCTTCCAGCTTCGCCAACAAACCGCCAGGCTCAGGCAGCCTCCTCCACCCTCTACCCAAGCAACGAAGAACTGCTCCGGGGGCAATGAGACAAAGTGCCTGGCTGCGCCGTGGCGGGAGCCGCCGAGAGGAAGAGGGCCGCCCTTTCCTGGGGATCGCGGCGTTTGCAGCTCTCCTGTTCAGTCCCCAACGGTGAAAAGACTTTCGGAGCTGCAGGCTCTCCTTCCCCATTAACGGGCGCGCTTCCAGCTTCACCAACAAACCGCCAGGCTCAGCTAGCCTCCTCCGCCCCCTACCCTAGCAGCGAAGAGCTGCTCCGGGGGCAGCGAGACAAAGTGCCTGGCTGCACCGTGGCGGGAGCCCCCGGAGCAGCTCTTCGCTGCTAGGGTAGGGGGCGGAGGAGGCTGCCTGAGCCTGGCGGTTTGTTGGCGAAGCTGGAAGCACGCAATGCAGGAGCTCGCGGGGGCCCCGGGCACCCGTTAATGGGGAAGGAGAGGCCGCTTGGGGTCGCCTGTGTGGCCCTCAGTGGTAGACAGCCACGGCGGCGATGCTGCCCTGGAGGCGCGATCGGTTGCAGCCACGCCAGCGCAGGCCAGGCATGGTGCCGTAGCGGCTGACTTGAGTATAAGCCGAGGGCGGGTTTTTCAGCACAAAAAATGGGCTGAAAAACTCGGCTTATACTCGAGTATATACGGTACTACAGGAATGAAGCAAAACAGTATCACAGATAGGTTTTAATAATTGTAAACAGGGCTTGAATATTGCCTGTGTTACGTTCAATCGTTAGGTTAAAAGAAATGTGTTTTAACTTAAAAAAGTTCTATGAACAAACACACATACATGTTTGTGTGTGTGTGTGTGTGTGTGTGTGTGTTACATGGGTGTGCACCTGCTTGTATAAAATGTGAGATAATAGCCTCCCTGCAGGCAGGCAAACAAAGCTGCTGAGTTATTTCAGTTCAATTGATCGATTATTGAGGACTAACCTCTACAAGTAGTTTTGCCTTGCATGTCAGTTCTCTCCTTTTAACACAGCACCAAAGCAGAACTTAATCTTAGGATAGGTGCATAAGAAAGGTAAACCAAGATTCTTTTTTTAAAAAAGGCTTTCAACTTGAGAAACCTCAGCACAGTTAATTTAATGCTTCATTTTTGTATAATGATACAACATGAATAGAATTTTTTGCTCCTCGGGTTAGCTCCGGAAATATATGGAGAGCGGAATTTGGAGGACTGAATTGCAGGAGAGTAATTCTTACATAAGTAATACTTTGAATCAGCTGAGTAGTTCTGAAGATGTCAAACTATAACTTCATTATAGAAAAATATGGTAGCTATATCTAAAGGTAGCACACTCCCTTCTTTTTTCTTAAGCCCCGGGAAGGCAAATAAACTTGATGTCAGCTGTTTGAATAATATCATAAAGCTTCATCCTATTACTCATATGAGGTAATTCCTGTATTTTGACAAGTTTCTCTGGAGGCCAGTACATGTAGTCCACATTTAGCAACCACAGTTGACACCAGCAATTTAGTCATTAAGCAAAGTGGACACTGCAACTGTGCGTACTATCCTCACCTGTCCTTTTGCCTTACAAACATATGAAGGTCATAGCAATAGCAATGGCACTTACAGCATAAGGTACAGACTTATATACCGCTTCACAATGCTTTACAGCCCTTTCAAAGTGGTTGACAGAGTCAGCCTATTGCCCCAATAATCTGGGTCCTCATTTTACCGACCTTGGAAGGATGGCAGGCTGAGTCAACCTTTAGCTGATGGGAATCGAACTGCTGGTAATCAACAGAATTAGCCTGCAATACTGCATATTAACCACTGTGCCATCACGGCTCATAAATGCAAGGCTGTTATGTTTTCATAGCTGTCAAAATGTGAAGAACTTAATAATGCTTACTTAATAATGCAGCTGCTAAATGAGAACTACTTATAAACATGTATAAATGTGAGGATGCCTAGATAAATAAAAATAAGTGTTCAATTTGGCCTAACCTAATAAATATGTAGCAATTCTTAGACTCACTGAAATAATTTAGTGCCTGATTAAAAATCATAACAAGAAGCTTCTAAGCTGTGGCCCCAACAAGTTGATTGAAAAGAAGATCCCAAGGAAGCAATTGGTGCTTAGATCATCCTTCCTTAATCTGAATGTTCTGCAGATTTTGGGCTGGAAACTCTGAGATTGCAATTCCAACAAATCTGGAAAATTCTCAGATCAGGGAAAATGGCCTAAATCAATGATGACTAACCTTTTCGTCGTTGCATGCCGAACCTCTAAATTAAAGTCAAAATATATGACCAGCAAGAAACTTACAATCAGAAACATTAAAGCCTTCTTCACCATATGATAACTGTTATTTAGATAAAGATAATGTAGGGGGGTTCTGACCCAGGCTTTGTAGAACCAAGAAACAGACCCCTTCTCCTGAAAAACCCTTCTTTAGTTAGTGTGAATTCATGGCATTCACACACAGAAAACTCCCGACAATAATTCTTCCAAGGGTTCATTGCAAGAACAGCCCTTATCAGTCCTTGGATAATTGCTAGGCCGAGAACCTCCAGTCGCAAAGCTGAAAATTAATTCCTGGCAATGAGTCTTTGTGAGCCACGAGCCACGATAAGCAAATCTTCCAAAAGAAATACGAACTATTGTTTCCTGCAACCACCACTCCCCTTTTGCTTCAATTTACTCCTCAAGGAAGGGTCATTCAGCATCCACATGTGCCTTTCTTCCCAAGTTGGACCCTATTCCTCAGTTGTTCTCTCCTGACAGCTATGTGTATGCGCATCTGGAACAGGCTTCAACTGTTCTCCTTCTCCACTTATCTCCAACTCCGAAGGCAGCTGGGAAATATAGGATGGTCCTGGCCCTGTCTCTACTTCCGACGCAGAGCATCCATCAGAGCCTTCCCCAGACTCCAGGACTGACCCAAGTTCCTCCCCAACCTCATCCGAGTCTGCCACCAGCTCCACTGGCTGCTGGCGGGCCACAACAGGGGCTTTGTCTTTTCCATTTAAAACATCTTAATATTTTATCAGTCTCCTTTAATGCTAATTTCAAAGTAATAGCATTGAGTGCTCTAAGTAAATATATAAGACTTGAAGTAATATTCATTTTTATAATATTACTTTTCTCCATAAGATAGTTAACCT
Source organism: Hydrophis major (assembly GCA_033807585.1). Taxonomy (NCBI): domain Eukaryota; kingdom Metazoa; phylum Chordata; class Lepidosauria; order Squamata; family Elapidae; genus Hydrophis; species Hydrophis major. Next base: position 247,558,353 of record CM066328.1, on the reverse strand, counting down.
TTATCAGGGATAGTATTTGGCCATATATGGAAGCTAAGCAAGAGTGAGTTTGGTTAATACCTGAAAGAGAAACCATCAGAGAATTCCCAACTGTAGCTGGACTGAGAAATTGAAAAACATTCTTGAAGAAGGCAATGCCACTTTTGTATTATTGCAAAGAAATTTACTTAGATGTGTTCATGTAATCTCCTGGAGCCAAGCTCAACTTGAGGTATCTTTACCTTTTGGATAACATTTACTTATTTCAATACCATGCAAATGTAATTTTATATGAAATAATGGTAACTATAGAAAAAGAGATGATATTTAAGACATCTGGGAAATGTTTGACCTTTCCAGGCATTGCAGCTGGAATTGTCAAAAAAGTAATAACTTTCCCTTGTAATATTTAACCCAGAAGTAATTTCATGAAGCAAAGATTTCCTTTTAAATAAAACTGGGACCAAAATGTACCTTGATAGAGGATTGGGATGGGGGAAGGAGGGCTTGAACAAAACTAAAGAGCTAAAGATTAGAAATTTTCAATTTTGAAATCTAAAAGTGGAGGAAAAATGAATAGAGCATGAGCTCTAAATGGATTAGTAGACTAGAAAAAATACAAAATGGGTGCTTCTTCTTTATATCAGTTAGAAAACGCAGTAAATGAAAGGGTGAGGTGGGTGACAAGCATGAACAGCCAAAGAAACCTGGTGCATTTGAAATAACTGTTCTTCAGTAAGATAGTTATTCTCCAAATATATAACAACTCTATAAACAAAGTAAAAATAACAGAGAAAGAATGTCACAACACATTCCTTAGCTTGTGTGCTTTGAAGAAATAAATGTGATGGTAAAAAAGAAGTACCAAAAAGTGAAGAAGGAAGATGCTGATGCAAAATCAAGCCACCTAAGAACCTTGGCCTAAGCAAAGGCCCAGACCAACCCATAGAGAAAGAATCACGTAACTTTCTTCAAAAGTTGCAGAAATGTTAAATTTGGCAAATGCAATGACATATCGGGCTTATATTTTTGCAGTGTCCCAAATCAGGATCGAAAACTAGAAAGATAGAGGTTGCCAGCTGTACTTTTGTTCTTATGCATTAAAAATGCATAGTACTGTCTCAGAAAATTATGCTCAAAGAGAACACCAAGTGTCAAGAAAATAGCCTCCAAATGGGAGTCTGTTCAGATAATCGCATGCACATTCACCATTTCAATTTAAGGAATTCGTTTTAACAGGGTCTCACAAACCATACGCATCTTAAATTCAAGGAACAAATCATACACTTTCAAAATTTAAATTTGGTTACTTCAACAGAAGGTGAGGGCTTTAATTCATTATACGAAACACATGTATTAATGATGTTTTTCCATTCAAAGTCCTAATTAATATGAAAGACAGACTCTTCTTTGCATCAGATTACATGGGAGTATCAGAGATCCTAAAGAAATTTAACCTGGAGTTCAGCGGGATTGCCAACTGCAAAGAGTCTTTGCATCAAAAAGGTGAATTGGAACCTCCAGAAGGTAGTAGACAGGAAGTCAAGCAGGGATAAAATTGCTACTTGCACTGACAGCTCATCAGAATAAGATGGCATAATATGACAGACAAGAAGGATTCATAACAATTTAAAGAGTATAGTTGCATAGTTAAAGAGGAGAGGTTGTTGTATAGTTTATCTTCCTGGAGCATTGTAAGTCACTATGATTCATCTTTCCTCTGATACCAAAGCAAAATTATGGTCACAAACATCATCACAAGAGGTCTCAAGAGACAAACTAAAAAAGTTACTGCAGAATTGAAGAATGGCAAAACACAAGGTCAGGATAGATTTCAGAGTAAGTTTTATAAACAGTCCTGGAAATCATAGTTCTACATTTCTTCAAACTGCTTTAGCTTGCTTGGGGCAGAGTCATAATCCTATAAACATGAAAAAGTAGAGCTGTAGTTATTATTCGGTAACATTAAAAATAACTTCCAGCACTATGTAAAACAATATCTTAATCTAAAATGGTGAAACTATTTTTATTATTTGTCAGAAAACTTAAAATATTTTTTCTCATTTTTTTTATTCTAGTTTAGGCTAATTTCATTCCTCCTACCCTAAAAATCGGGCTCAGTTAAGACAATTCTTGAATTTATTTATCATTTCAATTATCCTAAAGTTTGAGTGACTCTATTCGCATTTGATATTTATAAAGATTTTGATTTGGTTCAGAAATCCCCAATAAATACCCTCAGTAGAGATTGCCTCCTCCCCAGGGTTCAGAGGAGGTGACTGGGTCAAAGTGCTATCCAGTTTTGCGCCTCAAACAGGACTAGAACTCACCTCTCCTGGTTTTTAGCCTAGTGCCTTAACCACTACACTAAAATGGCTCTTCTCAAATTATTTTCAACCTAGTACTTTAATTAAAAGGGATAAAATCAAATAATTTAAATGGAACAGAGGCATCAATCTGTGATACCCCTTTATTCCCAGTGCTCTTTTGTTTAGGGTAGAGATTTAGCAACAATAATTAGAACTAATATATTAAAATAGAAGCACTATTAATGTATGTCCTGATGATACTGGACTAATCCTATCCAGTTTAGAAGCTGAAATCCATAAAATCAAGGAAGAATTTTTAACATTCTAGAAGGGATATGTTTTAATGTAACTAACTGAAAATTTAACAACTTTTGTGTTAGCATCATAAAAACAGAACATAATACAAAAGTGTTCACAACTTCAGTTATAACTGTATTCTTTAGGAATAAAAACCCAGAAGAAAATTGTATCAGGAGATTTCTTGGCTAGGCAAAATAGACACAGTTAAAATATATCAACTTTACCAAATCTTTTTTTCCCAACATTTTTTTTAAATGACAGAATAAATTAATAAACAATACTTTAATTTTCTGATACAATACAGAAGGAGATCTGGGGTTCCTTATTTTAAAAATAAGTTTATTGACCTTGCATAGTTAGGTAAATAATTAGGTTCACATCCCCTTCATAAAAACAGACATTTGTATTAGGGCATACCAATTAGCATCAAGATTTGTCAATAATCCATCTCGTCAAAATGAATGTACTGCAAAAATGTGTATGATTTGAACAGAATGATTAAGAAACTGAATCATAGCTCAGATGTCACTATGAATAGCCATACTATATTATTCTGATTTCAGATCCTTTATTTACAAAATAAAGATTGGAAGAGAAAAGGAGTATGTAGATTTTATCTGAAAAAAGGGAAGGATAAATATAAGGAAGCTGCTTCAGAACTAGAAAAAAAGTTAGTAATAGGTCTCCAAGTTGATTAATTAGCAAGACAATTAAACATCAACCTTTTTACCCAAAAATGAGGTGTAATCTTATTACAAATAGGGTTTTGCTTATATTGTACAGTTATGGGAGTGCTTTTTTAAAAAAAAAAAAAAACTTTATTAATAATTTTTTTTGACACACACAAACAAAACATAGGATATAGTAACATAAAATATCTTTTCTAGAAGAAACAAATAAACCATCTTATTTAAAAAGAAGATAATTCCAAATTATCACACTTATATATATATATATATTTATCTTATCTAATCAACTTCATATCTTTTCAAAACTTTTCTTTATTACTCCCTTTCGTTCTATTTAATCATATTTCTTCTGCCTTAAAAATATATACTCATTGAATATATTTTCATTAGTATTCTTCCACATCCTGTCAGACTTAAACAAACATTACACAAAACATAAATACATAAAACTTCTTTTTGGAAGGTGGCTTACCCCGAGTTAACTCTTTTTATACAGACATCAATCAAAATTTCTACTCACTTAATATACTATCTCATATCTTATTTGGCATTCTCTATTTTCCATATATTTTCTCTCTCCTACTCATTCTTTTAATTCTATTTTATTTATTCCATCTCAATTAAATAATTATATTTGCATCTTTGGTCTGTTTTCTTTCAATCACCTACTTATCCTTTCTATCTAATACAATATTTCTCCTGTAAACCCAGATTGAAGTATGACAACTTTTTATCTTGCCCCTAAATAACACTTAAAATAATACATATTTTCCGTGCTGATTCTGCTCCGTACATTCAAAGTATTACATTTCAAAATAGTAAAACAAATAATAATATTGAGTTTAATAAGTAATAATAAAACTAAAAACAAGTAAAAAAGAAATATTAAATTTATAATATAGTAAAAACAATATTTCATAAGAAATTAAATTCTATTATTAATTCTTAAACAATAAAAATACTATTTCATAAGAAATTAAACTCTATAATTAAATCATGACTTCGCTTTAATACATTTTTAAATCATATAATATTCTAATTTTCTAACTCAACTTCAAATACTAATGTCTACAATGCATTTTTATGTATTTTTGCAGAATCATTTTTTTAAAAAAATTATCTCATCCCTTATCTCTGAAAAAAAAATGGTTTTTTGCATCTTGTTTAAAGCCTTTATGACTTCTCTTTCCTTTCCCCCTTTCTTTCTTCTCCATTCTAACTTTCTGACACACCCCCATCTCTCCAATTTCACTCTCTTAATCTTCCCTCTCTGTTGTATTTCTCTTTTCTGTTGCTTTCTGACATCATATTGCTTTTTCATCTCCTTTTTCTTTTTCTTGGTTGCTTTTTTAAGTTCTAAGTTCATCTTTTCCTTGCCCCCCTTCCGCTTTTCTTCCTTCACTAAGTGTGTTTGTCCATTAAAGATGGCTTCTTCTCCTTCATCCCAGCCTTCCTGTCGTATTTCTTGGTAGGTAGAAATCGCCATTTCCAAAAAGCGAAAGATAGATCCAAACGAGCCCTTATCTTCTTTTTTCATTTTTTGAAATTCCATTTGTAGTCCTTCAAAAGACAATGCCATTTTTTCTTTCTTTTTTAACGCAACCCTAATGTCTTTAGTCCCTTTTTTAAAAAAACAAAATTTCACAGAGATCTCAAGGTCACAAAGTAAACCAAATCAAAACAAACAGTTTTATTTAGCACTTTCTTCTTTCTATATTTTCACCTCCTGTAGAATTCAAATACACACTTCCAAGATGATCTTCGAGAAGTCTTAATGTTTTTTAATCCTGTTCTTATAGGCTCAAAGCAGCCTCCTTCAGTACAATCTTATAATGAGTCTTTATCTCTTCCCTTCCCCTTGTAAAAAATAAAAAGAATTTTAAGTTGTTGTTTTTTTTAAATCCAATGTCCAGAAATCCTTTATCCCTTGGCTTTAAATTTCAAATTGAGTTACTTTCCGTGCCCAAGTAGATTTTCCAGATCTCCGTCTGCTATTTCTATGGGGAGGGAGAGTTAAGAAAAAAAAAATTTTCCCCTTAACAGCTTTAACCGCAGCTTTCCAGTCTTCTTTGGGAAACAATGTATCCTCAGGCAATTCAAACAGTTCAGTTTCCAGGGTAATTAAGAGTTGTTATTGTCTCGGTTCAGCCAGATTTTCACTTCCTCCTGCATCCTCCAGCACAAATCTTACCCGGCTTCAGGCTTCTTTATGATGGCCATCACTGACCGCCGCTCCACCACCTTGGGAAAAAGGGGGTTTTCCGGCTGGGGAGGGGTCTGCGACACCCCCAAACCCCTGTCTGGATCCCCTCTCTCTTCAGCTGCCTCTACAGGGCAGCCATATCCCCCAGACCCATTTGGATCGGGGGCACCTTGGCAGCAAGCACAGCAGGAATTGCAGACAAGCGAATTCCTGCTGCTGCCGAAGCCACGCAAAACCGGAAGTTCGGCTACACATTAAAGATTTGAAAATGAGAACTATATAATGGAAAGTGCATACAATTTGGGAGAACTAGATCCACATCCCATTCCTCAGGCATATTCTCTAGAGGCACCCTGAGAAAACCAACTCTTTTTTTTTCTTCACAAATGTGGGAATAATACCTTATGAACACATTGTTGATTAAAGAATTGTCCCCAGTAAATGTTCATTAATGGCTTTGCTTCATTCTAGAGGGTTGTGAGAAATGGTTTTTATAATTGACTTGAATGAAATTAGGGAGGATGTTTCTCCAGTCTATAGATGTGATATGAAAATAGAATTAAATTCAAAAATATCTTGACAGACTGGCATTCTTGTAAAACCTACAAGGTGAAATTCAACAAGGATAAGTTCTGCGTTTAGTTAAAAATAAATCAAAGAAAATTAACAAAGGAATGATGAGCTTTGACAGCAATACGTGTAAAAATAATGCTAATGGTTCAAGATGAACATGAGGCTAATACACTGTACAGCATAGGTGATAACAGTAGCATAATGTCTATATTGTGGGAGATGATTAGGACATTTACCCATAATATTGTGTGTCATATCTGAATTGAATTACCTCCTATAATTACCTCCTCTAAACTGCCGTTTAGAACCCATATTATACAGTATCTTACATTTCCCCATACCTTGAGAGTATTGCACTGTGAAAATAGTCATTGAATATCTAAAGAACTGTCATGTAAAATGAAAAGAAGCACTAGAACCATTGATGGAACTTTAGATAAGAATGTTAATAATGATTAGGTTGTTCTAGAGTAGAGCAGGAAGGAGCTGAGCTGCCATTTTTAAGAAATAATGTACCTACTTCCTGGATTGAGGATCCTGCATTGAGCAGGGTTTAGGGTTCTTATAAAAGATGTCAAAAAATCTGAAGAATTATTGCTATTGCCTGAACTGCATTCTTATAAAGAAAGACTTTTGACTAAGTAAAAAAAATTAAGGCAAGGATTACTCCACATTGATTAGAATCGAGCTATGCTGATTGATTTGTCAGAGCTTTAGCTATAGAACTTCTCAAATGGTATTCATTTCTTTCAAGGGAATAGTTAAATTTTCTGAGACAATATTATGTCTGAACTCTTTTTCAAGAGTTGAGGGATGGTTCTCTTGAAACTCAGGATGACCAGGAAGCACAAATATTAGAGTTTGCATATACTAAAATACCCAAAGCATATCTTTGCTTGCATATAAGTAACTAATCAAATATATACTATGACTTCTGAAGGGGTAATACACACATTATATATACTGAGACATTTTGGAAATTCTATGCTACTGGAATTCTGCAAAACTGGTTGAGTTGTTCTAAAATAAAGAAATAGAATATATGTTAAACTAAATTGTAATAGAGTTTAAAAGAGAAGGAAGGAATAGTAGTAGTAAATAGCAGGAATGTTGATTAAATAATATGTATTCCTAACGTCAGTAAAAAGAAAATGGATAATAAGATGATTATCACAATTTCAGTTGACAAAAGTAAAAAGATGTCACAATTGAACATAATTATCTTATAGATTGCCTTGATTACTAGAATGTGTATCAAAATAAATGCTAGAATGTGTATCAAAATGAATGAACTACACAATCTAAAACCATTTCTATTGATTGGACTGGACGGAATATGTGCCTACTTCTTAAAAAAGCTATCCACTGCCATAGCCGAACCTCTAAGCATAATCTTTGAAAAAATTTTCAGGACCAACTCCTTGCCAAAACTATGGTCACAAGCCATACGGTCATCCCCATCTTCAAAAAGGGAGACCCCAGCCTAGTTGAAAATTACAGACAATCTCTTTATGCTGAGTCACCTGCAAAGTCATGGAGTCAATTATTAACCAATCCATTATCCTCCACTTAGAGACAAACAACCTACTCTCTAATAAACAATTTGGTTTAAAAAAATAACTATCCCGTAATCTGCAACTCTTACACTGCAAAAACATATGGACTACACAGCTCGATCAAGGCAAAGCAATAGACGCAATCTACATAGACTTCTGTAAAGCCTTTGATTCAGTGGTATGCGACAAACTACTCCTAAAACTAAAATCTTATGGTATCTCTGGACGCCTGCATAACTGGATAGAAGCATTCCTGTCAAACAGACAACAAATGGTCAAAATTGGGAGCGTCCTATCAAATTCGGTACCTGCCAACAGTGGTGTCCCCCAGGGCAGTGTTCTAGGACCAACTCTCTTCATACTCTAAATAAATGACCTCTGTGTTCATATTAAGAGCAACTGCGTTCTCTTTGCTGATGATGTAAAGCTATTCAACACCACAGAAAATACTGCTACCCTTCAAAAAGATATTGACTATGTATCAGAATGGTCAAACAAATGGAAAGTTCAAATCTCAACAAATAAATGCTCTGTGTTACATATTGGCAAAAAAAATCCGAAAATAAAATACAAGCTGAATAGTCAAAACCTTGTTGATGATCCAAACTCTGTCAAGGACCTTGGAATACTCATCTCTAATGATCTATGTGCTAGAGCCCACTGTAACTACATTGCCAAAAAGGCATTAAGAGTTGTTAACCTAATCCTACGTAGCTTTTTCTCTGGTAATATCACACTACTAACTAGAGCATACAAAACATTTGCTAGACCAATACTCGAATACAGCTCATCAGTCTGGAACCCACATTACATATCTGATATTAACACAGTTGAGAAAGTCCAGAAATATTTCACAAGAAGAGTTCTCCACTCCTCTACCAATTGCAGAATATGCCACCAGCCTTGAAACTCTAGACCTAGAAAGCCTAGAACAATGCCGCCTTCGGTCCGATGGATACAGTATATAAAATCATACATTGCAATGTCCTACCTGTAAATGAATACTTCAGCTTCAACTATAACAATACAAGAGCACACAATAGATACAAACTCAAGGTTAACCGCACCAAACTTGATTGCAGGAAATACGACTTCAGCAACAGAGTGGTCAATGTCTGGAATACTCTACCTGACTCTGTGGTTTCTTCCCCAAACCCCAAAAACTTCAACCTTAGACTGTCTACTATTGACCTCACCCCTTTCCTAAGAGGTCTGTAGGGGGCGTGCATAAGTGCATCAATGTGCCTACCATCCCTGTCCTATTGCTTCTTTTTATTTTTCTTATACGTATCCATCTCATGTATTCATAACTATGTTTATACTTTATACCTGTTATCTTGTAATGTAAGAGATTGACAAATCAAATAAATAAATAAATAAATAAATAAATAAATAAATAAATAAATAATATAAAACTCATACGAAAATTTAAAAGAGCTACAGTATAATACATACATTGTTTTAAACAAAATTCCTCTCATTTTCCAGGGACAGGGAGATTAGTTCTGTATGCTTGTTTTCATGTGCATGTGTGCAAACAAACACATATTCTCAAAGATCTTGGTGCAATTTCTACATCACTCAATGCTAGTAATGATCCATTGGCATTATGAACAGCATCTAAGAGAATGATTAAAAGAATATCAGCTTTTTGTTGTTGAGGCAGGGCAACCTGTTTTGGTTCCTTTTCATAGTGAGCAGTTCTTAAAATCATAAACAATTATTTTTTAAAAAGTATGATCTAATTAAACATTTATTTCATTACTGCATTAGGTGTTGGTAGGTTTGCCCTAGCAACACCATCCTTGTTAGATATCAAAAGAGAAGGGGAATCTCTTTATGAGCTTTATACAACGTAGATTGACTAGTGATGGTACTGTTCAATCTAGAAGAAATTGGAAGAAGGGCATTAAAAAAAATTGCCAAAACTAGGAAATTTAAGGAAACATACTTTGTAATCTCTTATTTTGTTTATAGCCAAAATGGCCAAGTAAACTGTGGTTGATTAGCACCAGTGTTCCTTGAAACAGATTTGAAAATGCTTCAAAAATAATTCATAAGAAGTGCTTCCAGATAGGTGGGAGATGAAGTATAATCCTTCTCCAAAGCAGTAGCATGAAAAAGTAGATGTAGCTGATTAAAGAAATCATGTTATAGATGTGGTTATTTTTTATCAGTCACCTGATAAAACAGTCACATTTTCTTATGTGGAAACCTGAAAAAAAACAACACAGTTTTAAAGCAGTGCTATGCCACAGCACTCTTGCTGTTCCAAAATATCTTTCCCAAATCATTTTCGATTGACCTATTATCTAGCCCAGTATTAGTCTATTACAAGATGGAGTTTGTGTCTAAACCTACCTTTGCTGGAAGATGTATAGAGTTTTGACCCCATTGATTTTCTTTGATCCCTCATCTTCTTCTAATTTGAAGGACTATGGTATCTGGTAGCAGGTTTGTGGTCTCAAAGGATAAATCCAAAAAGTTTATAGAGAACTTTTTCCTTCTTCTCTGAAGAAACACTCTTCAGTAATCCTGTAAAGATCTGCTCTATTCTGAATGATTTTTAATATCTATTTTAAAACAAAAACTTATTGAGAGAAAGAGCTAAAGGCTTTGGAGTGAATTACCAACAGTACTTCTCCCTCTTTTTAAAAAAAATAGTCTATCCCTGTTCTCCTTCCCATATGAAAAATCTTGGTAGTCATTTTAAATAACTCTCTGAAATTGACAATAGTGTGGGTTAAGTAATAAATGGATGCTGAATTCATATAAATCGTGTTGTTCCAAAACCATAACTGCAAAGTGTTCACAATGCCTCACTTGGTTGTGATTAGCACATTTGGTTTATGGCTCACTTTTTGGGGATAAGATTTAAACACTGAAAGATCCCTATACATTCCAAATCTTGAATTAAAAAATAAATTAAGCAGAAACTGGTCATTGTTCAAGCCATTGTTTCACATCTAATAGGTTTCAATAAGAATGCATGTATGCTATCAAGTGTTCTTCAACTTACAATTGCAATTGGGATTGGAATTTCCACAATAAATCAGTACAGTTGTACAGTCATTATATGACAAGACCCAATTTTGTAACCATTTTTACCAAAACACGCAGTCATTAAGTGCATCTGGCTTCTCAAATTGGCCTTGTTTGTCGGACATCAGCTGGGAAAGTCACAAATTGTGATGACACAACTGCAAGATTTTAAGATGTCATAAATGCAAGCTAGCTGCCAAGCACCCAAATTGCAATCAGGAAGCCATGGACGTAAGACATAAGAGTTTATTTGTCATTACACTCGCAAGCGGGTGCAACGAAATGAGGTGCTCTTCCACAAGTAAAAACTGGACAAACACCACTAAAAGAAAAAAAAATAAATTAAATTAAAACTAAACACAACCGACCATACAATGATCTCTATGCAATTTAAAAATGTAAAACCCCATTACTGGAGGTAGTATAACAGTTCTAACTTTAAAGATGGATCATAAATCATTTTTTTCCTGAGGCCATCATAATTTTGAACCGTCATTAAACCAGCAGTTGTCAGTTAATGTAATAAAATGTGTAGATGACCTTGGGTGTAGAGGAGAATTGATGATGATTAAAAACAACCAGACAAGAAAGACAGGAGTCCCCAGTGGCTTAATGGTCAGAGAAAGAGGAACGGTTCACCCTAATGGTTCAAGCAGTTAAAAGTGGCAGTGGAAAATTTGTATTTTCAGACTTGCAAGATTTAGTTAATGCAGCCCTAGAGTAAGGTGGCATTAGTTGATCTAATCATTTCCTCTCTGGTTCACCTGGGAGGGATGACAGTCAAGGCTACCTGCATTTTTATTAGTCAACTGCCACCTCATATACATCCCACACAGGATCTATCCTGAAGGCAATTCCAAAGAATTGGTTTATAGGAACTCCCTAAAAACAAACTATGAACTCTGTCATCTATGAACCTACCCTTTTAAAAAATATTTCAAAATTAAGACAGCCAAAATTTATCTAGTCCAACATATTTACTTTATCTAATCGAAGGTGTCAAACTCAAGGCCCATGGGACGGATCCAGCCAACGCGGTGCCTAGATTTTCCCATGGGGCCACCCTGGAAACAGCGAAGGACCGGCCTGCGGTGCCTCTGCCAGTGAAAATGGAGGTTGGGAGGGCCGTGCATGCCCTCCTAGGTTCTGTTTTCAGCTGCGATGGCCTTCTGGAGCCCTCTGACAACAAAAATGGAGCTCCAGGAGGCCATGCATGGCCCATCCAGGCTCCATTTTCAGCCATGATAGACTTCTGCAGCCCTCTGCCAGCAAAAACAAAACCCAAGGAGGCTGTGCACAGCCTCACCAAGCTCCTTTTCCACTGGCACAGGGCTCCAGGAGCCTGTCATGGCCGAAAACAGAGCCTTGAGTGATGTCGAGCTGCCCACGCCCACAACCCCCGGCCATGTCTCCCCCAGTCCCCCAAAGTCAAACACAACCCTGATGCAGCCCTCAATGAAATTGAGTTTGATATCCCTGATCTAATCCAAAATAGTCAACCAGATGCCAGTACTCTAGCAACTTCAGTGACATCTGTGGATACCATGGCACTGTCTCTAAGGAATAGTTCTGCACTAGAGTTCATAGTTCTGGTCATTACTTGTCAAACCCCATATATTTGGGCACAAACGTGCCTTCTGAATTTCTTCCCTTAGCCACTGCATATGTTCCAAGAGAAACTGCTGTTATTTCCCATTTCTTCAAAGTACATGGTCATGAGGCTCATAGCATGGTTAACTTTCAGAAATTATTCAGAACTAAACTGTCCCAACAGCTTTAGAGTGAAGAATGGTATACCCATGATGGAATAAAGATTACTTACATTTTATTGGTTCATTTACTTACGTTTTATGGCTAGACAGACAGAGTTTTTCTGACAGTTATTTCTCTTGCTCTGCTTGTTAGCCACTTCAGTAATTTTTTGGATTTCTTTCTTTCCTGATCAGATACACATTTTCACTCATCTTCTGTTAAAGTGTTGTGTTGTTTTAAATTACATTGCAACATTCTGCAGAGATTCTACACCATCCTGATTTTTCCTTTTATTATTTTTTTAATAACTAGTCAGTCTATTTTAGACAGGCTTTGTCAGGCTTCAGAGTAGACCTGGTTGTCAGTCTCTGTTTTCCTAACACTGAACCCCTTTTTACAGAACAGGTATCCTTGCCAGATTTTTTATGATTTGGCTTGTTTTCACTTTCTGTTGCAGCCGAGAATAAAGCCATATCCATCCCAAAGATTTCTTCTTCACAGCACATTGAAATCAAAGCCCTTAAATAGGTTTGGGCTTCAGGGCTTAGATTCTAAGCTTTTTTTCTCCTGCCTTCCCTAGTCAATAGATACTTGGCAATTCTCCTGATAAGTTTGAAGGCATCTAAACTATGTTGTCATAACTCTGTAACAACTAGTCTCTCTAGTCCAGGAACTGCTGGCTCCCAACTTCCCAGCTTCCTCTTTTGGAGTTCAGTCTGAACACTTGTGTTATCCTTGTTGCTTTTTAAAATACTGACAATTTCCTGGCGAATATTTCCTCAAGTTTTCTCCCCTAAAGAAATTGCCATCTTGGAAATCAGAGATATGTCAGTCATACCACACTTCGGGAGCATTTCTTCAACAATATCCATTAGCATTAGCATTTTGATACCAGCTTTATATTGTTCAACACAAATATGAAACAAATAAAGACAGCATGAAAATAAAGCCAGTAACAACAGTAGTGTTTTTTAACAATATACATTAGTGTTATTAATATTATCAACTGACCCAAAAGCATAAGCTGTCATAAACAGAAGTTTTATGTTTTAATCATTTTGTACTATGTTCTCAATTAGATAACCAGTCAAAATAAATTGGATATGTTTTCAATTGTCAAAGCTTTGAAGGATAAATATTATCTAAAGATGTGATATTATTCAAACACAGCCTTTATTGATTATTCAGGATAATCTAATGCACACATACAGGACATTAATTTGATTATTATTATTTTTTGCTGTGATGCTTCTTGCTCTGAAGAGATGAGCATTTTTCTTAATTTTACATTTAGATGGTTACTGCAGCTGATAATGGTAAAAAAGCAAATAAAAGTATGCTTTTTCTACAATTCTCTTTTTGTTTTTATAGTTCCATTGTTGGTTAAACAAGTAAGAGCCTAAATAAATGTAATTTTTAGGGAGTTTAATAATGTAGAACTGACAGATGATAGTTTTCTGCCAAAGGTTGAAAAGTATCTCTTATGAGTCCCATAATATTTAATCTCTGCTAGTTTTTTTTTAAATAAAGGCAACAGCTGTCTTCCCTCTGTCCATTATACAATAAGGGGTTTTTTTAACTTCACTTTTGATCAAATTGTGGGAGCTCTAGGGAGTTTAGTGTCCTAAAAAATGTTTCAAATAAAATGTTTTCAATATATGTGATTGATGTCCTGGTGAGATGTCCTGGTGTGATGTAACTAACATAGTTACCAAACATTAGTCTCTAATAGGTCTGAATTGATAGCCGCTTTTGTAGAAAGTTAGAACTAGGTGTGTCCGAGGTGTCTACATTAAGTAGAGTATAATTTGCACTCCTTCCAACTCCTCATTTTCTTCTATTCTTAGCTGCCTGTCTTCATTCTCCATAACACATAGTGTCTCCAAGGTTGAAAAGTTAGCTAAGAAAGGTATTTGGAATGATAACAGTACTGCCAGTTGCCTGAAGATTTCAGGTGCTTTGAAGTTATTAAAAAATGTTCCCACCTCCCTTTCCAGTGTTTCACAGCATTGCCCTAGCAATATCCTTGACTATTCTTAGTTACCTTTTCCCATTTTTACAAATCTGCTCTTTTTGCCTATTTTCCACCTGTTGTGCTTTTATGATCTGAGACAGTTTGTAATATTTAGGAGAAATGAACAGTTGCAAAAAAATAAATCATTGCATGAATTCTCTGTTTTATAATATTCCTTTTTTCTCTCACTTGCACTTTTGGTTTCTGTTAAGCCTTGACTGATGATAGATGTTTTCAGCTATTTAAATATCTTTTGCACTAAAGTTTATTTTATTGATGCAGATGGAGGGAGATATGCCACATGCATTTGATTATTAACTCCTTGAGTTTGACTTCTAGCAGAACCTGAAAGAACTTTATTTGTTTTGTCAGTGAAGAAAAGCCCATGGCTTTATCACAACTGCTCCTATTATTCACTACATTCACTTTAGATGTTCTGTAAACATAGAAGTTTTTTGACATTTGAAATGCTACCAGAATAACTTTTGTTGGAAATAAAGCAGCCAGACCTAAATTTCAAAGTTAACTGAAGAAGTTGCAAAAAATCACAGCAGGCCTTCTCTATTCAAGATATTTAAATTGGGCATAGCTTCCACCATCAATTTTAAGTTTGAAATATTTGTTTACCTGCTATAAAACAAAAGCTGATATCTTTTGACATTATTTCTTCCATTCTGTGAATAAGAAGACTTACTCTTTTTTTCCAGAAGAATGTTTTACCTTCACCAGGGCCGTAACTATCTTTTGAGACGAGGGAATACAAGAAGAGAAAAGCCTAGGCAGAATTACTATCATGAAAATCGGCCAAATACAAATGTTCCACTGTTCCAAATAGATCCCCCAAAAAGAAAAGAGGGCAGGACTGTTGAGATACCAATTGCATGAAGCAGTCAGAGTGTTGTTGTTATTTTTACAGTATTCTGCTGAGCTGTTGGCAGTGGTCCGTCTGCCCTTCATCCATCCCAGTTATCTGCTAAACATTGTTGACAATGAGGAATTGATAAAATCTTCAGAGGCCTGCCGGGACCTGGTGAATGAAGCAAAACGTTATCACATGTTGCCACATGCCAGGCAAGAGATGCAAACTCCAAGAACGCGGCCCAGGTTATCAGCAGGTAATGGTGGAGCCTTGAAAATATCGTATTTCTGAGATGGCTAATGGTATTTGCAGGCTGCAAGTGAGGAACCAAGATTAAAAAGCTTCCTCTCACCTTTACTGTAAAGCGTCCAAGATACAGTCAGATATCAAACTGGGCAACTGGGCATCCTGAAGTTCTTCAGGTTTTTCCCACTGATTCCCCTTGTGGCAAAAGTATTTGAGAGGGCAGAGGGACCAGGGAGAGAGCATTCATCATCCTAAACCAGGTGCTAATTTCCTAGCAGATGGTTTTCTGTCATGGTTTGGCCATATTTATTTAACAGCTTAGCACAGTCAGGACATAGAATTCTGGGCATGTAGGTAGTTTATATTTCTTTAATCCAACCTGACTTTTTCCCCAAACACCTTTAAAATTACAGATATCTTTGAATACATTAGATTGCCTTCCAGAAAATAGTGTACTCGGGTTTGGTTTTTTTACCATTTAATGGTGACAATAATAAGTTTTTTTAGGTTTTTACAATAAGAGATCTAAATCTAGGCATGACCCTGAGATATCATAGACACACACATCTTTTGTATTATTTATGAAATGCCTGGCTGGCTGCAAGCAGATTTATTAAGCAGAAAAGCCATTAAACCTAATGTGACTTCTAGATAAGTCTACCGAGGATCTCACACACTCCTTTGAAATGAGTCCTCGTTTTAATAAAATAAGGGGCAGATTACTGAAGCAGATAAGTTATTTCTGCCTTGGTAAAAGTGAAGACTGCAAAAAAAAAAAAGTACACTCGAAAGAAACGTACTCCAAAGTTCGTCTACATATATTATCTTGCCAGACCTTGAAAAAAGACAATACATTGTGTGCTGCTTAAGTTCAAAGTGCATATAATCAATTCTAATGAAACAGCAGAAAAGAATTAGGCTTATGCAAAGAATAACAAGGTAGAGGAAATAGGAGATTATGATCCTTCAATGATTATGATCTGATAATATGTATTTGTATTTATAAAAAGTAATCTATGTTTGGGTCAATTACCCTTGTAGGTGTAGCAGAAGTCATAGTCCTAGTGGGAGGCCGTCAGATGATTGGAATGAATCAACGGGCTTTGACAGCAGTCACATGCTTCAATCCTCAGAACAACAAATGGTATCCACTGGCCACCCTGCCCTTCTATGATCGGGAGTTCTTTAGTGTGGTGAGCGCTGGAGACAATGTCTACCTCTCAGGTGAGCAACAAACATGATGGATTCTTTGCAAACTTATGTGGCAAACTAATCAGAATGGATGCGTGATCGTTTGGCTGGGAAGAAGAGAGTTCCTTCGAGCATTTTCCATTTAATTTCAGCTCAAATTTTCTCCCTAGGACATTTTCCCTGTGTAATGTGCAAAGAGATATATTAGGGATCTTGATTAAACCGTGAAGAGCTTTTCCTTGCAATTGTGACACAGTATGAAGCATCTGGATCTGAATCAAAATGATTATGTTTCTGTATCTGAAGCTGGTTTGCTCAAGTTGTTGATCTGTATGGACATGTTTACTTAAAAGACATGTAATCCCTTCTCATTTAAAAAAAAAAACGTTCTTGAAACCTCTTCCTACTTTTAGTGAAAAGGGAACAAGCTCTTCTCTCACATGTTTAACTGTGAAATGCTACAACGTTACCGACATGTAAATTCACAATATCACATAATGATTTGGGTAAATACACATATCACAATTTTTAAAATGCCACCACAACTACTTCATTAGAATAGAATAGAATAGAATAGAATAGAATTGAATTGAATTGAATTGAATTGAATTGAATTGAATTGAATTGAATTGAATTGAATTGAATTATAACCACAACATGCCATTACATGCATTTCACTTGTAGAAGGAAACTTACATAGTCAACTTTGGGGACTGCATGGGAATAAGGAAGGAAGTACAAGGTATGAGATATTGCAAGTGGAGAAAAGGTGAGAGAAGAATCAATTGCAAAAGCTGGGTCTCACATGCACAACCATTACATACCAATGGGACTATCTTGATAAATTTTTCATTATTGAAAGGGCTGTAAAGCACTATAAAGCGGTATATAAATCTAAGTGCTATTGCTACTGTTTTAGTGATACCCATAGACTTCGAAATCCTTAATTACTGTATTGCATTCTGCATTCATAGATGGCACAGAGATTCCAGACACTCCTGGTTGTAGCATCCATTGCCTAGGCCATGTGTTAGACATAATTTCTAATCTGAAAATGTTGAATAAGCTGCTTAGTTGCTTCATACAGTTGCAAATGTAACTGAATAGCCTGTAGGATATTTATGAATGCTGCCTAATTATGCTCACATATGCAAATGTCCTGCCTAGCCTGACATCATGACAGCCTTTAAAAAAAAAAAACCCTTTGGGAAGCATAAATAAGTGACAGCAATCTGCATCATCGGAACAGATGCTTGCAATCGACAATGATTTATTTTAATTAGTCAAGTGTCATTTAGAAGATCTTCTTGTATTGCAGTTGACTTGACTTGCAATATATATCGAGTTTTTTCCCCTTCTCCTTAACTGAGGACAGGTGGTATGGAAGCTGGAGTCACGCTGTCTGATGTCTGGTGCTACATGTCGCTCCTTGATAACTGGAATCTCGTTTCCCGAATGACAGTGCCACGATGTCGACACAACAGTTTGGTTTACGATGGCAAAATATATACCATAGGAGGCCTTGGTGTAGCGGGCAATGTTGATCATGTGGAGAGGTAAATTTATTTTGTGTACAGAAAATAGTTCTGAGACTACTCAGAGATTTGATGATGAAAATAACTTCTTCTTTTTTTCAAATTCTTTAGTAGATTGGACTTTTTTTTAATCAGATAAGGTTGAGTTTGATTTTTGTTCTGCTGTTGTTCTTTTAGTTCCCCCTGAAAGAGGTCTTAGTAAAAGTGTAACTGAGAATAAGGAGCCTCAGTAGGTAACAAAAGTCATTATAGAGGAGCTTAGATGTACCAGATCTCTGTTTACTTTCCCATTGGAGTTATCCTGCTATACTACCATTCTAGGAAACCCAACAAATCAGTTTAATAGATATAAAGGGCAAGAATAATATCACTAAAACCAGCAGGGAGGTTAGCACTTTTTTTATTTCTGTGGCTTTAGCTTTTATTAAGTTTGAGAACTATGCTCCTGCCACTGATTATATTAAAGGGAGCTGCTTCCAAAGAACTGCACCCAAACAGGCCCACCTCAATACCAACTCAGTGGCCCACCAACCAACACATAAAGGTGTCTCAAAATTGGCTAATTCAGCATGTCTGAGGCATGTCCGAAGTATCTCCATGTCTAGTGGAGGTTTACTGTATGGGGTCTGTATCGTGTGGGCATGTGTTGTGATCCTTTTGTTTCTGCCTTGCCGCACTACTACATATTGAAGTAATCACAAAGATTTTATTCTGCTGCCTAATCTTTGTTTACAAGGCCACAATGCTTTTTTTAGTTTCTCAAACTGCCTGGACAGGGATGTTTTATCCAAAAAGCCCCTTCAGTCTAACTCATGATTCAACAAATGAATTAGGGTTTTTTTTTAACTATTAGTTAAAAAGAAACCTAATTCATTTGTAGAATTAGCAAAATTCTGTCAGCTTTCCCAATAGTTAAGGGAGAGATCCATCAGTGGTGGGATTAAAATTTTTTTACTACCGGTTCTGTGGGCATGGCTTGATGGGCGTAGCAGGGGAAGGATACTGTAAATTATCCAGTCAGGGATGGTATTTGCCGATTCTCCAAACTACTCAAAAAGTCCGTTACTGGTTCTCCAGAACCGGTCAGAACCTGCTGAATACCACCTCTGAGACCCATCCTACGTCTGTGTTGTAAATTTTGAGGACAGTGATTTGTATGGATTATGGAACAAGAAATTTAGTTTTTTCATGAAACTTCAGCTGAATCTCGTAAGACCCAAAGCAACCACTCATATCTTTTATACAAAACAATGGGGAAGCTAGGTTACTAAAGTTTCTGTGGATCATTATCAATGCTGAAAGAACTTGTTATCTAAATTGTTTCTCAATGTACAGTATCATCAAAGCGCAGCATTGTTCATGAGGTTGCTAAGCTCACACGATGATTTTGTCTCATTCTAAACATTATCAGAACCTGGAGAAGTGAAGGTAGACTGTGCCCACAATACTTTTTGTAGCTACCTATTGCCAGACTAAAATGGTTATGTCATGCCCCTGTTAGAATCTGACCCTGAGGGAGAGGGAGTGGGAGTGTGGCTCTGGAGGTTGTGAAGGAAACTGGGGAAGGGCACAGGCTGGCTGGGCATTCAGAGGAAGATCCAGGCCCATCCCCTCTTAATCCTAGGGCACGTAGGGAGGAGCAGATAAGGGAGAAACATGAATAACTTGGTCTATGGGGGAAGAAAGGGCCTTGATCCCCTTCATGGGCTGCAGCTTTGAGGACTGTTTAAAAGGACAAATTGTGCATTGGCCAGTGCTGGAAGAAAAGTATGAAAATATTTCTAGTTTGTCAGTTCTTATCTGAGTTCTGGCCTCCTTCCCAGTGTGTATTTTGATATCTGTGGACATTTTCAAGCCCTTATCCTGCCTTGTCTCATTAATTGTTTCAGTGTAGTTTGTGTTGTTGTTTTTTTCTATTTATAATTTATATGCATTTTGAGTTTGAACCAAAGTTCTTCCTTTTCGCAACTATTTGTGGGGGAGTTTTTTCTCCAGTCAATGATAATTGGACTTTTAAAGCCAAGTTGAAGGAATTAAAGGGACTTCACCTGTTTTTGTGACTTTGTTGCTTTTGTATCCAACCCTGGGTCATCACAGGTTACTTTTATTTCCTTTATTGTGACATTAATATTTATAATAATTGGCATTTTATTCTTTTGGTCATTCCCTCACCAAATCTATTCCTTTTGATTCTGCTATGCCATCTGCTGGTTCTTAATCCCTTGATTTTTCTGCTGGCACACAGCAAACAATACCTTGGCACCTCCTGTTACTCCTTTTTTTAGAACAAACTATGTTTCCAATCTCTGGGTTTATTTTTATTTTTTTACTATTTCTGTAGTCAGGTGTTACAAATACTATATTTCAGATTCTAGGCAAATAACTAAAGCATTCATCTGTTTTGTAAAGTGTCTTCACAGAGGTTTTCATTTTTGAACTTGAATGATTGTTTTAGCTATTTCCATTTCAAAGCTGTTATTTTCCACAGTGCATAAATCTTACAGAAGAAGATACTTCAGTCCCACAAAAATCTGTGGACATTTACTCAGTGATTCATAGCTACATGTGAAACAAGTATGTACACTATGTCATCAAAATAGATTTTACAATAAAACCTACTCAAAATATACATTTCCTCCAGCAAAATTAGTTCAGTCAGAATGATAACTAGCATTAGAAAGATAGATAGATAGATAGATAGATAGATAGATAGATAGATAGATAGATAGATAGATAGATAGATAGATAGATAAGCAAGCAGGCAGGCAGGCAGGCAGGGTAGCCAGCCTGTCACCTTTCTACAATCGGTATATGTGGATTTTTAACTCCCTGAGTTTTCAATTCAAACCCACACTTACACTAGGCACTTTGTGTTGTAGAAGACTGCTGTAAACTATTCTAAGCTGTTCATAAACATCAGTCATATTTAGAAATCACAGTAAGCCAAAACTTCATTAGATACTTCTAGTCTACTTGTAAATCAGCATGATGGCTACCTACCAAATTTTCTTGCTAACCCATACAATTTGTTCTCTGGCTTGTGCAGCATTGATATGAAGATCATAGCTTATGCTAAGAGAAGGTCAAAATTATCAGTAGACTCACAGCCCTATATGAAGCTGAGGAAGACATTTTTGGTGACTAATAAGCCAGAATTCTTTAAAATTAAGATGAGCTATAATATCCAAAACAAGGCCTCATTTTGTTGCCAACAATCTACTAAATTTATTGCCAGAACTGCAATTTGAACTAGACAAACTATTATTTGATTGCCTATGTGTACCCTATGATTATATTGTTGTACTTTATGATTCTTGATGAATGTAACTTTTATTTTTATGTACACTGAGAGTATATGCACCAAGACAAATTCCTTGTGTGTCTAATCACACTTGACCAAAAAAGAATTCATTCACATTTTATACAAGGAATGGTAATAGTTAAATTTCAGACCATCAGCAGGTTTGCAGTTAAATTTTCATTAGGTAAGTTTAACTCAGTTACTCAAGAAAAGATGGGATATAAATATAATAAATCATATTGGTAATTATAATTTGTAGCTATTCTCTTAGCTGCAATAGTACATCATCAGCTCTCATTGATGAAAATCCTTCATACCTGATTTTATATGCAAATATTTCAGTATCAAACAATATGCAGCTATTAGTTCAATGAAAATTACATGTGCTTATCCTTCATGAAAATAAGGTTTTTCCAAAATTTCATCATATAATTTCCTCCAACCCTGCTGTAGAGGTGGGAACATTATTTTAATGGATTTTTTTTAAAATGCTCTGCGATAGATTTTTTTTAATTGCTAGGCCATCTATTCCATCACATTCCTTTTCAAGTTGATATTTTTCCTTTGCTATATGCAATGAGACAAAGGAATTTTAAAGAGATCCATGATGATATTCATATGTTTGTAACTTTCAAGTAGCATAACAGTTTTGAATCCTTGATATGCCTACAGGAAAAAAATGTGCCTGCAGCTTTGGCCAGGCATATTTCAGCTGGAAGAAAACAAGGAGATATACAGGAAGGACATATTTATGGGGGGGCATAGAAAACAGACTTTTATAATACAGTACAGTGTTATTTTTCTGTAACTATTTTTCTGCAAAGTATCCTCTGAATAATGTATAAGATAGTGAAGGTATGGTACATAAATTCCAAGTAATGATGGTACAGAAGCTTTATAAGAGAAATAAATTAAAGCATTCATTTATAAAGTTGCTAACCAAGACAGAAAAGAATTAAGAGGACAATGCTTATGTGTATTCAGACACAATTCAGAAAAAGAGTAATATACAGTATAATCCAAAGAGTATTTTCTATTCAATATAAGTACAGAGTAAAAAATATTAAAATCTGTAGCAACTGAGTTGAAAAAATGGAATGAAAAAAACATGGCATAGCTGGAATTTGTCATGATAACTATTATTTACTTTCATTTTTACATGTTTTAAAGATTTCAGGGCTTTGTTAGTTTAAATAATAATTGTCATTTTGCATTATATTCTGGATATATCATACCATATTATATTATATAGTATATCTATCTATTCATCCTTTAAAATTTTCAAGTAATATTCTTTATCTAATCAAAACATTAGTTACGGAGGGAGATTATCATACTGAAAACAACACCAAGTTTTGGAGAAAGTAAAAAAAAAAAAAGAATAGTTTAAGAATGGGGAATCCCCAAAACATCCCAAGAACTTTTATTGACTAGTGGAAAAAAGGGAAAGATACAATTTGAAATCCAGAAATAGTCACCAAACATAAGCATCTGTGCTATGGTATTTTGTTATCCATTCCATTTATAATTAATATTACTTCATGATGACCATCTAGCACATTTCCAGTACCCCAGGTGGAAATGCCTTTCCTTTCTCAAACATCCATGTGTGTTGGGTGAATCTCATCTCCATATACAGATAAAGGGTTTGGGCTTGAGGCCAAGATGTGCTTTGAATAGGGAATAGCTCAGAATAGTGTTTACCAGTTCTCACAGTACAGATAGTCCTCAACTTATGACCACATTTGAGCCCATAATTTCTGTTGTTAAGTAAGACATTTATTAAATGAGTTTTCCCCGATTTAATGACTTTTCTTGCCACAATTGTTGAATGAATCACTGCAGTTGCTAAATTAGTAACCCAGTTGTTAAATGAATCTGGATTCCTCATAGACTTTGTTTGTCAGAAGGTCACAAAAGGTGATCATACATGACCTTGGGACACAGCAGTGTTCATACATATGAACCAGTGTCCAAGCACCTGAATTTTGATCACATGATCATGCGGATCCTGAAAAGGTCGTAACTGTAAAAAAAATGGCCATATCATATGTCACTTTTTTCAGTGCCATTGTAACTTTGAATGGTCTCTAAATGATCTATTGTAAGTGAAGGATTCACCTGTAGTGTTTCTTATTCTGGCTGATTTTGCAGGCTGAGATTAGAGCCCTTGCCCCCACCCTTTTCTTCCTTCTAGCTATAATTTTGTTGTTCTGCCAAAGAGCATTAAAATCTGGTGTCCAAACAATGAAAGCGCAATAACATAAGTCATGATAGCTCCTTCCCATGGTAACATGAGAATCAACTTGCCGTTCAGCTCTTCTATGGGAGTTGAAGCTGTGAATCCTATCACGTTAGCAGCTTCCAACTGGTTTATTTGAAGTCACGGAAGAAAGTTTTCCCATCCTCCCCAAAATATCAGATTTAAGTTCTGACGCTTGATTCAAAGTGCTCAGGTTATTCATTTCCTCTCTCCTGGAATAGTCGGGAACCTTTTGATCTGCAACAGCTATTTTTTTGTCCAGGCTTTGAAAGAATCACTTGGACAAAACAAAGAAAGTGAGGTCAGGAACACTCTGGCCTAGAAAGGAATTATTTGTGGCAACTTAATGTCCATTTAAAACTTAATCCTCTGCTTTGGAGAAGGATCAATAAACAAGTAATATGAATCTGCTTCCAGAAAAGCTTCCAAAATAATGGAATCAGAATAGGAGCAAACATAAAAATTAAAAAGTAGTTTACGAATGGATGCAATATGGTTACAAGCAGGTAAACAGTGCCTATTATACCAGTGTGCCATCTTATTAGTATTATTTATTGGGAGAAATTTAAGAGAAAATTATTTTTCTGGAAGGCATCATTACTTAGAGGGGAAAGTGCATCTTCCTTTATCTAGAAGATTTAGTTCCAATTAACCGTACCCTTTGAACAAGCTCTTTCTGATTGAGAGCTATACAGTAGACCATCATTTAGCAATTGATTTCTCTTCCCCCCCCCCCCCATTTTGCACTGTAGCATAGCAAGAGATCTTCAATAAAACTTTTAAGGAAGTTCTATCCTCTTTGATGTGTAAGTATCCTGCTTTTGTCACAGCAGTTGAATGAAATTGCTGAGTAAACAGAAAAAGTATTATACGCTATATATGTCTGAAACAAGAAGTATATATAAAGAAGCAAGCACAATTAATCTGTTTACTTTTTTGTGAAGCAGATACATAGGAAATGTGTTGTGTTCCATAACATAGATTCTGTTCTGATTTGAAAAATATAAAGCTCACTAACCTCAAATATATAATAGTAGAATGTTGGGACCTTCCAGAGCTATATCCAATAGGTTTTTTTTTAAATAATTTCTTTCACTCTGACAGAATAAGGATAGGAGCCTTCCACCAAAGGAAACACAGATTTGTATTTAGGGAAACAGCAAACATCTCACAACATTTTAGCCATACATGTGTATGATTGAAATATCCAAATGTAAATCCCAAAGCGATGTTTTTGGAAAGAAACATTATAAAATGAAATCTACCTTACGAATGTGCAAGTTAAACATTTTGCTTTTCTCACTTCAACTTTTTTTCCCCAACGTAATACTTAGAATATTGAAAGTATCTTTTGCATTGCTGATGAATCTGTCTCCTTATTTAAGGTCTACTTTTATGATAGCCATTCATATTTTCCACAGCTTTGGAAATTGTATGTATTTTGACAACAGGTTAAGTTTGCTTTGCCTTTAATTTTTCCTCAGTTCCTTTCTTGTATTTTACTGATAAAATATTATTGGTCCCTCAACCTGCTCCTGCAGTTTTTAACTAGGAGATTCAGAGACATCACTGAAAGGTCATTAGCAATATGAATGTACATTTCATAAAAGAAAAAAAATGCGTGACTAATCATGAATCCCAATGATGTTCATGTTTATTAACTGCAAAGTTGCCAATGGCATTAGGCTTTGGGTGTATATGTGTGTGAGAGCAGGGAAAAAGTGTTAAGCTTATAGTTTTTATCTCCCACTATTAGATTCAAAAATTTCATACTGAATTGGCTGGGCTGAATTCCATGGGAGTGTATAACCACAATAAATAACTCTCTTTTTTTCTATCTGCCAATTTATTTTGATTGCTACCATTTTAGCTTTAAAAATTAGGTATCTGAATTGGTGATATTGTTCAAAATGAATCTTCATCTATAGTTTATTAATTGTCCATCTTTATGATCAGAAGCTTGATTAAATTTTATACCAATGACCTTAGAATTAATTTAACACTCTGAAGCATATACTTTAATCTGCTATGAGATAAGGGTAGAAGGGTGGTAACATCTTAGATTTTCAGCATGTCACGATAAAATGGAGCAGCTTTGTTTACACATTGAACATTGAACATTAAACTGAGACAACTTCCATGCCCCCAAAATATTTAATATATTTAATATTTAATAACTGATGCAAAGAATTATGTTATGTTTAAAAAGCAAATGATCCTCAAGCTAAACAATTGAAGTGTGGCATTTGCTTTCCTCTAGTTGCTGCTAGATATCACTGCACTGATTTGCAAGGATTATCTCTTCTGTTCTAATTAACTGAAGTTAATTAATAGGAGACATCTTGACAAAGGAATCCTGGATTATTTTAGTCAAAGATATAATTAGATTTGAGAGCCATATGTAGAGAATAACTTTCATTTTCTCTTATGCTCATTCACTAGCTGACACTATCATGCCTGCCTTAAAATGGTAGAAGGGCTTCTTGATAAGAACAGAAGAAGCTATTGAAAAGAAAGGAATTAATATGAGATGGAAATGAATATGGGCCTCCTGTCTCATAGCCTGGATCCATTGGATGATTGGTTGTTGCTTGGGTCTGCCTAGTGAATTTAACCCTGTTTAATTCATCTAAAAAGAGCTTATTCCTCTTTACTTTACTTCTTTCCTTTCCAATAGCAAAGGATTCCAGGATATTTTCTTAAATTTCTGCTAGAAAGAGGGAAAGGAACCTGTGCTTTTATTGGATTGCTATTATATGTGAGAGAATTGTACATCAGGAGGAAAACTATTGGTATATGCAATTGGAAATAGTTACTTTTACAAAATAGTTACCTTATTTATAGGCAATTTGTACTTAATTCTGTTGTGGATGGTTTTATCCGGGGGTGGGATTCTACCAGTTCGCACCTATTCACTAGAACCGGTTGTTAACATGCTAAGCAGTTCAGAGAACTGGTTGTTAGAAGAAATGACTGCCCTAATCCTGTAACGAAGGCAGGAAGGAAACATTCTGGTGTTGCTTACAGAAACTGCCTCTCCGTTAACCCTTATTACATTCTTGGCAGGACTAGACTTCCTGTCTCAGGAACTTCTCTGGAGTTTTTCCCCTCCCTTGCTGGTACTTTGCTTGTGTGGAGTGACCATTCAAAGTTACAAGGGCACTGAAAAAAGTGACTTATGACCATTTTTCATACTTACGACTGTTGCAGCATCCCCACAGTCATGAGAGGCCAGGCAAGGAGATGCGTGCCTCGATGTGAGTGATATTGAGTTGGCCGCACCCAGCCAATAACATGACCACCAAGCCATGCCCACCCAGTCACATGGCCACCAAGCCACACCCACCACCTAAGCCACACCCACAGAACCGGTTGTTAAAAATTTGAATCCCACCCTTGGTTTTATCCTTTTATATGTTTGTTTATTGGTGTAAAGTGCAGACATTTATTGAGAGAATCTAATCTCAAGAATTCGATTCAGCTGACATTAAAAATATTAGGTTGAAGAATCAGATAGTTGGGCAATACGCAAAAAATCTATCATCTATCTATCTACATATATTTCCCTTTTTTGTTGAGATGATCTTTCAGAGTCAACTTGTTTTGGAAAAATACAGTAACTGTCAACTGGATACATTATTAATGAGTTTAGAAAACACATTTATGAAATTGTTTTCTTGACAGGTGATGATTCATCTCTCTAGCACCTAGGTTTATTCATCTGTCTTTGTTCTAGGTATGACACCATCACCAATCAGTGGGAGACGGTTGCTCCTTTGCCAAAGGCAGTGCATTCTGCAGCTGCAACTGTTTGTGGTGGAAAGATCTATGTTTTTGGAGGTGTGAATGAAGCTGGCCGAGCTGCTGGAGTCCTGCAGTCATATATTCCACAGACTAATGCATGGAGTTTTATAGAGTCACCAATGATAGGTAAAAGTAACAAGCTACCAGTTTTAACTTGAAGATGGGGAAGGATGCGTATGTGTATGCTCTTGATTTAGTGACAACGGATTCAAATTTTAATGCATTTACAGAAAATAATTAAGAAAGTATAATTTTCTACGTTTATGAAACTTCTCATTAGTTAGGCTAATGGAGCTGGTTAGCACACTGAAAGCCCTCCCTTCACCTTTTAATTAATTTTAAGTATTGCTTGTATCTTTTTATTTTAAATTTTATATACTGTTTTTATGTTTTTAATATTTTATTTGTACATCACAAACCCTCTCTGCATGGGAGATAGGGTTTCCTAAATAAGAGAGGGAGGGAGGGAGAGTGGGAGGGGGAGACAGAGAAAGGGAAAGGAAGAAAAGGAAAGAGAAAGAAAGAAAGAAAGAAAGAAAGAAAGAAAGAAAGAAAGAAAGAAAGAAAGAAAGAAAGAAAGAAAGAAAGAAAGAAATTGAGGATATGGTTGCAAAGTAAGTCAAGGTAATGTGTGCCATATATTATTACAGTATTACGCTTATCTTTTAAAATTGGAGTGTTTTAGTGAAAAGGCAGAACAGAGATACAATGGGTGCCATTAGCCTATGATTCCTACATCAGAAATATTGATGGTCCAGTTTAGATGTAGTTTTACCACATTGTCCTCACTTTTCAGTAATCCAAACGGGAGCACATATGATTTGATACTATGTTTTGTTAGCACTAACTATGCTATGCTATGCTATGCTATGCTATGCTATGCTATGCTATGCTATGCTATACTTGTGTATAGTATATACACTATGCATTATTGTGATTTTCATATAGTATAATTGTAATTTTTCTATGCTTGATACTTTCAATGTGAACATGTTATGTTGTGCTTTTCCACTCCCAAATCAGAGGTATTCTTTCTTATCATGAACAATTGTCCTCTGACTTCTGGACTATAATAAACATATTGTTAAGTTTCCCTTTGTAGAAGAAGCAAAGGATTTGCTTGTATCATTGATTTATGGGTGTAACATTGCTGCTGTTCCTTCACTGCTGTTAGTGTTCAACTAAACATGACATGATATGCATATGATGTACCATGAAATACCCAGCAGGAAGACATTAACCACTGGTAATCAAGTTGGTACATTAGAGCAGGGACAGCCACCTCATTCCCTAACCCTTTCTATTCCTAGAATCTGCTAAACAACTTATGAAGTTTTCCTGTACTCTTAACAAAATGGTGAAATTTAATACATTGTGCAAAGAAAACCTCAACCCTGCCCTCTACAACAATTTCAAAAGCAATTAATACCTTAGACCTATTACAGTGCCAATCCATGCAGTCTAGAAGAAAAAAAAAGACACACTAGTACAAATAATACCCTAAGAACAGTATGAAAACTGCAAGTTAGGAAAGGACTTGTATGCTTCCTCAAGTCAAAGTAGCTAATTGACAAATCATCAAGGAGGAATATTAATTGAAGCTGATGTTATTTTGATTTGGTCTAACAATAGCATTTGAGTGACAATTTTTAAAGAAATGGAATGCATAGATTTCATTATGATGTTAAAAAAATTGAGTAGATACTTACACAGATAATTGAGCAGATACTTGTACAGATAAGACAGATAGATTCTCTTACTCTGCATTTGGTACCATTCTCAACTGAGTCTAAAACCATGACAATATTTGAGGGAGAAATGTTTATAATAAATCAAAAGAAAATATTTTTAAATGAGGGGTTTGGTCACAAATTTTCCATAATGCTTTCAAATGTACTTTAGAGATTATCCATGCCTTGCTGCCTCTTTCCTAAAGTTATTGTGCATGAAAAGTGTTGCATATTCTTTTATCACTGAAATACATACAGGGGTTGTTGTTTTTTTGCATCCTCAAGAGTTTATATTTTTAACAGAGTTCAGTTTCCTCCTTTTACTTTAGTGATTCCTATTCTGCAGCCAAAGCCAAGTATTAAAGTAATCCCAGCTGTCTACACTGTTTTGATCTTGAGATTTCTTCTGGATCATTGTCCTAATATGGTATGAGGTCAGCTCAAGTTGACTTCACTAAATGGCAATCTGGTAATAAGACAACTGGAGTGTCTTTCTTAGTTTATTTTTAGAATCCTTTTGACAATGCAGCCAGTCATTGTTGCTAAAACACAAGAGAAAACTTCATTATTCAAGGTAGTTCTTATGTCATATTAAGCTTTAGATTTTTATTTGGGGGCAAGAAGGAAGCAATGTCTTATCTCAATAACAGTCCCTAGAATATCAAGAGGAATCCTTTTTTTTTCTTCTGCAAACTGTTCTTTGTAAGAGCTGATCAAGTCTTTTTAAGAGTTTTAAGAAAATAATAGGTTTGCAAAATTATAGTTAAGATAATTATTGATTAGTATACATTACTTTGTGTTTGGAAGGGCTAAAATATTTAACAAATGCAAAGTTGAAGTGCATCTTTCTGGTTACTGCTCATGGTAGTATAATAATGATGAGAAATTTTGGGACTAACCTAGGCTGGTTGCAAGGGATAGGAAAGCTTTTTTTACTGCACAGGTAGTTCTTGTTTAGCAACTGCCTTATTTAGTGTTAGTAGTTAAACAATGATGAAAAAGTAATTTTATGACTAATACTTGCATTTACAATCTTTGCAGATCTGTAAAGCAAAGGAAAGCTAAAGTAAGATTATAAGCACAGTTGCATATCACTTAGCAATTGCTTCATTTAACAACCAAGTTACTGGTCCTAACTGTGGTAGCTGGACAAGGACCTCCTATACTGAATTGGTCTATATCAAGGGTCTTCAAATTTGGCAAGTTTAAGACTTGTGGACTTCAACTCCCAGAATTCTTGAGCTAACATGACTGGAGGAGGAATTCTGGGAGTTGAGAAACCTGTCAAGTTTGAAGACTCCTGGTCTATATTATACAGGCCAGCAAATGAATCCGTAACAAGCCACTATTGTGGCTCAATTGTTGCTTGAAGAAAATGTGTACTTAATTCTATTTAGGAGTCCAATGAATAATCAATCTCCTGTGGAATAGATTCTCTCATGAAGTGATATGTTCCCCATGAGAACTTTTTAAACAAAACTTGAAATGTTTTAACAATTTTGCACCAAGCAGGATTGAACCCGATGACCCTTTAGGCTACCTCTAACTCTATGATTCTTTAACACTATCCCTGAAGCATAGATCCATCAAAACAGCAGAGAATTTAAACAATTATATATGAAATATCACAGGTACAGGTACAATTATGTAGAATGAATTATAGTGAACATAAGCGTGGATGCACATCTGTGTAAGAATTAATAGTGAGGTGATGAAGGTCATAACCCACTTCAGCAGAAAGATTAACCATATTAAGTAGTCATTTGTATTTCAAAATATTTTATCTGTCTTTTACATATGTTTGTAGTGCACCATACATATAAAGCAAATATATCACTCTAAGACAAAATGCAAATAATTAGAATTGCAAAATGCAAACATAAGTAAATAAATAAATAGCTGATTCTGCAAGCTTTATTCTGCAAGCTTTATTATTGCAAGCACAAATATAGAATAGAGCAGATAAAGCATAGGATTGAAATAGATCTGACTACTAAGCTGTTCCATTTCACATAGTATATTCTCTCATGGACAGCTTTCCCTGATTTGGTAATCTGTAGATGCCCTGCCTTAGCTTAGAAACATCGGCCATACTTATGTGAACCTCTCTAAAATATTAATTTCCATGATGACAGCTGAGCTAGCCTCAAACCAACCATTTAGGAAAAAAATTAATGGACTGCCAACATTTGTAAATAAAGTTTACATGTCTAATATTATAATATTTGGGATTAGTCTTCCTAATAAATCCAAAGTCTCCCCAGCTATTTCTGTCATGATAAATTTGAACCTGAATAGCAAAAGACACTCTCCAGATGAGCTACAGCAATTGGGGCACAATTAAACATTGGTTTTTAAAAAGACATCCCTAATAAAGGATGCAGGAAAGCGGTTTTATTATGTTTTATTGTGGATATAATTCCCCTAACTATTTAATCACTAGGCATGCAAGCTATAAATGTGCCAATTATCCATACCTGGTCCAACATGCAAAAAAAGGCCGAGCAACATACTTTGTTGTGCTTAGTTATTAAATAGCCCTTGAAGAGAATGTCTGAAGCAGACACTCAAAAGATGGAGTGGAGGTCTATAAGATGGTTGGTGGGATCAAAAGCCATTCCACTGCAAGTCTGCTAAACAAAAGGAGAAATTTGGTTCTCTTCAGAATTTCCAAATTGCACATTTAGTAAAGTGGAGATGTTTTGACATTTGTGTTCCTACATATTTAGAAGGCCGTTTAGAGAAGGTGAGGGAAAAATCACAAAAACATTCATGCACACTTTTTTAAACATCTCAAACCTGATGTGGAAAAATGGCAAATAAGATTAACGATGGAGGAGAAGGAACCAAATAGAAATTGAGATTAATCAGAATTCATAGTTATCCATTCCCACTGCAGTATCATGTACAACATATCACAAGCCCTGTGTTTCTCGTCATTATACAATACCTGAGGAAGCATCATCAGGTATATGGCATTTTCTACTGTAATTCTTTCTGGCTTCTCTGAGGCCTCTGGTGGGTGGAGGGTTTGGAATTTTACTCCTGGCTTTGAAAAGGGCAGAAAAGCAACATCCAAGCATGGTTGCACACATGTGGCATTTTTTTACTCGCATGGTGGAGATTTTGCATGTGAAAGTGTACAAGTGCCTTGTAAATAGCAATGTACACTTCCAGAGGGAAATTGTGATACCAACTTTCCTGAGGTTTTCATCTTAAGGAATTGATGGAGTGTCGTATTGCCTCATTCTGCAGGATTACGTTACGCAGTTCATCCTGGCAATATGAACATACTGCAGGTAGTCCTTAAATGACTGTCTCTTTAGGCAACCATTTACAGTTATAAAAGTGCTGAAAAAGTAACTTTGCAACAGTTCTCACATTTACACTTTTGCAGATCTGTAAAGAAAAGGAAAGCTGAAGTAAGATCATAAGCACAGTCATGATTGCAAACTGCTTATTAACCAAGTTGCCAGTCCCAGCTTTGGTCACTAAACAAGGACCTAATGTATCAAGATGCACATTTCCCAGGTCTAATTTATATCCCTAAATCATCTTATAAATAAATGATTGCTATGGTTTTCTTTTGAAAAGTTGGGGCCATTGTTAACATCCTTATGCGCAGTGGACACAAGAGATAGTATCTTGGTGAAAGTCAACCTCTAAAAATGGTGTGCTGTGCAGCAGAACTTTTTTTTTCCTCCTGACATCAAATAGCTTATTTTGCTGCCAAAGCTGGTTTTTTGGTGACACACTCTCCAGATTAAAATAGTGAAACTAGGAATGACTCCAGAGCACCCTCAGATGACTGTAGGCATACCTGGGAAGAGGAATCTCGATTATTGCAATTTTCAGGAGGAGTAGCCGGAGGATCATGTCTCCATCATTTCTTTCAATTGTTTCTTCTTTTTAAGTTTGCCTCGGATTTTAATTGCAAAAAGTAGGGGTTTTTTTTCAGTTTCATTCTTATTTTTAACGGTTAATCAAGTGATTGAAAGCTGATTTATTATAACTCCTTGCTGAATTTTAATGTGATTTCTTTGCATTTTTATTGTTTTATTTCAGAGTTGTGAATTATTTTTGCTTTCCCCATATACAAGTTGATGGCAATTGTTTTACGTAGTGAAAGCTATCAAATTTGATTTACATTTACATCAGGTTTTCACTACAAGGATTTTGTATGCTATTTTTAAAAGCTCTGCTCTTATTTCTTTTAACTTCTGATGGGACTTTGGCTTTTTTTTTTTTCTATTTATCTTTCATTGTGGGAAATATTAACTGAATTCTTTCTGCGGTTATTTTGTTATGGTATATTTACTTCCACTGTCATTGGGAAAAACTATTTATGTCTGGATGGTAAAGCTCAGCTACAGGAAAGTTTTGGACGGTATTACAATTGTAAATAATGCATCAACTTAAATGATAAAGCCCTTTGGGAAGCCTTTGCAAAACATATTCAAATTGAAAACCTAGATTAAAAGTTTGATAAAATAGCTACAGTTTTAAATCAACCCAGAGATGATACTCAGCAGTTAAACCAGATTTTCAACCAGATGGATTGGAGTCTAATTTGTTGCTGGCAGATTTGAAGCCTGGTTTGAAAACTGCAGGCTTGCTGGAAAAGGCTGAAAGAGGCAAGAAATTTAAAGACTTAGAAATGATAGAAT
Organism: Hydrophis major; assembly: GCA_033807585.1. Taxonomy (NCBI): domain Eukaryota; kingdom Metazoa; phylum Chordata; class Lepidosauria; order Squamata; family Elapidae; genus Hydrophis; species Hydrophis major. The sequence continues at coordinate 247,524,340 of CM066328.1, read as the reverse complement.
AACTAAAAATGACTATTGTGATGGTTTATAGTAGATCAGAAGCCATTGTGGACTTGGTTAAATACAAGTTTAACTTCATTGTTGGTTTTACCAGTTAACTAACTTTTTAATAAACTAGATGCCAAATCAAATTGGTTGGGTAAATAGTTTTATAGAAGATTGTAATTTGTGGGCTAGTTTCAAGAAGTAGGGAACTATTATTCTTGAAATATATGTATCAATATTCAACTATGTATATGTGTTTTTAATGCACTCTTTTAAGATCTTATTTTGCTTTGTTTTTGTATTTTTTCCCTTTTTGGAAGTTTGTATTTTAACATTGTGAATGAAATAAAAATGTAAATGAAAAGAGTTACTATCTCAGCATGCAGACATAGGGAAATTACATCCAAATGTGTTGCAACTTTGCCTGGATAGTATCCTAATCTGCAATTGGAATGCAAATTAAAATTCTTGCACTTTATGTTTTATTTTAATTTTAATTTCACTTAATACATTTTTTATTTTACACTTCAACCTTTGAACACCCCAAATCTTAATTCTTGTGTTCTTTAGCATTGGGAGGGGGAGAACACTAATAATGTAGCTTGTCCCAAGCTAATAATTTAACGTGTGGAATTGTCAGGCTTTGAAATAATAGCTCGTCCGTGCTTCATAGGCAAGAATGAGTTCTGAATTAAACTCTAAATTTAGCTATTTGTCCTTCTAATAGATCTTGCACTTTTTTCATTATAAAGGCTGGATCTCACTGGAATTACCCATGAACAATAATTACTATATCTGTAACCTGTTTAACTTTTCCGACTCAGGGGTAAGCTCCCAACCTGAGATTCATTACTACGAAATACACAGAGAGGTTGTTCCTCTTTTTTGAATAGATGTGCCCTTTGAATAATACAAAATTCTGCCTGTTTTCTTCAAATATATTAGAAGCTGGATACGTTTTGTAGCCAGAAACATATTCTTCTTGTTCCTTCTCCAAAATTCAGAATTAAAAAAAAAAAGGTAAGGAATTCCAGATTCTGTCAGATTTTATTTGCACTTCTGTTAAAGAGGGGATACATATAAATACAAATACAGCAAGCAGTTGCCAAATCTGTCTTAGCAGTAGAATATCCTTTATCTAAGCAAGCAGAGTTTTAAGAAAAATATCATTGTTGTTTTTCCATTTTATGCTATGTATTTAAAAAAAAAACTGATTTCATGAATTGTACCTGACTTTCATTACAAACATTGCTACTCATAGAAGTTCAATTTCTTTACAAAATACTATTTTTTACAGTTTCCTTATTTTTATTTGTTGCTCTCCAGTGAATGCTCTTCCCCCCTCCTCCCCCCCCTTTTTTTTTGGCCTGGGGGAGAAGGAGGGGATAGTTAGTGTGGTTTAGTGAGCAAAATATTCCCGATAGAACGCACAATAACAAAAGCAAAATCCCAAGTGATGAAACTTACGCCGACACAGGATAGGTTGGATTGGTAATAAATGAGAAAGCATCTAATAACAAATGATGTAGTCTCTCTCCCTTTGAATTGGGAAGAATGAAGGAAATATACAAGTGCTGGTTTAAAGGAGTTCCCTTCCATAAGTGCACAGGCTGCCCTATTCCTTTGGGGTTTTGTTTGTTGTTAATTTTCCCCTCCTCCTCCTCCTCCTCACCTCTTGCTTGCATTGTTTTAGGGATTGTACATGTTAACATTGCTAGAACATGTCACTAATTCAGTCACTGTAGGCACCCAGTGTGCCTGGATCATAGGCTAATGGCTTCAAGAAACAGCAGGAGCTCTTGACAATTGTCTGAACTCTAGAAGTATTCACTGATGGTTTGATTCACTGCTCAGTTCTGTCTCTGCAGTGCATATTATCTGGGATAGGAATACTTGGTCATAAGATTCTTAGATTTGTAAGCCTTTCCTATTTCTTTCATACCTGGGACTCTTTGTGAATGGATATGTGTGATCTCTCTGTTGTCTCTCAGGAATGCTTTGTTACTTATATTTTCCCCTCATCCCTTAGGCAGCCCCTCTTAGTTCTCCCAGCTGGGTGCTGTTGTGGGAAATAATGCCCATGCTACATAAAGATCCATGTTAAATAGTGACTTTCTTTGACTCTAAATTATGCCCAAGGAATATCAGATACTGAGATTTTGTATGATGTTCCTTACTATAATCCTTACCTTTCTTACTAAGGAACATAAATTTCCTTTCATAGATTTAACAGAAGATTATTTTCATATGGTGGCTGCCCACCATTGGAATTCTGATTCCTTGTCCCTGTGATCAGTTTTGGGGCATCTTGATAAAGGCATGTAAAGTGTGTAGTAAATGTTTAAGCAAATAGTTGTTACATTTGCTGCTCATCCCATTGTTCTTTCTTTTGCAAAACAAATTGTTAATGGGAACGTCACACCCTCTTATCAAAGTAAAGTTCTTTACCACACTAGAACTAGTGAATTATTTAATGCAATAATTAACACTGCAAAGTCACACATTCCATCCTATGAAGGAGAACCAGTGTATCAGAGGCCTGGAAAACTAACTTGCAATCTCTTTCCATTCAGAATGCTATATCAGGGGTGTCAAACTCAAGGCCTGCAGGCCAGATCCAGCACATTGGGTGCTTAGATCTGGCCCATGGGGCCACTCTGGAAACAGCGAAGAACCGGCCTATGGTGCCTCTACCAGCAAAAACAGAGCTTGGGAGGGTCGTGTGCACCCTGGCCCCCAAGGTCAAACACAACCCTAATGTGACCCTAAGTGAAATCGAGTTTGACACCCCGAACTATATGGTAACATCAACTGTGGTTAGCCTGTTTACCTGCCTCCAGACAAGAATGTAACAGGTGCAGTGCCTCATCACTTCATCTCCCACATCACATTCATTCCAGTGGTGTGGATGCTGCGTTTTCTGCTTTAGTGTAGGCACTTCATTGTCAAACTACCTCAGTATCTGATGTTCCCTTCAACACCAGATGAGGAACACACTGCTGGCTTTGGCAAGCAAAGTGATTTTGACCAAGGAATCATGCTGTTTGTTGTGTTCAAGAGGTAGAGCTTTTAGCTGGTTTTAGTGTACTTAAGGCCTTTGAATGTATCATGGTCCAATGAACTATAGACAATCTAACAATAGATACTACAAACACAAGCAGTTCCTGCAACAGCTTTCTCTCCCCCCCCCCCAATAGGGGATATAAGTTGCAACTCTCTAATGATGCCTTTCAGTTGCAGAAGTCCAGGATAGCCAGGGATGGGATTCTACAGGTTCACACCTATTCGCTAGAACCAGTTGTTAACATTCTAAGCAGTTCGGACAACCCGTTGTTGGAAGAAATTACTGGCCTAATCCTGTAAGGAAGGCAGGAAGGAAACATTTTGGTGTTGCTTACAGAAACTGCCTCTCTGTTAACCCTTATTACATTCTTGGCAGAACTAGACTTCCTGTCTCAGGAACTTCTCTGGAGTTTTTTTCCCCTCCTTTGCTGGTACTTTGCTTGTGTGGAGTGACCATTCAAAATTACAATGGCACTAAAAAAAAGTGACTTATGACCATTTTTCACACTGTTGCAGCATCCCCACAGTCATGAGAGGCCAGGCGAGGAGATGCGTGCCTTGATGTGAGTGATATTGAGTTGGCCACACCCAGCCAATAACATGACCACCAAGCCACACCCAGCCAATCACATGACCACCAAGCCACGCCCATCTTCTAAGCCATGCCCACAGAACTGGTTGTTAAAAAATTTGAATCCCACCCCTGAGGATAGTCCTTTAGGCTTTTCTGCTACTTCCAATCCAAAGATTCCACAAGACAGTTTGAATTGCATTCTTGTTGTACTTTTTATAAGCGTGAAAGCCACAGGAGACTCACTTTGGTTCCCTTCTCTGATGGGGTAAGGAGGAATGTACCCAGCTCCTAAAGTAACTAAATCTATTCAGTATGTATCATGGCATTTGTAATCATCAGGACCCAATAGTGCACAACCTTTGTTTGGAATATGGACCTGCACTTCCATTTCAAAGACTCCTAATTTTTTATTGCTTCATTCTCTTTCCACTTCAGGGAATCTGTTGTTCTTTCCATGATGCCATAGCCCTTTGAGTCCCTTGAGTTGTTTTCTCTAAGGTAGTTTTTTGCTTGTTAGTTTCTTAGACAAGTGTATCTGAACAATTATCTTTGCTCCGTACCATCCTTACCTTCGTTTTCATTAGGAAAAATGCACATTTGCCTAAGTGCATCTTTATTCCAAGGGACATTTCCAAGTTGTGCCTCTATCCAGAGTTGGTTTTGCCAATGCTTCTTTGTGTACCTTGAAATAACCTGGAGATTTGTGTGTGTGTTTATAAAAGTATTTGTATGCATTTGTGGAAAGATAATAGATATGTAGATATAGGTGTATAGATATTGATATAGATACAGAATATCCAAATTCTTCAGTGCTAGGTCACTATCAAGTTCTAGAAAATCTATTCAGGTGTCTGACCTGAATTTTGCACAGCAGCGACTTCTGTGGCAACTCTTTAAATGAGAAATACAATATATCCTCTTTACTATTTGGTCCCAAAGACTGACCTTTGGAAATTGTCTAGTCTAGATCTTTGATCCAAGACGGGCTCAGCTTTTGGCAGGACTATCTTCTACCTATCCTATCATTAATCACATGCGTGAACCTCAAATAGCCCAAAGAGGAAGTACTATTTATTTGCCTGTGATTATAGTTCTCCAAATGGTCATTTGTGAATTTATACAACCTAGCCCTCTTCCAACTTGTACTACAAAGATAATTAGAGGTAACTTGGTGTATGGAGGTAGGTGCAATTGATGGACATGATGAAAACTCTGCTCGCTTTATTCCGTATTCAGTGTAGTCAATATACTTTATAGAATGGACTTCAAAGCTGTTGTGCAAGACAGACCACATATGTTCAGATTCACAAATAATCAACCTGAAGAACTGCAGCAACATGATTGATAGGTATTATCTTGTGAAAGACAGTATTGATTTTCCAATTATCATTCAGATCTTAGGCAGAGATTTATCTTCTGATTCAATTTATATTCACTACCCTTTTTCGCATACTATTTTTTTCAATATTTTAAAAATATTAGTTTTTATTATTAATGATTTAATCTTGAACACTGTGCCTTGATCCATCAGCCACTTGGTTGACAAATGCTTGATCTATGTTCTCATTCTGATTTTATTGTAAAATTCCAGGCCTTTATGGATCAAATATAACATATTTAGTTATGTGTGTTCAGTACCAGCTAGCAAACAGGAAGCAGCAGGTGAAGCGAGGCAGAATCACATCTGATACCTGTACAATTAGCACCCACCCTCCAAGGATATGTGCTTTCTCTTCTTCTCTTCTCCCTTTATACCAATGACTGCATTTCAAATGATCCATCTATTAAAATACTGACATTTGCAGATGAGACAACAGTGATTGGTCCCATTTGAGACAACGACAAATCCGCATATAGACAGGAGATTGTACAACTTGCCTTGAGGTATAACTGAAACAATCTGGAACTTAACACACTCAAAACCATAGAAATGGTGGTAGATTTTAGGAGAAACACTCCTACACTACCACCTCTTACAATACTAGACAACACAATATCAACAGTAGAGACCTTCACATTTCTAGGTTCTATTATATCACATGACCTAATATGGACACCTAACTTCAAAAACGTTATCAAAAAAGCACAACAAAGGGTGTTTTTTCTGCACCAACTCAGAAAGCTCAAACTGCCCAAGGAGCTGCTGATACAGTTCTACAGAGGAATTATTGAGTCTATCATCTGCACCTCTATAACTGTCTGGTTTGGTTCTGCAACCCAACAAGACAGACACAGACTTCAGAGGATAATTAGGACTGCAGAACAAACAATTGCTACCAACCTGCCTTCAATCGAGGACCTGTACACTGCACGAGTCAAAAAGAGGGTTGTGAAAATATTTACAGATCCCTCACATCCTGGACATAAACTGTTTCAATTCCTTCCCTCAAAACAACACTAGAGCACTGCACACCAGAACAACTAGACACAAGAACAGTTTTTTCCCCAAACATCATCACTCTGCTAAACAAATAATTCCCTCAACACTGTCCAACTATTTACAAAGTCTGCACTACTATTATTATTAACCTTCTCATGACTCCTTATCACCCATCCCCTCCCACTTGTGACTGTATGACTGTAACTTTGTCGCTTGTATCCTTACTATTTATATTGACTGTTTCCTAGTATGATTTGATTGCTTATTGTATCCTATGACTATCATTGTGTTGCACCTTATGATTCTTGACTCTTGCCAAATGTATCTTTTCTTTTATGTACGCTGAGAGCATTTGCACCAAGACAAATTCCTTGTGTATCCAATCACACTTGACCAATAAAAGAATTCTAATTCTAATTCTAATGCTGCGATATTATCTATTGCTATAGACAAAAAAAAAAAAAAAAGAACAGAATTGTTGCCACCCAAAACTGAGGGTGTTTGTTTAGGATAGCTGGAGAGGATAATTAATATAATGGTCCCTGAAAACTATCCATTGAGAGGGCCAGGTGAGCGATCTACTGATTTAAAATGTTCGTCCCTTCCCTTTTTTAAGATCAAATGATCACTGATGTGTTGACAGGCACAGCTCAATAGGACGATCTGAAAACCTAGATCAGTGACCACTTACACAATATTCCTCTTCCTAAAACCAGTAAGTGAGGCTTGATTCCTTCTCATTTATTTTCTAAATTTCAAAATAGAGCTTGGTTCAAAAAAAAATAAACAATTGTAACTGTATTTGATGGGTCATTAAAAACACAATAAGCTTATGCTGTCGGGGAGAAAAAGAAAGCACACAATAATATAATGCTGATTCTTCTGCAGGAGAACTGAGGAACTGCTGACTCTTGAGAAGAAACAAAAGTAGAACTCTGCTATTAAAACCTCAAAGTGGGACATTCATTTTATACCACAAGATGATATCCACAGCAGGGCATTAGCTTCATGGGGAGCTTATACAACCTAAAATAACATCCCTTTGGGCTTTTGAGTTAACCTTTCTTTATTAGATTAATACATATTTTGCAAAGTAATAGTCCCATGAAAAGAGCCAAGGAAATGTGATCAACATTTATGGAAAGGACACATCCAAATAATAAGTGACGTCGGTAGCAATAACCACATTTTAATTTTCTAAGTATCAGAAGTCACAATATTTGGTGGTATCTACCAGAAGGAATGTTGTCTTCAAGAAAAGGTTGACTAATGACTTGCTTTTTATTTGTTTGGACAGTTACCTTCTTCGTACCTAAAACAGTAGTTAAAAGTAGGATTTCTCCACCTAGAAATTCTACAGAAATGTTAGACTCCAGTCCTGGCTAGGAGTGATAGAAGGCATGGACATTGTCAAAGAGTACCAGATTTCTAAAGACTGTATTAAAGAATGCAGATTAAATGGTATTTATTGATAACAGGGTACATGATGATCTAGTTTGGGTGTTATCATTTTAATGTTTTCTTTTCAGGTAACTTTCTCTGCTTTGGGAAAGTTGACACCTAAAGTTAATGATACGTAGGGGAGCAGGAGAAGGAGAGATAGTTTAAAAAATGAATTTTAGGCAGAGATTTTTGTGGGTGGGCAGAGGGTAAATCCTTTCATGCCCGCATATAAATGTACTGTGACCTGGAAAGTAAATATGAAAAGTTGATATGCTTACAATCTGTCTTCCCCAAAGCATATGGCTATAATTGAAGCATGGGTGTATGTAGTTTATGCTAAATTCTAACATATAACCTGACGGTTGGAGGTCAACTGAGTCCTTAAAATCCCATAAGGAGGCTAGTAAGATTATCAGAATTGTAACCCATTATCTCTAGGGTCAGAGAGGTTGAGAAAAGTTGGCCTGCAGTTTCTGGTTACCCGCTATGTATATATGGCTAAAAAGAAAAGAGACAAATCAAAAGAGGTTAGGCTAGAATCTCAATTCACCTCAAAGCTAAGTAGAGATAATTTAACATCAGAGCCACCATCTGATTATGCTGCTTCAAAACTAATCTTCTTGTCTCAAAAATGGGCTGCGGTGCCATGTCTGAAATAATTTGGCAGATCATTTCATTTTTACAAGGGCCATAGTTTTTTGCCGACGCAAAAATGCATGTCGATATGAGGAGTGACAGTGCTGTTGGATTACAGCCACGGTGTAGTAAGAGTGGAGAAGAGCCATGAACTTTTAAAAGTGCCTTTCAGAAGTTTAGGAATGAAGAACTCAATCAGCAAATAAGAGCAGCAGCAAAAATATGTCCCCGTTTTTCTTTTTGCTGGGCTTGGAGATTTCAAGAAATGTGACTGATCTATAAATAAGTGGGATGCATAAAGGAGAAGCTTGATTCTAGTACCAACCCTGGATAAACAATCTCAATTTTGCTTTTTTTCCCATCAACAGATAACAAATACGCTCCTGCAGTCACTCTCAATGGTTTCATCTTTATCCTTGGAGGAGCTTACGCAAGAGCAACCACCATCTATGATCCAGAAAAAGGCAATATTAAAGCAGGTCCCAACATGAACCACTCCAGGCAGTTTTGCAGGTGAGCCAAGCAACCACAGGATGGTTGAATAATTGCTACCGTGTTCCAGTACATTTTTTTCCTTGCTGGAGAAAGTGATGGTGTGGGAGTGAGCAACACAGCAGGTTGCTTCTTGATCGTTCTTTTAAGGACCAAGTGGTATCCAGACTATAGCCAGGAAAACTGGAGCTATGCATCCTCACCACCGGTTTTACCTTCATTTGCTACACATCAAGGTCTATCTGGGTGGGCCCTGTCTTCAGCATTCTCTTGGAGAATTGGGCAGGTTGAGTGGCTAAAATGGGGCATGTCTCAGTTTTGTCCTGATGTCAAATAAAATGTATGCTGCTCATTTCATAAAGATTCAGGTAGGATGAATTTTCCCAAAAGCTGCTGAAGAGATGTTTAGTGTTAAAGGCACTAGATTGGGAATATCCAACAGAGAAGTGCTTTGACCATAGGTAAGCTGTCATTGAAAGTTTCATGGCATACCTCTTAACACTCCTGAATTTTGCCCTGAATAACCAGGGGAGAGATCTGTAAGAAGCAAAATGAAAGCCTCATCCTCCTTTTTAATTCAATTGCCTTTCCATATTATATTTATAAAATATTCATACAGGCAAACCAGTGCAATAAATCCAAAGCATCAAGGAATGTCAGAAAGAAACAACTATTAAATTTGGATAAGCAAATCAATACTGTCTGCACTTTAGAATTCATGGTGTAGTTTGAATGCTTGGGCCTAAGGAAAAAATGACCATTTTAAAAGTATTTGAAGGAGGGGGGACTGATTGAGATTTAATTGACATCTCATATATTACAGTGTCATCTTGAATGTTGGAAAGAACATGCCCCAGGCTTTGTCCATGCTTAAATGTGTGGCTTAAAGCTGCAGGTGCAATTTTATTACAAGAGCAGCATTGTATTAAATGCGCAGGGGTTATAGTGTGGCCCAAGCAGGTTTTTCACTAGTTCCACCTATAAACTCTATATTTAGCTGATTTGAGCCTAAGACATAAATATGTATGTGTACACACCAGTTTAAAGTTCATCACTAATTGATTATTAAAGCAGGTCATAGTCCAAAACTAATGGTGTTAATTTTAGAATCTTGATGTGGAATTGTAAATGAAAGCAAATGTGTACTGAATCCCAAGTAGTGACTCAATTATTAGAGAGTGTGCTGCTATAGTGGCCTCAGGCTGATCTCTCTCTGCCAATTTTGAATAAAAAGGAACCCAGATTGATTGATTGATTGATTGATTGCTTTCCTATCTTTATTATTTTTATAAATAACTCAAGGCAGCAAATATACCTAATGTTCCTTCCTCTGCCTGTTTTCCCCACAACAGCAACCCTGTGAGGTGGGTTGGGCTGAAAAGTTTGTTTTGCAGTAAATCTGCAGTTCCCAGTTTGGATTGCATACATAATAACAAGTTTATTACTTTAATATTAGTATAACTCGCAAATCATGAAAACACTGGTGGCAATATCATGGAATAGATAAGCTTGTTAATTAATTATGGCTTGTATAAACCACATTTTTGTTTAATAGTTTGCTCTCTTTCAAACTGTTCCAAGATGCTTCAAAGTTCCTACCCAAATGTCCAAAGAAGGAATGGAAGAGTAGAAAAAATTCAGCTGTTGGCTTAAGTCACTCACTCTCAACCCAACCCGTGTCACAGGGTGGTTGTTGGGTGGGGGGAGAAGAATTCAGTATGTTTGCCACCTTGAGTTATTTATAAAAAATAATATAGGCAGGATACAAATAAATAAACAGATGTTGCATTGGAATGAGACCTGGAGATAGGTCTAACATTGTCAGGCATCCTTTGCTATGAATTAAGAAAAAGTTCAACACTGTAGCAAACCTTTAATGCAAAGTGGAGGGGCTGGACAGCGATCTCAAGAGATTAAGCCGTTGGGTCCTCTACTCACTGAAAGCAACGCAACAGCACTGGCAACGGGAAAAGATCAGACAAAGGATATATACCTACAGATACCACTTTTTTCTCCCACCCACCTCCCTCCCCAGAAAGCAGAAAGATTAGAGAGGAAGAGATTTCAAGAAAGTAACCTGCAATTCCCAACCCATTTGCTGGTGCTGTCACATTGCTTTCGATGTGCAGAAGACAATAAGTGGGCATTCAAGCATTCCAGAGAATGAGTGAGTGGTTAGGAGACAAAAAAAAAAGCAGGTGTGAAACCAAATAGTCTGGTATCTTTCCAGAAGGAAAGGACATTTGTGGTTATGTAAATTTCCACTTGGTGACTACTTCAATAGCAAAAGTCCAAATTAGGGTTGTTAAATGAGGACCACCTGCATAATCATTTTCCATAATGGTTTACTAGTACAGAGGATCCCAGTAACCTATTCTTATTATTAAAAGGTTTGGTTTTTACATTACAACTACATTTATTGGTGACTGAAAACCTCTTTTGGACTTTCTGCATAAAAATGAAAAAAAATGAACTTGTAATTTATGGTTTTGGTGATTAGACAGGATAGATTATAGAAAGAAGAGAGTCACAATGTTACTTTAGAGAGATGTTAAAGTATAATTATAACTGCTATGAAGAAGCTATTTCTGTGTATTTATAAGTCCTTTATGTCTTTCTCCTTTTTCCTACTTTCTCTTCTTGCAATTTTTGCTTTCCCTGTTATTTCTCTCTTTTTTGTTGTTTCTCTGTTCTAATTTAGCTTGTATTGGTACTAAATTATTGCTCTTAAATAAAATCCAGTATATACAGGTTATATTTAGATTTTGGCTTTTAAAATGACATATTGTTGTTTCCAGTCTCAACATTGGAACACGAAGAGGGGAAAGTACCATATCCCTTACAACAGAAACGTATTTTCTGATTTTTGTACTGTTTCTCCTGTTTTTATTTAAAGAGTGCCCTCTCTTGGTTGTAAAAAGAATGCTGTCCTGAAGCTAACATACATGCAGAAAATATTAACAGTCCAAATCCCAGCCAAAGCCACTGTGTTCCTGCTGTTTCTGTACTAATTACAGATTTTCATTGTTCCTCTGAGTTAACAAGAGTGAAATTGAATGTAGGAGAACCCTACTGTGTCTGTGCAGTAGTTAATTATATTTTTTCTCTCAAGATCGTAAACCAGAAGCAAACAGTGTGGTACAACTGACATAACTTCCCTTGGTAATTCATTCCATTAATTATATGAAGGTTTCTTTTTAAACGAGGGATGTTCTTTAGTGATATAAAAATTACTTGGATGTGAATGACTTTAATGCAGTCATGCTTTCACCAAGATCTCTTGACAGACTAGGATTTCTCTAATAATCTGAAGACTTGAGAGTTTATCCAAAATAGGAGATAATTTTACATTTACATCCCCTTGAAAACCCACAAAAGTAAAACAGTTACTTAAGCCATTCCGCTGTTCAGAATAATTCTTGACTTTTTTTGTATCCAAGATGGAGGAGACAAATCCTTCCTAATGATAAAGTAAAAATTCTACAGAGCAATGTTCAGGTTTTACTTGCTTTAACAAATACTTTATAAATTAAAATAAATTTTAATTTTAAAATTGAATACTTTGATGCTTCTAAATTACCTATTTTTTTAAAAAAAATAGTGAATTACTGAAAATCAGTGGAACTGAACAGAGGGAAGCTTTATCCTACAGGTGAATCACACACTGAAGTGATTTATACCTGACACAAACTATAAGGCATTGATAGCCAAAAAGATGGCTCATGTTAAATTCCTAAGGATTGTAATGGAGATTGCAGTTGTAATGGAGATGTCTTTTCTTTTTCTTTTCTTTTTCTTTTTTTAATCCTTAACTCGCAATTGTCTCTTTTTCTATCTGGATACTCCTGAATTTTTTCTGAACCAGGCTTCATATCAGCTTCATTGTCCAGGCATAATAATATTCCAGGCCCCTATTTTGCCTTTTGGTATGCCACTCTGATCGGACTACCAAATCTGGACTGAAAAGATCCAGGACAAGGCTTATTGTTTAGTCCTTTGTCACTTTCTGTGAAACATTGGACATCATTTCCCTAAGACTGTCTGCCAATAATTGCTCCTTTGAGCTCATACCATGTCATCACCGATAGCCTGAAGCCACCCAGAGGTTTTTTTTAACATTCCTTTCCCAGGTCTGAACCTGTTGATCATACAGAGTCTTCAATAGACACATAAGAAGGTTTTGAAAGTCTATCCACAACTTGTAATAGTCTACCTAGTCACAAGCTGTAATCTTTTTTGGAATTCCTTTGCCTTTTCTGTTATCCATCTGACATTAGCAAAGTTATCTCAGGTTTGCAGGATTCTCTCTTTGGAGTCCAACTGGCACTGTGTATTGTAGAAGTCTGGAGTGCAAAATCTTGATTGTTATCTTGCTATCACATGAAATAAGTGATATTGTTCAGATTTTTAGTGCCTCCTTTTTGGATAGTGGGATAAAATTGATCTGTTCCAGGCCTATGGCCACGGCTGTGTTTTTTGAACCCGCTGACAAACCACATGTATTGCTTTAACTGCCTCATCTGGTACGATTTCAAATAATTCTGCTGTATTTCATCAACTCCTGCTGCTTTCTTTTAAGCAATATTTTTATGGCCCATTTAGCTTCACTTTCCCAGAATGTTGAGTGAACCAGCCTGTAGAAATATCATCAATCTTTTCCTGTGACTTTTAGGCAAATAAGATTTGTTGTCCACATGAAAAACATTTAGGAAAGCCAAGATTCAGGCTTTACTGAGTGACACCAGAGTAGGGTTGAGTGTTTGCTTCTTTTCTTCTTTTTTAAATAATCTTTTGTTCTTAAGCAGCAAAGCATGGTGACCACTCCATTATTACTTACACAAGGAGAACTTTGAGGTACTTTCACAGATTAAAAGAGATGGCTTGTTAAAAGGTCTGAAAAAGATTCTGTAGATGAATGGCACAAAGGAAGCACTGGTATTTCTTGGCTGCTTCTTGCTCAGAAGCTTACAAACCTGAAAGCTGTCTTTATACAATTGTCATCTTGATCCTTTGGAGAACTGATAGAGAAAATAGAGGTAGTCCTCAATTTAAAATCACAAATGGAACCATAACGTCTGTTCCTAAGCAAGATGATTATGAAGGTAATTGTGTCCAATGTTTATGACCTTTTTTTGGCGGTGGTCATTAAGTGAATCATTCAGTTGTTAAGCAAATCTGGCTTCCTCCCATTAACTTTGCTTGTTGGAAGCTGGCTAGGAAAGTCACAAATGTTGATCAGGTGGAGGGACTGGAGTCCGCAACTATCATAAATACATGCCAATTGTATGGGCTGTTGCAACAGTTGTAAGTAGAGAGGACCTGTTGAAAGTGACTTTTTTCAGTCCCTTTGTAACTTTGAGCACTAAGTAAATGATTGGTTGTAAATTGAGGAACTACCTGTGAACAGAAAGAAAAATGCATTGTGATTTCAAGTATGTACGTATGGTGTACAGTGGAAGGAAAGCACACTGCATACTCTAATATTTCTACTTTTTAAGTTGGACTTAATTTATTCCATGCTTTTCTTCCTCCTTTAATAGTGTATGATCAAATAATTCTTTTCAATTGTTTCTGCTTTTTTCTGTGCCTCCCAGCAAGCAGGAAATATACACTCCCCATTGCTTTGTACTTCTGAATAAGGATTTGCCCATCTTTTCCATGCACCAAAAGTACTGTTTTATAAATAACAATAATAATGTCTGTAAGTGAGACCTATGTTCCTTTGTCTCTCTTTGGCCCTAACGAGATAATCAGAGAAAGGAGAGGCTTGGTATTCCTGATCAATATAAAACCAAAGCAACTTAAGATTGATTTTCAGCATATGGTGTTATTTTCTACTATTTTAATCCTTCTTTTCCAAAATGCTCAAATCACTCAAGAGCTAACACCACTCAAAATTACACACTGACATATCCAAATGGAGGTGGAGTGGGAATGTAAAAGCGCTATAATATGAATTTAGTGTTTAAAAAAAACTGACAGAGTTCCACCCACTTGAATTTCAATTTAATTAGGTTTTCCATTGTTTGTAATCAGTTCAACATGCTAGATCATGAGATTCTGTGCCGTAATATAAGCATTTGGCCACTGCTGCCTAACAGTGGGACTGTCTGAAACAACTGTGAAAGTCTGACTCACAGATGAACACCATACAGAAGCCTGATGATGGCAGATGAGATTCTGCTGAAACGTTGCTACAACTTTAAAAGCACCACTATTATGACGTGGCAAAATACCCGAACTAAACTGAATGCCATATATATATATATATATATATATATATATATATATATATATATATATATATATATATATATATATATATATACACACACACACACATACATACATGTATGTGCATATATGTGTGTGTATGTGTGTGCATGTATGTGTGTGTATACACACACACACACACACACACACACTTACACTCCTGGAAAAGCGTTCTACTTTCAACCACAGGGGTAGGCATCACTCCTTAATAATAATAATAATAATAATAATAATAATAATATTTTTTTAAAAAAATTAAAGTTAGAGGCATGAGAATCAGTCCTCCACAATGGAAGGTGACAACGTCTTTCGCTCCAAGACAAATAAGTCCCGCGATAAGTCAGTGGGCCCCAAAAAGGCCTCTAAGGCGGCAGATAAGGATGCCCATAGATGGCACCAAGCCTTGGAAAGGCAGTTGCAGAAATAGGGCAGGGAGGCAGACAAGATGGCTATGACACAACAATCGGATCAGGACCCAAGTCCATTGCTGGGCCCTTGGAATTATCTACCTAGCCCAGACAGACTATCTCTGGACAGCCTCCCATAGACATAACTCCTCCAATGAGCACTGCCCAACGAATCCCAGAGGCAACCTTGACCCCTACGGCCACTGGTTTAACACAGGAGAAGGGATTACCTGAGACTATTCCCATCGAAATGAGGCAATGGATGGAGATGGCCATAAAAAAAGGCATTGCAGCTGGAGTTCAGCAATCCATCCGGACCAGATACCTTTCGGCTACTTCGAAAGCGGGATCCCTATCTGCTCGATCCTTTGCGCATTTGGGACACCATCAAACTCAGGTATTCCCCAATACTCCTGACTTACCAGTCCAGGGTCTTCGGGAGGAGGTGGAATTAGATGACCAGGATGTTCCCGTGGAGGTGGGGTTGATCCATCAGATGGACTTGGGGTTGTCAGAGGCTGACCCACTAGAACAAGGAATGTCGGATGACGAAGGCCTCATTCCAGACCAACCTATCTTTTCCGGCCTTCTTTGTCTGCACCTCTTTAAATCTTTACTGTTCAAAGCAAAGAACACCGCTAAACTAGGCACATCAAGCCCTCATCCATTATCATCAGGGTCTCAGGACGAATCCAAGGATCTAATATTTTCACAACTGGCTAATGAGGCAGAAACTATTCCTATCCCTCGTTTGTTTGCTGACTTAGTACAAAATCAATGGGCATCAGCAGCATCCTACCCAGCCCCAACAGTGTATGATAAATGATATTATAGTTTAGCACCAGAGTTTACAATTTTCTCAAAATGCCAGAGGTGGATGAGCCCACTGTGGCACTGGCCTCTTCTTCAACCTTTCCCAACGAGGCCGAGGAAGCCCTGAGACAGGAGGAAAAGAGAGCAGAGTTGGCACTCCGTAGGGTGCATGTTTCTGATGCCTGGGTCATTAGGGCAGCTACAGCTGCATCTTTTTTCACACGGTCCTCCCTATGATGGATCTTCCACTAGAGGGATATATTGCCGGAGTCAAATGTCAGAGTCCACCAGGACATTGCTAAGATTATTGCAGTGGCAGAATTCTCCGCCGACGCCACATTTAATGCAGTCAAATTCTCGTCTAGAGCCATAGCATCTCACGTATCGGCACAGAGACTGCAATGGCTCAGACATTGGCAGTTGGATACCAAGCATAAATGCAAGCTGGCATCAGCCCCAATATCGGGGGATAAATTATTTGGCAGTGTCTTGGAACCCCTGCTTATTGAGAATAAAAACAAGAAAAAAGTGCTTCCCCCTCTTTTTCGGAGGTCTGAAAACAGAACACCCCAGTCGTTTCGAAGGGGCTCCTTTTGGCCCTACTATCAAGGCCCATACATTCCCAGATTGCAGAGAACATCAGGCTATAGGCCCAGTTTTAGATAGGATAGGTCGGAATCTTCTGACAGAGGCCAGTGGGGAGGCCAAAATAGAAGAAACCCCAGAGGTACCAGAGGCCGATTTTTTCATCGCCCCAGTGAGTCCTTGACATCAGCTCCCATTGGAGGGCAGCTAAAATTGTTTGCTAATCAATGGGATAGTTCCATATCTGATGCATGGGTCAGAGACACTGTTAGGTTTGGTTTGGCACTAGAGTTTCAATCCTCCCCTCCAAACTTTTTCATTAGGAGCCCTAGGTCCATGGACCCCATTAAGAGAGCTTTGATGCAGGAGGCTATCAATCATCTTCTGCATATTCGGGCTATTAGAGAGGTCCCATCTGAACAAGGGAGTCAAGGCTGTTACTCTCTATTGTTTGTGGTCCCAAAGAGTTTGGGGGGCTGGAGGGCAATTCTGGACCTCAAACATCTGAACAGATCATTGGTTTATCGAAAATTCAAAATGACTACTCTCCAGTCCATTCTGCTCAGCATCAGAGAGAACGATGTCCTGATCTCCATAGATCTGACAGAGCCTTATCTCATATACCAATTAGACCTGCTCACTACAAATATCTTAGATTTTGCTATTGTGATCGGCATTACAAATATATCGCCCTACCATTTGGTCTGGCTTCGGCCCCTAGGACTTTTACCAAGGTTCTAGCGGCTTTGGCTGCCTCCCTCAGGATCAAATCTATTTGTTTACAATGTTATCTGGATGATATTTTAATTTTGTCATCTTCCAGACATCAAGCAAATTTGGATACCAAGAGTACTCTGGAGACTCTTCAAGGTCACGGCTTTTCCATAAATTGGGATAAAAGCCATTTGATCCCTTCAACTAGGTTAGTTCATTTAGGGGCAGTGATAGATACCATGGAGGGCAAGGTTTTTCTCTCTCAGGACAGATTGAATAGTATCCAGTTTTTGGCCAGAGAGATCAGAGCCTTAAAGAGGGTTTCCCTGGCAATTCTGTCTCAACTGTTAGGGAAACTGATTTCTTGTATTTCCATTGTGCCTTGGGCTCGATTCCATTTTAGAGATCTGAAATGGTTCCTGCTACCTTTCCAGCGATCTGGAAGAGCCACTTCCAATGTCCGGATAAAGGTACCGCACAATGTTCTCCGATTGCTCCGCTGGTGGTTGGAAAGCACGATAAACAAGGGGTGTCCTTTCAAGGAACCTTGCAGGGCAACGATCACAACCGATGCCAGCCTGGTAGGATGGGGAGCTCACTTCCAATCCCACACTGCACAGGGAAGTTGAACAATCACAAAGCATCAACCTGTTGGAGCTGCGAGCAATTCATCTGGCGTTACGCAGCTTTCTACCCCTTTCCAATCATGCCACGTTCTGGTCTTGACAGACAATATCACAACCAAGGCCCACGTAAACAGACAAGGGGGTACCCACTCCAAACTTCTGATGCTGGAGATGACCAGGTTGTTCAAGTGGGCTGAGGCCAATCTGCTTTCGCTCAAGGCAGAGCATATAGCAGGGGCTTTAAACACAAAAGAGGACTGGCTCAGCAGGGCCACGATAGATCAGAGTGGCGCCTACACCCATCTGTCTTCCAGGAAGCAGTGCGGAGGTTTGGGCAACTGGTGATCGATCTATTTGCCTCTCCCCTCAATGCCCAATTGCCCCAGTATATTTCAAGGTACCCAACTCAGGGGGTGGAGGCCATCAACACCCTGCGATGTCAGTGGCCTCCCGGACTTCTATATGCGTTTCCTCCACTCCCTGTAATACCCAGGTTGATCCAGAAGTTATTGGAGGAACGAGCGGAATTGATATTGGTCGCCCCTTACTGGCCCAGGCGAATGTGGTTCGCGGACTTACAGGACCTGTTGAGAGAACAACCTTGGAAAATTCCACCATCGAGGGTTTCCCTCTCGCAAGGACTGGTACTTCACCCGGACCCACAATGGCTCAGCCTAGCCGTATGGAGGTTGAGCAGAGCCATTTAAGAACCCAACAGATTTCAGAGGATGCCATTGCCACCATACAAGCATCCAGATGGTGCTCAACAAATCGTATATACGAGGCCACGTTATCCGCTTTCTGTCACTGGTGCCAGGGGTCTAAGATCGACCCAATCACCCCATCAATAGGACAGTTATTGGACTTTTTACAGGAGGGGCCTATCTCCAAATACTTTACACAGACAGGTGGCGGCCTTAGCCTCGGTGATATCCTGGGGTGACCTTCGTTCCATAGCACACCCTCCACATGTCCGCAGCTTTCTTAAGGGTGCTGCAAACTTACGACCTCCTGTAATTCACCGCTATCCCACTTGGGAGCTTAACAAAGTGTTAACCGCACTTACAACTGGCCCGTTCAAGCCTTTAAGAACCTCTAGTCTCAAATTCCTGACATATAAGGTGGTCTTCTTAATTGCGAACACATCAGCAAGGAGGATTTCCGAATTGGCAGCATTGTTGATGAGAAAGGACCTGTGTGTGTTTCAGGCGGAGAGAGTGGTTCTCAGATTGGATCCATCGTTCACCCCGAAAGTAAATTCAATCTTCCACAGAGCGCAGAAGTTGGTGCTTCCAAATTTTTGTCCAAAACCATCTCATATACTGGAGCATCAGTGGAATCGACTTGACATTCGAAGGGCATTAAGCATCTATCTAGACCGCACGGTGGCATTTCAAAAATCTGAGGCTCTATTCCTGTCCTTCAACCCATCCACTTTAGGACACAAGGTGTCGTCGACGACCATTGAGATGGTTGAGAGCCACCATAGCTAAAAGTTATGAATGCCAGTCCATCTCAGTTCCTAAGGGCATTACAGCCCACTCAACAAGGAGTGCGGCAACATCAGCAGCATGGGCCACACGGGCTTCCATAGATGAAATTTGCAAAGTGGCAACTTGGGCTTCACCATCGCCCTTTGTCAGAAATTATAAAATTGATGTCTGTGCCTCAGCAGAAGCTTCATTTGGCAGAAGAGTCCTGCAGAGGATCCACAGAATTTAGGAGTGGATTTCGATCCAGACGGAGTCCCTCCCCAAGGACAGGCCAAGCTTTGGTATGTCCCACTTCTGGATGCTCTGAACAGCTCATGGGAGAAAGGGCGCTGGTACTTACCTGATACGCCCATTCTCTGTGAGCTGTGAAGAACATCCAGCCCCACCCATTTCTTTCCGTCTGGTGGGGTTCTGTTCCAGTCAGGGATCTAGATTAGGTGATGAGTCCCGGACTTTGGCACTCAGTCTTTGCAAAACTGGGAGATGCTGGGGAGGTGTCCCGTGGAGGAGGAGGAGCATCCCGGAGTTTTAAGCCCAGCCTTTCCAGAAGAGACTGAAGCACCTCCCACTTCTGGATGCTCCGAACAGCTCACAGAGAATGGGCATATCAGGTAAGTACCAACGCCCTTTCCCTCTGTTCCTGATGCTGTCCTGCACCTATTTCTTTCCCCCACCTGCTCTAACCTTGCTCCCCCTTCAGATGCCTTATCAGCCACAGGAGTCAGAGGTTGATGTCCCTTGGCACCCATGCCTGGCCTGTAGGAAGGAAATGGGATGGACCATTGTGGATGAGAAGGGTTGGCTCAGCCTAAATTTGCCAGTCACTTGATGGGAAATTGTTGCTTTCGCCTCTTATTGGCAAGTATATTAGCACAGAACCTTCCCCTTACCACATCTGTTCACTACCACTAAATGCAGTTAGATTGTATAGGCTGAGTAATAGCTTGTAGAGGGTTTTCCCAATAGTGGTCATGTGTAAAAGATGGCTAGGCTTGATACACTGGTGTCTTCACAGCAATGCTGTTTCAGGATCGTCATCTGGGATTTTTTACTGAGTATTAATCTTCAATTTTAAAAAAAGCAGTGGTATTTCTGTTTCCAAAATGAAAAGGGGGAGACAACTAAAGAATTAGAAATAGCTTCTTCCTATAGATTTTGCTAAGATGATATTTTTTATTGACATTTTTTTAAGAAACAAGAAAACATTCTTTCCTAAATACCATAAAAGGGATTTAAAAAAAAGACTGGAGCAGTTCCAGCTAAATTAAGTGTGGCTCTGTTCCCATTTTTCAGTCACTAAAATTGGCAGCAGGAATTAGAAAGAATGTGACGCATGTAAACATGCTAATTTAGTCATTTAAATGTTCTTTATAACCTCAAGGACTACTAGAGAGAATATTTCTTCATTTCATTGCTATTTCTGGACAGGGATTAATGTTAGAAGCCAGTCAAACCGAGATTGTGAAATGCCTCTCCATGACAAGCCCTGGATTAAAAGAATGGAGGGTAAACGTATTTGAATCACAAAAACTCTCAGCAACAGCTCTGGAAGAAATTGATATTGATGATTCAGCATCAGGCAAAATACCTCCAGATGTTAATGAGGTTAATTTATTGTTAATAAATTAATAATAAAAAAAATAAAGATGTTAATAACTTCTGCCATCAGAAATGCTCACTTAATCACATCTGGTCTGAAAACAATCGCTTTCAGGGATCGATGATGGAAGAGCTGGAGAGAACGTCCTAAAACTGAGTGCCCAAGCACAGCTGTCATCTAGTAATTTATTACCTGCTTAATGAAATTCTCATATTTTGCTTCCTCTTTCACTGCCATTTGAGTTATCCATTGTTCAGGTCAGATGCTGAAATTTCCTCATTGGGAAACCAGATCTATAGGTTGGACTGAGATTCAAACAGCACCAGCAGCGAGCAAGCTTTCATACCGCTTGAGAGTCAAAAGAAATGTGATTTTCAAGTATGAAAGCGCCAAATATGCCAAACATTTCTCCAATAAAAAGGGCACGGTAACACAATTCTTAGCTTAAGTGTAAATGCTTTTAACTGAGAAATTCCTTTGACACCATTCTCATCATACATTCAGAATGATTATTTAATGTTGTTGCAAAGCAGGGGTATCAAACTCACATCGTCACAGTGTAACCTATTGGGACTTTTTTCCCCTTCGCTAAACCAGGCAGGGGTGAGGCCAGCATGTGACGCATCCAGCCCACAGGCCTCAAGTTTGACACCCCTGTTGTAAAGGATGTTAAAATGGTTTCTAAAACAGTAAATTAAAAAAAGAAAAGAAAATCCATGCAAAGAAGCACCCTTTTTTTCATGCCCATTATAATCAGCACGCATAACATACTCTTTTGGGGAGAAGGAACAAAATGGCATTTTCTATTTACATTGCCGGTGGCGTAAGGACCAAGCTCTGTCCTCAAGAACTGACTCTTAAATAATAACATTCCTAAACCAAGATGTTTTCAGTTCTGCTTTCTGGTTCTGAATGCTGCTTTCGTGCATGCAAAATGCAAGAGCGCCCGAATCCTATCGCAGCACCTAAACCCATAGGAGGAAAGAGGGGAGGTCTCAGACTTCCTTTTCTAGAAACCACGCAACGCAGAACATTTGCAGGTCGCTGCTTTGAGTTACTAATAGAGGTGGGATAAAAATCAAATCAATAAAAAATAATCCATACACCCTCCCAGTTGAGAATGTGGTTGGTTCCCCCTTAATGATAAAAGTGAAGGGGGAAGGAACCATGTCAGGTCAATTCTTCCTTTTGAGTCCCACTCCACCCCCACCCCCAAATCGGGACCGAAATGCTGCTGCTCTTTTGTTGACAGCTGTGTGTCAGTAGAAGGAGGAGAAGGCATATTGAATTATCCTCAGTTCCTCTGCTCGCTGCATCTCCCTGTTGGTTGATCCCTCTGACCATCCAGGGGACCTATGGAGAGTTAGGAGAGTAGCTCAACTTTCTGCCACATGAACAACAACCCCCCCCTCCCCGTTAGATCCCCATTGCATTCTATGCAGCCTCTGGATGCAGAGGGGAAGCAGAGCAAAGCAACATAAGCTGCCCTTCATTCCTCCATACTGTCTTTATGACTGTCTTTACATAGAACTGTAGAAAGCTCTCCCGAATTTTCTCTTTCCAAAGGGGGCGTGTGCACACACGCTCACATTTTCGGCAAACCGGTCGTTAAGGTATGTGGAGCCCACCTCTGCTGCTACAGGGTCATCAGGGCCAATTCCTGACCCCTTCATTGACATTTGTGGTAGCCTTTCCACCCACGGGGAAAATCTGAAAATTAATTAAGGTGGGCAAAGGCTGGATGTACTGGTTCTTATGGTCATTGGATTGTGGCAGTTATGACTCTAATGCGGAAGCAGGATCAAACAGCAGGATCAGTGGTGGGATTCAAATTTTTTTACTAGTGGTTCTGTGGGTGTGGCTTGGTGGGCGTGGCAGGGGAAGGATAGTGTAAAATCTCCAGTCAGAGGTGGGATTTGCCAGTTCTCCAAACGACTCAAAATTTCCGCTACTGGTTCTCCAGAACTGGTCAGAACCTGCTGAATACCACCTCTGGTACAAGTGCTTAGCGGTTACTGTTACTAACTATATTCCTCTCCTCTCTCTCTCTCTCTCTCTCTGCCCAGCGCTGTGGTTCTTGATGGGAAAATTTACACCACTGGTGGAATTGTCAGCAGCGAAGGCCCCGCCCTAGGAAATATGGAAGCTTACGACCCCGCCACCAACACGTGGACGCTGCTTCCCAATATGCCATGCCCGGTGTTCCGGCACGGCTGCGTAGTCATTAAAAAGTACATTCAAAGCGGTTGACGCCATTAAAAACTTGGCTTTCGCCTGCTGAAAGCAAGCGAAATGAACGATCCTGCAGAGAGAAATCGGGAGAGACACCAAAAGAACATCTGGTCAAAAGTTATGACTAATCTCTACGCTGAATGTAGAAAACCACCCTCATTTTTTGATGAACCATGAGCAGAGACTGCACACAGTGGACAAGAGGAGGATTTAACACATGTGGGCCACTAGGTGTCACTGTGGTGTTCGCTACAGACATGGGCTTTTGTGTACCCAGGTGCAATAGCATTGTTGTTTCAAAGAGGGGAATGAAAGGAACAGTGTGCATTCTACTCACTGAGAGCAAATTCACTTGTTGAAGTTAGGGTTTGGCTTTGGCTTTGCTGCTACGTATTAAGCATTGGGTGGGGGTGGGAGGGGCTACATGAAATGAAGGGCAAAGTGTCCTTATCACTTTGATGGCTACCTTTTTATTTTTAAACCAACGTACACTTTTCAAACAGTGATCAAGAGTAAACGTCCCTCGCCGAACACCAACGGAGGTCAGTCTTCCATCAAAGCCAATGTTTATTACGGCTCTTGAGAGCAAAGCTAACAAAGCATAGAGGTGTGCCTGTTCGTCTCCTAGCATTCCACGTCCTTTGAATGAAAAGGTTTTCTGAAACTGTGCCCCAATGTGAAAGGTCTGGTCACAGGAGGGGCCTGCTTCTGCCCTACGGCTGGCTTTTTTTTTTTTTCCCTACCGTATGAACAAAAGTTACAGCTACCTATCTGTAAAACAAGAGGCATCTAGGAGCTTTTTATTAAACTTGTATTTTCTCTGTTCAGAGATTAAAATCGAAGAGTTCTCCATTGGGTTTCCTATTTTAAGCCAGTGATTTGAGGCTGGGGGGGGGGAGGTTGTGTTGTGATTGTCACAGAGTGCTAATCCACTAGCCAGAACATATAGGTCACTGTCTATATTTTTGTCAAATGAATCTTTAAAAAAAAAAGTCCTATTTTTTCAAATTCTCTTTGCCCCTTCCCTTTGCCAAATGTACGTTAAGAGTCTTAGGAAAAGTTTTCTCTGCTCAAGAGGCTTCAGCAGCTGCATCGGAAAGAAGCAACAGGTTTGGCAGCTTCTTGCAAGCATTTAACAATAATAATGGAGGGAGCAGCCTGTTAAATCCTCCCTTTAGCAAGACAGTGTGGGGAAACGGTTCCTCTGTAGAGTTGTAAGTATATACACAGCAGGGCTATATTTTTCTATGTATATTAAAATATTGTACATTCAGAGAAGCGTGATGTGAACAATTCTTTATAAAGTTGTAAATGGAGCAGATCGGATGGCTGGCAGCTGGGACAACAGGGTTGCAATGGTAACAACAAACATATTATGCTTAATCCTGTTCAAGGGAGATTATGGTTGATTTTTTTTGCAGCAACTGGAGTGGGAACAACAGTCACTCTTTGTTTGCTGAACTTCATCACGGACATTATTAAGATCTTTTTTTTTTTTCCCAAGTGAAGTATACAATGCCAGATACTGTAGGGTGAAAAGGGAAACCTCAAGTTCGTTTGCTTTTTCCATAGCAGACATCAATTTTGTCCATAAGGGGATGTGATCTTTTAAGTCACTACAAACTGAATGGAACGGGGGAAGAGAGGGCCACTGGCCATGAACAGCCTATTTTTTCAACTTTTCAGATGTTCCCGTGGTGACACTCCATCCTTCTTCCTTTCTTTTCTTTTTTTTAACGTTCCTCTGTTCCAGGTAATTGATCACCATGATAGGGACATTACTATGGCATCAAAATGCTATTAGGGTGATAGATGGTTTCCAGCAGCATTCTTAGAGCAGGGGTTAACATGGGCTGTCACCTTTGTACCTGAGCACATCCACCTGGGAGCAAATTCTACGGATCTCAGTCTGCCTCTTCCAAGTGGGCTTTGGATCATAGCCTTACTCTGATTTGTAGGAAGTCAGAGGACTGCAGCCAATGCCTTCACGATTTTGATACCAAACATGTTTTCTTTTTAAATTGGGACACTTTGGATAACTATATTAGAGATGGCTGGCCAATCACACTAAAATTATTTTGGTAAATATCAATTTTTAGAAAGCAGATATTACTATTAAATTTGTACCTTGCCATATCTCAAAACAATTGCTCTTATAGGCGGCAAAATGACATCTGTCCCATGGCATAGAGGATAGCATTCAAACTTATTATGCAGCTGTTACTAATTATTTAAAGGAACTAAGTCACGCAAAGCTTTTATTTTCTTTTTGTCAACTGTGATGAAAGCGTAAATTTGAAAAATTGGCACAAAAATTCCTCACTGCCTGGGGCAGGCTGAGTTTTATGATATTGGTGTCTTTCTACCTCCAAAGGAGGTGCTAACGTGTAAGCCTTGCTAAGTATTCAACATCTCCAAATTTACCTTCTTTTTTTCCTCACACTGGAGCAAAACTGGCTATTTCCGTGCATACTAAAAACAGGGTTGTCTGTAATTATATTGTATATATGTTTACTGTTCAATTCTTGTTAAAATAAATCTATTTCTAGATCTAGATTGAGCATTAAGTGGATTTTTTTGAAGTAAGTGGCATTATGTTTATCAAGTTAGCTTCTAGATGCGGAAGCCAAATGTTTGTATTTTGGGAAGATTAATCCAAATAATATTTCATTAAATATTTAAGGTATGTTTAACCATCTTTTCATGTCAACATATCATACTGTATTGTGCGATCAGTTTGAAACCACTTGTGTCTTTTAATAAAATATTTTAATCTCAGAAAAGGCCCACACAAAGGAGAGAGCACCAAGAGTGAACCAAGAGCATCAGTAAGAAATAAAACACATTCAATTGCCTGAGTTCATTTTTAATCAGTTTACTATATCCCAGCAATTGATTCTCACAAAGACAACTCTGATTTATCTATTTTAACAGATGTCTGCACAACACTACATGTTTTGAGATCTCAATCAGCAATCAATGAAATGTTTTTGTTTCTCCACAGCAGCTCAATCTGGACAAAGGAAATCAGTTTGGTTACAACTCTGTTCTTGAACAATCCACAAAGTGCTTTCATGATTATATGTCAGAGGTGGGGAACTATGGCTCTTTTATGACTTGTGGACTTCCACTCCCAGAAAAATCACCTAATTGATTTCCCTATCCTTTGCCTGTACGGATGTTGCCCTTTGATCTGGTGCTGCCTTGTGGTACTGGGGTACAATCATTGGGGCATGGTTGCAGCATGGGCGGAATATTCGGACTGTGGCGGATATGGAATTTGGCACTTTGAAATATGATGTCATTGTCATCGGTAGGGGCTCAAGTTGAACCAACAGACTATTCTCCCTGCTTAATATGGACATTCATAAATATATAGCATACATTTTATATCAAATATGTATTTCATGAAAACACTTTGGTGTCCATATTACTAGTTATTACTAGCTGTGTTCATTTGATAAACTGAGTCACAATGATGCCTTTATTCAAATCATATAACACACTGAATCTTAATTGCACAGGGTGGGTTAATGCAACAATCAAGACTTGTGTTTATTAGCTGGTTTGTGGGAGAGCATCTAATAATGTTCATTGTAGCGAGACCTTCCAATAAAAATGCTGCCCGCCCAATACCAAATTAGAAAATCTGGATGACCAGTAATAGCCTAAACAGCTTTTTAAAAACTAACAATGCAAAAATAATAACAAAATTATAAAAGGGAGAAAAAATAGAAGAAACAAAAACATTAGATGCATATTTACAGATATACATATTTCAATAAACCGATGCCATAATTCATAGCAGATATCCATAGTTGATCTATAATAATTAGATGAATGGTTTGGAGCCATATATTTGTCTTTCTAGTGCTGAACAGTCAGCACTTTCCAAATGGCCAGCAGAGTTAAGGCTCATTTGGCCTCAGGTGTTTCAGAGACCAATATCTAAATCTTCTGAGGGCATAAACTGGCCTCCGGTTTTGGAAGCAACTTTATCTTGGTCTTCATTTTAAAGCAGAAGACGGACATATAGAGCGAGCGAGAGGGAAAGAAGGATCATGAGAGAATATATATCAATTCAATACATATCTGCTGACTTTCTGATTTAACAACTTTTCACAGATCTCCTGATGCAGACAAAATATATACATTTATCTCTTAGCTTTAAAATCAGGTATAATGTCAAAGGGATTGAACAAAAAGGTGATGTACGGGGAGATATCAGACATAACAGTTTATGCTTCCGTCCTGTGGTACACAGCCATGATTGTAAAATTTAAATCTAGCTTCAAAGCAATTTATATAGCTTTTTTACTTTTATAAAAGAACATATAACAGTTACTTTTGTGATGCTTAGCATATCTTCCAGTTCTATAATGTTCCTTTATTATATTATTTTGTGTGTCAGTGTTCTAAAAGATAAAATAATAAAATAATAATAATCAGATTATCAAAGTGTCAGCAACACCTGAAGATTTTGAATTCAGCTCTTTGCAAGCCAATTGCAGAGAAAAGTTATGCATTTTTAATTCTAGTGACATAATAGGGTTGGATCCAAACATAGGCATACTGATCCATGAAAATCAATAGGATTTCAGTTAATGAGAGCTAAATCAAACTTCACTGATTTCAAAGAATAGAAATGAAACATTGGACATTGATATTCTGGGAATTAGGAAACTTAAAAAACTGGGATGAGTCCCTTCAAATCTGAATAGTACCAAGTGTCAACCTTGTGGACGTGTAAATTGCAATTAAAAATGGAGTATCAAAAGGTATCAAAGTCTATGTTCACGTACCTCTCCACACACCAACACAAGGATCTCAATTTAAGACAAACACAAGCTAATGAATATTACAGTGATCCAAGTCTATGTTCCAATTAGAAAGAGGAAATGGACCAGTTCTGTGATTATTTGCAATACTTGTTGACTAAATACCAAAAAATATATCACACTAATTATAGGAGACTGGAATACTGAAGTCAGAAATAGAATGGCATCTGGAATAATGTTGGCCTTGGTGCATGAAATGAATTAGAAAACAGATCAACAATTTTCCTACTTTGTTGCTCAGCAACTTTTTCTAATTTATATCTTCAACTATTCTATTTTTTCTTTAGTTTCTCCTTCAGTTTTGATCCTTCCTTAAATTCAGGAATTTCTTAGCCTGGTCCTCCTCCCTTATGTGGTCCTTTTGAAATCCTTTCCAAAGACCCTAGAAACATCAGGGTAAGACTGTGAGATCAGGAGAGAGTTGGAAGGCAATAATACCCTTAAAGCACCAAAGGAGCTTTGCTGATACTTTGGTTTCTTCCTTTATTCCATAGATTAACTGAAACTTAAAAAAAAAAACATACTAAACTTTCTGTGAATTTGGAATTATCTGAATTTCAGATAACCTATTTGTGTCTCCTCCATTTTTCACTTTAAAAGTTTGTTATTTGGTTCATTGCAGTCAGATGTTCAAACTGGATCTGGACTCACCTATTGGGTCCTTCCCAAGGACCTGGGATAGGCAGATGTTGATATTTGATGGTGTTAGAAGAAGTATCATTGCAGGATGTAAACTGTTCCAAGTAAAGCTGCCTTTTGCAATTGACTGATCAATTATCAATGCTAATGGTGTTCAAGTGGTGCTCCCAGGTGTGGGATTCTGCCAATTCGCACCTATTCGCTAGAACCTTTTGTTAACATTCTAAGCATTTCGGAGAATCAGTTGTTAGAAGGAATTACTGGCCTAATCCTGTAAGGAAGGCAGGAAGGAAACATTCTGGGGTTGCTTACAGAAACTGCCTCTCCGTTAACCCTTATTATATTCTTGGCAGGACTAGACTTCCTGTCTCAGGAACGTTCTGGAGCTGCTGTTTTTTCCCCTCCTTTGCTGGTACTTTGCTAGTGTGGAGTGACCATTCAAAGTTACAATGGCACTGAAATAGTGACTTATGACCATTTTTCACACTTACGACTGTTGCAGCATCCCCACAGTCATGAGAGGCCAGGCAAGGAGATGCGTGCCTCAATGTGAGTGATATTGAGTTGGCCATGCCCAGCCAATAACATGACCACCAAGTCACGCCCACCACCTAAGCCACGCCACCTAAGCTACAGAACCAGTTGTTTTAAAAATTGAATCCCACCCCTGGGTGCTCCAAATGTTTTGATTTGCACCCAAGATGTCTATTACTATTGGTACTCTGTTTTCTTTCGTCATCATTCTGGCCATTGTCTATCCATTTCAGGATGTAAGCCTCTGTGCTATGCTGTCCCACTCTCTCTCTCTCTCTCTCTCTCTCTCACACACACACACACACAAACTGAGATTTAATGAGCTTATTAATATTCCTAAGTAACTAACTTCCCCCCCCCAAAAAAAAAGAACTGTCCCAATTAAGTCCAGCCATGAGAAGACCAATACTGGTCCATGCACTCTCTTCAACAGTCTATCTTCACTTTAGCTTGTACCATTCTATGGTCACTTGCAACATTAGAGCGATTGATGCAATACAATTCCAGAATATGCTTTTATCACTTGGCATGATATAGTCAACTTCGCTTGTGTACCCATGTCCATTTTCTGTGAGCCTTTTTCTTATGAGTTCATGATATAAAGTTCCTCTCCTTCAGCAAAATCTGTCCCTGACGGACAGGAACTTCTGCTTTCTTTTCGCATTAGCACTTAGCACTAGCACTTCGACTTGTACACAACTTTATAGTGCTTTACAGTCCTCTCTAAGCAGTTTACAGAGTCAGCCTATTGCCCCCAACAATCTGGGTCCCCATTTTACCCACCTCAGAAGGATGGAAGGCTGAGTCAACCTTGAACCCGGTGAGATTCGAACTGCCAAATTGCAGGCAGTCGGTTGTCAACAGAAGTAGCCTGCGGTACTGCACTCCAACCACTGCGCCATCGAGGCTCTCTTTTACTACAATTATTCAAATTCTGTTTGCAGGATCTTTGTATTTTGTGATTTTTCTCCTGTTCTTCTTAATTCTGCCTTTATACACATTTGCTCTTAAGGCTTGGTCATGCAGTTTTGTCTCTTCAGCTTTCCTGTTCTCAAGCATTGCAGGATCTTGTTACTATCTACTTTGCATGCTGTTTTTTTTTTAATATAATGGCCATGTAATACTTTATCTTTCCATATCCCTTTTCTGTTCTTCATTTGGTCATTCTTGTAAGCCACTTTGGTCTCTCTAAGCCTTCCTGGTGTTCTAGCTTCAGTGTATTTTCTTTACTACTCTTCAGATATTCTTCCAATGCTGCTCTTCTTCTTCTTCTTCTTCTTCTTCTTCTTCTTCTTCTTCTTCTTCTTCTTCTTCTTCTTCTTCTTCTTCTTCTTCTTCTTCTTCTTCTTCTTCTTCTATCTTCTATCTTCTATCTTCTATCTTCTATCTTCTATCTTCTATCTTCTATCTTCTGAGCTACTTGCAATGTTCCTTACCCATTCATTTTCTTGGTAAGTAGAGTCTGTCAACATTGCTGAATGGATGAAGAGCATGGATCATTTTCATTATCTATCTGGTGGATAGCCAGGGCCTTTAGTTCTAGAGTCCAGCCCACTGTTTTGTATCTAATGACTGAAATTTCCCTGGCACTGATTGCCTTGATGGTACTTCCTCCACAGAATTTGGACTTTAGGATCTTCTTCACTCTCTTCATGAATTCACCTCTAACATTTTTCTTGACTTTAGTGTGCTTGATGTTATCACCTTGAAGAATGCTTAGGTATTTGTAGTGAACCTCTTCATCTAGGCTCTTGATGTTATTTCTTAGGGGATGTTGATTCTTCTTCAGTTTTCACTATGTTTCCCCGTTTGATGGTGAGGGTGACCCTTTGTCCAGTCGAAACTCTACTACAATATCTTGGTTGTATACACAGACAGTGTCCAGCTGTTATTCTATTTCAGATGGGCTTTTTCCATGCAGCTTTAGATTGCCCCTCTAGATGAGATGGGGTAGTCTGGCAGATGTTTTTGATGTTTGAGAGACATGGCCTGAGTTATTCAGTATTTTTGACAGAGGAATCAGTGCAATGACAAATAGTAATGGTGATAAAAATCTCCCTGAAATATTCCTCTCTTGATATTATCCTCTCTCATTCACCATTGATTCGTAATATCTTCCATTCTGCCATACATCATGGGCAAAGCATCTGCTGTTTCTATTGACTTGTGTTATTTCTAGACAGTTGAATATCCAATCATGGCATGGACTCTGGTTTTGCTTTTCTTGCAGTTTTCCAGAATCATCTTGTCAATCAGTTTCCTTTCTCCTCAGATGGAAAGAGCTTGTTTTCAGCTAGACCTTTGGATTGTATCAGTTACCACACTTTAGCAATTTGACAGTTGTTGGTAAGCAAGTAATTGGCCAGTATTTGCCAGGTGCTCCCCTTTTGCTGGTTTTTCAACCAAAAACCATGCAGTTCATCTTCACCTGGTGCTGATCAATTCTTGATCTTCTTTGGGTTTTTTTTTAACCACCATTTCTGTCGCTGTTACAAATTCTTGCATTCTAGCCTTTTTTTTAATTTTATATCCACCTCCTTTAGGTACGGATTACAGATAATCAGAGTTGGAAGGGACCTTGTAGGTCATCTAGTCCAACCCCCCCACCCACCCAAGCAGGACACCCTACATCATTTCTGACCAATGGCAGTCCAATCTCTTCTTGAAAGTTCCATAACTTCCGAGGGCAACTTCTGTTCCATTGGTTGATTGTTCTCACTGTCAGAAAGTTTCTCCTTATTTCCAGGTTAAATCTCTCCTTATTCAGTTCCCATCCATTATTCCTTGTCTGGCCTTTGGGTGCTTTAGAAAATAGCTTGACCCCTTCCTCTCTGTGGCAGCCCCTCAAATATTGGAAGGCCGCTATCATGTCTCCCCTGGTCTTTCTCTTCACTAGACCAGCCATGTCCAGTTCCTGTAACCATTCTTCATATGTTTTAGTCTCCAGTCCCCTAATCATCCTGGTTGCTCTTCTCTGTACTTTTTCTAGAGTCTCAACATCTTTTTTATAATGTGGTGACCAAAACTGGATGCAGTACTCTAGGTATGGTCTTACTAAGGCTTTATAGAGTGGTATTAGTACCTCACTTGATCTTAATTGTATCCCTCTGTTAATGCAATTTAGGATTGCATTAGCTTTTTTGGTGGCTGCTGCACACTGCTGGCTCATATTTAGCTGGTTGTCCAGTAAGACTCCAAGATCCCTCTCACAGTTACACTGTTGTTTTATTCTATTTCTTTGGATTATCCCATGTCTGCATCCAGAATTGCACTGTGTCTTCCTTGTCAAGTGTTGATTGATTTGATGCAATCTCTCAATTGATGGGTTGGTAAAAAATGTTTCTGATTGGATTGAAACTGGAGAGTTTGCCTGTAATGTGAAATTGGAACTCCATTCTGCTGATCTTCTTGGCTATAGCTGTTATTTGCTGCTTTATTATTTCTGATTATTCCTTGATCTTGCTTGTTTTTAGGTGGTATTTCTTGATCCAGTATTATTTGGTCTTGTTCTTCAGGTTCTATTCTTTCGTTTGTTCTAGCCTGCTTGCATCTGATCACAACCTGCTGATCTTATTTTCCATCCCAATCTTCCATTTTGATAGTGTACCATTTTAATGATTTTTCCTCTTTATTGATTTTGCATCCAAGATATTTAGTTATAACTGCAGCTATGCTGTATATTAGTTGGATGTTTCTTCAGTGAGCTGATGTTTATATTTGCTATTACAGTATTGGCGTCTTTCAATGCTCTTGCTGTTTCTTTGGAATCTCTTTGGAGGGTTCAATGCAGGCAACTTTATTTTGTGTTTTTGTAAGATGCTTAGTGATTCTTTGTTTCAATTCTTCTACCACTTTTATTAGAGAGCTTTGTTGTTTCTGAGGTAAAGAATAGGATCCTGGTTTCTGAATGTAAATAATATAATAGCTGGATGACTTCTTCTACTGTCAACTCGGTCTTGGCTTGCCTTTACAATTTGAGTTACTTCTGCTAAGGTTGCTGTCCTTGGTGACTCAGTCAGAAGCCATGAGATCTGGACATTTTCCACTAGATGTCCGGGAACTCCAAAACCCAGCACAGTTTCTGAAACCCAGGCACTGACTGAGCTGGTATGCTCTTAAAAGATTGATAATTAAAATTATGTCTCACGCTATTTTTACTGTTTGTCTGGCTCCTTTAGTGAGGAGGAGGTTAGGTATTTGGCCAGATGGAACATATTAACTTGGGTGGATATTGCCCAAAGGATTCTTGATGTTTGAGAGACATGACCACCTGGGTGGTGTTGAGATCTTCTTTCTTAACATCCCAGATACTCAGGACAGAAACTTGCAGGACACAATCACCTGCATCACATTCAAATTGCTGGAAGCCTTTTCCTCGCTTTGATCTCCAGACAAGAAAGGGGATACCAAAAGCAATTTCTTCAGGAGCGTTATTGGTGGTGAAAGAGAATTTTCATCATAAAGGTAGTCATGTTATTAATTTCAAATGGTATGAAATTTGGACCAATTGCCACTGTTGTTGTTAAATGAAGAGGTGCAAAATGTGATGCCGCATGACTGCATCTCTTAGCCACAGCCATCTAGCCGGTCCTGGTTGTCTTTGGTTGGATTAAGCCATAAGCAGAGGGAGTCCCAAAAAAGAATACAGGCGTCTTTGAATTCACTGAAATAGATTAAAAAGAAGTAGGTTAGAATCACATTAGTACAATCCTGTATTTGAGGACTGCATTTGAAGAGAAACCAGATCTTCCTATTTGGAAACTATTTCAATGAAAAAAAACAACTAACACATTAAATTAGGTTGACTCAGCCTTCTATCCTTCTGAGGTGGGTAAAATGAGGACCCAGATTGTTGGGGGCAATAGGCTGACTCTGTAAACTGCTTGGAGAGGGCTGCAAAGCACTATGAAGCGGTATATAAGTCTAAGTGCTATTGCTATTGTTATCTATCGAACAACAATTCTATCCAATTTGCACCAATGTTCCTACTGTCCCTGTCCTATTGTTTCTTTTTTATTTTTATTTCCTTTATTTTTCTTATATGTATCCATTTCATGTATCCATAACTATGTTTATATTTATACTTGTTATCTTATAATTGCTTGACAAAATAAATAAATAAAAAATAAATAAATAAAACTAGCCAAGTTAAAAGAGACAATAATTTAAGCTGATGAATAACTTCTCAGCAAAATTTAGCAGGCAGAATATTAAGTAAGATGTTTTAGTAAGATTTCTCATCACATTGGCCTTTGGAACAATTCAGCCAAGCCTATCAAGACAAACTAAATTCTATTTCTAATGCACAAGATAGTGCATTCTATGTAAAATCTCTTGTTTCCTGGCTGAATTTTAAAACTTAATTATGGGCCATCCTTGGCTCTTCCACATACCTGGTATAGAATTCTGAAGAATTTGAGTCGCAGAAAAATTCATGGAAAAATTAAGAGAGAAATTTTGTCTTCATTTTGTAACTCTCCTATGAGACAACGGCTTCACCAATATAATTATTTCAGGTTTGCTCAATGAACATGGCATTTCATCTTGTCTATGTTGTATTTGGTTAAACATTTTGGATAGGTATACCTGAGAAATCCTGGGAATATTTTTAGACTCTAATTGCTGTCCGTCTTTCTCTCTCTTCATGAACATGGAAGATTTTGCTGTTGTAGCAGAAATGCAGATAGTATCAAAAATGTAAGGTAACCAAGAAACACTCCAATATGAAGTCTTAATTTAGCAACATTTCTAGAAGTTTTCCCATTTAATTCACTGCAATTCATCTTGGACTTTAAATATGAATTTCAGTGGTGCTCTTTGATTTGATTTTTAAAGCTTTCTGAAAGTAGAGGTCCATTCACTTTCAATATAGCTGTCAGTCGAATTGATTTTCCCCAGTCCCTCAAATTGCAAGGAAAACTCTTAATGCAAATCTAATCTCATGACTGCTGAGGCCTACTCATGCCGAAATCAATCACTATATTAAAATGGCAAAGAAATATTGGGACTTGTACTTTAGCTCACTTGTTTTAACAGCAGCAAATATTAAACACTTGGTGTGTGAAAATCTTGGTTCCGAGATAACTGCAACTCCTGATGAGTTTATTTTAAAAGGACAATGGTATTGTGTTAGTTTCTGCATTATTGTTTGTTTTATCCATTTAAAGCTTAAAAAGTATAAACATTACCATTCAGACTCAGAGAAATATTGACCCTATTCAGAATGATGCAAACTACATATATCACAATACTTACTCCATCTCCACTACGATCCATGGTTGGGAATCTTCTTGATTGTGATACAAGTGACCTTGTTGCCCTTGACACCTAGATATTTCAAAAGTATAACCATTGTGCTGCAAAAGAGAATTTATTTTTACTGCCAAATGTTGCATGATGACTTTTCTACAGAATAAAAATATGTAATGTCTTTAAAACTATATCATTTACCTTTTGTATGCAATCAGGAGTTTCTTTTAACTATTTTCTTGCAGAGACTGAAAAGTGTTAAACAAATATTTTAGAATGAAGTAGAGAGTCATCAACTGGAACACATCTATTTATCTCCAAGAAACAGAAGGACAAATCTTACCGTCTTGGTCTTCCCTAGACGTCATCAATTGCCTTCTCCCAAACTCTTACCAGTTCTTTCTTGTTGTTAGTTTCTTTTGAGACCTCCTATAAAAATAAAGTGGTAAAGTACAATTAAAATTTAACTTTTAATGCATTATAAAATCTCTCTTAAAGAGGCTTTTCTAATTTCTTACTATTATGTACGATACTGACAGTCTTCACTCTCCTGATGGCTTTCTGGTACTTTTCATATTTGTCCTTTAGCACCTCATCCTCCCTTTCCTCATTTCTGTCAGCATCTCCTGGAAAAAAAATAACAAAAGAACAAGAACTCGTACAAAATTAAGTTGAAATAAATCACTTTTCTTTTTAGAATAAGCAAAGTTAAAATAAGATAAAATAAGCAAAAAAATAGTAAGAGAACACCTGTCTGATCTTGATGAACACAAATCACTGGGGCCTGATGGATTATATCCCAGAGTTTCAAAGGAGCTGGCAGAGGTCATCTCAGAATCATTGCACCATATCTTTCAAAAATCCTGGAGCATCGGGGAAGTACCAGAGGACTGGAAAAAAAGCTGATGTGGTTCCCATCTTCAAAAAGGGGGGAAAAAAACAGACCCAGGAAACTATAGACCAATCAGCCTAACATCAATACCCGGGAAGATACTGGAAAAGATAATAAAAAACAGATCTGCCAACATCTAGAAACAAGTAAAGTAATTATGAGTTTGTTAAAAACAGATCATGCCAAACCAACCTTATTTCATTCTTCAACATAGTGACTAAATTAGTAGACCAGTGAAATACTGTAGGCATAATATACTTAGATTTAAGCAAGGCATTTGACAAAGTAGACCACAACCTATTTCTTAGTAAGCTAGAAAAATGTGGGATAGATAGCACCACCACCAGATGGACTCACACTGGTTGACAAACCATACTCAACGAGTAGTCCTTAATGGGTCTAAGTCTACATGGAGGAAAGTAAGCAGTGAGGTGCCACAAGGTTCTATCTTAGGCCCAGTATTCTTCAATATCTTCATTAACGACATAGATGAGGAAATAGAAGGGGAACTTACCAAATTTGCAGATGATAGTAAGCTGGCAGGAATAGCTAACACCCAAGGAGATAGGCTCAAGATCCAGATGGATCTTGACACACTGGGCCATATCTAACAAAATGAAATTCAATGTAGAGAAAAGTAAAGTTCTACACTTAGGCAAGAAAAACCAAAAGTACACATACAGACTGGGTGAAACCAGGCTCAATAGCAGTAACTGTGAGAGGAATCTTGGAGTCTTCATGGACAATCAGCTAAATATGAGTCAGCAGTGCAGCAGCAGCATCTAAAAAAGCTAATACAATCAAGATCAAGTGAGGTACTAATACCACTCTATAAAGCCTTAGTAAGACCACATCTAGAGTACTGCATCCAGTTTTGGTCACCACATTATAAAAAAGATGTTGAGACTCTAGAAAAAGTACAGAGAAGAGCAACCAGGATGATTAGGGGACTGGAGGCTAAAACATACAACGAGCGATTGCAGGAATTGCGCTTGGCTAGTCTAGTAAAGAGAAGGACCAGGGGGACATGGTAGCAGTCTTCCAATATTTGAGGGGCTGCCACAGAGAGGAAGGGGTCAAGCTATTGTCTAAAGCACCTGAAGGCCAAACAAGGAATAATGGATGGAAACTGAACAAGGAGAGATTCAACCTGGAAATAAGGAGAAACTTTCTGACAATGAGAACAATCAACCAATGAAACAGCTTGCCCTCGGAAGTTGTGGGAGCGCCATCACTTGAGACTTTCAAGAAGAGATTGGACTGCCATTTGTCAGAAATGGTGTAGGGTCTCCCGCTTGGGCAGGGGGTTGGATTTGATAAACTACAAGGTCCCTTCCAACTCTGATGATCTGTTATCTGAATTAAAACTATTAAAATGTTAAGTTTCACCTCTAGCCAGCTGCATGGTTAGCTGAAGCTGCCTTTAGTTGCTCTGCTGATAGTGATGTTTTAATGGCATCTTCTTCCAAGATAAACTTTGCTGTACAAACAATTGACAGTGCCTCCAAGATAGTATTGATGACAACATGGTCTGAAGCTAAGATCCTCCCATCTCCAGTTTAGTGTAAAGGGATTCTGGGCCTCGTAACTACTAGTTGTATGGATTTTATGCAGCTGTTTGTAAATTGTCAAGACTTCCTATGGAGTCAGCAGTATAAAAATGCTATTAAATCAGTCAGCCTGAGCCAGATTCTATCCATCTTTCCTCCGATACAGTTCTCAGAGAAGACATTGCTACATCTACTGTTCTGGTTCCATTGTTGTATATAGTGAAGTTAAATTGACAAGCAACATAAGATTCAATCTCAGCTTCTTCATTTAGAGAAGGGGTCTTCAAACTTGACAGCTTTAAAACTTGTGGACTTCAACTCCCAGAATTCCTCCAACAGTCACGTTAGCTCAGGAATTCTGCCCGCAAGTCTTAAACTTGCCAAGTTTGAAGACCCTTGATTTAGAGCCAAACACTCAGTAAGGACTTTCACCATATCCCTGGCACATCCCAGAGCTTTGCACTTGGTTTGCTCAGTGTATCAGTGATCCTACGTCCAAAACTGAGGGATGACCTCCCCTCGGCAGCTTCATGTACTCAAGTGAGCAGCCACTGGATGACTTTTTCTCCCCTCCCTTATTTCCAGTAATTGGTACCACCCACTCAGGAAGTAGCCAAATCATTACAAGTTGCTCTCAACTTTCTACCCTTGTAAGCATCCAGGATGTTTTGGTGAAAAATACTGAAGCCCCTAGAAATGTAAAGGACCCAAGAGAAGTGCACTTCCCCCACCATCCACCAGGGGCAACCAGTACTCCTTCTGCCCAAGTCTTGAGCTTCACCACTTTTTCAACAATTTCCCAAAAGAAATTGCCAAAAAAGCAGATAGAATTTTGAATCCTGAACTAATCCTAGACTTACAAAATAAACAAACAAACAACCAAAAAGATCTCTTACCTCAAAGAGGAGTTTCCACACATAATAGAAGAATGTATCCATCCCTAATGCCCTAAACTAAACTAATCTTAAACTAAATATATTAATATATTATATAAATAAATAAATTGAAGTAAATATAAGTAAATATAAATAAGTAAATAAATAAATATTGTAGGTAAAGTAATCTAAGTAAATAAGTAGATTAAATAAGATAAATAAGAAAATAAGCAAGCAAATAAATAGTGAAAAGTTAAATAAAGCTAAATATATTAAAAATAATAAATATAAGTAAATATAACAAATAAATATTGTGTGTAAAGTAATCTAAATAAACAAGTAGGTTAAATAAGGTAATACTGAAAAAGTTAAAGCCAAAACCTGATCTAAAGCTACCACGACTGAACATGCACACAGAGTAAAACTTGTCAATGAGCAACTTTCATTCAATCCACCCAAAGATTTTATTTTTTCCCCTCCTTTGTGAGCTCATCTACCTGTCATCATGAAAGATGACCTCACAAAGTGAAAGCAAAGCAAACTGATGGGCTGAATGAATGCTGCTCAGAGTTTTATTTGTTTTCCAATATTTCAATATTTTTCAATATTGGTCAAATATTTGTATTTTGGTCAGTAAAAAGTCCTGTTGGACTTTCTATTTGGTGGCATCGGAGGATTCAACAAGAAAAAATGACATAGAAAAATTACTGCCACTGAAGAAAGCAGGGAGATCTCTGGAAAATATGCACAAATGGTGCAGAGGAGAGTATTGGAGAGATTTCTGTAGACTACAGTAGGGGTCTTGCTCCACCATACTGTACTTGTTTTAAACACAGTATTCAAACTGAATTCAGCAACAGCCCTTTATTTTCTGCCTGAGCTGTTGATATACAAACTGCAATATGTTGCATGGCCAATATTTACTGTGAAATGGTGCATTTTTCTTCCTGTTTTTCTGTTCACAGTGGAGCCTTTTTGATGATCAGAATCAGTGACAGAAAATCTATGACGTTTAGGGAGAACATTTAAACAGAAAGCATTCCTAGGATAAGCTGGGTCATAATGATGTCATTATTTAATCCATACAACACACTGAATCTTAATTACAGAGGGTGGGTTTATGCAACAATCTAGACGTGTTTATTAGCTAGATTATGGGACAAAGGTGACACCAAAATAGGGAAAGCTGGATGACCAATAGCCTGAATTGTTTTTTTAAATTATTATTAACGGAATGCAAAAAACAAAGGAAAATACACAAATTTAAAAATTTAAAAAGGTAAAAGAGAAGAAACAAACACACAAGATGTATATTTACCAACAATAAAGTGATGCCATAGTTCATTACAGACTTATAGTAATCAATTTTGGGGGTCATATTTGCATTTCTGGAGCTAAACAGTAAGTCTTTTGATTCTATTTTCTTTGCCAAAAAGTAAAAAATAAAGTGTTAACTTCAGTGCATCTCCAATAACAAATAAAATAATCTCAAAACATCATTTGTTATAGAAAAAGGCTATCATCTAAAAAAATCAAACTGTTGCATATTTTTTTAAAAAAATATTATTGGTTAAGCTATGCAAGCAAAGCAAAAAAATAATAATTATATGTATATAGCTAAAGAACTTTAAAATATTAAAAAGCAAAACAAAAGGGAATTTTAAGATAAATCAAAAGAACGTTTCAGAAGCAACTTTCCCTTTTTTCAGACCCCATTTTCCCCAGCTACTAATTGTTACCAGTATATTTTAATCCTACTTTGGATATTAACTCATATCTGTTTGGATCACATTAATCATTATTACTAATGAAACCAGTTCCCCTGTGCACTTTCTCCTTCATACAGAAGCATAATTGAAATCTGAGAATAAAGAACATTTCCCCCAAACTTATGCTGTTACAGCTTGAGATAGCAGTAGCTTTCTTCTCTCTCTCTCACTTCCAGACCAGTTCAGGGCTACAAAAAATGATATGACAATGTCAAATGTAACAAAGCAATTAAGTTCATAGCATATTGTCAGCAATAAATCAGTGGGACTTCTTGGTTTTGGTTTGCTTTTTTACTTCCAAAAAGTCATCTCCCCTCATTTTCTGTTTGCAGAGTACAAGGTATTGGTCTGCTTTTCCTCAAATTTGGGGATGCAAAGCCTAAAAGAGATGGTGGCTAACTGTTTCCAGTTCCTCTATTGCTTTGAGGGGAAAAGTGCTGCCTCTGTTCTCTGCTACCTTTAACAGGGTTAGTTTAGGTCTGCAGTGAAAGGCCTTCCTTGTCCATTGATTTAAGAAGAGCCTCTGTACACTACAGTGGGAAGATTGGATTGGCTGTGCTTTTCTACCTTGTTTTGTGGTCCAAGTAGATAAAAAGGGGGTGAAAGACGAAGAAGGAAGCCCAGAATAGCCCATATAAGTTAGGAATGTTTGCTTTCCTTTTCCCTTCCCACTCCGTTCTTTTCTGAGCTCATTGTGG
Source organism: Hydrophis major (assembly GCA_033807585.1). Classification (NCBI taxonomy): domain Eukaryota; kingdom Metazoa; phylum Chordata; class Lepidosauria; order Squamata; family Elapidae; genus Hydrophis; species Hydrophis major. Next base: position 247,482,980 of record CM066328.1, on the reverse strand, counting down.
CCTCAGTCATTTCCCTAACCTTCGCCCACACTTGGATGTTGCCAGAGGTGGTATTCAGCAGGTTCTGACCAGCTCTGGAGAACCGGTAGAGGAAATTTTGAGTAGTTCAGAGAACCGGCAAATCCCACCTCTCACTGGCCCCGCCCCCATCTATTTTCTGCCTCCCGAATCCCAGCTGATTGGCTGGGTCTTCTTTGGTTGCCCTGCACAGGAGAACAGAGCTGGAAAGCAGGTTAGTGGGGTGGGGAAAGACTGGAGATTTTGCAGTAACCTTACCCTGCCACGCCCACCAAGCCACGCCCACAGAACCAGTAGTAAAAAAAAATGAATCCCACCACTGGATCTTGCCGTTCAGTCATGGCTGGTGATGGCTTGTGGTATCAACAAAGTGGTTACAGAATTGTGCTGGATATGGAATTTGGTACTTTGAAATATGATGTTATTGTCATTGGTGGGGGCTCAAGTTGAACCAAGTGATTATTCCCCCTCCTGCTTAAAACAGACATTCATAAACATATAACATGCATGTTATATGAAATATGTATAATAGTATATCAGACTTGTGGACTTCAACTCCCAAAATCGAACTCATGGCTGGCTCAGGAATTCTGGGAGTTGAACTCCACGTCAAAAAAGGGCCATAATTCCCCCACCATGATTTAAAGAAATGATTGATGTGGCCCAGGGAAATATCATTGCAACATGGATGGATTGAACAAGAGATTTAATACCGGTAGTCAAGGTTAAATAATGATCTAAGTGATTGTGTTCTTCACTTTTGATCCTTGGGTGGAATGAACTTTATTCAGGCATGTTTGAACTTGCTTTCCCCTTGGCTCTTCTTTGAGTGAAACCGTTGGGTCAAACCTTTTCACAGCTCCTTTTTCCACTATTAGCAACAAATAAGGTTACTCTGAGCCAGTTTACAAGATGAAGAAATGGGAGTTGTCATTCCTCTTGTGAAATGTTCCTGCTTTCGTGGTTGCTGGCAGCTACAAAAGTGCCACTCAATATAGAAAGCAGGACAGGATTTGCCATAAAAAACTACATTTACCTATTTTCTTAACCAGAAACGAGCTAAAGAACTACCACTGCTTTGCGGAGGGGTGCGTGTCCTAGAGCAGGGGTGTCAAACTTGCGGCATCACGGCAGTGTCACGTGACATATCGGGACTTCTCCCCCACTTGCTAAACCAGGCGTGGGCACGGCCAGCGCGTGACACATCTGGCCCGCTGCTCGCGAGTTTTGACAGCCCTGCCCTAGAGCAATGACAAACTAATCCTCTCTCGGCTCCTGTACTGACTGAATTTAGCCCTGCAAGTTGACAGTTTACTGATTCAGCTTCCCTACCAGAAAAATAAGCTTACACTATTTCAATTGCATAACTAAATAATCTACGTCTATGGAGATTCTCGAACATCCAGGTCCGGGTTGTCCCAAAGGTGCCTTTTTTTCAAGAGGCAACTGGACTTTTTGGTTTTCCTTTGGAGATGTTTCGCTTCTCATCCAAGAAGCTTCTTCAGCTTCTACAGCAAGATCCTCCTTAACTGAACTCCATAAACCCGCCAGGGTCCTCTTCTACGTGCAAGCAGCTAATTCAGCATATGCTGACTCCAAATGTTAGATTCACCACAGCCCCGTGGCTCAGAATGTCCCCTGAAGAGAAGAGGTAGCAGCACCATAGAGTAGACAGCCAAAGTTAACAGAACAGGGCTGCCTGCACATTAAGGAACTCTGCTTTCTACAGCTTTAAGAAGTGAAGGGGATTCAGAAGCTACAACTGGAAGGGAAGGCAATAGCGTGGGGAGTTCTTAGGGCCCCTAAAGTGGCTCATGTTATATCACCACTTCATTAACTGCACTGGGTGCTGGTCTGTTTCCAGGTACAATTCAAGGCGTTTGTCATTATCTACATAGCATGAGTCCAGTCTACTTGAGGAACTGTCTCTTCCTGATGGGAATTGGTCTGTCCCGTCTGCCTTGGCCTAGGGGGCAAATTGTAGCTCCTGTCAAAGAATTTTGACTGGCAGGATCCAGGAGAACCTTCTCTGTCGACTGGAACCTCTTACACCCTGAGGTGAGATGGGCTGCTACCCTCCTAATGTTTTGAAAGAGCCGCAAAACTCGAGGTGGTGACTAATTAAAATTCAACACCACCTTCCCCCCCTCCCTCAGCTTCCTTCTTTGCCATTTTGTCTCCTTGATTTTTATCCTTTGATGTTTCTATTTGCTATGTTTTTTATAATGGATGATCTTAATGTTTTTCAATATTTTTATGTTGTAAAGCGCCGAGAGTTGTTGGATATGAGATGGGCAGTAAATACATTTTATGAATGAATAAATGAAAGAATGAATCTCTGCGTGAAAATTGTTCCTAATGGAATACATCAGGATATAAAACTAGAGCAACTTTAGTTACAAAAACTAAGGAGTGCTCAGTAGATATGTGCCTCAGTAGGAGATACTTTTACTTTTTCCCAAGCTAGTTGGGGAAGGGAATGGGAAAGAATGGTACATCTAAGTCCACCTTTGTGACCCAAAGCTGGATCTATGGCTCCCCATTAACAAGAGGGTTTTCTTTTGCCAGAGCAACAGCCAATTTGAGTGAACCTACCTATCAATGTACATCTAAAATGAAAACATAACCATTATCAAAACAATCAAGAGACTCAGGAGTTTTACTTGTCCTCTTTATTCAAGTATTTCACAGCAGTTATATTACAAATTACAGTAATATATTCAAAATATCCAGAATTTTAAAAAAAATTAAATAATTTACTTAACTAATGCAAATAAAGTCAAGATGCAAAAAGCATAACACAATTCTCTGAATACAACTTATAGGATCCAAGATTTATTATAGCTGATGAAGTAAATCTTATTTTATCAAAAAACAGACACACATGAATAACCCAAAAGACATCCCCACTTCTGAAGTAAACAAATGTACAATACAGAAAAAAGCAGGTACAAGCTCCGATTCAAGCTTAATGTTGAATTTATATAAAAGGGAGAGAATTATGAGTTGCTGCACATATCCAAATATGACCTCCAACTTAACAAAAACTAAAAGAAAAAAAAAATGTAAATAAAACATGGGAATGTAAATTGTTAGCAAAATAAAAACAAAACAAAACCAATCACCCAGTAATGTAATAAATACATTGGCATATGAGAAAACTCAAATAATAAGACTGAAAATACAAAACATAAATTAATCACAGCTGAAATTCAAGCTTGCAAACACAATTAACTCCACAGCCATGGTTATCTTTGAGCAGTTTCATCATTACCCCCACAGAAATTTAACCTCCGCCTGGCCTAGGATGTGGCCTTGCACAGGAGCTCATTGGTGATTCATAACAAGATACAGGAATTGAATTTATTGCCAATTCTCTGTGGCAAAACAAGAACAAAAATACAAAGAGAGGTGACCTGACAACATGAATAGAATAACAGCTTTAACTTTACAATTGCCAAGCTATTAATAAAGAAAAGTAATACATGGTTAGTGTGGTTTTGGAGCCAGAAGGATGGATATATAATTTTATTCATGTTGCCCACTAACACATTTATAGAAGCTAATTCTTCTCAAAAATCTATAACAATTAGAGGCATTTCCTCACTTTTCTTTTTATCAACATTAAAAACTACAAATATTTTCCCCCTCAACTGATAAACTGGAAGCATTCTTAATGCCAGACTTGAATTTAAGATACCCTTTTGAAAATTATTTGACAACTATTTTAAATGATTTAAACTTGTACAAATTTAACAGCCTGTTAAAAATGTATGTAGTTTTTCTTCTCACAAGTGCTGCTGCTACATGAACTAAGGAATCGTTGAACTACAATATCTTTAAAAAATGCTGCAAGAACCTGAGACTTGCAAAAAATTGTTTTACCAGAAACTTGCTACAAAAAATCTGCTACATTTTATTTCTGAAAGTTTTATAACAATCCTCATCATAATACAAAATGCTAATGGACTGACAGAGAAATGGCCTAAGCAGATATAATGGCAATAAATATTGACAGAAAAAATGAGAAAGTCCCCCCAATCAAGTTTCTAAAACGAAGTACTAATTTAAAACGTTTTGATTTTAATCGCACTTTCCCATCTAAAAATACAGCATTTCTACAGAAGTCACATTCAGAATAGCATCCCCTCAATGCCTCTCAGGGACCCAAGAGCCAGTGAGCGAGCGAGCAAGGTTGGCCTGGGGAGCTCAGCTAGAAGGACCAGGCTTGGATGTCAACTTGCAAAGAAAAAAAAAGGGAAGGAACTACTGGTCTAGCCGATAGCCAGAGCCAGATTCTCAGCTGCAACCAGCACACGGGGTGACAGGTACCTTAAGCTTCAGCATGTAAATGGCAGCAGGGCAGATTACAATCTCCCATAAACACTGTTGGTAACTGAAATACAAAAAAGCTGAGGTAGCTGAGCATCTCTACAGTAGTCCAACATTGAGTGATTTCATTTTTGCTTCTTGGAAGCAAAACACAATGAACTGCATATGGGGGAGGGGGGGGCGCTGTACTCCCTCAACTACAGCTTATATTATAAAGGGATATTAGTTTATAGATGACACTAAAACCAAGAGAAGCCACGGAAACATGCTGATCTTTACATGTTGATGTGAAACAAATCTGAGTGTAGGAGATTGTTGGCTGCCTGGAATGTCCTCTTCCTTTAATTCCTAAAACAGGAAAAGTGTCTGAAAACATTCACTGAGCTCTGGAGAACGGCAATAATTCAGGGGCAGAATTCAGAGGTTCAAGAACTAACCATTTAAGGCTACTTGGTCATTTCCTCTTTAATACTGTCCCAAAATGAATTGGGGTGAATCAGTTTGGTCTAATTCATACGGAGATGAAGAACTGCAGGACCTACTTGCCTTTCCTGTCTATGACCACCAACAAATCTTCACTTCCACACTAATGGAAGTTTAAAAAGAAACCTGTTTTTAAGGACTTTAAACAAATAAAATGGAGCAACATCAACAACAACAAAAAGAACCCCACATAACTACAACCATCTTAGATATCCACAGTGAGACTTTTTTTTAGGAGTATAAATTTGTTTTAGAAATGAATGTATCTTATCATTTCAAGATAATATGAGATTAAACTCATTTTCATAATTTGGATCACCTGGAGAGCAACAGAGAAATGTTAAAAAATACTACTGGCTGCCATTTGACAGTGCAGGAACCTGAATCTGTTCTTTGGGAACACAGGCTTTTAAAAATAACTAACTCTGTCATTGGCTACAATCTCAACTTTTTAATAACTTCCTCCTCCTCCTCCTCCTCCCTCCTCTTTCTCCACCATCACCACTGACTAAAAAGGCACATTGAAGGCAGCTCTAAAGAGCCTCATCTTCATATTATTATATACTGAAGTCAATTCCTTTATACCACAATTCTTCACTGCCAGCTTTAAAAACAGGCTTCTGTCCTTTACCTCAGAGAATAAAAAGAAAGAAATAAAAACTTGGAAATTGCCCGCTTAAATAATCAGATCTGCTCTATCCAGTTTGTGGGTGTTTTGTCAGCCTGCTCTATTTTGCCTGAAACTTCTCATAAGATAACACATGTAGACAGCAGAAATGAAAGCAGTTTCTGTAGCACCAAAAAAATCTCTGTGTTGTGGCATTATATTCTTTATTTATATCAAGATACAAATATTTTGAAGTTCTGTTTGGTTCTTGTAGGCTGGCTGGTTTCAGTTACCTGAGACGATAGCACCAAATTCATAACAGAACGTGAGACCAAGAGCGAGCATGTTAAGACCAAGGCTCTGCATATACTTGGTGCAAGTGGAAAGCGAATGGCTCAGAAGGCTGCTCTCCCCTGAGCAGCCAATGAAAAGACAAACCTGCACAACTTGGAGAAATGTGTTCACAGGAATGTTTCAAACATATCAACTGTTCTTTCCATTTCCTGGAAGGAAACAAGATTATTTGATTATTCACCATCAATAATGTTAAACAATAACATTTCTCTACAGAAGTCCCAAGAAGGAGACTTCAGTCTCGTTAGGGTTCTAAGAACTTCCATGCTCTTCAAAGTAGTGCCAAAAGCTCAGAGACAATTTGCACTATTTGGATAAACTTTACTTAAACCAGAGCATCCAACATTAATAGAAATGACATTTTGTCTGGCTTTGTCTAGTGCTCCTTAAAAGATAAATTAAATAGGAAAGTGACAATCTTTACATTTTACTCTTAGAATACTGAGATAAACTTTCTCACGAATATACTTCACGAAGGATGTAATTGGATGTTTTAATTTGTTTAATACTCTATTCCACAAAATCACTTCATAGATACACATTTAACCTTAAGAAATCACACCAATACCATTTGACCTTAGGAAACGTAGACAGTTATCAATCAATCATGGATCCATCTTTCAATAATCAATTTTGCTCTTGCACAGCATTCCAAAAGTCAATACCATAATAACATTTTCATTACCAAATTAAAAAATTAACAACTATCAATTACTAAAATCTTGATTCTTCTTTTCCAAATAGAGCTCAAAGTGTTTAAATAACATTTAATGCAATACAAGCAATTTCTGGACAAAATTGAATAGAATTAGGTGTGATACTGGAAGAAGTGCCTCTGCCCTTAATCAGTGGGGATGGAATGATTCCTCTTGTTGTGATTGTGATGCTGATATGCAAACAATTAAACATATTATGCATGATTGTGTTCCCTAGAAGAACTGCACGAAGCAACGCCAGATGCGATCGCCTGGAGAGCTGAATTGGATTCTGGTTATGTTTTGCAAATAATTTATTTGGGCAATGTGCATGTTTACTTCTCTTCTCTCATGTTCTCATCTTATGCTAAAAAAATATAAATAATATTGAATATGAAAAAAAAATGAAAACATTTTTTAACAAAGTAGTCTAAACACTTTTAAAATAACATTTGTTTTCCTGCTAGCAGAAAGCTCCCTGAGACACAACTAGCTGGGCTTGCCTTGACTTAAAAGAAGATCAGATGAATCACTTACAGCATGTTCTAAAAACAGGTTGCAAACTTACTTGTACAAGTTGCGATTTGTCATAATCTTTACGATGCCGATAGATGCACTGATTAAGTAGAGAGTATAGCCTCTCCAGCTGGTCAACTGTCAAGTTGTCACTTTTTTTAACCAATAAATCGAGTAAATTCTATGAAGAGAAGTTTGGAAAAAGCAACATTAAGTTTGGAGGCAGTGTAACACTTTGCTTAATAACTGTTTTACGTGATTGTTAACTATGTGCAGGATTGAACAATGAGGTTTTGAAGATTTGTTTATAGATAAGATATGAGAAGAAGGTATTTTTGTTGTTGCATTTTTAGAGAAAGTGATAAACTATGGTATCAAAATTGAAGTTACATTTGCACAGGAATTTCTGGAAGGAAATGAAGAGAAGGTGATAAAAAATAATTTGTGGGACATTATTTGATGGGGTTAAATTACGGTATGGTAATTGTCTCTGGTATGGAATATTTTCTGATTAACTTTGAATGATGATGCTTTAAAGATTTGTTTATAGATATAAGACTTGTGAAGAAAATATTTCCTTTGTGTATTTAGAGAAAATTGTGTTTAGGACTATGAAATTTACTTACTAGATTAAAGTTAAAATAGTTATTGTTATTTCTGGTAGTTCTTAATGGATTTTTGCTGATTTAAGATTAAATGGTAAGGCTTTATTGATTGCGAATACATAAGTATGGAATGAAGAGATTGTTAGAGATGTTAGAGAAAATAAGTTACTGAAATTGTTTGGACTTCTCTTGATGAAGGGGGAAGTAATTTATTTATATACTTCTTCCTTTTTTCTTGTATATATTTTTCTTGCTTTACCCATAGTTCTTTTCTCTGCACTTCCATCTTTTTGTATTTTTCTTTGTATAATTTTTTATCTTTGAATTTTTAAACTCGAATTTACAATTAAAATTATTTCAAAATTCTATATATTAGGAGATTTTCCATTTTTGGGTTGAGGTAAATTATAGTAATTTGATACAACTTGACCCTATGAAATACATTTATTATATAGTGAAAAAGAAGGGGACACATTTTTAATTTTATAACAGATACTTGGGAAAAAGAAAAGAGAAAGAACAAAATGTTGGTATTAAGATTTAAGATTGTATATCCAGTTAACCTTACCATTAGTCTGACACGATCAACAACTACAGGAGGTATAGGATCTAACTGTTCTTCTGGAACTTGTGTCAAAGCAATTTTACGAAGTTTCTTATTTTTCAATGTACCTGCAAATAAATATGGATAAGATTACAATAATTCTAAGATGTTATTCAACTGCATTCCAAGCAATGGAGCTAAATTTATTAAATGGAAATGTTTAGACTTATATAGTTCTTGCTAACTTATATATAAAGTAGAAGCAATGACAGCTGGCTTTTTAGTTATTTTTCATCAGTTTCCTGTCTCCAACTCATCATCAAGGCTAATGTAACAATGTGGTTTTTATAAATAGCATTCCCCTCGTAGAAATGGGAGAAGTTACAATGAAATTTCAAATCAACCTTGATTAAGCCTTTCCTTCCCAACTTCTTCTGAATTCATGATATATCAAGTTAACAAGATATTCTGAGGTTTTTCCTAATATATAAATATTAATAACATTATAAATTAATATAATTTATGAAAACTTCAGAATATCTAGTCAACTGGATAGATGCATGAACTCAGAAGTTGGGAAGCAAAGGCTTAATTTAGGTTGATTTGAAATTTCACTGTGTCTTGAAGCCAAGATAAACTTGGTCAAAAATGATTTGAATCGAGAGAGAGATACATATTACAAGCAAAATATTTTGTACTAGCAGTGTGCAGAATTCAAGTGCTCATCTTTTTCCGGGCTTCTGTGCAAAACACTTCTTTCAAATCATTTCTGAAATCCTATTCTGCATTTACCTCAATTATGAGATGAGGAAAAGAACAAAAAGTAATATATATTTCATATACCTTCTTTATCTGATTCCGTTTCTTTAGTTTCCATATCTGTGCTTGGTGATTTCTTTTCGTTAGTGCTGTACTGTGATATCTCACTACCAGACTGTTGTAGTACTTGTTCTCCTTCTGGACTATAATTTGAAGCCTCTGATTTTGGGGGAGGGTGGTCATCAGTTGTTACCACTTGTTTGGGCGTACCCATTTCAACAATGAGACTGACATTTGACGGTTCACATTTGTCATACTGACATGGTAGAAGAGGTGTGCCTTCAGAGGACTCACCATTTAGATGGTCCCTCTGGGAACCCAACTCCTCCTTAGAGCCTCCTTCTACATTGATCATAACCTTGTTATTTACTACCAAGGATTCATTGGAGCTCTCTTCTGTAGACGGAATGCTATTTTCTTTCCCGACTGTTCCATTATCAAGTCTCTGTTCTCCATGTATATCCATGACATCACATGATGACTCATCGTTTGTTAGAGAAAGATCTCCGGTTTCCTCTCCATTCTCCTCAGTGCAGTCGATGCTTCCTTCAAGCTCCCCATTTTCCAGGAGTTTGTTATCGTCCACTGGATTTTCATCATCTGCAAATTTGGCATCATCTTCATCTTTTTTCAAATTATTCACTTTTCTCTTTTTAATAATGCCTTTCCCCCACTGTGAACGTCGTCTTGATTTCCTTCTCAATCGAACTGTATCATGAAAAGACAATTATTTAATCAACTTCATTATTAGATATTTAAATATTTGTTTGACATTTATGCCTTTTAAGCTAAGAATAAGGTATTAATAAAGTCAATATTGTAATGTTAAAATACCATCTACTGTGGTGATATTAAGGTCATCCAAGGTACTTTTGATTCTAAAAATGTTTTTTTTTTAAACTGTACATGCATTACTCCAAGTAAAATATTGCAGCAAACTTCTAAATAGAAATATTTTATTCTGCTGTCCTGAATAGAATGATCATTACTGCAGGGTGGATTAACAAAGTTGGAGGCAGTTTTTATATTTTTAAAAAATAGAATTGTAATAATTATGTGTTGAAAATCAATCCACGAAGCAGAAATCAAAGAATATTATTAAAAATGTAAATTAAAAATGGATTAATTCTTGTCAAAGTTCAGTACCTTCACAGTCATGGTGTCTGTTTTAAAGCAAGTACAAACTTTTATAAATTTAACAGAAAAACAATGTTTTATATGTTGCAAAACAGGATACATTTTCAATTTCTGATATCTTACGAACAAGCATTATCCTGTCTGTATGATTCTATTTAAGAATTCAATTTTAAGATGTGGGTGGAGAAGTAATTTGAAACTTAAAAGAGCTTTTCTTCAGAGAAAAAGAAGCCATTAACAGAGATCAAATAACCAAACCAATTTCTAATTTATAAAATAAGATTCAAAGATAATTACAGAATTTGAGAGTTTAAATTAGAATGAATCTCCTAAAAGTTTTATTGTGACTACTATCACATGGCAGTCCAATTAGGAAATTCTCTAAAACCAATCATCTGCATGCTACCTCTTCAGAATTACAAAAAACTCCCATTCTACCATGAGATATGAGAAGCTGAACCCAAATCTTTCTATATGTAAATTATATATTCTTCAATAAGCCAGAGCATCTCATTAAAATCAGAACTAGCAATTTAAGCAATGCAACAAAAGAGAAGACTTGAAGTGCATTCTGTCAGGCCAACAAGAAAGACAAAATAAGTCTGTATCTTGAGAATATTAGTTGTCATCTACAAAAGAACGAACTACATTTCTGATGTGAAAATGGGCTGGCAATGTTAAGGAAAAAAACCAAAGTTGGCATGTATTTCTAATATTTTGGGAGCACATTTTTAGAACTTTGTCCTTTCAAGTGGGCCAGGCTATATATGACTGAAAGTCTTATGGGCTATTGGACACTGTTTACAGAGGATATTTCTGAAAATACACTTGGGCTAGGGTAAGTCTCAAGCCTTAAGGCAAAATAGTTATCCATCAGGTTTCATCAATTTTACACGTTCAAGTCAAAATTCAACATCAGATACAACCTAAAGTCAAGCAAGTGAGCTAAATAATTAAATAGCATCATCGAAAATGTAAAGTAATGTGCTTTTGACACCATCTACTGGCAATGTTAGGCAACAATCTAGATTCTATAACTAAGTAAAATTTATATTTAGTATAGTTGTATTTGAAATATTTTTTAATTCCCAAAATTCATAATGTGCACTTCACCCAGTATTGAGTGAAAATACAATTTTTTAAAATTAAATATAAGTAAGGAAACTAGCAACGTGTGTGTGTGAGACAGAGAGAGAGAAGCTTGTGCTGTGGCACATGGAAGCAACAATTAATGACTTAATAGCCAGACATCCACCTTCCAATTAACAGCTAGAAGCCATATACAACCAGGAACCAAACAAATACAACATACAGAACAGCCCAGTGCAAATATTCTGGAGAGAGAGAAGTTCCCTGATGATGTGCTACAGTTTGAGCTTGAAAGCTAGGAAGAATAAACCTTTGGTTCTGGTGATCAACTCAGACTGAATCCTGTATTAATCACATCCTCTCAATCACACTGCAATTTCCATATTTAAATGAGAAAATAAGTAGATCTTGAATTTCTTTGTTTAAAGATGAAAACATGCAAATAACATACAGCGTTCCTTCCTCAAAGCCTAGGTTTCCCAAGCAACCTTCAGACTCCATCTACCTCATACTGCTAAAATTTGGTCACAAAATGGCGGATTTTTTTTTTTTTTTACTTTTTAAGAGATTTTTTTTTATATAAAATTCAGACTAAAAGTCCAAAAGTTTCTTATGGGCTTCATACATTTAGTTTGAGCAATTCTATCTATAAACTCTAACAATGGAAAAAAACACCATCTACTTCCCATAATGACATTCTAATGCACCTTGGGGCAAGAGACCAATCCTCCCTCCTCCCTGTTTATTTTTCCTAATTCTCTAGAACCTGAGCAAGACTTTTTAAAAAACTGTTACTTACAGACAGGAAACAAATACATGATATCAGATTTGCATGAACAGGTACAGTATAGCAATTTAGTTTCCTATGGTATCCAAAAGGAACTCAGCTAAGAATGTTCAAAAGCCTTTCCACAGATAGAACAAAACATCTGAAGAGGATGCATTCAAGTTCTTGATTTCCCTGCAATGTGGTGATTCATTTCTTGATCATATTTATTAACTTATTGCAATGTTTAAATGTGCTGTTACTGGTAAAGAAAGTCGCAAATTGTGATCTCATGATTCCAGAACTCTGCAACTGTCATAATACTACTAATATTTTAAAAATCTAGTGTACTAAACTGGTCCAAGCAAAACCCTCCCAATTAAAAGTTTCTTTCATCTCTTTTAATATGGTTGAAAGTTGATCTCTTCCACATATATGAGAACAGTATATCCAATTAAGTTTTTAAAAGGCTAATAAAACTGTTTTCATTGCCAAAACAATCTAAGAAGAGGTAGAAACTGAAATGGTGGTGAAAAAGGAGGAGGAAGAAAGAACAAAGAGCCTTTTCACATGATATCCTCAGATGGTCTTCTGGTCACACAAAATAATCTGAAATACTCACATGCACATTTGTTTGCAGAATTGTGCCACACTGTCATTGCATGTTTTTGCCGGTTCAGGAATGCCTCTTCAGCTCTGTTTTCTGTTTTCTGCACAGTGGAACTATAAGCATTTGTTTGCTCTGTTACAACTGATAAGCCTGTGCACAGAAAGTAAACACAGAAGGTAAACACATTTCAATAATCCGAGCAGCATAAACCAGCCAAGTTTTGGAAATCTGCTGGAGTACTATATTAAAAATTACACAACAGTTAACTGTGTTTACCTTAACACAGATTTACACAAAATAGTTACCATATATACTCGAGTATAAGTCGACCCGAATATAAGCCGAGGCACCTAATTTAACCACAAAAAACTGGGAAAACTTATTGACTCGAGTATAAGTCGAGGGTGGGAAATGCAGCAGCTACTGGTAAATTTCAAAAATAAAAATAGATGCCAATAAAAACTTTCACTAGGACAGTTGAGAATAAGTTTGATGTTCACAATTTCCTCTTTGAAAGAGACCAGTAAATAGGGAACAAGAAGATGAAGAAAAAGAAGTGTGTTTTTTCACACTTTTCACACTGAAGTGAACAAAAATGGCATCATAGGAACAGGCTTATTCTCAGCCCAAAGGTTTGTTTCTGATTTCTTCCCTGATTTAAGGGAAATTTGGGAAACGATCTCACTATCATGAAAGGTTTGATTGATTCACTAACCCAAAAGATGATGATGACGACAGTGGTAGGCAGGAGTCACTCTCTCCCTTGCAAGAAAAAATCAAGAGTCGTTCTTATGATATCTCTCTCTCTCTCTCTCCCCCCCCCAATAAAGTCAAGCCCTTTCCAGCACGCACGCCGATCCGCCCCCGCCCCTTTGCACCTTGCAAATGCAAAACCCCAGGGTTTTTGCATTTGCAAGGTGCAAAGCGGCGGGGGCGGATCGCGCGTGCGTGCTGGAAAGGGCTTTACTGTATTACGGGGAGAAAGAGAGAGAGGGAGAGATCATAAGAACGGCTCTTGCTTTTTTCTTGCAAGGGAGAGAGTGACTCCTGCCTCCCACTGTCATCAACATCCTCTTCTTTTGGGTTAGTGAATCAATTAATTTGGGAAATGATCTCACTATCAGAAAACAACGCGAGCTGCCACCACCACCTCCTCCTCCCCCTCCTCCCGAGTGGACTGAAAGCAGCTGGAGCTGAGGAAATGAAGCTGAGTGGAGCCGAAGCAACCTCAGCTCGCGTTGTTTTCTCAGCCTAGAGAAAGGGGAAGGGGGCTTATCTGGACCAAGGGTGAATCTCCCCCTCAGTTTCCCCTGAAGGATCTTCTGTCGCTTTTGCCTTCTCCCTACATCTTCCCTCTGTTAAAATCCCCCCCCCACACACACACACTTATTTTCGGTTGGATAGATTTCGTGTCTGAGCATTCTCACATGGCGGTGGGTCTTCCCCCCCCAAAAAAACAGTTAAAAAAAGAAAAAACAATATATCCTCAAGCAAGAACTTTTCTGCTTCCGACTACTCCCATGCTTAAAAGTTGCAAAGGAAACACAGAAGCAGGGAAGCGGCTGCCCAGCTTCGGAGCTCCACACCATTTTTTTTTCAGAGGGGAATCTGACTCGAGTATAAGCCGAGGGGGTTTTTTTCAGCACAAAAAATGTGCTGAAAAACTCGGCTTATATTCGAGTATATACGGTACATCAAGAAACTTTTACTTTTCTCCAACAAACACAAGCATCAGACCAGTGGTGGGATTCAATATTTTTTACTACTGGTTCTGTGGGTGTGGCTTGGTGGGAGTGACATGGCTTGGTGGGCGTGGCAGGGGAAGGATACTGCAAAATCCCCATTCCTCCCCACTCCTGGGGGAAAGTTCCTGGGGAAAAATCCCATTCCTTCCCCACCCCAATAACCTGCTTTCCAGCTCTATTCTCCTGTGCAGGGCAACAAAAGAAGACCCAGCCGATCAGCTGGGACTTGGAGACACAGAATAGATGGGGTAGGGCCAGTCAGAGGTGGTATTCCGAACTACACAAAATTTCTGCTACCAGTTCTCTAAACTACTCAAAATTTCCACTACTGGTTCTTCAGAACTGGTCAGAACCTGCTGAATACCATCTCTGCATCAGACATATAGCTTCAAACCTATCTAAAACTGTTTTAAGGAACATTCATTTGGCTTATACACAAAGTTTAATATCCTAAGAGTGGTCAGGTGATTGGCTGGTTGGCATGCAAAAACATGGCAGCAAAACATACAGAGAGTATATTGCCTTAACTCTCCTATAGTCACCTAGCAGGCTCCATCCTATCAGGGATTCCCAAACTAGCTGACAAAAACCATTTTAAGTCCCTTCTGGAGGCAAGAAGGCTTGGGGTCAACCGCACCTCAATGGGAATGATGTTCCACAGGGTAAAGGCAACAATAGAAAAGCTATGCTGGGCTTTGCCCAACAACACTCATGGCTGATGGGACCCACAACATACCTCTCTTCATCCTATAATTGTGCTGTTATCCACTCTACAGTGCCAAGGATAAAATATTAACCCCATATTGGACACAAGGATTAAACTTAGAATGGGATAGTTTGTATAAAATAATCCAATCATTCAAGAGTAAATAAATGTTTGGTTCTAGCATGATTTATAACTTAATTTCTGTGCTGTAATCCTAAAGTCCTATGAGTAAGTTCTATGAAAGGTGTTAATGCTCGTTTACAAAGAAAAGGGGACAGAACTATGCTACTTGTTCAAATACTATTTTACTTTGACAATAAATTGTGCTCAAGGTTGTTTAGCTTCTCCAAGAAGTGAATTAATTATGCTTTAATCTTTAAAAATCAATAGGACAAGTAAATCATGACTAATTTAAATTCCTCTGATTTCAACAGACCTTAAGTTAATGTACATCCAATTCAATGTTTTTTTTTTCTTACACCATGTTATTTAATGTTTTGGCAAAGGTTGTACCCAAATGCTTTTTTGTAGATTATTTGTCAATAAAACACCATTACAGCTCCAGTAAAAGACAGTATACATTTTAATTATGACTCCTGTAGCTTCAATGGCTTGCAGAGTGTTTTATAGCTCTTTTCTCACCATTACCCCCATCTCAGGAGGACTGCTACTACAATTTTAGGGAGTGTCAATCAAGAGTGATGAGAAACATGCCCAGATTACTGATAAGAAATTATGGCTGAGCAAAAATCTAAAACCCTGCACTCAGGATAGGAAGAGGAAGGTTTATAGAAAACGACTTCCTGCAACTGCCACAGCAGTCATGTGATAATTGGATCACATTTATGAGAAGAATTGCAATGGGAGGCTGGATCCAGGCTGGCAAAATCTCTCTGGAGGAAAGAGAGATGTCCCAGCAAGTCCTTGTGAATAGATCACAGGGAGCTGCCATTTTGCAGTTGGCTTAGATAAGAGTCCAAGAACTGGGATTCCATCAAACGCACACTTGTAATGCAAAAGGATGCTTGGAATAAGCATTTTAGAAAGCTAATAGAGGATTAAGGGTTCCAAATGGATTTGGAATTATAGTTTTGAATTTATTAGAAGAAATTTTCCCATGGGAAATTATTGTTTTGGGGTCTTTCTATGAAAAGAGTACCTTGATGTTTGGACTCTAGAGAGAACTAGAGAATCAAGAAAAGAATGGAGCATAATGTAAGTTTTTGAATACTGGTCTGCTGAATGTTTTGATAAAACAGAGTATGTTCTAATGAAGTGATTAGAACAAGCTGCAATTGGTAATTTTGAAATTATTGGTGACCCCATGTGGCAGGGATCTGTGATGAAGAGAATGGAAATGGAGCATACAGCTCCGTGAACTGAGAGTAAAAGATTGTGTAGTAAAAAAAAATAAGAAGCACTTTTGTGATTCCTTCATAGAACATCTTCCATGCAATTATCCATTACAGTATACCGTATATACTCGAGTATAAGTCGAGTTTTTCAGCCCATTTTTTGTGCTGAAAAAAACGCCCTCGACTTATACTCGAGTCAGATTCCCCTCTGAAAAAAAAATGGTGTGGAGCTCCGAAGCTGGGCAGCCGCTTCCCTGCTTCCGTGTTTCCTTTGCAACTTTTAAGCATGGGAGGGGGAGGCTTTTCTGAGCTTTAGGCTGAGAAAGCAACGCAAGTGGAGGTCGCTCCACTTAGTTTCATTTCCTCAGCTCCAGCTGCTTTCAGTCCACTCGGGAGGAGGGGGAGGGGGAGGAGGAGGGGGAGGCTTTTCTGAGCTTTAGGCTGAAAAAGCAACGCAAGTGGAGGTCGCTCCACTCAGTTTCATTTCCTCAGCTCCAGCTGCTTTCAGTCCACTCGGGAGGAGGGGGAGAGGGAGGAGGAGGGGGAGGCTTTTCTGAGCTTTAGGCTGAGAAAGCAACGCAAGTGGAGGTCGCTCCACTCAGTTTCATTTCCTCAGCTCCAGCTGCTTTCAGTCCACTCGGGAGGAGGGGGAGGAGGGGGGGGGAGAGAGAGAGAGATATCATAAGAACGGCTCTTGGTTTTTTCTTGCAAGGGAGAGAGTGACTCCTGCCTACCACTGTCATCATCATCATCTTTTGCGTTAGTGAATCAATCAAACCTTTCATGATAGTGAGATCGTTTCCCAAATTTCCCTTAAATCAGGGAAGAAATCAGAAACAAACCTTTGGGCTGAGAATAAGCTTGTTCCTATGATGCCATTTTTGTTCACTTCAGTGTGAAAAGTGTGAAAAAACACACTTCTTTTTCTTCATCTTCTTGTTCCCTATTTACTGGTCTCTTTCAAAGAGGAAATTGTGAACATCAAACTTATTCTCAACTGTCCTAGTGAAAGTTTTTATTGGCATCTATTTTTATTTTTGAAATTTACCAGTAGCTGCTGCATTTCCCACCCTCGACTTATACTCGAGTCAATAAGTTTTCCCAGTTTTTTGTGGTAAAATTGGGTGCCTCGACTTATATTCGGGTCGACTTATACTCGAGTATATACGGTACTCTCTTTTCACTTTGAATGTTTCACTTTTCCTTGGAGAGGTGTCTGAGGACATAGGAAAAGATGTATTCCACCCACCATATGCTGCTGAAGGATCTTGGATATTATCCCATGGTATGTTAAATGGCCTAAGGTTAAAATGTTGTTCAGTTGATACAACAAACTTGACTTATATTCAATAATGAATGAGACTGACCTCACCACTCTCCTCTTCTCTTATAACCCCTCAATGGCTATTGCTAGCTCATTTTAAAATTCTTTTGAGCCTCTTCCTGCAGCCTAGCTTGTGTAACAATTACTATGCTGTTTGCCTGTAGCTGCTACATGCTGTGAACCAAAGGAACAAAACTAAAACAAGCTTTGGATTATTTTGTGTTTGCCTCTCTGATTAGTGGAGGCAGAAAGGGCAGAGAACACACTATGCTTCAAAAAGGAACAGTCATTGGGAAGGTCCATGGAGTGGAGGGCAGTAGCCAGCTGACCTGATCAAATAAATGCATTCATAGCTATCAATGCCTGGGATCGCAGAAAAAGCTAAAGGCTACCATTATCTATTCAAATATTAAAGTTAAACAGATATAATTATAATTGGTCTTGAAAAAGCCACTTAGGAAGAAGCTAAAAATCTATTTTTAAACTCGATCTATCGTTAAAAGCATCTGTGGAACAAATGTATAAAACTGCAAAAATGCCTACAAACATAAAAAAAGAACACTCTACTGAAATGCTTGAGTTTGGTACAGTGCCGCAGCAGTCGTCAGATTTCTTATTCCAAAAAGATACACCTCATTTTTGTGTTTTCTAAATAGCATTTCCTGAGACAAATTGATTTTTTCCCTGCATGTTGGAGTTATTTGAATTTAAATATTCAACTTAACAAGCTGATTCATGTATTCTAAAACCATTATTTAAGGTAGCATCTAAAATAAGCATGATTAAGTTTTATTAGTACTACAAATATTCTGTCTGATGACTTCAGCTCACTGGAATCTATATGTCCTTTTTCAAAGGAAGGAAGCATAGAGAAGGACGAATCATACACATTGTTGTGCATATAAACTTTTCTTATAATGGGTGTCCAATGAATATTTCACTAACAACTGAGAAGTGGGGATCATACAAACAGTATTAAATTGACAAACTGGACTTAAAGGGTCCACTCTCCAAATCAAAATAATGAAAATTAAAAAACAATTCAGTTCAAAAATTCTTTCTTCTGACAATAGGGGCTCATTAGAGACAGTCTATCAAGAATTCAATTACATTTATACATTTTCCCTACCATAGCAATAATATAGAATAAAACCAGGATTATAATACCTCGTTTTTTTCTTGCTTCCTTAATTTCTTCACACATTTTGTTGAATTCTGGATCCAGCTCAGCAGCAATGATAGCATGTGCCGTATCCTTCAGAGTACAGGCTCTGTGTCTAATAATTTTATCTATAAAATGAGTATAATATAACTTTATAGTATCATAATGCACCACAAAGACATTTGTTGATTTTCAGATTTCTAATCATCTTTGCCCTAGGAGGTATAGGTATATAGAAGTACCACAGGAAAAAAAAGACATATTTACATCAAACTGCAATTAACAGAGAACAAAGAAATCATATTTCCAGCATGAGTCAAATAGTAAATATAATGTAAATAGAAAGACAACTTAAGTCTTCCCCCCCCCCCAAATAATACAAGAAAAACAGAAAATGAACAGGATGCGTCACTGGCTGCAAAATCAAAGCAGAAAATGAATGATGCTTCTGAAAATTAGCCTCTCAATGGTCCGAGCTCCAGACGAAAACCAAAGAAGATGCCACTCGCTGTGATTTCCCAATGGTTTATTTCACTGGAATCTCGGCACACAGTGAGTTCAGTTCAAAAGGAAAAAAGTTAGCGCTGGAAGCTTCTGACTCTTAGGGCCCTATGAAGGCTGGAACAGCGCCCTTTCTCTGCTGGAGCAGCTGAACATCTGGCAAGCCAATCAGATGTTTGTCAGCCAGCTGCAGGCAGCCCCGATCAGCTCTTGTTGGCCCGCTTGTAGGCACACGGGATCAGTTGCTCATCAGCTCTGCTCCGGTTCAGCTTGCCGCTTGCTGCTCGCAACTGAAGGTCCAAAGATCTGAAGCTTCATTAGCCACCACCCACCTTCTCTGCCTCCCTCCCCAGGTATGGCAACCCCGAGATTGTGTTTGGCATTGTTGCTCTTTTGGGGGTTGTCATAGCGTAACAATCAGTTGTTGCGTGCAACTAACAGTTGGCCTGGTGAATTTAACCTTGTTACTATTCGTCCGTCATTTCATGCCTTTTCCTACCCTCACGTCTGTCTATTCTGGTCTTCTCCCGTCTTTTTCTCTTTCTTCCCCTCCCCGCAGCACTTCTCCCCCATTGCTAGCCTTACTTTTTTCTGTTTGTCTATTTCTTCTGAAAGGATACTGGATGTGTATTTGTAATGTGTATGTGGAAATGTATTTCTGTGTGAAAAAAAAGACCAAATGGCATATCTAGACAGGAATCAATCAATTTTTAAAAGTAGGCAATTTATTTTATAGGCAATTAACTTTAAATGATACTTATTTATGCAATTAATTTTTCTCTTCCCCTTAAAGCTATTAAATCATCAGAATTCTTCCCAAGGGGCAGGAAACGTTATACACTCTTGAAAAGATTTGGATGAAAGAACTGGTAACACAGAGATCACTATAGTATCTATCTCTGGTGATATTGGCCATTTATGTGACCATGAATTTTTTGAGGACCTTTACACAATACATATGTATCTAATTATAACAAACTAACAGGAAACAACTGGAGAAAATAACAAAATACAAAGACTTGCAAATAGAAGTAGAAAGACTGTGGCAAAAGAAACAAAGATAATAATAGGTGCCTTGGATATAATTCCAAAATGTCTGAAGCACCACTTGAACACCATCCACATTGAGAAAATCACCATCAGTCAATTGCAAAAGGTAACCTTATTTAGAACAGCTTCTATCCTTTAACACCATCAAATACACACTTCTGGCAAAACTAACTTTCAAACAATTTATATCAATAGGAAGCCATTTACACAGATATTTAAACTGAAATTGCTTTACAGTTAAATATTCTTTCATATTTAAGTAAAAGTTGAAATAATATTTTCTTACCTCCAGGATCTTTGTCAGGATTATATTCCAAAGCATTGCTGCAGATGAGATCTATATCTACTAGAAAATCCTTTGCACTTAAATAGTTGTGTTTATCAATTTTACTTATTATTGTAGAAAGATCCATTGGTTCTTTGATCACTTCAAGATAATCTGAAACCTATAATAAAAATGCAAGAGTGACAGATTTATCATAACTCTTATATTCAACAATTTATTTACATTTTCAGAATGTTTCATTCAAAACACATGACCAATCAAGGCTACAACTAGCATTGATATAATCAATATATTATGTTCACTCTGAAATTAATTTACTCTGAGGTTTCAGCACAATTTTAACATTTCCTTGTACCAAAGTCATCTTGTTTTGTATAAAACAAGTAATTTAAAAAAAATTCATTTTAAATACAGTGTATGAATAAAAGACTTCAAACAAATATTAAAGAAGCCCATTCACATATATTTCTATGGTATTTAGAAGACCTAGCAAGTTTTTACATTACCAGTTAAAAATGGAACCACGAGAGTTGAAAAGTCTAAATAGAGATTACATATTTTGGGCAAAGCTATGCTATACAATCAGGAAAAAAGTGAAATTTCAGCTATATTATTCGTGACAGATCTTTTTATGTTGGCCATCCATATTACTATATACTCTAATTTGGGGGCAGGAGAATTAGGTCAACATTTGTGGATCTCTGCACAAACATCAGATATTGTTGCTCAGTTACACTGAATCAGTAGAAACATTCTTAAAATATAATGCCTGCTTAGAAGTAATGTGTCCAAAGTATTAATCCAATATGTAACTTAAATAACTCTAAAAATATTAGTGAAGAAAAGGAAAGAAAAAGAAAGGAAAGGAGATAATTTCTCTTATTTTAAAAAAGCTGTAAAATCAATTATTACAGGGCTATGCAGATCCTATATTTGAGGCTGTGTAGGAATTACAAACTGAAATATTCATAATTAAAATTTTTAATGTGCAGAAGTATTCAAAGGATGTAGAATCTAAAGCACACAACATGCAAGAAACTCAAGCAAAATACCAAACTATAGCACAAACAAAACAAGAAATCTAACTTGGGAAAATGCCTTCTTAATTTAATCCATTTATTCCATTCTCTCAAAAGAAAATTACATATTAACAAATCTGGGCCAAATTTTACTTAGTTTTGAAAAGGAGAAAAAAATTAAATGTCTTGTGTAACGTAAGACAAATTTGCAATAGTTAATCTTAAAATGTCAATAATATGCCAGGAATGGATTTTAATGCAAAGTTTATTATGTTGAACTCTTTTATTTTTTTTTCTCTTGGTTATATAATATTCAAAAGAAAAAGATTTCCTAAATTGGATCAGACTCAACATATACAGCAGTATATAACGGAGTACTTTAATGATTCGTTCCTATTATGATTTATGACACATTTGTTACTAACCCCTTTATGATTACTAATCAAAATAATTTCACCCTTTAAACATACACCATTCTTTAAAATGCTACCATTTCTTTTTATGACATCAGGCTGAGATTTTGGAGCCATTAAAGCAAGAAGGCTCACTGCTTAAAATATCTCTGACGGTCAGTGCATTGTATGAAAGAAATTCTGTCCTCACCAACTGGAGAGGACAGAATGACCCACCAATCACAGTTTCAAACATCAAGACTTGTTTATTCCTTCTAAATGACTCTTAAGAGCCAGATGGGTTCAAAAGCAAAATCTTTAACCCAAGGCCCTCTAGAATGAGTCATTCTAACCTCACTCACCAAACTAAAAGACATGCATTTTTAAAGAGAGAGCTGGAAAATATAGCAATGGAATTCTGGATTTTAAAAACTAATAAACTCTAGCATCCATTCCTTTTCAGCCTGAAAGTCTGCTTTTTAGTGTAAATTTTTGTTTTTACAATACTGCTTCTTGCTCATCCTGATTTCAGCACTGATATTCTCCTAATTGCAATTATAAACTGTAAATTAAAATAAATTAGTACATATACATACCTCTGTTAAAATACCAGGATTCTGAGATGTTAAAAAAACAAAACAAAACCAGACCAGAATAGCAATAGCAGTTATACTTATATACCACCCCATACTGCTTTATAATAGCAGTCCCCAACTTTTATGGTTTGCAGCCTGGCAGGAGTGAGGAGATGGGAATCATTCTATACAAGTGCGCAAACAAGTGCGGCCCAGGAGTTGGGGTCACCTGCTTTACAGCACTCTCTGGGTGGTTTAAAATAGCAGCCTATTGCCGCCAACAATCTGGATCCTCATTTTACCAACCTTGGAAGGATGGAAGGCTGAGTCAACCTTGACCCATCAAAGTCAAACTCCAAACTCTGGACTGAATTAGCCTGCAATGTATTCTAACCACTGTATAATCAGGGCCCCTATTCCCCCCCCCCCCCCCCGATTTTTAATGTAACGTAAGCTGTATAATTAAAATTGAAAAAGAAACTCAAACCTTTTAAGCCAGAAAAATAATAAAGATGTCCAATAACATGGTTTCATGAGTATGCACACCCTTAAACTAAAGCACTTCTTGATTTTATGACAACATTCAGTCTTTTGGGATAGGAGCCTATCGGCATGGCATATCTTGCCTTGGGAATCTTTGCCCTTTCTTCTCCTTGCAAAAGTGCTCCAAATTTGCCAGATTACTAGGACATCTGTTGTGCACAGCACTCTTCATGTCACCCCACAGATTTTCAATTAGATTCATGTCCGGCCTCCCACTGGGTCATTCCAAAATGTTGAGATTTTGGTGAAGCCATTCTTTTGTTGATTTGAAAGAACGCTTAGGTTTGTTGTTTTGTTGAAAGGTGAAATGCCTCTTCATCTTTAGCATTTTAGCAGAGGCCTGGAGGCTTTGTACTAAAATTGACTAATATTTGGAACTGTCCATCATTCCCTCCATCTTGACAAAAGCCCCAATTCCAGCTGAAGAAAAGCAGCCCCAAGCATTATGCTGCCGCCACCATGCTTCAGCTGGGGGTATGGTGTACTTTTGATGATGTTTAGTTGAGTTTAGTTTATTGTCATTGCGCCTCGTACAACGAAATCAAACACCATCTTCAGTGCACACCATGACCATGAAAATAAACACAAACACACATCCTTCACCCTTCACACATTGAACTGGAAATCCCCAACACCACACCAACACTGCACTATACAGCAGAATTCAACAGAGCTACTGCCCTGGGATAGAAGCTGTTTTTCAGCCTATTTGTCCTTGTTTTTATTATTCTGTACCATCTGCCAGATGGTAATAGTTCAAAAAAAAAAAAGGGTTGACCAGGATGAGATGGATCTTTGAGAATATTTTGAACTTTCTTAAGGCAGCAGGAGCTATAAAGCTCTTCCAAAGAGGGGAGAGGGAAACCAATGATCTTCTGGGCAATGACATTAACCCTTTGGAGCACTTTCCTATCTGCCACTGTGCAATTGGGAAACCATACAGAGGTGCAGCATGTTAAAATGCTGTCTATGGCGTAGCAGTAGAAGGTAACCAGCAGTTTTTTATTCAGTTGTTGTTTTCTGAAAAGTCTCAGGTAGTATAATTTCTGCTGGGCCCTTTTGACCAGGGCTGCAATGTGGGCACCCCAGGTTAGGTCCTCTTTTATGTGCATGTGGTGTTGTTTTTGCATTAAACATTATTTGCAATTATGGCCAAAAAGTTTGACCTTGGTTTCATTACACCATAACACATTTTCCCACATGCTTTTGACAGACTTGATGTATGTAGCCAGTTTTGGATGTTTTTCTTTGTAAGACAAGGCTTTCATCTTGCCACCCTACTCCACAGCCCAGACATATGAAGAATACAAGTGATTGTTATCACATGCAGTACATAACCAGTATTTGCCAGAAAGTCCTGCAGCAACTTTAATGTTGCTGTAGGCCTTTTGGCAGCCTGTTGGACCAATTTTCATGAATTTTAGAGCTACATCAAGTTCCTGATAATATCACTGTTGTAAGCTCTTTGCAGATTATGGCTTTTGTTGTAAGAGGCAACTGGGTAAATGTCGAATGTGATGCATCCGGCCCGTGGGCCACCATTATGCAGTCACATTATTTTAGTTTTGTATTGTTATTTTCCCCCTAAAAGATTTTAGTTTATTTTTCAATTGACTTGTACAACTTATAGATTGCAGTAGGTGGGGAAAAATTCGGAACTGGTTTATCTTGGTCTGATTTTTTTAACATCTCAAAAACCTGGCTTTTTATCAGGGGTATGTAGACCTTTTATTTCTACTTTAGGCTTCAAAATGTGTCAATTTCTACTACTTCTCTGAAATTAAAATCCAGCTGAGTTATACACTTGCAAAGCGCCATTTCTTTAGATCAGCCTTTCTCAATTAGCACTCTCACTTGTTAGATTATTCACATGCTGATAGAAATATTAAAATATAATTGAACAACCTGAAAATGTTAGGATAAGAAAGGCTGGTTTAAATCATATAAGAGCACATAAATGGTACCCTGGTAAATATGATTAGGGGATCTGGATTGCAAAATTCCCTTTCAGTTTCTGTATCTTTTTGCTGCCACCTGGTGATCTGGATTTTTGCAGCCTTCATCTTTAGCTCTATCCATGAATAATCAAACCCTATACATGCTAGCATAATGGAAATTACATTTTTTCCTAAGCACATCACAATTTTTATTTCTTGAATTATTTGTGCAAAATTGAGCTCTGAAGTTGACCAAAATGAGTAGATGTCACAAGATTTATCTAAAAAGTGACATCCTATCCATACAAATGACACTGTAACAGCTTTGCCTCATGAGGTTTTTTTTTTTCTGTGCAAAGCCCAACATTTTTTAAAGTGCCTCAAACTTGACTAGGCAATTCCAATCCTTTTGTTAATTTGTTATACAATAATTACAGAAATAGTAAGATCAAATAGCGCAGCTAAATCCTTTAATTTTTCAATTCTCTCTTCAGCTAGAAAAAAGTAAAGAGGAGAGATTAATGTCCAATTTGCAGAATTTTCTGGATTAGGCAATACAATTCACTAATTTTTTTTCTTATACTTCCAATAGCTCAATGTTGTTTCTTCAGGCATTTATTTCTGTGACCAATTAAAATTATTGCCATATTATAGAAGTTACAGCCTGAATAAGGCAGTGTTAGCCAGATGTTTACGGCAAGATAGCTGTGGCTTTAAGAGTTACAATTATGCCACCATCCCTGAAAATGCGCAAAATAGGTTAGATATAGATATTGTCTATGAAAATAAGTAAGAGGTAAATTTTGGATTAATTGCTAGTAGGTCAACTTCATTGTTTGCACATTACTGAAACAAGACCTCTTCAATATCCACCGGTTTGCTGAAGATGTTAAAGCGCTTGTCTGTAGCCAGCCTCTTGGTAACATCTCTGAGAAATAATCGCAGCTCTCTCAATGTGTTTTCTTCCTGGTCTTCCATTCTCTGCTTTTCTGTCTCTGATAACTGGCGGTTAGGAGGTGGCAGTGCAAGAGGAAGCACCTCCATATCGGAAACAGCTAAAACAAAACTTGAAGTCAGACAAAGTAGGCTTTTTAATTATAACCTCCACATACTAAAACCCCAAATTGCCATTATGCTCCTCATCTCAGTTTTATAGAACATGGAAGAACCACTGAGATGGCGAGTGCAAAGTGAGTTGTAGAACTTTACAATAAGCAATTGTACCCATCCTTCTTTCAATCAAGGAGGTATTGACACCAAACATGATGGCAGGCATTTCAAGCTCCTACGTGGCTATTTATATTAATGAATACCAGGAAAATTGTGCAGAGTATAGACCACAGAGAATCTATGCTCCTCCAGATATTCTACAAGTTCCCAACGTTCCTTCACTACTGCCCATGCCAACTGGGGCTAGTTGGACTGAGAAATTCAAGAATTAAGAAATTAAGAATTGGAGGACCAGAGTTTCCCCAGGCTGCTATAGAAGATTATGCAGTAGACACATTTGTGACACTTAATTCCAAAAGGAGTTGAGACCAGGCTTAAGAGCCATAAACTGGGAGATTATAAATTCCACTCAAGCATTTTCAAAGGGAATAAGAGGCATGCAACTTTTTTAGCCCATTGCATTTAGCTTTTTTTTGTAATGGTATGCCAGACAACTTTATAGGTTTAAAAAATTGGCAAAGACTACTATCAACTATCTATATACTACTAAAATTTTGGGGTCTGTAATCTTTAACTGGGCAAAATAGTGCATCACATTTCAACCAAAGTACCTCAAGTGGGCTAATTTAAAAAATGCAAGGACCCATTACTCTCAAGAGTAATGAAATATGGGGAGGTTGTGGCTGCTTCGATGCTACTGGGCTGCTGTTGCTTCAGCGCCGCCTCCACCATGTTGCTACAGTCATGCGATTTTCAATATTCCTTGACAGCTTCCTGGTCCCTCGTATGTTCCCCTCGATCTCTCCCCCACCCAGAAGCAGCAACTTACTTGTATTCTGGGAAGGGAAGAAGAGGGAGGGAGGGTTTCCAACTCTCATTACCAGCTTTCCTTAAGGACATTCAACAATGACCCAACAAGTCACAAATTGTGTGGTTTGATTTCTAATTATCCTCACCAATGAATTCCCCCCCCCCCTTCAGAGCTATTACATAAAATGTTCATGCAGGTCATATTTTTAACTGAACTACAAAAAATATTCTTCTGATTAGTCATTGCCAGTTCCAGTTCTATCATAATGTAATTCAGCAGCACTCCACCTTCATTTATAGTGACTTATATTAGTTATTTCACTCCACATTTGCATTTACCCAGTTTGGAAATATAATCCTGGAATTGTTAACCATTCATCTTAATTTTTCATGCTCAAGTCTGCAATGTGTATTAGGCGCTAATTGTGAACAGATCTGGGACCTGAACTTTGATTCCACCTCAAAGCTGAAACTGAAGACTTAGGAAATTATATTTGAACATAAATCCCCTATAGTATAATGATCTATTGATGTTATTCTTAATGTTCAAACATACAAACAATATGATTTTCATATGGAAAAGCCATACAATCCAGATTTTCTAAATTATTAATTTACCTGTGTGTTTTCTCCTTGGAGGAGGCATTGATGCCTGATTGAGAACCAGCTCTTGGAAAAATTTGAGCCTGTCTTCTTTGCTAGGTCTTTGAATATAAAAAACCTCTTCATAC
Source organism: Hydrophis major (assembly GCA_033807585.1). Classification (NCBI taxonomy): domain Eukaryota; kingdom Metazoa; phylum Chordata; class Lepidosauria; order Squamata; family Elapidae; genus Hydrophis; species Hydrophis major. The sequence continues at coordinate 247,455,099 of CM066328.1, read as the reverse complement.
TGAATTTTAAAGATGCACTTCACCTACATGAAAATAGCAGCAATTAGAAATATTGAAAATATATTCTGGCTATTTCATAACCAATGGTTAATGATTCAGCAATGCGGAAGAATACCCTTCCACATGTAGAGAATTGAAATATTATGCTAATTTATAGTTTATGTTGTCAGGAATATTTCAAGTCGCTGTAGATATACCTATTGCCCTTTCTCTGTGAATGATGGAATACAATTCTCATAGGTCCATATCAGTTATTCCAGTGGTCCAAATAATGAAAAAATAACCCAACACTACTGATTAAATGCTATGAAATTTTTATGGTGTCTATAAAGTAGTATCTGGTCTCAAAATACTTTCTCAAAATAAACTGACTTAAATATCTGTTGCCCAGAATATCGAGTCCCACAAAACATTGAAAAAACAGAGCAGATGGCTAGAGCCATGTGCCATTTGAATACAATAATAGATGAATATCAAAGAGGCTGGTATCCCAAGAACACTTTAGGCCAATCTAAATAATTATGGAACTTTTTCTCTCTCTCCCTTCCAAATTGCTGTCCTATGACCATATATTTACTCTCTGCTTATGAATTTGCTATGAACATAATGGAAAGACTGTTCAATATTACTCCTTGTGACCCATGCCATGTTTAAAACTGGGCTCCTCCTTCGTATCTATGATAAGTTTTATAACTTCTTTTTGTCTGACTTTTTAATTTGTAAATGTTAAAAACATATGATATTTTTTAAAAATTAAAAAGACAATCCCTTCCCTTCCTGCCGTTTCTCTCCTACTTTATGAATGGGTGATGACAATTCAAACTTTTCTATTATATATGGTATAGCTGCAGAATTAGATAGGTCATCTTGGCACGTAATAATTTATTATTAACTAGTTATACTGAGCTCAGTAATACAGAAGAAAATCAACAGTTCACAATGCTTTCCAATTAATGCAAAGCCAGTTATTTCAGCAATCACAATATAGAAGCCTGGACATTTAGATCAGATATTTCTTCCATTTTAGATAATTTGTAAATATAATTACCATCTGGACAAAAATATGGAGAGCTAGTTTGGTGTAGTGGTTAAGATACCAGGCTAGAAACTGGGAGACTAAGAGTTGTAGTTCCACTTTGGACACAAACTCAATTGGGTGACCTTGGGCCAGTCACAAAGAAAAGAGGCATAGCAAACCACTTCTGAAATTTCACCAGTAAAACTGCAGTCCACATTGTCTCAGAGGCGCACACACACACACACGCACACACACACAACTTTTTTTTTTTTTAAATTCCTGTCTAATAATTCCTATTATCAAATTGCAACCTCTATTTTTAACACATAGCAAGAGAATTGTTAAATTCCCCCGGATATAAAAAGATGCTTATATAATGCAGTGGAGTGGAGGTTACCCTCCCATATACAACAAACTGACAAAGTTTAGCATCAACAAATTAGGATGCTTCAGATCTGGTTTGCTATTACCAAAGTGGTGCTTGTTTTTCCCCAAGAAATAACTCTATGCTCACCTCTTCAGGCAACTCACTATACATTGTTTCAGAGGTAGAAAGTAGAAATATTGGTGAGAACGATGGAATATCTTGCAGCAAAGTTAGAAAAGTTGCTCTCACAGTTTCACTGACAGCTTCCCACCAATCACCAATATGAGGCATGTAAACAATACTTGGTAGGGTTCTTCTTGCTTCACGAAATATCTAGTTGAGAATATTAACATTAACAAATATTACTATTAACTAAATATTTAACTAATACTTACAACTGCAGGCAGAAATAGTGTTATGAAACATTTCAAACAGATGCTTTTAGTAGAATATCCCTAAGTATTTATAGGTGTATATGAGCATTTGTCCCATAAAATGTATTTATAGTTTCAAATTCTCCTTGGATAATTATACAGTAAAATTGATTTTATAGGCCTCCATTCAGCAAACTTTAACTTTACTTGCAAACAGTGAAAAACAATATTGTTTCACAAACCAATTTAGACTATTTATGTGAATTACCTAAAGAATGTACACTGAAATAAATTTAATAAATTTTGCAAATTCCGTTTTATCAAATGTTTCACTTTAGTAGAACTCTTCTCCCAACTGTTCCATTAAAGTATTAAATAAATGCTATACAATAAAATCTCAATCTTTTACTATAAACAATGGGTTTACATCTGAACATTAAATATAACATGTACTGCACACATAAAATTTGATATTTAAAACTGCTATTAATTTTGAAGCATAACTGCTTATTGAAAAACTATTTTTCTACACACCAAATGGGATCTATGAAATTTTCACCTACAGAGTTAACAAAGAGTAAACTATTTCTCTCTCCCTTGCTCCTCCATTTAAAAAAGGGACACAATATATTCTATTTGCCTGAGAGTTTCACCTCCTCACAAGGCAAATGGAACACAGAGAAGATGAAAAGATCTTCTCAAGGGTGGCCCCCATCCTTTGGAAGATGCTTATCCCAGAGGTATGACTACAACAAATTAAGTTAAATTCTACTACTCTCTTTAAATGTGCTTTTCGTATTTCATTCCTGGAGCTTTTGTGTCTCTTATAATTGGGGTGGGATATGAAATAAAATGAAGGATTGTGAACTACAATACAATAAAACTGAAAGAAATGTTCACTACTCCAATACCTGGCTTGGGCATAAACTGAAGTCCAGAAGAAAGGAAAAACTATTTTAAAATATGAAAACACCTGTTTTTCTATGCTGTCCTGAAACACAATTTGGTGGTGAATAGTTTTGTTAAATCTATCTATCTATCTATCTATCTATCTATCTATCTATCTATCTATCTATCTATCTATCTATCTATCTATCCATCCATCCATCCATCCATCCATCCATCCATCCATCCATCTCTATATCTATCCATCTTGGTATCTGCCTGCCTGCCTTCCTGCCTATCCATCTCTATATCTATCCATCTCGGTATCTCTATCTATCTATCTATCTATCTATCTATCTATCTATCTATCAAGTTGGTTTCTGAAATGGCTGCTGCAGCTATTGTTATCCTGCTAATATCTTAAGCATATTTGCCTTATTCAAACTTCACTAAGGAGAGCAAGTAGTTCATTCTGTAAAGATTAATCTTAATCTAATTTAATTCCTTTTCTCCACTTGCTGTTTTTCATATATAACCTGTAGCTGTATTTCTTCTATAACTGTGTGCTTAATCTGTTATCATTCAAAAACAATATAAGCATAAAAAGCTATCTGACTGCCAAATCAAAGTAAAAATAATCAGAAAGAAGGTTCTATCTTTACTAAATTATACCCATCTTTTTTTTTACTTTCTTTTACATATGAAATCTATCACAGAAGGATCTTTAAGTATTTCTAGCAACACTATACCTCAAAGAAACACTGAGATATTCAGCATTTATAATTTAATGAAGGCCTCCATACACATTGAACTTTCAATAGGTGCTGCATTAATCAAAAGCGATATAAATGCAAACTAACCTGTGCACATGATTCTTCAGGCGTTTTGGCACTGACCGAATAAAGTGCTGGCAGATCTAATCTGTGTACAGCAATTTTTTCAAGAGAATGTAATAAAGCTGGAGCAAGGTGTGAAGTCTGACCTGAATCCCTTTCTCCAGAAAGCAGTAATCTCGGCCTGTAAGATGTGGGCTGGTGATAAGCTGACCTGCAAAAAAAATAATATTTTGTTCAGATCTACAAAGCACTTATCATTACTTCTATGTTTTTACTACATTAGCAGAATAGCCTGAAATATTTCATCGTAGTACATTTTCAACATTATCTAACCATTTATCAATACTTCGATAGCATCAAAATATTGTTTATAATTTACACACAAAGAGATTAATGGGAATTGTGTTATACAAGCAAAAAGCAAAATGATTAATTCCACATAAAATACTTGTTCCAGCTGTATTATCCTCCCTGTTCCAGGCAATATAATAATCATAATAAAAACTACTGAGGAATAACCCTGAATTATTTTATCCTATTTTATTTTATACCTTACTCTGTTTTAAAGTGGAAATTCATTGTGGCCAGCTGTTGCCAAACGGTGGGCTGTAGCCCACTGGTGGGCCGTGAGAAAATTTTGGTGGGCCGCAGAGAAATCTCACCCCCCAGAGCAGCCCCACAAAGTAATCAATCCAGGCTGCGCAGAAACACAAGGCTGCGCTGCCCACATGGCCAGCAGGAACCCTCCCCGCCCATTCACTCCTTACCCGGTAAACTTGCCTGCTAAAATTGCTATTTTTCCTTTTTCTGACCATCATCTGTTCTGCTGTGCAGGGAGATTTAGATTAGCTAGGAAGCAGGAAATGGTTGGATTTCTTGCTTTCTAGCTAGTCTTTAGATCTTCAGCTTAGCACAGCCGAACCTCCCTTAGGACTTAAGGCAGGCAAATTTGAGAGACTGAGCTAGCCGATGGCAGATAGATAGATCACTGAATGATTCTGTGAGCAACTCAATCTGCCTCCTTTGCCTGATTTTGGGTAAAAGTTGCTCTTTTTTAAATAAAAAATTCAATAAGTACATACATGGTGTATTGTGAGTTAATTTTGTGAGCTTGCTTGCTAGCAAATTTTTATGAGTTTGCTTGCAAGCAATTTTTTTGTGACAGACTGAGCTATGACAATGTCAGATAAATCTCTGAATGAATCTGTGATTCTGTGAGCAACTCAATCTGCCCGCTTTGCCTGATTTGGGGTAAGAGTTGGTCTTTTTTATAAAAAAAAATCAATATTTATATATTTATCTTTACATACAAGTCATGCCCAGCCAGTCACATGACCAAGCCACATCCACAAATTAGGCTACACCTACAGAACCGGTTAGTGGTCCCTGGGATCTAAAATTATGAGTTTGGTGGTCCCTGAGATCCAAAAGGTTGGTGACCCCTGATTTAGGCAATGACAAACTGTAATGATAATGAACAAAAACAAACTAGTTCAATTTTAACAAACATACACAACAATTTAAATAACCTATACATTTTCTTTTGTAAAATTTTAAATATGAAGTTTATTTGAATAGTCTTTTTGCTTATATTATAGGGATGTATTAAGTATTAAAAGAGTTTCACAACCCAACACCAAAAAATTACACTTCTTTGAATCATTAAAGCAACCTTGTCTCTTGCAAAACTCTTCTGGGTTTCTGGAAGATGCTCTGTTATGCCCACTTCACTTTGCTTTCTGCCTATTGAAATTGACAATCATGCTGTTTCCCTAGAAAAAATTACCCTAAAAGATTTCCTTGAAACACTACAACGTTTTTTTGGAATCAAAATTCGAATTAAACTTTCATATTAACAGATGAAAACCAGCATATTTACTAGAGAAGTGGTATCACAGATTTTAAGCATACTACTGATTTTTTAAATTAAAAATATCACCATTCTTATCATAAATCTCTCTATATTTTATTGGTTTCATTATGATTGTAATAAAACTATTCTGCGTAAATATATATAGCAAAATAATAAAATGCAGTCTCTGACCTGCATGGAACTTTCTAGACTGTTCTACACAGGTTGGAGTACCTTCCTATCCCCTAGATTGCTTCCATCAATTCCCAAAAACCTGCAGCACTGTTTTGTTTATTGTTTGTATTCCGAAAAGAAGCCATGATCCATCTATGGATTAAAAAACTTCTCTTTTTTCCACTGGAAGGGAAGAATATAATTCTTTCCATCTGTTCTCAAGAAAACCTCTGCAGATTTTTTTTTCTCAGTCAGAGAATTGGGAGTCTCAACAAGTCTCAGTGCCACAATGCCTCCTATTCATTGAGAGTGGGGGAGTTTTTTAGAATGTTATATAAAAAGCACAAGTAAGGAATTAAGTATAGGAAGTAAACACTTTTAAAAATGGACCTATCTGCTTTGGTTTATATTTTCCTCAGCTTCTGAAATCAACAGCCTCACAAATCCTTTCACAGGGCAAACATCATATAGCCCACCCACTCACCCACCCCTTTTTTTTGCAGAGTTGTCCAACAGTCCCTTTTAAAAATATGTGTTTCTTGCCAGAGAGGGACAAGCCACAAGATTATCTAGAGGTTTGCAGTGAGAAACATTCTGGCATCTGGAAATCATCACTACTGGCTTCTGACTGAACAAATCCTCTCAGGATGACAATAGCAAAATCTTCTGTTTGAGTCTAGTTTGAGTCTATAACTTCTCAGGTCTCTTCTCAGGTCAAATCTACAAACACAACCACCTGATTCCAGATAATCCCCATTTCACCACCAGTCACTTAGTGATATTCAAAGTTACAACAGACCCCACAATTTGGTGGGTCTTCCTGAATTCACAGTTGCTACTCAAGGGTTAGATGGCAGCAGTGGCCAGGAAAACCTTTATGCAAATTCATGAAGCATATCAATTTTCCTATGTCAAAAGCAGGAGATAAAATATTTCATGTTTGCATTTGGACTATAACAATGCATTCTACATGGGGATGTCCTTGAAGACCATTCAGAATGTGTAGCTGGTCCAGAAGGCAGCAGTACAGGCCATTAAAGGCATGTCCATATAACCTCTTTGTTTTGTGAGTAACAATAGCTATAAGCAGGCTTTTGGCGCAAATCAAGGTGCTAGTTATTATCTACAGAACCGTTCATGATATAAGGCCTGGGGGAACTGTCCTTATCCAAAGCTCATATCCCCCCTAAATTATTTGGCACAGTTGGCATAGTCAGGTTCCCATCAATTAAACTATATCACCTGATGGGGAAGTGCATCTTAATCTGCCACAGCACCTGATTCTGGAACAATATTCTCCCAGAGATTTGTACATCCATCACAATGACCTTGTTTAAACAAGCCCTTAAAACTTGCTATTCTCTCAATGCCTTGGGCTGGAATGGATGGAAGACCCCATGTGAAATGATTGGCATATAAGAATTAATGTTATTTTTCTCTAACCATTTGCTTTTTGTATTGTTTGTACAGTACATTGTACACTACCCAGAGTCATTCTGGAGTTGTGTAGCCTATATCTTAAAATATACAAAATATGATGAAAGGTCTATTTCAATTAAATATTTTACCACAGCAATGTTATTTGTAAAATAATATTTAACTTCAAACTATGAGGCCATATTACTCCACCACAGATAGACTCTTCCTATTATACATACTATACATCGGATTACTATATTTAAATATATATTTTTCCACAAAGTCATTAAATATCTATCAAAAAATCATTATTTGTACTGTTTGGTTCTTAAAAGCCTAATATCAAGATCTGATATATGAAAAAATGGTTATTCATCTCAATTTTTATATTAAAATAATGTTGTACATTATATACTAATATACTTATTTGGCACTACAAGAGATATGTTGGTTAATTCTTGACGAATACAATACCAGAGTTATTAGCTTACATTGTATAATGAAGGTAAGGTTTATGTACAGCAGCTGGTAATTGTTTCTTTGGTGATTCCGGAGGGCAACTTGATTCAAATATTGATGAAACATTTTCATCTTCACTATCATCCAAAATTAAATTTGGTGCATCTGTTAATTAAAATAAAAAATTTATTTTATATATATATAAATGCCTGGATGAACACAAAAATGCAGTCAAAAAGCTGGAACACACTTCCTCACCAGTCCAACACATGAAAGCCACAGGTCATAGCATCAACTTCAATGGCACCAAAACCCTAGCCACTCTAGAAAACCCCAGCCACAGAATTATCAGAGAAGCCATAGAGATTGAAAAAAGACCTGAAAGCATGACTAGAAGATTCCACCAGACTGCCAATCATTTGGAAGCCTGCACTCACAAACAAAAAAATCTCCACACCACTAGCCAGGCAAACACCTGGGCACAAACAAATCCCCCCTGATACCTCCAGCTCAAACACACCCTAACCAGGCACCCAGATGAAACCTAGCTTCCTAACAAATGATAGCCGTCCATTTACTCGGAGCCAAGCTGCACTAAAAGCCTCCAATATAGGAACACAATGTTGCCAGCCAATCAAGACACACAAAAAAAGCCACAAAACAGACAGAAGATATTAGAAACACCAATCAAGCAGAACACAGCAAACTCCAAAACCAATAAACACAGACCAAGACTCCCAACCAATCAGGATGAAGGAAAAACCATTCTGGCATAGCAGTAGGCTAGCCCCAAATTTAAAACTGAAACAACTGTGAAAGTCTGACTCACAGATGAACACAATACAGAAGCCTGATGATGGCAGATGAGATTCTGCCGAAACGTTGCTACAACTTTAAAAGCACAACTATAATGACGTGGGAAAATACCCGAACAAAGCTGAATACCATATATATAATACCATATATGAATACCATATATCTGCTTGTAAGTTTTGACGTGGTTTCACTATTCACTCAAGTCCTGATAAAAGAGACCCTTGAATCATCAAAAATAAATACCAACCAGCTAAACACCTCATGGAACTAACAGAACACTACTTAACCAACACATATTTCATATACAAAGGACAAAGATACAAACAAATTGAAGGAGCCCCTATGGGATCACCACTGTCACCCGTCATTGCAAACCTGTTCATGGAAGAATTCGAATCCAGAGCCCTGGTCAATGCCATCCACAAACCCAAACTATGGTTAAGATACATCGATGACACATTCATGATTTGGACCCATGGAAAAGAAAACCTAAACAATTTCCTAACACACCTAAACAGCACACACCCCAAAATCAAGTTCACCATGGAAACGGAAACAAACAAACAACTACCATTCCTAGATGTACTAATCTACAAAAAAAAAGATGGCACACTAGGACACACCGTATACCAGCAGAAAACACACACTAACCGCAACCTCAACGCCCAATCCTACCACCACCCAACACAGATAAACTCCATGGCTAAAACACTAATTACTAGAACTAAATGCCTGGCAGACAAGACACACATTAAGACTGAACTATGCACGCTGACTAAAGTACTAACAGCCAACGGCTTCCACAGAAGCAAAATCACCAACTTGATCCACAAAAACACACTGAGACATAATAAAGACCCAGAAGATGAACAGACCTATGGAACAGCTGTCCTGCCCTACATAAGAGGTACTACAGACAACATTAGTAAGATACTACACAGACATCACATCAAGACTGCCTTCAAAACAGGCAGAAAAATAGCAGTCATCCTTAGAAACCCCAAAGATAAAATTGACCTGGAAAACCAAGGCATATACGAAGTCCCCTGTGCATCATGCCCGGCCACATACATTGGACAGACCAATAGAAGAATAAGTACCCGCTTGGAGGAACACAAAAATGCAGTCAAAAAGCTGGAACACACTTCCTCACTAGTCCAACACATGGAAGCCACAGGTCATAGCATCAACTTCAATGGCACCAAAACCCTAGCCGCTATAGAAAACCCCAGCCACAGAATCATCAGAGAAGCCATAGAGATTGAAAAAAGACCAGAAAGCATGAATAGAAGAGATGATTCCACCAGACTGTCAATCATTTGGAAGCCTGCACTCACAAACAAAAAAATATCCACACCACTAGCCAGGCAAACACCTGGGCACAAACAGATCCCCCCTCATACCTCCAGCTCAACCAGACACCCAGATGAAACCCAGCTTCCTAACTAACGATAGCCATCCATTTACCCGGAGCCAAGCTGCACTAAAGGCCTCCAATAAAGTAACACAATGTTGCCAGCCAATCAAGATACAAAAAGAGCCAAAAAATAGACCGAAGATATTAGAAACACCAATCAAGCAGAACACAGCAAACTCCAAGACCAATAAAAACAGACCAAGACTCCCAACCAATCAGGAGGAAGAAAAAACCATTCTGGCACAGCAATAGGCTGCCCCAAATTTAAATCTGAAACCACTGTAAAAAGTCTGACTCACAGGTGAACACTATACAGAAGCCTGATGATGGCAGATGAGATTCTGCTGAAACGTTGCTACAACTTTAAAAGCACAGCTACTATGACGTGGGAAAATACCCGAACTAAACTGAATGCCATACATGTAACTACCCACGAAAACTTAAGAAAACATATCAAAAGTACAATCATTTTCTAACACAGATTAATATGTGCAATCCTTGCACATAGAAAAATTTAAAATGTCAACCCCAATATATTCAAATATTTAATCTGCTTAAGCTCTTTCAACCCTGTTATAGAATTTATGTTCTCAACAATCAACACAGTTCTTTTAGGAGCTATCATTCTGGTTAAAGACAGTGATAAAAAGTAAAGGAAATAAAAGTATTTTGTATCAACTACTTAAAAACTTCGTAACAGTCTTCATCAAAAAAATTATCAGAACACAAGTTCCAAGTAGTCTCAGCATTTTCTGACCTTGAGGACAAAATTACAAGCAAAAACTAAACCAATGAGATTTAAAGGTCATTCATGCAATATCTGCGTTCTTATACAAGGGGAAAGCTAAGGTACCATTTGGGTTTCTGAAAATGTCAAATTGCCAAGTCCAGTCTAAACATTGCTAAGCAAAATAAGCCAGGAACAAATCTGTACTCTGAAGAGAGCAATAATAATTATAGAACAGGTTATGTCGGAATATTCAGATTTAAAATAAATAAATATTTTTCTAATAGTTAGCACTTTACTCAAGTTTATACACAAAGTTGTTTTATATCAATGCCTTATCTGTAATTGTTTAGAATAATTATGGACAGATAACACAATATTTTTCCTACCCAAATTGGCTAAACATAGTCTGGCTAAACTATGTCCAGTGATTTATTTAGCCAGGAGAGATTTATAACTTTGCATTTGCAAGACTTTTCACTGCATCACATTAATGTAGAAGACGCTCTTAATGATATTCTTCCCACAATATTTTCCAATAAAAATAAGTGTCACACTTATACAGAAGTGATACTAATTTCCCATTATCTCACTTTATTCATATAATTGTTGAGGACCAATCACAATTTCTGAAAATCAGTAACAGTCATGTATCAAATCAAGAAATATATAACTGATTAAATTATTGTACAGGTAGTCCTTGACTTATTACTGGTTGCTTAGCAACTGTTCAAAATTACAAAGGGCCTCCATAGGGCTACTTCTGACCTGGATTTGAAGTTACAATGGCCACTCTCCCCCCAGTCACACAATTGGTGGTAGGGAATCAACCCACAGTTATGGCCATTTGCAGTGTCCCACAGTCATATGATTGCAATTTAACTTTTTTTTTTGCTGGATGGATACCTGCATTTACTTCTGGCAAAAAAGGCCCATTATGGACAACGGATTCACTCAATGATCATGGTAATCCACCTAACAACTGTTGCAAAGCAAATCATAAAATTGGGTGCAATCACATGAGGACCCACTTAATGTCCAGCATGACTTCCAGACTCAATTATAATCATAAGCTAGGGACTATCTGTATTTGCTGTATTTATTGGATTTATGCCCTGCTGCAATCAATCACCTCTTAGTGGCTTGTAATAAAATGATAATTTAAATATCTAAATTCTGACATATATGAGAATGAGGAAAAAGAAATAGGGTACAATACATTAAGTCAGCAAACTCATGAAAATGCTTTCTGGAATAATTCATTCTGTAATTGTTTTCAAAAGGCTAGGAGGGAGGGAATATGGATTGACAGACAGCTTGAAATTGTGTTCATCTTCTCTTCTTGGCCCTTCCTCATTGTCAGGATGATTTATCTGCAAATCAAACTACAGCTGCCAATCAAATTGCAGCACTGGCCAGGAGGGCAGGCAAGATGGCTGCCAGGAAGTTCTACCACGGGCCTCATTAGGAAGAGGTTGGGAACTGCAATCCAGGAGTCAAAGTAAAAGCCAAACTAAAAGATGAGAAGAAACTACAAAAAGCAGTGGCTAAGAAAACTATGGTGGAGGGACAGAGAGGTTTCCTTCCCTCAGAACTGTTATGAGGTAAAAGGTCTTCAAGCCTTTTCCTTCAATTGGAATAAAAACTTGGAAGAGGAAAAAGGTCAAGAAAGCCAGTTAGAAACAAGAACACAAAGATTTTTTTATAAAAAAAAAAAGATTAAAAAGAAAAGTAAAGACTTTGACAGAACAGAAATCCAAACAAACTAAGAAGAACAGACAGATTGAACTCTGTTGAAAAAAATGTCTGAATGTCTTAGAGTGGTCTTGAGCAATTCTGCAGAGATATACTAGGAATAAGACAACAGAAATATGGAAGTTGGTCATGAATAAATACATAGAGAATATTGAATAGAAAGCTATGAAAATATAGTGAGATTGAAGAAAATAGTGTAGATAAACAGCTTAGAAAGAACAGTTAAAATAGAAAAATGTTTTACTATTAAAAGATTCATTTCCGCACTAGTCAAAGGCATTGATAATTTACAATATTCCTCTTTTATTTGTAAGCTTTCCTTTTGTAAAATAAAAATCTCTTTCCATCCACTGAAGGAAAATACAAAAACCCAATCAATTTCCAGTGTTTTGTGGCTATTGAGTCTGGGTTAATTTGGTTATTAGGGATTTTAAAAAAAGATTTACAAAAGTGATCTTCAATAGGTTAGGCAACATTGAAGGCAACAGTGTTACATCAGAGAAGCAGCGCCATCTAGCGGGAACTTCAAGGACCAATTGTAATTACTTGTTAAATGTCATTGTATAACTTCAAATGGTTTCTGAATGAGTAGTCATTAAGTAAGGATTACCTGTATTTTTTTTCTCAAAATTCAAGGCAAGTTTCTGAACTTTTTGTTTTCATAATGGTTTCTGAATGTTTTCCCCAAAGCCATCTCCTTGACTCCCTAAATTCCGAGAGCAAAGAACTCTCTTAAATTATTTCATATATGTCCCTTTTTTTCTGCAATCTTGTTTTTACTTTATACTTTATTGCCATTCACTTCTACCGCTCTACCATTTCAAAAAAACAATCTTGTTTCTACAGGAACTAAGGAGTTGCCATAACATGGATTAAAAATATAGAAATACCTTCTCTTTTGTCACCCTGACTGAATTCAGCATGAGGAAATACTTTATGTAAAACAGCCAGCATTTCGTTGAAGGTTCTTTCCAACAATGGCCTTATGATGGGAGACAAAGCATGCCCTGATGATGTTACAGCACGTTGAGAAGCAGGCACGATATTCTGCATTGCATGATAGAAGTCTTGTGCACTGAGAACTATTGAAGAAACATCAAGCTGCAATTTTTGACTGCTCGCGTAGATCTGAGGATAGCGCCGTCGCAGGGCAATCAAGGCAGCTTCAGTACAAAGTGCTTTTATGTCAGCGCCACAGTATCCTAAGGCATGAAAATAAAATATACAGTGGTTCTGTTAAGCAGTATCAATATTTTGTGTATGTCAAGCACATCCACAAAGCTGAATGTGAGCAGCAATATTCTACTGGATTCATACTGCACTGAGCAGTGTGCATAACTTAAATGATCTAAGAAAATAAATATTGAAATAATCTTTTAAACAAAGAATGCTCAAGAATCCATGTAAAGAAACCTGTGAGAGAAAATCTAGGAACCTATAAAAAAAGGTGAATATATATATATATATATATATATATATACGAATTAATGTTTATGGTGGTCTATACATACATGAGTGGAATTGCACCCAAACTAGCTAGCTAATAAAGTGGTAACCATGACAAAATGGATTCTCTTCCTAAACCAAAATGTCTTTTGGGAAATAAGAACCCAAAAAATCAGGCAAGAAAGAATTTGAAAATTTTGTCATTTCACATATAATTTACACACACACACAGACACACATGGAGAGAGAGAGAGAGAGAGAGAGAGAGGGAGAATTTCAAGGAAGTATTTGGCAGTGACATCTCCCAATTTAATTTAAAAAATCTTTGCTTTGGGTTCACAGGGAAGAATTTCTATTTTCTACACTGGAAAGCTCAGTAACTAAACAAGGTGGTGAGTTCTGTCCCTCTGCTTCCATGGTAACTATTTAATGATCATCCTCTCCAAAGATCAAGGAGCAACCTCACCGCTAAAGCGCAAGTTTCATGAATCAGTCTCTGAAAAGATATAGTTAATGTGATCCTGCAAACCTTCACAAAAATTCAAAATGTTTAGATTGCTACATAATTTGCACTGGAGTATCTTGCAAGATTATTTCCATTTTCTAAGGAGGTTTGAACAAAATTAAGTGATTTGTAAACCTAACTCAATTTTATTTCCACTGGCTGAGAGATATTCCAGTGTAAACAGAAAAATCCCCATTTAAAAATCCATGTTCTTTCATAGTATTTGCTATTAGTAAATGTCACAAAAAATTAATACTTCTGTGCTTTATTAGTCTCAATTCTACCTCTCCGTGGAATTTTTAATTAGATTATGGCTCATTTTCTCAATTTACTGTATTTTTCACACTATAAGACTCACTCCCCCCCCAAAAAAGTGGGTAAAAATGTCTGTGTGTCTTATAAAGCTAATGTTGCTGAAGCTCCGCCCACCCATTGGCCCCCGCCCTTTGGCCTCTGCCTCCCAACAGCAAACAACCTGGTCAGCTTTAGCACAGCCTGATTTAGAACGAGCAGCTGATTGGTGGTTGGATCTGCCTCCCCGGAATACTACCGATCAGCCGTTCCGGGCTGTGGGGATTTCTGCTGCCCATCGCCATCTCTACACGCCCCATTTTCAGCCTCCTCGTGCCCTATTTTCGGCCTTCATGCATTCCATTTTCAGCCTGTTCCAGGCAGCAGGGATCAAAAATGGAATGCGTGGAGGTCAAATATGGGGCGTGCGTAGGTGGCTGTGATCCCTGCAGCCTGGAACAGCTGATTGGCGGTATTCTGGGAGGCCAATCCAACTGCAAATCAGTTGTTTGTGCTAAATCAGGCTGCGCTGAAGGTGACCAGGCAGTTTGCTGTTCGCTGCAAGGAGGCAAATTGCTAGAAGGCAGAGGCCAATTTTTTTTTCTTGTTTTCCTTCCCAAAAGCTAGGTGTGTCTTGTAGTGCAAAAAATACAGTGTTTATCAGGAGATCCAGTCTAAAATTAATCCTATTCACTTTCCTTTTGGAACAAATTGCATTCCAACATGTTTCCTTCTTTTAGGGCAACTCTGCAAGAAATTATATTGTTCAACAAAGTAAGTGCAAGCTTTCAAACAGAAATTAGATACTTCTAATAGTGAAATTTGCAACACTTAAAATGCATACAACTTGGCTGCAATCATTTTATGCAGTATTTTATCATTCCTCTTCACTGACAATTGGTGTCCTAGTGCAGGGGTTGCCAGCCTTTTGGACCTCAGGGACCAATTATGACCAGCTCATAATTTTAGATCCCAGGGACCACTAACTGGTTCTGTGGGCGTGGCCTAATTTGTGGGTGTGGCTTGGTGGTCATGTGACTGGCTGGGCATGGCTTGTAAGTAAATATTATAAATATTTATATAAATATTGAATTTTTTATTAAAAAATAGCAACTTTTACCCAAAATCAGGCAAAGCAGGCAGGCAGATTGAGTTGCTCACAGAATCACAGATTCATTCAGAAATCTCTCTATCTGCCATTGGCTAGCTCAGTCTGTCACACAAAATTTGCTTGCAAGCAAACTCATAAAATTAACTCACAACACACCATGTATATATTGAATTTTTTATTTTAAAAAGCAACTTTTATCCAAAATCAGGCAAAGCAGGCAGGCAGATTGAGTTGCTCACGGAATCATTGAGTGATCTATTTATCTGCCATCGGCTAGCTCACTCTTAAATTTGCTTGCTGTCAGTCTGCACTGAATTTGCTTGCAAGCAAACCTTCAGTCCTAAGGGAGGTTCGGCTGTGCTTAGCTAGAAAGCAAGAAATCCAAGCATTTCCTACTTCCTAGCTAATCTAAATCTCCCGGCACAGCAGAACAGATGGTGGTCAGAAAAAGGAAAAATAACAACTTAGCAAGCAAGTTTGCTGGGTAAGGAGTGAGTGGGCAGGGAGAGTTCCCGTGGGCCATGTGGGCTGAGCAGCCTTGTGTTTCTGTGCAGCCTGGATTGTTTTTGGGGGGGTACTCTGGGGGTGAGATTTCTCTGTGGCCCACCAAAATTTTCACACAGCCCACCAGTGGCGACTGCTGTCTTAGTGGATATAAGTACTTTTTAGTACTAGGTGCTAGTAAAAACTATCTAGATAATAAAACTCCCCTTTGAAACATTTTAGACAAATGAAAAGGTAGCTATTGTCAGCCACTGTCATATCACTTGATTATCTGACCATCCATTGGCATGTCCATCCAGTGTCTGGTATAGTGCCCCTGGAGGCTGCTAAAATAGGATGTTTCTGTATGAATAAGCCCTCAAATTAAAATGATATAATGTTCAAACTTGCAGCTGAACTATAGATTACCAGGCAAAATACACTAGTTTATCAAGAAAGTTATTTACTTGACTCTATAGTGGAAAGCAGAAGTTCGATAAATAATTAATTTAATTTAAAACTATGAGGTGCTTATTTATTTATTCATTCATTCATCAAATGTATATGGCTGCCCATCTCACAAAAAATGACTCTGGGAGATATACAACAATATGATCAAATAATACATACAAGAAACAATCAATACAAAAATATAAGCATCAATATTAAAAGATAAATATAAAATCAAATATACAAACCCAAGATAAAAAGAGCCAGCTCAGCAATGGAACCATCTAAGCATGTCTCCGATTCCCTGGGAGCCCCATGGCTGATGACACAACTAGTCAAAATTCCAGAGCAATATCATCCTATAAACACTACCAACTGAAGTTTTATGCAACATAGTTGCTAACCTAGGCTATCCACTCAGAATGATTCTGGGTAATATGCAGAAGCACAGAATCAGTGCAACAATCAAAACCATAAAAAAAAAGGAAAAGGCAGCCAAACTGTCAGAGAAGAGAGTCAGGATTGTTTGGATCTCTGAGAGGAAGCTGTTTCACTGGGCAGGTATCATGACAGAGAAGGCGGGTCTCCTACATATCTTCAGATTACCTCACTTAATAAATGGAAACTGATGCATGCAGACAGTCAGTTTGTACAAGATGGGCAGATATAGGCAACAACTAACATCTTGAATTGCACTTGGAAATCTACTGATAACGAGATCAGGTAACAGTGTTGGTGTAGCATACTATGGCCATAAGTCCTTGTGCCACCATGTTCTAACCTAGCTGAAGTTTCCAGGTAATCTTCAAAAGCAGTCTTCTGAACACTGCCATTGCAGTAATTCAGTCAAGAAATAACTAAGGCATGTGACCATGTGAATAAGCGCAAGCACGCACACGTGCACACACACATACCACAGATGTAGGTGTAAGTGCAGTTGTAGCACAAGAAGGATTTATACAAAGATCTCTGGGCTGCAGCTACCATCTGTCAGCTTTTTAATGAACCATTATATAAATGGTTAAAAAGAAAACTCTACCCTGCTCATAACGTTGTTGATTTTAAAGTACAAATAAAGCCAGCATACTGATATTGATATTCATAATGATATTCTTTGATTTACTCTTTCTGACTTGTAACAATCAGAAAGATTGATTTCAGGATAACGTTCAGGATAACGTTCTCAATAGTCTGATCATAGATTATAGGAGAATTGCTTTCTTGCAATGTGCCTAAGCAATATTATGTCTAATAGTGTAGTGTGTATGTGTATATATATATATATATATATATATATATAGAGAGAGAGAGAGAGAGAGAGAGAGAGAGAGAGAGAGGGAGAGGGAGGGAGGGGGGGAGGGAGAGAGGGAGAGAGAGAGAGAATGAGAATTCACATTTTAAATTTTAATTAACTTCTATATTTTTTTTCTGTGTTTAATTTTATTTTTCCAGCTGTGCACATTGTTCAACAGTAAAGTATCTTATTTTTTTCTGCATTAAAAATGGCATATAAAGCAAATAAACAAGAATACATTTCTGCAATGTGGAAATTCATAATATTTTGAAAAATGATGGAATAATAAATGGAAAAGAATTCCACATTTAAAGGTATGTAATGTTAAAGAATATGAAATGAAGTATGATTTCAGGAAAGAATTGGCATGCAAGAGATTGATATGAGAGCCATAGCATGTTTTGTATTTACCAAATCGTATTTTGGAAGATGGTTCTTTACAGTTATTTTGCTTCAGTATTTAAAAAGAATACAGACTGAAAAATTTACACGAAATAAAATAGTGCAGAAATGGAAGCTGAAACTAATATAGCTTGATACGCTCTGATCAAAATAAGAAACTATAACTATCCATCAGAAAAGTTACTTAAAGTAGAAATAAAATGAGAATTATCCAAGCTTTATGGAAGGACTACAAGCATCCTAAACAGCATTGGATCAGTTAGTAAATCCTCACAGGCAGAAGTTGCCTTAGAATATACACATAAAATATAGAGAAGGAGATACTAATGTGAAGTAATATAATCTAACTTCAGCTTCAACTGATGGCCTCTGCTAGGTAAAGAACTTGCCATGGAGTTGAAATTCAAGAGAGGTTTTTGAATTTTAATAATGTCTCTGATGAGGTAGCCTCTCAAAAATTAAGTATTTTAATCGCAGAGTACACAATGTGTAACAGCAAGCAATGAGTTAAACAGAAGATGATGTAGTTAAAGATTGAAGAAAATAAGAACCACATGGAAAGTTATAAATTCCCAAGAAAATAAAGTTCAGTTGCCAAAAACCTTCTATAATTCAGCCTTGTCTTCTATTAATACATTATTTTCATTCATAATATACAGTATATTTAGATTGTAAGGAAGAGTGACTAAGAAAATCAAGTTGTCCAAAGACTTAAGGCTTAAACCACATAAACTAATATCATGTTAAGATGTGGAATTAATATAAAGAAATTATAGATGAAGCAAGTGTTCTCGGAAAGAGGCATAAAGTAAATTTAAGTGATAAAAACAGTGAGATTTGTTACCAGATGGAAATGGAAGAGGAGGAAAAGTTTTGAATGTTAGTTCACGTCACAAACCATACATTACAGAAGCAATTGCAAACTGGAATAACTAAATTGCCTAAAGAATAGATGCCCACATTTTTAAGAGCAGATTTTAATATTGCCTTAACTGGTTTACCACAAAAATAAAGTATATGGATATCAGCACAAATATATCTGATAGATACCATAAATTAACCACAGACTGGAAGAGAATTTTGACTGAAGAGTACTCATGCGTATGCAAGTAAATGTTTATAAATTACCTATTAAGTACAAGTTGATGCAATCAGTCAGCATGTAAAGTACTTGCGTGGGTTAAAAATTCTCAAATTTTCAAGAGCTGGAAAATGTGACTTTTATTTTATAACTTTCTATGATTATCATCCTGATCCATATTTTTCAAATTGTCTAGAAACTTAGAAAATGTTACATTTCCATTTAAACCTGCATTTCAAACGACAGGAAAATTTCTGCGGGGCTTCAAATTGTGGTTTCCTAAGACCCGAATGACATAAGACACAGGTAGATCACCACCTATTTTGACAATGCTTTCTGGGTCACTTTTTCAACAGATGACCCCACGAAGTATGCTTCCATTGTTTTTATGCCTTTTTTAGCCATGTTGCATTATATAGATATTTCATGCAGATTTGTATCCAGGATTTCTTAAAGCCCCACACAACTATAAAGTCTATTAAAACCTTCCAAAATAATTCAGCCTTAAGAAGCCATACAGTAATAATTAGAATTTGTGTGCAGTTTCTAAGATCAAAATAAAACATTAAAATGTTTAAACTAAGTACAAATCGTTGAGTGAAATCCATGATCATCAAGCATATTAGTTCTGCAAAATGCAGCCTTTTCTTCTATATGAGCCAAATCTTTCTTAGTGGCACTATCAAAAGCAAGCAAATGTTTCTCCCTAGAATTCCCACAAGGAGTGAATAATAGAAAGTGTTTATCAATGGCATCAAATAAAATACAAAGTAAACATGTGAGTCTAAAAGATGCACATACATTTTTAAAATGCCGAACAGTATTACAAGCTTTTAAAACAAAAAATGATTCATCTTTGTAAATGATGAAAAATGTTAATTCTTTTATTAGACTTGCACAATGTTTGTGAGATTTAAACATATAAATCTGTCTTCAGTGGAAAATTCAGAACAAAAACTCTGGGAAATTCTCTATTTTAGACTTAGATTTTCCTGTAAATCTAAACAATCACACCTCATTATATGGCATATTTTTATAAGATCTGTAAGAAAGTCTTCACATTCATAAAATATCACTTTTCAGACTGGAATATTGGCCAATGAAGGACCCAACTTGTATTTTCTATCTGCTAAATGGTTGTTGTAGAGTCACTAAAAGAATCTACATGAAATGGATTTGGCACATGCTTTCTTACACCAGACAAAGCTTAATTTGTTCTTTGTTGGATAATTGTTTTCTTCTCACCAGAAGATGTTGGGGTCTTTGCAGATCAAAAGTGGAAGAATGCTGCTTCGGAGATAGATGTTCCTGTGGATGAAGAGGATAATTCGGATGTGTACAGTAGCTGTCTGAATGGATGGTGCTCAGTTTAAAATGTTATTGTTCTGTTGGAGAGTTGAATGATCTGATGCTGTCGTTGTTCAAAATTGAAGACTAACACAAGATTGACAGAAGAGGAGCATTGTTTTGAAGAGACTGTGTTTTTAGTGATGTATTTGCAATACTAAAGTATGTCTCTTAGCAATCTTACTCTTTAGTAAGAAACAACTACAACAATTGCTAGTGTAGTAAGATTTATTTTTTCAGCAAATCTGCTATACAGTATTTCATGTCTGGTGTTCTTTAGGTATATATAAGTGCCCAACTCAAGAGACAGAAAATCGTATCCTGTGCCAGTCATTCACTTATGCTAATTATACTTTAGAATTTGGAGGATTATTAACGTAGATGTTTTCTTAGTGCAAACCATATCATTAAAAATATTATAAGAAAGCAAGCATTTATCCCGATTTTATTTGTGGAATAATCACGGCTGATATTAATTTTTCCTTATAAAACTTTATCATATTCATTTTGGAGTTTTTTTGCTTAGTCACATAAAAGAATATGGATCATGCCAAGATTTTTCAAAATATGTTAAGATTTGAGATAATGACAAGAAATTTTGGCAAGTGGCATGAAAATAAGTATTTAGATTTTCTGACATGAATTAACATGAAACTTCAAATATAAAATGGAAAAATTGATTACAATTAGAAATTTAATCAGAAAGCTTCAAACATTCTTGAATGTTCTTTTAGGAATGAAAATATAGAAGGCAAAAGTAGCAAGATAATACCACTCACCAACACATTTTTCAGCTAGCTCTCCTAAAAAATGATTGGACAATTTTGGATTCCAGTCCCTGGTATGAATTTGTAAAATGTGCTTTCTTGCCTAACAGAGAAATTAAGAGATTTTAAGAATTTCATCACAAAACTATATCAAATACATGAGTCATACAACTCCTGTAATACACGATCAACTTCTCTTTATTTTCCCCCAAATCATTTAGTATAGAAAATTTACTGAACTAAAGAAGTATCATAATAAAGATTTCTATTGGAATGTTTAGAGTAGAAATATCAATAGATAACAAAACTGACCCTAATACATTTTATTCTAAAAGCAGCTAAAGAAGTATGCATTATTCTCTTTTAATTATTTACTACTCTATATAAATATTGTAAATATAGCATTTCCAGTCTAGTAAATATAACTGTAATGATTCAAAGGAACATTTCAATAAACATACGCGAACATAAAAATTGATGTTGTGAGCAATACTTCGATTGGTAAACAGTATGCTCATAATCAATGAGCTTGGGCATGGTTGCTTTGAATAAGTTCCAAGCTCATATTGGAATGACATGCATTATATCTGGTTTCAGGCAAAAGCTGACAATTCCACTGGGAATGCTGAAGGGTCAAATGCCTTAGATTGGGACTGATATGATTTAATTGCAGCAACTGTTTACAGGTAATAGTATTATCTCAGACTCTGAAGTTCTCACCGTTTCAAAAACATAAAAGCACAAGAAAATGTAAGACACACAAAGATAGCCTTTTATATGCCTACCTTTTGATCAGGCAAGCTAAAAAGAAATTCCCTGTCAAAACGACCTGGTCTCCTGAGTGCTGGATCTATAGAATCAAGTCTGTTTGTAGCACCAATGACAACTATTTCACCTCTGTTGTCCAATCCATCCATGAGTGCAAGTAATGTAGATACAATAGAGCTAAAACATATTTCAATATAATTTTGTTTAGGGCAAAGCATTAAGAGATACAGGCATTTCAAACTTAACTTTAAACAAACAATACTAAAGTGACAAGTACATATTGCCAAAATGTAAGGTAAAGGTAAAGGTTTCCCCTGTCCAGTTGTGTCTGACCCGTGGAGGCAGCGCTCATCTCTGTTTCTTACCCGAGGGAGCCAGCATTGTCCAAAGATACTTCCGTGGTCATGACTATATGCTGAGGAGCACAGAATGCTGTTATCTTCCCACCAAAATGTCCCCTATTAATCTACTCACTTTGCATGCTTTCGAACTGCTAGGTGGGCAGCAGCTGGGGCAAGTAATGATAGCTCACCCCATTGCATGGCACTTAGGTCTCAAGCCTCAGCTGTCAGCTTTCCAGCTGACAAGCTCAGCCTCTTTAACCACTGAGCCATCATATCTCCTTTTCCCGAATAATAATTAATCCAAATTATTTAGATGTTCATGAATTCATGAATTGGTTCCAGTTTGTGGCCCCTTTCCTATTTCTAAGCCACTTAAGTTTGTGTGTGTGCGTGCGTGTGTGTGAATTAAAACCTAATTTTTTAAAAAAATCTTAAATACTTAAAATCATTAATCAGCTTGAAAATCTTGACTAAAGTGAAGGTCTTACCTTCTTTCTTAAACATGGAAATGATGGGAGTTAAACACAACTCTTAAGGAAGTATATTTTTTAGTCTGGGGGTGATGCAAGTGAAAGATCACTTCTATGGGCTAGATAAATGGAATTTTGAAATCAGGGTACATTTTTAGGAGGTCTCCTATTTTTAATATTAGTGCTTGGGCACACTAAGATAGGTGGTTCTTATGTATTATAAATTAAACCTGAAAACAGTCTGAAAATTTCATGCACTTAGTGTCATTACAGTAGCTACTAAATGCTGCACTAATTGTGTAAGACAAGGAAGTATTTCGCCATCTGATGCCAACTTCTCTCTCAGACGCCAGCTCAATTCTAAGAAAATGTAAAATCTAGAATAAGCTCCACTGTGTGGTATGGAGTTTAAGATTTTAGCTGAGAGTCATAGTTGCTATCCTGATCCATTCAATAACCTTAGTCTAAATATTAATGTTAGACTTACAGAACAGTAAATCTAGGACAGAGGTAAGAAAGAAAAACTTCCCTTTCCTTCAATTGTTTCTCACAATATTTTCATTTAGAATTAACCTGGATAACATAAATCTTTTAATTGTGATGCTATTAAAAAGCTAGAATACCATCTAATTATCATGAAGATTTTCTTTGTTAGAAGAAAAGAGAAGGAGCAAATTTGAAAAAGGCCTATCCTCTTCTTGAAATAGCCAGCCTCTCAATCTATCTCCAAGAAGGTAATTAATGTTTATTCTCATCCATGTCCTTTTTGTCTCAGACTCAGTAAAGTAGCCTTATTTTTATTACACAAGTTAAAATAACTCCTTTTTGTATGCCAAGAACACACTAAGTCATATTCAGCATATAAGAAAGGTCAAATGTTACAGTCACTGGATCAATGGAATAAGGAAGGCTAAAGGAACTGAGTTAGGCTGAGTGGCACAGGCATTTGATAAACTAGATCTCTAATTGTCCCAAAGTGTTTTTCAAAATGGCAACTGGACTTTCTTGGGGTTTTTCTTCTTTTATTTTTCATTTCACTTCTCATCCAAGAAGCTTTTTAGTTCTGATTGAATGCTGGGGAATGGAAGAAATTTATGCATCCAATACTACATATGCTATAAGTAATATTCTATTCTCACCTGTGAATTTGGTCTTGTCTACTGGAGCGAACTGGGGCCAAGCCATCTATTTCATCAAAAAAGATTATGGATGGCCTCATCAGGTACGCCTGTGGTAAACAACAAACAAAATTAATTGTGGATATGAAAATAATTGTTATACTTTTAAAAGCTATGAGAAAAATTATCTTTAATTCCTGTATTGGATCAGAAACACCCATAATTATAAAGCCAAAAAAAGGCATTAACTCTGCCCTGACTACATACTGCAGATTACCTTTGACAGCTAATAGGTAGACTTCGTGATGCAAAAACCTGGTAGCCTCCACACGAGTAGTGATAGGGTGGATTAGGATTGGGAGTAGCCCCAGGTCAAATGTGAAAATAAACTTTAAAAGCTCTGAAAAGAAGAAATGGTACCATCTTCGTAGAAACTTATTGAAAAATATTTCTGCATTTAAAAGCAGTTGATCTTTTGAGTTTTCTGAAAATTTCCTTTGAGCTAAACTCAATTCCCAATGACTTTTACTTATAATCAGAGCTTTCTTGGCAACCTTACTAAAGTGGCTTGCCTCTTCCTACTTCCAGGATATATTTCAACAGACTATATCCTACAGCTGTAATCTTTCATGGTGGTCTTTCAAATATGTACTAACCAGGTCCATCCCTAGTTAGCTCCACAAGATTATCTATTAGTGGCTAGGGTGTAATCTATGTAAATACCATCTCATCCAATGCCAGCTACACAGATACTTTTTTTTCTGACATTTTCACCTCCAAGAATATACATGCTTTGAGGAATTTAATTTTATTCTTCAGTCAGTATGAAAATATCAAGAGTGTCTTTGAAGAAGTACAAGCAAAAATACAAGACTTCAGAGGTGTTCAGTAATCAATATCACTTTTTTTAATCTCTTGAAGCAAAAGGAGTCACTGCATTTTCTACTGATTTGACAACTCATTCTGGTTTCTTTTTTTATCAACAATTTCACTTATTCAACTTTCTGAAACATAAATGTTTTTATGGGCATTTCCCAACAATGAATTGGCCTGCAAGACCTATTAAATCTATAGAATTCCAAGTGGAGATTCTTTCCCTTTCTGGAACTTCACGCCTCAGTGTCAATCATCTAATGATGGAAGATGAAGCAAAGCAATGGATCTTCCTCCACCCAAGAGCTTCAGTATCAAAGGACTACATTCTGGGAGAGGATATTGTCTCACTCGTTAATATAATTAGCCTTTTAAAACAGGGTGACTGGATACAATTTGTCCTTTGGACTAGAGATGCAGCAAATTATATTTGCTTAACTTTCAAAATGAAAATCATAACTGCAGGAAATAAAATATTTCTTTCATGTCTTCTTATATTCATGGTTACTCCCCAATAATTGTTTCTATTCTTTGCTGTTATTTCACATTTAATAACCTTTTTCTTCTTCCTATAATGACTCCAGCAAATATTAATATAGAAACTACCATGATCCAAAGTGATGAACTCAATCTGGTAATACGACAACAGGAACTGAAAACAAAATCAGTTTTCATCCAGCTATTTGCTCATTGTGGTATTACTTTTGCAAATAGAGGGATATATTAGCAATTAGCAAAAATGTTCAAAAATCTCCTGCTTCAAGCTGTAGGATTGAATACATAAAATTGTGTACTAACTTGATCAAAGAGGAGTCGAAGCTGCCGTTCAGATTCACCAACCCATTTACTGAGGCAGTCTGCTCCCTTCCTCATAAAAAAGGCAACTTTTCTGTCCCCATGAGTGCATTCATTGGCCAGAGCTCTAGCCACCAAGGTTTTACCTGTTCCAGGAGGACCATAAAACAAACAGCCCCTGAAGACAAATGAACAAATACAGAAATCACTTTCTTTTTCTTTATAAGCAGCCCAGTATTTGCTACTCACATTAGGGACACAAGAGCTCAGTGATCTGTTTTGGATACCCAGTGAAATGAAAGTTATTGCTAATTAAAAACAATGAAGGGGAAAAGTAGAAAATTTTATAAGGAGTTATTTTTTAATCTATGCTATGTTTTTTCTATTTTAACAAAAATGTCGTTCTTTTTTCAATACGCAGGGCCAATTTATTGTTGCATGTAAGCATCATAAATTAACATGAATATCAGAGATAGGGCATACATGTGACATCTCTGATGTTGGGTATCAAGTGGGCAGCTATAGAAATCAAACAAATATTCTAAATCAATGCAAATGAATGAAGTTATAACACTAGTTTTGTTATAACTAAATAACAATTTCCCAGGTTTCCTGTGTCTCATGCAATCATCAGTTCTGATAAATAGGGTAAGGAGGAATGAAAACAGTGATGAGTCTTGGGACAAAAATTAAGCTTTGTTTTATTAGGAAAATCCCATGCTTAGCTGTCTCATATAGCACATATACAGCATCAAACTTTTACAGTAAGGAATTTTGCAAACTTTTAGTTTCTCTGGAGGATCTTCATGACTATTTCCATCTTTATCCATTCATCTTTAAAATTCAATAGCTTCTTTCATTGTTGAAGAACCCATCATGCTATTCTGCTTCTGTGTTACATTTAAAAATCAAGCTGCTTTTTTCAGGATCTTGTGAAACATACCAAGCAATCAAATCTAAATTCTGCATTCCTAGGTTATATGGATATGAACATAAGTCAGTGAGGTCTTATACATATCTGAAGACTTGACATACTTGGGAAGCTTTTAAAAAATTCCAGTTTTCCAACTATTATTAAATCTAAAGTTTCATTTTAAAAGATACTTCTGAATAAACAAACTCAGTTGCATTTTTCTTTGTACAGGATGGATCAATATTTATTTATTTCATATTTTGCAATATTACTGAACTATTTTGCTTTGTTAAATTTTTCAAGAAGTAGAGAATGGTCTTTGTCTGACAGCTCTATGTTTCTTAGCTTTCTCACACTTCTAGATTGGCAACTTTAAGGGAAATTATACAACACAAAATCGTTAAAGATATAAAATATCTTTTCTGCAAGGAAAAAATTCAAAGCAAGATATTTCATCAACTGTCACACAAAAGTTTTTGACTTTGCCCATTATCTTCTCTCAGCAAACTTCAATTCCAGCAAATATCTCGTAACTATTCCATTATTCCAGAGATTTGGAGGCATATTGGGGCATGGGGGAGAGAATCTGATCTAGGAATGGCTTTTTTCCTGCTTAAGTCAAATGGCTAAACCCAACTGCAGTCAGCCAAACCTGGAGTGTCCCCCTTCAAATAATTTGCACCATATTGTACTGACAAATAATAGTATTTTAAAATAATGAAATATGGGAAATAATCATGTTGGCCCAATGTGGTTTATTTTAATTTAATTTAATTAATTCAGATATTTTGTCCACTTCTTTATTAAGCTGTTCTTTAAAATAACCCTAAATCCTACAAAGTATGTGTATTCTGGTAGATTAATTCAAGTGGAAATATGAACAAAGCCTACCTTGGTGGTTGAATTTTGAATTTTTCAAATATTTCAGGATACAGAAGAGGAAATATAACCATTTCCTTAAGTGCATGAATATGATTGCTCAACCCACCTATACTATCAAAACGGACCTAAACAGAAGATAAAAAGCAATAAAAGAAATTAACATTTGGAAATATAACTTATCGTTTGCCCAGTTTATGTGGAAAAGCCATCAACATCTTTCAAAATTTCAGTAACAAAAATATTATCCAAAATAGTCTACTTGTAATCTAGTACAAGCAAAGTAGCTATAAACATTTAATCTTTTAAGATTGAATTTTACAAAGCAGCTTAAAGATTTTCGTTTTAGCAGTCAATTCTAAACAAAGAAAAAAAGCACACCGATTTGTCAAGAGTCATTGGATCCACATCAGCCAAACTTGCTCCAACTTTCACTCGTTCACGTAAGATTCCACTAGCCAAATCTTCTGCTCTGAAATTCATTGGCAGACACCTATGACATATTTTTTAAAAAACCATAAAATTCATGCTGAATAAAAATGCATTCATGCAATAGATGGTATGGTGACTTTTTTTTCATCTTGTCCCACAAATAGAATGAGAATTTTATTTGATTTATTTGATTTGATTTGCCAATTGCTTACAAGATACAGATATAAGAATAAACATAGTTATGGATACATATAAGAAAAATAGAAGAAACAATAGGACAGGGACAGTGGGCACGTTGGTGCGCTTATGCACGGCCCCTACAGACTTCTTAGGAAAGGGGGGGAGGTAGACAGTCTAAGGTTAAAGTTTTTGGGATTTGGGGAAGAAACCACAGTCAGGTAGAGTATTCCAGACATTGACCATTCTGTTGCTGAAATCGTATTTCCTGCAATCAAGTTTGGTGCAGTTAATCTTGAGTTTGTATCTATTGTGTGCTCTTGTATTGTTATGGTTGAAGCTGAAGTATTCATTGATTGATTTTAGTCATTAGAAAAAAATATATAATTTTCATGAAGACATAATGGACAAATGACTCCACTACCACCCCCAAAAGTAAAAAAAAATTGAAATACTACATTCAAATAAATTGGGCTGCATCTGAAATTACATTCAGTGGAATTTTGCTAACAATGGAAGAAGGAAGGAGGCAGTACATTTTAGAAATGTAGGGATGGGCCCAGTCTATAGCTCATATAAAGTCCCTGGCTGCCCTTATTCAGACTTCTTATTCTTCTTCATTAAGACTTCAGGCACTTATTAGCAATCCCACACAAAGGGAAAAAAACAAAACAAATCTGAAGGTAAAATTTTTACTCCACACATTCTGATAACATCAGAACATCAGTGACTGTGCCCCTATAACCTTCAGAAGAGTACAAAGACAATATTTAGCCCCCATTCTTTCCTTTACGGCTCCATTTGCCCTGAAAAGTTGTCAAATGGGTGCATGATTCCATGGAATAACATTGGAGGTATTCTGATCCATAATGATAAGAAAAGTGTTATACTCTGTTCTGGCATAGAAGGTATCAATTAAAACCAAAAAAGAACAATAATCAAGAAAAAACCAATGCCTCACTCTACCTCCGATAGAAATGCAAATTTATGTTCACAGATGGGCAAGTCTGAAGAAATCCCATGATATAAAAACATATTTTCTTTGACTAGAATAGATAATTTGTAGCTTAGAGTTGAGCTTTGGAGTCCTTGATGTTCTCTGAGTGTGGTTGTTTTATTGCAGACATTTAATTAACAAGCTAAATAACATTATTAATGAGCACTGATGAAGTTTCATAGTTTGGTAACGAAACATCTGCAAGGAAACAACCAAGCTCAGAGAACACCAAGGACCATATGTAACCATGCCTCATAACAGCACCTTTAATTAGAATAAAACAATTTCCACATGGTTGGCAAATTTCATCAGGCACATGAAACCAAGCCATTTTTTCCCCTTAACAGAATGATGACAAATAAATTGTTACCGGTTTCTCGCTCTTGCCATGCTTTTAGATTTTCTTCTTTCAAAACGTTCTTCATCTGAAGAGGTTGTATCACTACTATGAATGGCATGTTTCTTTCTCCTGCGGAAGCAATAGAACATTTCACTGAAGACCACCGTGCACTGAATTGTGCTTAGTGAATGCTAACAAATCAAAACAGATAATTTAAAGGTCACAAGGTCTTTTGTTTAATGCTTCTCTTGTTTTCATCACTTGAGCTGGTTATGATGTCAGAGAAGCATGTCCTGCTTGGGTGGCGGGTTGGACTAGATGACCTACAAGGTCCCTTCCAACTCTGTTAATCTCTAATCTGTAAAGCAACAAGACACAGCAATTCCTAGCCTTCCCATATACACATAAAATCTGTTGTTCCAGTGTAAAGGAAAAATTGTGGTTTAATTTTGATTACAAAAGAGGATCAACTTTTCAAGTTTTTTTAAAGACAGAGAACCACAAATTTCTAAATTGAAATATAATGGGAAAAAGGAATGCAGAGGAAATACAGTAGGTCATTCTCTATTAGGCATAGAACAAGAATCATCCCATTCATTCCTCATGAGATTTTACTGCAAAATTTAATTTACCAGCCCATCATTACCTCTGAACTAAGCCTGTTTCCAAATAAGCTGAAAACAATTTTATATATACACAAAACATAAGGTACTGACAAAAAAATGGCAAAACTATTTAGAGATAGCTCATAAAACTTTAGTTTAGCAAAATTTCTGGCAGGAATGGCTTTCAGCATACCAAACTATGACAATTAGAGGAATGATTTGCAAAGTATTCCTCTCCAATGCGGTGCATTGGCTTAGTTTTTTTTTTTTTTTTACCCAGCTGATTCAAGAAATTATTCCTGAAATTTCAACATAGTAGCATAATGTCAATGGAAAATATCCTAATATATTATTTACCTGATATGGCTTCTTCTTGCAGGAGATCTATGAATGTCAAATAATGTGTTTTCCCTTTTCTTTTGGTGAGCTGGAACTAGATAAGATAATCAAGTTGACATGTAAACATTTTTACATAACTATATAAAAATCTAGTTCCTTGTGTAAAGCATCTTAATACTGTTTCTAATAAATCAGAAACGTTTGCAAATAAGATATATTTCTTCATTCTCTCTTCTCCAAATTTGTTTAATTGTTTTTATGTAAGATACTCCTTACATTAAATACTCCTGCTCACAACTGTATTTGAATGAAACATATTAAATTCTAGTTTTAGAACACCTTTGACTAAACATTGTAGCATAATAAAGAGAAAAGCTTTAAGACAGCAATCTCTGCATTGCTGACTTACAAAAGAATTGTCACTGAAATACAGTAATGTGCAATTCTGTATCTTTCACTAGTACGATATCTTGATTTAACATTACCCACACAAACAGAAAGGTAAAAAAACACAGGTTCAAATACTTCCCAATTCTCCTCTCCAACATGATGAAGAAAAATAATACAAACCAAAAAGTTGGTTAGTTTAAGAGTTTGCATGTAATAATCAGCTATATTAAACGAATTCTGTATTGTTAAACAAAGTACCAAAATAATCACAGAGCTTAATTTATCAGAAATAAATCCAGGCAAGCACAAAATAGCAAAGTATACATTTGTTAAATCAAAACTATTTATTCTTTATGAAAAGTGTAGGGAAATGGGGGGAATAAGTAAGCATTATGTCTTGCATGAGTTTATATTAAACACTTTGCATTCAATCCCCAAAATATTTTCTGAGTGAGTTATCTAATGAGTGGACAGAAATCTTAGAGGCATTTTTAATTTTATCAAATCTATCAAGTAGACACTGTTGCAGAATTATTCATTTATTTATTACATTTATATCCTGCCACAATCAAATAACTCTTGGTGGTCACATAAATACAACCACAGAATGTACCTACTTTTTTCATTAAGTAAATCAAAGAAAGAAAGTACAGGACAAATAAGATGCTACCATAAGTACCTATTCAAAACAATAACAGCCCAAACTTATCAACTGTTACAGAAATCTCTCTTTATACTATATGTTCAAATGCAAAGAAAAAAGAAAAAAAAATAGAAAAGAGGTTGAATACATTTTAATTTTTTTCCTACATGCTTTCTTACAGAGAATAGCAGATGATTTTTCCTTCAGCCATTTTATCCTATTTAGTTTCAACATTAAATAAATTAAATTTAGAGGAACGATTATTTTCCTGAACTTTATTATTATGAAGTTGATCCATGATCCATCTAGTTCTAATCTAATACTGTAACAAGGGTAAAATATTGCTGAACAAAGTTATTTCAGTTACATAAATCCTTTTTAAAAATATTACCTATAGGAGGCGCTTGATATCTTTCTATTGTTTTTCTTTGTCTGAGATTATACGGACGATCATTTTCTTCTCCTTCTGCCTCCTCTGCTTCAATATCCCCATCTTCTTCTTGAGATTCTAGAAAAATCCCCATTAAACATTTATAAAAAGTACACTAAGGTAATTTGATAATATCTATTAAAGATCACCTGTTACTTTACAGATTAAATTTATTTTATAAAATATAACACTGATTTGGATAGTTTGCAATATTCCAGAATGAATTTTGGCATATATAATTTTGGCATATATAATTTTAATATTTGTAAAAAACATTTATTTCAATATTACAGGCATCTATGAGACTTTGAATACATGACAAAGCTGTTACAATTTCAAGATCAAAACTATAAAATGACAAGAAAGATCAAACAGCAAAGATATTTTCAAATTAGAGTCCTGAGCAATTCATTCAAAAGCATGTATCAAGCCATGAAGGAATTACCAAGGCCTGAATCCATAACTGTCTATTGGTATCCAACATTTAAATGTAGTTTAATTAATAACAGTTTTTCCAGACTATTAAGAACTCAAATAACTTGTGCTGTTTTTCAACATAACATTTCACTTGTATTTATCAAAGTTACTATCTCAAATTACTATCACCATTACCTTCTTCTTCACCTTCTGTGGAAACCTCATGGTGGTTCTGGATTCCATAGCTATTTCTCCTTAATGATTTCCTCCTCCTTTTCACTCTTGAGTACATATCCATGTTTTCCTAAAATAAAAACCTCAAGAATGATCTGCATCACTATAATATACACGTAACTTCCAAACTATATAGTTAACCAAACTCTAATAGTCATAATAAGTATTTTAATAAGAGAGAATCTGCATGTATGAAAGGGAGAGAGATGCTAAAATCACAGGCTAAACAAATGTAAGTATCTTTATTGGAAATTCTGGTCAGAGTACTGAGTGTTCTATCTTAGGAACTATAAAAGAATTCATGGGAGAGTTCAGAAAATAATTCAGTTATTGTATCTATTTGGCACATAGAAATATCTCATTTTATAAGAATGGAGCATCTGTTCTTGAATAAGCCTCCACATCTGGACACAAAGGAGGCACAATCAGCACTGTAGAACTCACAGCAGCAAGGCACTCTGACTAGCTGGTTACAATTCTCTGGCCTTGCCACCATAAGGCAATGTGAGGCACAGGTTGTTGCTGCCCCAAGAGCTGGAATCTACAGAAATGAGCCAGAGACTCAAGAATTCTACCACTCAGAGCCACAGCTTCCCAGCAGCCAATAAGGTAGCTGGGAAGGGCGGGGCTGTTGCAAGCTGGCCAGCTCATAGAAGGGAAAGCCTTGTTGCCTCATCAGCCAGCTTCCATTTATTCACTCATCCACCACAGCCTGTTAGTGGTTGTGCAAGTCTCCAAAGTTGCAACAGATAAGACAGAGGAGCGGTTTTTCCTGTTCCTGAGACTTGATTTTGGATATCAGTTGCTACTATTTAAAGGGACCTTGGGAGTCATAAGCCTTGAATGCCAAAGAGTAAAATATGTATATGTAGATGGACTGTTTCACATTAATCATACACCTTACAGATGGTTGACTACCATATAATCCACCACAACCCATGTCTCTTCTTATGAGTTATTATTGTATTGTTTATGAGAGAGTACAGTATTGACACATGCTTTCTCCCTAGCCAGCTGCATTGCTTTCTCTTTCTCTTCTTTCCCTCCCTCTTATAAGGATTGAAAACTGTATACAGAATATTCAAAATCCATTTGATCCATTTTTATTAACAAGTGTTTGTGATGCTAGGCTATAACATACTCAAGGCTTAAACAAAATGTAAGGGGAAAAAAGAAGAGAAGAGAATTAAACTTACAAATTCAGTATCTGTCCACATACGCAACCGTTCCACTTCACCTGATCGCCTGTTCCGTCTGATGTTAATATTGTCCATTTCCTGAAGAACAGCTTCAGCAGTACTAACGAGAAAAATGGTAGTAATGTATTTACCTATTTATATTATGGTTTATTATCTTTATAAATAACTCAGAATATACAATATTCCCACCTCCCCGTTTTCTACACAATAACTCTATGAGATGACTTGAGTGACTGGCCCAAAGTCAAATATATAACAGCTGCCTTGTGATATTGTAAGTAAATACAATAAGCTGGATCATAATTAAATATGGTTAAAATTAAATAAGACCCTTGGAAAATGTTGGTCCAGTAAATATGTCTGCCAGTAGAAAACACAAAAAAGTAGTTTTTGCATTACACATTCCTACACCCTTTTTAGAAGGAATCCTCAGTGCCAAAGCAAGTTTTTACTGAATACAAGGGGCTGCATTTAAGGAAATGAACATTATTACCCTCTTCCAGTGTGAGCAAATTCACTATTTTATCCATGATTTACAGGCATAGTTCAGAAGCAAAAATCAAATTAGAAAAATAAGAGTCCAAAGTTTATTTCCACATTCTCCATAATTCTTAAACAAACTCAACTCTTAAAATTCTGGTTCACATCATGTATTGCAGAGATAGGGATTTCCCTTTCTTGCTGGGGACCTCATTTTTTTAAATGTAAAATTTTGCCTCTAAGATGCAAAAAGTAAAGTGTAACTGTAAAGTTGATAGGCTGAAATGTCTAATCCATACAGATTACATAAAATAAATACAACACAGTTCTCAGAAATTGGTTTGCTGAGTAGATTAAATGTTTACATTGTTTGGAAGCTGAATATTCAAGCAATATATAAATAAATATAAATTCTCATGGACTGAAATATAGTGCAAACATAATTTTAACAATACCATGAAATTATACAACATACCTGTTTACCAATTGGTCAAACAGTAAACTCTGATTGAGACTTTCAAATCTGTTTTTTCTAGACCGGCAACTTTTTCTAATTTCTCTGCCTCCATTTATACAGGCATGGTCACTGTCTCCCTTTTTTTCTCCTCGAAGAGAACAACTTTTGAGAGCTGCAAATTTCAAGTTATAGTATTAATACTGAGAAATCATAAATATTTAGGAGGTTTATAACAAGGTACATAGACTGTTGCAAATGTGTACCAGTTGGATTTACATGAATGACCTACCCAAAGCCTTATGATTAGAAAGATACAAAAATTGTGTAAAATATTTCCACAGTCATGCTATTTTATCCAAAATAAATCTTTCAATTTTAATGATAAATGTATATTACAGCCTTCATGCCAAATTTGCTTTGAGGGATTTGGCGTTCAGTCTAAGGAAAATGAGCCTAAGTAGAAATGGAGCCAGGAGCAAAAAATGGAAATAAATTAGGTCAGTTTAACACGTAGGTACTTGGTCATGGAACAATGAATGTAATTTTTTTAACTTTTTGCACTGAAAAGAGTAATATTGCATATTGAAAAATTAGAGAGAAAGAAAGAACATTAAAAATATAAAAATGTTAAGCATCAGAATTAGCAATTTAACTATGAAGTACTTACATAAACTACGACCATTTGGTAGAGTAGCACCAGATTGAGAAGTTAACCTAAGAACAATTTAATTTGGAAAATTAAGTTATTGCATTAAAATTACAATTCACATAATATTGATAATATTTCTATTCCCAAGTGTTACATATTTATTGAACATAAGCTGTTATAATTTCAACTCTTCAAGTGATATGAAAACTATTTATATCCCATCTGTGTATTTTAAAGCAATTAAATATTTTTTGTGCTGCTTCTATAAACGAGGAGCAAAGTTAGTAATTCATTGAAAGCAGGGAAGTGAATTTTTTCATTACAGAAGTTCACACAGGAGACTACTTTCAAATGATAGACAAAGCCAAGACAAAAAATGTAATTTATTTTACTTCTGAGTTGAATTGCACAGTCAATTTAGTGATAATTTTTAGAATATCTCTAGAACCACATCTGCTTCCAAAAGTTCTGCGCAGCTTGGAGAACTCAAGTTCTCTACTTCTGGTCTAAAGTCATCAATAAGAAAGTCTGGGTTTTCCGGTTCCACGTGGCTTCGGTGGCAGCAGGAATTCGCGACCGTTCGCGATTCCTGCTGCGCTTGCCACCGAGGTACCCCCGATCCAAATGGGTCAGGGGGATATGGCTGCCCTGTAGGGACAGCTGAAGAGAGAGGGGAGCCGGACAGGAGATTGGGGGTGCCGCAGACCTCCTCCTCGTCCGGAAAAACCCCTTTTTCCCAAGGTGGTGGAGCGGCAGTCAGCAATGGTTGCCATGAAGAAGCCAGCAACCGGGTAAGATTATGCTGGAGGAAGCAAGAAAAGTGAAAGTGCTGGCTGAGCCGGGTCAATCAACATCTTTTAAATTCATTGGAATTGAGCTGTCTGAATTGCTGGAGGATACATTGTATCCTTAAGAAGATCGAAAGCGGCGGAGAAGCTGTTAAAGGGAACTTTTTTTTCTTCACTCTCCCACCCCATGGAAACAGCAGATGAAGATTTGAAATTTGTTTGGGCACTGAAGGTGAATTGTTCTGAAAGTTGAAGTTAAGGGACAAAAGAGTTCTTGGACATTGGACTTAAAAATTTAAGAAATTGGAAAACCCTTATTAGAGGTATGGATTCCTGATCATTTAAAAATTGATGTTGCAAGTGGAAAGGGAGAGGAAAAAAATTGGAGCAGAAGTGGAAAAAGAAGGAGATTGCCTAGAATCTCAAAGAAAGATACAAGGTAATTGGACCTCTTTGATTAAACAGTAACCCCAGAAAAAGAAATAGAAGAAAGAAGAAAAATATAAACTTTTGGAACTTTTTTTGAATTATTTTTGATTAAAAATACTTGGGTGGTTGTTTTGGGGAAAGTTTCTCTTTTCAGGATGGCATCGCTTGTGGATGAACTAAAGACTGAATATCAAAAATATAAAAAGGAAGAACAAGATGGAAAAGATACTTTGGGCACTTTATTTCAATTTTTAGAAATGGCGTTATGTACTTATAAAAAATTGATTACGCAGCAGAATGACTGGGACAAAGAAGAAGAGGAACAAGAAGCCATCTTTGATGAACAATGGGTTTTTTCCGGGGAGGAGGAGAAAGAGGATAAGAAAAAGGGGATTTTAAGATTTGAAAAAACAACCAAAAAAGAGAAAAATGAGAGGAAAGGTGGATGCAAGGTTAGAAAGCAAAGGAAAGGGAGTAAGAAAAGGGAGGAGGGGAGACAAAGGGGTAAAAGGGGCAAGGAGAAGAATAAGCAAGAGAGAAAGGGGGGGAGGAGAAGCCTTAATGGTGGGAAGCAAGATCTAAAGAAAAAAAGTTTATTCAAAGATAATGGGTAAATTTAATTAAGGATAAAAGGGGGATTCTGAAAGGTATATAAGATTGTGTTTTTATATGTGTATTTAGAGTATAAAATTTACTGTGTAATTTTAGAATCTACTAAACAGAATCCCAAGATAAATTAAGTGTTATATGAAGTACTTTTAAGTTAGGGTAATGAGTTAAAAGCATCACTCCAATTAGTGTATAGGAGAAGTATAGTAAAAGAAAAAAGATGAATGGATAGTTGGAAATAGAACAGACAAAGAATGTTAATGAAAATGGTAATAAGATATGGAAGGATATATAAAGGTTTTGTTGTTGGTTTTTTTTGGTATATTGATAAAAGGCAATAAAATTTTAATTAACAAGAAATAATTTGAATGGAAAGGAGAAGCTGGGATAAGATATGAAGTTAAATAGATAAAGTAAATATTGATATTATAATTTGGAATCATTATGTTCTATTGGTTTTCTTCTTTAATTATTATTATTATTATTATTTTTAGAAAAGAATTTATAAGCTGTTATACCTTGATTGTTTGTGCACTGTTTTTGTAAAATTGATAAAATTGGTTTATAAAAAAAAAGAAAGAAAATGATAATAAGATATGGAAGGATATATAAAGTGAATATGATGTTTGAATTTGTGTCTGTGTGAAGAGTTTCAACCTGGCATCAGGCAGCCTTCAGAAAAGATGTTTTAGTTTTGTTTATGTTTTGTGTCTTGTATGTTTATGAAAGGCAATAAAATTTTAATAAGCAAGAAATATAATTTGGATAAAAGAAGTCTGGATAAGATATGAAGTTAAATAGATAATGTAAATATTGATATTACAATTTGGAGTTATTTTATATGTTCTATTGGCTTTCTTCTTTAATTTTTTTTTTTTTTTAGAAAAGATTTTTTAAGTTGTTATGCCTGGATTGTGTATTGTTTTTTGTAAAATTAATAAAATTTGTTTAAAAAAAAAAAGAAAGTCTGGTATCAGTCTTTAAATCTGGTATTCATTTAATGAAGTTTAGCATTCCTAATTTTTTTTACCTTTCTAAAAAGCATTCAGGTAAGGTTCATTCCCTTGAAATAATGATTTGTGTTGATCTACCATCATACTTCAAACAATGTCAAGCTATTCAATTCAACATTTTAAATTTGTATGCTAATGTGATAAATACTTTCAAATGCAAACATTTGAAAAGAAAATATCTATTGTAAAAAAAGTTTAAAGTTTAAAAGTTTACATTGATCAGTTTATATGTTCCAATGCTATAATGCAGAGTCTATATTTTTCTTTGAAAAGTAGAATACTTTCAAGCTGAAGTAGAGTCCTACCTCACAGTCACAATATAAAATAGAAAGAAACGTGTTTAATTCTTAGCATCATCAAAAACAGCTAAATTTCTTTTCGTTAGTTTGAACAGTAATTATAGTGAAAGTTACATAAAATGATAAAGATCAAAAAACATTCAGAGTTCCAAACTGCAGTTTGAGTATTCCTAGGTCAATGAAACAGTTCTTATTCTAGAATTTTGCCTTAAGCCAGTGCAAATAGATAACCTATTGTGAATTTACCAACCACCCAACCTAATAACCTACTTTAAGGGTTCTAAGACAAAAAAATAAAGGAGTAAAGAGGTTTATTTTGATTTTATACTGTTTCCTATTGTGGAACATTCAACATCTTTCAAATTTTCTTCAATTGTTCAAGATGGAATACAAGAAATATTCTCATGGAACATTTTAAATGGGATTGTTTTATTCAACTCAGAACATTTTTTCTTCCATTTTGTGTACTTACCTAATAACAGGGACTTTCCACTTGTGGAAAGTGCTAACTAAAACTAATGTTACAAATAGTACTATTCTAAAATTACAAATAGAACAATAATATTTACTATATCAATTATGAGATGAAAAATGGCAATAATCAAAACCTTGTTTTTTAAATTTTTTTAATACGCTTTAGCCACTATTACAAAATGCAACATTATCACAGAGAGAACTTGTAACTTAAAAACTTTACATAATTTACCTTCCATAATAGCTAAGGAGTTAAACTGAAAAGAGGACAGAGCTATATGCAGTGGTATCCTGGTAAACACATAAAACAACTCGTTGCACTACTAGCCACCTAACAGCTGATTGACACAATACTAGGTATAGCAACTCAGCTCTGCTATCTACTGGCTTGCAAAATTCTAGAAAATTTAACAATAGGCTCTCATGAGCAATACAAGCCTGTTCCACTATATCATTAGATGTATGTGTGTATCCCTTCACTAATGCTATAATAAATCCAGTCAGACTGAAGAAATCTTTGTTTTTGATGCAAAGCTAGGAAACTTATCTGTAAAAACATTCAGGTGAATGCTCTTATGGCCCTGCCATAATTAGAAAATTCGCCTTCATAAGTTTCCACATACATAATTTTTATATTAAATCTAGCATCTAAAGATAGAGAAATCAGTACCAAAGCTTTCATGCTTTTCTGTACAAGTAGTCCTCAATTTATGACCATAACGGAGCCTGGCAATTATGGCCATGCACTGTGTCAATCATAAGGCAGATCATCATGGGATAACCCCGATTTGACAATCTTTTTTTGCAATGATCATTAAGCGAATGCAGCAGTTGTGAGGGGAAAGGAGCAGTTATAAAATGAATACTGTGGTCGTTAAGTGAACTCATTGTTTGCTGAGATGTTTTTTTCCCAGAAACCAGAAAAAAATGTTGGCTTCCGGGGAAAATAAATGTAATCGCAGATATGTGATTGTGGAGTGCTGCAAACAGCTGTAAATGAGGGCCAGTTGCTAAGTACCCAAAATGTGGCCATGTGACTGCAGAGTGTGTGTGTGTGTGTGTGTGCGCATGATAAACAGTTTTTCAGGGTCTGTCATAACTTTGCACATTAAGCAACTCAACATAATTTGAGGATTTTCTCTTCCCAGTTTATCCTCCATGTCAATACTACAGATGAATGCTAGTTTTAAACTGATGTTGCCGTTGTAAGTATTACTGCAATCAAACAGCAGAGAAAGAGAAGTGATTGTGTCATCTTTGAGTGTTCTTACCACAAAAATCAGGAAACACACACACACAAAATGCACCTCTTCAGAAATATACAGTATATAAATAAATTTTGCAAAATTCAGTATTTGTAGCTCACTATGGAAATAAGAGCTCTTAATTTTTCCTTTCCAGAGACTAAGTAGTAGTTGTATTTTTAAATGTACAGTATAATTATAGAATTCTTGCATAAACCATATGAACATTGGCTTTTAAAAAAGGAAGGGGGGTTAGATTTTCTTCTGTTTCTCCCTTGGGGGGAGTGTATACATCACCACACCATTATTATTTCAAAATGGTCCTCTTAGCAATAGAATAACAAAATTAAAGGATATTTAGATATTGGCTCTAATTAGCATAAATATGGGAAATTATTTATCAAGAAATAATATTTAGCAGTGCCATTTTAAAAAATCTATGAGCCTTTCATTTATGATTTCACATAGTTCATATTTAAATGTTCATAATGGAAATTCCATTTGGCATGATGGTCATCTTGAAATGGACATTATCTCATTTCAGCTTTTAGAGTGGGGAATCAGAAATATTAGCATTCATTTGTGTAGTTCCAGATACCTAATACAATAATTTTAATTTATGTATTACCTCTATCCACTCTATGCTTTGTTTTATCTTTGTTTAAAGTAAGAATTGTTCTCTTTCCTGCAGAGCAAGTAACACATGCTGGAAAGAATCATAAATAATTTGGTCAATTCAACCCCAAAGTCTAATTTGTATGTGTCACATTGGTTAAACTGGACGTTGGTTCTTACCTGATACGCCCCTTCTAGGCGAGCCGCGAGGAGCATCCAGAGAGTGGGATGTGCTTCTGAGTCCTCTTCTTGCAGGCTGAGCTTTAGCTGAGGAAACGCTCCGCCCCCTCACGTGACTCCATGTAGCGTTCCCCCAGTTTTTTGCGATAACAAGAAGAAAGGTTATGAAGTCCTTCTAATCAACTATTGGCTCCTTGGCTGAAAACAAGAGTCCCCACCAGATGGAGGAGTTAGGGTGGGGCTGGATGCTCCTCGCGGCTCATCTAGAAGGGGCATATCAGGTTAGAACCAATGCCCATTCTCCCTCGAGCCGCTCGGAGCATCCAGAGAGTGGGACATACCAAAGCTTGGCTGTCCTACGGGTGGGACTCTGTCTGGGCCGGAAGCCCCTCTGGGTCACTGATGACCCTCTGTAGGACTCGTCAGCCAAAAGAGGCCTCCGCTGAGGCGTATACGTCTATTTTGTAATGCCTGATGAATGGGGACGGAGAGGCCCAGGTGGCTGCCCGACAAATGTCAGCGATTGGGGCTTTCGTGGCCCAAGCCGCCGAAGTAGCTGCACTCCTGGTGGAATGAGCGGTTATTCCACCAGGTGCGGGCAGAGACTGTGATAGGTAACCTGGCGATAGTCGCCCTGATCCAGCGACTGATGGTTGAGGGAGAAACTTTGAACCCCAGAGTCCTGGGCTGAAAGGAGAGGAAGAGGGATTCTGATCTTCTCAGGAGTTGTGTGCGCTTAATGTATATGCGCAAGGCCCTTCTAACATCCAGGGTGTGCCAAAGGATTTCCTTGTCCCTCGAGGGTCTGGGGCAAAAGTTTGGGAGGACCAGTTCCTGTGACCTGTGGAAGGGTGAGTTAACCTTGGGTAGGAAGGTGGGGTCGGGGTGAAGGACCACCCGATCAGCGTGGAACACACATGAATCGTTTCTGATTGACAATGCTGCTATTTCCGAGACTCGACGAGCAGAGGTAATGGCCACTAGAAAAACTACCTTAAACATTAGAAATTGAAGGGAGGACTCCCTCAGAGGTTCAAACGTGTGTCTTGTAAGCAAAACGAGGACCTTGTTGAGGTCCCACATGGGGAACTTGTGAACAGTCGGAGGGCACAAGTTGGTGGTGCCCCTGAGGAAAGCCCTAACCCGGGGGTGATGAGAAAGGGAACCGAAGTTATCACAAGAGACAATGGTTGAGAGGGCAGCGACCTGCCACCTCAGGGTGTTAGGGGCAAGCCCTTTACGTAGGCCTTCTTGAAGGAATTCCAGGACCTGCGCAATAGAGGGAAAGAGGGGGTCGACTTGGGACCCGCTACACCACTTGCAAAAGCCCTTCCAAGTGGCATCATAAATTTGTGTGGTGGAGGATCGCCTAGCGGCCAAAATAGTGGCAATTACTTGACTGGAGAATTTCTCTCTTGTCAAATGGATCTGTTCAACCTCCAGATGGCTAACTGGAGCCATTGAGGCTCCGGATGCAGAAGGGGCCCCTGAGAGAGGGAGACCCTTTCCGGGGGGATCCTCCATGGGGGCGCTACCGAAAGATTGTGGAGGTCCGCGAACCACGGTCGCCTGGGCCAATAAGCAGCCACCAGGAGCAGGTCTGCCTTCTCATGAATGAGTTTTTTTATGACTCTGGGAACTAGCGGCAGCAGAGGGAAGGCATATAGGAGCCCTGGGGGCCATGGGCAGCGTAGCACGTTGTGGTTCTCCGACCCGTGAGAGGGATACCTGGAGAAAAACCGTGGAAGCTGTGCGTTGGACGAGGAAGCGAAGAGATCCACCCTCGGGAGGCCGAATATTCTGGACGCCTCCTTGAATAGGGATGGATGGAGGCGCCATTCTGCTTGGTCCACCGTGGCCCTGCTCAGCCAATCCGCCTGGATGTTGGAGATTCCGGAGATGTGTTCGGCTTTTAGTGAGAGGAGGTTGGATTCTGCCCAACGGCAGACATGCTCGGCCTCCCTCATCAACTGAATAGACTGGATGCCTCCTTGCCTGTTGATATGGGCTTTGGCCGTGACATTGTCCGTGAGAATAAGGACGTGACGTCCGCGGACCAGGGGGAGGAAGCTGCGCAGGACCAGGTGGACGGCGTGAAGCTCCAGCCAGTTGATGCTGCATCTTTGCTCGATTGGCGACCACTTGCCCTGTGCCGAGAGCGAGTTGACGTGAGCGCCCCAACCGGATAGGCTGGCGTCCATGGTGAGAGTTAGCCGCTGAGGTTCCGTGAAGAGGTGGCCCCTGTTGATGGCGGGGTTGGTCCACCAGAGGAGAGATGTGAGGATCCTTGGAGGCACCTTGACTCTGGACTTCGAGTTGCTTCTTCCGGATCTTTGGAATGGAAGCAGGAACCACTGAAGGGATCTGCTGTGTAAACGGGCCCAGGGAATAATTGAGATGCATGAAACCATCTTACCCAATAATTTAGAAAGGTCAAGTAACGCCACCCTCCTTGATCGCCTAATCTGTTTGACCAGAGCTTGAACGCTGAGGAACCTCTCCGAAAAGAGGAAGACCTTTTCTGTAACCGAATCAATTATGGCTCCCAAGTGGGTGATTCAGGTGGATGGGGTCAGCTGACTCTTTTGCCAATTGACGAGGAACCCGTGTGCCAGTAGTGCGGAGAGGGTGGCCCTGGTATCCCTGAATGCCTGGGTCTGGGATGGGGAGAGAATAAGGATATCGTCCAAATAGCAGTGGAGGCGGGCGGGAAAGCTCCTGAGGTGAGCCGCCAGGGCCGCGATGACCTTGGTGAAGGTCCTGGGGGACGAGGCCAGACCAAAGGGGAGGGCCACGTATTGATAGTGAAGGTTATTAAAGCAGAACCTGAGGAATTTGTGGTGAGAGGGCCGGATTGGAATATGTAGGTATGCCTCCGAGAGATCTATGGAGGATAACCAGTCACCCCACCTGGTACCCAAGAGAATCGATTGCAAGGTGTGCATTTTGAATTTGCGCTGGATAAGGTGGCGGTTTAGCCCTTTTAAATCCAATATAGCTCTGCATCCCCCAGAATGCTTGGGCACCACAAAGAGGTGGGAGTAGAATCCCCGTCCCCTCTGGGCCAGTTGAAC
Source organism: Hydrophis major (assembly GCA_033807585.1). Classification (NCBI taxonomy): domain Eukaryota; kingdom Metazoa; phylum Chordata; class Lepidosauria; order Squamata; family Elapidae; genus Hydrophis; species Hydrophis major. Next base: position 247,411,149 of record CM066328.1, on the reverse strand, counting down.
GGGTTGAATGGCCTGAAGGTCAAGCAGGTGTTGGATGGCTGCATCCATTAGTGCATGTTTGGCGGGATTCCTTGAGGTGGGGGAAATGAAGAAAATAGCCAGAATAAAGTACGTGGTTTGAATCAGCCAAGGAGCTCTTTTCAACAGCAGCCTGACTCTTCGAGGCTGAGCAAAAGACTGGGGGAACGCTACGTGGAGTCACGTGAGGGGCAGAGCGTTTCCTCAGCTAAAGCTCAGCCTGCAAGAAGAGGACTCAGAAGCACATCCCACTCTCTGGATGCTCCGAGCGGCTCGAGGGAGAATATGTAATTACTAGGGAGCAATCTTACAAGACAAATTTGGAATTAACAGCTAAAAAAACTATTAATTTGTTGCAGAAATAAACATGGCTAATGCTTTCTTATTGCTGAAGAAAACATGAAACTAGTTAAGCTTATCAACATAATACTATATGCATCGAACAGACAACACTGTACTATAATCCTAAGGAATTCCAGATGTCTTAATGTAAGCAACAGATGGAGTTGCTCTTTTTCTTTCCCACAAACAAAATTTGTCATCTGAAATAAAGTTTGGAGGGGGGAAGAGAACAAGCTGTACATCAAGCACTTATGCATGAAGTCAGAATGTCTGGCTAAAATCAGTTACAAATGATGAATTACACATGATGAGAAAGATGGGATGGGAGTGAGAACAAAAATATCACCCCAAATTTAGTTTTCCCCTTTCTCTGTAGCATACAATAGATTTTAGTACATAGGCTGGAACAGAACCCGATATAAGGAGGCTATTTTAAGCAGCAGCAACATTTCTATAAAAGGAGTAAAGATTTTGCATGAATCAATAATTTAAGCCTTTTAAGAAAATGATTAAAACTGTGTAGGTGTACACATGGATGCACACACACACACACAGGTTTTTAAATCTTTAACATGCTTACCGGGACTGACCAGTTGAGACACTCCATTCCTCTCGCTGTCCAGTACTGCGAGATTTTGATTTGTCTTTGCATACAGAATCAGCATGTTTCAAGGTACGTTTGGCTGGAGGAGATATGTGACTATCACTCAAACTACCATCACTACCATCATCTCTCTAGAGGAAAAAAAAAAGCAAAAAATTAATAGTTTCATTCATGATATTGTTCAAGATAAACATTCTCCAATTCAGGAAGAGTGGGGGAATTGGTTCTTATTCAGATAATAGCAATCATCCTCAGCTGAAAACTATAAATTTAATTCTAGAAAGAATGAGAGAAATTGAGGAATTTGCTGTATCTTTTTTTGAAGATTACATCAGTTTTGAGCTTATTTGTTTGTTTGTATTTATATCTCACAATGATCAAATGTGCCTCTTAGTAATTTACAAGATATATAGAAAATTACTGAAACATCAACAGTTGCTTAATTTTAAAATGTCTAATGTCAATAAAACATAATGGACTCATATGTTGAATCAATATAGGCATTAATGGCTAATTCTACATTATAAATGCACTACAAAATTTTCTTAATGCAATCAGGGAGGGAGCCAATCTGATTTCCACTGGAAGCTGTTCCAAATGCCAACATTTATATTAGCAAGAAATATTTTGATTATTATTACTTAAATTTATACTTTTTCCCTTCAGTTCTAGGGCAATCAAAGCCACTCATACACCCCAACAATAAAAAACAATTTAAACAAGTAGCTCAAATGAGCAATTAAAATTATTTGAAACATGAATTAATTAAAGAATGATATAAAGAATATCAAAATTCAGAATGATCACACTAAGCCAATAGAATTTAAATTACAATTGATTTTAGGACATGTTTCCTATATGGAATTTTATGGTGTTAACTCACTATATATTTGACTTTTAATACAATACTGCAAAAGCTAACACAATACATTCTAAAACACATACACTTTACTTTTTTTCTAAGTTTCATACTTATGTATAGAGAAGGAGCTCTCCTCAAAAATATCTGATACCCAACTTAGGGTTTGAATGCAGGCACCAAAACAAATGCTCCGGCAGGATTTTCTTATTTCCCTCAATAAGAATGCATAGCTTTGAGCAGTTTGGCTGATGTAAGTTTTGCCCTTGCTAAGTCTTGCAAACGCAAGCAGAAAGTCCTTGCCCTTGATCAGAATCCCCCTTTCCCATATTTCAGTCACAAGAAACTATGGCTCCCCAGAAATAATTATAGGTAGTCCCCGATTTTCAACCATCCATTGAGCAACTGCTCCAAGTCACAACAGCACTGAAAAAACTGACTTTCAACTGCTCCTCACATGTATGACCATCACAACATCCCTGTGATCCCATGATCAAAATTTACAACCTTCCCAGGTGGCTTCTAACAAAATTAATGGGGGGGGAGCTGGATTTGTTTAATGACCACATGATTCACTTAACAAATGCAGTCATTTGCTTAAAAGTATGGCAAAAAGGGTGTAAAATTGGCCATGACTCACTTAATAATGCTTAGCAAATTGGGAAGTATTGATCCCAATTGTGGTTGTAAATCAAGGATTATCTGTAGATCAGGAAGCAAGGTTTCTCTCCATTATGCTCCATATCCTTAGTATCACCAGCCCACAAAACGAGTAGAGGAGCTGATCAACACCATTTCTCCACTCCAACACACTATCACAGGGCCCCTGTGATGACCCAGAGTATATCAGAAATATAACAAAACCCAAAATGTAATTAAAAGTCTTCACTGTTTAATTGTTCACAGTGGAGGAGTAAACTATTTTCAAAACAACATTTCAAAGGAAAGAAACACAGTTCAAATTCAAAGAGCCGATAACGAAGCAAAAACCAAAAACAAACCGCACTGAATAAAGTTCCATGACAGACCAGGATAGATAATTGCCAACTTCAGGAAGATAACCAGGTAGAACACCAACCAAGATAAACCTTCTTTAGGAATAAAACACTAATCTGTCTCCAGCGTCTGTTAGCATGCAGGTCCAAACTCATAAGGAAATCTCACACCTGCAACCCGTGAAGAGGATCATGGCCCTCTCCTCCTGAGTAGACCACATTTTACCTTGATCCTCTCCTCCCTGCGTGCCCTAGGATGGATAGGGGATGGGCCTGGGTCCTTCTCTAACTGCTCAGAGTCAGTCTCCACCAGGGGCATGACAGCCCCTGAAGTACACAAAATGGTGTTTCTGAATGTAACACAGGAAATAAAATTGTATGTGACAGTACAAAACATGCATAAAATAAATCCCTACATTTTTTTTCAACAATTATGCAGGATGTTTGTACCACTTCACACAAACCTACAGTAGTTACTATATTCAGAAACTTCAGATATATTGCATACAATAAGAAACAGAGTTCTGGAGGAAAAATAACTAAATATACTTAAAATATTAAATAGTCAATGGCCAAGTCACACCCTACTTTATACATAAAGGTGCGTCTAAACTGTTAATAACATACAAAATGCTGGGATTCAATCTTGTAAGGGTTCTGAGTAATTCGATTCTATGTAGAAACTGAAGCTACACAACTGGTTTGAAACCTGTTTCAGTGGTGTGGGAAAGTTTAACTAGATAAAGCAAGCAAGGCAAAAATATTACAGCATCATTGCCTGAAGTCATTAAGCAATTTTCAATGTAGAGTAATTAACACCAATAACAGTGAGACACAAAGAAGTGGGGCAGATGGGGGGACCCACTTTCAATAACTTCAAGAGATATTTCTTCTTTATTTCCAGTGACTATTTTAGGCACTTACCAGCCATCTTCTAAAGTCTCCACAAAATAAATAGGGGGAGACTAGGTGTAAAATTGTCAAATTCAATTTAAGTTAAGAACTGAAAGATTCAAACTTGTTTGGGTGAAGTTATCTCAGAAAACTCAGGATGTGTACAATTTTACCCAGGTCAGGCAAATATAGGTTTAATTTTTTTTCTGAAGAAAAAAAATTGAAGATTTAGACTTTCCATCCTCACTGCAACCCACCCCTTAAAAACATTACATATAGAACTATACAGCCCTAGTAAATGTTATTAGAGCTATGATGGGAAAGGGAAATTTTCACAAAAAATATAATTAGGCTGAAGGAAAGGTTATTTCTTGATATCCAGCTGAAACAACAATCTACTTCTCCAACTAATAGATGTTCTTCTTCTTTGCTTCCTCTTTTACCATTTGAGAGACCACTTCGGATGTCAAGGAAAATACATGTTACTATTGTAATTAAAACAATAAATGGAAAAGTATGGTATCTTACGCATCTTTTTCTCCAATACTAATAAAGCAAAATAAGAAAATATTAATAGTCCAAACAATCATGTTCTCCACATATATTAATTAGATGTGTTAGTTAGCTTATGAACAAAGTGCATTAGAACAGTCAAACTGTGTATAATTTTAAAGGAATATTTTAAGAAGGGGAGGAGGTCAATGTTTATTTTTAATTAAAAAACACTGGCCATAAATCTGAAGTAAAACTATATGTGACTGCCTGTTTTTGTTCTCCAAACATATTATTATCTGAGAATAAAATTAAATATATATTAACAGATAATATAAATATATTATCTGAGAATAAAATTAAACTATATCTGGCAATTAAAATAAAACACTGTAAGGAAAAGAATACTAATAATTATTTTGGAGTCCTCTGTACATTTTCATGCCAGAAATATAAAATGTTGGGCAATATCCATCAAAATAGGCCTATTTGCACAACAGTGTATTTTTCACCCTCCCTCCAAAACCTTGCAAGATTCCCAAATTTACTTCAGAAAATTCATAAATCTCCTAAAGCAACTTTGGCAGAGCAAAATATATAGAGGAATGCTAGAGGAACACTGTCTCATCGCTCACAGCTCTGTACAGTGAAATGATACAATTAGGTTAATCCCTGATTTGGACTGAATGAGCTACATCGAATTCCTCCAATTTAACACCAAGGAGGTATCTCACAATTACCATCTGTCTTGATGCTCAGTTTGTTATTGTTATTATTATTATTATTCATTTTCCTTTATTATACATCACGTTGATGCTCAGTTCTGAATGTTACTTTTTAATAGGTTATATTTATGTTAAGTATCTTAAATATTTCCAGAACAGAATTCAGTGTGGCCATACTGTACTTGTTGGTGGCTTTTGGCAGAGCCAGGTTGGGGATGATTGCACATCCATCCTTGTGATCCTTGATTACTCAACATCTTTTGAAACCATCAAACACAGTACAGGCAATCTTTGTTTAAGAACCACAACTAGAGCCAGCAATCTGGGCATACAGCAAAGCAATCACTAAGTGGAAACGCAATTGTGATTCAGTTTTCCTTGCTTTACAGGCTTATGAAGACCTTTAAAGGCCTTTTTCATCATGGATGTAACTGTTGCTAAATGAGGAAACCAATAAAACAAAACTTAGCATCCTGGTCTGGGAATTGGATACTCCAAGGCACAGAATTAGATGATGTATTATAAAGGGACCGTTTTTCTCCCATGGTTTCTGCTTATACAGCAAGAGCTGTCAGAGGTGGCATATTCCAAGTTCCCTTGATTTAAACAACGCCATCTATCAGTATCCACAAAGCATACTATGTCAGCATATATCGGAAAAGCTCAGGAGGCTCTTCAGCCGACATAACATATGTGGACACTTCAAACCCAAGTATACACTAAGGAAGAAGTTTGTCCACCCCAAGGATAAAACACCCAGACAGAAACTGAGCAACATGGTATATGCAGTACAATGCAGTGTGCCATCTGCAGATCTGTACATTGGGGAAATGAAACAACCACTTCATCAATGCATGGCACAACATAGGAGAACAAACACATCAGGACTAGATTCAGCAGTCCATCTACATTTAAAAGGCACAGGCCACTCTTTTGAAAACCACGAAGTCCATATTTTGGACAGAGAGGATCACTGGTTTGAAAGAGGGCTTAAAGAGGCCATTTATGTCAAAACTGAACAGCCCCCTCTCAACAGAGGGGGAGGGATATAACATCATCTATCTCCAATCTATAACACTTTCAACACTTTCTTTTCAACAGTTGCAAGAAGGTTCCACATCCATTTGCACCTCACAGGTAACCCTGATGACACAGATAAACCTCCATGTGATCTTAACCACTGCTAAAATACAAATGACCAGCTGTCTGCAAGGAGTATAAATCCTTCCATTCCCTACCATCCAGTGAGAGCTGAAGAAACCTCTTGGATGAGAAGTAAAATGTCTTCAAATTGTTTTACAACAGTTTTGCCAAAAACGGGCATTTCTGGTTTTCAGCAAAACCACACCACTTGGTTTAATTAATAAATGCTGAAACCACTTTACAACTGATCGTCTCCCAAAAAAATATTTGGGACCCCCCAAAAATGGTCACATGCCTGACTTGTTTTATGACAGGTACAATATAAACTGTAATGGGCAGGCTCCATTACAGTCATATGCTGAGGACTACTTGTATGTAGTGCATTGATAGGACAGATGTTTACCTTGCTTATCACTGAGTTTAATGTTTTGTTGTTGATGATTAATATTGTGAGCAGACTAGAAATGTTTTGGAGTCAAGTGACACCTAACTCTAATAAAATAAAATAAATAAATTATTATTATTGTTGTTGTTGTTGTTGTTGTTGTTATTACTTATGTGGTTTCTCCTAAAAACATTCTCAAAATTTTAGTTATGTGAGTGCCTTTAACTAAAAATTTTATTCAGATGCTCTCTTACCAAATTTAGAAATGCCCAATTTACAATAAGTTTAAATGAGATACAACTGAGAAAATATGGAACAATATTTTCATTAACTGAATACAGAATACAAATTTTATCAAGGTACCGTACAAAGTATAAATAGTCAAATCTGCAGCATAGCTAAATAAAATCACTATGAAACAAATTACATCAACTCAATATTAACTCTATACAATTCTACATTAATATAGAAGACAGTGTAAAGCAGATATTCCCAATAATGGATTCTTAATAAAGCATTCTGCCCCATAGTAACATACTATACCTCAAGTAACATACTTTAATTACAAACACGAGGAAAAAACTTGCAGTTAGAAAGTTGGAGAGCTCCACCCTGCAGCCACCTAAACTCCTATTTTCCAATGCAAAGAATGACTCTCACTCACTCACTTTTGGTTCCAAAACATTTTTTCAAGACAAGATAGTGGATAATTGCAGAGCACATAAGTTTAAATTAGGAAGGGAGGATGGAGAGTAACCTGGAGAGACTGGAAATACAGCAATCTATTGAAGACAACAAGGAGTCTAAAGGCTGCGGGGAGGGGAGGGGAGAAGGGGTGAGGAGGAGGAGCAGATATATAAACCAAATCCTTACAATGTTATTACATTAGCCACTGAAGAGATGTGGTTAATTTATGTTGATATAACCAGCTCTATTTTCAAAATCCCCGAACTTCCTAAGCCTGCCAAGAGATGCCTAGAAGTAAATATATAACCTCATTTAAAATTTACACTGGAAAGTGCTTTCATACTTTTAAATCAAGATTTTCTGGAACTCTTGCAAAAAACACACATAAGTTAGATTGCACGTACAATTTTTCAGTAGTACTAAGTAAGAATCACTAATTGTCCAGGGAGCAATAATTTATAAAGCATCATTATTTTTATTACTATAACAATTTTTATGTTTCCATCATAGATAACAAAATATATGCATTCTTACTTATAAACAGAATGACTATTTGAGCTAAACAAAGTTACTATGAGAATGCTTCAAATTTTATCTGACACTTTACAGCAAGGGTACGTATCTCTTTTAGGTTGAAAGATGCACAACTGTATTTTTTCTTCTTCCCTTCAATCATGTCCAATTCCTGCCTTGGGCATAAAACCAGATGGGTGACCTTGAACAAGTCACTTTCTCTCAGCCCTACAGAGGAGACAATGGCAAACCACTTCCAAAAAACCTTGCCAAGAAACAGCACAGGTTGTCTAGGCAGTTCCTGAGAATCAAACAGGTCTAAACGGAAGGGGAAAAAATGGAATGAAACTAAGGACCCTCTATCAGGCCAGAGTAAAGAATATTCTAGGCATCGAAGGGATAAAACTTACTCAGATTTAGACTGAATGGGCAAATCCAGTTAATGTGAGAGAAGGTTTTTCTTGGTTACATGGCAGGAGCTCAATCCTGTCACACCAGAGCAAATGGACAGAACGCCTGGAACTGTTAAGATGGTCGCCTGTTAGTTAGTCTTTGCCTACCCTGGTTTTATGAAATTGGCTTAGGAATTAAACGCAGCCAGGTCCATGCTGTGGTATTGACTTCTCTGAAAGATTAAGTGGTTCCACCAGCCTTTTAAGTCATCATGCACTCTTCCTTCAAGAACTGATCACTGAACTCAATCATCCTGGATAATATTGATCCAGTTTTCAATCTTCATCTTTTGGGAGGTCATTGAATAGTGGTAAAACTGCAGCAGCTATAGGTGGTCTTGGTTTTAACAAATTATCTGGATCCTTTCCAAGTCTGGGTCCATTGACTGTTTATGACCTATGACAGAAGTGAGGTAGGAGTGGTGTAACAACAGTGGGCTTCTTAGATCTCTCAGCAGTTCTCATCCTTGGACCATGGTATGCTTGAAACAGTTGAAAAGAGTGAGAATTGGACCAAAATAATATCATAGTTCTCCTCTGTGCCCAGTTTGTAGTTAGTGTTAGTAATACAGAGACTAGAGCCCCCAATTTATGAGGTGCCTCAAAGATCGATGCTCTCACCCCTACTGTTTAACATCTATACAAGGTCATCAAGAGAGATCTGAAGTCAGGTATTATCTTTACATTGATGAGATTGATTATACAAGTCAATTCCTAGACTATTAAGCAACGATGCTCTAAAAATTTCACAAATAAAAATCAATTGATCAATTAGTATGCAATACATCTATCCCATTACTTTTTAAGCTCCAAATCTTATTTCCATGGTGCAATATCAGAATATTCATGGCTGGATTATGAAATATCACATGCCATGTGGTATGTACTTTTTAAAGTTTAGAAATAATTGCAGTACTTTCGTGTATAACAGCTTTTAGCCAAATGTGTTGGACAAGTGAGTTAGTTTGGGGCACTACTTTTTCCAAACCATTGCCAAAGTACCCTTAAGATTTTCCAGGAAATCAACAACAAAAGCATATCCTCACTATTGCCTAGGTCTGTGTGGAAGTTGCAGGCACACTGGCCCCTCTTTATAACACACAAGATAGCTTTTAAATTCTCTCAATGCTCTGCAAGATTGAAAAAGCACATGAATTCAATATGTGAATGACAACTATGATTCACACTATTAACATACACATGAAAACAAAATTAAAAACAGCTATTTCTAAAAGTCCATGAAGTAATCACTTATCCTGCTTTTCATCAAGGTCAAGAAATGAGACCTGCATCCAAAAATGTAAAACATTCAGTTAAAATAATCTGAAACATTAGATTATCACATTCACTTGTAAGTCTATGTATTTATTTCAAATACCAACTGAAAAGCATACAGGTAGTCCTTGACTTAACAGTTCATTTAGTGACCATTCAAAGTTACAACAGCGCTAACCATTTTTCACACTTAGGACCACTGCAATATCTCCATGGTCACGTGATCAAAATTCAGATGCTTGTCAACTGACTGGTGTTTATGGCAGTTGCCATGTCCCAGGGTCATGTGATCACTTTTTGTGACCTTCTGCCAAGGAATGTCTGTAACATTTATCATGTTACTAACTTAACTGCAGTGATTCACTTAACAACTGTGGCAACGAAAGTCGTAAAATGGGCCAAAACTCACTTAATAACTGTCTCACTTAGGCAACAGAAATTTGGACTCAATTGTGATCGCAGGTCGAGGACTACATTGATATGGGGGGGGGCGGGGGAATTCCAAAGATAACAGTGTTTGTGGGGAGGGGGGAGAGGAACGCTCTTCAAAATTGCTTAAAGTTGGTGCAGTTTTAAGTCACTTGTGTTTTTCTTTTAAGTGGCACTTCCACTTTCAACCAGAGAGAGAGCTCTGCTCCAAACCCAGCTTGCTGCCCGGCACAAGAGACACAGAAATGTGGGTGAAAGAGAGAGAGAAACCCACACATTTTCTTGCAGCGCTGCCTTGCCAATTGTCCAAAGCCAGACAAATCCCCTCTTTTGCGCAAGCCTCTCTCCCCTCCGCCCGCATTCTTCGCCCGCGCCAGGCCGTCCCTTCGCCTCTCCCCCTCCCCACTTGCAACGACCGCCTGCTTCTTTTTCGGCTAACACTCCAGGCTCTTCTTCTCTAAAGTCGCCCTACCTCAAATGACCTCCCTCGCAATCGCAGCCCGCCTCCCTCCTTTTTTTTTTCTCCTCCCTCCTCCTCTCTCGCCGCTCACGTCTCCCTCTTGCAAACATTCCCCAGCCGCCAAACGGCGCTTCTCTCGCCACAACCACCAGCCGCTCTTCCCCAGGGCGTCCTTCCCAAAAATCAGACACCCCACCCCACCCTTACTCCTCAACCTCCCACGGGGCTTTGCAAGCCCCTCATCCACAGCGCCTTTTCCCCGCTCCGCTCACCCCAGAGTTCAAGCAGGAGCCCCCCCCGCCCCCCTCTCTCTCCAGCCGCTGACACTCCAACCTTGACGGCCGCACCGAGACAATGAGACGCTGCTCCGTTCCCCTTTGCTGCGGCGGCCTTTCCTTCTCCCCACCCCACCCCACCCCCTCAAGCCCTCGAGCCGCCGGGCTCTTCGGACTCTCTTCCAAAAGGCTTGTCCCGCTTTTGGCTCCCGCCGAGCCCAATCCTCTTTCTAGCCCGTGTTTCTCCTCGTCGCCCCCTCCTTGGCTTACCCGGATCGAGTCCTCATCCTGACTGGCCGCCGCCGCCGCCGCGGCTGCCGCTGCCGCTGCTTTGGCACTAGTCCTAGACAAGCGGGTCCTGGATGAGATGAAATGGCTGCCGGACCCCGGGACCACCGTCGTCGTCGCCGCCGCCGCTTTCCCGGAGAGACGCTGAGATTGAGAGCTCTTTCGGGTGTTCACCATGGCCTCACTGCAGCCACCCCGGGAAGGGCGGCGCTGCCGCTGACTCCACCGCCTCTGCTGTGAGGAGCGACGCCGCCGCCGCCGCCGCCGCCGAGCCAAAGAACAAGGGCCAGAAGCCGCGGAGCGCTCCTCCTTCTCAGCTCAGTCACCCACCACTAACTGGCCGCCATTACTCGTTCCCTCGTCCCTTTCTCTCCTCGGTCACGGCGAAGCCTCCCGCCTCCACTGCGAGGCGCTGCTCCGCCGCCGCCTCTCATAGGGCCGCCTCTTCTTCCACCTCCTCCCTACACCTGGCAACATCGAGCTGGGAAATGATGAGAGCGTGACATGCAGCCTGAACTTCCGGTGAGGATTGAAAGCCGTCATAGGCCAGGAGTGTCTATGAGCCCCGGTGGTGCCTCCATGGTGGAGGTTCTCTTCTGTACTGTACTACTTTTTACAGCGGCAGCCAAGGGTGGGGGTGGGGGGAACAGTCAAGTTTTATGCCGGAAGTGCCTGTAGGGAACGCTCCGATGTTTACTATGCGTGATGCAACACATGCGGCGCTCTGCAATGGCGTGCTCTATGATTGTTTTAGACGGGGCGGGATTAATGAAAGGAGAGGGAGGGGGAAGGAAGGAGCCTCTTGGGACTGAAGGAAACTATAGAAACTGGGTTTGAGAAACGGTAACTAACTGTGATTCCGTATTTGCTTTTTTTCAGAATGGAGAAAGTGGAGAATCTGGTTAAAAAGAATTTCTTCTTAGAAAAGCATGTTTTAATCCATAAATAATGGAAACCTGTTCACACGTTTCATTCCATTGATTCTTCCATAAGGATTGTCACCTGGAGAGTAGCGAAGTTTATAGCTGGAAGTTTGTGCTTGCTAAAAAAAAACCTGAAGTAATGCATTGTGCTCCCCGAAATTTACTGACAAAACTCTGCCTATAAAACTCCAGTTGAATATATTTTGTTTTCCAACTTAAATGGATACCTTATACAAAATGGTTAAAGGGGCAAATACTATTGAGAATATATAATCATACATATATTCATGTGCTGAATCTTGGAGGTGATAACTAATACCTTGAATTGCATCCATAAGAAAAACTGAAGTCACCCACATTTTGGACCTGTAGTTTCTAAATTGCTTTCAATGACATAGAACACATTGAAGCAGTTTGGAAACCTTACTATTCCAGGAACAGTTGTAAATGACCTGATGGAAAAGTCTTCCTAATCACAGCTACCACCTGCTCATTGAACAAGAGCTGTGAATCTAGGAGGATCACAGTGTTACTAACCAAGGACCACGAACCCATCTTGAATTCATGTCTGGAATGGGATGGTTTCTGAAACCAAAACCATTGTGCTTGGATTATGTCTGAACCTTTCTTATCCAACCCAACCCAAATTAGTCATCAGACCTCTGGCAATCTCTCAATGTCAACAACTATTTGCTGTAATGCCAAAGATGCATTATTAAGTATCATCAGTTGTGCTAGACGACAACCTCACTCGGTACCTTCAAATCTGAGTGAAACAGAGTGAGGAGAGTGTTTGGCTCTGCCGCATTATACAGCTAAGAACATTGGGTCTGATCTCTACCATTGCTTGTTTATTTAGAGGCAGAACTAGTGAACAGTAGTGCCACCCACTTCCAACTTTTACAGACTGTCCAAAACAATACAATACACATACAGGTAGGCCTCAACTTATGATCACAATTGAGCCCAAAATTTATGTTGCTAAGCAAGACGTTAAATGATGTTTGCTAACCTCATTTTACTACCTTTCTTGCCACAGTTGTTAAGCAAATCATTATAATTAATAAGTTAGTAACAAGTTAGTCATTGTTAAGTGAATGTGGCTTCCCCATTGACTTGGCTTGTCAGAAGATCACAAAAGGTGATCAAATGAACCCAGAATACTACAACCTTCATAAATACATTCCAGTTGCCAAGGGGCCAAATTTCAATCATATGACCATAGGGGTGCTTGCAACAGTTGTAAATGTGAAAAACAGTCATAAATCATCCAAGTGCTGTTGTAATTTCAAATGGTCACTAAATGAATGGTTTATAAGTTGAGGACTACTTGTATGCATCACTCTTGTGTGTATACACAGATAATTCATTTCTGGCAAGGCATGCTGCAGTTGCAGAGTTGGTCCTGGAAGAATCCTATAAAACTGGTCATAGCTGCAGTGAACTTTAGTTCCTCTGCCAGAATCTCTTAAAAGTTCCTTCTATTCTCTCTCTCTCTCTCTCTCTCTCTCCATATATGTATATGGAGAGTCCAAAATTTATGTTGCTAAGAGAAACATTTGTTAAGTTAGTTTGTTCCATTTTACAACTTTACTTGCCACATTTGTTAAGTGAATCACTGCAGTGGTTAAATTAGTAACACGGTTGTTAATTGAATCTGGTTTCCCCATTGACTTCGCTTGTCAGATCACAAAAGCTGATCACATGACCCTGGGACACTGCAACTGTCATAAATGTGAATCAGTTGTCAAGCATCCAAATGCAAATCACATGACCATGGAGAGCTGCAACGGTCATAAGTATGAAAAAGGTCATAAATCACTTTTTTCTGTGCCACTGTAATTTTGAACAGTCACTAAGTGAACTGTTGTAAGTCAAGAATCACTGAATACATTTTTGAAAATTAGTCACATTCAATAAATTTATTCTAAATCCAATCAAAGTGATAAACATTGCCAATTTTGTTTCTACAGTTGAAATATGTTTTCTAAGAATAATATGGCAAATAAGTGAACATTCCCAACCATAAAAGATTGGAGGACCAAATCTAGCTCTTTCTTTTCCTTCTTTCTTTTTGCTGGAAGTTTTGTTTTCGAAGCTGTTTGACCCCCTCCCTTTTTATGTGGGCTCTATTATTTATTTATGCATACTTTTCCTGGTCAATGCAATCTTCCCAAGGCAATTTGTAACAGTACTGTATCAGCAATATTGCAATATGAAAAGTTCATAAGTTATCTTCAAGAGAATACATTTCTATTTTTCTATTCAGAAAGATTTCGAAAATAAGCAAGTAAAGCCAGTTTAACCTATATGGTATGTTATTGTATAAAGTCATTGAAAAGTATCTCATGAGAGAAAATAGAGAACATTACTCAGTTGATGCTTTCACTGTGCAGAAAGTCCTTGAGTTTGTTCTTTGAGAACTCATATAGACACTACCGCATTTAGTGTGCTGAATATACTTTCAGTTAATCCTTGAAAGGACCTCTGGAAGCAATTCCTTCCTTCATTGCTCTTCATGTGTGTGTGTGTGTGTGTGTGTATCATCCATCTCACTTGCTTCTCTGAAAACAATGGTACTACACAGAAACTTATTAAGGGTTGCAGAATTACCAAATGAAATGTAATATCCTTGGGCAGAGTTTTTATTTATTTGTATTACTGTATCCTGCTTTTATTATTTTATAAATAACTGAGGTAGCAAGCATATCAAAAATACCTTTCTCTGCTTATTTTCCCCACAACAACCACCCCGTGAGGTGAGTTGGGCTGAGAGTGTGTGACTGGCCCAAAGTCACCCAGCTGGCTTTCATTGCTAAGGTGGGACTTCAACTCATTGTCTCCCTCTTTTTAGCCTGTTGGAAGTCATCTGCGTATTTTCATTTTCTTTCTCCCACCATAGCCCCGAGTACCTCTTCCTTAATACAGGTAGCCCACAAGTTACAGCAGTTTACTTAGTGACTGTTCAAAGTTACAATGGTACTGAAAAAAGTGACATGACCATTTTTCACACTTATGACCATTGCAGCATCCTCATGGTCATATGATTTACATTTGAATGCTTGGCAGCTGATTCACATTTACAATGGTTGCAGTCTCCCAAGGTCACGTGATCCCCTTTTGTGACCTTCTGACAAGCGAAGTCAATGGAGAAAACAGATTCACTGAACAACAGTGTTACTAATTTAACCACTGCAGTGATTCACTTAACAAACGTGGCAAGAAAAGTTGTAAAATGGGACAAAACTCAAATTTCTCACTTAACATTAATTTTGGGTTCAGTTGTGGTCACAAGTCAAGGACTATCTATATTATGGAAGTTTTTCCAAAAAGGGACATAGGGAAAGACAGGAGACTGTAAAAAGAAGTTTCTTTCCTGTTAAGCCAGTCTTTGCTGGAAACATTCCCCTATCAATAATGGGAAGACTTTCTCACCTATAGAAAGCTTTTGTTGGTTTCTTGACATTACCATCACTTTTCTGTCCCCTTTTCATCTTATACTATGTCCCTTTTTCATCCATACTGTACTGACCTAGGAACATCATTACGAAACATTTTTGAGAGTAAAAATCAGTTTTGAGACATTGGCGACACTATCAGTGCAGTGTCACTTAGCTCTGTGGATGCAAGACAGTAAAGATCAGACAAGTCACTGCACATTAGTGAAGCCATCTGCTTAATGTTAATTTTCTCTTGCACAGAGATATGATTTCAGTCATTTGCATTACTCTCCTCAGTCATTCTCTTTGTTTTTTGAACCTTAGTCACATGAAATATGTTCTGTAAAAACTAGTAGTATGTATTGAAAAAATGTCCAGAGGGATTGGAATCCCTAAAAGAGCATTATGAACATATGGGGAAGGGAGGTATCATTTTTCTAAGCAGCTTTGAAACTGTTAACCATTGGTTAATATTTGTCCAGTTTGCATTTTATTTCAAAACAAATACGTGTTTAAATTTCAAGTTGGAAAATTACTTCTTCTTGTGTCAAATTTTCATTATTTTCTATAACTGCAATGTAAATGTTTATCAGTTCTTTGTTAGAATCCTTTTGTTAGAAAATACTGTATTCATTCTACCATTTGTGGTAGTAATTCTGCAAAG
The DNA here is from genome assembly GCA_033807585.1 of Hydrophis major. Classification (NCBI taxonomy): domain Eukaryota; kingdom Metazoa; phylum Chordata; class Lepidosauria; order Squamata; family Elapidae; genus Hydrophis; species Hydrophis major. The sequence goes on along the minus strand of CM066328.1, from coordinate 247,395,286 downwards.
TTGCTATTTGACCAGCACAGGGGACTGAAACAGATGTTGGGAAAGGATTTTTTAAATGAGGATTAAGGAACCAAACATTCTGCTTATTGATATTTCCCTTCATAACCCTTGCAAAATTGCTGAATACCTTTTTTAATAAGGAGACTAATTGTTCTGAAAAACCTGAGGCTTCTTCCACATACCTCAAGGGATATACTCATTTCCCTACCCAGTTAATCAAGGATGATGTAACTTAGTCCTGGGTGAAAAGAAACAACAGAAGGTCTGGCTGAATTATGGAATACAACAAAGTTACCAGCTTGAAAAATAAATCTTGGTCTCCAGGAGAATATAGGGCTCCTGATAAACAGATGTTTGAAGCTAGGTTCCACAATTACATTTATTATTTATGTTTGTAAATAAACTCAATAAATGTTACTCAACTTCCAATGACTATATGCTATCTTCAGGATTTTTTTTATCTTTAAAGAAAATATTGTAACAAGATGCTTCTCTGTGGCTAATGGATATATTGATTTCATGAAACAGTGAATCTGGGATCACAAAATGGATGCATTACAACATCCATGGCAGAATTGCAACTGCCAGTATTCCTCACCATTGCCTAGGACTTGTAATTAAGCAACATCTAGCGAGCTGCATCTTCCCAAGTCCCCTAGAAGGATACAGATGTATAATCTGTTCCAAATGAAAACTCTGAAGTCATTATGGATTTTTTTTCTCTACATGCCTTATGATTAATGAATTTGGTAGGACTCATCTCCGGGGCAGATGAGTCTGCCTACCGAGATGAGGTGGACCGGTTGCTTTTGTGGTGTGGAGACAATAACTTGGTCCTCAACACCAATAAGACCAAGGAGCTTATTGTGGATTATAGAAGGAAGAGATCAGACATCCAGGCCTTGCTTATCAATGGAGACTGAGTGGAGCAAGTGGCCAGTTTTAAGTTTCTGGGTGTGACCTTAAAAGAGGACCCAACCTGGGGTGCCCACATTGCAGCCCTGGTCAAAAGGGCCCAGCAGAGATTACACTGCCTGAGACTTCTCAGAAAACAACTGAATAAAAAACTGCTGGTTACCCTCTACTGCTGCGCCATAGACAGCATTTTAACGTACTGCACCTCTGTATGGTTTGCCAATTGCACAGTGGCAGATAGGAAAGCATTCCAGAGTTAGCTTCATTGCCCAGAAGATAATTGTTTGCCCTCTCCCCTCTTTGAAAGAGCTTTATAGCTCCCGCTGCCTTAAGAAAGTTCAAAACGTTCTCAAAGATCCATCTCATCTTGGACAACCTTTTTTTGAACTATTACCATCTGGCAGACGGTACAGAATAATAAAAACAAGGACAAATAGGCTAAAAAACAGCTTCTATCCCAGGGCAGTAGCTTTTTTGAATTCTGCTGTTTCGTGCAGTGTTGGTGTGGTGTTGGGAGTTTCCAGTTCAATGTGTGAAGGGTGAAGGGTTTGTGTTTATTTTCATGGTCATGGTCATGATGTGCACTGAAGATGGTGTTTGATTTCATTGTACAAAATGCAATGACAATAAAGTAAAGTAAAAAGGGAAATATGCAACATATTCATAAAATACTGCATGTTGACAAAAAATTATACTTAACACAAGCACCTTCCCATTATTGCAAATATTGCATTAGAGAACAAGTAAATGCTGTTTTTTTTACAAACTATTGTTGTATAGATATTTGGTAATATGGAATGGTTCTGCATTAATTTATCAGATTTGTAATTGTATGAAAAAATATCCTTCCTCCTTTTGGAATTTTTAAGTTTTTATATATTTTGACACATCAGTGTTGGGTCCTAATGATATAAAACTGAGTCTGAATAAACAAGTAATATCAAACATTGGTGTTTGTTTCATTTATTTCATAACAAAATAATCTAGCTTACAGTAGACCAATGTGAACAACTATTGCCCCTTTGTTTCAGTAAGTAATTGCATCACGTTTAGCTGTAAGAATTGTATGCAAGCACCTTCTGGGATTGGTGATCAGATATCATCTATGGGGATTTAATCCCATTTCTCTAACAGCTAAGTAACACTAGAGGTTTTCTTGGCATAAACTGCTCATTTTGAGTCCTGACAGTGTTATTGTGGAGCTTTGATTTGGACGTCGACTTTGCCATTCTAAAATATTGAATTTGTTCTTCATTATTTACTTGCTTTCATTATTTAACTTGCCTTCATTATTTAACTTTTATGTCAACAATTATTTGCTTTTATGTCTGGGGTCACTGTCTTGATTCACTTGCATTTCATATGGCAGATTGACCAGTATTCCCCTGTAAAATTCTCTGATACAAACAGAATTTATGTTTCATTCTTTTCTCACTTATTCATAAACTTTCCTTCTCCTGACCTCCCCTGGCATCTTTCAAACTCCTTCTGATAAACTTGAGACAGGTGTTAGTGTTCAGCTTTTTAATGATTTCCATCTTGCTATTCTTCTTTGAACCACATTTTTCATCAACTACTTTTCTGAAATTAGGATCATGAGGCTTTAGCCAAGGGGCAAGAGCCTTAGATTATTTTTGTATGTAAAAATTGGAAGTGAAGAATCTGTTATCATGCAGAAACTTGAATTCTCATTAACTCTTGTTAGTCTGACCAATGCAAGACTTATCATGGTCCAAAACACTTGGAGTGACTGAGATCAGAACAAAGTACACAATACTTGTGGCTTAGTGGTTGCAAGCAGTCCATCATTCTTTTCTGATTTCCAAGAATCTCCCCAAATGAGTTGAGTCAAAATTTTAGACACATTTTGGGAAACCTTGGAGGAGTTAAAGAATAATATTAGTGCATTAAGGTTTGCAGGTGCTTGCAGCACTAATTTTATCCTTTAAAACTTCTGAAAATTATTTCCCAAATGCCCATAGTCTCTCCCCTCCCCCCAGTATATGGTTCATTAAATATCATACAAACATTGAAGCAGTCCTCAGGAGCCAACATTTGTTCATCCCTAGAGTAAATGGAAAATTATTGCTTTGTTATGGCAGCATAAGGCACATTAATCCTGTAAGTGGCAGGCATTCTAACACATTAAATCAAACAATTTAAAATTAATCTTTTGGTCTCTTGTTTCTAAGGATTATTGTGATAACAAGTCATGGAAAACACAATGCTATACACAATGGTAAGATGTAGTTGACAATGATATACCATCTAAGCATGCACCACAGGCAGTCATGCCTTTGTAAAAAATTGATGGTACGTCCAGTTGTTTCCAAAACAGCACTGAGCAGATGGAATCCCTGGATACACCCAAAAGATGCAGACTGATATTCTTGTGAGCAAATGAATCAGATGTTTTGCTTATATCATTTCTAAAATAGGTCAGCCCATTTCAGTGCATTTTTCTACTGTTCATAAAATCTTGAGAAATGGCCTCAGAATATTGATAAGCTTTTTTTTAAAAAAATGATCTAAAACTTAAATTTAAAGAAGCCTATTAGAAATAGAGGAACCAGCCATTTGATGTCAAGCTGAACTAAGTTTCTGCTGTCCAGTATGCATTGCCTGTCTCTGCCTCATCAAGAGCTTCAAATAGGACCCTTTACCAGTCCTCTTACTCAGTCACAGTCCTTTGCCAATTCATAGGTTAAATCATAAACGTGGTCTCCTTATGACTTGACCATGAACCTGATCAACTTATTAAAGAAACCATCGTTAAACAAACCACGACTTAGCTTGAAATGCGAACCATTTCTTTTGCAGATGGGGTAATGCTAAACCTGAAATAGTAAAGCCGCCCCGCCTCGCCTCGCCCAAAGCCTTAACAATTTTGTACAAAAGTCGGTGGTTTCTATCTTCACTCTGCAAGTCCGGTGGGGTAAGCGATTGCGAGAGCTGTTTTTAAGACAATCATTATTTATCACTTTTTTTCCCGTGAACGCAGACACAGATTAAAAATGCATTTTAAAAAAAAAAAGAAAATTGCTTTAATATCTAAACTTGTACGGTCTGAACCCTTTTCTCAAAAGACAACATCGCCGTGCTCCACGGGGCTTCCTCCCAGCTTCTTTGTATTTAGGAGAGCAGGCAGACGATTTCCAATAGCTGAGCTGTTGTCGCATCTCTCCGTAAGCGTGGCCAAACTCCGCCGCTGGAGCACTCAACTCCCGCTCCTACTACAGCTAACAAGGGCAACAAAGCCGCAGGGATAGCGCTTCCAGAAGCCGCCAAGACGTTCCAATCCGCTCCTCCCTCCGGTTCAAGAAGCAGCAAGGTCCTCCCCTCTATGGGCGGGAAAAGAGCCCTTGCCAGACGCGCTGGTCGCCGGGGCCTTTACGCAATCGGTTCCAAATCGCGCAGCGTGGCGGCCGCCGCTTTCTCCCCTTTTGGGGAGGGGAAGTAGGTGAGTTTTGTTGGAGGGAGCGACGCACCGGCCCTGGAAAAGCAAGCCAGGGCCTTCCGCAGCTTGCAGCGGAATTGGCGGGGAGTCTCGAGCCCTTTATGCAAAGAAAGCCCAGGAGCGCAAAAGTTAGCGCCGGAAGCGGAGAGTGGCCTCCCGTCGAGCGGGAAGCGTGACTCGGCACCTCGGGGAGTTCACGGGTTGGATCAAGTTGCGTGAAGGAGGGAAGAGCCTTCTGTCCCCACACTCGTGGGAAGGCCGGGAGTGGAGGCTTTCACAGGGAGGCAGGACAAGCCGCAGTTTGATTTCGGGGATGGGTTGGGGAAGGGAAGTCGGGCGTTTGGGCGCTGAGCCCAAACTTAAGCGGTTTCTACGAGAAGGCGCCCGGGTGGCGCGGACGATTTTACTGGCGCCGTCCAAAAGCGCTGTAATTTTTCGCGGTCAACGCAAGTTCTTTAAAAAAAAGGATGCTGAGTCTGCAAAGTATAGTTTGGCTGAGGGCCAGACCGGGCTAAACCACAATGTTTGTGTGGCTTTGGCCGGTACCCAGTTGGGCTTTATTGGACGACAATACGCGTCCAAAAGTTAGTGCAGCCCAGTAAGTACGCGCGTGTCAATCTCCTCGCCCCGTTCCTTTGCCATGTATTCATTCAGTTCATTCCGTTCATCGCTTCGAAGTAACCTCCGAGGAGCTCATACTGTATGGTATTTTTAGACCAAAGCGTCCAAGTACTTTCTGATTTCTGTTCTTCCGGAGTAAAGCAAAAGTACCTCTCCTGAGGAAAAAGAAAATCCATATTGAGAAATACCTTCAGTATCCTAATTAAATACTGAAAAATCATTGGTTTCGACGTGAATTCCACATCGTGCTACAGGAAAATGTGACAGGTTAATTTATTATAAATAGGACAAGATCTGATTAGGTAGATCTGCAAACCCAAGGAGCTGGATTTCTTCAGTAAACTATGGTTAAGTTGATTGTGTGTTGTGTTAGACACTGACAGTAAGGGACTAGGAAATAACAACTGACACAGGGGTAAAGAAGATCCTTGACAAGTGTTTGTTTTAAAGCTGGAACTGCAGCTTTAAGATTCAAATAAGATTATGAAAGATTGAGGGCAATAGGAGAAGGGGAACAGAGAATGAGGAACAGAAAATGAGGTGGCTGGATGGAGTCACTGAAGCAGAAAGCCTGAGCTTAATGGATGGTAGAGGACAGGAAGGCCTGGAGGAATGTTGTCCATGGGGTGGAGGACATGACTTTGCAACTAACAACAACAAAAGATTAAGAAACAATAGCTTACATTACAGCACAAGTCCCTTCATTTTTGCTCTATCAATTGTTATCAGTATATTTGGATTGTTGAGACATAAGACTGCTTATTTTGTGCTGTGTTACAAATAGATTAAAAATATCATCAGCCTCCTGCTCTTTATCTCTCTCTACAGTATTCATATTATGTGAACCTCAGCTCCTTTGGTACCAAAAAACAATTGTACATTTGTTTCTTGTTAACTGGGTGCAGTTCATCCTTTCTCTTCAGCGCAGTCATGCCTTCTGTGTTTCTTGATGCCCCCCAAAATGCACTAATCTTATTAGAAAAATAGGGCTTTGGATATGTCTGTTTGCAAATTTGTCAGAAATCATTTAACCCCTGCATACAGTGACATTTTTAGAAGTCATGGGTTTTCTGGACTTTAGTTGAGATACAATACTGACATTTCTTTCATTGTCATGGTATCCTGTACCAGAAAACTGTATGGGGATCTGGTCACACTCCTGGGCTTCTCAGCAGCTTCTGATAATACTGATTAGAAACCAGATTAGAAGGGCAGAGTATAAATCAAATATCTTAAAAGTAGTTCCATGCATAGAATTTAGCTAGTGTGATTGATTGGTTTTGGCTACTTTATAACAAGATACTTGGACAGTTTGGCTTACCATATTTACTGAATAAACGAATCATGACTGCCTTGCACCGAAGTCCTTAGCTATGATTTAACAACATATCATTGGATAGGTTTACAAAATACGTTCAGTTATAAACCATTATTTACAAAACAGGGTGGTTTAATTCACATATTCTAATTTAAAACCAAGAAACTTCATTATGGCTTTGCATGTTATGAGAACCTGAACAATGGACAGACAATATTGGCTTGGAATTTTAGGAATTATGGTGCCAGCGTAATTTGTTTCTATGTAATGTGACTTTAGGCCAGTTATTCTCTTTCAGTCTTGCCTATAGAGCAGATAATGCACATATAAACATAAGAAAGGCCCATTGAAAGCTATGTTGTTTCTTAGAAAAATGTAGGATAAAGATGTTATAATAAATACATTAGAATTACTGAAACTTTATTACTGCTATTATTGCATTGGATTACTTACCTTACCCCCCAATTGTTAACAAAGCAGTTTCTGCTTTCTAGATAAAAGTTTCTTCACTTTTATCTATCTGCTTATATATTCACACAGTATAATTATGTGAAGAAATATTTGTTCCTTTCAGATTTTGTCCGTCCTGCCAAAATTACTCTGAGAGCAGCATAAAATAATCTTTGAAGTCACAAAGAATCCAACAACAGTCTGTAGATTTATATAGGGATCAAGTTACTGCTGAAAAGCATTTGGATTTCTGGAGGGACGTGGAAAATAGTACAAAATGAACCTTGGGAGTTACATAGATGGTATTCAATTAGAAAGCAAACACTCTGTTCCACAATATCAATCATATACCAACACGCTTATCAAACAGAGAAGATAATATGTATGATCTGGAGATGCTTTGCTGCCTCAGGAAAGGAATGACATACCGTCACTGAAGGAATCTTGAATTTGGCTTTCTATCAGAATTTTATAGAATTTTTGTCTGTCAGCAAAGAAAAAGGTTCATCATGCAGCAGGACAATGATCCTGAACATGCAAGAGAACAAATGAAGAAAACTGACTTCAGTGTTTTACAATGGCCAAGTTAAACTCCAGACCTGAACCTTATAGAAATGTTGCAGCAAGACCTGAATCATGCAGTTCAGGGTTGCAAAACCTCAAATGCTACAGAGTTCAAGTAACTGCAATGAAGGAATAGGGCACCATTACCCATGGCGATGCGAGCAATAGACCATCAGTTATAGAAAGTAGGCTTGATTGCAATTATTTCAGCTAAAGGACTTTACAAGCAGTTACTGAATCTAAGGAGGCAATTACTTGTTCTTGCTAGCATATTACCTATTATACAACATTTGTTTATGAAATAAAAGATACAGTTGCACAACTTTGATGTTATTTATTTACTCAGGTTCCTATCATTAGGATAGGGCAGAAAATATTTGGCAATATAGGTAAATAAGCAAATCCAAAAGAGGGCAAATACTTTTTTACAGCATGTTAGCTATCATGACTGGCAGTCAACCATAGCCTTGTGGTACATACATTATGTGAAGCCATCAGAATTTATTACTGTTATTATATGTTTTAATAAAAAAATTCCATAATTGAACTACAAGCAGTCTTCAGTTAGCAACTTTGCAGTTATAACAGTAATAAAAAAGTCACCAGTCACATTTTTCTGTGCCAGTTCTTCTTTCTCTATTAATTCCATTTTATGTTTGATTACATCCAGCTTCAATTTAATATCCTTTTTCTGTGGCATTTTCTGTAATTCTTTTTCAAGAATTTTATACTCATCTTCCAAGGCCTTAGAAGCTTGCCTTTTCCTAATATTCTTTTTTCTTGTATAATCTATTATCAAACCTCTAGCGTATGCCTTCATTGTATCCCACACATTTTGCGTTGAAGTATCTTCTTTTTTATTTTCTCTGAAGAAAAAAGCCAATTCCTTCTCCATCCATTGTGCAAAATCTTTCTCCTTTAAAATAGTATTATTTAATGTCCATCTCGATCTTTTTTTTTGTCCCTTCCATTTAATTGTCATTGGGCTATGATCTGCCCAAGTACTTGTTTCAATATTTGTTTCTTTAATATTAGATATTAGTTCTGTTGAGATCCAAATCATATCTAATCTGTACCATGATAAATGTCTATTTGAATAAAAAGTATATTGTTTAGCTTTAACATTTCTTTCTCTCCAAATATCTTTTAAAGTTAATTAATCTGTCATTTTAAAAAAAGACCTTGGGAGAGCCTTTCTATTTTGCTTTGTTGTTGTTGCTATATAGTCCAGTTTATTGTCCACAATTCCATTAAAATCTCCCATCATAATTATATTAACATAGTCCAGTCCAATTATTTTCATGTGTAGCTTTTTATAAAACTCTTCTTGTTTATCGTTCGGAGCATAAATTGCAATCAAGAGTATTTTTATATTATTGTCCATTATTTCTACCATTAATACTCTTCCATCTTCATCCGTGTTAATCAATTTTGCTGGAATAGCCTCTTTAATGTATAAAACCACACCTCTTTTCTTACATTGAGTCAAAGAAGTAAATATTTTCCCCAATTTTGGCTGTAATAACAATTGTTCATGTTGTTTTTTAATGTGAACTTCTTGTAAACAAATTATATCAAATTTTAATTTCTCTAATTTATGAAAAGTTTTCCTTCTTTTAACAGCTGAATTAAGTCCATTTATATTCATTGTAATCAGTTTTTTTTTCCTCCATGATTATGCTTTATATTTAGGTCTAACAGCTCTCGTGGATCTCACTTCACACTGTTCTTTATTATCCATCTGTCCCCCTGCTGCTCCTTTCTCTTTTTCAGTCTCCAGTTGTTCATCTTGAAACTCAATTGATAAAGCCTCTTTCTCTGCTTCCTCTCTTCTTCCTCCAAAGAATTCTGCATGGAAAAGTTCTGCTTTCTCAATTGAATCAATTCTATATCTCTGCTCTTGCCACCTAAACATTAGTCCTTCTGGAATCAGCCATCTATAATTCACTTCGTTTTCCAATAGTATTTTGGTCAGAAATCGATATTCTCTTCTCATCTCTCTCACTCTTCTGGGTATTTGTTTTAAAACCACAACCTCTTTACCCTTGTATTTCAGTGTTTTCTCTCTTACTACTTGTAATATTTGCGTTTTAATGGATTTTTTGGTAAATCTAATATGGACTTCCTTGGGTAATTTATTTCTCATCGCATATCTTGTATAGACTCGATATATCTCATCTATTCCATCCATCATCTTTTCCTCTGTAATTTCCAAAACATCTGCCAAAATTTCTATCATTACCGCTGCCAAATTTTCTCCTTTTTCCTCTTCTATATTTTGAAATCTGAGGTAAAATTCTGACCTTTCCATCTCCCACCTCAACATCCCACCTTTTTCTTGTTCAACCGCTGTTAGTCTGCTGTCAATATTTCCAATCTTCTTCTCTCTTTGTTTTCCTTCTTCCTCAATTTTTTGGAATCTCTCCTCATACTTAACCATCATTTGTTTAATATTTTCCACTTTTTCATCAGTCTTCTCTATTCTTTGTTCAATATTTTCTGCTCTTTGTTCAATATTTTCTGTTCTTTGTTCAATATTTTCTGTTCTTTGTTCAATATTTCCTATTCTTTGTTCAATGATATCTGATTTTGTCTTGAGATCTTGGATTTCTTGCATAATCATCTGTAAAGTTACTTTTTCTTGTTCCTTATCTTGCTTCAACATTGTCTGAATTAAACGTTGTCCTCCAGCTGGTGGGGAAGCAGAGGTAGAAGCAGAAATGCCAGATGGTATTGGTTTCCTGCTCATTTCAATGTTTCCAAAACTTCAAATTCTTCTTGACTTTTAATCCAACTGGTAGAGCAGCCAATTATAATCCAAAATGGAGAACTCCAATAGTAAAAAACACGAAACCAAAGAAGAAACAGGAAAAAAGGAAGAAGAAAGATCTTCAGGTTCTTCTAAACCCTAATCCAATTACGAGATAGTCCACCATAAAAAAGGAAAAAATAGAAAGGAAAAAATAAACAAATCCAAAAATAATAATATTGATTAAGAGCAAAAGAAAAAGCAAAAAGAGAAAAAAAACAAAAAGTTCCTTCAGATTCTTCACACCTTAATCCAATTAAAAAGTCTCAATAATCCAAAAAAAAAAAAAACAACCACAACAACAAAGTAGTCCAAAAACATAAATATGAAAAGCAAAAAAGTCCCAATAAAAAAGAAAAGAAAAATAAAGAAGAAAAAAGAAAAAACTCTGAGGCTTTCCCTTTAAAATAAAAGGCAAAAATAAAAATATTACTAGAATTGAAATTTAGAAAAAGGCTAGCGAATGGGGTATATATAAGAAGACACACTGCACTTTGTTATTTATCCAAGGCTCTTGTTATGACTCTCTTCTCCAGCAGCTTCAAAGCCAAACCTCAAGTGTTGTTGATAACAGTCCAGGAAAGCACCTGCAATAATATTTTGCTGTGCTCTCCCTCTATCTTATCACGTTAAAATGTCCTTGAGATGAGGTCTTTTTGCAATTCTCTCCAATTCAAATAAAATACTTTCAAGCCTCTAGTTGGCAGTGTTACAAAGTTTCTTAATGCTCTTTCTCCCCCCCATCCGGAAAAAAGGAATAATATATACAGAAAAAAAAAAAGAAAAAATAACCAAAGGGAGCCTCTATCCTAAAGAAAGTTAAAAATCAAAGGGAGCATAAAAATATATATAAGAGAAAATTCAATCCGGTTACCTACAAAGTCACAGTAAAATCTTTCCCAAAAAATATAGAAAGAAAAAAAAAAAAAACACCCCAAGCCTCAATTTGACATCACTTTAAAAAACGCCGCCCAGACAATTTCAGTCAAAAAAAAAACCTCACAACTTTCTTCTCTCTTCAGAATGAACTTTCCAACCTCAGCGAATTTACAACACCAAAGAGTTTTTTTCACCCAGCCGACACACTTCACTCCAATCACTTTCTTTCCGGAGCTGTCCCAACTTCAGCAGCTATGGAGGCTGCCTCTCCGCCGCCAGCGAAAGGGCTTCCTCCGGATCAAACCAGAGATTTTGCGATATCTCTGGGATCCTGGAACAATGCCCTTCACGATCACCGTCTCTACGGGACGGTTTAGGTCCGTTAGGACCGACCAGGGGCGAAAATATCGGCTACGATCTCAGAGCCCCGAGATCGCAGCTGTATCGCCGGAACGAAGCTCCGCCTTCCTCCCAAAGATCTTAAATTGAAGCTGGATGTAATTAAATATAAAATGGAATTAATAGAGAAAGAAGAATTAGCACAGAAAATTAGAAACTCTAAACAGAATTATTTTGAAGATGCAAATAAACCAGGTAGATGGCTAGCATATAAATTGAGAAAAGAGAAGGAATCAAGAAAAATATTGAAGTTAATAGATGAACAAGGCCAAGTTTGTTATGGGAATAAGGAGAAAAAAGAAATTATTCGAGATTTTTATGGGCAACTATATAAACAAGAGAATATTGATGAAGAAAAAGTCAAACAGTATTTACAGGAAGCTAATTTACCAAAGATACCTAAAGAGACTGAAGAAATGCTAGAAAGCAATATAACAATGATGGAACTAAATGAAGCATTTAAGAGACAAAATAATGGGAAAGCTCCGGGTCCAGATGGGCTTCCAGTAGAATTTTATAAAACATTTCAAAAATTATTGAGCATCCCATTGTTAGAAGTTATGAATGAAGTTATGTTAAAAAAGATGATACCTAAAACATGGTCAGAGGCTTATATTACACTTATACCGAAAGAAGAGACTGACCCACTGCAAATTAAGAATTATAGACCTATTTCTTTATTGAATGCAGACTATAAAATCTTTGCTTCAATCTTAGCAGAAAGACTTAAAAAATATTTAAATAATTTTATTCACTCAGATCAAAATGGATTTCTGCCAAAGAGACAAATTAGAGACAATATGAGAGTAATCTTGGACACTTTGGAATACTATGAGGCTCATCCTGAAAAGCAAATGGCTTTGATATTCCTAGATGCTCAAAAAGCATTTGACAACGTGAACTGGAGATTTATGTTATTATTATTGGAGCAGATGGGTTTCGCTAAAAAATTTATTCAAGCAATAGAAGCTATATATAATAAACAGACAGCAAGGGTAATGATGGAGGGGGAACTTACAGATTTTATTAATATAAGGAAAGGCACAAGACAAGGATGCCCCCTATCTCCTTTGCTATTTGTGTTGACCTTGGAAGTGTTGAATAGAAATATTAGGGATGATAAAAGCATAAAAGGAATGAAAATTAAGAAGGAAGAATTCAAGCTACAAGCTTTTGCTGATGATTTAGCTTTTATTTTGGAAGATCCGCTAGAAACAGCTCCAAAGTTACTGGAAAGGATAGAGGCATATGGAGAGGTGGCTGGTTTGAAAATAAATAAAGACAAAACAAAGATTTTGACAAAGAATATGTTATTGAGACAGAGAGAAGAATTGGCAGATCTTTTGAAAATTCAAGTTACAAATAAGGTTAAGTATCTGGGGATATATTTGACAACAAGATGTAGCACATTAAAGGAGAATAATTATATTAAACTTAAACAACAGATAACTACAGATTTGAAGAAGTGGGAAAACTTGCAATTGTCATTAATAGGGAGAATTTCAACAATTAAGATGAATATCTTACCTAGAATTTTATTTTTGTTTCAAACAATACCAATTAGGCTTGGAAAAGACTATTTTGAAGATTTAAATAAAATTATGTTGAAGTTTATATGGCAAGGTAAAAAAGCGAGAATAAAGCTAAAGCTTTTGCAAGATGCTAGAATTAGAGGAGGTTTTGGTCTGCCTGGTTGGGAATTGTATTATCAAGCTGCAGGTTTGATGTGGGTCAAAGAATGGATAACATTGGGGAAACATAGGTTGTTGACATTAGAAGGGCATGACTTGCTGTTGGGTTGGCATGCTTTTTTATGGTATAGGGGAACTGAAACGCAGGGTTATTTTAGAAGACATTGTGTACGGGAGTCTTTGTGGTTGAATTGGGAGAAGATGGAAAGACGGTGTTATTTGAAGGTTCCAGTTTGGTTGTCGACCATTGAAGCATTTTCCTATCCTATGATCTACAGGAAGGAACAAACGGTTAGATGTGGGGAACTTTTGGATGAAAGGGGTGAACTTGGATCGGTCCAAAACTTAGAGGAACAAGGTATAAGGATGAATTGGTTTTCATATGCACGGGTACATTCGGGGTGTGATGAAGATTCCAAAACGGAGGGATTTTATGATAAACAGACTGATTTAGATAAGATCTTGATGGGTACTGATGAGAAGGTGATTAAAAAACTATATGGTTGTTTGCTGGGAGTGAGATTGGAGGAAGAACGAGTCAAGGAAACTGTGGTTGTTTGGGGGAAGAATTTTGGATATGGGATTGATTTAGAGAAATGGCAGAAATTGTGGTCTCAAAATTATAAAATGACAATGTCAACAGCATATAAAGAAAACTTGTATAAGATGTTTTACAGGTGGCACTTTCCTCCGACAAGAATAGTAAGAATGTTTAAGAACAAATCTGAAAAATGCTGGAAATGTCATCAGATACCCGGCTCATATTACCATATGTGGTGGACTTGTGAGGATGCTAGAAAATATTGGACTATAATTCGCATGTGGTTGGAAAAAATGACAAAGAAACATATAGACTTGAAACCAGAGATCTTCTTATTGGGAATTTTACCTGATATATATAGTAAAGATTTGAAATACCTGATTGTAAATGTATTAACAGCGGCCAGGATTGTATTTGCTAAAAATTGGAAGAATGAGAAAATACCATTACAGGAAGAAATTATTAAGAAAATATTGGAATGTGCTGAGATGAGCAGATTGACATTTGAAATTAGAGAGCAAGAGGATAAACAATTTTACGAAATTTGGGGTCTTTTTTATAAATGGCTAGATGATAAAATACGATAATAGAATATTTAGAATGCTAGATAGTAAGGAATATCTTTATTTTGCTATTATTTTGTTATTTGATATTATATTTATAAAGGATTTTTTAGGATTGATTTGATATGACTAGATGATTTGTTATAGAGTAAACTGGTTTAAAGTATTGTTAGCTCATAAAGCATGAATGATTAAAAATATAGTCAAAAACTTCTTTTTTTAGTGATATTAGGATATATAAGTTTGGATTGACAATATGAGTTGTTATGTAATATAATTGTAATTGAGACTACAGAATGAATGCACAAAAATGATGAACCAACTGACACACTGGATGTACATATAAGAGTTGATGTTTTTATGTTTTGTTTGTCTTGTTTGTTTGTAGAAAATTAATAAAACCTTTTTCAAAAAAAAAAAAAAGTCACCAGTCACCACATTTATGATGTTCACAGGTCTGTAAGGTAAAAGAAAAGTGAAGTTCAATCATAAACACAATTGTGGTTTCACTTAGCAATCAAGTTGCTAGTCCAATTCTGCTGGTAAATGAGGACTACTGTATATGCACTATATAAAGAACTATTTTACTGCAATAGGCTAAATATGTACTTTTAATAAGCCAGCATATACAGGTGAAACTTGAAAAGTTAGAATATCATGCAAAAGTTCATTTATTTCAGTAATACAACTTAAAAGGTAAAACTAATATATGAGATAGACTCATTACATGCAAAGCAAGATAGTTCAAGCCGTGATTTATCATAATTGAGATGATTATGGCTTACAGCTCATGAAAACCCCAAATCCACAATCTCAAAATTAGAATATTACATGCAATCAATTAAACAAGGATTGTACATAGAACAATATCGGACCTCTGAAAAGTATAAGCATGCAGGTGTACTCAGTACTTGGTAGGCCCCTTTTGCAGCAATTACTGCCTCAATGTGGCATGGCATGGAAGCTATCAGCCTGTGGCACGGCTGAGGTGTTATAGAAGACCAGGATGCTTCAATAGTGGCCTTCAGCTCTTCTGAATTGTTTGGTCTCATGTCTCTCATCTTTCTCTTGGCAATGCCTCATGGATTCTCTATGGGGTTCAGGTCAGGCGAGTTTGCTGGCCAGTCAAGCACAGTAATCCCATGAGCATTGAACCAGGTTTTGGCGCTTTTGGCAGTGTGGGCAGGTGCCAAGTCCTGCTGGAAAATGAAGTCAGCATCCCCAAAAAGCTCGTCTGCAGAAGGAAGCATGAAGTGCTCCAAAATCTCCAGGTAGATGGCTGTGTTGACCCTGGATTTAATGAAGCACAGTGGACCAACACCAGCAGATGACATGGCTCCCCAAATCAACACAGACTGTGGAAGCTTCACAATGGACTTCAAGCATCTTGCAACATGTGCCTCTCCATTTTTCCTCCAGACTCTGGGTCCTTGATTTCCAAATGAGATGCAAAAGTTGCTCTCACCAGAAAAGAGGACTTTGAACCACTGAACAACAGACCAGTTCTGTTTTTCTTTAGCCCAGGTAAGACACTTCTGACATTGTTATTCAGGAGTGGCTTGGCAAGAGGAATATGACATTTGAAGACCATGTCCAGGATCCATCTGTGTGTGGTGGCTCTTGATGCACTGACTCCAGCCTCAGTCCACTCCTTGTGAAAGTCCCCAACACTTTTGAATGGCCTTTTCCTGACAATCCTCTCCAGGCTGCGGTCATCCCTGCTGCTTGGGTACCTTTTTCTTCCACACTTTTCCCTTCCACATAACTTTCTATTCATGTGCTTTGATACAGCACTTTGGGAACATCCAACTTCTTTTGCAATTACCTTTTGAGGCTTTTCCTCCTAATGGAGGGTGTCAATAATGGTTTTCTGCACAACTGTCAGATCAGCAGTCGTTCCCATGATTGTGATTCATACTGAACCTGACTGAGAGACCATTTAAAGGCTCAGGAACCCTTTGCAGGTGTTATGGCTTCATTAGCTGATTAGATTGGGACACTTTGAGCCTAGAATATTGAACCTTTTCACAATATTCTAATTTTCTGAGATTGTGGATTTGAGGTTTTCATGAGGTGAAAGCCATAATCATCACAATTATGACAAATCATGACTTGAACTATCTTGCTTTGCATATAATGAGTCTATCTCATATATTTGTTTCACCTTCTAAGTTGCATTACTGAAATAAATGAACTTTTGCACAATATTCTAATTTTTCGAGTTTCACCTGTATATATATATATTTCAGAATGAACTATTGGTATTCTAATAGGGGAAATTGGCCTGTCTCATAATTACAGCATGTCTGGAATCTTTGAAGCAAAATCAACCATGGATATACAGTAATTCTCCATAGAGCTGCATAGAGCATTCAGAGTGGGAGGTGCTCCAGTCTTCACTCTAACAGGCTGAGCTATAATTGAGGAATGCCCCTCCTCCTCCACGTGACTCCTCCACGCATTCCCCAGTTTTAGCTCAGCCTCGCTAGAGACAGGCAGCTTGTTCGTTTACTCCTTGGCTGATCCAGGTTTTTTCTCTCTTCTCTTAAAATCAGGTTTGATCTCTCCTTTCTCCTTGTTCCCTGTGCATTTAGTTTTCGTCCCAAATTTAGTTTAGGAGCGTTTTTTTGCCCCTCAAGGGGGGAAATAGGGGGATTTGGAGCCCTTTGCCCCCCCCTCCTCTTCCTCTGCTGCTTTTCTAGCCACGCTACAGCTGAGCAGCGGTTTGAGATCGCGCTTTAGATAGCGCTACGTTGCGCCTTCCCCCCACGAACGCCTAGAAGAAGAGCTTCTCCTTACAGCCCTTGTGTCCTTTCCTGTTTTTTTCCAGCTGTTTGTGTGCTTTAGAGGGTTTGTGCGTCTCTGAGGTAATCGCGCTGGGGCCGGTGGCCATTTTGGGTGCGCCTCGTGGCAGGCCGCCATTTTGAATTTTGGTTATCTCATTCCGATTGGGCTGCGAAGTTTCTAAAGGCCCATAGCGGGACCGGCAGGCCGTGTGGAGCCTGGATTTTAAGGGTAGTGTGGTTCAGTGCCCGGTTGCCCTTTCATTCTAGTGCTAGTTGGCTTTTTGTCTTTTCCGCAGCTTGCTCAGAGACTCAGGCACTTACTTCCCATTGTTGTTGGGAGGCTGCCTCAGGAGGCCCCTTTTTTCTTCCTTGTTGGTTATTTTCTTCCTTTTCTGGCCTCTGCGTTCATTTGGTGTATCGGATGGTTAGGGTCTAACTCTAAAATTATTTTCTTTCTTCTTGGTAATCAATAAGTTGAAAGCAGATTTTTATAAAAAAATTTGTTTGGACTTGATTGGTTTTTTTGGGCTCCGCCCGCAAAAGAATAATAAAATAAAATAAAATATAATAAAAAAAATTTTATCCAAAAGGGGGACGCAGCCCAACTATAGGAAAGCCAGCCTACGTTGTAGGTTGAACTCCCAGGCGTGCCAATCGCCCTTTTTTTTTTTTGTCTAATATCCTTTTGGTGTCATGGCAGAAGGCAATCCCAGCGGTCCTTCTATGAAGGCGAAGTCAAAGACGCACTATTTGCGCAAAAGGGACAAGGACTCTTCCAAGGCCTCTCAAATGGATGCCTTAAGGCGTCATAAGGCCTTGGAGAGGGAGTTTGACAAACGATCTAAAGACTCGCATTCTGTAAATCCTGCCCTGCCCTCTACCTCTACTCAACCCCCTCCCCTTTCAGGTCAACCTTCTCCTTCCAGATGCTCACTCGTCCGAAGTCACCAGGCCTCTCGCACGCCTGAAGCGACCTTCACACCAACTGCAGCGGGTCTACGTCCAGAAGACCCGTCCAACTATTATTCCGGACAGCATTAGATAGTGGATGCAACTGTCCATCAGCAAGGAATAGCAGAGGGCATCCAGCAGCTATCCAGACCAGGCTCCCAAATGATGGCACCCGAGGTTGAATCTATGTCCGGAAGATCCCTCTCCAGACCGGCATCACAACACAGTCAGGTACCTTCCCAAGTGGAAGCCCCTTTCCCGGAAGGGGAGGAGGCCCAGGAAGAGGAGGAAATTGGGTTTGAATCCTTCAGGGAAGAGGAAGGTTCAGATAGGGGGGTCTCTTCAATATTCAGAATCCTTTTTCTAAGTAGACCCCTTGGAAGGGGAGATGTCAGAGGACGAGGGCATTTCTCCTGACCAACCAGCATTTGTAGGCCAGTTTAAGCCTCATTTGTTTAAGTCCTTGCTGTTCAAAGCAAAGAATGTCTCGGGCCTGACTTCCCAGTCTTCCTCTGAACCATCTCCAGCGACCACAGGGAGACCAGAAGATTCAATATTCAGACAACCAGTCGTCGAAACCGAGGTTATTCCAAACCCCACCCCACCCCCGATCTTTTCCAATTTGGCCGCGAGGCAATTGGCCTCTGCGAGTCCCCCACCCACTCCTTCCAGCCAAGACAAGAGATTGTTTAATCTCGACCCGGAATTTTCTACCATGCTAGACACTCCTGAGGTAGACAACCCCATAGTGAGACTAGCATCATCATCCAATCCCACTGATGCTCTGGAAGCGCTAAAGCCAGAGGATAAGCGAGCAGAGATGGCACTGAGGAAAGCACACCAGTCGGATGCTTGGGCCATCTGGTCGGCCACGGCCGCGTCATTTTTCACTCAATCTTCTATCAGGTGGCTCAGACAGTTGAAACAACATGTCCCTTCGTCAAACACTAGGGCCCATCAAGACATTGCCAAACTCACGGCCGCAGTGGAGTTTGCGGCCGATGCCACCTTTCATTCTGTAAAATTTTCTTCTAGGGCCATCTCCTTGCACGTTACTGCCCGAAGGTTACTTTGGCTTAGGCACTGGCAGGCCGACGTTAAGAATAAAACTAAGTTGGCCTCAGCTCCTATAGCGGGGGGAAAATTGTTTGGCCCGGCTCTTGAGCCATTGCTGATGGAGACCCAGAATAAGAAGAAGTTCCTCCCATCACTTTTTCGTAGGCAAGAGTCCAGAGGGTCCGAGCCCTTTCGGAGGGGGTCATTTCACACCTCCTTCCAACCCTCCTTCACCCCTAGGTATCAGAGTTCCCCGACGTTCCGGTCGGCCTATCAGGACCGGAGCGATTCGGGAAACAGAAACAGAAGGGGAGGCAGCTACAGGAGGCCCTTCTGGGGTGCAGGGAATAAGCCGCCCCACCGTCCCAGGTAGTCTTTCAGCATCTTATCCCATTGGTGGTCGACTTAAGTATTTTGCCGACCAGTGGGAATCATCCACCTCGGATGCCTGGGTTAGGGACACTGTAAGGTTTGGCCTCTCTCTTCAGTTTCAGTCTGCTCCTCCAGAGCACTTCATGGTTTCTCCCCTTTCCAGAGACCCAACTAAGCGGGCTCTCATGGCAGCCACTATCAAACATCTTTCTGATATCAAGGCCATCCAGCCCATGCCACCTTCACAGCGGGAAGGGGGGTTCTATTCCCTCCTCTTCTTGGTCCCTAAGCATTCCGGGGGTTGGAGGCCCATTTTAGATCTGAAAAAGCTAAATCGCTATATCGTTCACCACAAGTTCAAAATGCATACACTTCAGTCGATCTTACAGGGCACCAGGAAGGGAGACTGGCTTACATCCATTGACGTCTCCGAGGCATATCTCCATATACCCATTCGCCCCTTGTGTGCCAAATATTTGAGATTTTGTTACAACAATCAGCATTTCCAGTATGTAGCCCTTCCCTTTGGTCTTGTTTCGGCCCCGAGGACTTTCACCAAGGTATTGGCAGCTCTAGCAGCTCACCTCAGACACTTCCCTATCCGCATTCACTGCTACCTTGACGACATTCTTATTCTATCCCCTACCCGGTATCAGGCCGAGAGTGACACTAAGACCACCCTCTCGGTGCTTCAGGCTCACGGCTTCCTCGTAAATTGGGAGAAGAGCCAGCTTAACCCTTCCACCTGTATAGCTCACTTAGGAGCTGTGATTGATTCGGTGGAAGGGAGGGTTTTCCTTTCCCACAAGAGGTTCAGCAGTATCCAAAAAGCTATCAGGACTATTAGATGGACTAGAAAGTCCTCATTGCTGGACTTGTCCAAGTTGCTTGGAAAGTTAGTTTCTTGCATATCAATTATCCCCTGGGCACGCTTACATTCCAGATCCTTGCAGTGGTTCCTCCTGCCTTACCAAAGTTCCGGAAGGAGCAACTCAGGCCTCATGGTGAGGGTTCCTTCAAAGGTTCTTGCCTCCCCCTCTGGTGGACAAGACCCTCTACCAACAGTGGTCATCTCTTCAAGGAGCCCCAAAGGGTCACTCTCACAACAGACGCCAGCCTTTTCGGATGGGGGGCCCACATGCAGTTGCTTTCAGCCCAGGGAACTTGGTCAGCAACCGAGCGGCGCTGCAGCATCAACTGGCTGGAGCTTCACGCAGTATACCTAGCCCTGCACGCCTTCCTCCCTCAGGTGCGAGGGCATCACATACTGGTCTTAACAGACAACACTGCTACCAAAGCCCACATCAACCGTCAAGGGGGCACTCATTCCATCCGCCTCATGAGGGAGGCCGAGTGGCTTTGTCGATGGGCAGAGGGGCATCTCTTATCCATCAGGGCGGAACACATTTCAGGGGTTTTGAATGTTCAGGCAGATTGGCTGAGCAGGGCCACGTTGGACCAGTCGGAATGGTGCCTACATCCCTCTTTGTTCAGGGAGGCAGCAGCAATATTAGGTCAGCCCTTGGTGGACCTGTTCGCATCTCCACTCAACGCCCAGACACCGAGATTTTTCTCATGTTACCCCGCCGACGGGGCAGAGAACTACGATGCCCTGCGCTGCCCCTGGCCCACCGGGCTTCTGTATGCCTTCCCCCCCCCTTCCGTTGATCCCCAAGGTGATTCAGAAAGTGATCCTCGAAAGAGCGGAGGTCCTGCTGGTAGCCCCATATTGGTCCAGGAGACCGTGGTTTGCGGATCTTCGCAATCTGTCAGTGGCCCCTCCGTGGAGGATCCCCCTGGACAGGATCTCTCTGTCCCAGGGACTTCTTCAACATCCAGACCCACAGTGGCTTCAGTTAGCCATCTGGAGGTTGAGCAGGAAAGGCTAAAAGATGAGGGTCTGTCGGTCCAGGTCATCAATACCATCCTGGCAGCAAGACGGCCTTCGACTACCCACATTTATAACGCAACCTGGAACATCTTTTGCAGGTGGTGCCATAAGTCGTCCGTCGATCCGCTCTCTCCTTCAATTGCACAGATCCTGGCCTTCCTACAAGACAGGTTAGATAGGGGCCTCTCCCCCAACACCCTGAGAAGGCAGCTCACAGCCCTGTCAATGGTGGTCGCTGGCAGGTCTTCTGATTCACTTTCCCACCATCCTCGCATAAGGGCTTTCCTTAGAGGGGCTTCCAATCTGCACCCTCCTACCTGGGATCTTAATAAGGTTCTTATGGCATTAACCAAACCTCCCTTCAAGCCTCTCAGGGAGGCGCCACTTCAGTTTCTCACATTCAAAGTGGTGTTCCTTATGGCGATAACATCGGCAAGAAGGATATCTGAAATTGCAGTTCTATCCGTGAGAAAGGACTTATGTGTTTTTCACACTGATCAGGTGGTTCTGAGACCAGACCCCCCGTTTATGCCTAAAATCAATTCGGCATTTCACAGAGCTCAGGAATTGGTCCTGCCTAATTTTTGTCCCAAGCCTTCTCGAGAAAGGGAAAGGCAGTGGCACACTCTCGATGTGCGAAGGGCACATCTATTGTACACAGTCTATCAGGAAGTCAGAGTCGTTATTCCTGTCTTTTCAGCCAAAGACGCTGGGCTGCAAGGTACCCCCGTCTACCGTTGGCCGCTGGATTAGAGCTACCATATCCAAGGCCTATTTGGCTCAGGCTCTTCCTGTCCCTAGTAGAATTACCACTCACTCTACAAGAAGTGCAGCCACATCAGCGGCCTAGGCTGCTCAGGCGTCGATTCAGGATATCTGTCGAGCAACCACCTGGGTGTCTCCGTCTCCTTTTATAAGACACTATAAAATCGATGTTTACGCCTCAGCTGAGGCATCCTTTGGCAGGCGAGTCCTTCAACAGGTGGCAAGAGACCCAGAGGTGATTCCGGATCAGACAGAGTCCCTCTCGTAGGATAGGCCATGCTTTGGTATGTCCCACTCTGAATGCTCACAGCAGCTCTATGGAGAACGGGCGTTGGTATTTACCTGATACGCCCTTTCTCGTCGAGCTGTGTAGAGCATCCAGCCCCACCCTAATTGGTCCATCTGGTGGGGAATCCTGTTTCGGCCAATGATGTATATAGTTCATAGTTGAGACTTGTATAATAGTTAACATGAGAGGATAGTTGCTGTCTTCTCGTCTTCGTAAAACTGGGGAACGCGTGGAGGAGTCATGTGGAGGAAGAGGAGCGTTCCTCAATTATAGCTCAGCCTGTTAGAGTGAAGACTGGAGCACCTCCCACTCTGGATGCTCTACACAGCTCGACGAGAAAGGGCGTATCAGGTAAGTACCAACGCCCATTACGCTTGCATAGGTGAAGGCAGCATAGAATGAGAGGGAAAAAAAATCAACTGTTTGTTTCTTATTAAAAAAAGAAGAAAAAATTATAAGTACAAATATAAGATATTTCAATCTTTGAAAAAGAAAGGAAAGGAAGCTATATTTGCAAAATACAAACAGAACAGTATTATTATTTGGAATAATGCTTTAGATGAATATCATCTATCACTATGCTAGTTTCCTTTAGTATTCTATTTTAATCCATTCTTTAATCTATATTTTATGAACTGGAATTTTAGCTGCATTGAAGGTGCACTTTGAAGGGATGCCTCCCCACATTGGGCAATTTGACTTTTGTTGACAGTTTAAACTAGGGAAAGGGAGTCTGGTCCTTTGTATAGTTAGCAACCACCAGGCGCTGTCCTTTTACTCCAGAACAAATACAGGGAGTCCTCGACTTACGACCAAAATTGACACCAAAACCTCCTGTAGCGAAGTGAAACATTTGAGAAATTCAGTGAATTTTGCACCATTTGACAACCTTTCTTGCCACTATTGTTAGGCAAATCACTGCAATTGTTAAGTTAGTTACACGGTGGTTAAGTGGATCTGGCTGCCCCATTTGACTTTGCTTGAAGGAAGGTTTCAAAAGGCGACCACATGACTCTGGGACACTGCAACCATCATAAATATGATTCAGTTGCCAAGCATCTGAATTTTGATCACAGATCCATGATTGTACAACCACTACAATGGTTATAGATATGAAAAAGGGTCATCGCTCATTTTTCAGTGCTATTGTTAACTTCAAATGGTCAGTAAACGAACTCTTGTAAGTCGAGGACTACCTGCACTTTGTGAATTGGGAAGAAACTTGTCCACCTCCTGCCTAGGAATACTTAGGCATGTAACTAACTGGTTTATGTTTGGAAATTAGAAAAGTTGTTCTCTTTCATGATGGAAATACTTTGTTTTAACATTAGGGGGAAGAAAATGCAAGAACTTGACAAGATTGAAATCTTGAATCCAGAATGGTAGGTAGATGTTACTAGTTTGATAATTGCTTATTAATAAACCTAATAAGAACTCAAGCATATGTTTCCACTAGTTTTCTGTGTAAAGTATGGAGCTACTATTAGCATTGTTTAGAGTAGAATAAAGGTTTAAGCAGGTGCTTCAGTCTTCTGAAGCTTTTAGCTGCCACTAAGTTGGCTGTTTTGGAGGGCTTTTCAGAGTTAACTGCTTTCAGTTTTGGAGGAGGAAGATATTTTGATGGAAGAATTACTCTTTAGCTTAATGTCAAGATATCAAAAATCAATAGCAAGGCTCATTAGAAGAAGATCAGGGTGGGATACTACAGGTTCGCACCTATTTGCTAGAACCAGTTGTTAACATTCTAAGCAGTTCGGAGAACCGGTTGTTAGAAAGAATTACTGGCCTAAACCTGTAAGGAAGACAGGAAGGAAACATTCTGGTGTTGCTTACAGAAACTGCCTCTCCGTTAACCCTTATTACATTCTTGGCAAGACTAGACTTCCTGTCTCAGGAACTTCTCAAGTTTTCCCCCCCTCCTTTGCTGGTACTTTGGTTGTGTGGAGTGACCATTCAAAGTTACAATAGCACTGAAAAAAGTGACTTATGGCCATTTTTCACACTTATGACTGTTGCAGCATCCCTACAGTCATGAGAGGCCAGGTGAGGAGATGCGTGTCTTGATGTGAGTGATATTGAGTTGGCCATGCCCAGCCAATAACATGACCACCAAGCCATGTCCACCCAGTCACATGATCAGCAAGCCACACCTACCACCTAAGGCACACCCACAGAACTGGTTGTTAAAAATTTGAATCCCGCCCCGAAGAAGATACTTCATCCAGAATTGTAATTTAACACATGACATGATGGGATGAGTGTTCTAAATAACTACAGAAGAAAAATTAACTCCAAAGAAATCAAAAGGAGTTGCCCAAATGCAAAGATTCTTGTAAACTTGTGAATACAGACGGAAGCCTCTCTTTTATTGTACAGTCCTAATCAAATAGTTGTATTCCAAAGAATTTATGATAGAAGTGTGAAAAGCCTTTGATTCTAAAACAGCTGTTTCAAGTTCGGAGTAGGGTTGTTCCAGCCTTGGTGGCAGTCTTCCAGAATTATTTCTAGACGTTATTCTGAGCTTGAAAAGATCCTGTTTTGGGCTTAGAATGCTGTATCAGCTCCAAATGGAGCCATTTGAAGCTCAGAACACTTCTGGGGAGTTGGAACTATTCATTTCCAATTTAAGACATTATAAATTCAAGACACTTTAGTCTGTCAACTTGATGCCATGCTAGTGCCTGTTTTCAGTCTAAGTCTTTATCTTTTTCCCTCCTAGCACAGAGTGGTAGCTTATCATGAGTATTTCCAAGCAGCAGAGTTCTGCACTGTGTGAATCTCTGAAAAAACTGCTGGAGTATCAGTGCATGTTTAAAAAAGTAGGTGAGAGGGAGTGGAGGGTAGAATTCTATGTGTATTTGTTTTATATGCACAGATGAGATCAAGTGTACAGAGGTTTTTGAGTCTCAGAAGCAATCAAGTTTTCTGTAGATACAGTAATATCCACTGAACAACCACATTTGGGATCAGTAAGTCTTGTCACTAAGAGAGACATCATGTGACTGCAATGGACCATCACTTCCCATTTGGTTGTTAAATGAGTCACACTGGGTCATTAAGTGAGTTGTTGTGTAACCACAACTCACTGATTTTACTGCCAGCTTTATTATTGATTGTACTTGTCAGAAGCCACTTGTGAAGCTTGCAAATGGTAATCACATGACCAAAGGGACACTGCAATGGTCATAAAGTGCAGGAGCAGTTGTGTAATTACTTTTACAGTTAAGCAAGGATTAAGTATTTAAATCTAGAAAGAGGTCAAATTTTGAAATAGGTAAGAATTGAAATTTTTGAGGATTAGAAAACATGGTGATTGTGTTGATAGCGTAAGGATTCCTTGTTATGTTCTAACATTGCTTTTAAAATTTACATTGTTAGGCTGTTGTGTGCTAAACATGACTTGTCTAGCATTCCCCAATTTGGTGTCCTGTAAATTTCTGGGGCTTCAATGCTCACAATCTCATAATGCTGAAGACTGTATAAATTGACTTCTGATAGACTATAATCAGAATGGGAATGGCATCAGAATGAAAAAGGTTTCTTTAGGTAAGGTTTCTGTTTCTTTTATTTATTGTTCAGCTGACTTTTAAATGTTTTTTTTCAGAGCAGTAGATTTCCTTTTCAGTGCTTTCTACAGTCCTGAGTGAACAGGTTGCTACAGCTGCAAGTGATATAATTTGTATTGGAGTAATTATTAACTCTTCTCCTTCATAATAAATTATTGAGTTATACTTGCCATTAAAGAATGGAGCTGCTCTTGGCTGAAATTTGGGTAGAGAAGTTTTCATTTAAAAAAACAACAACTCTGCATATAAGAAAAGACAGATCGTGTTTCCATCCCCTTGATAACTGCAACTATATTTTCTAGGAGAAGGAAATATTTTCTTGCTATTTCTTTGATTGTACATATGCTAGCAAGCAAATTTAAGAGGATTGTTTGCTTTTTCTCTTGCTTCATTGTGTCACACTGTTTCAATAAATGAAACTTTTGTTATATATATATGGCACAAGTACAACTTTGATCTTTTTCAATCGAGATAATTGCTTCTTTATATGGTGTTATAGTGAGATGGCAAGCTGTTAAGAAAGCTGTGGTAGATAGGCTGACAGTTTGAATGATTATCAGACACCCTACATCATAAATTAGGAGACCAGAGACTGCCATATGCAGTGTCTTGGAGACAAATTAAAAATTAACATGAAATGACAGATCTTCTCAACATCCTTAGAAACACCACTTCGGTAAATAAGCAGTTCCAGCAATTACACTATTGTGTCCTTTTAAATAAGATGGAGATAGGGATCTCAAATTAACCTAGCAAGGCTTCCAGCCACGGTCTGTAATCCACAAATAAGCACGATATCTTGCAGGAAACTTCCAGTAGGACTGTCCAACTGATACAGTCAACATCCATTGCAGTCACTGGAGTAGAAAATGCTTAGCATTCACTGTATTATTAACTGGTAACAGCAGCCAGAGATTTGAAGTGTGGTCCAAGTGTCAGGGAAGAAAGAGTGGGGTTGCTCAACAGGTAGCATTAACACACAGCACAGGCCACAAGTTACTGAGCTGAAAGTCTTCTGAGGTTCTATGCTGCCTAGCCTTTTGTCATTCCTTTCCTGACAAAGGGCTGAATGGCAGTGGTGGTGCTGACTCCAATACTGTAAATCCACATACGTCTTTCAGACAAAAGTTTGAACTCTTTAACAGCTGTTGTTTTAGAAGCACCCCGCTCAGAACATGGAAGAAGGCAAAGGCACTTCATTCCAGATCTGTCGACAGTGGCAAAGAACTTTTTTTTTTTAACCCAAGTAGAAATATTTGTAATCCTGCAGTACTATAACCCACATGTTTTCTTAGCTTAATTTTAGTTCTCCATAAAAGAAATGTTGGTCTAACAAATGACACACTAAACTAGACGATGGAGGGACAGTTGTGTGTGATGTAGAAGGTTCTGTTTGTCTTACTGGAGGAGAAGGAGGGGATTTTTATCTTCTCCCTTTTTCTATATAACTCAGGAAAATGAGTATATATAATACTCCTGCCTCCTATTTTCCTCAAAACAATCCTGTGAGGTGAGTTGGGGGGGACAGGAAGAGAGAGAGGGGAGAGAGAGAGGCAGAGATGTGTTTTCATGATGCTAGATTGGCCTTTTCCAATGTGACTACTTCATGATTATCAGAACTGTATTTGGAATTGAGAAATTACTCCTTCATGGTTGAATTGATCTGGAATTGTCTTATTAAACTAAGGGCTATTGAAAATATAGTACACATGGATGCATTCTGAAATGTTTTAATAGTTCTGTGAAAAGCAAATTTATCAAACATAACCTGTAGGCTATGTTTAATTTAAACAATACATTTTATGTGAGCTTTCCATCTTACTTTGCAGGATTTGCCAACCCAAAACTGATGACAGAATTCAGAATGGTACAAAGCAGAATAATTATGATGATTGTGTTGATAACCTTTTTGAAGAAGCTCAGAAAATTGGGGCCATATGCTCAGAGCAGGCTAAGGTAAATGGATGCGGGGTGTGAAGCAGTGGTGGTATTCAAATAAAGTTGCCACCGGTTCAGTGGGCGTGGCTTGGTGGCCGCGCTTTGAGCGCATGCATGCACTTTGCGCAGGCGCAGTGGCATTCTAACTTGCCTCCAGCAAGCCTGCACAATGTTGGTCTCTGCAGCAGCTGCCGAATAGTAGCTGTGCTTTGAATTCTGGTCATAAAAGTGAGTATGGGAGCCTGGGCAGGCGGGTGGGCCAACCACACAGCAGCAAAGAGAACCGGTTCGGTCTCCACTGCTCATTGCCACTATTGGCTCTCCAGAACCAGGCAGAACCGGCCAAATACCACCATTGGTTTGAAGACATGGTAGTTATTTAAAAATCATAGCAGTTTTTTATTTAGGCAGTAGCATTTCCCCCTGAAATCAACTAACAGTCAAAAAAGAAAGGAAAATGAAGTAGGAAAAAGAAGATAAAGAGGAAAAAGTTAAGCTGAGATTTTGCCAGGTAAAAGGCTGAAATATACTGCAGCTTGGACTTTTGTGCTGTTTGGATTCTGAGTTGGGTCAGATTATGATTAAATAGCTGGTGTTCAGAATGTTTGTGAAGAAGTGCTTCTCCTCCATGCTGCATCGAGAGCCCAGGATGGGCTGACTCTTTCCTATGACGTCATTTAGCTGAGTCTGTACTAAGATGTAAAAGCCAGACCCCGGAAGTTACCTCAGCTTTTGACTCAGCTCCTTTCAGTCAGTAGCTGTGTCTCTGAAAGCGTTCTGTTAGTTAGTACTCACCAGCGATCTTCAGTACCTTTTTTCCTCACTTCAAGCAGCTCCCAGGGCAGCTGCTCTTCCAGGAGAGCAGGGCTCTCTCTCTCCTGCAAAGTTGGGAGCAGCGTTGCCAGAGCACTGTTCAGGCAAGTTGGGCAGCGTCTGTAGATCTCCCCCACACCTGCAGTTTGAGCGGTCTAAAAAAGCGATCGGCAAACCGATAACAGCGTCAGCCGGCTGATCATGTGGCCAGAGGCTGCCCTTTCCTTTGCTGACTTTGCTTGGGGCTCTTTATAGCCTAAGGAGCGATTCTTCAATCTTGGAGCCTGTTTCCCATAGTCAGTGGCCATCTTGGATTGAAGCCTTCCACCACGAGGTGAGCGGCCATATTGTAAGCCCAGGGGCCATTTATACCCTAAGGGGCTTAATAGAAAAATTTACAAGCAGTTTCTTTCCATTGCAAGAGCCTTTTATTCTACAATGGAGCAAGATAAGGGTCGGACAGAGCTTTCCCCCCCAGCGGAGCAGTCTCTTAAGCCCAATAAGAGAAAAAGATGTAGCCAACGCACCCAATCAGTCCAGAGGAAGGTGGCTGCTAAAATCAGAGCTAAGGTTCTAGCCCCTAAGAAGGCAACTCAGGCTGAGTTGAGGGCAGAAAAGCGCAGACATGCAGCCCTAGAGAGGCAGTTCAACAGAACTATTCAACAGAAGGGAGTATAATTACAGCAGGTTTTAGGTGATACCCGTGGGCCCCAGCCAAGCCCTCCCAGGGGAGGAGAAGTTATCTTGAGCCTTTTCATCCTCCATCCTGATCTCCTGAGGCTTTGGCAGTACAATATGATCCTCAGGATCTAAGCAGATCTGGACCTTATTTCCAACAGGCTTCTGTGCCCTATGCTCCTCCCCTTCCCTCCAGGCCTTGAACCTCTTCTCAATCTTCACTCCCACAGCAGTGGGCCTTCGGCCTTCTGCCTCTACCTTTGAGCATAGATCAGGGAATATCCAAGATGTTATCTCATTGGCCATTAGGCAGGGATTGGCTGAAGGCTTCAAGCAAATTCTTCGATCTCTGGAAAGGGTTCAGGCCCTTCTCCCTTCTCAATCTATAAGTTCCCTACCTCATCACCCTGATTTAGGGCAAGACCTTTGACCAAAATCTATCAGAGGAAGAGGACTCTCGCCCAGAGCAGACATCCTCTGCATTGGTCTTCAATCCTTCTCTCTTCAGGCCATTACTCAGTAAGGCCTTGGTCACTGCCAAGCTGTTGCCAGAGGAAGTAGCTCCCGAGCCATAAGAAAATCTCTCTTGCCAGGGAGACTCGCTCTTCTCCAAGCCTGTAGTACATGTAGGGGTTTTGCCTTCTTCCACTTTGCTCCTGGACGTGGTCAAGGAACAGTGCGCTTCCCCTTCGGCAGGTCCTCGGCCATCTTCTCTGGATAAGCATTTCTACAATGTCAGCGCAGCCCTGGACAATGCCCTGGCAGTGCCTTCTGTTGACATTCCGGCTCTGCGTGAGCTGTTTGGCCTTCAACAGCAGCATCCTTTTTTCACGAGGGCATCCATATGGTGGCTACATCAACTCCAGATTAGATTGCCTACATTTGACCTTCAGTCTCACCAAGACCTTAATAAGATTATCACAGCAGCGGAATTAACTGCAGATGCCACTCTCAATTCTGCCAAATTTGCATCTAGGGCCATGGCATCTTCAGTAGCAACAAGAAGACTGTTATGGCTCAGAAATTGGCAGGCGGAGTCACACCGTAAATGGAAGCTGGCTTCAGTTCCATTTGTGGGTGATAAGCTTTTTGGCGATGCTCTGGAACCTTATCGCATCGAAACCAGAGATAAACGTAAAATTCTCTCTTCCTCTGGGAAGAGAGACAACTATCGCCCTGCTCCTTATCGCCCTCCTGCTTTTTGAGCGGAGACCTCATCCCGCTTTCCCCAGTCTCAGAGGCCATACTCCCAATGCCAAGACCAACGGGTGGAAGCATCTGGCAGGCAACAACCTTCTACTGGTAAACAGCCCTTTGGGGGGGGTGGAGGTCATTCCTTCCGTCGCTCTAAGTAATCCCTCGTTCTCCCCAGCCATCGGAGGTCACCTAGCCTTCTTTGCCTCCAAATGGGAGGAGTCAACAATGGATGCCTGCGTGCTCTGTACTATTAGGTCAGGGTTACAATTGGACTTCCTAATGCCCAACCCCAAAAGGGGGGGGGGAGAGAAAAAGAAAAAAAAATATTTTTTTTTGAGCTGGCCTGTCTCGGGACATTTCAAGGCAAGACCTCATACAGGCCATTCAACACCTTCTTGAAATCCGAGCTATTCAGCCTGTTCCCCCATCTCAACGGGGATGTCGGCTTTACTCTAGCCTTTTCATTGTTTCCAAAGCCTCAAGGGGGGTGGCGAACCATCCTGATTCTAAAAATTCTCAACCAATTTGTAAAATACAGACAAATTAAAATGCAGACTCTGCATTCTATTTTAGAGAACATTTGGGAGGGCGATCTCCTCTCTTCCATTGATCTCATGGAGGCTTCCTCCACATCCCCTTTTGGCCTCATCATCGTCAGTTTCTCCATTATCAGAATACCCATTACCAGTATCAAGCACTTCCCTTCGGCCTCTCATCGGCTTCAGGGGTCTTCACGAAGGTTCTGGCAGCATTGATGGCATCTCTGCGTTCTGTTCCAGTGAGGATCCAATGCTACTGGGCCGACATTTTGATTCTGTTCTCCTCCATCCATGCAGCCCATCGGGATCTGCAATTTCATATCTCGAGAGCCACGGATTTTTCCACTCCTGTCTACTCCAATGGTTCCTGCTTCCCTACCAACGAACAGGAACCAGCCTCTCATCCATCAAGGTCCCGTTGCCACCACAAATCCGGAGATCTCTCAATTGGTGGTGTTCCCCATTAATCTGGAAGGGACTCCCTTTCAGGGTCCCAGACAGGCTAGTGATAACCACCTATGCCAGCCTCCTGGGTTGGGGGTCCCATGTGCGGGGCCAGGTAGCTCAGGACTTTGGTCCAGGTCAGAGCTGGCCCTTCCCATAAATTGGCTAAAGCTCAGAGCCATTTTTCTAGCTCTCAAGCATTTCAGGCACTCAATGACCGGCTCTCATGTTCTAGTCCTTATGGACAACATGGCTACCATAGCTCATGTCAACCGGCATGGGGGGAAAAGGTCCAGAGCCCTCATGGGAGAGGCGCTACGGTTGGTGTTATGGGCAGAGAAACACCTGTTGTCAATCTTGGCGGACCACTTCTCCGGGATCGGCAACTTCCAGGCCGATTGGCTCAGCAGGAGCCTAGTCGACCAGGCAGAATGGTCCATTACCCCGTCTCTATTCAGGGACCTTTCCCTCAGATTCGGAACACCAGAGGTGGATCTTTTCTCCACTCCTCAAATCGCCCAGGTCACCAGATTCTTCACCAGGTTTCCTTGCCAGGGAGCAAAGGGGACCAATGCTCTTCGGTGCAGATGGCCCAAAAGTCTCCTCTATGCCTTTCCCCCACGTCCCATCATTCCGTCAGTAATTCGGAAGATGTTGGAGAAATGAGCGGAGCTCTTCCTCCTGACACCCTATTGGCCAAGGACGCCCTGGTTTGCGGACCTGGTCAACCTATCAGGGGCTTATCCTTGGAGGATCCCAGCCCATCTAACCTCCCTTCATCAAGGGATTCTGCTCCACTCGGAGCCCTTGTGGCTCAAGCTGACCATGTGGTACTTGGGCGGCAGCGGCTAGGGGTGGCTGATCTTCCTGAAAGGGTCATCATCACTATCCTGGCATCTCGCAAACCTTCTACAAGGTGCATCTATGATGCCATCTGGAAGGCCCTTCCCGAGGGTTCCTTAGGGAGGGTCTCTCTCCTGCTTCAGCCCAGTTGGCAGAGGTTCTTAGATTCCTTCAGCATGATCTGTAGAAAGGTTTGGGCCCAACACCTTATGCAGGCAGGTTGAGGCCCTGTCCTCGGTTCTTTCATGAGGTTCGCTTCCTTCCTTATCCCATCACCCTTCAGTCAGGAGGTTTTTGAAAAGGGCTTCCAACCTGCATCCCCGGTGGTTCATAGGTATCCTTCCTGGGATCTTCATGAGGTCCTTAATGCCCTTACGAAGCCCCCCTTTTAACCCCTTAGAACATTGTCTCTCCATTTCCTGGCTCTGAAGGTAGTGTTCCCCATTTCCATCACTTCAGCCAGGCGGGTATCCGAGCTCGCTGCTCTTTCCATCAGACAGGACCTTTGTTCCTTTCATGATGATAGGGTTGTTCTCTGTCTGGACCCCTCATTTATTCCAAAGGTTAACACCTGTTCCACAGGTTCCAGGACATCGCATTGCCTGGCTTCTGCCCCCTCCCACACCATGACTTAGAGCAGCAGTGGCACTCGCTAGATGTAGGTCAGGCTTTTAGAATATACATTAAGCGCACTTCCTCCTTCAGGAAGTCAGAAGCCATGTTTGTTTCCTTTTCCTTCTCAATTGGGGCACAAGGCTCTCCTACTATTAGCAGGTGGGTCAGATCTTGCATTGAGCAGGCCTACAAAGCTGCAGGCCTTTCGGTTCCCCGAAGTCTGACGGTGTGTTCTACCAGAAACGCGGCCACTTCTGCTGCCTGGGCGATCCAAGCACCCTTGGAGGAGATCTGTCGTATGGCCACGTGGACATCTCTGTCTCCTTTCATCAGATACTACTGTCTGGATGCCTTTGCCTCAGCAACTGCAGCCCTCAGCAGACGGGTGCTTCAACAAGTGGTTCCACAGTCGTTGTTATGAGCCAGACGAGGACCCGCCCATGGACATGCAAGCTTTGGTATGTCCCATCCTGGGCTCTCGATGCAGCATGGAGGAGAATGGGCGTTGGTAAAAGTTACCCTGAACGTCCTTTCTATCTATGCTGCAAGAGAGCCCAGCCCCTCTCTTGATTCATCCGGAGAGGGTGAGTCCTATTTCTGTGTTCATTTGTGCTTTCAGAGACATCTTTCAGTCTGTCAAGTATCTTCGCCAAAACTGGGGTCTCTTCCGTGGTCTGACTTTTATATCTTAGTACAGACTCAGCTAAATGACGTCATGGGAAGGAGTCAACCCATCCTGGGCTCTCTCGCAGCATAGATAGAAAGGGTGTTCAGGTAACTTCTACCAGCGCCCAATCTATAGATGACAATGAGGAATTATCTTATTGTTCTATTACCAAAGAGGAAAATAGCAAGAATTAATGCAAAAACTACAAGGGGTTCATTTGATCAGTGTCCCTGGAAAAGCTATTTGCCAGAATTCTGATTGCAACATTTGGGAAGTACAGTGAAGCCAGAGAGTGTGCAGATCAGATTAATGTTCTTGATGTCATTGAGCGTCATTGCGCATGAATGTGGAAAAGAAAGCTACTGTGTGTCTGTTGAATTAGGAAAGTGTGTGATGAAATGAATACTATAGGCTTGAATCAAGGAATGTCTTGTGTATTTATGTAACGAAAGGATGATTGGTGAAGGCAGTAAGAGTGGTATATGATGGAAGTTAAGCATGTGAGTATACATAGAAAGTTTAGTGAACAGCTCAACACTGAGCAGAAGGTAAGACAAAAACATGTGGTGGTTGAAGTGTGTGTGTGAGAGGTATGTGTGTTGTAATGATGTGAATATGTTTTATACATAATGTCATATTCTTGAACTGAGAATCCTGAATGATTTACTGTGGCTGCTAGACCATATGATGCAGTCAGCACTGTGACTTTAGAAATAAATGTATTGATGTACTTGCATTTGAAAGGACAATTACAAGAAAAAAAGCAGAAAAAAACCAACAGGCAGGTTAATTTGTGTAGTACAGTAGAATGAACGAGTTAGAGAAATTTTAAGAGAAAGGTAATTCTCACTTAACAACTTTTTGAATTAACAGCAGCCTCAGAAAGGTTCCTTCCAATCATCATAAAACATTGTTACCACGACCGCTATCATCCAGCGATCACCTGATTGCAGTCTGGGCTCTTGGCAATCCATTTGCGCTTACAACCAGTTGCCAAGTGCCCAACACAATCATGCGACTGCCCTTTGTAATTTCCTTGCCAGCTTCCCCAGAAAGTCCATGTTTTTTCTGGGATTTCGGCAGGGAGGATTTTCAAACCCTGAGCAGAGAGGGACACTGGTATGTAGCCAGTGCTAGGCCTCTCCTAAACCCCCACCCTCTCAGGCACCCTGCATTCCTTACCTGGGATTCTGTTTGCTTAACAATCTGCAAGTTCACTTAACAACTGCATCCAGTAGTGCTGAGATTGTAGTCGTTGAGCAAAGCTAGACATCTCACTTTAATGAGCACTGTGCTCAATGACTGAGATTCAGGTTCCTATTGTGGCTATTAAAGAGACAACCACATGTAAATAAATGCTGGTAGAAAAATAACGAGTAGTATATGGTCTGTTGCAAGGAGCTAATGCTTTGTTTGAAGAAGAGAAAATGTGTAAAAGATTACAGATAGTCCTCAACTTACAACCACTCATTTAGTGACCATTCAGAGTTACAGCGGAACTGAAAAAAAGGGACTTGCAACCATTTTTCAACACTCACAACCAATGCAGCATCCCTGGGATCACATAATCAAAATTCAGACTCGTATTTATGTGATCACTTTTTGCTAATTTCTGACAAGCCAAGTCAATGGGGAAGCCAAATTCACTCTACAACCATGTTACTAACCCAACTGCAGTAAGTCTCTTAACAACTGTGGCAAGAAAGATCGTAAAATGGGGCAAAACACACTTTTAATAAATGTCTTGCTTTGCAATGGAATACTTTGGACTCAGTTGTGGTTGTAAGTCGAGGTCTACCTGTACTTCCATCTGCTATATTATTTGGTGAAGTTAGAATGAGACATGTCAAGAGGAACTGAAGAGTAAGTTGAATGCAGCAGAACTAGGTTATTCCTGAAGCATCTGTGGTAAAACAGGAGAGTGACTCAAGAACAAATAAGTGAGGAAGGAAAATGCATTAAATATAAAAGTGTTTGTCCATGAAAAAATAAATACATGAAGAAAGGGTGAATGGGTTAAGGGGGAGCAGAGGCCATAAGTCACAGTTGGATGAAGTTGATAGGCTAGTGGCCCAGAGTCACCTTATTGGTGAGAGGGGCAGCCTACAAATTTAATAAATAAATAAACAGAAATCTGTGAGTGAAGTACGGGACATGGTTAGAAGGAAGGAAAATTTACAAGCCTCAAAAGGCATAAGTGGAAGATGTTGGTCTGTACAGGCATTTTGGACTGATCTTCGTGAAGTTGTACTACTCATGTTTATATTACTATACATTTATTGCATAAATGGTGTGGCTCAGGATATAACTATAATTTGTGTTTTCATTTTACAGGCCGATACAATTATTACATTATGGAAAAATGGGTTTACAGTAAATGATGGTGAACTCCGAAGTTACACAGATGTTGCCAACCAGCGCTTCTTGGATTCCATTAAAAAGGGGCAAGTCAGCTTTGTATTAATGGGGCTGGCACATTACAGTCTGTAGTGAGTTTCCCAGTTTAGGCAAAATTTTGGATGCACTGTCTACTCAAAACAGTGCATCAATCAAAATTTATTTTTTTAATGGTACCCCTCTTTGAGAGATTTGAAAGGCAAACAAATAAAAAGGCATTTTATGTCTATTTGTAATATATTTGCTGAATAGCTGGGCTGTTTCAATGGCCAAAGTATGATGACATTTAAATGCAAAATGGTCTTGTGGTATATAGGAATGCTTTATTGTTGTACAGTGTATGAAAAAAATGGGGAGAAAAACCTGACAACAAAATGTTGGACTGTGACATACAGGTAGTCCTTGACTTATGACTGCAATTGAGCCGCAAAATTTCCATCGCTAAGCAAAACAGTTGTTAAGTGAATTTTTCTCCTTTTTACAGCCTTTCTTGCCATAGCTGTTAAGTGAGTCACTGCAGTTGTTAAATTAGTAACCCAGTTGTTAAGTGAATCTGGCTTCCCCATTGACTTTGCGGTCAGAAGATTGCAAAAATTGATCACATGACCCCGGGACACTGCAACTGTCATAAGTACGTACCAGTTGTCAAGCATCTAAATTTTGATCACATGACCATGAGGATGTTGCAGTGGTTGTAAGTGTGAAAATCATGTCACTTTTTTCAACACCATTGTAACTTCTACCCAATGACTAAACGAATGGCTGTAAGTTGCAGACCACCTTGTACTGGTTTTAAGTAATCAAAACCATAGTCTATGTTTCCAATGAAAGTATAGAAATAGTCTGTATTTCTCTTAGGGAACTGCCTTTCGAGTTGCAGAAGATCTATGACAAAGAAGAGGTGGATGTGAAGGTGGATGATAAGAAGGATGAGTTCTATACGTCGCCAAAGGCAGTATTTCATCCTTTCTCTGGAGCAGGGTATCGACTGGGAAGGTGAGCAGCTTCATGCTGTTAGTAATTGAAAGTGGGTTGTGAAATGAATGGAAGGGATTGCTTTAGATTTTGAAGAAGACTTCTATACGTAGTTCTCATCTTAAAACCACAATAGGGACCAGAATAGACACATAGACATTAACA
This sequence comes from Hydrophis major, assembly GCA_033807585.1. NCBI lineage: Eukaryota > Metazoa > Chordata > Lepidosauria > Squamata > Elapidae > Hydrophis > Hydrophis major. Next base: position 247,358,132 of record CM066328.1, on the reverse strand, counting down.
TCATCTATAGCAGGGGTCTCCAACCTTGGCTCCTGGAAGCCTGGCGGACTTCAACTCCCAGAATTCCACAGCCAGCTTTGCTGGCTGTGGAACTCTGGGAGTTGAAGTCCGCCAGGCTTCCAGGAGCCAAGGTTGGAGACCCCTGATCTATAGACTATATGCAAAAGAGACAATCAACCAGCCCAAAAGGGAACAAAAAAAAACCCTCCAGCACCTCTCCATCAGTAATCAGCACCCAGATCAGCATAGATTAATTCCAAGGTTAACTTTAGATCAACAATCAAGTAAGCAACACCCCAATCAAGAAACTGCCAATGAACCATCAGTCTTATTTTCGGAAAAACACAGTATTAAGCTATATAGCTTATAAATAAGAAATCATCTAGAATGAAGTGCCATTATAATCTCATATGATTAAAACTTTTATTTTTCAGTGCTACACCTAGAATAATTTCCAAAGTAAAAAAAAAAGTTGAAGAAACTGAAAAGAGAAAACCAACAGTAGTGCTAAATAATTCAGAACCTATCACTAGAATCCAGATTTGGTTAGCAGATGGAGCACGGATAGTACAAAACTTCAATATTTCTCATAGGTAAGAACAGATCATGTTAACAGAATTCATTTTGGACAATATACTGTACAGTTTACAGGATATTTGCTTCCTTTCAAGACAAATTACAGCCCACCAAGCTATTCCTAGGAATGTTTACTTAAAAATGAAATTCTATTGCAACCATTGGGGCATACTTCTAAGAAACTATTAGATTATAGCCAAAGTGCCTTTAAAACATTGTTTTGAATACTGAGCCATGAAATACGTTAACTTTTCAACATGGATAAAACTCAGATAAATATGTTAAAGTATACACAAAAATGATAGTGTATTTTTTTAAATCCCAAAAAGAAAACACCTTGTTAAGCAAAGTGGTACAGCCATTGTGACAGAAATGAGCCTCAGTGCATGCTGCATTCATTTTCCACAGGCTTCATACCGAATCAAAGCATCAGAACTTTTGGGAAATCTTACATGAGAATGATTGCTGTGGCAAGATTTTTATGTTAGGTTTAGTTTGCTTATTCTCTGTTGAATAAGCCACAGCTGCAATCCAAATTACTGTAAGGTAAAACTGTTTTGATTTGTTAATAAAGTTTTGCTTCTGCTTTTTCATGCTGGAATCTGACTGGATTTGATCCAGTATTGCAAAATGTGAATAGTTTTAAACTGTGTTTTTCTATGGATAGAAATACATGGCATGTGGAGGGAAGTTGCATTACTCCAGACTGATGATTTTTCTCTAAGATGTTAATGCATTGTTTCCCAATCACGGCAGTTTTAAGGCATGTTGACTTCAATTCCTAGAATTATCATCAATGGATATGCTGGCTGTAGAATTCTGGAGGTTGAAGTCCACATACCTCAAAATTGCCATGATTGGAAAACCAGTGAGTAAACTGACTCTCTGGCTAAAGAACAGTCTATCCTTTGGTTTTTCCAAACACGTTCTCCATATACAGGACACTAAAGCTTCTGCATAGAAAAACAACAGATACAGAACAACAGGCTAGGGAAGGCTACCCTACCCCTTTTAGTATCTACAGAAAAACTGTTCTTCTTATCAATGACTAACTGTATGGTTCGGATTCAGCGGTCTTCTAGGGAAAATTAATTTGGAATAGAGGATTAATAATTCATTTGGATATGCAATGCGATATAGCAATAGCACTTAGACTTATATACTACTTTACAGTGTTTTTACAGCCCTCTAAGCGATTTACAGAGTCAGCCTATATTGGCCCCAGCAATCTGGGTCCTCATTTTACCGACCTTAGAAGGATGGAAGGCTGAGTCCATCTTGTTTATAGCCATTCTGTTTGAGGTTAGAGCAGCTCCTTTCATTGTATTGCAGTCAGAAAAAACTGACCAGATTTTTTCTTACATCACCATAATGTTTTCATACATAACATAACATACCATGAAAGACATTAATTTGGGAAGAACTGTTTTTCTAATGAGCAGCTTGAAATGTGTAATGACAAAAGTATTTCAAAGTGCTGGCTGTAGGAGAATTTAGAACAGTGGTGGATAACATTTTTGGGCTCCTGTGCCAAAAATTGCATGTACTTGCGCACTCGCACTCACATGCCAGCACCCTGAAAGCAATGCATGCCCCCACGCCCCCTATGCATGTGTGTGTAATCCCCACCCACCCACCCACGCTTCCCCTTACCTGCACTGTGCCTCACAGCTGATTTTCAGGCAGTTTGAGGCCTTTTTTGGCCTCCCAAAGGCTTGAGGAAGGTTTCTACAGGCTTTACAGGCCAAAAACTAGTTTCATCACTTCCAGTATTTTCGGAAAAACAGGAAGTGATGAAACAGGGCTAGGTTTTAGCCTGCAGAAGCCTTCCTCAAGCCTTTGGGAGGCCAAAAAAGGCCTCAAACCGGCTGAAAATCAGCTGTGAGGTGCGTGCATGCTGTGTGAGGTAAGTTTGCCTGCAGCTCACGTGCTGGCACAAATGGCGCTGCGTGCCACCTGTGGCATGTGTGCCATAGGTTCGCCATCACAGACTTAGAATATGCCTGTGTGGTGTTGGTGAAGGTCCTGATTTGCTCAAAATCAGTTTCTTCTAATTGCCATGATTCCATGAAATGTGTACTTTAAAATTTTGATTTAAAATATGAGGCTTTAATTTTTGTTCCTTTCCATTTTAGAATAAGCCATGTCAGAGACTTCATAATTGACTACCAAAGACATCGAGGAAGAAGACCTTTCACACTGACTACTTCACTTCCTTTTCAAGAGTTGTTGAACGAATCTCTCACCCTAGAGGAAGCTAACTTAAAAAACGCTGTTGTTGTGCAAAGACTTAAAAATAATATTGAGCCTTTCCGAAGTTTCTCTTCCTAGCATTCTCTACCTAAAAGAAAGAACAGTTGCAGGAAAGATCTTGGAAAACTGGAAGACAATAACTACACAATATGTCCCCAGTTGCGATTCTTTTAATGTAGAACATCCGACTGTTAGTTGAGTGATTTTAGCTGAATCACCTCGACTTAGGAATAGCAGTAATTCCTGTGTTTCAGTGCGGCTTTGAAAAGACATGCAGTGTACTACAGGCTGAACTAAAACTACCCCAAATATTTTTTCTGTGTTGTTTGTTTGTTTTAAATAGCCTGGCAGAAAGTAACAGAGCCAATCCTACTGAGCAAGGCATTCTGTCACCAGTAAAGGAACATATAGTGAAAATCTTGAACATTTCTGTAAATTTGAAGTTGAAAAAATTTGAAAGCACAATTGACTTCATCTTTGCTTACTTTTTATGTGTTATAATACGATATATTTTATTCTATCAATGCTATTGATAATATTGACATAAATTAATATATAAATTTTGTTTGTACAGAAAAACATAGGTACAGTTTTTAAGCGGAGTGGCTGTTTCTTTTGTCTCCCAATTTATGTTTTAGGATATCAGAGGAGCAAATGACTAAAGCAGCATCATGTCACAAGCTCTTTCATATGTATACACACACACACACATGAAAGGGTCAGAGCTTATGATATCCTGGTTTTACTATTTTGACAAGTGTATCCTAGGGACATTTGACTGTACATGTGGGAATAATTCCACAAGTAATAATTCCATTTTAATTGCATTGGCATACCTATGGATAGACCTAAATTTCAGTTGCATTTTATGCCATTAAAAAAAGAGATATACATTATCTGTAGTCCTGAATGATTTATTTTGAACTCAGCTCCACTGCTTTACTTCTGAGGAATGTTTCGGATGTTAACTTTCAGACTGAAGCACTGAATAAGGAGTCTGCCTACTACAGTATATGAGAAATAACGTTCAACTTTAAAAGGCAAGCCTTCTTCCTTTGGATTTCTAAATAGAAGCAAGCTTTGAGAACACGTTTCAAGCAACCATTAAGAAATGAAGCAGATTTAAGTGCAGTATGAGAACTACATGTTTGAATTGATTCAAAGGCAGATGGTTTAACATATAAAATGTATAGCTTTTATCATAAAAAATGTCTTGGCAGATGGCAGTTCTGGATAGTCTCATCTGGACTTGGAAGCTAAGCAAGATCAGCTTGGTTGCAACATGAATGGGAAGCTGCCAGGGAATCCCAAAGGTGTAGAGCAGGCACTAAATTTAAGAAACAAAATCCCATAAGGAAGAAACAAACCAGTTCTGTACTGTTGCCAAAATTCTGCAAAGACATTTCTATGAAATTACCAGCTCAAATAGTAATTTGTCATTTAAAAAGTCTGAAATCATTAGAAATACCTTTTATTGTGTTGGTTTGATGTGATTATCAAGTGGAACCGTATTATTGAGTCATCCTTTCTGCAAGATTATTCTAATTAATTCATTTATTAAACCTAACATTTTAAAAATGCTGGATATGAAAGAAAGAAGAATAATCCCTTCAAAAATTATAATCTGGCCTGATATCCAAAGGAAAAGGGGATAAGAAGGAAATTGAGCAGAATCCTAATATTTCATAGCTGTTATTGAGAGAAACGGCCAGAAGGAGGAGGAGGCAAGTCCCAATTGGGCCAACTTGCACAGGAGAGTCCACCTTGCCCTCTGTGGATAATTCAAACATGGATATTCTAAAACGTCCTGCTCTTGATCACCTGACAAGGTCACTTTCAGGAACAATAAAAACAGCTATATGGAACTTAAACATGGATCCTGCCACATTAGACAGAACTAGAACTGAATAAATAAGTCCACTCCTGCTATCATGTTCAATTTTTTTTTATTAAATTAAGGAATGTAAGTGAGCTTTGCAGCTGGGACATTTTTTTTCTTTGATGATCTATCTCAACAATAAGGCTTCCTTTCTCCCTCTGTGCTGTAACAAAAGCAACAAACAAATTATCCCCTAATACCCGGGGTGTTTTTTTAATACATCAGAAATGGGATTTTGCCATCAGGATGTGTTAACATGGCCTTATTTGTGAATTCCATTGTTTGTTGAGCAAAAGTTGCTTTCTTTTGCATGGCTGGATACGCATCCAATTTAATTTTTTCTCCCTTATTGTGGTATGTGAACCAAGGTCTTTTAGCTTATAAACTTTGGCTTGTAATTGAAGAATGATGTGTGAACCCAGCCAGTTATGGCTAACTTATTAACTAATCATTGAATAAAACTTAGCCTAGCAAAGTATACATCCAGTATTTTTTTGTCTCTAGATAACAATGTTTTAGCAAAAGCACTTAGACTTGTATACCACTTCACAGTGCTTTACAGCTCTCTCTTAACTGTTTAGAGTCAGCATATTTCCCCCAACAATCTGGGTCCTCATTTTACCAACCTTGGAAGGATGGAAGGGTGAGTTAGGATCAAAATACTGGCAGTCCACAGAATTATCCTTCAATATTGCATTCTAACCACTGTGCCACCATACTTCTTGGGTGATTTCCAAATCCTGTGAACTTGCCTTTTTTACCTTTTTTTTTTACATCTTTCATTTTAGTGTAGGTAGGTTATGATGGCTTGCTGATGCATCATAATGGTGCAATGCATATTGTTGGATAGCCATGGGGGTTTTCTGCATCCCAAGGCTAAACATCAGAGATCTTGCTAGATTTAAACAAAGTATAAGGCTTAGTTTTACTTTTATTTGTATCAATTGAACCAATTAAGAAACCAAAGTAAAGCAAAATAAGGCTTTGTGTGGTGTATGATTTTTTATCCATCTGCAAATTACTTCTAGCTAGTGACCGAGAGAAGGAGCTAAGAATCAAAGCCATAGCAGCATACAGATCTTGCAATTTTGGGAAAGTGTCATTGTTAAATTTGCAGCTGAAAAATCAACAATTTCTGTGTTCATCCCAAGTCGAGACTCGGGCAATTAAAAGGGGCAAAGAATAAAAATCTGTTTCAGATTTGCTAATTCCACCAACACGAATGGATTGCCACCTTTGACAAATGTGGAATTCAGTTTTGCTAACTTTAGTCCAAAGCCTAATAGTACAAAGAAGTAATCATGCTTAGTTGGGAATTACAGGTTAAACTGAGAGTTGTTCCTATTTTATAATATAATATTCTCAAAGTTACATTTTACATTTATTTTCTGTACAAAATTGAATTAGGAAGCTGAAGCATGGATGTAGAATAGACTATTTGTATCCATAGTGCAATTCTTTGTAGTTAAAAGTTGACATTTGAAGAGAAATATTAACTTTTTTAAAAAACGGATTATTTCCATAATACAACTTCACATTTGCAAGTGCTTAAAATGTGGAATATTGTTGGAAATTACCGATGGAAATATGGAAAGTAAATTTGAACAAGTGACTTCCCTCTCAAAGAAAAGAAAAACTATGTCTGCCCTGTTGCAATATATTCTCAGAAAATCTAGAACGTCTTTCCAATTTTGAAAGAGTAAATTAGAGGGGAGACAAACACCCCCATAGTATTAATTTCTGGGGAATATGTTCATGTATAGTTTGTATTTGTAACTAACCAGGGGTGGGATTCTACAGGTTCGCACCTATTCGCTAGAACCGGTTGTTAAGATTCTAAGCAGTTCGGAGAACTGGTTGTTAGAAGAAATTACTGGCCTAATCCTGTAAGGAAGGCAGGAAGGAAACCTTCTGGTGTTGCTTGCAGAAACTGCCTCTCTATTAAACATTACATTCTTGGCAGGACTAGACTTCCTGTCTCAGGAATTTCTCTGGAGTTTTTCTCCCCTCCTGGTACTTTGTTTGTGTGGAGTGACCATTCAAAGTTACAAAGGCAGTGGAAAAAGTAATTTATGACCATTTTCCACACTTACTATCCTGTTTCTCCAACAATATGGCCTCCCCCAATAGGAAGTCCCAGCATGTTTTAAAGGCATGAAATGAAATTAAGCCCCTTCCCCCAAATTAAGGCCTATATTAAAACATGCGAAATGGGGGGAATGGTAGGGGGGCTTGCAGTTAGGAAGTACTTTTATTGCACACCCAGATATGGTGCTGCCTGCGATGACCGCGATACGAAGTGCCCCACCAACACCAAGGTCAACATCCAAGCCGTCGCCGCCCACCCGAAGATGCAAGGGAGGGAGAATTAAGTTACCCCCGAAAAGACGGCCTAGCCATTTTTTCGGGGCTCAAAAAAAAGATAAGACCCGGCCTTATTATATGAGAAACACGCTACTGTTGCAGCATCCCCACAGCCATGAGAGGCCAGGCGAGGAGATGGATGCCTTGATGTGAGTGATATTGAGTTGGCCATGCCCAGCCAATAACATGACCACAGAACCAGTTGTTAAAAAATTTGAATCCCACCCCTGAACGTAAAACAGTATCATAACGCATAGAGGAAGTTACCAAGTCTTTCCAGTAAGCACAGGAAAATCTCGTAGGAGTGATTAAGGCATCATTTACAGGGTAGCTTGATGGCTAACACGTTGAGCTTGTCAGTTTGAATCCCTAGCTCAATGGAGTGAGCTCCCATTACTTGTCCCAGTTTAGCAGTTCGAAAGCATGTAAAAATGCAAGTAGAAAAATAGGGACCACTTTGGTGGGAAAGTAACAGCGTTTAGTCATGCCGGCCACATGACCATGGAGACTGCTGGCTCTTTGGCTTTGTAATGAGTGTGAGGGGAACCTTTACACTGTGATTTCTAAATCCCACTTTAGGCACGAAAGCCCACTGGCTTTGGGCCAGTCACTCACTGTCTCTCAGCCCGACCCCCACTTCACAGGATTGTTGTTGTGGGGGGGGAAATAGGAAGAGGAAGGTGGTGTGTGTTTGATATGTTCCTCGCCTTATTTATAAAATAAAGGAGGGAGGGGAAAAAAAACACTTTTAAAATGTATTCAATTAACACCAGGGTCACATATCACGGAGCCACTACCATAAACGGTATACTGTACTTTACTATAAACCCATCCCTCGTGGCTTGCATTCCACTCGTTGCAACCAGCGTCTTCCTGCAAATTTGACTTCCAAGATGAAGCACCATGAGCTGCATCCCTGCACACCTCAGACTGCTCCCTCTGTACGATGGCAGGTTTGCAAACCCACCAACGGGTTCCCGGTTTTGCGCAAACCCTCCTCCCCCGCATGCCCCGGGGCAGCAACATTTGGATGTAGTGAAATAAAACAGTGCCTGGCGGGCAGCCTGAACTTTATAAAGGGAGAAGGATTTGGGACTCATTGGGTGCAATGCAAATAAATAATAAATAATTATTTATTTATTAAATTAATTAAATAGATAGATAGATAGATAGATAGATAGATAGATAGATAGATAGATAGATAGATAGATAGATAGATAAATAAATAAAAGCATACATACATAAATTAAATAGATAGATAGATAGATAGATAGATAGATAGATAGATAGATAGATAGATAGATAGATAGATAGATAGATAGATAGATAGATACATAAATTAAATAAATAGACAGATAGATAGATAAATAGATAAATACATACATACATAAATTAAATAAATACATACATACATACATACATACATGCATGCATGCATAAATTAAATAAATAAATAGAGAGATAAATAAATACATGCATACATACATGCATGCATAAATTAAATAAATAAATAGATCGATAGATACATACATACATACATACATACATACATACATACATACATACATACATACATACAATAAAATGCCTGCTTTCGCACGGGGCTCTGGGCTCCAAGTGGAAGCCGAGAGCTCCTGAGCGGGTTGCAGGCTGGGTATCCCTCCCAGAAGACGCGAGTCTCCCCTCCGCGGGACAGGAACTTTCCGCGTCCTCCTGAACGGGTCGGGAAAGCTCTCCGGGCGAACCTCCAATGGGTGAAGCGGCGCGCTTTTCAGCGCTCTCCACGCCAGGCTCCCTCCTGCGATCGGTCCCGCCCCGGATTATCAAGTGCCGAAAAGCCAGTGACAGAAAGCTGGAGAGGCTACTCTCAAAGCTGGGATGATGGCAGGTGCGGGAGCCAAAGATCCGTCGCGGGGCCAACAAGGCAAGCTGCCCGCGAGCCCGCAATCGCAAGCGGCTGAGCCATCCAGCCCCTTTCAAGAGCCGGAGCAGTCGCTGGGACGGTCGGTTGAAGGGGTGAGTTTCGCGTTCCTCCGGCTTGAGCTGTCCGGCTTCTTTCTCCAAGGCACGTTCCCACGCTTCAAGGTTGCGGTGGTGCTTCAGAACAGAGTTGGAAGGGACCTTGGAGGTCATCTAGTCCAACCCCCTGCTCGAGCAGGAGAGTCGATCCCAAAGATTAGCCTCTGCCTAGGATCCAATTCTCCAAATCCCTTCAAGACGACGAAGGAAGGAGGTCCAGGAATCCTTGGAGCACGAATGACGTCCTAATGTGGATCTCTTGGCAACTGTAGGAGATTCGCCATTGACTTTCTCCACAATACTCCTCAGACTTGACTGATCTGGCCCATAGCTCCTGGTTTCTGGTGGTTTCCCTTTCGTGGATTAAATCGTGCTTAGCCTTTTGGGGACTAGAAGAGGCTATTCAGCTGGGCCTCTGATAATAGGAGATAAGATATATGAAAGAAAAGAGGTTGGTGGAAAGATGGAATTCAAGTACTGTTATTAAAACTTTGTTACCTGAGGGAGGCAAAAGCTCCACCATCTTTGTTCTTTCACGATGCAGAACTAGATTGAAGTAGCTTCAGAGGGTAGATTTTAGATGAACTTTAAAAGGGATCAAACTGCTGACAATGGAAGTAGTTCTTCCTTGACCAGAGGTCTGGCTGGCATATCTGTTGTGGAGGTAACTTTTCAAGAGCAGGACATTTAGGCCCCCTTCATTTTGGTGGCATCATTTCCAAGGGGGCTAAAACTATAAAGCTTAACGGTGCCTATAGTCACCCAACAATATTAAACCAAGGTGAAATGAGCATAATACGGCTTAGTGCAATATGTAACTCTGGGTACCATCCTTCCAAAAAGTGCATTATGATGGTGAGGTTATTCCAATTGAATAATACAGACCATGAGGGATGTGGGGGGGTTGGGTGGAGGAGGGGGGGGAATAGAATTTTTCAGTCTCTGCTTTTTTCTCCATGATAGAAATGGACATTGAGTTCATCCTCGAAATGATACAAAAACAAGCGTATCTTGAAACTTCAGAATTATAAAAGGGGCAAATCATTGTCCTTTTCAAGAATTTAAGCAATAGAAACATGTTTTAAGTTAAACCAGATCCTTGTATTATAATAATAATAATAATAATAATAATAATAATAATAACAACAACAATAATAATAATAACAACAATAATAATAATAATAATTATTATTATTATTATTATTATTATTATTATTATTATTATTATTATTATTATTATTATAAAAAATAATGAATAAAATAAAAAATAATAAATAAAGGTATTGGGGTAATCAGGTAAAGAAGTTTGTTTTTGGCTAAGCACAGTCATAGTGATGCATTCAACAAACTATAGTTATATGAGCATTAACCAGGTCCGAGTCTATGATCCAGGGACAAGCCAGGTTGAACGCTGGGAATTATGTTAACAATTATGAGGAAGATGGTGTTATTTAGGGCTGCAAAGAAAATCGTACTGTATTGTACTGCAATTTAAAATTTTCTTCTAAAACTATTTTCAATAAACTCTAGTAGAATTACTAACTCCCTATTTCAAATAGGCAAACTAGATTGTAGATTATACATTTAAAACTCATTTGCAATTTTTTTTTAGAAAGTCGTCTTTGCACTGTGAATTCATGAAATACTTTCTTAAAGACAAATGCTCAAAGAAAGTGTCTACGGGCATTGATGATAAGGCTGGCCTACAATTTTTATCTGACAGCTCCATATTCTGTTGTTCCTTCCAGCCCTGACTGGACCAGTCTGATAATAATGAAGAACAGGAGTAGCTGCATTACCAATTTATAATTGATGAATTGTTCTTTGTTTTATATATCAAGTGGAATTTGTTATTGTCATTCAGCTATAAAATTCATAAACACCAACACATACAAACACACACATTTAGACCAAGGAAGTTGTACTTTTAAACATCTTTTGGTATTCACCACATTTCTCTCAGCCCATGGTGCTCTTTTCAATATTCTCGGTAATGGGAATTTATTCTGACACAAATTTGCTTCTTGGTTTGCATGAGGGATGCCTTTTCAAATTACAATTTCTTCAAAACCTCTGGCTGCCTTATAACAGGATTCTCACATTCCACAAAAATTAAAGTAGTTGATTTGGATTTACCATCTTGTGGACTCAAAAGAAATATGAATATGATGAAACATATGGAGTTAATATGAAAAGTGTGGTGAAACAAACCTCAGCTTAATGCAACTAGAATAGTGACTGGCTCATACTTAAGTTATCAAATGATGGTGGTTTGGATTAATGCAACGTATGAAGCCACAGCTGTAATATCTGGGTCACAAAGCTGTCCTAAGAAGTGTTTTCACTTAGTACAGTACTTCAAATAAGTTATACCAAACTATTGTGCTCTACCATGGTTTGCTGAATAAATTAGTTGGTTGGATTCACACAGTATCCAGCCATAGTTGAGCCCAAAATTTCTGTGGCTAAGTAAGACTGTTACATGTGTCTTAGCCCACTTTATGACCATTTGTTCCAGAGTTGGTAAATGAATTACTCCAGTTATTCAGTTGATAACACAATTGCTGAGTGAATCTGGCTTCCCCATTGACTTTGTCAGAAGGTTGCAGAATGTGATCATGTGATCCTGGGCACTGCAATCGTCATAAATATGAGCCAGTTACTAAGCGTCTGAATTTTGATCACGTGACCATGGGGATTCTGCAATGGTTGTAAATGTGAAAAATGGTCATAAGTCAGTACCATTGCAACTTCAAACGATTACTAAACAAACTGTTGTTTTTTTTTGAAAAGAATTTTATTGATTTTCTACAAACAAGACAAACAAAACATTAAAACATCAACTCTCTTATGTACATACAGTGTGTCGGTTGGTTCATCAGTTTTGTGCATTCATTTTGTAGTCTCAGTTACAGTTATGCTACATAACAACTCATATTGTCAATCCAAACTTATATATCCTAATATCGCTATTAAAAAATCATTTGACTATACTTTTAATCATTCATGCTTTTTGAGATAACAATACTTTAAATAGTTTATTCTATAACCAATCATATAATCTTACCAAATCTATCCTAAAAACACTTTATAAATATAATGTCAAATAACAAAGGCGAAAGAAAAAATAAAGATATTCCTTGCTGTCTAACATTCTAAATATTCTATTATCGTATTTTGTCATCTAGCCATTGATAAAAAGACCCCAAATTTCATAAAATTGTTTATCCTCTTGCTCTCTAATTTCAAATGTCAATCTATTCATCTCAGCACATTCCAATATTTTCTTAATAATTTCTTCCTCTGATGGTATTTTCTCACTCTTCCAATTTTTAGCAAATACAATCCTAGCCGCTGTTAATACATTTACAATCAGATATTTCAAGTCTTTACTATATGGATCTGGTAAGATTCCCAATAAAAAGAACTCTGGTTTCAAATCTATACGTTTGTCATTTTTTCCAACCACATGCGAATTTTAATCCAATATTTTTTAGCGTCCTCACAGGTCCACCACATATGGTAATATGAGCCAGATATCTGATGACATTTCCAGCATTTTTCAGATTTGTTCTTAAACATTCTTGCTATTCTTGTCGGGGGAAAGTGCCACCTGTAAAACATCTTATACAAATTTTCTTTATATGCTGTTGACATTGTAATTTTATAATTTTGAGACCACAATTTTTGCCATTTCTCTAAATCAATCCCATATCCAAAATTCTTCCCCCAAACATTCATAGTTTCTTTAACTTGTTCTTCCTCTAATTTAATTCCCAGTAAATAACCATATAATTTTTTAATCACCTTCTCATCAGTACCCATCAAGATCTTATCTAGATCAGTCTGTTTATCATAGAATCCCTCTGTTTTAGAATCTTCATCATACCTTGAATGTATTTGCACATATGAAAACCAATTTATCTTTATACCTTGTTCCTCTAAATTTTGAATCGATTTAAGTGCACCCTTTTCATCCAATAGTTCCCCGAATCTAACTGTTTGTTCTTTCTTATAAATTATCGGATAGGAAAATGCTTCAATAGTCGATAACCAAACTGGAATTTTCAAATAACATTTTCTTTTTATCTTCTCCCAGTTTAACCACAAAGACTCCCATATATAATGTCTTCTAAAGTAACCCTGTGTTTTAGTTCCCTTATACCATAAAAAAGCATGCCAACCCAACAGCAAATCATGACCTTCTAGTGTCAACAATCTAGTCTTTCTTAATGTTATCCATTCCTTGACCCACATCAGACTTGCAGCTTGATAGTACAATTCCCAATTGGGCAGGCCAAAACCTCCTCTAATTCTAGCATCTTGCAAAAGCTTTAGCTTTATTCTCGCTTTCTTAGCTTGCCATATAAACTTCAACATAATTTTATTTAAATCTTCAAAATAGTCTTTTCCAAGCCTAATTGGTATTGTTTGAAACAGAAATAGAATTCTGGATAAAATTTTCATCTTAATTGTTGAAATTCTCCCTATAAATGACAGTTGCAAGTTTTCCCATTTCTTCAAGTCTGTAGCTATCTGTTGTTTAAGTTTCATATAATTATTCTCTTTTAATGTGCTACATCTTGCTGTCAAATATATCCCCAGATACTTAACCTTATTCGTAACTTGGATTTTCAACAGGTCTGCCAGTTCTTCTCTTTGTCTCAATAGCATGTTCTTTGTCAAAATCTTTGTTTTATCTTTATTTATTTTCAGACCAGCCACCTCACCACATGTCTCTATCTTTTCCAATAACTTTGGAGCTGTTTCTAGCGGATCTTCCAGAATAAAAGCTAAGTCATCAGCAAAAGCTTGTAGTTTCAATTCTTCCTTTTTAATTTTCATTCCTTTTATGGTTTTATCATCCCTAATATTTCTATTCAACACTTCCAAAGTCAACACAAATCGCAAAGGAGATAGGGGACATCCTTGTCTTGTGCCTTTTCTTATATTAATAAAGTCTGTAAGTTCTCCCTCCATTATTACCTTTGCTGTCTGTTTATTGTATATGGCTTCTATTGCTTGAATAAATTTTATGGCAAGACCCATCTATTCCAATAGTAATAACATAAATCTCCAGTTCACGTTATCAAATGCCTTTTGAGCATCTAGGAATAGCAAAGCCATTTGCTTTTCAGGATGAGCCTCATAGTATTTCAAAGTATCCAAGATTACTCTCATGTTGTCTCTGATTTGTCTCTTTGGCAGAAATCCATTTTGATCTGGATGGATAAAATTATTTAAATATTTTTTAAGTCTTTCTGCTAAAATTAAAGCAAAAATTTTATAGTCTGCATTCAATAAAGAAATAGGTCTATAGTTCTTAATTTGCAGTGGGTCAGCCTCTTCTTTTGGAATAAGTGTAATATCAGCCTCTGGCCATGTTTTGGGTATCATCTTCTTTGACATAACTTCATTCATAACTTCTAACAATGGGATGCTCAATGATTCTTGAAATGTTTTATAGAATTCTGCCGGAAGCCCGTCTGGACCTGGTGCTTTCCCATTATTTTGTTTCTTAAGTGCTTCATTTAATTCCATCATTGTTATATTGCTTTCTAGCATTTCTTCAGTCTCTTTAGGTATCTTCGGTAAGTTAGCATTCTGTAGATACCGTTTGACTTTTTCCTCATCAATATTCTCTTGTTTATATAGTTGTCCATAGAAATCTCGAATAATTTCCTTTTTCTCCTTATTACCATAACTAACTTGGCCTTGATCATCTATTAGCTTCAATATTTTTCTTGATTCCTTCTCCTTTCTCAGTAAAGTAATTATATGCTAGCCATCTACCTGGTTTATTTGCATCTTCAAAGTAATTCTGTTTAGAATTTCTAATTTTCTGTGCTAATTCTTCTTTCTCTATTAATTCCATTTTATATTTAATTACATCCAGCTTCAATTTAAGATCTTTTTTCTATGGAATTTTCTGTAGTTCTTTTTCAAGTCTTTTATACTCATCTTCCAAGGCCTTAGAAGCTTGCCTTTTCCTAATATTCTTTTTTCTTGTATAATCTATTATCAAACCTCTAGCATATGCCTTCATTGTATCCCAAACATTCTCCGTTGAAGTATCTTCTTTTTTATTTTCTCTAAAGAAAAAAGCCAGTTCCTTCTCCATCCGTTGTATAAAATCTTTTTCCTTTAAAATAGTGTTGTTTCATGTCCATCTCGATCTTTTTTTTTGTCCCTTCCATTTAATTGTCATTGGGCTGTGATCTGCCCAAGTACTTGTTTCAATATTTGTTTCTTGAATATTAGATATTAATTCTGTTGAGATCCAAATCATATCCAAATCATATCTCATGATAAATGTCCATTTGAATAAAAAGTATGTTGTTTAGCTTTAATTTCTTTCTCTCCAAGTATCTTTTAAAGTTAATTCGTCTGTCATTTTAAAAAAAGATTTAGGGAGAGTCTTTCTATTTTGCTTTGTTGTTGTTGCTATATAGTCCAATTTATTGTCCACAATTCCATTAAAGTCTCCCATCATAATTATATTAACATAGTCCAGTCCAATTATTTTCATGTGTAGTTTTTTATAAAACTCTTCTTGTTTATCATTCGGAGCATAAATTGCAATCAAGAGTATTTTTATATTATTGTCCATTATTTCCACCACCTCTTCCATCTTCATCCGTGTAGATCAGTTTTGCTGGGATAGCCTCTTTAATGTATAGAACCACTCCTCTTTTCTTACATTGAGTCAAAGAAGTAAATATTTTCCCTAATTTTGGCTGTATTAACAATTGTTCATGTTGTTTTTTTAATATGAACTTCTTGTAAACAAATTATATCAAATTTTAATTTCTCTAATTTATGAAAGGTTTTCCTTCTTTTAACAGCTGAATTGAGTCCATTTATATTCATTGTAATCAGTTTTTTCTCTTCCATGATTATGCTTTATATTTAGGTCTAACAGCTCTCGTGGATCTCACTTCACGCTGTTCTTTACTATCCACCTGTCCACCTGCTGCACCTTTCTCTTTTTCAGTCTCCAATTGTTCCTCTTGAAACTCAATTAATGAGACCTCTTTCTCTGCCTCCCCTTCTCTTCTTCCAAAAAATTCTGCATGGAAAAGTTCTGCTTTCTCAATTGAATCAATTCTATGTCTCTGCTCTTGCCACGTAAACATTAATCCTTCTGGAATCAGCCATCTATAATTCACTTCGTTTTCCAATAGCATTTTGGTCAGAAATCGATATTCTCTTCTCATCTCTCTCACTCTTCTGGGTATTTGTTTTAAAACCACAATCTCTTTGCCTTTGTATTTCAATGTCTTCTCTCTTACCACTTGTAGTATTTGTGTTTTAATAGATTTTTTGGTAAATCTAATATGGACTTCCCTTGGTAATTTATTTCTCATCGCATATCTTGTATAAACTCGATATACCTCATCTACTCCATCCATCATCTTTTCCTCTGTAATTTCCAAAGCATCCGCCAAAATTTCTATCATTATCGCAGCCAAATTTTGTCCTTTTTCTTTTTCTATATTTTGAAATCTGAGATAAAATTCTGACCTTTCCATCTCCCACCTCAACATCCCACTTTTTTCTTGTTCAACCACTGTTAACCTATTGTCAATATTTCCAATCTTCTCCTCTCTTTGTTTCCCTTCTTCCTAAATTTTTTGGAATCTCTCCTCATACTTCACCATCATTTGTTTAATATTTTCCACTTTTTCATCAGTCTTCTCTATTCTTTGTTCAATAGTGTCTGTTTTTATCTTGAGATCTTGAATTCATTGCATAATCATCTGTAAAGTCACTTTTTCTTGTTCTTTATCTTGCTTCAACATTGTCTGAATTAAACGTCCTCCAGCTGGTGGGGAGGCAGAGGTAGAAGTAGAAACGCCAGATGATATTGGTTTCCTGCTCATTTTAATGCTTCAAAAGCTTCAAATTCTTTTTAGCTTTTAATCCAACTGGTAGAATAGTCAATTATAATCCAAAATGGAAAAATCCAATAGTAAAAAGCCCAAAACCAAAGGAGAAAAAGGAGAAAAAAAAGAAGGAAAAGAAGAAAAATCTTCAGGTTCTTCTAGACCCTAATCCAATTACGAAGTAGTCCACCATAAAAAATGAAAAATAGAAAGAAAAAAAACCCCAAAAATAATAATATTGATTAAGAAGAAAAAGAACAAAAATAAAGAAAAGAAGAAGAAATTCCTTCAGGTTCTTCACACCTTAATCCAATTGGGAAGTCTCAATAATCAAAAAGAAAAAACAGAGTGGTCCAAAAACATGAATAGAAAAAGCAAAAGGATCCCAGTAAAGATAAGGAGAAAAAAAGAAAAATAAAGAAAAGGCTCTGAGGCTTTCCCTTTGAAATAAAAAGCAAAAATAAGAATATTACTAGAATTAAAATTTACAAAGAGGCTTGTGAGTCGGAGTAGCACAAGTAAAAAAAATAATAATAAGAAAGCACACTGCACTTTATTTAGTTGTCCAAGGCTCTTATTATGACTTTCTCCTCCACTAGCTTCAAAGCCAAGCCTCAAGTGTTAAAATATTGATAAGAGTCCAGGAGAACACCTGTAATAATATTTTGCTGTGCTCTCCCTCTATCTTATCACATTGAAATGTCCTTGAGAAGGAGTCTTCTTACAGTTCTCTCCAATTCAAATAAAATATTTTCAAGCCTCTAGTTGGCAGTGTTACAAAGTGTAATACTCTTTCTCCCCCCCCCAGCCAGAAAAAAAAAAGTAATTTATAAAAAGAAAAAATAGCCAAAGGGAGCCTCTGTCCTAAAAGAAAATTAAAAAATCAAAAGAAGCATAAAAATATATATAAGAGAAAATTCAGTCCGGTTACCTACAAAGTTACACTAAAGTCCCAAGAAAAAAAAGTAAGAAAAAGAAAAAAAAATCCAAGCTTCAATTTGACATCACTTTAAAAAACGCCACTCATACAGTTTTTGTCAAAAAAAAAAAAAAACTCACAGGTTTCCTCTCTATTCAGGGTGCCCTTTCAAATCTCAGTGAATTTACAACAAAAAAGAAGTTTCTCACCCAGCTGACACACTTTCACTTCCAGCCACTTCCTTTCCGGAGCTGTCCCGACTTCAGCAGCTATGGTTGGTCCCAATGGACCTAAACCGTCCTGTAGAGACGGTGATCATGAAGGGCATAGTCCCAGGATCCCAGGGATATCGCAAAACCCCTGGTTTGATCTGGGAGAAGCCCTTTTGCTGGCGGCGGAGAGGCAGCCTCCAGAACTAAACAAACTGTTGTAAGTTGAGTATTATCTGTATTTGTCTGGACCCATCCAATATGATTTGTATATCACAATAAATGAGTTTCACACAACCTCTCAAGCCACAAACATGCAAATGCAAATGGTGTTTTGAATAAATTCAAGGTATAACCCTCTAATTAATGGGTTCATACATTGTGCTAAGGCTTCAAATGGTTGGTTTAGTGTTGGCTTAACATCTGGAATATATCTAAACCCTGCAGCTTGCAAACAGTGTGTGAACCTGTCCCATAGTGGTTTATTCACGGACTTGGATTCCTACCATGATATGTGAATCCATTAATATGTTTTAAAAAGAGGAAACAATCTCTTTCATTAGTTACAATAGGAAAGTTCATGACATCTCACCATTCAAAGTAAAATAAATGACTATTTTCTGACCTTTAAAAAAAAACCTCTGAATTGAATGCCTGAGTCTTCTTGACTTACTCAGTGCATTTCAGGCCTGCTATAGTACAGGTGAAACTCAAAAAATTAGAATGTCATACAAAAGTTCATTTATTTCAGTAATGCAACTTAAAAAGTGAAACTAATATATGAGATAGACTTATTACATTCAAAGCAAGATAGTTCAAGCCGTGATTTGTCATAATTGTGGTGATCATGGCTTACAGCTCATGAAAACCCCAAATCCACAATCTCAATAAATTAGAATATTACATGCAATCAATAAAACAAGGATTGTACATAGAACAATATTGGACCTCTGAAAAGTATAAACATGCATATGTACTCAGTACTTGGTTTGGGCCCCTTTTGCAGCAATTACTGCCTTAATGCGGTGTGGCATGGAAGCTATCAGCCTGTGGCACTGCTGAGGTGTTATGGAAGACCAGGAAGCTTCAATAGAGGCCTTCAGCTCTTCTGCATTGTTCGGTCTCATGTCTCTCATCATTCTCTTGGCAATGCCCCATAGATTCTCTATGGGGTTCAGCTCAGCTGAGTTTGCTGGCCAATCAAGCACAGTAATCCCACGGGCATTGAACCAGATTTTGGTGCTTTTGGCAGTGTGGGCAGGTGCCAAGTCCTGCTGGAAAATGAAGTCAGCATCCCCATAAAGCTTGTCTGCGGAAGGAAGCATGAAGTGCTCCAAAATATCCTGGTAGACAGCTGTGTTGACCCTGGACTTAATGAAGCACAGTGGACCAACACCAGCAGATGACATGGCTCCCCAAATCAACACAGACCGTGGAAACTTCACACTGGACTTCAAGCATCTTGCAGTGTGTGCCTCTCCATTCTTCCTCCAGACTCTGGGTCCTTGGTTTCCAAATGAGATGCAAAAATTGCTCTCATCAGAAAAGAAGACTTCAGACCACTGAGCAACAGACCGGTCCTGTTTTTCTTTAGCTCAGGTATGACACTTTTGATGTTGGTTGTTGTTCAGGAGCGGCTTGACAAGAGGAATATGACATTTGAAGCCCATGTCCAGGATCCCTCTGTGTGTGGTGGCTCTTGATGCACTGATTCCAGCCTCAGTCCACTCCTTGTGAAAGTCCCCAACGCTTTTGAATGGCCTTTTCCTTACAATCCTCTCCAGGCTGCGGTCATCCCTGCTGTTTGGGCACCTTTTTCTTCCACACTTTTCCCTTCCACATAACTTTCTATTCTACAGCACTTTGGGAACACCCAACTTCTTTTGCAATTACCTTTTGAGGCTTTCCCTCCTTATGGAGGGTGTCAATGATGGTTTTCTGCACAACTGTCAGGTCAGCAGTCTTTCCCGTGATTCTGATTCGTACTGAACCAGACTGAGAGACCCTTTAAATGGTGTTATGGCTTAATTAAGCTGATTAGAGCGGGACATTTGAGCCTAGAATATTGAACCTTTTCACAATATTCTAATTTTCTGAGATTGTGGATTTGGGGTTTTCATGAGCTGTAAGCTATAATCATCTCAATTATGACACATCACGTCTTGAACTCTCTTGCTTTGCATGTAATGAGTCTATTTCATATATTAGTTTCACCTTTTAAGTTGCATTACTGAAATAAATGACCTTTTGCACAATATTCTAATTTTTCGAGTTTCACCTGTATTGTTTTTCTGTCATCAGGGTGGGTGGGGGCAGATAATTATTTATAAGACAGAATGTTATTTGAGATTGAGAAATAACTCTATCCAGTGGGATTTAATTTCTATTATAAATTCCATTGTTTGTTTTAATTGAATTAGTTGTATTAGTGCATTTGCTATTTTTCATATTCTTACCGAGGAATAAGAACAGACACCTGGTGTAAAACAGATGTTTCATTTTTTGACCTTGGCAATCCATTACCTTGAGTGGGACTGATTTTTTTTTTTTTTTTAAAGTTTGAAGTCTCCTTTTTTTTCTTTACTTGAATTCATCAGCAATTAACAATATAACAGAGTATATATATATACAGAAACAAAATCCACATAATTTTAATTAGGTTATCTTGGAACCTGGAGCTGGGGAATAGAGCATCATTATTTCTTTACTGTGTCAACAAAATATCTTAATATTTTTAAATCAGGTGAAGTAAAAATAATGTTCTGTATTGTTATGATATTACCTTTTTTTCAACCAACTTTTCCATTAGGGTTAGGGTTGTCTGACTGCAGCAGGTACTATCAGGTGAAGGTTAATCTTTCCAAGTGTTGTTTAGATTATTACTATTTAAATAGACTAATTTCAGATTTTATACAATGGCTTGGATTGTGACGTGGTCCATTATAATAAAATTTCCATCAAAGAGGACTGAACCACTTTAAAAGAAACCAAAGATATATACCCATTTCTTTACATTTTCTCCAGTACATTGATCTTATATTAGAATTCATCTTGTTAAGTTTCCTTGGTGTTAAGTAACTTCTATAAAATACTTACCATAAATGAGTTTTGGCCAATGTTGGCCAATGTCTAATTTTGGCCAATGTTGACTCCAATGCTCTTTATGTCAGCCATAAAATTAAAAGTAAAGGGACTTTTATATCCAATTCCCATGTTGCTTTTAACAGATTCAAAAAGTTTGTCCTCTCTTTCAATAGAATTATTTATTTAGCAAATTTAATATAACAGCTCAACGCACACATTGGTGACTCAGAGCAGCTTACAACATTTTAAAAAATTAAAAAATCCACCCTATAATAAAACTCTTTAAATAAGTTGTACTTCCCCTTCTCATGAACAGCTTTACTTCCTTTTGTAGTCTCCAGGCCTACTGACAAATCTACATTTTTATAACCTTTCGGAAAGCAACAGGGTGGGGACCAACCACACCTCAGAGTGAATGATATTCCATAAAGAAGGGACCACCACCAAGGAGGTCCCTTTTCATGGCCCCACCAAATATTTGTTTTGGATGCTTCTGGATTTGAAATGATTAGCCAGCTATAAGTTTTTGTCTGGGCTTGACTAGTCTAGTAAAGAGAAGGACCAGGGGAGACATGATAGTGGTCTTCCAATATTTGAGGGGCTGCCACAGACAGGAAGGGGTCAAGCTATTTTCTAAAGCACCCGAGGGCCAGACAAGGAATAATGGATGGAAACTGAACACGGAGAGATTTAACCTGGAAATAAGGAGAAACTTTCTGACAATGAGAACAATCAACCAATGGAACACCTTGCCCTTGGAAGTTGTGGGAGCGCCATCACTTGAGACTTTCAAGAAGAGATTGGACTGCCATTTGTCAGAAATGGTATGGGGTCTCCCGCTTGGGTGGGGGGGTTGGACTAGATAACCTACAAGGTCCCTTCCAACTCTGATTATCTGTTATGTTTCAGACAGTCTGGAGTAGCTTTCCTGACACTGGTTAAGCATATTAGGTACAACCTCCCAAAAATGAAATGAAAAACAAGAGGATGAATTTTTTTTTTTCTTGCAGGATCCAATCTAGATTTGTCACTGAGACCAGACCACATCTGTGTCCAGTTCAGATTTGACCCTAATTCCAATATTAGTTTAACGACATGTATGTTTTGTCTGGACTATTATAAAGCTATAGGAGCAATATCAGGATAATCTAGCATATTTAAAATAATATTCAGAGTAACTTTACTTATAACTGTTTTGTTTATTTCTCTGTACAGAGAAATAAAACATTATAAAAGTAAAGTTACATAAATAGCACATAAATATGAAGTTACATAAATAGCATTCCAGTGAAAATTAAAATTACTTAATACCAGTGGTGGGATTCACATTTTTTAACTACCGGTTCTGTAGGTGTGGCTTGGTGGGCATGGCAGGGGAAGGATACTGTAAAATCTCCAGTCAGAGTTGGTATTTGCCAGTTCTCTGAACTATTCAAAATTTCTGCTACCGATTCTCTAGAACTGGTCAGAACCTGCTGAATGCCACCTCTGCTTAATACTCATTTAAGTAAGTGCAAGAGATTTTATTGTGGGGAGGGCCAGTTGGTGCTCATAGCAACAGAATAATAATATTCTGGAAATATATTACAGAATTCATAAGAGCCATTTCAGAATTCATGAGCCAGTTTTTAAGATATTCAGGTCTCTTTTTCAGTCTAAAAGTTAAGCGGTGTACAGCCAAAGGGAAGAAGAGAAGTGAGGAACGATTTGACAGCAGTCATAAAGTCTTTATATTGCCAGATTCGTGCATTACGTAGAAGGAGCTATCTTTGTTTTTTGAGTCTGTATATTTGTATATTTTAATTTTTTGTATTCAATAAAGTTGATAAATTAGAAGGAGGTATCAACTTTATATTGAATTGTATCCTGAACGTTCAACAAATTCTTTGGTCTTTGCTCACCTTTTCAGCTTGCTCATGAAGACAAACTCTCTGTGTGCAGCAAACTATGCTATGGCATTGGAGGGGCTCCAAATCAGGTTGCGAGCAGTGCCACCTCATTCTTTTTGCAAATCTACCTCTTGGATATTGCTCAGGTAAGCATTGTCGGAAGCCTAAACATCCTCAGATTCCAAGTTTAAGCTTGAGATTTATTTATTTAAGGAAAAATTACAGTATAAACTCACCCTCATTGGCTCACAGTGGCTTACAAAGCTATGGCCATAGTTGGCCATGTCATGTGTGATAACTTAACATTTAATTCAGTTTATTCGGTTTTCTCTAGATTCCATACACAGAGAAGCAATTAAGATACGAATGGTTAGTTTATATTATTTTAACCAAAGCAATTTCCAGATTTTGTTTGCCCTGCCTCCCATAACGAGCTGATTATTATAAAGGTGAGTTTTTGATTCATAGAAATTATTTTATTTATCTATATCTCACCTTTCTTATTTTATAAATAATTCAAGGTGGAAACATAGCTAATACTCTTTTTTCCTCCTATCTTCTGCACAACAACAACTCTGTGATGCAACTTTAGCTGAGAGAGAGTGACCGGTCCAAAGTCACCAAGTCAGTTTTCATGTTCTCCCCATTTATCCTTCCCCATCATTCAGAGAGCAGAGGGAGGTTCACTCTGTTGATCTAATAAAGGAAAGTCTCCTTTAAATCATTTATTTTATTTATTTTTATTTATTTTATTTGTCAATCACTTACGAGATAATTGATATAAGTATAAACATGAGTAAGAATACAGGAAATAGGTACAAATAAATGGGGACAATAGGACAGGGACAGGAGGCACAATGGTGTACTTATGCACGCCCCTAACAGACCTCTTAGGAATGGGGTGAGGAATGGGGTTAATAGTTTGAGGTTAAAGGAGTGTGGGTTTGAGGATGTAACAACAAGACCTTGACTATGTATCAGAATGGTCAATCAAATGGCAACTTCAAATCTCAACAAATAAATGCTCTCTCTTACATATTGGCAAAAAAAAATCAGAAAATAAAATACAAGCTAAATAGTCAAGACCTTTTTGAGGATCCAAACTCTGTCAAGGACCTTGGAATATTCATCTCTAATGATCTAAGTGCTAGAGCCCACTCTAACTACAGCCAAAAAGGCATTAAGAGTTGTTAATCTAATCCTATGTAGCTTCTTCTCTGGTAATATCACACTACTAACTAGAGCATATAAAACATTTGCTAGACCTATACTTGAATACAGCTCATCAGTCTGGAACCCATATCATGTATCTGATATCAACACAATTGAGAAAGTCCAGAAATATTTCACAAGAAAAGTTCTCCACTCCTCTACTCATTGCAGAATACCTTATGCCACCAGACTTGAAACTCTAGACCTAGAAAGCCTAGAACTATGCCACCTTCGGTCCAATCTAAATATAGAATATAAAATCATACATTGCAATGTCCTATCTGCAAATGAATACTTCAGCTTCAATCATAACAATACAAGAGCACACAATAGATACAAACTCAAGGTTAACAGCACCAAACTTGATTGCAAAAAATATGACTTCAGCAACAGAGTGGTCAATGTTTGGAATATTCTACCTGACTCTGGTTTCTTCCCCAAACCCCAAATACTTTAACCTTAGACTGTCCACTATTGACCTCATCCCCTTCCTAAGAGGCCTGTAAGGGGTGTGCATAAGTGCACCAATCGTGCCTACCGTCCCTGTCCTATGGTTTCTTTTTATTTTTCCTCTAAGTATCCATCTCACGTATTCAAAATTATGTTTATTCTTATATCTGTATCTTGTAAGCGATTGACAAATAAAATAAATAAAATAAATAAATAAACAGAGTCAGAAAGTGCATTCCAGGCATTGATCACTCTGTTGCTGAAGTTGTACTTTCTGCAATCAAGTTTGGAGTAGTTAACATTGAGTTTGTCCTTCACTTTAATACATCTTTCACTATTAGTGACTTTATGGACCAATCATGTAATTTTCATGCCGACAATATTGAAGTGGTTTCTGTTTTCTAAGGTTTGTCCAATATTTGGAAAAACTACCTCCAAAATTTATGATGTGCGGATTATATGACACCACACACACAAAAAAAATCAAATGAAAGTTATTTATGGAGCACAGTTCAAGGTTCGTTGTCCTATTTCACAGACAGTAAAAATGATAAACTATTTTTGATAACCCTTAGTCACACTTAGAGTGTGGGCTGGTACAATATTTATTTAAATATATAGGAGCAAATTCCAGATGAATAAAATTATTTCAAATCAACAAAGTTTCTCATAGGACAACGGAGTCAAAAAACGTCCATGCTTTATACAAGACAAAATATTGTGATTTGGCCAAGTTATTTAGTACTGATAGCTTCTTTAGATAATAAGTAGGTTGGACTTCAGTTGCTTGGTTTTTTTTTCAGATTCCTCCATTCCAGGCCTCCTTGGTGCAGGTCCTTGGCAGAGTATGTGGAGCAGCTGCGGATCCTCTTGCAGGGTTCTTCATTAATCGGAGCAAAACAACCAGATTTGGGCAACTCATGCCATGGTAAGCAAAGCTGATATATCCTCTTTTTTGTTGAAGGCTTAGAAGGTTTTTTTTTTTTTAAATGCGTTCATTCACTTGCATGGTCTCCAAACCAGGTACATGTTTTTGAATTTATTTGGCCTGGTTCATACACCACGCTAAAACTACATTGGCTGCTTCATCTAAAACCCTTACAAATAAATCATGATTTAGAAATCACTATGACGCTTTGAGCAACATGTAAGCTAAAATCAAATGAATCCGATTTTAGTCTGCAGGTAAATGTGTATAAATTAATTTGCTGGTTTTTAAAGTTTCAATTTTAAATCATTTGTTAGTATTCAAAACATGTTGAGTTGTATGCAAAACAGTTATAGAGGCATCAGATTAGGAAGTCTGAAGCTATGATAGATAAAGGAATAGTTTTTTTCCCCCTTAAATTCCAATTCAAAAATATAAATTAGAAATCTAATCCAAAAATTTCTTTAATCATTTATAAAAGGGAAAATAGATGACAAATCTTTCCAGACCTTATTTCTCAAGAAACTGTATATTTCTTAGATTATTTGATTGATTCATTGATTGATTGATTATGTGCTATCAGGTTGATCTAAACTCCTAGCAATCCCATATTTTTCTCCCTGAAAATCAATTCCTTATTTGGTCTTCCAATGGTGCATCCATCACCACTATAATCAAGGCCATCCACATTGCTGCTTATCTTCATCTTCTCTTTTCTACTATTTTTCCCAGCATTACAGTCTTCTCTGCAGAGCTAGATCATCCAAAGTAGGGTAATTTGAATTTGGTGAGAACTTTGGATTTGGATAAACCTATTTGTTTATTTTCTAGATTGTCCAGAATATTCTCTGAAGTTTTCTCCAATAGGAGAGTTCAAAAACAACAATATTTTCCTTCTGTGCTTCTTCAAAGTCTAGCTTTCATTTCTTCGGTGTCACTGGGAACATTACTGCTTGCCCTCCTCTGCTCTTTGTGGATGTAGTCATATCAGAGGGTCTGAATATCTTTTTGAAGGCCTTTAATGATGGCTGCACCAAATGTTTGGTGTATTTCGGGACTGCTCCTTTCTTTACTCTGAATGGTTGATCCTAAAAGGCAGAAACTGTCCAACCTTTCAGTACCTTCACTGTAACTTTTAAGACTGCTTGTTGTAGCTCACACAATTAACAAGATGTTCTGGGATTCCCATTTTTCCAAGCATATTCTATCATTTAACATTATTGATTCAATCCAAGGCCTTTCTATAATCAATGAAGCACATAGTAGCTTTTTTGGCTTTCTTAGCCATCTAGATGCATCAGAAATAATGTTTTGTGTTCCTCAGCCTTTCCTAAAGCCAGACTCAATATCTGACATCTCTTTGTAATAAAGTCTGTGTCAAACTAAGCACTATTTTACTATCATGTGAAATTAAAGACAATGCATGATAGTTTGTTTTTTCTCTCTCTTTCTCATATTGAAATGTAGATTGACTTCTTCCAATCAGTTGGTCACATTGTCGAGTAGCATAGCTTGCTTGGAAACTTTACTACTGCTTCTTCTGTTGCATGCCATATTTCTGAATAGAATGGAATGAAAAAAGAATGGAATAAGAATGGAGTAGAACAGAGCAGAACAGAATAGAATATTCTTTATTGGCCAAGTGTGATTGGACATACAGGGAATTTTCCTCTTTTATTTATTTTCAGATACGCACTTTCATTTTCTATTATTCATTATAATTTTTTCATTGATTAGTTTATGTATTTGTGTTCATATTCCAATCTCCTAGTATGGATGAAAGTGGACTCCTTTCCTCTTAACCTCTGTATGTTTGTAGTTTAGGCTAAGATAAAGGATCTCATAACGAATGAACTAATGATAAACATTGTTCTTTCAAAAAGAAACCAACTCACAATATTTGTTGTTCTATTGCTGTTTCTATAAGACTCTGTATTCTGCAAATGA
Organism: Hydrophis major; assembly: GCA_033807585.1. Classification (NCBI taxonomy): domain Eukaryota; kingdom Metazoa; phylum Chordata; class Lepidosauria; order Squamata; family Elapidae; genus Hydrophis; species Hydrophis major. Next base: position 247,330,517 of record CM066328.1, on the reverse strand, counting down.
TAATCTACACTGGAAAGAGGAAAAGTGTGCCACACAGCTAGACATTAGCATTATCATGGTTGACTGTTGTCTTATCAACGTTCTGCAGTGTAGAGTAGATTAATCTCTTGTACATTTCCTTTTTTCCTCAGGAGAAACTGTATTAAATGATGACTTTACAAATGTTTTTCTTTCAAACAGATTGTTGTCCTCTAGACAATTAAAATTTAAAAAGAAATTATTTTGTAATAGCCTTAGTGGGCGGCATTACATAGCTGACCTTGGTTGATCATAAAGATTTGATCCAAAGATTGACCTTCTGACAATCAAAGTCAATGCAGAAGCCAGATTCACCTAACAGACAGGTTTCTAACTGATCAACTGCAGTGATTCATTTAACATCCGTGGCAAAAAAAAGTCGTAAAATGGGGCATAACTCATTTAACCAATGTCTCACTTAACAACATAAATTTTGGATTCAATTGTGATCATAAATCGAGGACTATCTATACTTAACAACCCATCACTTAACAACTCCTCACAACCCTTGACAGAGCCCTGGTGAAGTTGCCTTCTTCTCCACCTCCTCAGATGACCCATGGAAATATCTGTCACTTTGCCGAGGGACTATGAAACAGTGAGTTGCAAACCACAAGGAAAATGTACCTCCCCATTCTGGAGAGTCTCCAAGGCCCACTGTCCCTCCAATAAAGAAGAGAGCTTATCCATTAACTGTTGGTACATCTCTGCCCACCCTACCACACTAACAGTTATCTAAGTTGTTCCCTTGTCTTTCCCTTGCCACCCACAGCTATTAAGAGATCTCAGTTTTCAGCCTTGGTACCAAAGCAGTCAATCATGGGCAGCTGTTGGGCCTTGCCACCAGCTGAGTGAATATATTGGCCAGAGGGAGATGGGAAAAAAAAGTAGAGATAAGGGCCTCCCACTTCCCAGTACACAACCTATGGGTTTTGGGAAAGCATAGGCTGAAATTATGATCCATCACTGTGTCCAATTGTAGCAACACTGCAGTGGCTCCAACTTTGCAAATACAACTTGGTGTGAAAATCCTTGAAATTTCAATTACAGAGAAGTAATGGATCCTGAATCTTGGATGTGTTCTTTAAATTATTTGAAATACCTTGAATCAAAAAATGTTGCCCTCTAGTGTACCATTTTGACCAATTGAAGGTTACAAATAGACCAACAGAAGAGTTTTAGTAATACATAGATGGTTTCATGAAAATGTCTTCTTATGTGATGGGACTTTATATGTGTATTTCATTTCATTTGGCAAACATTCTTTCCATCCATCCAAACGTTTGGGAATGTATGGAAGGCAGAATGTTAATGTGCACAGAAGATCAATTCTTTTCCCCATTGTGCTATATTTGTCCATGACAAGTGCTGTTGTGGCAGATTAATTCTTTATATAAGCATCAAAAGATTAATTAATGCAACAGTCTAGAAGCAGACAGTTTTGCTTGATAAAGAATCAAACATGTGGAGATAATATAAGCTTATCTAGAAGTATACCACTCAGAAGGCTGACTTGCACGTCTACTCTGAAGAAGACAAACCTCCTGAGCCAAATAATTTTATCATTTTGGGTCTCAAATTGGAAAGACATAAAAGTAGGAGGAACCCCATAACCATTCTGGTATTCCCCTAACATAATCTCTACGCACAGTTGTCCTTTCGAAGTACTTCCTCATTCAGTAACTGCAGTTGGAACTTGTTAAGTACTTGGACATGGGTCGAAGTAAATGGAGACAGGCTCTGAATAGTGAACTTTCAGCTCTTTATTGCATAGTGACTTCTCGGTACAACAACAGTGAACTCTGCCTTATATAGGCAACCCTTGTAAGAATTGTCCAATAGCGAGCTATGAACGCTAGCTCTTTTAACCAATAAGAATCCTCTGTTAAGGGCCAATCGGATTACTCAGAACTAACCAATCTGATCTGGCCGCCTAACAGCCAATCAGAAGTGCAGGGCCAGAACCCTGCACTTTACCTCAAGCTCATACTTTATTAACTATGGTACATACACAACAGAACTGTCAACTCAGTTGTTAAGCAACACAATCGCTAAGTGAAATTGTGAATGTACTTATGAACTTATTTCAGCCTTCCTTTGCTTTGCAGACCTGTGAAGGTGGTAAATGCAAGGATTGGTTACAAAATTAATTATTATCACCATCGTAACTGTGAACAGTCTTTAAATAAGACAATTGCTAAATGAGGTCTATCTGTAAAGTTTATTCAGTTTTGAGGGACTCTTTCAACTTTGTGTGGTAGTTTTTTTTAACTCTGAATTATAAGAATTGTGTTAACTTATACATTGTGGCTATTTCACTACAGGCCTTCATAAGCAGGTTCCAAAATGTTCCACCTTAAGAACAGGATAGAAACATCAAATATGCTGAACTAAGTTTTTCATGAACTCTGTCTTTTTCTTTTCTTTTGTTCTTCATTATTTGTGATAATGTATTCTTGTCTATGTTGCATGAATTGGATGGTTAAAAATGCTCTTCTGATAATAACTATTCTGATGGGATTAATCTCTGTGTTATCTATTCTTCTCAGTTTTTGTTAATAACATCCATAGTCATCTGGTTACATTGTGTAGTAACAGTTTTACAAGAATGCTAGAGAGTTCTGTTATAACTAGAGGTCATGCTCTGGGATGTTCACCCCTCACAAACGGTAAAGCTAGAATAGACTGCCTTTTGTCCCTTAATGTTACACCAGCTTGATTGATACACAGAACTGTTTACCAGGCATGAGTTCATTTAAAGGTTGTTTAATCTGTTTTACTGATTGATCTGTTTATTTGGTATTGTTGCCATGAAAATAAATGGAGGCCACTTCAGGCCCACATCCATAAAAACTGCATGTCAGTACTGTACATTGGGCATTGGTGCACAAAATGATAACCATGTTTAAAACTAATCATGATTGTGGTTATCTGTAGTTTGCCAGTCAGCTTTCCTTTCTATGTTTGTAAACATAATTGAGTTTATGAAATTATGTATTGAACATTTGTAATGATATTTTTATAATGAAATTTAAATGAGCATTCACATTTTTTGTCTTAGCAAATGATAAAATGTAGAATCTAAGATGTACATTTAAATGTTAAATGGCTGTATTCTGCTTTCTAGGAGGAAAGAAAAGTAATTTGAAAAGCAATATTTTCAGTTTTTGTTTTGATTTGTTTTATTTCAATATTTATGAAGTATTTATTATTTTATTCCATGTGTTCTCAACTTCTGCCTAAGGGTAGATTATCTGAGTGGGGTTATTCTTTCCATTTTACTTCATGAACACTTGTTTGCTTTCACTCCAGGTTGTTGGGTTGCACACCATTCACAATTGTGTCCTATATCTTGATGTGGTACTTACCTCCCTTCATATCCAACCGAGTTCTGTGGTATCTGTCTTTTTATTGCCTTTTCCAAGCCCTGAGTACAGTAAGTTTCCTGGTTCTGAAAACCATTTTTTTTCCAAATATAGCAATCATATATTTCTGGCTATCATATCAGTGAATTGCACATTTTTCTCAGATAAAATGGTTTGCCTGTTCAGTCATAGCGTTCCAAAAGGGAAGTACCATGTATCTTTGGGATTATTGTATTAATTGAGCCATTCAAAGAGATTTAACAAAAGTAGCTAGTAGAAGATACTGTTCATTGTATTTTTAATTATCATACTTCCATTTCTCTGGAATAAGGTTTTCTACTCTAGCAGGGGATTGTACTGAAAGACCTCCAAGGTCTCTTCCAACTCTATTATAGCATGTCAGCAGGGGTGGGATTCAAATTTTTTAACAACCAGTTCTGTGGGCGTGGCTTAGTTGGTGGACATGGCTTGGTGGTCATGTTACTGGCTGGGCGTGGCCAACTCAATATCACTCACATCGAGGCACATATCTCCTCGCCTGGCCTCTCATGACTGTGGGGATGCTGCAACAGTCGTAAGTGTGAAAAATAGTCATATGTCACTTTTTTCAGTGCCATTGTAACTTTGAATGGTCACTCCACACAAGCAAAGTACCAGCAAAGGAGGAGAAAAAAAACTCCAGAGAAGTTCCTGAGACAGGAAGTCTAGTCCTGCCAAGAATGTAATAAGGGTTAACGGAGAGGCAATTTCTGTAAGCAACACCAGAATGTTTCCTTCCTGCCTTCCTTACAGGATTAGGCCAGTAATTTCTTCTAACAACCAGTTCTCCGAACTGCTTAGAAAGTTAACAACCGGTTCTAGCGAATAGGTAGAATCCCACCCCTGGTAGAATCCCACCCCTGCATGTTAGCCTTTGGTCTGTGTTGACCAACTGGTTGAATAGAAAAAGAATCATGCTCCCAGAATGCCAATGCTTTATTATGAAGATGAAAAGATGTTTTTTGTTTTGTTTGGAATTTCCATCCAATGATTGTTTGATTCTGTTGGTTGACATATTTTAAGGTTATGGTTGAAGCGTGACTGTCATCAATATGTAGAATAGCTTAAGATTTAAATGTAGGATTTAAATAGGATGTAAGATTTAAATAGATTGGGACGAAGCTATGAGTGGAGGGGAAGTCAGGTTGATTATGCAGATATGTTATACGTGCGATAGATGATCAATTAAAATTTGGCGTGTGTTTTAAAAAAACATTGCATTTGTTGAGACCTTCAGAGAGAGACTGAAGCCTTTTGAAGTATGCTTTCATACTTCAACCATCTCAGTTATGCTGTAAAAAATTTGTTTTTCCAAATTGATCATTCCAGATGATCATTTGTTGGGATCTGTGGTGATGCCATTGGGGTACATTATTGTACTATAATGTTGTAATCCTGTAAAAGTAAAGATTACATGGCACTATTGTGATGGTATATCACAATTCACTGGAAAAATTGTATTATAACACCATAATACTATCATGCTGATTTTTATTTATTTTATATTTTAGATTTGTGTGCTGCCTGTAAACCTGATGAAAAAAGGGGATTTTTTAAATGAATAATAACACAATTTTATGTTACGAAATAGTGTCTTATTAACAATTTTCCAATACCTCCATGTTATGAGTAGCAAAAGTTAATGCAAATCATCACCATGCATATTGAAAATGAAAATGCCATAATTATTTATTTTTTTAAACTATTTGTGATAGAGCTGCTAAGTATTTTTGCTATAGCTGTACCAGGTGCCATTTTCTGCTCTCACCATGTTTCTGAGCACAAATCAAGCAGATCGCGATTCAGCAACTGCCTACCGTGAGTTTCAAAGCCACCTTTTAATTTGGGGAGGGTGGGGAAGACATTGGGTAGGATGGGTATTCAGTTGTGGTCTCCATCTTAGGACGGGGCTACAACTTTCTTGGAAAGTTTTTAAAGGATGAAGACTGTTCATCTTTTATTTTCAACTGTGTTCAGTTTATTCTAAAGATTATGCAATTTGCTCCTTGGGTTTTCCGCCTCAAAACAGAAATATTCTGAAACAGGTTCTGAAACTTAACAAGGTCATTCTGTGGGACATAGAAAGAAGCCAATAGAGCTACCCCATCACTTTATATGAACCTAATGGCTGGTCAAATGACCATCCTGATGAGATTTTATACATTGTTAAATCCCTTTGATGACATTAAGACAATATTGCTAATAAAATGAGAAAATGAGAGAGAGAATGTGACTAATTTGACATTAAGCCTTGGTGGCGCAGTGACTAGAGTGCAGTATTGCAGGCTACATTAAGCTTTGGTGGCGCAGTGACTAGAGTGCAGTACTGCAGGCTACCTTAAGCCTTGGTGGCGCAGTGACTAGAGTGCAGTACTGCAGGCTACTTCTAATGACTGCCAGCTGCCTGCAATATGGCAGTTTGAATCTCACCAGGCTCAAGGTTGGCTCAACCTTCCATCCTTCCAAGGTCAGTAACAGGAGTGGGATTCAATTTTTTTAACAACCGGTTCTATGGGTGTGGCTTAGTTGGTGGGTGTGGCTTGGTGGTCATGTGACTGGCTGGGCGTGGCCAACTCAATATCACTCACATCAAGACACGCATCTCCTCGCCTGGCCTCTCGTGACTGTGGGGATGCTGCAACAGTCGTAAGTGTGAAAAATAGTCATATGTCACTTTCTTCAGTGCCATTGTAACTTTGAATGGTCACTCCACACAAGCAAAGTACCAGCAAAGGAGGGGGAAAAACTCCAGAGATGTTCCTGAGACAGGAAGTCTAGTCCTGCCAAGAATGTAACAAGGGTTAGCGGAGAGGCAGTTTCTGTAAGCAACACCAGAATGTTTCCTTCCTTACAGGATTAGGCCAGTAATTTCTTCTAACAACCTGTTCTCTGAACTGCTTAGAATGTTAACAACCGGTTCTAGCAAATAGGTGCTAACTGGTAGAATCCCACCCCTGGTTAGTAACATGAGGATCCAGATTGTTAGGCAATATGCTGACTCTGTAAACCACTTAGAGAAGGCTGTAAAGCACTATGAACTGGTATATAAATCTAAGTGCTGTTGCTATTTTTTTTTTTTTAGAATTCAGGTTAACATAGGTAAAAATGGCAAGAGAGGAAATATCTTTTGAACTCACTACAAAGTGCACTGTGTTGTAGGTCTGTTTTTTCATTTTCTTAGGGAGGAAATCATCATTCCACATTCACCCACAGTCCCTCATGCTGCTTCATATATTAGCATGTTCTTGAGCAAGTTTTTGTAAACCAAAACAATTCAGGTGTTCCTTTACATATAATGGCAAGCTAAACACCGGAACAACCTTTCAGTTTCCCCTTACTTCCTTTGGAAATTCTGAACTTATTGCCCACTATATGGTTGGAGTAAGTGGAAAGCACTATGTGACTCATTCCAGTTCTGATCTGAAGGGCAAGTGCAGGCAAAAGTTGAACAATTCAAGCACAGAGACAAACTGCAGTTTCTGTTCACCTAGAGAAACCTAGAAAGAAATGGAGCAGAGAAAAGGAAATGTGTGGGCCTGAGGCTCAGTGAGATAGAGACAGTTTATGACATGTCAATTTCCATTTATTCTCTGGGGTCTGTGCATTATGCTGGAAGAGATAGCTTTGTAATAAACCATTGGTCTTTAAGTAATCCCACTTTTTTATTTCCTTGCCCATATTATTTCCTGAATTTCTGACTGCATGTTACAATGGCCCCTTCCTCTTGTTGTAGTTCTGTTTGATATTCATTGCAATATACAGATAAACCACTGTTTTACTATTGAAGGCTGTCTAGAGGGATGCGTATGTCAGAATCTGCAAGGTGTGCTGCTTTTATAAAAATGATGGAGTTTTGCTCCTGAAGCTTCACCCAACCATCCTGCAGATTTTGAATGCCCTGTGAAGAATGTTCCGGACAAGCAGGCTTGAAAGCCTGCACTTCGGATTGGTCCGCTAACAGCGGGTTGTGATTGGTCGCTCCAGGCTGATCCGATTGGCTAGTAAACAGGCTGCCGCGATTGGGCAAGCCAAGCGCGGCAAGCTCAAATTGTTGTCATTGGCCGCTTAGCTGCAGCCAGCTCTATAAAAAGGGCTGCTGCGGTTAGGATATTTTGCTCAGATCAGAAGTCACTAATAAAGAGCTGTTGTTGCTATCTGAGTCTCGTCTCCGTTATTGGACCCATCCTTCCAGACTTAACACTGGCGACGAGGATGGGATCCAGAGACAGCAGAGCTGACTGAACACTCGCAGATTGACTGAGCACGTGGCTGACAACGCGCAGACACCGGCAGAATGGCCAGCAGCGTTATACCACCCACCCCATTCGATCCAGCCAGCGAGGACTGGGACTCATATATGGACAGGTTTCAGATGTTCCTAGAGTCCAACAATCTGAAGGATGCCACTCCCAGCAAAAAACGAGCAGTCTTCCTGACACATTGCGGACCCGCCGTCTTTAAGATGGCCAAAGTACTTGCAAAACCGGCTGAAGTCGAATCAATGGACTGGGATACCCTTGCTCCCATCCTTCGAAACCATTACGCACCAGCAGTACCGACTCTCATCCGCAGACACGAATTTTACCAAAGGGATCAACGCGAAGGTGAGAGCATCGGGGATTTTGTGGCTGACCTAAGGAACTTAGGCGAATTGTGTGGTTTCGCTAATCTAGAAGAGGCCATGTGGGATGAGTCGTCCTTGGCCTAAGAGACCCAACGGTCCAAAGCAAGATCATGGCCAAAGGAGACATCTCCCTCGCAGATTCAATAGCCGATGCCACTGCAACTGAAGCCACTCGTAAATCAGCAGCACAAATGAGCCGGGCCAATGGGGCCAACCGCCAACCCACTAACAATACAGCAACACCATCAGAGAAACGTCAGCCACCCATCATGAAGACATCGAATCCTCATCGGATAGTGAAGAGGAAGAAGTCCACAGACTCCGGTCAGATCATGAACAACGAGACCAGTGGGGTCGTAAATTGAATTTCCAATGCGCCGGATGCAGGGGAAACCACCCACGATCTGAATGCAGATTCGTAGACGCCATCTGTCGTTTTTGCGAAAGACGAGGGCATATTGCTAAGGTATGCCGGAACAAAAGAGGTTCCAGCCCCAGATGGAAAGAAAACAATTCCAGACAAACTGAGGGCAACCCCACCACAAATCGGGACCGCCCAAACAACCAATGGGACCAGTACAACAGACCGCGGAAGTTTACCAGCGCAGCCAGACGAGAAGAAGCATATCAGACTATCACCATCGGCCATGCTTCATCCTTGGACACCAAAAAAATCCGTGTAGAGGTCACCATTGAAAATCAACCTTGCATCATGGAAGTGGACTCCGGGTCTTCTCTATACATGATCTCCTGGAAAACCCTAAAACAGCTGATTCCCCACATCCGCCGCCGAGACCTCTGCATCCAGAGACTCATATTAAAGGACTACTAGGGCAACCGGATTCCGGTCACTGGCACCAGTCATTTCCAGGTCTCCTTCAAGGACCACACCACATTACCAACGCTCACTATCATTGACAGAGACCGACCCAGCCTACTGGGTCTACAGTGGTTCGCACCATTAGGAATCAGAATGGCAGGCATCAACCAAATTAAAAGACTGGGAAGCGGCCCTTGTCCAGGACTTCCAAGAAGTCTTCAGTGAAAATCTAGGCAAGTACAAGGGGTCCCCTATCTCTTTTAATCTCTGCCCTGACATCGCGCCCATTCGCCTAAAACCACGCCGAGTCCCTTTTGCTCTCAAATCCAAAATTGACGAGCAACTGGACAAACTAATTGCACAAGGCGTGTTAGAACCCATTGATCACGCCTGATGGGAGACCCCAATCGTGACCCCCATAAAACCTGATGGGTCTTTGAGAATTTGTGGAGATTACAAGGCCACCCTCAACCACGCATTACAGCAGAGCGCCTGTCCGGTACCAGTGGTCCAGCATCTCCTTCACTCACTTGGGGGCGGCAGAATATTCGCAAAGCTTGACCTGGCCCAAGCTTATCAACAGTTGCCAGTAGATGCTGAAACCGCTGAAGCCCAAACCATAGTTACACACCGGGGCGCATTCAAATGTAACAGGCTCCAGTTTGGCGTAAGCGTAGCACCAGGCATTTTCCAAAGTCTGATGGAGAGGCTGTTGCAGGGCATTAAAGGGGTCGTGCCCTACTTTGATGACATGTTAATAGCTGCCCCAACAAAGAGTCAGTTAAAGAAACGACTAAGAACAATCCTACAAAAGTTCCAAGATGCTGGCCTCAAAGTAAAAAAGAAAAAGTGCCAGTTATGCACTGAAAGGGTTGAATTTCTTGGTTACCTGCTTGACAAACAAGGAATTCACCCTACGGAAAAGAAATTGGCAGCCATCAAAAATGCCCCAAGACCAAAAAACAAAACAGACCTTCAAGTCTTCCTGGGACTCATTAACTTTTATAACATTTTCCTACCCCAGAAGGCGACCGTCGCTGAACCCCTTCATAGACTCCTCAATAAAAAGGCTTCCAGGTTTTGGGGACAACGGGAGGAACATGCCTTTCAACAAGTAAAGGACCTTTTAACTTCGGATGCAGCGCTCATCCAATATAATGAAACACTTTCACTAACTGTGACTTGTGATGCCTCACTGTTTGGGGTAGGACCCATCCTGAGCCATGTTCTACCCAATGGCACGGAGGCACCTAGTGCATTCTTTTCAAGAACTTTGTCAAAAACAGGAAGGAACTATAGTCACCTAGACAAGGAGGCCCTCGCCATAGTATCTGCAATCAAAAGATTCCACGAGTATGTGTATGGGAGATTATTTTCCATCATCACAGATCATAAACCATTACTCGGCATCCTGGCAGGCAACAAACCTACTCCACATATTCTATCCCCTAGAATGATGCGATGGTCGGAGTTCCTAGCTGCCTAAGACTATCAATTGAAACATCGCCCGGGGAAAACCATTCCCCACGCAGATGCTTTGAGCCGCTCACCATTACCAGAACACCAAGATGACCCAGCTCCCTTACTACCAATACTACAAATTGAGACGCTTCCCTCATCTCCACTAACAGCACAAGACATCGCACTAGAAACCAAAAAAGACTAATTCTTGGCACGAGTTCTTGGCTGGGTGGGAGAGGGGATGGCCAGAAATCGAACCCAATGAAACCTTCATACCATTTAAAAATAGACAAACAGAACTTTTCTCACAAAGAGGGTGCGTGTTATGGAGAGACTGAGTGGTCATACCAGCAAAACTACAAAAAAATGTTCTACAATTACTGCACGATGGGCACCCGGGCATTGTACGGATGAAAGCGCTGGCAAGGAGCTACGCCTGGTGGCCAGGTATGGACAAACAAATTGAAACCTGGGTTGCCACCTGTAGCAGATGCCAAGAGACGCACTCGGCCCCACTAAAAGCTCCACCAGCCAAATGGGAAACGCCCAGAGGCCCCTGGTCGCGAATCCATATCGATTTCGCAGGACCTACAAAAGGGCATACTTTCCTAATAACAGTAGACACATACTCTAACTGGCTCGAGGTTAACAAAATGAAGACTACCACCACAGATGCAGTCATCAAGGAATTAAACAGACTTTTTGCAACGCACGACTTACCAGATGTCCTGGTATCCGTCAATGGCCCTCAATTTACCGCCTTAGCCTTTGAACAATACTTAGCAGATCGTGGCATACGACACGCAATGACATCACCAGCTCATCCGGCAGCAAATGGTAGAGCTGAACAAATGGTTCAGTTCACAAAAAAGCTCTACAAATATGGAACAAGGCAACATCCACAATAAAGTCACCCGGATGCTCCTGCTCCAGCACATCACACCAAACAGTATGACCAACAAAAGCCCAGCTGAACTTCTGATGGCCAGAAAACTCAGATCGCCCCTAGACCACCCAAACCCTGCGTACACCCCGGAAAAGCCTCTGGGCTCCAGCAGTAAACACCGCACCTTTAAGGTAGGAGACCCCGTATTCACAAAAAACTTTTCAGGAGACCCATTGTGGATCCCTGCCAAAATAACTCAGATTACAGGCCCCCGTTCCTACCACCTAGAAACCACAGATGGGAGAGTGTGGAAACGCCACATCGACCAACTACGATCAAGGCTGCCCACATCTCCCATCAATGACCCCAACCATGAAACCAGAGGGGGAATGGGAACCGGGGATTCTGGAATAGAACCAACATCTGGCCTAGAGGAACAAACCCCACGATCACCATATCAAAGCCAACAATACTCACCAGCTGATGTAGAGCCATGGCAATCAAGCGTCTCACCTAATAACAGCAGCCGAGCAGGTTCAGCGAGCCCGGAGAGCCCAAGCAATAGCAATGAAGGAGGCATTTCAATCATCCCAAGGTCACCAGAAGGGAGTCACAGCTATGGAACTGGATCCCAACAATCCCAACGAACAGCCCATCGGAACCTGGGACCAGGCACAGACCTTTTGAACTGCAAAAGTCAGGTAGACAGGTGCGAAGACCTGCCTACCTGCGAGACTTTATAACCCCACCCCTTAGATGGAACCTAGAGGGGAGGGGTGTTTCGGACAAGCAGGCTTGAAAGCCTGCACTTCGGATTGGTCCGTTAACAGCGGGTCGTGATTGGTCGCTCCAGGCTGATCTGATTGGCTAGTAAACAGGCTGCTGCGATTGGGCAAGCCAAGCGCAGCAAGCTCAAATCGTTGTCATTGGCCGCTTAGCCGCAGCCAGCTCTATAAAAAGGGCTGCTGCGGCTAGGATATTTCGCTCAGATCAGAAGTCACTAATAAAGAGCTGTTGTTTCTATCTGAGTCTCGTCTCCGTTCTTGGATCCATCTTTCCAGACTTAACAGAGAACTTAATAGGCTTAATAATAGGCTTATTAGCAGTAATTGTGAGAAGGATCTTGGAGTCTTAGTGGACAACCAGCTAAATATGAGCCAGCAGTGTGCAGCAGCAGCCCAAAAAGCTAATGCAATCCTAAATTGCATTAACAGAGGGATACAATCGCCACACTATAAAAAAGATGTTGAGACTCTAGAAAAAGTGCAGAGAAGAACAACCAGGATGATTAGGGGACTGGAGACTAAAACATACGAAGAACGGTTGCAGGAACTGGACATGGCTGGTCTAGTGAAGAGAAGGACCAGGGGAGACATGATAGCAGTCTTCCAATATTTGAGTGGCTGACACAGGGAGGAGGGGGATCAATCTATTTTCGAAAGCACCCAAAGGCCAGACAAGGAATAATGGATGGAAACTGAACAAGGAGAGATTTAACCTGGAAATAAGGAGAAACTTTCTGACAGTGAGAACAATCAACCAATGGAACAGCTTGCCCTCGGAAGTTGTGGGAGCGCCATTACTTGAGACTTTCAAGAAGAGATTGGACTCCCATCTGTCAGAAATGGTGTAGGGTCTCCCACCTGGGTGGGGGGTTGAACTAGATAACCTACAAGGTCCCTTCCAACTCTGATTCTCTGTTAAAAGAACACTACCTGTGCCTGTGGTTCAGCATTCATTAAACAACCCAGATTTGTAGATGCGGTTTGTTTTCTTCCCATAGGCATGGTATTTGAAGTTCTTGGAACACTGATTGGAGCTGCGCTACATGGTCAAATAGTTGCCGGTGCTCATACTTCTAGTCGCTGTATCCAGAATGAAACTATTGGGCTGCAACAAAACAGCTCTGAAGTCCTAGATGTGTCTTATGGAGTAAGTCAAGAACATTTCGTAATGTTTTTACAGTGCTAATGGCAGCGTTCCAGAGAACCTCCATTCCAATCAGTAACTCCAAGACAGGCATCCTCTCAAAAGTACCTTTATTAGAATAGCACCTGACACATCTGTGAAATCTCAAAACTAAAAGTTTCCCAGACTTCCCACAATGTCCCAAACTACAAGCCATCCCCTTTTCCCTCATCATCACATCACATGAACCAATCCCAAAGTAAGTCCCTTTTTGTTCCTGCGCCATACTCTATGACCTTGAACTAACAGAAGAATTCTATTTTGTCTACTAAGAGCTACTCAATTAAAATCACCCCCCTCCCACTTTCTTAAGCTATGTGGCAGTGTTGAATAAGGTTTCCAAAGCTAACAGCTACATTACACTGGAATGTGGAGGACACATTTAATGGAATAGATTCAGATCTTAAAAAACTTTTTTGCAAAGCAAGTCACATTTGAATTTAGTGGAATTTACCAAGAAATGTTTCTGATGAGGACCCAGATTGCTGGGGGCACTATGCTGATTCTGTAAAGCACTGTAAAGAGGTATGTAAGTCTTAAGTGCTATTGCTATTTCAAATGCAACTGGTTTGGCTCTTCTATTCACATTCCAATATATAGTTATGTTGTAAATTATAATTTAGGTATTTAAACTTTATCTTTGACAGATTGAGTTCAGCAGGGATTGCATCTAGTCCAGTAGATTTTCAGAAGACGGAGGAAGGTACTGCTTTAAGAATAAGGTCATGCAGGCAACTGAAGAGAGATTTCCTCTGATAAGACTGACAGTTCTTCATCTCTGCCCTCTACCAACAAGCTAATTACTTTACTTACAGAGTTGCTTGTCATTAGAGCTCTATTTTGTTTAGGCCATTGTTTGTTTGTTTATCGTTTATTTCTTGCTTATGTCATTTGATTGAAATCTCCTATCTTTAAAGAAAAAAATCTACATGATTGCAGCTGGACTGATAGGAGGCATTTACCTTGTTGGCGTTCTTTCCCTATTCTTTGGAGTGAAAGAAAAAGTTGGTGAGCGCATTGACAGCTTATTAAAATTTCTGGCTGTCTATCTTCTTCATTTAATCTACCATCTCATATAAACAACCTTGTATATATTCCACCCATTATAGATCCATACACCTTCATGCCAGAGAAAAAAGTTCCTTTCTTTAAAGGACAAAAGCATGCCATGAAGCATCAACCATATTTGATATTTACAGCAGCATTTCTACTGATTTTAACAGCAGTTCAGGTAATTCTTATTTTCCTAGCATCTGCATCATTGGTTTCTTATAAATTGCATTGAAAAAAATCTATGCAGTTACAGCATAAGAACTTGCTCATATATACTGTATGTGATCTTATTTTCCCTAAAGAGCACTCCTATTTTCCCTAAAAATCAGCCTAATATCTTCTGGGGGGCATTCAGAGATTTTACTGATTTTGGCTATTGGCATTTTTATTACTTAATTATTAAATGTATAGATTTTTAAGTTGAAAGTCAGTGGGCATGATCCACTGATGTCACTGTTACAGGTTTGCTAACCTCCTTCCTGGGTTCATATCAAAAGAAAAGATACAATTTATGGCATGCCCAGAGATTTTTAATATGCTTTTATATAAAAGCATACCATATTATTCATAAGAATGATATGTAGTCATTTTTAAAGGATTAAAAAGTCAATTATTATGTAATCATATCAAGAAATGTATGAATTGTAAATGGAGAACATTATTAGCATAATCATATTTATCCATCCTTCTTCACATTTGAATCATGGCTACCCTCATAATATAGTTCTCTTTTCTTTTAATGATAATTTATTAAATGTATATGCCATCCAACTACTAGCACTCTTTTCTTTTCTCTTGTGCTAGATTGAACAAGGAAATTTCGTTCTCTTTTGTACTTATGCAGCGGATCTTCGCAGTCACTTTCAGAATTTAGTGCTTATTATCTTGGTAAGTGTGCAGACAAAGCTAAGCTTTTTGTAAGGTATGTCTCTTATCATATTTCTATGGTCCATACCTATGTGAAAATCAAGCTTTCATGGCAGAATATAATTAAAGGAAAAATATTGGTTTGGACTGGACTGTTATCTGTCAGAAATGGTGTAGGGTTTAATCTGGTTGCCTTTTTAAACTCATGGTTATCTCTTTAGGCCGGGGTCCTCAAACTTGGCAACTTTAAAATTTGTGGACTTCAACTCCCAGAATTCCTCAGCCAGTATAGCTGTCTGAGGAATTCTGGGAGTTGAAGCCCACAAGTCCTAAAGTTGCCAAGTTTGGAGACCTCTGCTTTAGGCTGACTCCAAGTTTCTGCCCTTGTTGTGATGTGTAGTGTTGTGTCCATGAAATGATGCCAGGAGTCGGTGACTTAGTGCAAAGCTCTTTATTGATCTGCTGGAACCGAACTGGCGAAAGGAAAAAAAGCCCACGGCTTTTATTCCTTTCGCTGCCGCGGCCGCGGCCAATGGCATCGTTTTGAATCTCCCGCGGTCTGAATGGACCAATCGCGGGAGATTCTTAGCGAGCCAATCGGCGCGGCTCGCCTGACCAATCGGAGAGCCCCGCGCTTTGGCCAATCAAAGCGTGGGGATCTCGAGTATGTTAATGAAGGACAGAACACCCCTCCCCTCTTGGTTCAGTCCTTACGTTGCGTAGTCACGTAGGTAGGCGGGGCTCCGTCTGGTCCTACTTGACCTGCGCAACTCAGTTGTAGGCTGGATCCCGGCCGGTTCGGTCGGGATCTCCGTTGCTCCTGCTGCTGTTGTGGGAACCGGCTGGTCGATCGGGCCGGTCCTTTCTCCGTAGCTCCCTCCTGGGCCTTCCGGGTTGGTTGAGCTACGGGTTTCGCCGCTCCCGCTCAGTCTTTCCGGGTCGGTCGAGCTGGCTTGGCTGTTCCTTTCTGGCGTGGGGTCGTGATGGCTGCGTTCCGGTGAGTATTGCTGGTTTATTTTTCTTTGGATTCGGTCCCCTGGGTATTCCCTCCCCCCTTGGCTTGCGTTACGGGGGTTGGGTTCGTTTGTTTGTGCGTCGGCGGTTTGTTGGTTTGCGGTTCTCGACCTAAGTTGGTCGATGTGGCGTTTCCACGCTCGTCCGTCTGCTGTTTGTAGCCGGTACGAGTGTGGGCCTGTTGCTTGGGTGATGACGGCTGGGATCCATAGAGGGTCTCCCGTCAGGTTTTTTGCATATACGGGGTCCCCGGGTGCGAAAGTTCGGTGTTTGGTGCTTGAGTCTGGGGGCCTCTCCGGGCTATACGTAGGGTGTAACCTGTCGAGTGGGGACCTTAGCTTTCTACCCATTAGTAGTTCGGCTGGGCTTTTGTTGGTTGTGGTATTCGGGGTTATGTGTTGGGTGAAGAGTAGTCTGTTGATTTTCTCTTGGATCTCCCCGTGGTCTATTTTCCGGATGGTTTTTTTAGTGAATTGGACCATCCGTTCCGCCCTACCGTTCGCCGCCGGGTGCGCCGGTGCTGTCAGCGCGTGGCGGATGCCCCTTTCCGCTAGGAATTTTTCGAATTCCAGCGAGGTAAACTGGGGCCCGTTGTCGGAGACGACGACGTCTGGGAGGCCGTGTGTTGCAAAGAGTTTGCAGAGTTCTTTGGTCACGGCCTCCGTGGTTGTCGTCTTCATGTTGCTTACCTCCAGCCAGTTGGAGTAACCTTTTGTGGGCCCGGCGAAGTCTATATGGATTCTAGACCAAGGTCCCCTTAGGGTTTCCCACTCTAGGACGGGTGCTGTGGGTGGGCTGGGCCTCATTTCCTGGCATCGTTGGCACCTAGCTACCCAGGCCTCTATTTGTTTGTCCATCCCTGGCCACCAAGCGTAACTTCTGGCCAGGGCTTTAGTCCTCACGATGCCAGGGTGCCCCTCGTGCAGCATTTCCAAAACCTTCCCCTGTAGTTTTTCCGGAATGACCACCCTGTCCCCCCATAGTATGCACCCTTTTAACAACGAGAGTTCCGTTTGGCGGTTTCGGAACGTTTTGATGGACTCGTCGTTGTCCCTTTCCGGCCACCCTTTCTCCACCCAATGCAACACCTGCGCCAGACGTTTGTCTTTATTAGTCTCTCGGGCAATGTCTGACGTGGTTATGGGCAGGTTGGGTAGAGTCTCTATGCTGAGGGTGGTCGTTGTGGGTGCTGGGTTGGTGTCGGGTTCCGGTAGTGGCGAGCGGCTTAAGGCGTCTGCATGGGAGATCATCTTACCCGGTCTGTGTATGAGTTCGTAGTTGTAGGCTGCCAGGAACTCGGACCACCTTGTCATTCGGGGAGACAGAATGTTCGGGGTGGCCCGGTTCCCTGCAAGGATTCCCAGCAGCGGCTTGTGGTCCGTTATGATGGTGAAAGTCCGGCCGTAGAGGTATTCGTGGAATCGTTTTATGGCGGCAACTATAGCCAGAGCCTCTTTGTCCAGTTGGCTATAGTTCCGCTCCGGTTTGGTGAGGGTCCTTGAAAAGAACGCGATGGGTGCTTCTTTTCTGTCGGGAAGGGTATGGCTGAGGACAGCGCCGATGCCGAAGGGTGATGCGTCGCATGTGACGGCCAGAGGTAGGGTCTCGTTGAATTGTATGAGGACGGCGTCGGAGGTGAGGAGGTCCTTCGTTCTTTGGAAGGCGGCTTGCTCCCGTTTCCCCCAAGTCCAGGTCGCCGCCTTGTCCAGGAGCCTATGCAAGGGCTCCGCCGCCGTCGCCTTTTGGGGTAGGAAAACATTGTAAAAGTTCAGTAACCCCAAGAATGCCTGTAGTTCAGTCTTTGATTTAGGGGTGGGGGCTTCTTTGATGGCCTTGATTTTTTTGCTTGTGGGGTGAATGCCGTGCCAGTCTAGGAGGTAGCCCAGGAATTCTACTCGTTCCGTGCAAAGCTGGCATTTTTCCCTCTTTACTTTTAGTCCCGTCTCTTTAAATTTAGTTAGGACCTCCCTTAGTCGACCTTCTAGTTCGGCTTGGTTGGCTGCCGACACTAGGACGTCATCGAAATAAGGTACCACCCCCTTGATACCTTGCAATAGCCTCTCCATTAGGCTCTGGAATATGCCTGGTGCCACGCTGACTCCGAATTGGAGTCGGTTGCATTTGAATGCTCCCCGGTGGGTGACAATGGTCTGCGCTTCTGCCGTTTGCTCGTCGACCGGCAACTGTTGGTATGCCTGGGCGAGATCGAGCTTGGCGAAAACCTTGCCCCCTCCCAGTGAGTGCAGTAGGTGTTGCACTATTGGGACGGGGTAGGCGCTTTGTTGCAGCGCGCCATTTAGGGTGGCCTTATAGTCCCCACAGATTCTCACCGACCCATCGGGCTTGATCGGGGTGACTATGGGGGTCTCCCACCGGGCGTGGTCTATGGGCTGCAGTACCCCTTGTTTGACGAGCTTATCAATTTGCTCGTCTATTTTGGGTTTCAGTGCGAATGGCACCCGCCTTGGTTTCAGGCGTTTGGGGGGGACGTTAGGGTCTAGGTCGAACGAGATAAGGGGCCCTCGGTACTTGCCTAGGTTTCCATCGAAGACCTCTTGGAACTCCCGGGCTAGTTGCTGCTCCCAGCCGTCGTCGGTGACGTGGTTGACTCCTGTGAGGGCGATGTCGAGCGGGGCGAACCATTGCAGTCCCAGTAGGCTTGGGCGGTCGCGGTTGACGATCGTTAGGGGGAGTCGTTCGGTGCGCCCCTTATACGTTATGTTAAAGCTTTTGGTGCCGACTACCGGGATGCGGTTTCCCTGGTAGTCCTTTACAATGAGTCTCTGGTTGTCTATGTTCCTCCTTTGGAGGGTAGGCACCAACCGCTTTATCTCGTGCCATGCAATCATGGAGAGGTAGGACCCGGAGTCCACCTCCATTTTGCACGCGTGGGTTCGAATCCCACCTTCGTCGCCAGTGTTGTGTCCGCGAAATGATGCCAGGAGTCGGTGACTTAGTGCAAAGCTCTTTATTGATCTGCTGGAACCGAACTGGTGAAAGGAAAAAAAGCCCGCGGCTTTTATTCCTTTCGCCGCGGCGGCCGTGGCCAATGGCATCGCTTTGAATCTCCCGTGGTCTGAATGGACCAATCGCGGGAGATTCTTAGCAAGCCAATCGGCGCGGCTCGCCTGACCAATCGGAGAGCCCCGCGCTTTGGCCAATCAAAGCACGGGGATCTCGAGTATGTTAATGAAGGACAGAACATGTAGCTATTGATATTTATACAGTACTGCAATCTTCAAATTGTATAATTTTAATTCTCTTGGAAGCCATAAACATTTTTTCCCTTTTCTGGCATTTTTTTCCTATTGTAACATATAGGTATCAGCTACAGTGAGCGTTCCATTCTGGCAAAGATTTCTGAAGCATTTTGGCAAAAAAAAAGCAGCATGTGGAATATCAGTAAGTGGGCTATTAATAGTTATGGCTGCACAGCATTTCAGATTCCAGAAAGGTGCTTCAGAGCATACAGAGGCACTAATGGAGCACCTGTCTGTAACTCTTTAAGGCAGCCATGCCATTTTTCATGATCATGTGGCAACAGCAGAAAGCAGCTAAGATATGCCAGGTAAAGATGTGATAGCTTTAAAAAATTCTAGAAGTGTTGGGCTTGTGCTTCTAAGTGCTTTGAAACACCCTTTTGAAAATGAATTTAAGGCACTGCATAGTCATAATAATCAAAAAATGAATGCAATCATTTGATCGATAGTAAGGTGACCAACTTTTTTACAATGAGAAAGAGGACACAAATAAATTGAAGAAAAAAAACAAAGCCACTTGTATGTGGTGCATTCTTGCGCGTGGCACACTCTCTCAAAACAATTCTCCTGTGTGGAGCACATGCGTCTAATAATCGCATCTCGACGTATTGTACCAAGCCTTGACAAATCGTCATGTCAAATACAAATACGTCACATTACACACAACGGATCGGATCGTCACCGATCAAATACGGAGATTTACATATTAGTCTTGAAATATTAAAAAGGACATGCAGGAGGACACTTTTCAAGAGAGGACAGAACTTACAAAAGGAGGACGGCTGGTCACCTTATCAATAGCCTTTTCTATCTAGGCCAGAGGTGTCAAACTCGCATCATCATGGCATAATCATGTGAAGTATCATGACTTTTTCCCCCTTCGTTAAACCGAGATTGGGTGTGGCCAGCACATGGTACATCTGGGCCACAGGCCACAAGTTTGACAGCCCTAATGTAGGCCATGCCTTTTTAGCTATTTGTAAACTTTTTGTTGAACTCTGTGACCTCCCTTTGAAATTACTTGATGACTTAATCATAGCTAAGTCTCCTGGTCCTTGTTCTGTAGATTAAGAATATCTTCCTGTTATGGTTTATATTCTGTTCAGACCAACAGACCCCAGATTATGCAACTGAAAGTTAAAGGGACGCTGTCTCTAGGTATAACAACTCTTGTCCTACTATTTATGGTGGATCGAAGGATAGAAGGATAAAGAGGACAGTCAAATGCTCCCTAGCAGTATTTTTCAAACTTGGCAATTTTAAGATGTAAGAACTTCAATTCCCAGAATTCTCTAACCAGCATGCTGGCTGGGGGATTCTGGGAGCTGAACTCCATAACGTTCTTAAAGTTACCAAGTTTGAAAGGCACTGTTGCAAAGCATGTGGCCAGTAACATGTACCCTTGATGTACATTTTTGAAAAACACCGCTCTATGACCTTCAAAACAGAAGGAAAACCAGACTTAAAATTAAAAGGTTGGTTTCTGCAGCAAGAAAGACTACTCACCGCTGTAGCACTTTGAAGCACATACTTGCCTTCGGAAAAATCCAGGGTTTTGTCCCAGGTCTGAAATTCTAGCAAACGGATGCCAATCATTACCAATGATATTAATCTAGACACGTTGGTGGTGACTTACTACACTGCCACATCTATAATGATGACTTGAATGATGACTTGTCTGTACAGCAATCTTAATCCTGTTTATATCATTGTCCAGTTAAGGAAATACCCTTTCTTAGACTTTCAGTTAAGGATGAAACGATTTATCTTTTCTCCTTATTTCCATTCATTCTAGTTGATGATTCCTTCTGTAATCATGTTGGTGACTATCCCCAATATTTTTCTTGCCTACTTTGTGGCTTTTGTATCTGGACTTAGCATTGCAGCGTCTTTCCTCCTGCCATGGTAAGAGTTCCTTGTAGAGCGGTGAGCACAGGGGGCAGAGTATGCAGGGAATATCTGCTTCATTTGGCTAAAAGCAGCATTTTAACCTTTGGATGATACTCTGTGGTCTGCCTCCAGAAGATGCTTCATTTAGTTTAATTAAAAATTAATACTGATGGAATTGATTCAGTGCAATGATACATAGAGGCGTCTTTAGGGCTGGGAGCTCTTGGGATTACAGAAAATCCCAATCCAGTCAGGGATTGGATCTTTCAAACATCCTGTCGAGAATCTAAAGACAAACCAGTGGAAGAGAAGTCTAATGCTAAATGATTAAAATCCTGGTGATTTTTAACAGCAGCTTCAAATATCCAAAAAGTGGGGAAAAAATTATTGGATTAGGCAATAAAGCATATGAAAACCTCCCTACTAGCTATGTATAAAGTATTGTTTAAACTATTAAAAGTATTTTAATAAAAGAATTATTTTGAAGCATTTTAATATGAAAATATAAGAGCTCTATTATCACAACGTGCATTTTAGATCAATTACCTCCCACTTACTAAATTCTGAATCACATGATTTTAAGGTCATGTGATTGTGCACAATTTGCATATTATTGGGGGGGGTCATGTGATCATTGGTTTTTGTCCTTGCACATTATTGTTATTTGCAAGGACTGGAATGATAGAAAATTTATTATTGGAACAAAAACTACCAGAAGTTTGAATGGCCGTTATAAAGATAGTTGCCACTCTTCCTGTGGTATTCCTATATACCTAACTGTGATGTGCATCTTTTTGATCTGTTGGTTAAAGGTCCATGCTGCCTGACGTAGTTGACCATTTTCGAATGCAGAACATTCACTTACCAGGGCATGAAACTATCTTCTATTCATCCTTCATCTTTTTCACAAAGATATCAACTGGTATTGGAATGGGAATTTCTTCCTTCAGTCTGCAGTGAGTATTTTAAGTTTTGTTTTGCTTGGGAACTTGCATTGGTTCAATTTAACAAAGAGGCCCAAGGATACACAATCTGTGGCACTCCAGATATTGATAAATTACAAATCTGGCATTCTTTGCCATTGTCCTGGTGTCCTAGGAATGTTAGAAATTGTACTTTAATAACTAGATGGTGCTGCCTACACCTACTCTTGTTATTCTGCTTGCAGGTAATTCACTAAGTTCTCGGTTTGGTGTGATAAAGATACTGCATTTATTTATTTTAAAAATGTAATCAATTTATAGCTATCTCAGTTGCTCTACTACCCATACATGCTGCCATATAATAAATACATTTTCAATGTGAACTCGGTTTAAGAAAGGATTCGTATCGTCCCATACCCAATCCCTCAGATTTTTATTCTGCTTTTATGCTTCTTTCAATACATGGAAGATTTTTTTTTAAAGTTCTATCAAACAGAAAAAGAATGATAGTTGTTTTTGAATTGAGATTTAGATCTGGGGCCCAGCTTGAACTGGAGCTGAAATTGATTGGGTTGTTTTCAAACCAAATCTTGTTTTGGTTGACATTGGGTGATTTGATGGGAAATACTGTGTGCTGGCTATAACAGAAAAAGGGGAGTCCAGAATTTATTGTCATTTTCACTCCTGTTTCTTCCCTGGGTCCAGATAATTGTGTTACTGGCTACTTTAGCTTCCAGGTTTTGCTAGTTTACGGTAGGCCCTAATAGGCTGGGTTAACGGAACTGACCAGTGTTAATGGAGATCGAGGTACGGTTGTTCAGATTATAATGAATGAATTGCTCAGATTGCTTTATAAATATAAGAGGCATTGTTTTAAGGTCAGCCATCAGTGTTATAAAGACTGGTCTTTACATAAGAAGGAGCCAATAGGAAAAGTCAGCAAAATTTAGAAAACAACAGGAACAACATTCAGATTGAAAGGGGGTGCACAGAATGAGATTTAGCTGTGTATTATTATTTGAATGAATTATAATAACAGTTGCATGCTTTTTAAATAGATTTGTAGGCTATAAATCAGGGATGTGCACACAGTCCACCCGTGTTGTCATCACGCTGAAAATCTTGGTTGGTGGAATTCCATCCATCCTCATCCTCTTAGGCTTATCCATACTCCTGTTATATCCAATCAATGAGAAAAGTCAAAAGGAAATGAAAGATGCTTTTGAAAATTCAAGGTAGGTTTGTACTAATATTAGCCTCTCTAGTGCACATCTTTCTTCAGTGAAAAAGGTCAAAGGTCAACTGTATTACAGTAAAAATATTTGACTTTGATAGAATGCAAGATCTTTTTATTTGAATGTCACATTTCCCATATCGAGAATATCCCCACTTATTCATCCATGTGCATTCATACATAAAAAGTTACGCTTCTGGTTCCTAATGAATTCAGAAAATTTATAAAGCAAATAAAATATAATTGCTGCATTGGATAATTAAGCACATGGTAAAGTTAATACTTTGAAAGTTGAATCTCTTGAATTTTGGAGGCTTTCTTAAAATTAAATCCAATACTAATCTTCATAGTTTCAGAAAAGCCAGAAGTTAAATTTGGAATTATGTGTGTGCAAAATTTCTATTTCATTGTTGGACTAAATAAAACACAAGCCTTTAATAAAAATTCCTGTACTAGTAGTCCTCGACTTATTACCACAAGTGAGCCCAACATTTCAGTTGTTAAGTGAAACATTTATTAAGTGAGTTTTGCTCCATTATATAGCCTTTCGTGCCACAGTTGTTAAGTGAACTACTGCAATTGATCTGTTTGTAGCATGGTTGTTAAGTGAATCTGGCTTCACCATTGATTTTGCTTGTCAGAAGGGTGCAAAAGGCAATCATGTGACCTTGGGACATAGCTATGATCATAAGTATGAACCAGTTATCTGAATTTTGATCACACGATCATGAGGATGCTACAAAGGTCATAAGTGTGAAAAATGGTCATAAGTCACTATTTTCAGTGCTGTTGTAACTTTGAACGGTCACTAAATGAACTGTTATAAATCAAGGGTTGCTTGTATTCCCTCTTACAGACTTTGGTACTTGGTTTTGGTGTGTCTTACAATGCACCTATTTTGCATTGTCCTGAAAATGGCTTTTCCACAGAAACAACATACAAACAATAGGAAATAAATTCTGATATACTGTACTTGACCAACAAGTAATCCTTAATGGGTCTAAGTCTACATGGAGGGAAGTAAGCAGTGGGGTGCCACAAGGTCCCGTCTTAGGCCCACTACTCTTCAATATCTTCATTAATGACTTAGATGAGGGAATAGAAGGGGAACTTACCAAATTTGCAGATGATACTAAGCTGGCAGGAATAGCTAACACCCAAGAACAGATAGACCAGAACACCAGGCCGTATTTAACAAAATGAAATTCAATGTAAAGTCAAGTCCTACACTTATGCAAGAAAAACCAAAAGTACACAAATAGACTAAGTGAAACCAGGCTTAATAGCAATAACTGTGAGAGGGATCTTGGAGTTTAGTGCAGTGGTCCTCAACCTTTTTTGTATCAGGGACCGGTTTCACGCAGAAACACTTTTTCAAGGACCAGCTAGGTTTTTTTTATTATTTATTTATTTATTATTTATTTATTTATTTTATTATATTTTATTATATATTCCACTCATTGAAAAGCTAGTTATGACTTAATTTAATTATAGTCAAAGTTGGATTGGATTTAATAATCATGGTTAATACAGGCATGATATTCCCCTCTGGAAAAAAAACCGGGACCGGCCAAAAGAGACCCCGCACTGCGCGCCAAGAAATCACACATACACACAACACCAACACTACACACCCTTACTTTCCAGCCGGTCAGGTGTAGATCAGCTCTGGAGCTGGGCAGCCGCTGCCCTGGTGGCGGGACTGAGGCTGCTGCCCGGTGAGCGCCCGCTGCTTTCCCTTGCCAGGGCCGGGCGGTGGCATGTTGCCCTGAGCCGCGTGACCCCTGCCTGACAGCGCGCTTCTCGGCACGAGGCAGCTGGGTTGCCCAAGGAGCCCGGCCGGCCAGGCGAGGGGAAGGCAGCAAGGGCCCTGCTGGGATGGGGTGGAAAACCCACTTGGCAAGGAGCTGGGGAAGCCTGCGGGTGGAGGACTAAGCATGCTGGGAGGCAGAGATTCTGCCGAGGCTGTCAGACGGAGAGACGGCTGGTCTGTGGCTGCCCAGCTCCCATTTCCTGCCACTCACCTGAGTGGCCTGTAGCTGTGTGTCAGTGAGGCGATTGAAGAAGAGCTTCTCGTGAGCCTTGACCAGGTCGCCAGCCGCTTCCAAAGAGGGCGAGGGAGTTTGTGCAGGCTGGGATCGAGGTAATCGGCAGCAGCATAGCCTCCCTTCACCAGAACCTCGCAGAACTCCTGGCATAAGCCCGGCGAATCAGGAGCCTCCTTCTTAGGGAGAGCAACTTCCCCATGGCTACCACGTTTCCCTTTTCTCTAGCCACGCACGGCGTGGAGTTGACGTTTTTGGTCGAGTGAGGCTGAGGGACGATGTCAAAACCAGCACTCGATCCAGCACGTCGGAACAAGATGGTGCCAAAGTAAAGTAGGCGACCTGGTCCCAAATGTCCCACGGACTGGTACCGGTCCGTGGACCGGTGGTTGGGGACCCCTGCTTTAGTGGATAACCAGATAAATATGAGCCAGCAGTGTGCAGCAGCAGCCAAAAAAGCTAATGTAATCCTAAATTTCATTAACAGAGGGATACAATCAAGGTCAAGGGAAGTACTAATACCACTCTATAAAGCCTTAGTAAGACCACATCTAGAGTACTGCATTCAGTTTTGGTCACCACACTATAAAAAAGATGTTGAGACTCTAGAAAAAGTACAGAGAAGAGCAACCAGGATGATTAGGAGACTAGAGACATATGAAGAAAATTACAGGAACTGGGCATGGCTAGTCTAGTGAAGAGAAGGACCAGGGAGACATGATAGCGGTCTTCCAATATTTGAGGGGCTGCCACAGGGAGGAAGGGGTCAAGCTATTTTCTAAAGTGCCTATAGGCCAGACAAGGAATAATGGATGGAAACTGAACAAGGAGAGATTTAACCTGGAAATAAGGAGAAACTTTCTGACAGTGAGAACAATCAACCAATGGAACAGAAGTTGCCCTGGGAAATTGTGGGAGCGCCATCACTTGAGACCTTCAAGAAGAGATTGGACTGCCATCTGTCAGAAATGATGTAGGGTCTCCTGCTTAAGCAGGGTTTGAACTAGATGATCTACAAGGTGCCTTCCAACTTTGATTATCTGTTATCTGATATCTGTTACCAGAGCTTGCAAGGTGTTATAATTAAAGGCCATTTTATTGTTTTGGATTCTGAAGCTAATGGGCAGCTTCTGAACAACCATCTTAATGTGGCAACTTTTGTTTCTTTTTATCAAGTGAGCAGCCACATTGCAATTCGCATCTTACACAGTGAAATACATTAAGTGAAATGTGTGGCAATTAACTTGCTAAATTTTAGCTTAATCTGGAAATGTTTCACATATACATCTCTGAAAGAAAAACTCATGATTAAAAGGTGGCATCCAGGCCCAGTAGACACTATGTTTCAATTACCATGCAAAGTGCTTTTTACACAATATTCTTTCATGTCTTATAAAACAGGAGGAATCATTTGAACACTGAAAAACTTGGTGAAGAAAGCACATCCGCTGGAAAGCCTGAATAAAAATTGAAATCCAATGGTAATGCAAATGCAACCAGAGGGAATGACTTCAGCATGCTTGAAGGCATTTGTCTTATTCCACCAGTGTTTAACCACCAATATATCAAGGCTGCTGTGATGAAAAAGATGATGTTTTGGAGCATGGCTTGGAGAGCCTGTACATCTATAATGCTGGGTTGCTATGAAGCTAATTTATAAGATGCAATAGGTGATGCTGTCTCCTTTCATTTACAGTGCAGTACATGTTATCTACTGAGGAGAACAGCTGCCTGATGAGATAAAAACCATGGTCTTGTGAGTGCTATCCATAAGCTGTTAACCAAGATAGTGGTTAGAGGCAATTTCAACTCATTATAACTGATGGTTCCTACCAAAGGAAATCCCATCATTTTTGTTGATCACAGAATTCCATATATCCTTAATGCAATGCCATTTAAGCTACAGCTTCTTTTATTTTTTTGTACATATTTTTTAAATCTCAACTTTATTACTTTATGAATAACTCAGGGCAGAGAAGATACCTAATACTGCTTCCTCCTCTTATTTTCCCCACAACAACTCTGTAAAGTGGGTTGGGCTGAGAGAAAGAGAGAGAGAGAGTGACTGGCCCAAAGTCACCGAGCCAGCTTTCACACCCAAGGCAGGAATAGAACTCTATCTCCTAGTTTCTAGCCTTGTGCTTTAACCACTACATCAGGGGTGTCAAACTGGCAGCTCGTGGGCTGGAGGTGTCATGTGTAGGCCATGCCTATCACAGCTCCACGAACGGGGAAAAAAATCACAAAACATCATCTGATGGCAATGTGATGCGGCAAGTTTGACACCTACGCAGCAGATCAAACCGGCTTAAGCTTCTATTGTGAGATTGTGAATCAAGAACTTATAAAATCTAGCAGTACTTGACTTTGATACTCCCTTAAACTCAGCAAGTTTTGAATAACCCAAACCATTCTTATCAAATGGCATAGATATACATACAACTTGAAATAAATCTTTCCTTGATTAATGGAATGCAGATGAAACTCAGTAATTCCAAGATTCAGAGGTTTGGTTGATTATTTCTTTAGTTCAAAACCATTTGCAGAATAAAAATGGTATGGACTTTTGTTGACTTTTTTTTTTCATTTGTGCATTCTGTATCATGTGAACAATTGGCATCCATGGAAAAAGGTTTGCACAATGGAAATTGCTTTCACAGTAATGGAGGGGAAAAGAAGAAAGAAAACAACTGCATTGGACTTTTGTCTGTAGTACAATAATATATACAGAGAATTAGAGGCAGTTCACTAAATGATGGACTCAGACATATTATTATTCAAGATATCCCACTTTGGGATTAATCTTGAGGAACAGAACGCATGAATTTTAAAAGTCTGATCTTCAGGCATTTTATTATATTAAATGGGGCTTACATAAATACTATAGGAGCATGTAGTGTCATCACTAATTGTGGAAACATATATGGAGGTGCTCTGTCAATTGAACATTTTGAGAGGCATTATAATTAGCTATGAGTTTCCTTGATGGAGGCACTAGTACAAGTTCCTCACTGGGTGCCTAGTGATGGTGAAATGTAGTAACATATAAAACCATTATTTTTAATGCTGCCAGCAGAAAAAGCATAACTTTTTAAAAAATTTGATGCAGACTTTCTAAGTCTGACACCTAATAGCCAAAACTATAGTCAAATATATTTGAAAATTGATTTTTATTTAGGTTAATGAATTTATAGATTAAAATCACCCCTAGACTGGAGAAATGTATTACTGCTTAATTATTTTGAAAGTAATTCAGATCTCTCAGTAGACATTATGAAATCGTTGGAAGTTGGGCAAGAACTGGGGAGTATTGTGATTTAACATTAATTTTCAGTCAGGCTTTTAGAAAAAAAAATACACCTGGTAAATTGTGTGTCTACTTGCTTTTAAAATACACATAAACAGGCACTGCTGCTCACCAGATACAGCTCAGTAGGATATGATCTAAAATCAATTGAACTGTTATTGTATCATATGCAAGGATCATAGTAATGAGTAAAATAGTATTCCTGGTTGCAGAATTAAGTGTAATTGATAGAATAAGTCTATGAAGGGCAGAAATGCAGTCCAAACCCAAAGTAAAGATAATTAGAAATAAAAACAACACAAACCACACTGAAGTAATTAACATGGCAGGCCAGAATGATAAATTGCAGACTTTCAAAGGATAATGTAGCACCCACAGTTGGGAGGATGCCAAAACTCAGATAATGCATGCTTTGCTTCCAGCAAGGAGCCGTATGCAAACGCCCCACTTATATCCTGTTCTCCCAGCTGCAACTAATGAAAGGGATCAGGGCCTTCTTCTCTCTCATAGGCCATGTTGCTCCCTTCTCCGTTCCTCCCTGCATGCCCTAGGATGAAGAGGGGATGGCCCTGGGTCTTCCTCTGAATGCCCAGCTGGACTGTGCCCTTCTCCCGTTTTTTCCACAGCCACTGGAGCCACACTCCCACTCCATCAGCTGCTCAATCTCCCCCTCAGAATCAGATTCCAACAGGGGCATGACAGTTTTGTTTGGGAGGTTCTCAAGTACAAATTCCAGTGTCCTTTTTGATTTAAGCCCCACATTGAGCTAATGTCTTATTTGGCTGGGAGGAGAGCAGAGTCTTTGTGAATGGAGTCAAATGTCATATATTGGCAGAAAATCTTCAGTGACCTCTGGAGGACAGGAAAGATGTTCAGAGAACTCTCACTTCACGGTCATCTTAAGTTTTTGCATCTTGGGCCAGGGAAATTTTGTTTGATACTTGATGTTTTTAAATAATTGTTGCAACGTTGTCCTTTACAGTTGTTTGGGGTTGTTTTCCCCCTTTCCCCCTTTTATTTAATAAAATAGAAAAAATAACTAGGAAAAAGAGAAAAAAAGCAATTCAACAATAGCAAAAATGTAAAGAACTCCTCATAAGTATGAACTTTTAAGGAAAATTTTCACAAAAAAATATAGGTAGTCCTTGACTTATGACTACAAATGGGCTCAAAATTTTTGTTGCTAAGCAAAGCAGTTAAGGGAATTTTGCCTCATTTTATAACCTTTTTTGCCACAGTTGTCACTGCACTTGTGAATCATTGGTTATTAAGCAAATTTGGCTTCCCCCATTGACTTTACTTGCCAGAAGCTGGCTGGGAAGGTTACAAAAGGTGATCATATGACCCCAGAACAGTGCAACTTTCAGAAATACATGCCAGCTATCAGTCCAAATTTTGATCATGTGACCCTGAGGATGCTTCAACCATTGTGTGAAAACTGGTCCTGTCACTTTTTTCATTGCTGTTATAACTTCCTGGATCACGAAATGAGTGGTTAAGCCGAGGACTAACTCTAATCATATTTCATGGTAGCCATCCAGTCATACCTGAAAAGGAGTATATTAAGTCACCCTGACCCTAAAATATACAGTATGACAAGGAAAAGAGCAGAGGGAACATTTTATTTTTTCATCTTTATCAGACTGGAAACTGGAGACTGAGCTGTTTGTTTTTGACACAAAAGCCGACTGGGCAACCTTGGCCCAGTCACTCACTCAACCCAATCTCCTTCAGAGTGGTGGTTGTGGGGAAAATAGGAAGAAGAAATATTAGCTATTTTTGTCACCTTAAATTTATATGAAAATAATAAACACAGGTTTCAAAATGTTTAAAAAGGAGAAGAGGTGCCATATGCCCCTAAAATTTGTATTTTACACCTTTGAAGCAGAAGGGGGCAGTAACAACTAACGGAGAGTAGGAATGGTATCTCCTTCTGAAAAAGGCTTTCATGACGGTGATGTTCCCAAAGTGCTGTATCAAAGTACATGAATAGGAAGTTATGTGGAAGGGAAAAGTGTGGAAGAAAAAGGTACCGAAACAGCAGGGGTGACTGCAGCCTGGAGAGGATTGTCAGGAAAAGGCCATTCAAAAGTGTTGGGGACTTTCACAAGGAGTGGACTGAGACTGGAGTCAGTGCATCAAGAGCCACCACATACAGACGGATCCTGGACATGGGCTTCAAATGTAGTATTCCTCTTGTCAAGCCGCTTCTGAACAACAAACAACATCAAAAGCGTCTTACCTGGGCGAAAGAAAAACAAAACTGGTCTGTTGTTCAGTGTGGTCCAAAGTCCTCTTTTCTGGTGAGAGCAACTTTTGCATCTCATTTGGAAACCAAAGACCCAGAAGGAAGAATGGAGAGGGACACACTGCAATATGATTGAAGTCCAGTGTGAGGTTTCCACAGTCTGTGTTGATTTGGGGAGCCATGTCATCTGCTGGTGTTGGTCCACTGTGCTTCATTAAGTCCAGGGTCAACGCAGCCGTCTACCAGGAGATTTTGGAGCACTTCATGCTTCCTTCCGCAGACGAGCCTTATGGGGATGCTGACTTCATTTTCCAGCAGGAAAATGCTGCCAAAAGTACTAAAGCACTAAAAGCACTAAAAGCTGGTTCAATGCCCGTGGGATTACTGTGATTGGCCAGCAAACTCGCCTGAACTGAACCCCATAGAGAATCTATGGGCCATTGCGAAGAGGAAGATGAGAGACATGAGACCGAACAATGCAGAAGAGCTGAAGGCCGCTATTGAAGCATCCTGGTCTTCCATAACACCTCAGCAGTGCCACAGGCTGATAGTTTCCATGCCACACCGCATTGAGGCAGTAATTGCTGCAAAAGGGGCCCAAACCAAGTTCTGAGTACATATGCATGCTGACACTTTTCAGAGGTCCGATATTGTTCTATGTGCAATCCTTGTTTTATTGATTGCATGTAATATTCTAATTTTCTGAGATTGTGGATTTGGGGTTTTCATGAGCTGTAAGCCATAATCATCTCAATTATGACAAATCATGGCTTGAACTATCTTCCTTTGCATGTAATGAGTCTATCTCACATATTAATTTCACTTTTTAGGTTGCATTACTGAAATAAACTTTTGCACAATTTTCTAATTTTTTGAGTTTCACCTGTATTTCAAACTTGTTAGTTGACAGCCTTTCAACTGTTGTGAATTGTGTTATTTTTAATGTTTTTTTTTAAATGAGAGCTATTTAACTTACATGCATATTGGAAAAGTTTCTTGGACACAACTGAGTAAAAATGAATCAAGTTTAGTTGCAGTACTGAAGGACTTCAAATATCGAAAAGACTTTGGTACTCACTAGTAGTCTTGTAAATGGTCTCATAACTTTCAAGTAACAGGCACTGGTACAATAACAAAGTTAAAAATAGTGTAATAATGCAGAAACTACAGGTATAATAGTTTGTCTTATAATACACTATTAAACATAACTCAATTTTGCTTTCTACTTCTAAAATCACTCGAAATTCACACTTTTTTTTCAGTTTGTTCATGCCACTGAGGCATCTTCTGAGAAAATGCTAAGGGCAAATAATCCTCTTTTCTCAAGAAAAAACCCCTTTCAGCTTTGGCAAACATTTAACTTTATGTTCGGCAGAGAGAAAAAGATTACTAATAGAATCTAAAAATGTAAACATGTTCAGTCAGCTTAGAAGATAGGCTTTGTAGAGACTGAGGTGCCTTGTACAGCTGCTACCATCATATTACCAGACAAGAATAATTTAAAATTATGTGTCAAAATGGCAAGTAAGCCATGGAG
This sequence comes from Hydrophis major, assembly GCA_033807585.1. Taxonomy (NCBI): domain Eukaryota; kingdom Metazoa; phylum Chordata; class Lepidosauria; order Squamata; family Elapidae; genus Hydrophis; species Hydrophis major. Next base: position 247,297,958 of record CM066328.1, on the reverse strand, counting down.
TAACAGTAAAAAAAGAATCAAAGGCAGGAGCAATGGTTCAGCAAAATATCAGCCTTTTGTGAAAGCACAATATATAATGGAGTCCCAACTTTAATTATGCTTCATGAAAGATTTCACTTCTACGTTGATCAAGTTGCAAACAGTCATGATTATGAAGAGCTGTTGGTTTGCTCATAAGATTGGCCGCCACCCACTAGACATGGAGAAGACGGTTCTCTCAAGACTTCCATAGAGCTGGCTGTAAAATCGAGACTTTGGGAGGAAAGCTTCCTGTATCCCTCAGTGGAATTGACCGCAACTAATGCTTTGCAGGAAGCACTACTGCTGTCATTAGACATAGCATTCACATCCCTTATAATGATCTCCTGCTGGGATTCAAATGTTAATGGAACAAAGCCTTCACTGTCTGCTGTAAGAACAATCCAGGACAAATCTGTAAAAGACAAAAGAGACACAAACAATATTTTAAGGAATTCCAAAGAGGAGCAGTGACTGTTGGCATTCGCATTTGCAAGATGCCTGAGCAGTTAATGGGCTTCCTTGCTTACCTCTCCACAAAGGCCAGTTTAATAATGTTAGACCAAGCAGCTAGGGTACAACATAGGCTAGACACAAGGTTGGTTTCTCCTATGATTTTTAGATTTGCTTTTGCTTACAGAGAAAATTGTTAACAATGTGTCTTGAGAAAGAAAAAAAAACCTTTGAATACAGAATTTATATGACTTACAGCCATTTGTTTAGTGACCAAAGTTACAATAGTCACATAATCATTGCAGCATCCCCATAGTCATGTGAACAAAATCCAGACGCTTGGCAACTGACTCCTATTTATGATGGCTGCAGTGTCTTGGGGTCATGGGATTACCTTTTCTGGCTTTCTGACAAGCAAAATCAATGGAAAAGCCAGTTTCACTTCATAATGGTCTTATTAACTTAACAGCAGTGATTCACTTAACAATTGTGGCAAGAAAGGTCATAAAATGAGGCAGAACTCACTTAACAAATGTCTCACTTACAAAGAAAAATGTTGGGCTTGATTGTGGTCTTAAGTCGAGGACTACCTGTAATAAGCTATTTTTAAATTAGATTCTATCTATTCAGGATTTTTTTTTTCCTGGCTGGAAATAATCAAGTCAAGCTAAATTCCTGTATTCTTGGTTTATCAAGTTCACAGAAGCCAAGGGGTGCTATTACAGGGTTTAATCTGTACTCTTAAAATTAATGGGGTTGTGTATAAGCTGGCAGGCAGGCAGGAACAAAGGTCCAAATGTACTCTCAAGGAGGGAAACAGCATAAGAAAAAGTCCTCTCAACAACTGAAGAAGTCACTATTGAACAATCTGCTCTGAGCAATCCTGCTGTAACATATATGAAGAGAACCTAGTTTTTCTGCCATGGCTGACACATATATTTTCCTACATAAAATTATGCCTCAAATGTTAATGAACATTCCTGTTTATTAATAAAATGTCCACCAAAGGTAACATACTGGATAGGAAGAGGTGCTAAACCTTGGAGCTGCCACAGAGCTCCGCTTTCTGTGAGGAGTTTCTTTCATTGGTTATGTAAAGCTGCATTGCAAGTGACATCATGAGAAGATTGCTATCATGTGAACCTTTAATCTTTCTGCTTAGTGTCTTATGTGAACTAGTCAGATAAGGCCAACACTAAGATAGGTTTTCAAAATATCTCTATAGGCACAAGCAAACAAGCCTACATATGTAACATAATATTTAAGCTGATACATCAGACTGAAAATTACCACCCAAATGAGTCCAGGTCATGGGTGAAATTATAACTGTTAATTATAAACTGTTTGTAATTAACAAAGCATCAAATGACTGAGAACTATTAGCTGTTGCTGAATTAGATCCAGTTTATTTCTTTTATTTAGATGTGCAGACCTATGTGATTGCAAAAAATTACAGCCATAGTTCAAGAGATGTGAAAAGAATACATGTCTCAATCACTAAGTCTAAAGTAATAGTAAAAGTTTGTGAGAATTTAGACCACTAAATGAAGGATTTGCTCATGTATATGATAGCATCTAAGCACTTTGAATAGTATATCGATTTATAAACTATGTACAGTATTCCAAGTATGTTTTACCATAAGACCAAACTAAACCTTCAGCAAGACACAAGGACTTCTTCCCATAGTCATGATTAATAATGCATCCAGCCCTACTTAAGTTTCTCCTAATTATTTTCTCTAAATTATTTTCCACCTATCTCCACTCATTAGTTCAAGTCTCTCTCTCTAGAAGAACCAAAATGAGTTTGTTCCATCTTGCCCCTGGCACCCAATCTCAATTGAAGGCCACTGATTGTTTTTTTCCTCAGGTTAAACATTCCTAATTCTTTTGACTATTCTGAATATGAAGCTATTCTATATATTTCCAGACTCTTCACCATTCTGGCTAGCCTCTTCTAGATTTGCTAATTTTGTTCATGTCCATAAAATATAGGGCCTATGCATGGTTACAGTATTCAAATATAGCTTACTAGCACAGAGTGGAACTACTACTTCTTGTGACTTGAAGTATACTGAGATATTATTAGTTTCTGACAGAGTTATGTACTCCAGCCCTACCCCTTCTGTTTTGGCCCTCTCCACATTTTTATAGAACAACCGTTGTGAAACTGTTTCTTCATTTAGTTATAGTCAAACATGATTATGTTCCTCTTTCAAACTTTCAGTAATAAAGAGATGTTATGAATGCAGCCATTTTTATAGTTATGATTTGCAGAGAACTGGTGATGCCTGAAGAGATCTGAGTACAATCAGTGAAAAATTTTCACTGTAAAAAAATGTAACTATTTGGAAATGCCATTTATATATAAAAAGGAACAAATATTTTTGTACTGGCAAATGGGCTTGTTATTAGTGTTCCCAAAGTTACCTTTCATACTTACTGTGCTGCATTTCAACTACACCCACATTGAAAATCTTCTGAATTATGCTCAGACGGAGTTTCCCATCACAGAGGATAACAGCATGCTGTTCAGAAGTAATAGATCCTGAAGACTCCTTCTGTTAATTTAAGAATTATTGTTATTATTTTAGGCATAGTGATTCATAACAGCTAATCCCATGCTCACAAACTCAGTTTTCAAAGTGTGGAAATAGATGCCCTTCAGATGCCATTTTGTTACTTAGTGCCATGTTTTATGCCCACTGGTAAGAGCTACAGAGATACTACTAGGATTGACTTTGCATAATTTTCATCTTGAATATTGTAGTCCTTTGGACCTATTCAGATCAATGGCTAGAGCAAAGGATGTCACAAATAAATCCAGTTCAATGTTTGTTTTCTCTGTCTCTATAAGTAAAAGGTACTATCAATTTTGTCAGATAGTCACTATTATTTATGAAATAATGCATGTAATTTTGATACGTGCAAGACAATACTTATTGATACAACACTTAAACATACACACAGACACTTATTCATCGTCCTTTCTCCAGCCCACTTCAGGAGATATGTTCACAATTCCCACAGAAGGAAAATTAGGCTAAGAGAAGACAGCTGCCTTAGGATTATCCAAAAATTCTTGAGACTTAATGGAGATTTGAACCAGTTTTTCTTGTCTTAATTAAGTGAGCCTCTAGCCAATTATTGGCTCTCAAATGGCATTTCTGTAACATTTTCAACCTCTTGAAAATTACTTTTTAGATTGCATTGGGCCCCAATCATGCTGATCCCTCCAAATGAATCCAAATCTTCCTTCTCCTGTCTTTAAAAATAGCTTTACATAACTAGGTTTTGGTAAACGGTTCGTTGCTCTTCAGAAATTTTACAGCAAGTCTCAAGGAAGGAAATAATATTACTAGCTTTTTAAGTACAGCTGGCTATATTAAAATTGTGACAGCGTACTCTTTTTGGATTGAAAGTTACCTGGCAAATTACGTTAACAAAGGAAGGTTCACAAGATGGTGGATACTGCGGAACAATTTTTTTTCCTGATCTTAGAAGTTCAGTTATCTCAAAAAGTTGATGCTGAAGTTCTGTAAAGCTGTAGCACAGTTCTTCTAGATTTTTAGAGACACAATTAGCTTCTTTTTCACTTTGCAGTAAGTTCTTTTTTACTTCATGAGAATTCTGCATTTGTTTGTCATATGAATTAGAGGATTCATGAGATCCACCTCCTGGTGTGCTTGAAACTGGTATATTAAGTGACCCTGAAGAGTTTTCAAGCTGTTGAAGAACAAAGGAATGAGTTATTGGCTCAACGTCCAAAGTTCTCAAATCTTGAGGAAAATCCTTGGACATCTTTTTCTCAGCACAATCCACCATGCTTGTTGGCAGACATTGCTCATCAGCAATTTCTTCTATCAGTTTTTTCTTCCCAGAAGATGGCATGCTCATGCAGTCTGGGAGCATCAACCCTTCTCTCAGAAAGTGAGCCTCAGAAGAATGCCTTTCAACACACTCTCTTTTCACTGGTATGTTCCTAAAGCAAACCTGAGTAGGCCCCAAAAGTGCCGAAGGGCCTTCTCTAGTGGTGATCTTTTTGACTAGCAAGCGGAGGATGTACTTATCAGAGCGTGAAGAGGGAAGAAAAGCAGGATCCATTAATTTTTGTTTTCCAACCAGGATCAGTAATAGTTTCTCTGTTAAGAAACATAATCCCTTTGGCCTCTCATTCTTCTCCAACTGAATTTGTTGAATGTTAGGCAGGAGTGATGAAGATAAGGAGTAAGTCAAAATTATATTACAAGTATTGGAGGCAACTACTACAGTCTGTGTTTTAGAGTCAAAAGCCAGGATATCCGGAACCAGGACACCCGGAATGCTGACTTTTTTACTAGAGGTCGCTTTTTTTTCAAACGTCACCAAAATCAAATGTGATGCATCATGACCACTTCCAGTGAGGTAATCCTTGGATCTTAGATTAATGAGGGGACTTTTTTCAGGTAGCTGTTTGCTCAAAGGCAGATGAGTCAAATCCACTGGGGATGATGCAAGCATTTCCTGGTCTGTTACTTTTTTTCCATCTTCTACAGAGGCATCACCATCACATTCTAATGGGTTACTTTGAGAAGGAATCGCATTTCCAATAATCCCACTTGGGATTTCAAAGGAAACACCAGCATTTAAGCTGCAGATCTTATCTAGTGGCAGTTCAGTAGCAACTGCCACTTGTGTGCTCATAGTTGGTTCAATTGCACAAACATAGCCCCCTACATCAAATATTGGACAAAAGGAGCAAGCATTTAAAGTTTTCTGATCATCATCCCACATGTAGGAATGGAGTGTGCTACCTATCCCAATCACCAAACGTTTGCCTTCCTCAGTCCAACAAGCACAATGAATGATACCGGTACCTTTGATATCGGCTTTAATTCTGGAGTTATTGAGTCGCACTGAATGGAGCACAGAGGTTTCTCGTGTAGTGAGCACCGCCAAGATTTCTTTTTGGGGATGCCACACACAACCCTGAGGAAGTATAGGAAACAGCTCGCTAATTTCACTGATTTGATAAACCATCAGCTTGTTCTGTTCTGAAACACTATAACAGAGTTGCCACATTGTAATGTGTCTTTTATGCTGAATAGCAAGAAGTGCAGGAGCATCTGGTGCACAAAATGGACCCCAGTAGAGCCCATGAACGTGTTCAAATTGACCCACAACATTTGAGTTGCCAAAGTTAGGTTCTCCATTATGTTGGTATAAAGAAGTCAGTATCACTTGCTTTCCGTCTGTCCAAGCAATCCCATGCACAGGATGGATGGCCTGGTGTAAGGCATTAAGGCCAGTTCTCAAGAGCTTCCCTTTCCCCAGCTCCATGTTTAAGTTTTCATGGAATACATCTGTAAAGAAAAGAAATACTGTTTTAATTCCATCATTACTAGCTAATTTGCCATGCCAGTAAGTGAAGGCAAACTATTACAGTTTTATAATTGTCCAGTACTGTTTCATTATTCTGTTGCAGCTTTTGTTGTGCTTCTTTTAATTGATACACAGGGACTCAACCTGACTTAGGTTCTCAGCATCCTACGTAAATGAATTATTTCAAGTGAATTTGACAACCACAGGAAAATAAACCCAGATCATCAGTTCTCTACCACATATAATGATATACTTTATAAGAAATACAGGAAAAAGCAACAATGGATATCTGAATTCAGCTTTCCAATCTTCTGGAGCCATATGCTGTGACATTTTGGTGTATTGGAAAAAAAATGGCTGAAAATGATCAGCCTGTTTTTAACTTATGGGATATTGTAAGGGTGATGTGAGAACAAGAGGCCTAGCAAAAGGAGTCTAATCCCATTGTCACACTGAAATCACCCCCATAATAAAACCAGTTGGGCCACAATCAAACTGCAGAAATCTATTTTGCTACTGAATTCCAGAGAAGCATTTTCTGGATACTGAAAGCATAAAGGGGTCCCCCTATCTGGCCCACAATCGATATTTATGTTCTAATCAATTATGAGGAATATTTCTATTTTTAATTTAACCCAAAGAGTTTGTTCATTCAGGAACAGGAAAATGTGAACCTTCAAATATTGGTGAAGGGCAACTTTCAGCAGCTGCAGTTGGTTTGGGTCATGCTGAGAGATTTTTACAGTTTAGCATCTGGACAGCAAAATGTTCCCTCTCCTTGTTTAAAAATGAACTGGGTGACCATGACACATATGCGGCTATTTTGTATCAAATTGTGACTACAAATAGTCCTTGACTTACAACCATAACTGAGCCCCAAATTTCTCTCGCTGAAACATTTGTTAAGTGACTTTTGCCCCATTTGATGACCTGTCTTGCCACAGTTGTTAAGTGAATCACTGCAGTTATTAATAACAGTTGTTAAGTGAAATTGGCTTCCGGTTGACTCCTTGCCAGAAAGTCACAAAAACTGATCATGTGACCCCAGGACACTGCAACTGTCACAAATATGAATCAATTGTCAAGGGTCTGAATTTTGATCACCCGACCTTGGGGATGTGACAACAGTTGTAAGTTTGAAAAAAAACAATCATAAATCACTTTTTTCAGTGTTACTGTAACTTTCAACGGTTAATTATGTAAATGAATTGTAAGTCAAGGACTAGTTGTATCCAATTTAATCAACAGTTATTTCCCAATGGGAAAAATTCCTTCTTACATAACCTCTTCCACATTTCAAGAATGGGATAAATTCCAGAGCAGATCTCAGAATTATCCTGAGTTGCAATGGCAAAGCCAAGCCATGGAAATATTCAGACATCAAGCTGAATATAGTCTATCGTTTGCAAGCTTAGATCTTTCAAGATGGGGCCACTTTATTTTTTCCCACTAGGATTGCAATTTGGAAGTGGCTCTCCTTGACCACTCCCTGGGAGTCACCTCTCACTCCCTATTTCAATCTTTTAAAACCCCGGGTCCCCAGAGCTTGTCGGGATAAAGACTTCACGTTAGGAAACCGGCGTTAACTAGTGGCTGGGGCAGATGGGAACTGTAGTCCAGTCAGAAACCTAAAAACCGGCTAAGTCGAACGAAAAGAGACTGGACAAGCCGGATTTCGGGGTTTTAGAGATTCATTTCTCATTGCGTTTGCCACCCTTGAGCCTTTTTTATTTTTGATTCTCCCCACGGGCAGCGTCTCGGCTTCTTTTGCTGAGCCTTCACCCGGTTCTGAGCGCCCCTCCTTTGGATCCAACGCCGCCTCCGCTCGTGTTCGTGCCCCTGTGGCTTCATCCCCACATCCATTTACCTCCTTTAAACACGCCGCGATCCGTCCGCCCGTCTGTGTAACGACATTGCCCTCTTTTCACGCCCACTCGGTGCTCCGTTTACTGCCGGAATCCCAGCCTTTCGCTCTTGGAGAGGAGGAATTGCCGGGCAAGACCACATGGACTTACCCCTCTTGCCACAAGGGACGCTGCAGGCGGAGGCTTTCCGAAAAGGTTCAAAAGGGAGGCGAGATCCAAAGCCTATACAGGCCTAGAGGCACACACCCGCTTGCCTGCCTACGATGTGGCGTCACCGGAGCTCTATTTCTTTATTGGTCCGTGTGTGATCTAACAAACGCCCCCTTTGCGACAGAAACGCAACTCGGGGAAAGTTCACGCTCCGGCGACCCTTCCCGTCATGGTGTTTGGTGGTGGTGGTCAAAAAAAATACACACACACCCGCCCTTGGAGGGGGACAAAATGGCGGGAACGTTGGGTTGCTTTTTGGAGCCGAAGCGGTTGCTTCAACGCGACGCTCCCTTTTTCGGAAGAGGGGCTCGAGAGGCCTATGCCGTCTTTCTACAGTTTTGCGTTCCTGTGGCTTAGGCCACAAAAGTCAGAAGTCATAAAAGCTTCAGAGTCTTTTAAGCAAATGGGTGCTGTGGTTCAGAAGGGCGGATGGCTCCCTTTTATTGTTTTCTTTGGTTTATTGTCGTTGATCTTGTTTCCTTCCTTCAATACTATAAGCAATACTGTTTGTACTGTTCTGTGTAACGGCAAATTTCAAAAATAGGGAAAGCTATGCTGTTAACAGCGTATGTATCGTAACATTTAGGGGTTGTCAGTGTGTCAAGAGTTTGAAAATGTTTACAATTATGCTTTTTGGCAAAATTATTGCAGGGACTCCAAGATTTAAGAAACACTTTATTTTTTGTGGTAAGGTACAACAGAGGTAACTCTTTTGTGTTATAAATGCTCATTTAGCTAACTCAGTTATGATTTGAAGTCAGCTTTATTTTTTCCCCTTCAAAACCAATTTAATGCCATTTATCCCTCAGCTTGCTACAACTGTGCTTAAGTTTGTGAACTGTTGAATGTTCAATATTTCATAATTATGATGTAAAACATGATAGGTTCGCCACTCAAGTCCAAAATTAATGAGAACCTAATTATATAAATGAATTAGAAACATCATACATGCATTGATTTACTATTTTGAGAAGATAGATGATCCAAAGGTACCGGAATATATTTGTCTGGGACCAAACTATGTTAGTCTTTGCTTTTAGTAATTGGTGTGCCCTCACCCATTGGGAAGCAATAACTGCAACTAAAAAATTCCAATAATAATTGATCAGTCCTGAATAAGCGCTTGGAGAAATGTTTGCCCATTCCTCCTTATAGAAAACCTGAACTGGTATTTTATCACTCTTCCAATTTTGTGCTAACCACCACAGGAAGTTCTGATTCAAAAAATAATGGACTGTGCTGAACTAGATAAATTCACTATGAAATTGAAAGGCAGAGAGGACCGAGAATATGTGACATGGGAGAGGTGGTACGAATGGGTGAAGGATAAGGATAAAAATGATGTATAAGTAACATGTATACACAATGACACAATAACTGTTAATGAAAAAAAAGAAAAGAAAACCTGAAGATTTATGTAGGCTTCTTCATATGAACTGCCGACTTCAGGTCCTTCCACAACATTTTCTTTAGAAAGGTCAGAACTTTGGCCAATCAAAAATACTTATATTTCCTTTAATCATTTTTGAATTAGATGATCAGATTAGATGAGTGCATAGCTTTGAGCCATTGTCCTGCCGCATGACCTACCTTCTCTTGAGCTTCAGTTCATAGGCAAATACCCTGACATTTTCCTATAAAATTTATTGGTAAAATTCAGAATTCATAGTTCCATTGATGACAAACTGTCTTGGTCCATAGTGGGCAAAGCAAGTTCAAACCATGATACTGCCTCCACTATATGGTTCTTCCATGGGAATGCAATATGTGCTCTTCACCAAATAGAATGCTTTTCATTCAAGCCAGAGCCCTACTTTAGTCTCATGCTTCTACAGAACATTCTTCCAATAGCATTCTGGCTTATCCGTGTGATTTTTTATTTTTTGAAATCTGTAGATGGAGTAGCAACGTTCCTTTTAGAGAGTACGATAATGACTTTCTTCTAATACCTGCCATGCATGCTATTCAAGTGTTTTCATGAAAGTGGCTTCATGAACATTGATATTTGCCAATGCAAAGCCTTTGCTTCTTTAGATGAACTGATATTCCTAGAGATTTGCTTACATTTGCCATACACAAATAATTTGGGTTATTTATTTAGCATATGGCAAATGTTAATGTCCAGTCCACCTATCCATTCAAGGACAGGGTGGTCTATGTTGGAAAAAATCACATTGAGCCAGTCTTGATGGACATTCGGACACAATGTGATGAATATTTTGTCGAGGAGCACCACAGTCACACTGAGGGGTAGAGTCAAGATCCCATTTAAACAATGAGTCCTGGCAGACACCATGTTGAACCTGGATCCTGTTCAGAGTTGACCAACACTGGCGAGGAAGGAACACTGACACCTTTTGTGTAGCGTCATCTATGTAATTGATTGTATCTGGGCCTACAGCAGCACATTTGGCTTTCCACTGTGAGTTGATGTCAAAGTTGTTAGCTTTTGATTGAGTGCCAGAGAGGACTTCCTGGATTTAAGCCTGCCAATTGATAGATGAGGAAAATCAGCATGCACAGGAAGAAGTGGGTTTCTCATAATTTTGTACTCCTTCACTAAAGCTTCCTCCCTTCATAGGGCTGGTGGTGCTATGTGGCTCAAAACGGGGAGCCAACAAGTAGGAGTAGATTTTATGCAACCACTTATGATCCTCGTATCATTTAGTCTAGAGTCAATCTTGCTAGTGTGGCAGCTATTAAGCCAAACGGATGCAGTATTCAGCTGTGGAGTAGACCAACCCTAGTGCTGATATTCTGAGTAGAGGCTGTGGCTCCCTATCTAGATCCTCTTAGTTTCTGGAGTAAGGAGGGATAATTTTCCTCAATAAACAAATGTACAGGTATAACAGGTTTTGGACTCATTTATTTAACTGGATTCTCCTTATCTAGTTTTATGACATGTGAACAGATCATATTTTAGGTTATGTTTATGCAGAAACATTGAAAATCCAAAAGGTTTCACAAACTTTTAAGCTACTGTTTATACAAATAGCATTTAGGCAAATGGTCCTAAAAGCACAGTTTAGATATATAGGAAATGATCTGGAAAAGATGGAGTAATGGAGTTAACTATTTGTACAGTTATTAATAGGTACTAATACATGTATGGGTATTACAAACATTTGAGATATATTTATATACAATATATATTATAGCAGGACCTGTACGTGTTCTTGCCATTCCCTCCAATACAAGCTTTTTCCCAGTACAGATAGGAATAGGACTCTGAACCATGTTAGAACCATAAGGAAAACCCAGTTAAAAAGCTTCAGGGTCCAATTAAGAATAGCCTCTTAGCATCTGCAATTTAATTTTTTTTTCAAAAAAACCTCTAATATGAATGATACAATCCCATCCCAGTTTTTGTTATCTATTCTGTAAAATCGTTTAATGTCCCTCCCAAAGATTTTCAAAGGGAATAAAGGGGGGAATGAAAAATACCTTCATTCTTTGATCTGTGGGAGTACTTTAGGAACAGTATTCCACTCACAGTCACTTAAAATCCAATTATTTGTTGCTTTCATTGTATTCCCCATGTTAAGTGGAAGATGAAAACAGTATTACGTTATTTTAAAATAATAATATATGGTTTGTTCATCTGCAGAGTTCCCTAATGATAAATAAACACATCTGATAAGATTTTTTGCACAGAATATTGGATTGCAGGGATCCAACTGGTATAACTACTGGTTCTGTTGCTCTACGTTGTACAAATGCAATTTACGACCTGCTGAGCTGCCCGGACAGCTGAGCAGTGCTGCATGCAAGTGCGCAGCAGTTCAAAAAGCACTTGTTTCCTGCTTTTTCAACTGCAGCTGTGTTGCACAAAGCAGCTGCGGTTGAAAATGCAGGAAATAAAGGTCAGGTAAGAGCCTGGGCGGACGCGCGGGCCAAAACAGCACGCAGAACTGATTCTACGTATGCTCTCTGCTGCTTTTCATAGCAACCAGTCTACAGAAGTGGACAGAACCGGTAGAATTCCACCCCTGTTGGATTGACTTCAGAGCTTATTCTTTATCATGGCTTTATTTTAAATCCAGTATTCCCTTCTTAGTGTTGAGAACCATCCTGATTACTTAATGTAAAGGGAACACACTGCTAGGCAACTCTTGTAAATTACACTTGAAAGTCCTGGTAATCATATTCTAACATTTCAGTTCTTTTATGTTCCAAAATGGTTTTTTTTAGTTTCCTGACTATCTCACCATACTTGGTGGTTATGACGAAAAATTTGCTTTGAACGCGTAACTTTGTTGGAGATCAAAATTATCCTTGCCATCTCTTATAATGATCTCCTGCTTTGCTTTAAAAGCTACTGGAATAAAACCGTCACCATCCGCAGTAAGAACTATCCAGGAAGGACCTAGAGAAGAGGGAAAAAAATGTCAGAGGATGTATGCATGAGTTAAGTATTCAAGCACTTGTCTAAATGTTAAGTGTGCATCTGTATATAATCCTTTGTGCTTTTTAAAATAGGTTTTCTTCAATACTATTACAAAAATTACATGTCTGGTTTCAGTTTTAAGCCAAAGTAGATAACACAGCAAATTATTTTTTTTTACTTTTGACATTTACAAAAACAATCTCGCTCTGATATGATATTTATATATTATAGTGATATATTTTTCTATGAAGAAAAATGAAGTTAGCTCTTGTTGCAGAGATAAAATAGCCAGTTACGTAAAAGTTTATGAATATATTTTAATTACTGTAATATACAAGGTTTTTTTTTTCAAAATAAAATTTGAGGGTTATATCTAAAAAGAATATTAAATATTTATAGTGCATCCCCTTTGTTTTAGTTTTCATGGCAAAGTAAATTGTTGGAGGGCACAGTAAACTCAACCTGAATTTCTTTCTTGATTACTGAAAATATTTTAATTATTTTTAAGTTTCTTTTAAAACCCATATTCTAAATTCTTGTTAATGTGGTATGTTGTACATAAGGGAACTATTCTTGCTCATGTATGCATTTTTGATAAATTGGGAAGTTTAAATAAAACTAGTAAAACTATTTATGAATTTAAATCATTTAAGAAGAGACAACAAGAAGTAAGCTTATTGTATAATTGTTATTAACTTTGTTAAAAATTAAAACTGCATTTATGTATTGTAGTGAGTCATTGTTTTGACCATAGTTTGGCTCAGTTTAGGCTACAACATGCTAACCAAAACAAAGCAAGTCACATATGACTTAGCATCTGTGTTCAGCCAGTTATTTTGTAACAGTGATTTTCTCTTTAATACTACTATGGGAATAAATTTGACTAAACATTAATAGCTTGATCAGATTGCTATGGTATAAGAGGACAGCTTTATTGGACATCAATCAGTGTGTAGATGTCTGAGATCAGAGGGATAAACTGATTTTGCAAATTGCAATAATCCATTTGTTTAACCATTTAGTAAAATCACAATGTTATATAGTTCTATACATAAACCACTAGATTTAGTGTCTAAAATCATTGACCACACTAAATCATCATGTGGTTTGAGCAGGGTAAAAATGCTTAAGTAGAGGTTAGAGAAAGTGTTATCTTGCTATCAATTTATAGGCAATTCTTGTTATTATACTAATACTAGTTCTGTATTTGTAAATTTGCTTACTGACGAAAATGTTTTTGTACCCCCAAATCTGAATTCACAGCACTGTCATGCTTATTTGCTGGCATGTGGAGCTGCAAAACAATCAGAACTGCCCAACATGCAGGCTCCCAACTGAGGTTTCAGCATTTTGTTAATTTGCTAATATATGCAGCATTTTCACAGAACTGCAAATATATGAGAATTGCTTGTATTTCCATTTTCTACATTAATACATCCATAAATAGAGTATTCAAGTCTTGTCTAGGTTCAGAAATGAAAGTCAATTGAACATTGTACTGCTGGGTTATGGGTGGGGGGGAAATCCAGTTAACTCAGATTCCCAAAAGTTAGTTCTCACTAAAACAAATTAAATAATAAAGAGACTTGCCATGTTTCATTTCAACAAAATGCAGATCAAAAAGTTGCTGGACTAAATTCAGAGGGATTTTCCCATTGTATAGTAGAACATTGCGAGTTTCTTCAACTATTGCTCCATCTGAAGAACGCTTCTTCAGGCACATATACATAAAAATAAATAAATCTATTGTTAAAACATTGGTGATACTTGAAATCAGTCAATTTGCTCAGCTTATTCTCAGAAACACAAAAGAGGTAGTGTGCTTCATGTAGGAATCAATCAAACATGTCTATTCTTAAGATAACCCCATGAAATCAGTATGAAGCAATATGGAGAGGTAAGAGTGAAGCAGCTCAGAAATAATATTTGAAAATATTGTATACTGTTTAGTGCCTAAAAGCCCAAACAATTTGATCTTACCAGGAAAAGCAGTTGGTAATTTTTTCTGAATAATGAGAGTGAAGTCACATTTGGGATACCTTGTGAGGGTAGAGGGTATGTTGTGACATTACTAATAAATATTCATATCCTTAAGATTAGTCATCACACAGTATTACATTGTTTTCAATGGTTTGTTTTTACTGCAATAATTATAACATATTCTGTTATTATTACAACATTCTGGCTGCAGTCCTAGATTATAAGATAGTAAACCATTTTGTACTTACTAGGATTTCATTTTCTTAAATACCACACATTTAATCCTATTCACTCTATGTCTATTGGAGTTTGCAACATTTCTCTTCAATTTCTGCAAGGAAAACAGCAATGGGAATGGTGGGGGGATATGCATGTGTGTATTTGAATCTAGCGAGTACTAGAACCTAGAATTTATTTTTTTAGACTCAGGGTTAATGTTGCATTTTTACATTTTGAAGTAAGCAACACATCAGGCTGGAGACGGTGGTACTTTGTCTCCAGTACTATCTTGTGCTTTAGGAAACATTAACCACCAATATTTCTCTGCCATGATCGATTGATTGTGCAGTGTGCTGTCCAATATGCTGTTTTAAGATTAGGTATTTCTGTTGAAAAGTGGTTGGCCATATATTTTTTTTTGCTAGGCATGTTCTGAAGAAAACACCTCATGATAGTTTGCTTGACAGCTTCATAAGAGAGGAACTTTTGAAGTTGTCTGGCATTCTTTTGAATTTGTGAACTCCTAAAAAGTGGACAGAATTTTTTGTGGAAAAGGTTTCACCATTTGGGGGCTCCTTACTGCTCCCAGATTGCCTAAGCTGTCAAAAGGAAATGAAGCACAGCATTCAGGAAGCAGTGAATACTTTCTTGTGGGAGAAAGTAAAAACAGCACTATAGAAAGAGGCGATGTATTCCTCTTGAACCACAATAGTTATCATCCCCAATTTTTCCTTTTTCTTTATTTTGCTCTCCTGTCATTAGCTCTTTAACCGAAATGTGTATTTTCCTGAGCCTCAAATCACATATAAACCTTTGGGGTGGTGGAGAGCAGCTTCTTTGGGGTACAGTGAGCAAAGTCTTCCCATTTACAGACAGCTTAATTCCAGTGTTTATTTACAGTCCAAAAGTTTGTTTCATAGCAATGTAAAAGAATTTGATGTATATATAAATGCAAATATAAAGGAACTGATTCCCAATACAGAAATGCAAATGAACATTATTTTCAATTCAAATCAGAGTCTGGGGCAGAGAATGATGAGGTGTGGAAAGAAGTAATGGTAAGGTAAAAAGAGTCTGGTGATTTCAGCTGCTCAGAGCGAGCTGATGCTTAGCAACCATATCTTCTAATTCTAATGGAAGATTCACTGGATGCCTGGCCCCTGCAGAGAATTACTGGATCTCTTTGACCATCTCCACCCAGGGTTAGCTAAGTACTAGGGGATTTTAGGATATAAGGTGAGTTACAATCATTAACATAAATAAGTCAATTAATGCTAGACATGGAGAGACAGATTAAAAGGGCTGGCATGGCATCCAGACTACCACAAGGCAGAACTCATAGAGGATGCCCACACCAGATCTAAAGCATCCTTGCTTCAGAGCTAAATATTGAACATTTAAGAGAAGAGAAATCTGTTTCCATTGGGGAACTACAACTCCCAACATGTCTCAATATATTCATGCTGGCTAAATATTTGGGAGTTGTACTTTATTTCCCTACCTCTGGATTTTTTCTTCTTGTATTCTGTTTGCTTTGATGCAAACTGCTATAAAGGAATAATTGTGAAAAGATCATTACCAAACAGAACGCCATCTGTTTCATACTACCACCCCTTGAATAGAAACACAATTAGGAATTAATCAGACTTCAAACCACAGAACTGTTAGCACCAGAGAATGTAGAATAAGTAACACAATTCTCACCTTGGACAACAAATATAGTATTCTAAATATATATTCAAAATTATTGTTTATTGTGAACTTTATCCTTTTCTCTTCGCTTCAAATTATGCACCCAATATCTTCTATTTTAATTATTGCCCTTCCACCTTTTAAAACCGTTTATTGTTTTTCAAATGTTAAAATGCTATATGCTGTTTTCAATCTAGTTCCTAACTGCTTTCCTGATTGTAGTTATTAAATATGATTTTGACAAACTACAGTCATTCTAGTCTGATTTGGTCAATTGACTTCCTCAGACTTATTTTCCTCTCTGTCCTCTACCTTCCACTACTTATGTATGTTTAATTTGGTTTATTAAGATCACTTTCTGTTCCTTTAATACACTGTTGACTTTTTTTTGGGGGGGGAGTCATTTTATGATCACTGAAATATCTTCATTTTCTAAAATCTCCTTAAAACAGAATATCATCAAAGTGGTTTATAACGCCTCTTTTTCCTTGCAACTTTGTGATATAAATGAGTTTGTTTTTAACAAAAGAAGTGTGCAACATTTTTGGATCCAAAGGCCACGTATGATCTTTTAATACTGAGCTAGGAAAACTAAACCCAAAAATTGGAGTTGGGGGAACTGGAGAAAATTTTTTAAATTTTCATTTATATTGAATCAAAATTCAATATAGCTAATATGACTGCTGTCAGGCATGCATTTAAAGACTTTCTATTACATAAAATTAACACTGATACAAATTTTGGGAATCTTGTGGGTTGCATTTGGGGACATCTGCTTTTAGGAGGTCAAGTACAGAGGAAAAGAAAAATGGGAGGGAAGGGAAATGAATTGCTATGACTATGCCTATGTCTGCACAGTCACAGAAACACTTCCCTAGTGGGATGGCTTATGGACATTATCAATCCTCCCCATCATTTGTTCTTGACTTCTGTGGTGAGTGAATGTGGGAACAATCAAGAATGATCCTGAATTTCCATTTTTCCTTTACACCTACTGGAATTTGACACAGGCAGCCTATCAACTTGATAAATAAATATTTCTAATCAGTCTAATCAACATAACCTTATATCCCTTTGACCCTTTCCTTCCATTCCTTTCATGTTCTGTAAAATGCAATTTGTTAATAAGCATATTCCAAATTTTCAAAATACATCCTGCATCAACACAAATGCTTTTAAAGAAAAAGTTAATTATTCAGGCATTTTTCCAGCTTCTTCTGCAAGGGAAATAGAAATGGGGATGGTGTGGTATATGCATGTGTGTGTTTGAATCTAACAGGAGTACCAGAACCTTGAATTTATTTTTTTAGACCCAAGGTTAATGTTGCATTCTTACATTTTGAAATAAACAACACATCAGACTGGAGGTGGTAGTGCTTTGTCTGCAATACTATCTTATGTTTTAGGAAACATTAAAACAGGAGGATTTAAAATAAAAACTTTACAGTAGAAGAATGTTTTTTATACATTGGGATATTTTGTATTGCATGAAGATATGAGAAAAAGAAAGGAATTTCTATGTTCTCGTGAAGACAAAAAAACCTGGGCCATTGGATTTATTTTTATTTTTAAAATTTCTTCATTATGTAAGCAAACATATTTCTCAATGCTTTGAATCCTTAAGTGAATCTTTTAAGCATGTGTACTATTACTGACATATATTGATCCAGTAACTTGTTTTTTCAAAAATTATTTTAAAAACCACATACCTGAGTATTTATTACAATAGGCAGTGCCTTCAAATTGAAAAACAAATGGACATATAATACATTAATGACAATCACCCAAAATCACCCAGAAAAGAATGTGCAAATCTCACTTCTCTAAAGCCAAATACAAAACACAACAGCCATTATTCCCTGGACAATACTTCAACCAAGCACAGAACGATGCAGCCTGCTGAATAATTTAAAGACTTCGTCAATTGGTAGCAAATTGCCAAAAACAATTTACAGGGAAAATGTTTTACAACTACCTGATATTTGATGTGTATGAAAGGTGGTTCTTGAGAAGAAGGGTAGACAAGAGATAATCTCCTCCCATTTTTAGTGTATTCTATTAATTCAAGGAGTCTCAAATGTAAGTCATTGAAGCTGCTATACCATCTTTCCAGGTTTATGGATGTTTCAGTTGCTCTTTTATCATTATCCAACATGCTATTTTTAGGAGAATTTAAAGATTTATGTGCTACTTTAGATGAAGTCGATGTATTGGAAAATCTAGCAGGTGTTTCAGCACCAAACAAGACCAATGACCGATTAATTGGTTCAGCTTCCAAAGTTTCTGGAACAAATGAGTTTCTCAAGGTTCCCTTTTCATAAAAAATGCACACATTGGATGGGGATGTTTGTTCATAATTAGGACTTTTCACTTCCAGCATGTGTTTCCTTCTACTGGGTGACTGAATAAAAGTATTAACTGGTCTTGAAAGCTCCTGCTCCACAATACAATCCTCTGAAGCAAAGTTCTTAAAATGTCTTCTTTTCTCAGGAAGGCTAACAGAAGGCTCAAAAGTGAATGACAAAGTTTGGCTAGTCCCAGACTTTGATGAAGAGTCTTTGCCAGATATTAATTCTTTCATCAGCAATCTTGTGACATATCGGTCTGAATTAGAGGAAGGAATAAATGTGGGATCGCGGAATTTCTGCTTGCCAACCAAAATTAATAAAAGCTTATCTGTCAAAAAGGATAGACCTTTGGGTCGTTCATTTCTATCTAGTTGGATCCGTTGCAAGTTGGGCACACAGGATGATGTAACTGAAGAGACCAAAACAATATTACAAGTATTAGAAGCTACTGCAACCATTTGAGCACTAAGGTCAAAGGCAATTATATCAGGGACCAAAATGCCTGGAATGCTGACTTTTCTAGTTGTAGTTATCTTTCCTTCATAAGTAACCATGATCAATTGTGAAGAACACTGACCATTTCCTAAAGGACTGACCTTCCTCCTCAAAGGTATACGACCGTGATCCAGTTTCCTGTGGTTTGCCAGGATACTGGTTAAATCAACTGGGCCTGATGAAGATGAAGCTACAGAATGTCCTGCTACTGATTTATCTGAATCAAAAGACTTCCTTCTCGAATCCATTGAGTACTCTTCATCCCCAAGCACCAGAGTAGACTGTGAAGAATCTGTAGAGATAAAATCCATTTCAGAATTTATTGGTAATTCAAATGTAATACCAGCATTTAAACCAGGCACCTTATTAGGAGGGAGCTCAGTAGCCACAGCAATTTGAAAATTCGAAGTAGCTTCAATAGCACAGATATAGCCTCCAACATCAAATATTGGGCAAAAAGTGCAAGCATTCAGTGTTTTCTTGGCCTCGTCCCAAATATAGGAATGAAGAGAACTGCTTATAGCAATAACTAGACGATTGCCCTCCTTGGTCCAACAAGCACAGTGGATGAGTCCCCTGCTTTTAATGTCTGCTTTAACCTTGGAATTGTCTAAACGAACTGCATATAAAACAGAAGCATCCCTTTTGGTAAATACTGATAAAATATCTCTCTTTGGGTGCCACACACAGCCTTGAGGAAGCAACTGGAACGGCTCAGCAATTTCACAAGCCTGGAAGACCATCAACTTATTCTTTTCCAAAACGTTATGGATTAGCTGCCAAATGCTAACACGCTTCTTGTGCTGAACAGCAAGCAGAGCTGGCAAGTCAGCAGAATAACATGCATTCCAATAAAGTGCGTAGACATGCTCAAACTGACCAATAAGAATCGAATCACCAAATCTCCATTCTTTCCTATTAAAATGCAATGGTATCAGTGTAACTTGCTTGCCATCTGTCCATGCAATCCCATATATTGGATGAATAGCCTGATATAAAGCATTAAGGCCAATTCTAGGAAGTTTAGCTTTTCCTAGCTCCATTCTTGGATTTCAAGAAAGCTTCTATCAGTATTGTTTGCTGTGAAGTAGAGTTTCCATCAGATTCATCAGAACAACTTGAGGTATCCAAGTCTTCTAGTTGTAGATCAATTCCACGTTGATAAGTGATTCCCTTTAAGTTTGTAGCTCCCTTCTTTGTTAAATTCTACTGCTACTACTCTAAGAATAAATCTACTTCCAGACTGCTCTTTCTATGTTCTTTTTCTGGGAGAAGCTAATGAGCTTTAACTAATTACTGATCTCATCTATTTTCTTAAAAGACTATTTTTAACTTCTAAAGACCGGGCTCTAAAAATAGCACTTTAATACCTGAAGTATATCAAGATCTCTTCTATACTCAATAGAAGAAAGCTTTGAGTGCTGGAGAATAATCTTAGTTATAGCATGAACTGAGCAACCAAGCTCTTCTGCTCTTTGAAGGGAAAACTAAATAAAAGGAATCATATCTTCAAAGAGCTCATTTGTAAATAGTTCAAAGCAAATAATATTAATGATAGAGAAACAAAAGAGAAAAAAAAGTATTCTGTTTGCAATTGACTGATACCATCATTTCCTTCTTCTGCATCCAACCTCTTTTCATTTTGCTCCTTTTAATTTGGACAAAAAGATTATAAAAATATTTATTTCACACTTGCAGAAAGAAAATCTAGATCTTAATCTTGTCATATTATTTTTTGGAATAGACCTCTGATCAAAGATGTCTGTAACTATGCTCAGAAAAATAGGCTTTACAGTGTTTAATATATTTGAAAGCTGAACCACAGCTTTTGTAAAAAATCCTGGATATGACAAAAAAGCAGATGTTTCAGTAATATTAAATAGATTTAGGGGTATCTTGGTACATTTTTCAGAAACTATGAGTTTTTAACATACTATATTGTACTATATTATTTGATAAAGTACTTGTAATGTCTCACTAGTAACCTACATCTACATAATCAACCTGTCTTGCCTTCCCCTCCATAGTCTCACTCCAATCTATTTAAATCCTACATCAGTTAAGCCATTCCATGAAGCTGATGAAATGAGCTATAACTCACAAAAGTTTATGCCTTAAACCAGGGGTCCCCAACCCCCAGTGGACCAGTAGCGGTCTGCAGCATGCCAGAAACTGGGCCATAAATGAAGAAATAAATGAAGCCCCATCTGCAGATGCAGGCAACATGTGAAACCATGCCCCCTCTGGTCTATGAAAAAAACTCCACAGAACCGGTCTCTGGTGCCCAAATAGTTGAGGGCCACTGTTTTAAATTCTGTTAGTCAAAAAAAGATGCTACCAGAATCCTTTTGGGTTTAGCTATTACTGGCAAATTTGTACAAAACACAAAAGCCATACCTCAATCATCACCTTAAAAATATGCCAACCACTCATTGGATGGATACAACCAACAACCCAGATAGTCCTCCAATTACAATTACAATCATAATTGAGCCTGAAATTATAGTTATAAGTTGTTATGGTCATAAGTTGAATCTCACTGTGAACATCATGGTCAATAAGAGAATATGGCAATTGTTAAGTGAACATTGCAGACATTAAGTGAATCCATTTCAATAACATATTCAAAAAGTGCACTTGGAGAAAGAATCTAAATTAAATGAGGAAAGCTTACAAACTTCTCTATCTGAAGTAACCATGAAACAGCCAGCTTTTTCAAAGTCCTTAAATTAGGCTATCCCAATTTCTCAAGTAGGACAACAGTGAATTGTTAACTAGGGTATACAAAACCTTTGCCAGACCAATTCTCGATTAAAGCTCATCCACCTGGAACCTGCACTATATATCGGACATTCACACAATTGAACGGGTTCAGAGATATTTCTTGAGAAAAGTACTCCACTCCTCCCCTCACAATAGAATCTCTTATGCCTCCAGGCTCAAAACTTTGGGCCTGGGAAATCTAGAACTGTGCCGTCTGCAGTCCGATATAAGCACAGTTCACAACATTGTCTGCTATAACATCTTGCCTATCAAGGACTTCTTTAGCCTCAATCACAATAATACACGGGCAAACAATTGATACAAACTCAAGGTAAATCGTTCCAAACTCAATTGCAGAAAATATGACTTCAGCAATAGTGGTCAACGCCTTGAACGCCCTACCCGACTTCGTTGTTACAGCCTCAACCCCTCACAGTTTCAATCTCAAACTGTCTACCATGGACCTCACCCCATTCTTAAGAGGTCCTTAAAGGGGGTGTGCATAAGCGCACCAGCATGCCACACCTAGACTACCGCATCTAGTTTTGTTCACTATATTACAAAAAAGATGTTGAGAGTCTAGAAAAAGTACAGAAAAGAGCAAACAGGATGATTAGGGGACTGGAGGCTAAAACATATGAAGAACGGTTGCAGGAACTGGGCATGGCTAATCTAGTGAAGAGAAGGACCAGGTGAGACATGATAGTGGTCTTCCAATATTTGTGGGGCTGCCACAGGGAGGAAGGGGTCAAGCTATTGTCTAAAGCGCCTGTAGGCCAGACAAGGAATAATGGATGGAAACTGAAGGAGAGATTTAACCTGGAAACAAGGAGAAACTTTCTGACAGTGAAAACAATCAACCAATGGAACTGAAGTTGCCCTCGGAAGTTGTGGGAGCGCCATCACTTGAGACTTTCAAGAAGAGATTGGACTGCCATTTGTCAGAAATGGCGTAGGGTCTCCCGCTTGGATGGGGGGTTGGACTAGATGACCTAAAAGGTCCCTTCCAACTCTGATTATCTGTTATCTATGCCTACGTCCCTGTCTTACTGTCTCCATTTATCTGTACTTACTCCCTTTGTTCTTGTTTATGTTCATACTTATCCTTGTTATCTTGTACAAGTTTGACAAAACAAAAATAACATAAAATTAAAAAAAATAACATAAAAGAACATCACAGCTGCACCTCAGCTATTCTCAACATTGAAAAGAATCATTGGTTTCCTGAAGATGCCTGTGTGTGTGAGTTTAGTGAACACGGACGCAGCGAGGGAAAAAAAGAAAAGATATCAGAATACTTTTAGTCTTATCTTATCCTGGTCAAGAGCAGCTTCTGTCCAGAAACAAACAGTTGCGGCCTTATCAAGTGGCTCGGCCCATCTGCGTAGGTGGTTAGATAGCACTGACGCTGACCGCTGCAATGCATTTAGCACCCATCATGGATGAATTCAGCACAGCCAATGGGTGCTATCTCCGTGCGTTCAAACACACACACACACACACAGACACGCCAAGGTTGGCCCCGAGAATAGCTCTGCCCGCACGTCTGAACGAGCGAGCATCCCGCCGCCAAAGGAGCAACCGCCGCTCTCCAGCAGGAAGCAGATTGGCCCATTCAGCTGTGCTTTTAGCCGCTCGCAAACCCCGTCCCTACCCTTTTACTCCAAGCTGCTGCCGAGCAAGTCCAATGAAGCAAAGTCGGGGGCTTTCCTCCCCTCTCACTCCGAGAGCCCCGCCCTTTCTTCTGCCATGGAGTAGGGGGATTGGTTAAGGGAGCCGAGAACAACCCCCCCCTCATCTTTTTCATTGGCTGGACATCCTGATGGACAGCTCAGAGGACAGGTGAAAGGGTTTGCCGAAGAGTCTTGAGGAGCCGGGGGCTGTAAAAACGGCGACGTTGATTAAGAAGCTGGCTTGGCGCGCGTGTGTGTGTGTGTGAGGCGGGGGGGCGGGGGGGGAGGGAAGCTGCTGTTGGATTCTAGGGCGTTGCAACCATGGGAGTGGAAGTCGAGACCATTTCTCCGGGAGACGGTACGGTCCTACGGGTTGTTGTTGTTTTTAACCTCTCTTTGGGTTGGAAAAGAGACTGCGGAGATAGGAAGGGGCAAGGCGGGAGTGGGGGAAATTGTAGCCCGAGGGAGCCGCGCTAGCGCTTCAGCCGCCGCCACTTCTGCTGCAAGGGCCAAGGTGTGAGAGAAGGGTGTGTTTGTCGTTATGTGTATGTGAGAAAGAGAATGTAAAAAATAAAATAAAAAAAAATAAAAATGAAGGCATCGGAGGGGAACTGAAATCCAGTATTAGGGACAGAAAGCCGAATTTGAGATTTTATTTTATGTTTATCCCGCGAGAGGGGGTGCTACACAGCAAAGGTGATGGACCAACAACCTCAATCTTGGTGAGTCAGTATAAGGGGGAGAGCAAATAGACTGCTCCGATGGACTAAATAAAATGCTGAATTAAGAATAGCTTAAATTCTACGTGTTCATGCATTTTTATATACTCTGTCCCTCACCTGTGGTTTCCTTTGCCCGTAATCTGTGCTGGCCAGATTAATGGCTGGTCTCCTAAAATAATGTCTTCGGTAGTGTTTGATGGAAGTTTCAGATCAAAACCGGTGCGTTGGATCACTTTCCTTCAGATGGTAGGAACTGTGATCCAGAGAGAATTGGAAACCTAGAGGCTTTAAAAGCAGAATCCTCGAAGAAAACTGCCAGGAGAAAAGAAGGGAGAAGGAACAAGGCTGTCAAGCAAGGAAAACTTGAGACTTCCAGATTTAGAATACTGAGGCTGGTGCCTTTCCAGAATGGCATAAAGAAGGAAAAATATCTAGAGGGCTCTATTGGGTCAGTCATTTGCAGTTTTTGGCAAGAGCAGCTACCCCTAGCAATTAGGGTTTATTTAAATGGCATTTACTGACAGCTGCATAAATCCAAGCATGGTGAAGTAATTTAGGAACAAGAGTAAATTATAGTGACCATCACCATTTAGCAGACAGGAGAGCCGTTTCTTGGCGCCAACCTGTAAAAGACTTTTATTCTTAGAGCAGCCAAGATTACAACTGCAGTACTTAGCAGCACAGTTTTGGGAGAATCAGGAGAAGTTGTCAATAATTAGCAGATTATTTATTATTAATGGATATTAAAAGAGTGGTCATGCAAACCCATGTTGGTTTACAAAGTTCTTGCTATTCTTTATTCTTTACTCTTTACTGGCCAAGTGTGGTTGGACACACAAGGAATTTTATTGGCCAAGTGTGGTTGGATACACAAAGAATTTTATTGGTCAGGTGTGGTTGGACACACAAGGAATTTGTCTTGGTACAAATACTCTCAGCATACATAAAAAAATGATACATTGGTCAAGAATCATAAAGAGGCATTTCTGGTAGCATCTTTTTCCAATCAACCCATTTAATTAAAAAGTATAAACTTGTGATAACCAGCAACTTACATTTTCAAATGCATAACAGAATAACAGAGCTGGAAGGGACATTAGATGGTTTGTAGACCAACACCCTGCTTACTCAAGAGACTATTATTTCAGACAAATGGTTATCCATTCTCTTCTTAAAAACTTATAGTGTTGGAGCACCCGCAATGAAGCAAGTAGTTTCACTGATTAATGTCAGGAAATTCCTCCTTCTAGGTTGCTTCTCTCCTTGATTGGCTTCCATCCATTGCTTCTTGTCCTGCTTTTAAATGCTTTAGAGAATAGCTTGACCTCTTTTTGGGTCAGCTCCTTTGGAACACTGTTAACATGTCACCCCCAGTCCTTTCATTAAACTAGATATACCCAATTCCAGCAACCTAGTATAGAGGCTAGACTGATGCAGAACTTAAATTGTGGTGGGGTACAAGGAGGGGAAGGCAGGTTGGTTAAGCAGGTGCAGCTTACTGTGAAACAAATCACAAGTACTTTATCAATTAACAATCATAATGTGTTAAAAAAAAACTGTTAATATCCCTCACCCTTCTTAATTTGGAAAATGTCCACTTTCTGATTTTTTGCCATCATAAACTAGCACAGATTTTCTCCTGCAGCATCTGGGGTTCAGTATTGAGGAGAATGTGTTTCCCAGATGGCAGGCTGACATTGTTGTCAATGGCATAGGCAAAATATGGTTTTGTGGTATCTTTGCAGAATTGTACATGTGAAACTTTTGTTTAACATGTCTTGTGACACAGAAATGACCCCTGTGAGTGCCTAAAATAGTCACAATATGCTTGTCCATAGCTATTAAGTTTTTGCAAAGCTTTCACTCTTTAATATTTAAATGAAATGATGACTAGATTTGGAGGAATTCACAAGACTCTTGATTTTCTATTAGTCATGATGAATATTTAGCACTTCCTGATTCAGAGGATGAATATTTCTGATGGATAGTTACTGGGAAATTTTTAAAAAAGGAGCTATTGTTTTCCAATTAAGTTTATTAGCTTTTCAAAGGCATTAAGTTTGCCACTGTGGGAAATAGGTCATTAATGTGAACTGAGATTTTTTTTCTATTACCCTGTTCAGATAAAATCAAGAGCCTTTTTTAAATAATTGCTGAGCTAATAGGTTTTAAAGGAGATGTGTAGCAGGGATCTTAGAAAAAGATAGTTTACTATCCCCATATATGGCTGATTGATCTGTTAAAAACATTAGTGTATGATTTATACTGGAAACCTTTGATCAAACTGCTAATCTGAAAACATTAGTTGTGAATGAATGTCATTTAGTAAAAAGACTGTTGATATACAAGCTAGTTGGTATATAAGCTAGTTTATTATTTTGGTTCATTGCATAGTTAGCCAGATGTTCAGACTGGATTTGTTATTTTTATCCATCTATTGTGTCTTTCCCAAAGACTCTGGGATAGGGAGATGTGGATGTATCATTTTATTGATTTGTATCAGTGGTAGGATTCAAAAGTTTTTACTACCGGTTCTGTGGGCAATGCTTGGTGGGCACGGTAGGGGAAGGTTACTGCAAAATCCCCATTCCCACCCCACCCCACTAACCTGCTTTCCAGCTCCGTTCTCCTGTGCAGGGCAACAAAAGAAGACCCAGCCAATCAGCTGGGACTCCGGAAGCAGAGAATAGATGGGGGCGGGGCCAGTCAGAGGTGGTGTTTGTTGGTTCTCCGAACTACTCAAAATTTCCACTACTGGTTCTCCAGAACTGGTCAGAACCTGCTGACTACCGCCTCTAATTTATGTCCTGCCTTTATTATTTTTACAACTAATTCAAGGTGGTGAACATATCCACCACACCTTCTTCCTCCTGTTTCCCTACAGTAACAGCCCTGTGGGGTGAGCAGGGCCGAGAGAGTGAATGGCCCAAAATCACCCAGCTGGCTCTCCCGGCGAGAGTGGAATTGAGCTCATGGTCTCCCACTTTCTAACCTAATGCCTTAGCCACTACACCAAACTGGTTTATATCCAAAATCATGCTTCAGAAAGACTCTTGAACTTTTAATAAACAGTACAAGTAATAATTATTTATTCCTATCCCTTTTCAGTAGTCACTTTGTTTTTGGGGTTATTAACATTTTGTTTCTGAAGATCAGACTGAATTCCCATGTAGTTTCCTTGAAAACTTAGTTCCCCAGAAACCCAGTCTTATCTGACTATAACAACTGGTTAAACCTTACATTTTTTTATTGTATTTATTTTTAATAAAGTTTTACTGAGTTTTAACAAAACAAATAAAACATCTTATTTGAGTACAGCACGGTTCCGGGTTATCACATTTCCATACAGACTCAATTTCATATGCATATTCACCTTATATATTCAACTTCATATCTTATTACTCTTTTTCCAACTTCTCACAATTTCTCCCTTTACTTCTCTTTTCTTTTATAATTATCTCATTTTCTTCTTATTCAATTGTGTTTCTTTTACCTAAATTTTTATATCTTTTTATTCATTATATTTATACTTTTGTCTGTCTTGTTTACAATTTCATTATGTTCTCTTCCAACATTCTTAAAAAGCAAAATTCCCTCTATGATTGCCAATCGGAGTACAACACCTTTAAGTCTTATTGTTATTATCATATAAAATTTCATTAAACATTAAATTTATGCATTCTAAAATTATAACATTCAAATTTCTAATATCTATTTTATATCATGTAAATCTCATCATTCAGACTCTGCTTGGTACTTCCCCTTAAAAATGTAAAAAAAAAAAATCTAAAAACATAGCAATATATATAATATATAGCATATATATATATATATATATATGTTTTCTGAGGTTCTCGCGGGTATTTGTATGTGGATCTTTGGTTATTCGGGTTTTCCAATCTTACGCGGGAGAAAACCCGAATAACCAAAGATCCATATATATATATATATATATATATATATATATATATATATATATATATATATGTCTGGCATTCAGTTTTGTTCGGGTATTTTCCCACTTAAGAAAACATATATTTATATATATATTTTTTTCTTAAGTTTTCGCGGGTACTTACATATCTGGCATTCAGCTTTGTTCGGGTATTTTCCCACGTCATAGTAGTGGTGCTTTTAAAGTTGTAGCAATGTTTCAGCAGAATCTCATCTGCCATCATCAGGCTTCTGTATAGTGTTCGTCTGTGTATACAGACAGCCTGATGATGGCAGATGAGATTCTGCTGAAACATTGCTACAACTTTAAAAGCACCACTACTATGACATGGGAAAATACCTGAACAAAGCTGAATGCCAGATATATATATATAAATATATATATAAAAAAACATTAGTGAGCAAAATAGTTATTCAACTTCATTCTAGTACTGGTATGAGCCTTGTAAATCTTTCACGTTTCTTTTCAATATTTATCAATCTTTGAGAACAGTTGAAATATTTCCCTCCCTTCTTCATTATTACTTAACTGTTAATAAGCATACCATTGGATAATAAGTTATTTACTATTAATAAGCAAAATAATTATTCAAATTCATTCAAGTAACTGGTATAAATTTCCTTATAAATGTTTCACATTTCTTTTCAATCTTCAACCTTATAAATATTTCACATTTCTTATCAATCCTTAGAAACAATTACAATGTTTCTCTCTCTTCTTTATTATTGCATTAATTATAAATAAACATACCATTACATAGCAATATAGTTTTATCTCATAGATTATTTACTTATTTCATTTCTAACTCATTACAGTATTCTACTGTCACAACACTATCTTTTGTACCTTTGCAGAATCCTCACTTTTAACTTAATTTAGCCATTGACTCTGTGTTTTCTAGCTGAGCAAATATCTTTAATCCTAGTACGTTTCCCCTTTTTCTTTATTTCCTGTTTTTGTCCCTCATAAATTCTTTCCCTTTCTATCTCCCCCCCTTTTTTTCTCATCCCCTTTTTTATACCCTTCTCTCTCTAATTTTCCCTTCTGTAGTTTTCTTTTCTGCTTCTCCTTGCTGTTATACTTCTTTTTCAGACTATTTTTCTTTTTGGCTGTTCCCTTTGATCTCAAACTTTTAACTCCTTTCCCCCTTTTCCCCTTATTACCACACTTTGCATTATTTGATCGTTGAAAATGGCTTCTTCTTTGTCCCACCCTTCTTGCTCTTGAAGCTTTTCCTTTTGCTTTTCATAGTTCAGGATCTCAATTTCAAAAAATTCAAATACGAAGCCAAAGGATCTTCCTCCCCTTTTAAGACTCATCTTCAATTCCTCCAGGAGTGATGGCATTTTAAACACTTTTGAACAACCACCCAATTGACTTTAAGTAAAAACAGAAGAAGAAAGAAAAGACCAATGTCAAAGACTTTTTTTTAATATTACCAAATGATCCCAGATTGTTCTTGTTTCTTTCCTTTACTTTTCCTTTCCATGGGTTACTGTATCTTTTAATAAGGTTTCAGTTACAATGTATCCTCAGGAGTCTTTTCAAAGTTTTGCTGTTAATCCTCTTTATTTTTCCAGGTGGCACTCCATGTTTCCATTATTCCAAGTTCCACCCTTTTGCCTCCACTCTTCTCCTTTTTGGGCTTTAAAATGACCAAGGAAAAAATCTTTATTTTCCTTTTGACAATTAAATTTCAGCTTAAAGTGTCAAAGTAAATTAATATAGATTTCTTTCCATATCATTTGTAATTGTCAAAAGTTTAAAAAAGGGTTTTTAACCTCCTTTTCTCTCTCCTTCGCCGCTTAAAAGTCTTCTTTCAGAAGTATCCCTCTAAGCACTTTTAGATTCAGGGTACCTTGCTTAGATGTTCTCTGTTGTTTAGCCTGGTCTGTCCTGCTTTCCTCTTTGTCTTCCTCCTGCACAATCTTATCCAGTCGGGTTCTTCTTTGAGGTGGCCATTTCTGACCACCGCTGCAAATGCCTTCAGGAAGGAGAGTTTACACCAGCCAAGGAGGAGAGATGCGGCTCTCCTCCACTCGGCTAGCAATCTCCCCCTCTTCACCACCTCTATGGGATGGCTTCAGCCCTGAATCCAAAGGATCGGGGTGCTCCAGCGGTGAACACAGATCGAAACCGTGCACGATCGCGGATTTCGGTCTGTCGCTGAAGAAACCCAAACCAGAAGAGCACTTTTCTTTTTCTTTTTAAGCAAGAAGAGACTACTGGATATTGTCATGGCATATTCTCAGTTTGTTGGGCTTAAGAAAACCTTGTAGTGGTTAGCACATCGTAAGTACCTCCTGGGATACATTTTACTAGAGACCATAAAAGATATAACAACAGATATGGAAGGTTTTCCCCAGGGGGACAGAATTTTGAAAACCTGAGGAATGCCAGCATGAAAGGAATTATATAGAGACATTACACTGATTATGTGTGTAATTTTGCAGTGTGTGACTTTCCATTTTATGTATTGGTTTATTATGGTTTATCTTTTTAAGAGTATTTTTTTTAACCAAAGAGATATTTAATAACTTATTTTAAAGCATGTTTTATATTTTTAACAGGAAGGACTTTCCCAAAGAAAGGCCAAACATGTGTAGTCCATTACACAGGTAAGGTCCATTATGAATAAAGTGATTTGTTTATTTTTATTGCTGCTTATTTTAATTTCCTATAGTCTCTCTCTCCCACCCCCACAGTTATACTTATGAATCAATGTCATCCTAATCCATTTAGTACCTTATTTTTGGATTAACATATGTGAAGTTGATAGTTTATATTCATTTTAGCTATATGCTCATCTACCTAGCCCACCCCACTTTGTAAGAATGACCTTGATGGAGATAGAGGTTGAGGTTGTAAATTGGAAAACAGCAATTTAGTATAATTTGACCAGCAGAAATAGTTCTATTACTAGTGTGCTACTTTACCCATCCTTGAGTTTAATGCCCTTCCCCAGTCATTTATGGCAGGATAATAGTGAGGAGATAAGTCTCAGTGTTCCAGATAGTGTCTTTGAGGTTTGAAGAGGTAGAACTTCTCTTGATTCCAGAATGAATTACTGAAGCTTTAAAAACTATCAAGCAAGAAGCATTAGAATCCAAGCATTTCTTTATCTTTTCAGATGTGACAACTGATTTAAGAAGTTATAATATAAAAAAATTTCTTCCAATATAGCCATGGTGGTGCAGTGGTTAGAATGCAGTACTGCAGGCTACTTCTGCTGATTGCCGGCTGCCTGCAATTTGGCAGTTTGAATCTCCCCAGGCTCAAGGTAGATTCAGCCTTCCAACCTTCTAAGGTTGGTAAAATGAGGACCCAGATTGTTGGGAGCAATATGCTGGCTCTGTAAACCACTTAGAGAGGGCTATAAAGCACAGTGAAGCGGTATATAATAAGTGCTTTTGCTATGGTCAGTATTATTCCAGTAAAGACTCCATCAAAATCTCAGAACAGATTATACTAATAATACCAAATATTTTACTCCCAATATTTGAGACAGGTGTTTCCAAAATGATGAAATGTTCTAATCTAGCTCTATATCTAAATTCTAGAAGAAAATGCTTGGAAGAGCAACTTGGATTGGGTTCATAATATGGCTGTTCAGATCCCATTCATCCAATTCTGATAAGAATTGCCATATGTAGTATATATTTATGTAGCAAAGCTAAGTTTTAGAACTAGGAATGAATATGTGGGAGTAGACTGTTATGACATCAGTTCTTACAAATAGTGTTTGTATCAGAAGTAAATTGGATCTGGCACCTTGCTGTAATTTTGGTGTAGATACATTGACTTTGAAACTGTGATAAAATTGGATCTAAAAGTCTATTAAACTTGAATTAGAAGTATCAAGAAGTCCACACTTGATCATGAATCTCCACTGGACAACTGGAATTGTCCAGTTACTCTCCCTTGAGCCAATCTATATGAAGGGCTGCTTAGAAATGAAATTAGGGAAGACAGTTGTGTATGTGATAGAAATAAAACCAATGTGGGGAAATGTAGAATATCAACACAATAAGTAAAAGTTGGTACAGAATTAAACTGAGCAGATCCTTCTCCAAATCTGATAGTAATCTAATTGTAAAATATTTGTGCACTCTGGAAGGAAAGATACTTTTCATATATTCTCCCTCCTCCTTCTGTAACAGAAATGTAGTTTGGCTTTTCTGTGATTCCTTCTATACTATTTTTTCCTTATGTTTGAATTTTTCCATTGTGCACTGAAGCTCGTGAATCCATTTGATTCGAGACAGAGCAAGCTTGGGGACTGTAGTAAGTATGCTTTTTGATACAGGAAGGAAACCAGGTGCCTGATAAAGAAATATAATCTAATAAGGAGATTTGTTATGTCCTCCTGGCTAGATGGAAGACATCTATTACAGCTTAATACAAATTATACTGGAAGTAACATTACTGAAAATTGCATCACCACACACATTGTAATTGTGCCCTAGGAAAGATAAGCCAGCCAAAACTGGATTAGCTATACCCCCC
Organism: Hydrophis major; assembly: GCA_033807585.1. Classification (NCBI taxonomy): domain Eukaryota; kingdom Metazoa; phylum Chordata; class Lepidosauria; order Squamata; family Elapidae; genus Hydrophis; species Hydrophis major. Next base: position 247,265,311 of record CM066328.1, on the reverse strand, counting down.
TGCAATTTTATTGTTTTTGCAAAGTTTCATCGTTTAAAACCATTGCAACCTGATGTGGGATGTTCATTTATATGGCAAAGATTCATAACTCATTTTTCACTACATCATGACCATGCCTTAAAAGATGGAGATTTTTCTTGTCTCAGAAAATTGTAATGGCATCTGATTATCTATAAAATGCATTGCCAAGAGTTGTGGGAGTATTTAGTGGTTCATAATAGCAGAAAAAAACTATGTTTTGTGTAAAATATGTCTTCTGAGACTCTGCAGAAACAGTTGTTTTGAAAAAGTTCCAGATGTAGTCAATAAAATTCCCATTTTGCTTGTTTAGTGTTCTGTTTTTTAGAATGAGAGAAACTTAAGAGGACTACAGCATTGTGAATTGAATTAGTAATAATTTATATTGGTAATCATACTATAAAAATAATTAAAGTGGTAGTTCTTGTTCTCATATTTCATTTTCCTTCATAACAGGAATGATAAATTATTAGTGTTTGTTGCTTTAATTTAAAATGAAATGGGCCAAAACTTTAATAGCATGTGCGCTTTATGGGATAACTTACATTACAGAAGCAAAGTAAGCAGAAGTATATACAGGTCTATCTATGACCATAAATGAGCCTAGAATTACAATCATAAGTTATTGCTGTTGTAAGTCAAGGCACCATGTGACTGAATTAGAAGTTACAACTTCTAACTAATGATATCATTAAACAAATGCAGCAATGGTTAAGTGAATCCATTTTCCCCAATGGGCATTTTATGCTGGAAACCAGAAGTAAATGCTCTGAACCAGCATAAAACGTTGCAAATCATGGTTATGTGCTGGGGGATGCTGCAAATAGCTGTAAAAGTGAGCTAGTTCTGATAGTAAGTCAAGGACTACAAGTAACTGAATATAATATAAACAGTGGTTTGATTTCCATATTTCTGTTTTTTTACAGTGCTGTAAAAATAGCCATTGTCATTTATTCATTTGTTATTTATGCCTAGCATTTTATGAAAACTTAGCCAGTTGTTGTATATTTAATTTACTATGGGCTGGCAGTGTGTGAAATTAATCAATGTAAGCTTTCCTCCAAAAGGCAAGTTTTGACCAAGGAAACTATCGACAAAATATATGGATTATGGCTCTATGGCAGTATGCTGACACATGGCACTGTAGTGGCCACAACTTTGTCAAATTTCAATCCCATGGGAGTTGTGGGTCCCAGATTTTTGATGCATCCTGTAATTTAGTCCATTTGAGGTATCTTGGTTCAGAAATTGTTGCCTGATGATCCATTTGAAGGTTACAGATAACCAGTTTTAGTAGAATGCAGATAATGGACTATAATAGGGAGTGCATAATACATGGGCGCTATTTCTAACAGCATCACTTATATTCTTATAATTTTAGGCCTGCTTAGAACCCATGAAATAGATCTGTAGGAATGAGATTATGCTGTGACCTCCATGCCCACCATCATGTTCCTGCTGCCCAATTAAAACATCTTCCAAAAATTAGAAAACAAAGCAGATTAAAATCATATTCTCTATGTTTTGGCTTCCCACCATTTAAAGCATAATCTGAGTTCTACACTCTGCAATGGAGAAGGCACAAGGAAAATTTATTTCCTGTGGCAGATGTTAGTCCTTCACCCTATGAAATGTAAAAATGTGGGATAACAATATAACAACAACAAAAATGGCAAGGTCAGTGAGTATGATCCAGTTTCAGAGCTGAATTCCTAAACACCTCAGTTGCTCTGACTTGCCATCATGAAAATCTGCATTATTCAAGATGTAAGAACTGCTTCTGCATGAAACTAGCTGAAAATTCTCTGAACAAGACACTTTAGGCACATCAAGAGAACATATCAATTTAAATGAAGAAGGCTCTGTGACTTTATATTTACATCTGAACCAAACCCCCAAAAATTATGTCTTTGGCCCAGATAAGGTTGCTTCCAAATGAAAGACTTTTAACATTGCAAGTTAGGACATTGTAGAGCTATTTCATTCTAGTGTGGGTACATAGCTGCACTTAACCAACCTCAAATGATCTCACAAGCTAAGATGGATTGGTGTTAGTTAGTGCTTGGGGAAACATTTGAGAAAAGCACATTGGCAGACCATTTCTGTATTGTTGCCAAGAGAACTCTGTGAATGAATCAAGCTTGGCTCTAAGGAAACCATTTACATTTCCTTAATTTGGTTTTCCAAGGAAAGGACAAAACTGAAAAGAGGGGATTGAAAATGGAAGACATTATTAACTGACAAATTCCCACTCCATCCGCACCATGGATGGAAAACACCAAATTGAGGAAAGGCTTATAAGTATTTCGGATTTTTCTTACTAATTGTGGTTGTTTAAACGTGTCCAAGTTCTATTTTTTGCCTGGATCCTATGTCAGACCCTGTAAATGAAAGAGACTTGAGCTATGCATCCCAATGATGTTATGAAGGCTGGGATGCTTGAACAGGTATACTGTGGATTAAAAAACTACTTTGCTTTTTATGCCAGTGTTCTTATATCTTTAATAATGCTATAAGAGGCAGTTCAGTACTGCTGATTCTTAATCAAAGGACTGAATATTTAGGGCCGTGGTGGTGAACCTATGGCATACATGCTGGAAGTGGCACACAAAGCCATTATTGCCAGCACACGATCACTCGCCCAGAAAAGGTCTACTGCGCATGCGTGCTCCCCGTCCAACAGCTGATTGTCGGGTATCTGATGCATATGTGTAAGGGTGCGATGGCGCACAGGAGACACTTGTGCATGCGCAGAAGTGCGCAGTGCGTGGGGGTCATGCATGCATGCGCAGAAGCATACAGCATGGGTCATGCAGGTCGCACACTCATGCGCAGGAGGCATGGGTGGCCACATGCATTGCCTTTTGGGTGATGGCACATGAGCACAAGCAGGCAAGTACGCACGCAATTATAGGCACGGGAGCCCCAAAAGATTAGCCACCACTGATACTACGCGCTTTTCCAAATATTTTGAAAAGCAACTACAAATTCCACTCCATTTCCAACAAGAATATTAGGATCACTGTTTGTGGGAGATGTAGTCTCAAATATCAAATAACGCCACCCTGTTTGGTGTCATTGCATCCAGATGTTTGGATGGTTTCCATCCTGATAACGTTCAAGAAGCTTGCAGAGATTTGGCTATTATCCCAAGCTTTACCCAGGGTAAAGTTTGAGTGCTACTAAAATGGGGTATAGAATAGATAGTCCTCGACTTACAACAGTTCACTTAGTGAGAGTTCAAAGTTAGAACAGCATTGAACAAGAGACATGACTGTTGCAGCATCCTTTTGGTCATGCGATTTACATTCAGGTGCTTGACAACTGGCGTTCGTGTTTGTGACGGTTGCAGTGTCCCGGAGTCAGGTGATTGTCTTTTGCGACCTACTGACAAGCAAAGTCAATAGGAAGGGCAGATTCCCTTAACAACCATGATACTAACTCAACAACTGCAGTGATTCACTTGACAAACATGGCCCAAAAAAGTTTGTAAAATGGGGCAAAACTCACTTAACAAATTTCTCACTTAGCAACATAAATTCTGGGCTCAGTTGTGACTGTAAGTTGAAGACTACCTGGTATTTTGGTTGTATGTTGTTTTGAGGCCAGTCCTGATTTCTTTTTGTCTTTTATAACTTAAAAGAAAAGTTTTAATTATAAGCTGCCCACAGTAATTGGCAGTCAGGTGACTATATACAACCCATCTCTGCGCTGACGGAAGCTGCATCTTTTGACTGTGGGCTCACCCCACATGCAGCTATTTATAGGGTAAACACCACTTCTAAAAGAGAGCCTAGCACTCTGTATTGCTGTAAAATACAGCTGTATTGCTGGCACCTGTCCCTTCACATGTTTATTTCCTCTCCAGGAGATCAGACAATGTGTGAAAATACAGTCTAGTGTGAAAAGTATCGATGAGTGATTGGAAATAAGTCATAGAGGTGATAATATGTGAATAGTTGCTGGTGCGACTAAGGACCTCTTGATGCATCAGTTTGGTCTCTCAGTTGGATATGAACAGCTGCTAATACTGTGTCAAGTAGAAAACGAAAAACAAGTAAGAATCAATCCTATCTTCTTCTTTTTTTCTGTCTCAAGCTCATTTTTACGAACAGAGTTATTTTTTAAGGGACAGACTTTTCTGATTGGTGAATATGGTGTATGGACATGGCTAACAATGGAAACTTTTTAGCTTCCAGCCCAATTTTCTGTGAAATTCATATTCATACATATATGGCAATAAAAATGTAAAGAAAATTCTCAGCTTACTGTAGACTTCATTTTCTTTTAGTTGTCCAGCTCTATCAGTGGCTGAAGAGTTGGGGCAGAATGTTGCCTCTGCTAGAAATAATGTTGATCTGCCCCATCACAGAGGCACTGAAGATGACATTGATGATGATGGAAGTTAAAGCCCACCCCTCTCCTAGGAAAGTGAAATATTTTAAAAAGGCAGAATATTTCCCCTAAAAAGAGAAGTAGAAACTCAGAAGCTCACCCCCACCTTTGTTAATGGGCAGGCCATTCAGGCCTGGGCCAGAGTATTCTACATAACAAAGCCCTCTACCCATCTCACCACATGGCCTGGGAAGATTGCATCAGCCAGCACTCAGGTGAAGCCATTTGGTCCAGACAAAGCCTACAAAATTAGCTAAGACCCCTGCCCTTGGGAGTCTGACTGCCAATGGGATACATTTCTTACACAGGAACAGGAAACACTAAGGTGGGGCCCAACAGCGGGTATAAAATTAAGGGTCTCTCAGCATCTTGCTCTTTTCTTTTCCTTCACCCAACATCTTGAAGCATGGGATCATCCTTTTACTTTGGTGCTCCAAGCCATGTGGTCCTGTCCACCATTAAACCATCTTTCCAAACAGCCCCCATGTTTCCAGTGTCTTTTTTCCCACTTGGAACTGAACCCAGAAGGATAATTCTTCCAGCAATAATCTTTGAATACAGTTCTGGCTTGGAGTCAGTCAGTTTGCCTTTATGCAGCATGCCCAGATCTTTTCCCCATCACAAGTGGCAATTCGCAAATATCACAATTAACGTTATTAAAATGTTCCTGTTTAAGATATTAGCAACCCAGTGGCTTCCTTTAGTGCTGCTTCTTGTTGAAACACAACATTGGTGCACATTTTGGATCCCCTCCTCCAATTCAAAACTAATCCAGAGAAAGCACAACATTTAGCCATATAGGTGAAACTTGAAAAATTAGAATATCGTGCAAAAGTTCATTTGCGGTATCTGCTATCCCGCTTCTGATGGGTGGCTCATGATAGGGAGCGAAGGGGAGAGAAACGACAGGAAGCGAGGTTTCCTCTGGATGAGCGCACCCCGAATGTCTTGGCACACACTCTTTTATTGTGCTTTTTTACAAGAAAATGATTTAATCAAAGCTCAAGTCAAACATGATAATCTCATCAGGATGTGCATGTTTACAAAGCTGCATACCGGACAGATCATTTACAGTGTGGATAAGCTTATTAACAACCATCTAGCTCCTTGTCCCTTGTACGTGCCTTGCAAAGGTCACTGAAGAGACAGAAGTAAATGATTACACGTGAATGATACAATGTTGCAAACACATGAATGATATATAGTTGCAATGATACATAATTGCAAACACATGAATGATACATAGTTACAACATCATTTATTTCAGTAATGCAACTTAAAAAGTGAAACTAATATATGAGATAGATTCATTACATGCAAAGCAAGAAAGTTCAAGCTGTAATTTGTCATAATTGAGATGATTATGGCTTACAGCTCATGAAAACCCCAAATCCACAATCTCAGAAGATTAGAATATTACATGCAATCAATAAAACAAGGATTGTACATAGAACAATATCGGACCTCTGAAAAGTATAAGCATGCAGGTGTACTCAGAACTTGGTTTGGGCCCCTTTTGCAGCAATTACTGCCTCAATGTGGCGTGGCATGGAAGCTATCAGCCTGTGGCACTGCTGAGGTGTTATGGAAGACCAGGATGCTTCAATAGCGGCCTTCAGCTCTTCTGCATTGTTCGGTCTCATGTCTCTCATCTTTCTCTTGGCAATGCCCCATAGATTCTCTATGGGGTTCAGGTCAGGCGAGTTTGCTGGCCAATCAAGCACAGTAATCCCACGGTCATTGAACCAGTTTTTGGTACTTTTGGCAGCATTTTCCTGCTGGAAAATGAAGTCAGCATCCCCATAAAGCTCATCTGTGGAAGGAAGCATGAAGTGCTCCAAAATATCCTGGTAGACAGCTGCGCTGACCCTGGACTTAATGAAGCACAGTGGACCAAAACCAGCAGATGACATGGCTCCCCAAATCAACACAGACTATGGAAACTTCACACTGGACTTCAAGCATCTTGCAGTGTGTGCCTCTCCATTCTTCCCCCAGACTCTGGGTCCTTGGTTTCCAAATGAGATGCAAAAGTTGCTCTCACCAGAGGATTTTGGACCACTGAGCAACAGACCAGTTCTGTTTTTCTTTAGCCCAGGTAAGACGCTTCTGACGTTTGTTGTTCAGGAGCGGCTTGACAAGAGGAATATGATATTTGAAGCCCATGTCCAGGATCCATCTCTGTGTGGTGGCTCTTGATGCACTGACTGATGCTCAGCCTCAGTCCACTCCTTGTGAAAGTCCCCAACACTTTTGAATGGCCTTTTTTGACAATCCTCTCCAGGCTGCGGTCATCCCTGCTGCTTGGGCACCTTTTTCTTCCACCTTTTCCCTTCCATATAACTTTCTATTCATGTGCTTTGATACAGCACTTTGGGAACATCCAACTTCTTTTGAAATTATCCTTTGAGGCTTTCCCTCCTTATGGAGGGTGTCAATGATGGTTTTCTGCATGACTGTCAGGTCAGCAGTCTTTCCCATGATTGTGAATCCTACTGAGCCAGACTGAGAGACCATTTAAAGGCTCAGGATCCTTTGCAGGTGTTATGGCTTAATTAGCTGATTAGAGTGGGACACTTTGAGCCTAGAATATGTTCACTTTTCACAATATTCTAATATTCTGAGATTGTGGATTTGGGGTTTTCATGAGCTGTAAGCCATAATCATCACAATTATGACAAATCATGGCTTGAGATATCTTGCTTTGCATGTAATGAGTCTTTCTCATATATTAGTTTCACCTTTTAAATTGCATTACTGAAATAAATCAACTTTTGCACAATATTCTAATTTTTCGAGTTTCACCTGAATTTTGAACATTCTGATTCCAAAAAGGGTGGGGGTACCTTGATGTAAATTTTAAGCTTTCAGCTCATTCTTATAAAAATGTAAGAACAACATGAGAAACGTTGCTATAAATTTATTTGTTGTGGGAGAAGAATTGGGAAGAATGGCATATGCGAAAGAGATTTTGGGCTCAGGAGAGCAGTCTGCATCTGGGATTGAATCACTTTTCTCTGTGACATTCTCCACAGGTCAAGGTAAGCCAATGCAGGCCACTAGTTCCTCTGATTGTATTCTTGGGTTTATATTAAGCACTAGGCTGACTTCCCACCTTCAGCCTCACTCTACTTCTGTGAATATTGTTGCTGTTGGTATCTATTGTTGGCAGAGAACACCAGCTGAGAGTTCTCTTAAAATCTTTCCTTAATGTGTGGCTCTGTGCCAGTGGAAACTAGTCTCTCTTGCTTAGACTGGGGAGTGCAAGTGTGAGCAAAATAAAAATAAGCAGTAATGTCCTGAGTACAGTTTTCCACCAAATGTTTCCTGCATGGAGAACAAGTGTTGTACATCTATATTTTAAACACAGAAAAGTTTATAATGGTTGCTTCCACCAGTACCCAGCATGATCCAATTGGCCAGAGGAGGGGGAAGAGGAGGAGGAGGAAGAAGGAGGAGGAGGAGGAAGGAGAAGGAGAAGGAAGGAAGGAAGGAAGAATAATAATGATTGTCTGCAGCTCAGAGTGGGATAGAGGGTGAATGATTGCCATGATTGTGAAAGATTGTCTGCAACTCAGGGTATGGCATAGCAGGATTTTTGATAGTGATGAGGAAGCCTGTTCATCCACCCAGCATGAGGAAAAGGGTGAAGAGAGAAAATGGAACATCTTGTGAAAGAGAGAGCAGAGGGTATATGCAGGAATATTCTGCTTATTTTTGCATGATGGCCTGGCTGACAGATGTTTGCAAAAGCACCCACAACAGTTTCTCCACATTGCCAATATTCCCCCTGTAAAAAAATGTTGGGGATGTTACTGTACAAAATGCAAATTTCCCAGTGGTCTGGAAGGTTTTAACTGAGTTTGTGTTTTCTTCCTATTAAGGGAAGAATACCCTATACAGGTAATCCTCATAACTGCAATTGAGGCCAACGTTTCTGTTATTAAATGAGACATTTGTGAAGTGAGTTTTTCCCCGTTTTAATACCTTCCTTGCCACAGCTGGGAAGTGAATCACTGCAGTCAATAAGTTAGTAACCTGGTTGTTAAGTGAATCTGGCTTCCCCATTGACTCTGCTTATCAGAAGGTTGCCAAAGGGGATCACTTGGGAAAACAGCAACAGTGATAAATATGAACCAGTTTCCAAGCATCTGAAACATTTGATCGTGTGTTCATGGGGATGCTGCAAAGGTCGTAAGTGTGAAGCACGGTCATAAGTCACTTTTTTCATTGCCATTGTAATTTTGAACAGTCACTAAACGAACTGCTGTAAGTCGAGGACTACCTGTTGTAAAGACATCAACTTCATGTAAGTTCAGAAATAAGCCATACTGACCTCAGGGAAAGTTAATGCAAGTTTATGAAGTGTACATGGATCATGTAAAATCCCATTTAGGGGGCAGGACAGAATGAAACATCTGTATCACTCTGCTTTGGGATGTATGTATATTCTGAAAATATATAATTATCAAGGGAGCAGGGAATAGAGAGTTGAGTATGGAGTTCAGTTCAGCTTTTAACTGTTGGCTGGAGTTTATTCTTTGTATGTTAAGAAGTTACTACCTCGCAAGTTTGTTTTCTGAAACTGCTTTCTGTCTGAGAATGTGACTAATAACTGTTTTCTTTTTTTGTGGGTGATACTAAAAATAAAGGGCATTTTCTTTTGTCTCCTTGCAAAAATAGGTGGTTGAAGAGGAGTTTGCATGAATTTGAAACAAATGGGATCAAAGCAAAAGTGATAGTGCGGATTATACAGGAGAAAATAAAGGAACGAGCTGGAAAAAGGGCAGTTAGTCAAAATGGGGCAGGAGGGGAGGAAGAAGAGAGAAGATTTGGTTTGGATAGTCTTGACAGCCTTATTTCTGTGAGCTATTCCAGACTTTATAAGTGGTGTGAGAACTTATCAGACGATGTCTGTATTTTTGTGTTAAAGTTCATTAGAGAATATTCTATATTTATAAGTCTACTGAGAGGTGGGGGTGACACGTTTTCAACACTTACTCAATAAATACAGCTCTTATGCTTGCAATTTGCAATACTTACCTATTTTCTAATACATTAAGTGACTAATTAAGTGCCATCAAGTTGATGTTGACACTCAGTGACCATATCAATAGATTTTCTTCCTAACCTGGTCTTCCAACATTATACCCATTGCCACTGTAACTGAATCCATCCACTGTGTTGCTGATCATCTTATTCCGTTTCCTCCCACCTTTCCCAGCATTAGAGTCTACTCTAATGCTGGAGAGATAGGTCTTCATGAATGAGGGCAAATATATGTATCCCAACATAACGTTGCAAGATCCAATCTGGGTCAGTCACTGGGACCAGAAGTTTACTCTTCCAAGCCTGGAGTCCATCCTCGGAAAACTTTTCTCTGCAGGAATATAGAACTTCTCTCTGCTACTTAAGTTAGTGGAGCAAATTTAAGGGTGGGGGGAGAAAGCCCTTCTGAATAGGAAGAGCCATTTTGGATGCATCTTCATGTACAAAGTAGGATAATTTAAGTATTGTTATTTGTGCCTCAGTGAGAACTTTGGATTGATTTAGCGATCCACTTATTTGTTTTCTTGGCTGTCCATGGCATTTTCAGGAGTTTTCTCCAACATCAATGGAAGTATGCAAAATACTTCAAGACAAAATGTGCCATCTTTGGAAAGGGCCTAATAGGACATTCAGAATTTGGAACATTTCTGCCTCAAAACATTTACATAGTTCTACAGGTAACATGTATGCAAAAGCTTAACTGGTACCTCCCTTGTTTAAGTTAAAGACTTTACCCTGTGGTAAAGTCATGTATATAAATTGAGTTTTTCTTTTTTGTCTTCACATTTCTTGTCTTAAATGGGCTTTGAAATTAAATTAGCTTCAGAGAACGATCCTGTTTGCCAAACTAAGTTCAGACAGTCTGCTAATGTCAACTTTACAACTTGTGGATGTCAACTCCCAGAATTCCTTAGCCAGCATACGCTGACTGAGGAATTCTGGAAGTTGAAGTCCACAAATTGTAAAGTTGCCAAGGTTGAAGATCCCTGCGTCTATGGAACCAGTCCTTGGTGACCAAAAGATCGGGCCCCTCTCAGTGGCGGGATTCAAATTTTTTTACTACCGGTTCTGTGGGCGTGGCTTGGTGGGCGTGATGTGGCTTGGTGTGCAGGGGAAGGATACTGTAAAATCTCCGTTCCCATACATGATGGCCTCCTGTAGTCCTTTGCCAGCAAAAATGGAGCTCAGGAGAGGCTTGCAGTCCCTCTGAGCTCCATTTTCACTGGCAGAGGGCTGCAGGAGGCCTTTGTGGCTGAAAACATAGCCTCTGAAGCTGTGCGCGGCTCTCCCATGCTCTGTTTTCGTTGGCAGAGGCACTGTGGGCCACTCCTTCACTGTTTCCCAGGGGACCCCCGCGGGCCAGATGTAAGCACCCCCTGGGCCAGCTCTGGCCTGCAAGCCTTGAGTTTGACACCCCGATATAATACAGTACATAAGATGTTGAGAAAGCCAGTTGTAGAATATGGAATACATTAATATATCTGAAACTTCATTGGAGATAGAAAAATTAGATAGAAAAGTTTAACATGTGGTCAATGAATACGCATTTTAATATTGTAAAATGGAAAAAATAACTAGTATATTTCCTGCCTTTGAAAGATTAAAGTTGATTAAAATGCAATGGATCATTACAGAACATCAACTTGGGTAGTAAATCTCAAAATAATCCCTGTGGCTCACTTGGTCCTATACCTGGTATCCATTTGATCGATAAAGAATTGAGTAGCAGCTACTCATTACAATAGGAATAAAAATAAAGCTTGCATTTTCACAAAGACTACATGGCATTTCTGAACAATATGTATAGAATTCAATAATAAACCAAACATAACAGTTATATGCTATTTGCATATAATGCAAGAACTGCTTTAGTGTGCCATTCACTAATCAGAGATCTCTGGGCACTTGACCAGGTAAAACTTATGACCACAAATTACATACATATAAATACAGACATAAAATTGGAAACAGGTGAAAACAGCTTTACAATAATACCTTGGATTTCAGTATGTTTACTGCAGAATGGCAAGAGTGTTAAGCTAAGAGATGGTTAAAGATATGGCTAAAGCCATATAATAAGCTCAGCATGACAAACATCTTCAATTCATTTCTAAGAAGAACCATATTCTATGCTAGGCATATCCAGCCCACAGGCCACATGCAGCCCTGAACAGCAAATAATGCAACCCCACAAGATTGTAAAGTTTTCACATTATTATGGAATTTATATGCATTAACTACAGGTGACTACCAACAGTTGACTACCAACAGTTCATTTAGTGACTGTTCAACATGACAACTGCACTGGAAAAAGTGACATGACCATTGTTCACAATTATAGCCCTTGCAACTTCGCCATAGTCATGTGATTTACATTTGGATGCTTGACAACTGACTCACATTTATGACGGTTGCAGTGTCCCAGGGTCATGTGATTCCCTTTTGTGACCTTCTGACAAGCAAAGCTAATGGGGGAACCAGATTCACTTCACAATTGTGTTACTGATTTAACAACTGCAGCTGTTCACCTAACAAACATGGCAAGAAAAGTCATAAAATGGGGCAACACTCATTTAACGAATTTTTCTCACATAAATGTTGGGGTCAACTGTGGTTCCAAGTTGAGGACTACTTGTATATTACATAGACTTTATGCAGCCCAAGACAATTCCTTTTCACTCAGTGTAGCTCAGGTAAACCAAAAGGTCAGGCACCCATGCTCTATGCCAGGTGTAGTCAACCTTTTTATACCTACCGCCCACTTTTGTATCTCTGTTAGTAATAAAATTTTCTCTAACTGCCCACTTGTTCCACAGTAATGGTGATTTATAAAGTAGGGGACAAAACCCCTACCGCTCACCATGAAAGCTGGAACGCCCACTAGTGGGCGGTAGGGACCAGGTTGACTACCACTGCTCTATGCCATAGACAGTGAACTATACAAGTTGAAGCAATAATGACTGGATTAGTAAGAAATCTGCAGTGAACTATACAAGTTGAAGCAATAATGACTGGATTAGTAAGAAATCTGCTGTCAGGCTTTATTTTGATGCAAAAGATTCAAAAGGACCATTCAACAATCCCCTTTCTTGTTGCAGTTTTTTAGCTTTGGTCTGATCCACATATTTTGGTAAGCAATGAAGGAGATAAAGACTAATAGTAATGTTGCAAAATGGCCAAGTTTCCTAGGCTAAAAGTGAGAATGTTACAGGTTATGTATCTTTCCTGGTTTTTCTTGTGACGAATGCTTTGGTGGTTAGAGTATTGCCTAAAATAAGTGCTCTCAATTTTTCCTTATTATTTTTCCTCCACCACCCCCCATCACCCTTTCATTTTTCTCTTTTTTGCTTCTCTTTTATACATATTCATTTATACACAATCATCATAAAGTAAGCTGGGGTGGTAAAAATTTATCCTAAACAAGAACCACACATATCAGCCTACAAATGAAGCACAAGTAACTTCTGAATACAAAATACACTGAATATTCCATGGTTGGAAAAAGCTAAACGGATCTGAAAGCAGCCCACTAACCCTCAATATCAAAATGACAGAGTAATATTAATTCTAGATACAGTGCCCAGTCCAGTCCTGCTAAGATTGCTGACTTGCTTCTCTGAAATGAATGGTATCCAGGCAGTCAATGCCTTTGCCACAGTCTAAGACCTACGTGCTGCATTGTTAAAGGAGGACATAGGAAACGGCAATTAACTTGCAAGCCTTGCAGAAAAAATTTCCACTCAGTGACTGACCGGGTTGGAGATGATGAGCAATTCTGAAGCCAAAGCCGTATTGGGTTTTCAAAATCATGACAGGCTCGTAGCAAGAGCTATTAATAGCAGTGGCAGAGTTAGACATTCCCCAAATAACAAACTGCAAAATATTTTACTGCATTTATGGGGCCTAATCAGGATTTAGAAAGAAATGAAAGTCTTGTTGGAAAATCAGCGACAGACAGTTCCCTGGATGTGTAAAACGTGTATTTGAATAAAGGCAAAACTGTTCATATCACATGCCTTTCCGACGTTTTAGATTATAGTTCAAAACAGCTGCAGCTATATTAGGGTTTGGCAGATGTTCATACTATCTGCTGGCTGTTTAATTTTTCAGCTAAGCCATAAGTCCTGAGGTGCCTGAGGCATCAGCACATCTTTGGTGCAGCAATACCTCATAATATAGTTGAATGTTCTAAATTGCATTCTCGCGAGTAGAAAAACCTAATTAACTCAGATGGTCTGCAAGGCATGAAACGAGCAATACAGTAATCCTTCCTTGATCATGGATGAGATGCTGCTCAGCTACAAGGCAATGACTAGTGTCAATTTTTGATATAACAAAGAATAAGGAGACTGATAATTTTTTGCCTTGCATTCTACATTCTTTCAGTTTAGATTATTTTCTCCTAGGTTAGCTCATTTTCTACACTAACCATCACAGTTGGAAAGAAAATGTGTTTAAATCACATTTTGTGGGGAGCTAAGGAATAAATGCGTTCAGTTCTTCCTGCTCTCACAACTCTCTTTAAAAAATGTATGCCAACCTTCCTCTTAATCATATTTGCCAACCAGGCTGGTGTATTTTCTTTTTTCTAACATGATTGTGTTCTGTTTAACTGAGAATGGCCTTGGAGAGTTGAGTTTCTTCTAGTTCTGGCATTAATTTGAAATAAAAATTATGAATAGGAGAATGAAGACATAGTACTTAACATATAATATTTTGGTGTCTTCTTAATGAGTTGGATAACTTCCACAATGAAGTAGTTTTGCTATGGATGGGATTCTGTTGCAATCAACATTCAGACCACAGAAACAAATATTTTATTTTATTTATTTATTTTTCACATTTCTTATGTCTCTCAGTGTAACTTTGGGAAATATACAGCAAAATGTTAAAATATAAAACAGTATATATAAAAGTTAATCATTTTAAGAGAAGGCAGCAGTTGAAGGAACATACATACAGTGCCTGCTCATGGCACTTTAAAGTGTACTTAATATACTCTTGATTCTTTGATATGCTGCATGTAAATGATAAGGCATCAAAGATAAAAATACAAGCCAGAGGCTTCAGAGATGAAGTCTCCTTTTCTCTACAGTCCTTCAACTCCCCCTCAATCCTTTGTGAGAGTTAGAAGACCCATTAGAATTTATCCTAGTTGAGGGCTGTGGCTACGGTGGGGGACTCAGAAAAAAAGTGTTTTGGCTAAAGCCAATGTTTATGACTTCACCATCAGAAAGATACAGATAAAATGGGATTTATGGGAAACTAGTAGGATGGAAGTAATATCTCACTAAGAAGAGCATTGAGGCTCATTAAAGCTTTGCCAAAAAGCACTTAGATAATCTCCCAGACTTCTGGAGGAATGTTTATGTACAAATGAATTTGAAGGTGAACTTTTGACACTAAAGAAGTATTGTTATGTCTGGCAGAACTACACCCTGCATTCCACAATAATAATCTCACACCAATTGGAGCATGATTTGGGAAACTTTGCTGCATTAGGATATGAGCAATTCGCCATCATGAAAGAATCATGTAGCGTACTTGTATTAGAGAATATTACGGAGGGATAGGAATTATAATGTGAAGTGTTCAAATCTAAATGCCATCTTTGTTGTACCTCCTGGTAGCTCTTTAAAAGCGACTTTTCCTGGACTGACACGGTAGCTATGCAGGCTCAGGAAAATACATATTTGAATTAAGATGCAGTAAAGAAGTTACAGCAGGCATATAAACTTCATTCATACTGGCCTTGGGCCCATAACTCATACGTTGCACGGTTATTCATAATATACTCTAAGGCAAAACCCAAAAAATCAAATTATGATTTTTGTACAGTGATTGTGTCCAGCAAACATCTCTGAGTCTAATCTACTTCACACGTTGCTGTCGTGAAATGTACTCTTCAGGAGAAGAGTTAGAAAAAAAATCCTAAAGAAAAAAACAAAATACAAGTTCCCATTTGTTAGAATTTCCTTGGGGTTGTAGACTTCTTTTTTAAAGCTTGTGTTTATGTCATCTTTTCCCTTTAATAGTTAAAGATCATCTTGTTCATCTGTAACTGGATACCTTGCTAAAGCTGCTTTGCTTGCCAATTGGTCTGGATGACGCAGGCAGCAATACTGTCAGAGGGTAGTTACATAAAAGTGAGAAATTTGCTGTTCCTTCCCAGTCTGGCACTTGAAGTATAATGACAATCCTATTTAGAATACTACAGGGAAATACCTTGCAACAGAATGAAAACGGAGAAGAAATTAAATCAAACAAGAAAAAAAAAAGTACATGGAATATGGTCTAACATTAACTGACCCAGGACTGTATATATATATTGATGCAGTGCCCCAGAGACCCTTCTACTTTTCCCCAAATAATCCTAATTTGCTCTGAAATAAGTTTCAATTGACACAAATACATGGCAGCCACCATTCCATTCTTTATTCCATAATCCATGGAGCAGATACTTTGATTCTGATGTAGAGGTGATATATTTTTGTAAATAAGGGGAAAGGTGGAGGGATACCAATATTTTTGGCTACATGGGTAAACAGACCTGGCTGCTACTGCTTTAGATGCCACCAGTCTTTCGTACCTACAATCTTTAGGATTCCTTGGGCCAGTTTTTTCAACCTTGGCAAGTTGTAGTAGTATGAATGCTGATTGGGGAATTCTGGAAGATGAAGTCCATATAATTTTAAGTTTCCAAGGATGAGAGACACTGCCTTGAGATCTCAATTCCCTTTTAATCTTCGCTTGGCCCTCTGTTAGAGACTTCACCTTATCCTGTACCAGTTTCCCTTCTAATAAACTTGTCCATTTTGTTTAGAGTCTGAGGTAAGACTTTTCCTAACTAAGGCCTGACAAGAATAGGAAATGTTTATGTTGCTTTGACAGGAATGCTGCAGAATGGAAAGAAGTTTGATTCCTCCCGAGATCGAAACAAGCCTTTCAGGTTCAAGATTGGTAGACAGGAAGTCATTAAAGGATTTGAAGAAGGAACTGCACAGGTAAGAGAATTTATGTTTTCAGAACAGAAAAAGCTACAGTAATAATGCTAACAATATCATAAATGAAAGAGGGCGGGGAAAGGTGTGAATTTAGAATCTCTGCAATGTGTGTGTTGGTATGTTAAAATTAGCCCAGCTAAGCAAACAGCTACATTTTAGCCCCTGACATTGTTACTCCTAAGGCATATTTACTTTTAAGTAAATCCAGTGTATTCAACAGGATGCTTCAGGTAAGCATTAGATAACCCTAACAGAGCAACTGTTAGGGTTTGCTTTTTTCCTTGGGTTTTCTGCTGAGATTCTCCTGTTTTATATAATTTCCCCCTTTTGTTCCTAGGATTATTTGATTTCACCCCTGCTTCTATTTTTGGGATCACAATTTCATATGGAAACACTTCTGAAGAGAATAAAACATAAGCTTAGAAACCTGAATCATCCTTGCACCATTTCTGCATTCCTAAAGTTTTCCAAATGAACTTAGAAGTGCCTTATGAATTTCTATACTAATTCTACACTAATTGAGTGGTTAACTAAACTGACAGCAGCCGACTATTTACTCTGCTAAATGTGAGCTGCCCTGCTTCCTCCTTTCTTTATGTATTCTTTATGAATACCCTCTTCTATTGGGAAGTAAGGGGGCCTGTTTAATCCTGTTTGTGTTTATGATAAGAGCAAGCTTCTTACTAGCTTCTGTAGATGTTCACTTTTAACAGCTACTTGCTGTCTCCACCTAGTGCTTTGTTGTATACAAAATTAAATTTAAATGAATATGGCTCACAAAGATAAAATATCCTTCCTGTCGAGCAGTCATTTTGGGGGGCAATAATATAGAGGTAGTCTTCGAGTTATGACCACAACTGAGCCCAAAATTTCTGTTGCTGAACAAGGCAGGTTTTAAGTAAGCTTTGCTCCATTTTACTACTTTTGCCACTGTTTTTAAGCAGCAATTAACTTTAGTGGTTAATTGAATTTTAATTTAGTGGTCAATTAACTTTAATGGTTAATTGAATCTGGCTTCCCACATTGACTTTGCTTCTTAGAAGCCAGCTAGGAAGATTGCAAATGCTGATCACATGACCCGGGACAGTGCAACCGTCATAAAAACATGCCACTTGCCATGTGCCTGAATTCTGATCAGGTGACCATGGGGATGCTGTATCGGTTGTGTGAGAAATGGTTACTTCAGTGCCGTTATAACTTTGAATTATTACTAAACAAATGGCTGTAAGTCAAGGACTATCTACAGGTAAAACTCGAAAAATTAGAATATGTGCAAAAGTTCATTTATTTCAGTAATGCAATTTAAAAGGTGAACCTAATATATGAGATAGACTCATTACATGCAAAGCAATATAGTTCAAGCCGTGATTTGTCATAATTGAGATGATTATGGCTTACAGCTCATGAAAACCCCAAATCCACAATCTCAGAAAATTAGAATATTGTGAAAAGGTTCAATATTCTAGGCTCAAAGTATCCCAATCTAATCAGCTAATGAAGCCATAACACCTGCAAAGGGTTCCTGAGCCTTTAAATGGTCTCTCAGTCTGGCTCAGTAGGAATCACAATCAGGGGAAAGACTGCTGACCTGACAGTCGTGCAGAAAACCATCATTGACACCCTCCACAAGGAGGGAAAGCCTCAAAAGGTAATTGCAAATGAAGTTGGATGTTCCCAAAGTGCTGTATCAAAGCACATTAATAGAAAGTTATGTGGAAGGGAAAAGTGTGGAACAAAAAGGTGCCCGAGCAGCAGGGATGATCACAGCCTAGAGAGGATTGTCAGGAAAAGGCCATTCAAAAGTGTTGGGGACTTTCACAAGGAGTGGACTGAGGCTGGAGTCAGTGCATCAAGAGCCACCACAAACAGACGGATCCTGGACATTGGCTTCAAATGTCATATTCCTCTTGCCAAGCCACTCCTGAACAACAATGTCAGAAGCGTCTTACCTGGGCGAAAGAAAAACAGAACTGGTCTGTTGCTCAGTGGTCCAAAGTCCTTTTTTCTGATGAGAGCAACTTTTGCATCTCATTTGGAAACCAAGGACCCAGAGTCTGGGGGAAGAATGGAGAGGCACACACTGCAAGATGCTTGAAGTCCAGTGTAAAGTTTCTACAGTCTGTGTTGATTTGGGGAGCCATGTCATCTGCTGGTGTTGGTCCACTGTGCTTCATTAAGTCCAGGGTCAATGCAGCCATCTACCAGGATATTTTGGAGCACTTCATGCTTCCTTCCGCAGAGGAGCTTTATGGGTATGCTGACTTCATTTTCCAGCAGGACTTGGCACCTGCCCACACTGCCAAAAGCACTTAATCCTCATTCAATGACCATGGGATTACTGTGCTTGATTGGCCAGCAAACTTGCCTGACCTGAATCCCATAGAGAATCTATGGGGCATTGCGAAGAGAAAGATGAGAGACATGAGACCAAACAATGCAGAAGAGCTGAAGGCCTCTATTGAAGCATCCTGGTCTTCCATAACACCTCAGCAGTGCCACAGGCTGATAGCTTCCATGCCACGCTGCATTAAGGCAGTAATTGCTGCAAAAGGGGCCCAAACCAAGTACTGAGTACATATGCATGCTGACACTTTTCAGAGGTCCGATATTGTTCTATGTGCAATCCTTGTTTTATTGATTGCATGTAATATTCTAATTTATTGAGATTGTGGATTTGGAGTTTTAATGAGCTGTAAGCCATAATCATCTCAATTATGACAAATCACGGCTTGAACTCTCCTGCTTTCCATGTAATGAGTTAATCTCATATATTAGTTTCACCTTTTAAGTTGCATTACTGAAATAAATGAACTTTTGCACGATATTCTAATTTTTTGAGTTTCACTTGTATATGAGTGCTTTCCCATTGTCTTTAGTGAGGTTTTTTTTTCTTCCAAATTCCCAGCCAAACAGGAGCATGCATTGAAACTTACTACTATTATCAAAACGATGAAGGGAGCATTGCAACTACCCTAGGCTGTTGTCATAAATCTATTCATTTTGACTGCTCCCTTTGTTCTGTAGTCCTAAAACTCAGATTTATTTATTTTTATTTATATCCCAGGATTATTTTTTTACAAAAAACTCAAAGGGCAAACATATCCAACATACCTTCCTCCTTTAATTTTCCCTGTGAGGTGGGTTGGGGTCAGAGAAAGGAAGTGGCTAAAGTCACCCAACCTGTTTTCATGCCAAAGGTGGGAGTAGAATTCACCATCTCCCAATTTCTAGCCCAGTGCCTTACCCACTAGAGCAGACTGACTCAGATGACCAGGTGTTTATTAGAGTAGATTACTGCACCAGTTACCCTCTTCCACCAGAGCATTAATCTGAGAATTTGAAAACACTTTTATTTTTACCATAGAAGTGAAGTGGCCCCAAGTATCCTTCCTTATCATTCTGCCAATTGCTATATTCTTCCTGTAGTATTTGAACCTGAACGTTAGATTGATGGATGAATGGGCATGAGATTCTGGTCTGGGAACAATGGAAACAAGGCTGTAAGAATCCTACATATATTTTAAGCTTACAATTTTGAAGTAGTTTTTGGTTCAAAATGGTAGGAAATAATTTTGGGTGATATGAATTGCGTTTTGATCTCATGATTTGATGTATAGAACTTTGAACGTTATTGCCAGTTTTAAAACTTAATACAACCTAGGACACTGGGCTCTCAACATTTTTACAAACCTTTTCTTCTCTCTTTTTGATTTCATACCATCTAATGCCAGATGAGCCTTGGACAAAGAGTAAAACTCACTTGTACACCTGATATGGCATATGGAACAACAGGTCATCCTGGAGTTATCCCACCAAATGCTACTTTGATTTTTGATGTGGAGCTTCTCAGGATAGAATGAAATTGAGACTAATATTTTTTTTAAAATCTGTTTATCAGTGCTCTTTCCCCATTCTTTTTAATGGAAGAAATCTCACTGAAATTTATATCTTCACTCAAGTTGTCATGCCAATAATGCTTATGAAGTTGTTTTCCCTACTTCCTTTCCCTCTTTTTTTTTTTTAAAAAACTGATTATTGGTATTTGTTCAATTAATTGCTTCTTTGCTATGGAATGGAAGTTGTACATTTTATTTTGCACGCGAAACTTCAAAATTGTGATTAGAATTATATATATAATTGAAGCTATATACAGATTTTACTTATTGGACAACCACTGCCTTATAATCCACTAAAGGAACACCGGTGCTCAGAAAACAAGTGTACATCATGTACACACGTAGGCATTAGCCAAACCTAATTACCTGCGCTGCCACTTTTTTCTCAAGCTGTTCCACTTGCAGCTGTTTTAATTAACACATCATGTGAAAACTTTCCAGAAAAATAAAAGTATTGATACTCTGTTGCCTTTCTCTTGTTTTAAACTACTGTCGAGCCAATACAAGGATTTATTCTATTGTTGAATGAATCAATCTTACCAACCAAAATCATGCAGTCCATAAATCCAAATATAAAGTAGCTTAGATTTGAATTACACAAATTCCCTATCAATATACCTCAAGGTCTACATATCAAAGGTCATAGAAATTTCCAAATCATCTGCGGGTTTACAGAGAAATCTGCTCCAAGCTCCAGTTTAGTTGTCCACTTCTTTAGATTAAGGAACTTCCTAAATTAGCACTTGCTGAAGTGGGAATTTATACCTCAAAGAGAAGAAGATGGCATCCTGTAGAAAGAGTAGTCCCTTTTGCTTCCAGAATCTTCGTCATAAACTGGTTCTTCCCTCTTGAATAGAAGTTGGGATGTATTCATTATACTGGCACATAATATGGTTTGTTTTAGTTTAGTCTGGTGACTGATTCCTCATGGCACTTCTTAGTACAAGTAATGCATTTTAACGAGTAGAAATGGGAGAGTGGAAGGGTCAATTGCAGTTGTGAACATAAAAACTTAACTCTATTCAAAACGGGTCATTACTCAGTCTTGATATATCGAAGATCTAATTCATCACCACTCAGTTTGAGGATTCAAACCTATCCACTCTCTAAGTATGAGTAGAAATCACTTTCAGTTTTTAATCTTAGACTTATTTCTCAAGCTTAGGTTCCTAGAATTTATATCAACATAAACCTCTGCCTATGTTGTCAAAATTAGACATAAGCTGAAAATCTGGACATTACTCTTTTTTAAGACAACATAAATATTAAAATTCGCACAGTTGTAACTCCATTGACCTTTGTATTATATGCCAGTGAATTGGATTTAAGGGAACTATTTTTTCCATTATTTCTATTAAAGGATGACAGATACAATTATGTCCAGAAAATAGCATTTTTTTTTTTAAAGTGTTGCTATGAAAGTGAGAAATGTGTTGCATTTATACTGTTAACTCTTCCATATATTTAGCTAAGCTATTTGTACAGTGATACTAAGCTACAACAATCTTAAGTTAGATCTCCAGAAATTTGCTTCCCATTTCGTTCTAATTATTTCACCTCACCCAGAAAACTAGACCAGAAATAGGATCCTTAAAGCAGACTAATGAAAGATCAAGTTTCTGGTCTGGTTTCACAAGTTGTAAGAATTTTGGATCCAGCATATTTACAATCAGTGCATGGTATGGAGCAAGATGTAGGTTGTGAGGAATAACACTTGCAGACAACCCAAAGTAAGGCACAACCACTAGTTAGATATTTGAACCATATCTCTGAATTCTCAAGCTTCTCAGTGATATCAAAATGCTGGAAAGGGACTACTTGCCATGGTCAACTTGCCACAGGACAATTCATCACAGGATAATTCAAGAGAAGGACAAGTAGAATTGCAGTTTACCCAGCCTTGAGGACTTGTAACTTGAGAAAGGTTCAAACGTAAAGCTTTTCAGTTTCGACTTTGAAAAAATGTGAGTGAAAACACAGCGCGTAGTTACAAAAGCTTTTTTGGAGTGTAAGTAAAATGGGCCTGGGTATTTATGCAAAGAGTACTACTTTAACAACAAAAACCAAAAATCAAAACTGTACAACACTGGGTATGTAGCAAATTATAACATCTGAAACAAATGTAGAATCATTTAATCATAAAATTACATAGTTGTTCTCTTAAAGACCCAATAAGCTCACTTTATTTAAAAAAAAAACATTTCTAAAAAATAAAGACATTACACAAGAGTTAACCGAATATTTAATCTCTACTATATCTGATTGCAAGTGTTATTCCTCACTTATAAAACAAAAGCAATACAATAGCAAAACTGAACATTTCTATACATTTTAGCAAAGAAAATTTGGATTGTATGTCCGCACAACCCCATATTCCTTTTATTTTTTGAAGCAGTTAATGTGATCAAGAAGGTTTATTTTTTTCAAATGCTGTCAGATTCTTGGTCCAGCACATTGCAACAGAAGAGACACAGAAGTGGATCTCTACAGGTTTCCCCACCAAATGCATCGTGCAAAAGAAAACAATTTATGGGCTATACTTAGGTGATAAAGTTCCAAAATATATTTTAAAACACACATGCTTCTCTGTTACAAATTAAATATGAGACTGAGCTTTAGAATATTTTACACATTCCACTGACTGTAATGGCTAAAAAAGTGATATTAATGGTCTCTCAATTGTGGAAAAATGTTATTCCAAAGTCTTAGCTAATTTCAATATCCAAGTGCCTATCATTATATACAGCAGTAAGCAATCTTCCAAAGGTGAGAATAATCAAGATGGTTATGTAATCAAAGAACTAAAATTACCAAATCTTCAGATACCAGGTGTCCATAATTGGGGGTGACATTTGGCCCAGAAACACTGATGTTTTTAAAAAACCCAAAACAACCAGTTCTTTTGGAAAAGTTTTATTTTGGTGGGTCTGTGTTTATTCCATATTTCTCCTTCAGAAGCTTGAGCTGTTCTTCTTTCTTCTTTGTATCCATTTTTTGGAATGCCTGTCACAGGACAAAAATAAATATTAAAAGCAATATATTATAAATGTAAAAAATATTTAAGCCAATTTCACGTTGGGAATAATCTTGTGCAATTCAGGTTACTTACTATCAAAAAGGTTTTCAACTTCTTGAAAACAAGCGAAATTGAGGGTAAGATATGGTATGCTACAATAACATGCTGGCCTTAAGTTATCTTGCTCAAGCTGCCCCTCCCCCATTATGCCAGTACTGCTATAAGAGAGAGGGAGGGAGGGAGAGAGAGAGAGAAGAGAGGAAGGGAGAGGGAGAAAGAGGGAGAGAGAGAGAAGAGAGGTAGGGAGAGAGAGAGGGAGGGAGGGAGAGAGGGGGAGGGAGGGAGGGAGGGAGAGGAGAGAGGGAGGAGGAGGGAGGGAGAGGGAGGGAGAGGGAGGGAGAGAGAGAAGAGGAGGGAGAGGGAGAGAGAGAAGAGAGGGAGGGAGGGAGAGAGAAGAGAGAGGGAGGGAGACAGGGAAGAGGGAGGGAGGGGGAGGGAGAGAGAAGAGAGGGAGGGAGAGGAAGAGAGAGAGAAGAGAGGGGAAGGGAGGGGGAGGGAGAAGAGAGGGAGGGAGGGAAGAGGGAGGGAGGGGAGGGAGGGAGGGAGGGGAGGGAGGGAGAGAGAGACAGAGGGAGGGGGAGGGAGAGAGAGGAGAGGGGGAGGGGGAGGGAGAAAGAGAGGGAGAGAGGGAAGAGGGAGGGGGAGGGAGGGAGAGAGAGAAGAGAGAGAGAGGGAGGGAGGGAGGGAGAAAGAGAGAGAAGAGAGAGGGAGGGAGGGAGAGAGAGGGGAGAGAGAGAGGGGAGAGGGGGCAGAGAGAGAGACCTGTATGTCTATTTGTAGGTTTGTGAAATGCTTATGATAAATGGAAGTTTGAGACCACCCAAACACCACAAACAATTAAGCTAGATAGAGTAAACAAGCTGGTAGGTGGTTTCTTTAAGGTGTTCAATTTTTGTAAACATCTCTGGAGGGCTACATCCAAAACTGCTGATAGACTAAACATGACTTTGGGGAATAGTCAATAAAAAGGAAAATCTACACTAAGATTCATTTTTACTCCTGTAAATCCTTTGTAATCTTTGTTCTTTTAAGAGTGACTTGTACATAACGCTTGTCTCAATTTCTCTTTTAATTCAATGCAATCACAGAGTTTTATACATTTTTAAACTTTGAGATATGTCAATGGTTAATTATATCAGGAGCAAATATTAAAACCCTAGACTGGGAAATTAAAATGGTATGGTCAACTATTATTCATAAACAGTAGAAAAGACACTGAAAAGCAATAGCTCTTCTAGATTCTTAGTAACTGAAGAATAAATCCTGTATGCAAAGGACTATCTAGTCAGCAAACAAAAATGTTTTTATCCTTTAACTACTAGTCTAATAACTATAACAAATGAATGATCTAGTAAAAGAAGGAGAAAGTATTTGTTCCTTTTCTCTATTGAGTATAAAACTAAGTTTCTACAGTAGGAAATCCTTCTCTGACTAGAAATCTCCAATTATCCACCTCCCCACTTGGCAAGTCAGCAAATTCTATGGTTATGTTTTACAAAAATTTCCTTAACATTCACCAAAATATTAAGAAATATATTTTAAGACTGATTGAGGCTATTATACCATGCTACAAGCACTCTGCAGATTTTAGCAATGAAATATCAAACTGAAAAAAATATGAAACTGAGAAGGCTAATGACTAAATACATTGGTTTTTATTCCCAATGCTACTTCCATATCCAGGATTTACAGGTGAAACTCGAAAAATTAGAATATCGTGCAAAAGTTCATTTATTTCAGTAATGCAACTTAAAAGGTGAAAGACTCATTACATGCAAAGCAAGATAGTTCAAGCCGTGATTTGTCATAATTGAGATGATTATGGCATAATTGAGATGATTATGGAAAACCCCAAATCCACAATCTCAGAAAATTAGAATATTACATGCAATCAATAAAACAAGGATTGAACATAGAACAATATCGTCCTCTGAAATGTATAAGCATGCATGTGTACTCAGTACTTGGTTTGGGCCCCTTTTGCAGCAATTACTGCCTCAATGCGGCATGTCATGGAAGCTATCAGCACTTTGGGAACATCCAACTTCATTTGCAATTACCTTTTGAGGCTTTCCCTCCTCATGGAGGGTGTCAATGATGGTTTTCTGCACAACTGTCAGGTCAGCAGTCTTTCCCATGATTCGTACTGAACCAGACTGAGAGACCATTTAAAGGCTCAGGAACCCTTTGCAAGTGTTATGGCTTAATTAAGCTGATTAGAGTGGGACACTTTGAGCCTAGAATATTGAACCTTTTCACAATATTCTAATTTTCTGAGATTGTGGATTTGGGGTTTTCATGAGCTGTAATAATCATCTCAATTATGACACATCACAGCTTGAACTCTCTTGCTTTGCATGTAATGAGTCTATCTCATATATTAGTTTCACCTTTTAAGTTGCATGACTGAAATAAATGAATTTTTGCACGATATTCTAATTTTTTGAGTTTCACCTGTATAACCTATAATTAAAAATAATCAAAACACAGTAAGAAAGCAATAATGCATATATACTGTATATGGATCTTTATGCAGGAGGTTGATTTTTCATTTTGTAAAATAGATGGATTTCTTTTGGAAAACTATGTGTTGAACTGTTTTTCTTCATGCGTTGTAGAATATACGAAAACGTACAAAGCACCATCTCACTTCTCTAACCAGATCCTTTAGTTTATTACAGCTAAAATCTCCCTGGTTAGACTATCCGAAAATATCCCCATAATGTTCTCATCAAAAGAGAAAAACACAGCAAAATTAAAGAACTGATATGCTTTAAAGAATATACTTGCCCTGTTTGCATTGTAGTACAAAACGACAAGGTATCTGTTGCACACATTGAATCCTGATAGATGATCACAAGCATTTTTGGCATCAAAGATATCTTCATAGACTACATAGGCTGTTCCCCTTGTCTCAGGAGTATTTCCTCTGTTAGGATAACAAGTTTCATGTCAGCAAACCAGCAGTTTGAATCTTTGAGAGGACATTTGTCACCAATACAATTTTTCCTGACACTTGAGCTAATTCTTAAAATCAGTTAACAACACAATATATGAATTTACTTGTGTATCAGCCAGGAATAGACAGGCACTAGGCTTCATACAGTACCCTATCTGCAAACGTCAGATTCTGTCACACACACCCCACTCCCAAATTAACAGAACTAACATTTTCAGAACTTTTTCTACTGACCTAGAGGTATTATGGGATGAAATAAATAGCTTAATATTTTAGCATCCCTCTGACCTAGTAAACCACTCCCTTAACGGGGAAAAAAATCCTAGATTGAGGCAGATATACAAATGGAATAAAACTGAAATTATCCGCTCTGGTCACTTCACAATGTCATTAGCCATGTCTCTACAGCCCGAGGCAAGACACAAGCTAAAATTTAATCCTAAAACTGAGCAGATTGCTCATCTCTGATTTAAATGCATTTTATTACGCATTCAGCTGTGCTACACAATAAATCACAGGCACATAATTTCCATCATATTTTATCACACCGGCTGCAATGTAATTTGTTTGCTTTGGCTTAGGGCAGAGAGGGCTAACCTTTTTGTTATCGTGTGCCAAAAGCGCCTGCGTGCCTGCACCCATAATGCAACAAATGCGTGACACCCACCTACGCATGTGTGCATGACCCCCCCTGCATGCTCCACCGACTTGCGCATGCACATGCATCTCCCACACACGCATCTCTCCCTGCGCATGCACGGAAGATACCCAATCAGCTGCCTGGTGGGGGACACGCACACATGCACAGTGGATCTGTTCCGGGCGATGGCTCGCATGCCGGCAGAAATGGCTCTGCATTCCACTTCCGGCACGTGTGCCGTAGGTTTGCCATCATGGGCTTAGGGTGATTGAGATTAGTTACAGAGCCAGGGAAAGTGTCTAACATATCAAAAGAGTTCTAAGCAGCTAGGCCAGGTTGAGGAAGTTTCTTGTACTCTGACACTATTATAGAAACCATTTTATTAAACTGTGATGACGATTTGTTTACCAACTAAAAAACTGCTTTGTGAAACTACATAAAGTCTCATTTGAAGTTCCGTTTATTCAAATACACAACAGACTTACACTCTGATTTGTCGAATAGGTCCATATTTTCCAAAAATGTCATACATTTCTTCAGCTGTGATTTTATATGGTAAATTCCTGATATACAAAATTCGGTTGACTTCGGGTGGCAGACGGATCTAGATATAACAAGCATAACTTTTAGCAACATAAACATACATATAAACATTTGGTTGTTTTCACTACATTAACTTTCACAGTTCCCAGAATCTGTCTTTTAAAAGATAGAAACAGGCAACTTTGATGACCTATTACTGATTTAAAAGCTTTGCTGTTCTCTCCCCTCCTGTTTAATATATACACTGCTCAAAAAAATAAAAGGAACACTTAAACAACACAATGTAACTCCAAGTCAATCACACTTCTGTGAAATCAAACTGTCCACTTAGGTAGCAACACTGATTAACAATCAATTTCACATGCTGTTGTGCAAATGCAATAGACAACAGGTGGAAGCAGAGGCAGTTATTAGCAAGACATCCCCAATAAAAGAGTGGTTCTGCAGGTGGTGACCACAGACCACTTCTCAGTTCCTATGCTTTCTGGCTGATGGTTTGGTCACTTGCTGGCAGTGCTGTCACTCTAGTGGTAGCATGAGACGAAGTCTACAACCCACACAAGTGGCTCAGGTAGTGCAGCTCATCCAGGATGGCACATCAACGCGAACTGTGGCAAGAAGGTTTGCTGTATCTGTCAGCGGAGTGTCCAGAGCATGGAGGCGCTACCAGGAGACAGGCCAGTCCATCAGGAGACGTGGAGGCTGTAGGAGGGCAACAACCCAGCATCAGGACCGCTACCTCCGCCTTTGTGCAAGGAGGGACAGGAGGAGCACTGCCAGAGCCCTGCAAAATGACCTCCAGCGGGCCACAAATGTGCATGTGGCTGCTCAAACGGTCAGAAACAGACTTCATGAGGGTGGTATGAGGGCCCGACGTCCACAGGTGGGGGTTGTGCTTGCAGCCGAACACTGTGCAGGATGTTTGGCATTTGCCAGAGAACACCAAGACTGGCAAATTTGCCTGTGCTCTTCACAGATAAAAGCAGGGTCACACTGAGCACATGTGACAGACGTGACAGGGTCTGGAGATGCCGTGGAGAACATTCTGCTGCCTGCAACAGCCTCCAG
Organism: Hydrophis major; assembly: GCA_033807585.1. NCBI lineage: Eukaryota > Metazoa > Chordata > Lepidosauria > Squamata > Elapidae > Hydrophis > Hydrophis major. The sequence goes on along the minus strand of CM066328.1, from coordinate 247,236,663 downwards.
CATGACCAGTTTGGCAGTGGGTCAGTAATGGTGTGGGGTGGCATTTCTTTAGGGGGCCGCACAGCCCTCCATGTGCTCACCAGAGGTAGCCAGACTGCCATTAGGTACCGAGATCCTCAGACTCCTTGTGAGACCAGATGCTGATGCGGTTAGCCCTGGGTTCCTCCTAATGCACGACAATGCTAGACCTCATGTGGCTGGAGTGTGTCAGCAGTTACTGCAAGATGAAGGCATTGATGCTATGGACTAGCCCGCCCGTTCCCCAGACCTGAATCCAATTGAGCACATCTGGGAAATCATGTCTCGCTCCATCCACCAACACCATATTGCACCACAGACTGTCCAGGAGTTGGGGGATGCTTTAGTTCAGGTGTGGGAGGAGATGCTTCAGGAGCCCATCCACCACCTCATCAGGAGCATGCCCAGGCGTCGTAGGGAGGTCATACAGGCACGTGGAGGCCACACACACTACTGAGCCTCATTTTGACTTGTTTTAAGGACATTACATCAAAGTTGGATCATCAGCCTGTCGTGTTTTTTTTTCCACTTTAATTTTGAGTGTAACTCCAAATCCAGACCTCCATGGGTTGCTAAATTGGGTTTCCATTGATAATTTTTGTGTGATTTTGTTGTCAGCACATTCAACTATGTAATGAACAAAGTATTTAATAAGAATATTTCATTCATTCAGATCTAGGATGTCTTATTTTTGTGTTCCCTTTATTTTTTTGAGCAGTGTACATAAAGCATTTGATGAGATCTTCTGCAGGTTTTGGAGTTCAGTATTACAAATGGGTTATGATGCCCAATTATAGCTCTCAACCCTAAACATGAGATGATATAACCCAGAGATGTAAATGTCAAATAGTGATACTATTGAAATCCTTTATTGGTGCCTGGAGATTGTGTGTAGTGCACAAATTGGGAGTCCTCTAAGAGTCACAACTGCTGTTTGAAGAGTTGCACCCATTCCTCTGACATGTCCAAGTTACTTCATAGCAAAATTATTACAATGCTGTATATCTTGAGTCTGCCCTTCAAAAGCTTGAACTGGTCCAGGATGCAATGATGCTGGCAGTGATGGGCAAGCCTCAATGGAACCCCATGACACCTCTGTTTTGCGAATTGCATTGTTTATCACTGATACCAGGTGCTATTCAAAGTGCTGCTTATCATCTATGTTACCCTGCAGGGCACAAAGCCAGATTACTTCAGGGACCACCTATCTCCCATAGTTTTTGCCCAGCTAGTACACAGCCAGCTGAGTTGACACACTCTGGATCCCTTCAATTAAAACAGTGCATCTATTGGTATCCAAGAAGTGTGCTGCTCTATTATGGTGCCTTCTGTTCCCACCCTCTGAAAGTCTTAAGAGATATTAAGTTCTTCTAGGCCTTGAGCTATGCTGGACAGAGCCCTTTATTGGATGTTTACATCTATGATTTTTTAAAAAATAAAGCACCAGATCCTGCTTTGTGTTGCACTATGTTTTTAACTGTTTATTACCTTGTAAACTGTCAAAACTCAAGAGCATCTATATTGAATTAAATAATCTACTGGAATAACCGGGGGTGGGATTCGACTTTGTGATAGTGAATAGGATGATGGTGTGGCAATGGAACTGCACCCAAATTTTGCCCCAATACACATAATGTATTCCAATGCCAGTTAATTCTTGATATTCTGCTACCCACAATAAGTGGTTCTAAGCATTAATAACTGAACTACAACTGTGGCTGCCAAACACTGAACTCAGGGTGCTTATAACACTATATTACATTCGCCTGAGTCCAGCTGATGGCAAGCTGTACAACCAAAGCTGAGGAGACCCACAAGCTTCTCTATTCCCACCCCATCCAAAAAAAGCATAACTAACTTTAATTCTGTGTTTACGATGTTACTGGTTGCCGCCTTATTCAGCAGTGAGGGTGGGGCAGACTTCAGTTCCCCTATTCAACGCCAGCCATAAGGGCATGAGAGTTGGGGGTGCCAACGGCCAACCTACTTATGGGGCACATGTCAGGCATTAGGGCCATTCAGCCCACATATCCCCTCCAAAAAAGCTTTTTTTCAAAGGCAAGAAGTCTCTAACCTTGGCAACCTTAAGACTAGTGGACTTCAACTCCCAGAATTCCTCAGCCAGCTTTGCTGGTTGAGGAGTTCTGGGAGTTGAAGTCCACTAGTCTTAAAGTTGCCAAGTTTGAGCACCCCTGAGAGTCAAACGGGGGAAGGTCTCGAGAAGGCCGGGACTACAATTCCCATCACACACAAGACAAGTTTGGAAGACGGGCCTATTAGCCCAGACGGGCGGGTCCGAAATCGGGAAAGCTGCCGGCTTCCCGTTCACATTTTTCCTGGTTTTCCCAAACGACAAAAGGCAAACAGAGGGACGGCAAGTTAAGGGGGAGAAGAAGCAGAAAAAAAAGGGGGGGGTCGTTTAAAATGGCCACCCTGTCCGACTCACATTCGCGCGTTTCGCCGCTTGCATCGCCATGGCAACGGTCCTCGGATACTTCGGGTTCACCCGCAAAAAAAGGAAACCTCCGTAGACACCGAAACCACCGAAGGCAGAGAAGGTACGCCGAAGCCCTCTGCGAGGCTCGTCCTACGCTTCACCCGGAAGAAGATCCGACTTCCGGCCGTCGTTACTGTCTTCCTCCGCCCCCCCCCAAATGGCTACCTATGCGTCTACACTACCACGATTTCCGGTTCCGATTAAACACTTACTATCTACGCAGTGTCAGAGTGGGAGAGGTTTCCTGCGACTAAAGGTCAAACGCGATGTACCTATAGTCTTAAACTGGGATATTCGCGGAGAATATATTTTTTTGTAGATGACTTGGAAAGAGTCATGCTTTATCCGCCACCAGCATTCATTCCCCAAATTGAAGCAGAATTGGGAATGGATGCGTTCGTTATTTACCTGGCTTTGTGATACGTAAAAAAAGAAGTACAGTATATTGGACTTTTGCTGCTCAAAAAGAAAAACGGAGCCATTTCTTCGCTTACCTGGATCAAATGTACCAGAATACAATGAAACAAACGGGAATGGTTTCAAAGAAAGGCTGCAGGGTTGATCAGCAGATTAGAAATCAAGTCCTCTGAAGAAATGTAACATGGATGCTCTTTAAATAACATGAAAAGTTGTCTTAAAGAAGAAAGTCAAGGCCTGTTCTCCAATGTTCCAGAGTGCAAGGCCAAGAATAACGGGTTTATTTTGTGGGAAAGCAGATTCTGATTGATATTGGGAGTGGCTTTTTAAAATTATTTATTCTTTTATTGCTTTTATAATAATGACAGAGAAAGGGGGGGGGCAGAACCCCACAAAGATACATGCACTGTCAAAGAAAAGGGGAAAACACTTTTTTTAAAAAAATGAAAAAATGCAACAAAGGAAAAGGTACAATGTATCATTAAATAATATTTTATATACAATCCAAGTGTGTGTATAATACATTTATATAATTATATTTTATTAACCGACTGTATTTTGTATAAATAACTACAGTCCCATATTTCATTATATTTGTCCATGTGAAGTTTGGGTCTACAGGTAATCTGCTCATAGGTGGCAAGTACAATGAGGTTTTCATTGAATGAAAGGAGCCATACATCTTCCTAATACTGCAATATCAGTTTGTTGGCATAGATAATCCATTTCCTTTGTTCAGTTGTCAATTTCCATGTAATAGGTATGTAGTTCAAAAAAAAAATCATCTGAAAATTTTGCTGGTGTGCATAATTACATAATCTAATACTTTCTCCCAAAACTTGACAAGTAATAAGACAAAACCAAGAGTTTTAAAGAAACATAATTAGCACATTAAGTATGATCTTTACCTGCTTTTACTGTAATTGTGATATCAGCCTGGTTAAATGCTGCTGATAAAATTCCCTTATCAAACATCTCTTCATATACTTGACAAATTCTTTGCCCCAAATGTTTTATACTACCATACTGAAAGGGAATCTATTTAGTCCTGATGTTTTACCAGATATTGGAAGAGGTTACAGTAATAGCAGTTGTATGTATGTATGTATGTGCATCATGTATGTACACATGTACATGATAAGTTTCAAAGTTGGTCCATCCAAATCCTTGCTTTTGATAGCAGCATACAACAATAAGGAAAGGGGAAATTTGCACAGTCTCATGATTTCTTCCTTGAAGTGGCAATAGTTAGGAACTGAAGTCCTATAATTTAGCCATGAGATGGCATAGAATTGTCCCTTAAGTGTTTGCAAAAGGCAAGTGGACTTTCTTGGTTTTTTTCCTTGAAAACATTTAGCTTCTCATCCTAGAAGTTTCTTCAGTTCAGGACTGAAGCTTTTGTTACAGCTTTTGTGTATGACATACCTCTTCACCTAAACTAATCATCATGCAGGGATGCCTACTTTGGGCTGATCTATCAACATCTAAAAAAAACTACTGTAGATGTATTCTTCATTTATTTTTACTGATCTGTAAAATTCATGGCTGAAGATAAGAATAAAATGTTTCATATAAATAATCTGTGTGTGGTCTGAAGAAATATACTTTTAGATCTTATGGGCCATCATATTTATGATCCAAAGACATTGTGCATTATGGCTCCAAAGCACGAGGATTTTTTGATTATGCATTGTAAAACATGGTTGCCTGATAATCTGCTTTCACTTAATCCAGTTCCCAGAACTCTCTCCATTGTTATTTTTCCTAACAAAAGATGGCAGCAAAGAACTATAAGATAAACCTGTTCTACTATTTTTTTCCCTTCATTCCCTAAAAACAACCATGGCCTATGTAAAACAATAGAAAGCAATCTGGATGTCACAATGCTTTTCAAACTTGACAATCTAGAAATGTGTGGATTATGTGAGAAATTTGTTCAATGTTTTTTGCCCCATTTTATATCTTGTCATAGTTGTTAAGTGAACCACTGCAGTTGTTAAATGAGTAACACTGTTGTTAAGTGAATCTGGCTTCCCCATTGACCTGCTTGTCAGAAGGTCGCAAAAGGGGATCACATGACCCTGGGATGCTGCAAGTTGCCAAGCATCTGAATTTTGATCAGGGGATGCTGCAATGGTCGAAAGTGTGAAAAATGGTCATAAGTCATTTTTTTTCAGTGCCATTACAGCTATAAGTCGGGGATTACCTGTATTTTTACAGATGTTCTTGAATCATGCCTATGATTATTTTTAGAATAGAATAGAATTCTTTATTGGCCAAGTGTGATTGGACACACAAGGAATTTCTCTTGGTCCATGTGCTCTCAGTGTACATAAAAGAAAAGATACATTCATCAAGAATCGTAAGGTACAACACAATGATAATCATAGAGTAAAAAAAGCAATTAAATCATACTAAGAAACCATCAATATATATTGTAAGGATATAAGCAACAAAGTTACAGTCATAAAGTTACAAGTGGGAGGGGATGGGTGATAAGGAGTGGTGAGAAGATTAAAAGTAATAGAAATGCAGACTTTGTAATAGTTGAAGAATGTTGAGGGAATTATTTGTTTAGCAGAGTGATGGCTTTCAGGGAAAAAAAACTGTCATTGTATCTAGTTGTTCTGGTGTGCAGTGCCCTATAGTGTCGTTTGAAGGAGTTGAAAAAGTTTATGTCTGGGATGTGAGGGGTCTGTAAATATTTTCACAGCCCTTTTTTTGACTCATCCAGTATACAGGTCCTCAATTGAAGGCAGGTGGGTAGTAATTTTTTTTTCTGCAGTCCTAATTATCTTTTGAAGTCTGTGTCTGTCTTGTTGGGTTGCAGAACCAAACCAGACAGTTATAGAGGTGCAGATGACAGACTCAATAATTCCTCTGTAGAACTGGATCAGCAGCTCCTCGAGCAGTTTGAGCTTTCTGAGTTGGCGCACAAAGAACATTCTTTTTCACTTTCCTCTTTTTCGTCCGTTTTGCATCCAGGGCCCCCGTCAAAAAATACAACAATCCCGATATATCTGAGACGGTAACAAGAGTTCAGGGTAGTTTCACCGCCTCCGCAGAGCATCCGCTGCTTGTAACTCTCGGCTTCCCAGGCAGGGTAGGCAATAGCTGCCTGTGGCTGGTTTTTGCGAGCCGCAGTGAGGATATTTTTCAAACTTGACTCGCAAGCCAAGCGGCACCCGCCGCTCTGCCCTTTTAATACGTCTGTGGTTAGTTAAGTAGCAGAAGCGAGATGCCGAGCGGGAAGGGGAAGCCGCTGGCGGCTCGGCCAGAAAAACCCGGCGGCAACAGTAGTCGCCAATGGGTGGTGATTCTCCCAGGTAACGTTGACCCAGAGCCAGCCGATCCTGGAGTGTTGAAAGAAGCGACTCCCTTCCGTGCACGGGGACGGGGGAGGAGGGTTAATTGTGGGCTGCATTCAAGCGATTGAGCTTGTTGAAATTACCTGGAAGCAGCCACCGATGGGTGGTTGTGTGAATGGGCTTCCCCGTTTGCGATCTCACCCTTCCCACAACGATGTTAGAGATACGGACCTGTGCTATTATTCCTGCCCTCCCGAAGATGTTGGCTGGTCCAAAGTAAAATGAACCAGCTTCAGAATCCCAATTCCCAGAAGGGCAGGACAAGAAACAATGGATGGAAACTAATCAAGGGGAGAAGCAACCTGGAATTGAGGAGACACTTGCTAACAGTGAGGACAGTTAACCAGTGGAACAGCTTTGCCTTCAGATATTGTGGGTGTTTTCATCTTCAGTACAGCTTTTTCAGAAGAGACTGGACTGTCAGTTGTCTGAAATGGGATAGGATAGCCTGCTTGAGAAGGGGGTTGGACTAGAAGACCTCCAAGGTCCCTTCCAGCTCTATTCTGATTCTGACTTGATGGGTTAGTTTGTATAGGGCATTTTGGCTAAAATGCAGGGGAGATTTGTTATTGTCCCCTCATGGTATGGTAGTTTTTTGTTTTGATTGCCCAATTGATGCTGTGTTCTCCCATCCAGGCCTGTTATTGTTTAATTTAGAACAGCGTTTCTCAAACTTGCTAACTTCTAAGATGTTTGGACTTCAAATCCCAGAGTCTGGTGGGGAATTGCTTCATCCAATTGTTTGATGAAGTTTTACCTACTATCTTATGACAACGTGGTTCCTAGGTGTAAAGTAGCAGGTGATTGGTGCCTTCTCCCCTTGATTCATCTGTTCCATGCTTTTTAGACAAGCATAGATCAAAGAAGCTTGATCAGCCACTTAGCACAATTTCCCCCAAAGTTTATGTTCTAGCCAAGGCACTGCATCCATCTGGTCTCATTGGGCTTTCAGCATCAGTCTAGACCAGGGGTGTCAAACTCACATCATCACGTGATATATCGGGACTTTTCTCCCCTTTGCTAAACCGGGTGGAGGCAAGGCCAGCAGGTGATACATCTGGCCCAGCGGCCGGCCGCGAGTTTCACATCCCTGGTCTAGTTCACATTTGACATCTTTAAGGCAAGTAGACTTCAATTCCCAGTATATAGTGGGCTGCGTAGTTCTGAGAGTTAAAGTTCACACATCTTAAAGTTGCCAAATTTGAAAAACACTGGTTTAAGAAACAAAGAAAAAAGGAACCTGGCAGAAGACAGTCATGCTCCAAATATTGCATTTCTTCAATTTTTAACCTGAATTTTCACCTAATTGAGTAATGAAATATTTGCAAACAACCAAGTTCAGAGAAACCACGAAGGACTCTGTGTTGGTGGGATCCAGGCAAGCCCAGTTGTCTTCTGAATCAGATTATGACATCAGGGTAAAGTGAAGTGGCTTGGCCATCTTACTTCCATGCCCATGAACATTGATAGTTTGGGAAAAGCAATGTCTGGGCTTTTCCTTCCAGCCTTATTTATAAGAAGGCTGTCTTCAAGAGGTAGGGTTCAGCCAATAAACTGTTTTCAGATTTAAAGAGGACAAAAGGAAGATTACTTTGCCTCTTGGGAGGAGAATTTCTATCCCTCAGAACTGACCAGACCTAAGGTGCTATTATAATTTATATATGGGTATCACAATTCTAGTATTCTCCCTTTTTCAGAAAGTGCAACAGATCTCCCAAAGAAGCCGGGTGCTGGACCTTTGTTTTCAAGGCTGCCACATCCAAGTACAGGCAAGGCTCACACTATAAAATATTACTTGCTTAACACCATCTGTTTTATTTCCCTGTGTAATAGTCTTGTCCTCATAATCATCCCTTTGTCAGCTGAAACTTTAAAAGCAGACATACTATGGTATACAAGGTAACTATACTCTATTATATTGTATAATTGTTATACTATTAAATAATCAAACAATATTATAGTTGATTATTTAAGAGTGGAATAATATGATTTATTTCCTTCTATTCCCTTTTTTGCCTTTTGTACATTCGCTAAATTTTCTTTTGCTTACAATTCATACCTATTGAAATATTTTTCTGTTAGAATGCTATCGTTTTTTCTGTAGTCAGATGAGCCTTGGAAAAATATTGCACAACAAAGCCATAATGTGATTGTGGTTTCTTTCTTAACAGGACAAGCTGCCCTGTATTTATTTGGTAGCGATGCATGCCAGATATTTGAAATAAAAGCTTTTCATGAAGAATACCGGTCATGGTTTATTGGTCAAGAAGTTCAATGTGGTAAGTAGAAAGTTAAACTTAGTTCAAGGAAAGTTGAACATAGATCTATCTAATCTAATTCTATAAGGCAAGACTGGGGAATCTGCCTCTCTGGATGCATTGTCAATGATGAGATATGCTGGGAGTTGTAGTTTAATGTAACATTCCTGGAGTTGAGTTCCATAGACTCTCCACTTCTTTTGCAAGTCCTTGAGTCACAATTGCACTTCTTAAAATATTTTCTCTATAGCTTGAAGTAATTCATATTATGACTTCTTATTTCTTCCACCCCTCACAGAAATAGAAATTGGGATGTTCCAACAAATTAGCATTTATTTCATTGAATCGTCATGACTTGTATCAAGTGTTATGATATCTCTTCACAGTGATTTGAAAGTATCACCATCCGCCTCTGGATCTGGTGTAATCTTTATGTCTGGTGGGGGAGGAAGAAGCCAGTTTTTTGATGTCACCTTTTCCTTCATGTCTTCATTGCAGTCATGTTTTGAGAAAATGTTGAGAAGGGGTTACATTTTTCAGTGATCCATTTACCTTGGAGAGAGATATTGGCTTTTTCCTGAAATCTCATTTCTCTTGAGGTTAGAGTTAGACAGAAGATAGAATGATGGCCTTTTTTGTTACTGTGTTGGGCAAGCTATTCTACTTAAACTCAGGTCTTTCTGGGGTGTTTGGGGGTAAATTAAGTTATTCATCCATGACCTCAATTTTTAAAAACACTTAGTGGAAAATTACTATGCCCAAATAGGGCAATTCTGGATAATTTTTTAGCAGAATCATACTTAAATCACAATATCCAATTCCTTTCTTCTCACTTTGATTCACATGAGATCCAGTTTCAAATTCCAAACATATATTGTTTTCCACACACATACAAGACAAGATACATAAAGGAGAATTTTTACCCTGCAGGTAAAAATTTTTAGAACCATAAGGGAAGTAACTAATACAACAATTATTTTAACAAAAACATAGAGGTTTTTATGAAATTTGGGGACGGCGCAATGGACACTTCAAATTTGATTTAAAAAATGGCTTCAGCGCTGATTGAGCTATGGGCATAAAATTTGCCTGCAACTCTTTAAACCAGCTGCATCTTTTCTTGGTTTGCATGCTGTTCTTAGAAAGGTAATACATTTTGATGTATCTGAAGTAGTATAGCATATAGTTCTGTTACTTTTATTCTCCTTTATGTATCTTGTCTTGTATGTGTGTGGAAAACAATATATGTTTGGATTTTGAATGTATAACATCTTTCCTATTTATAGTATACTTATTCTTTTAAAAACTTTAAAGTCTAAATTTAAATTGTCAGGAATAGATTGTAGGTCTTTGACTTTGCTGCCGTGACATTGTAGCTTTTGTCCCTAACTTATATGGAAGCAGTCTGAATTGTGTATACAGTTCCTTTTAGAATAACATTTATTTTTCCACCTTCAGATGGACGTCTATTTTTTGCTACACCAATGGATCCTTTGTTTCTTGTTCTTTTTTACCTCATGAAAGCAGAAAAAGAGGTAGGCATCTAAAATGTTTAAAAAAAAAAAGACATTACATTATGTATCTCTGCCTCCTTCCCCCCAAAATATCCATCATTTCTAAAATATCTCAAAAACCATTTCTGAAATGGTATTTAATGGTCTGCTGTCTTCTTATGTATTAGAACATTTGGCTCAGCAGTGAGATAGTCTTGTTTGGGGGGAAAAAATCCATTAAACTCTCTGCAAACCATGTTTTGGTTAAGAATTGTTTGAATCATTTTTTTCTTACTGATTGTTCCTCTGCCTTTCCCTCAGCAGGGAAAGTTTCAGCCACTGGATCAAGTTTTGGTGGATGAAGAGTTTTCTTCCAGCATACAATTGCTACAGTGCACAAATACTTCACAATCAATTCACCACATAGCTGAGCAAAAAGGTACAAAACAAGCAAAAATATTAATAATGAAGGTAGACCTGCAAACTTTAGCCACTACTTAGGTTAAGCCAGTTGTCTTAGTCACCCACCTACCCCTTCAAACCATCCTTGCACAAGGACAGAAATGAGATAGAATAAATCTGGTGTCCTGCCTGAATCCAAAGAGATCCTAAGACAAACTGCTGAGGTTGCCTTCCTAGAGTCTATATCTAAGTGCTACTAGAGAAAGTTCTGCTTAGGATAGTCCTCCCAGTCAGGTAGAGCCAATGCTCTCCTAATTCCTCTGACCCTAACTCATAACTCTATCTCCTATGCTGTTGCTGTGTGTGTGTGTTCTGGATTACAGCTGGTCTTTGTTTAGCACTGCAATTGGGACCAGCAACTCAGTCATTAAGCAAAGCGGTCACTAAGTAAAATTGACTGATCTGACTTCAGCTTTTCTTTGCTTTACAACCTCTGAAGGTTGTGAACGCAAAGATAGGTTGCAAAGTTACTTTTTCATCACTATCATAACTGCGTACTATCACTAAATGAGGACTACCTGTATAGGAATTAGGGAATAGGGCAGGGCATCTGGTAGTTTTTGTAGGCAGTCTGCAAAAATTGCAGACTAGCAAAATTGCAAAACTTTTGCAGAATTGCAAAAATTGCAAAACTTTTGCAGGATTGCAAAAATTGCAAAACTTTTGCAGAATTGCAAAAATTGCTGCCTGTCCAATGCTTTCTATGGATGAAAGGAACTCATCTATTTTTAGGAGGCAAATTCAAGATCCAGCCCATGATATTCATATTTCTGGAAATGCCCTCTATAAATATTTGCTCTAACTGTATCCAATAAGAAGTATCAAACTTGGTGCCAACACTCTAAAGCAGTGCTTCTCAAACTTGGCAACATTGAAATGTGTGGACTTCAACTCCCAGAATTCTCTAGCTAGAATGTTTTGTTCAGGAATTCTGGGAGTTGAAGTCCACACATCTCAATGTTGCCAAATTTGAGAAATACTTGACTACAGCTGCTACCAGTTGTGAAATGTTGCAAACCTGGTCCCCCCAGCTCTCATATTTCCTACCCCCTATTAGCACAGCTATTCTGAAGATACTGGGAGTTGTAATGCAGCACAGCAGAAAGGCACTATTCACAAAAGAAAGGTGTTTTAGATAATACTCAGATAAATTAATTCGATTGTGGCTTAGTATTAGTTAGGTGTGTGTGTATTCAAGGTCTGTATTCATCACCTCCAAAATATTCAGTGTTGTTGATAAACTTCTCCAGATACTGAAATAAATTTGTTTTTTGTCTCAATTGCATTAATGTGCAGACTAAATATAGTTTGATTATTCCTCTTTCTCTTTATTCTCAGAAATAGGTGGTAAGAAATTTTTTAGATACAGTGAGAAGAAAACACTGACATGGTTAAATAAAAAGGTATATTTTTCTCTTTCGCCCATTTTAATATTAAGTATAGCATTTCTTTCTTCAGTGGTGGATCAACTGCATAATACATTGTATAGAAGTATAAAGCAAATATGTAATAGTTACATAACTGGAAAATAATGATTAAAAAATTGATTTTAAGGCATATTTCCTCTCATTGTATAGAGAAAATGCTAGCCATTTCATACATGATTTTTATTTGCAGTTCTTGACTGAGGGCTGATCTTGCTTCTTGAGACTTAGTTTTTATCTTTTAAAAAAATACACACCCTTCTAACTTAGCATTAGATTGTATATTTATAAAATATCATACTAAGGACTCAGATCCACATGTCATCAGTTTCATAATTTTATAGTTGTTTCAATATTAGCAGTTCTAGAGATTCTGAGGGGAAAATGATAAAGAAGCAGCTTTTTAGAACATAATGATTGAATTAAATTGAATGGAATGCCCCTTGGTTTCAGTAGATATTTACAAATACATCCACTTTTTAATCTATAATATAGTATAATCAATTTAGTAATAGTCTAAAATGGAACAGGCATGGGCCCGGTAACACAACTGTTACTTTTTTAAAAAAGAGCTTTTTGTATAATTTCAGGAGAGCAATTGCAGAGAAATGACTGACACTAGCATAATTGTGCTAACTTTATTCTTCCTACCATAGTATGATTTACTGTAGAACAAATGTTGTTACATTAGGGAATTGATTTAGATATTGCAACTTAACAATGTGCATTAATCACTTTCTAAAACGTGTTTGTTTATTTATTTGAGTTCTACAGCTGCCTTTCTTATAGGAATGATTCTAATACCGTGTTTCTCATAAAATAAGGCCAGGTCTTATATTTTTTTGAGCCCCGAAAAGGGCTCAAAAGGCCGTCTTTTCAGGGGTGACTTAATTCCCCCCCCTTGCATCCTCATCTAGAGCGCCCCGTGGGCAGCCTCGCCACCAGCTGCTCCTAACGGGTAATCATGGCAAAGCGCAGAGAGCTCCTACTCCCACCAAACACCTTTGCTGCAGACCCAAAACCTTTGGCACCTGCCGCTGTTGCTTTCCCTTCTGCCCATTCCACCACCACGTTTGGAACTGTCGCTTCCGTGTTTGGAGTGCTGCTGCCATTTGGAGTGCCACTGCCATTTGGAGCACCACCACCACATTTGGAACTGCTGCTTCCGTGTTTGGAGTGCCGCTGCCATTTGGTGTGCTGCCACCATTTGGAGCACCGCTGCCACATTTGCAGCTGCTGCTTCCATGTTTGGAGTGCCACTGCCATTTGGAGTGCTGCCCCCATTTGGAGCACCGCTGTCATGTTTGGAACTGCCACTTCTGCGTTTGGAGCTGCCGCCGTGTTTGGAGTGGCGGCGATGCTTCAAATGGCAGTGGTGCTTCAAACATGGAAGTGGCAGCTCCAAAGGCAGCAGTGGCATGGGCAGAAGGGAAATCAACAGCGGCAGGCGCTGAAGGTCTTGGGTCTGCCGCAAAGGTGCTTGGCAGGAGTAGGGAGCTCTCCGCGCTCTGCCATGATAGCCCTTTAGGAGCAGCTGGTGGTGAGGAATTGCTGCCCACGGGGCGCTCCTAACAGCAAGTCCCCCCGCCCTTCCCCCCATTTTGTATGTTTTAAAATAGGCCTAAATTTGGGGGGAGGGGCTTAATTTCATTTTATGCCTAGAAAACATGTTGGGTCTTCCTATTGGGGGAGGTTGTATTGTTGGAGAAACACAGTAGTGATGTGTACTATGAGTATAATTCTTTATAGTCTTCTGCTGAACAATTGAAATAGGAATATTTTACTCTTAAAAAATCACATTGCCTGAATCATTTCGATAAGCGTTTATACTTCCCATCCCTATGACAAAGAGGCAGTATTTGCTATGAAAAATATATAATGGATTTCAGTGTGTGGCTTCAAACTTTGATTATGGTGGTATTATTTTGTGGCTTTTGCTAGGTTAACCAACTGGTGAAAGTAACAAAAGAAAATAACATACCTGTGGGTGAAAAAGTTCAGGCTGCTACATTTATCAGTAATAATCAGGCCAAGAGTGGCACAGAAGGTAAGGTCTTCAACATTTGTTGAAGAAAGGTATTTAAAATAAAATGTGCTACTTTGTGGATTTTGATGTATAAAACTTACTTTTGGGTTTTACTTCCCTTTTTAATCATTGCCAAAAAGGGACCCTAGCAAAATCATTTAAGTCTCGGGTTCCTCCCCCCTCCAACAACTGGGAGGAACTGATAAAGAGGGGAAAAATGAATAGAATTGGCATATTTGAGACACAAGGCTGCTAAATAAGATAGATGAATAACATGCAACAACTATTTCATTTATTTTTCAGAAGATTATATTCGTTATGCTCATGGCTTAATATCAGAGTATATTCCTGAAGAGCTAAGTGCAACATTAGCTAATTATTTAAGGTGAGGATTTATTTTTATTTTTTAAAAAACTAACTACTTCAAGGAAGAATTTCCCTGTCATGCTTCCATTACTAATACTGGATTAAAAAACTTGCTTAAGTAGTGTAGTTTCCCTGCCTCTCTTCCATACAGCTGCTTTTCTTGTCCCCTTTTCCAAGTTGGGAGTATACTGTTCAGTGAAGCAAACTGGGTTAAACAGGACTGCATAGAATGGTGGGGATATTCCCCAAAGCATGTGATTAGATCATGCTTTGCATAAGGTTTGTTTGTCTGGTTTCTGAAGATCCCTGTCAAGCTCCAAAATTAGGAATGACACATGGTGATTCTTCCAAACAAAGTTTTTTTATTGTTCCACATCTGCAGTCAGAATCTTGCTGAATTGAAACACTCTACTAACTACATCAAGCGTATGCTCTAAGAACTATTAAGGAGGAACTATCTTTATCCTTTTTCTCTCACACAACAATATCTTAACTGAACTGCCTCTTATTCCTCTGGAATGTGTCCCCTCCCTCCTCAAAATTCTATATTCTATCACATTTCCAGAGGAGAGTTGTATAGGAAAGAAGGGGCACCCCAGTTTTGTGTTTGTGTGGTTCGTGTGTGTCTAAGTCCATGTTTTGTTGTCTTTGCTACCTTTCAATCTTTGGGATAAGGTTTACATGCTTGAAGTGTTCAATGCAGGACTGTTGCAGTAAATACATAGTAACGACTCGGAAAATTAGAGACACAAGGCTGAAAAATGATTCTCAAATAGCACTCTTAATATTTGTTTTCATTAAGATGAGTTAATAAGTGTATAAAAACATATTTGCCCAGTTAGCTGATCATAGCTGATCTTGAAAAAGCTTTAGTTTGGTCAAATCTAGTTAATACTTGGAAGATGGAAGATGGTGAAAATATCAGGACTGGAGTAGTGGGGAAAAAACATCTTGAAAGTAGGCAAATAACAAATCATTTCTGTATTACTGTACTATTAAAAACCATTAGGACATGTTCATAAAGTCACCAGGAGTTTATTTTATTTTATTTTTTATTTTATTTTTATTTGATTTGATTTGATTTGTCAATCACTTACAAGGTAATAGGTATAAGTATATAGATAGTTATGAATACATGAAATGGGTACATATAAGAAAAATAAAAGAAACAATAGGACAGGGATGGTAGGCACATTGGTGTGCTTATGCACGCCCCCTACAGACCTCTTAGGAAAGGGGTGAGGTCAATAGTAGACAGTCTACGGTTAAAGTGTTTGGGGTTTGGGGAAGAAACTACGGAATCAGGTAGAGTATTCGAGACATTGACCACTCTGTTGCTGAAGTCGTATTTCCTGCAATCAAGTTTGGTGCGCTTAACCTTGAGTTTGTATCTATTGTTTGCTCTTGTGTTGTTATGGTTGAAGCTGAAGTATTCATTGACTGGTAGGACATTGCAATGTATGATTTTATATACTATACTTAGATTGGACTGAAGGCGGAGTAGTTCTAGGTTTTCTAGGTCTAGAATTTTGAGTCTGATGGCATATGATATTCTGCAATGAGTAGACAAGTGTAGAACTCTTCTTGTGAAATATTTCTGGACTTTCTCAACTGTGCTAATATCAGATACGTAATGTGGGTTCCAGACTGATGAGCTGTATGAGACTGATGAGTTTGATATTACCAGAGAAAAAGCTACATATCTTGACTCAAGGGAAACTGCACAGTCTTTAACATTTTGTTGAAATTGTTGATGAATGTGTTATAATTCTGTAAATTAATTTCTGTGGAAAACTCAAAATAGGCTTCATAATCACATAATTAGATGAAGTAAATTTGCTGAT
This sequence comes from Hydrophis major, assembly GCA_033807585.1. Taxonomy (NCBI): domain Eukaryota; kingdom Metazoa; phylum Chordata; class Lepidosauria; order Squamata; family Elapidae; genus Hydrophis; species Hydrophis major. Next base: position 247,220,490 of record CM066328.1, on the reverse strand, counting down.
GTAATCAGATAACACTAGTGTTTAACTTGATTTTTCTGGCTTCCAGACTCCCACAAGGTACAGATCTTCCCTCAGAGCCAGCATCAAAGGTAAGGACTTCTTAAGAAAGGCAGCTTCTCAAAACTTACAAGAAGTTCTTGAATTCCAAATCCCATAAACTCCATTTCTGTGGTCATTGGTCGGAAATGGTGGGAATCATAATCCAGCAATATTTGAGAAAACCCTATAGTTTTTCCACCCTTGCTTTAGCTGTTGCTCACTAGTTTTACAACGGGACTAAAAGAAATCCTGGCTATAAAAGAACTGCTTCAAATTCATTACTGAAGTAGATATTAATTCTTGAAATATTTATTACCTTTGTTATAAAGGGGATTTGCTTTTTCAAGCATATAGGTGACTTCAGTTTAGTTAGGCTGCTTCAGCAAGGGCCAGTGACTTTTTCACATGCTGGGCATCTTCATGTAAAAATAAACAATTGGTGCACTCTTACCCTGATATCTTACATGAGCTCCTTATAGAAATGCTAAAGCCTTAGGAGAATTAAACAAGAATAAAACCTGAATCATTTTAAAAACTTTTTCTCAGGAAGGAGTAATTATTTAATTAGGAGAATTGTATCTCACAGAACTCAAGCTGGCTCCTAAACTAATATGAGTGCTCAAGAAATGAAGAGTGTATTTTGTTTTGAACTCAAGCCAAAATTTCATTCAGAAGTTCAGCCAATATATTAAAGATTGGCTGAGGATGAGAAGAAACAAAAATCTGAAGTAATTTAAATATTCTGTGATTGCATGGAAACAAAACTATTGGATAATTTGGCTATTGGAAACAATAGAATTCAGAACTTGCAGAAACCTGAACAACCACCAGATGGCATTAAGGAGACAATTTTCAATTACAGCAGCTAAAATGTAATGGAACACCTGGAACAATGGTGTTTCTGTCCATATCTGGACAGAAGATCTAAAACATAGAATTCATGACAAAGCAATGGAAACCATGAAATGGTTTATGGACAAACTGTTTTGTATATTTTTCTGGTTACACTGATATGTATTTTCAGGTGGCAAAGTGGTACACAGTCCAAATTCCAATTGTGTCATTTCATGACTCTCATTTTGGTTTTTTTTGACAAATGTGAGAAGCATAGCAGCACTTTCAAAAATTTACCTCAGCTTTAGATTTATTAATTAATCATCAAAGATTAGATACTTCATATTTCCCTATGGTGCATGTCTAAGTTTATTCCATAAAGTCTGGACGTTTTTAACTGTGAAGTCCACAAGCCCAACATGTGATTTATGACACAAATCATTCTTTAACATTACAGAAAAGGAAACTGTCAGATGGCCCCGTGGAAGCTGAGGAGGATTATACTAAATTCAATACTGGTGATCTGAAAAACAAAAAAGTATGTATTTTTGTGTTTTCTTGTCTCATATTTTGCCTAATATTAAGGTGGTCTATTAAAGGGGGGAGGGGAAACAGGGCAGCTATTTAAGCAAGTGCGATCTACAAGGCATCAATATTCTGCATTTCAGAATAGTGTAGAGAAATTAACTGTCAAAACAGCTGGATAAAATATTAGGAAGAGTGGGAAGAGAAGGGAGAGAATTAAAGGTACTACCCTTTTTAAAGAGCTGATTTTTTTTTTTATAATACTTAAAAGCATGGTTTCTAGAGGTTCAAATTACTTTTCTATAGGATTCACTTATCACACAAAGCCATAATGTAGTTTGCTTGATTTTGGTTCAGTCTGGTATTTGAACACTGCCAGAGGGTAAATGTTGTCTTTATGCGATGTGCACAGTATATTGCAATAGTGGCATTAATATATTCAGTGTTTTTCTTAATGGTGCCAGGTTTTAGCTCCACAAGTATCTTAAAAGGGTTATTTTTGGAAAGTGCAGCTCAGTACAATGTTTCCCACAGAGATCAGTGGGGCTTGGAATATTCTTGTGATACCGATTTAGTATAAAACCAGGCCTGTCACATTAAAGTACCAGTAGAGGACATAAAAAATAGCACAGAAACTGAAAGCAAGGTTAGACTGCCCACTTAATCTGGTCTCCTACCAAGCCAATGAACTAAGTGTTGCAAAGAAGTGATTGATTCCTCACAAGGCAGATTTCCTGTGCATGTGGTTGCTTTGATATGCATAATAGTGTTAGTAGCCTCTCATTCACATTGTCTGCTTTACGTGAAATATCAGTGTAAATCTGTTTTTAAAAATTGTGTGGGTTAGAATAATATTTTTGTTGGCAGGGCCAGAAATAGATTCATTCTTAGGAATGTTAGAGAAATACAATATGAATTTTAGCTATACTTGTAGCCAAAAATTTGACTAACTAAAATCAGTGGAGAAAATAAAGTTATCTTGCTCAGGTCTCATAACTATCCAAGTCTGTCTTTACTATTGCCTTGGTGAGGTCTTTCCTCTGATAAGTACTCAGTTTAGTCACCATAAGAGCTGACTAACAGTTTATAAATCAAGACTGAAGTACAAATTTTATTCTGGTTTTTAAGTCAGGCTTTGTTTTGATGATTATCAAAATCATATCAATAATGTTAAAGATGTATATATCAATATTTTCAGGAAGTTGCATGATTTAAGAAGAACATGCTTGTATTTGAATTTTTCACAGTGTAATCTGAAAAAGGATGTTTTTACATTAATTTGCTTCTCAGATCACTTGCTGATTTTAAAAAAAAATCTTAGCTGATTCTTTAGGATTGGTGTGATTTTTATAATGGCCCTCTGAATAAAATGTGTGAGGATTCTGTGCAGTTACCATTTATGAGTCCTGTACATAAAAAGAATTGTATCCTAAACTTTGCTGATGTTTTGTTCTTACTTGCAGGCAAGCAGTAAAATGTCAGCTGCACAAAAAGCTTTAGCAAAAGTTGACAAGAGTGGCATGAAAACAATGTCTTCTTTCTTCAGACCAAAAACCACCACACCAAAATGAAGGGAGGAAGGTGCTATTTGGTTTAGTAATTATCTTGGATGTTTTTTATGACACTCAAGCTCTTTACAGCTTTCTTTCTTCTCCTATTTTCTCCTGTTAAGACTTGTCACAAGTAGAAATCTACGATACTAATATGAACGTAATCAAAGTTAATTTTGTGTTTGTGTTAGGAAAACTAGGCTCAGTCATCTGCTCCAGATAGGAATCTGTCTTTATATCATGATGACAGAAAAGTCACAGTACAATGAAAACATTACATTAATTTCTGAATAAATTATTTGCACTTCTTGTTTTTTAAATTGTTGATTATTTTTGGCTGAGGGAAATCTGCGTCTTCTTTGTATTTTAAAAACTGGCTGGGCATGATTGTTGGCTGCTTATTTTTCCACACTGGTGACCAGGGTGATCAGAGTCTTCGCTTACAGAGTCTTGAATGATGAATGATTTGGGGTATTTTTTTCTAAACTGGGAGAGTTTTAAGGATAGTGTTTTAAGGAGAAGCTGAATTGTTAATATAAAGCTCATCAATCCAGGCGGTCTTTGACTTATGACAATTTGGTAAAGGTCCATTCAAAGTTACAATGGATTCACCAAAAATTATTTACAACCCAGCCTTGAAGCGTGACTGCTCTATTACCCCTGTGGTCATACGATCCCATTTCGGATGCTTGGCAACCAACTTGCATTTATGACTGGTTACAGTGTTCCACAGTCACAACACAAATCCACTTGTTTTTCTGACACACTTTTGTCTTCACAGTCCCAAGTGAACATGTGATCAAATTTTGTGATGTTTTGGCATTATCCAACAAAACGCCCTTTGGATAAGCTGGATTTGGACTTTCGACCGGGTGGTTCAATTGATGATCACATTACTAGCTTAACAATGATGGTGAAATCAAGTCTTTGTGGAGTTGCAGGGAGTACATTCCCTTGTACTTTGTGGAATGAATCCCAAAGCGTAGTGTTGCCTTATTCAACATAGGTTGATTTTTTTTTCCTGGGGAAGAGGAGTCTATGTTTTCTTCAGGTGGGTGGGGATTACTGTTGGTGGGACAGCACCTGGTATATCCATTTCCAGAATGGAATTTCATCGTTATCATCTTTGCCTCCTTTTAAATTTTATAAACAGTTTTATGTTTTAATATTTTATTTGTACACTGCCAAAGTCCTTCTACGAGGGAGATGGGCGATTTCAAAATTTGATGCATAAACAAGCAAATAAATAAAATGCAGTTCCCTACTATGGATATCAAAGGATAAATGATAACAAGCATGCAGACTTCCTCTCAGGAAATGTGAAATGAAGTTAACCACTGTGATATCAAGTTATTCTTACAATCCCTAGTCAGGGAATAGGATTAGCCAAGGTTCAGGGCAAATTGTGAATCAGTAACAGAAAGAGCTGAGAATTGTTTGTTTCAATAGCTGTTTAAACAAGATATCTGATGTGAATAAATGGCTTTAGTCCAGCGGCTGTGTCCTGAAGGAGGGATTTCCAAAATCTGTTTACATATATTTCCAAAATTTCCATTCTATCCCCAGAATTGGAAATAGTTAGCCATTTCTCAGGATCACCAAAGAGAAAGATTTTTCTGTTCTCTGAAGTAGATAAACAGTAAGATCAGATTTCCTTCCTCATTACATTACTTACAATACAGTATAACCTTCCTCTCCCAACAGTCACCACATTGTTATGGCTTCCCAGCAACAGAATAAGGTAATAACAGTATTAGCAGGCTCTTGGTTTCTCCCATCTTTGCAGCTGCATGTATGCTGAAAAGCAAGAAAAAAATAAAGCTTCCCATTATATGAACCACTTTTTAAAAATATGTATTGTTTATCATAAAAAGTAAAGTAGAAAACAAAAACAAAGCAAAAGAAAAACATACATTCAACACTAGCAACAACAAAAAGAAAAAAAATTGTGTGTGTGTGTGTGAAGAAAAAGCAATCAATGGGTTAAGCTAAACATTACACTAAATCTTCAAACCCCTCTGTTAACCATCTGTTATTGTATTTAGTGTGTAGAAAGTCCACAAACGGTTCCCAATCTCTTATAAAGCTGCCTAGTTCATTAATCAAAGCAGTTAATTTTGCCATCTCTGGTAATTTAGTCAATTTCAAAATCCATTGTTCAATAGTCAGCATCCCTTTTTCTTTCCAGTGTTTAGCAAGTATAATCCTCACAGCTGTTAACATGTGAAGGAATAGTGCCCCAAACTGTTTTTCAATTGGCTTGCCCATCATAGCCAAAAGAAAAGCTTCATTTTCATTAATATCTGTAGCTTAAATATTTCTGCATTGTCATCGTTAAGTTTATCCAGTATGTTTTCACATATTTGCAAGACCAACACATATGATAAAATTAACCTGGATTTTGACTACATTTTCAGCACTTATTAGAATATTTATTACATTTTTGTTCATTACCTAGGATCAAGGACTAATTATATAAACCACTATTGACTCTGAGTAAGGTGAGAAAATTACAAAAACTCACTGAAAGCCCACAGTGTGATGGCTGAACTTTTCTAAAAGAGAATGCAAAATGCTGAAGGTTTGCAGTTGTCACCAAGATGTTTTGAAAGCAATGATTCTTTTTCCTTTTGCGATTGTTCTCCATGACAACTTTCAGCTCCTAATAGGTTATCTGGGGGGCAGAGGGAGAACAAAGGTGGGAGAAAAACAATTTGGAATATTCCCATTAAAGTTTGAGCTATGGCCAGAACCAGTTTGTGAGCCATTCTGTGGATCACCCCTGCTAATCCTTTGTCATTTTTCATAGGTGAGAATTGCTATTTTCATAAACAATAGTAGTAAAGTTCATGTAACTCCTTGACCAAGTTCAGATCTTTCTTCTTTAACTTGCAGGTGTGTGCACCTAGGCGAAAAAAGCAAGTTACAAAACTCAAATATGCAAACAACCCAACAGTTATGTCCATGTTATTCTTTATGCCAATAGAAAAGAATGGTTCTTTCTGCTCCTTAATAATTAATTGTAGAATATAGAATCTTAAGAAGTAGAGAGTCCCTTGAAATTGAAGTGGTTTGTAACTTTCATAGGCTCTTAGAAATTCTTAGAAATAATTTTCTTATTATAACCATGATTTAAATGTTGCTTCTACTTTCCCACCAATATTTTGACAGTCTCCCAATGAGATGAGTTAGATTGAGAGAGGGGAGGTTCATTCAAATGCAGTCAACCTCCAGGTTCTAAATGTTCTCATTCCTAGATTAATGCTGCTACAGATATAACCCTGGAAAACACTGCATGTTTTTGTGGTTCCTTCTCCAAACTATGGAACTATGATAAGCAGCAGCAGGCCTAAAATGACTAAAGCAGACAGATGCACAATATAAAAATCATAGGGAATCTGATCAAAGTGTACCACCATATGATCAACAAAGATTACTTATGCCTAAATCCTCCCATCCGCATATATTGAGCCTACTATACATGTTTTCATGAGATACCAGTGAAGAATTCTGAGAATTCTGTCATCAAATCTGAGGGATTACTTTATCTAGTTGGTCCCAGAACAGTGGTGAGATTCAAAAAATTTTACTACCGGTTGGTGGGCGTGACAGGGGAAGGATACTGTAAAATCTCCATTCCCACCCCACTACAGGGGGAAGGTTATTAAAAAATCCCCATTCCCTCCCCACCCCACTAACCTGCTTTCCAGCTCCATTCTCCTGTACAGGGCAACAAAAGAAGACCCAGCCGATCAGCTGGGACTCAGGAGGCAAAGAGTAGATATGGTGGAGCCAGTCAGAAGTGGTATTCCGAGCTACTCAAAATTTCCGCTACTGGTTCTCCAGAACTAGTCAGAACCTGCTGAATACCACCTCTGTCCCAGAAATAAAGTTTTTAAAGGTGTAATAATTATACATAATATACATATATAATAAATGGAGGCCTTCCAACAAGTCAGTTTTTGCCAATCTCATCCCACTCTCACTATTAAGTAAATTGTTTGCCATGTGGATTAGCAATAGAATATAAGACTTGTATGCCACTTCACAGTGTTTTATATCCCTTTCTAATGGGTTTACAGAATCAGCCTATTGCCCCCAATCATCTGGCTCATTTTACTGACCTTGGAAGGATGGAAGGCTGAGTCAACCTTGAGCCATTCAGAATCAAACTCCTGGCAGTTGGCAGAGTCAGCCTGCCACATTGCATTCTAACCACTGGGCCACCACGGATTAGTTCATATCTGTGCTATATACTTGTAATGACAATGGATGGCATCAGAAGCAAACAGAATGGCTACCAGGGCAAGGAACAGAACAGGTAAAGATCGATAAAAGAAAGGATGAAATGAGACTTGACAGATTTTCTTCAAAACTGTAATCATATTTGATTTAATTTCTTAAAGGTCGAGGTGGAAACCTCTAGAAGTACATACAGTCCTGTCAGTGTACTGTAAATGACCCTCCAATTTTCTGACATAAAATTGTAGAATTATGAGACAGGATTGGCTTTTCAGAATATCAGTGGTAGCTGAGCCTCGGGATTACAGTGAAAGACATTACTTTTCCTAAATTGGTATCTTCCAACTATGTTGGCCCTATTGCTACAGTATTCCTACTGCTCATACTGGCTAAGAAGTCTGACAGTTGAAATTTAAAATACTGTTAAAACTGGTTGAGGAAGACATTCATAGTAAGGGTATCTCTGATGCATGTGTGCAGGTAGACCTCAACTTACGACCACTGTTCAGCCCAAAATTTATGTTGCTAAGTGAGAAATTTGTTAAGTGAATTTTGTCACATTTTCTGACCTTTTTTTTTGCCACATTTGCTAAGTGGATCACTGCAGTTGTTACATTGTTAAGTGAATCTGCCTTCCTCATCGACTTTGCTTTGTCAGAAGGTCGCAAATGGTGATCACATGATCCAGGACAAGGCAACCATCATAAATATGAGTCAGTTGGCAAGCATCCAAATGCAGATCACATAACCACGGGGATGCTGCAACAGTCATAAGTATGAAAAATGGTCATATAAGTCACTTTTTTCAGTGCCATTGTCATTTCAAACAGTCACTAAGTGATTGTTGTAAGTTGAGGACTACCTGTACACACACCCATGCATACACCCACCCACCCACACATACATACCCGCACTCATACACAATTATATATATAGACAGTATATTACATACCATTGCTACAAACATTCCTAAAAGTCTCTTCAACCCGTCCCATTATTTCATCCTCAGTAGCACTGAGATTTTGTTTCAGAAAATAGGTTGTCATTTTCCCTTTGTCTTTCACCTCTATGGCTCCCCTTTCCGCTGTCTCAAACACTTGAGGAGGAAGTGCTCTGTGCAGTGCAAGAAACAGCAACATATAGAGTTAATGACTTATTGCTAACTGGCCATACCTGGCTAGCACCGCACAAAGTTATACATGAATAAATCATATTTTGGCTTAGCACAATATGCAAAGCAGATTATGAGATTTAATTCCGGCACAATCAAGATCCCGTCTGATGGATTTGGTATTTCATTGCAAACCCTTACTTACTTAAATGTTGTGGAGCTGATATGGATTTTGTCTGGCAATCCATGGCTTTCCATCCTGGAAGCTGTATTGACGGTATCACCAAATAAACAGTATCTGGGCATTTTCTCCCCAACTACACCAGCTAGCACTGGTCCGGTGTGTATCCCAATTCTAATCTGTTGAGAGAAACACAATATGGAAACCACAAGGTGGAAGAGGTTCTTATAGAGATATATTCCCTTAGTGGGTTCTGGAAGAAACCCAAATTATACTTTTAACTTTTTTTTTTTTTGGTGTTTCTTATCATTTATCATGAGGAACATGCCAGAGATCCATTTATATAAATAATCTTTCCCTTGTAATTGTTCCACCTGGGCCCTCATTTGGATCTGGGATTGATTTTGTGTTTTAAGTTTTGTTATATATTGTTTATAATTTGGGGCTTGATTAATATCTTCTTACCTTTTTTATATATCTTAGCCACCTTAGAAGGAGTTTATCATTAAAAACACCACAGGAACATTTCAAATAAATATTTTAAATATTTTTGAGGAAATGAAAAGCTTGACTTGCTTATATTTAGTGATTTCAGTTGGTGTCACAGACATTGGCTTGGCAATTATTTATTTATTTATTTATTGGGCGTAGTTTCTGTTCAAATTTAGAAAAAATAAAAATAAAATCCTCACTCAGCAGGATCCTAATTTAAAAAAATATTTATAGGAGGGAAGGGGAATTGAGGAATAAAAAAAAATAATCCAGAGACTTATTCCTTATATGATATACATCAACATTTAGCAGATAGCCATGTAAAGGGAGACCATTTGGGGAAAGGAAGAACACAACAATTGGTCCCCGCTAATCATATTGTTTTAATTCTCATTCATTCTCTCTCTTTCTCTCTTTCTCTCTCTCCTACAAGTGAGATGGCTTGATCTCTTTCTTATGTTTAAGTCTTTAAACTATGACTTACCTGTATAGGTCTAGTGGTAATAGGGTTCATAACTTCTCTTGCAGCAATTCTCATGCCAAGGGCAAAATTAGCCACCCTTTCACCATAACTGGCAATTGGGACTGGAACTCCTCCTACAACCATGTAAGCATCACCAATGGTTTCTACCTGTAAGGCAAGATGCATAGTAATGTACGCATGGAAACCACTTGTCTAGGCTTGCGTGCTGGTACTCTCCAGATGTTTGGTCTGCAATTCTTACATTCTACTGCTAATTGGAGTTAAGGGGAACTAAACTTCCAAAAGTTCTGTAAATGAACATAACAAGCATATCTCCTTATTTATTTATTTTATTTGCTAAATTTATTTGCTGTCTATCTCACCGTGGGACTAATCTTGGCCCCTCACTCCTATTTCTTTCATTTTGCTTGGGGAATCACTTACTACAATGCTTTCTTTAAAAAAAAATCTTTTATTTATTAATAATTTTTAATGAAAAAAAAGGACAAATGAACAAGTGAAAAAAACAAACATGGGGAAAATTGATGCAAAAATATAATATTCAGTAAGCGGATTACTTAGATTGTACAGTTAGTGTTCAATAGATTGTTGATGAGAAATTAACTATAAAAGCTCAAGTACATTAAAATATGACAAAGGATTTAAGTTTTTGAACCCAGTGCCAAAATGCTGACAGATGCAGCTACAAAGGTATATCTCATTTACCGCTAAGCAAACAGTGGTAAAGACATTGGATTGCCCTGGCTAATTAATAAAAATACATTATATACTGTCATTATCTATGTCTTTCCCAATCTGTTACTCTCCAGACAAATACAATTGCAGTAACATTAATAGCAATAGCAATTGCACTTATATACCGCTTCTCAGTGTTTTACAGCCCTCTCTAAGCGCTTTACAGTGTCAGCATATTGCCCTCCAAAATCTGGGTCCTCGTTTTATCAACCTCCGAAGGATGGAAAGCTGAGTCAAGCTTGAACCAGGCAGGATCGAGCTTCAGGCTGTGGACAGAGTTTGCCTGCTATTCTGCATTCTAACTGCACTGAGCCACCACGGCTCTTTTAATAGCCAATTTAAAAACTCTTGCAAACATTTGTTAAAATCAACTAGTTCAATTCAAACTAAAAAAATATCTCGTTAAACAGTTGGTATGGCCAATTGCTGGAAATTCTGGGAGTTCCAGTCCAAATGTATTTGCGAGATACCAGGCTATGGGGATGGCTGTGAGAGTAGATTGATCTCTTTGCAGGAAGGGAAAAAGGGAGGGAAAGGTTGCAAGCCAGAAAATTGCTAAATTATACTAAGCACTATCTAGTCTAGAAGTTGGTATAGGAAGCTCATGGTTTTCAGGATTCATTCTCCCTTCTTGCTGCCAATCTAAAATTATCCATCCATTCATCATATGTCCTTGGGCTACAAAAGACAGCAGCAAATGCTATAAATGTCAGCCATACTTACTTTATAAACTCCGTGGATGTTAGTCAGATAATCAAACTTGGAATACATTAGATTAAGCATGTTCACAATCTGAATAGGTTCACAGACAGAACAGATGTTTGTGAAAGTCACTACATCACTAAAAAGTATTGTGCAGCAGCTAAAATCTCCTGGGGAATAAATGAAAAGAAAAAAAAATAGGTCAGTTTTCAGAAGCAATGGTTTCTCTGTTTTTGGTTTTTAATATGGCAAAGATAAAATACTCAAGCCAAAAGTCCAACAATGCTTAATGGAAAATGACCTTTAACTATTGTTGCCACTTGTCTGAATCCTACTAAAAGCTGGAAAACAAATTGCAGCATATGTGACTTCTCACTTGATTAATATATAAGATGTGTATATTGATGGATGGACTCCAGTGGATTAGATGTTAGGCTTTATTGAAATAAATTGATGAACAAAGAAACAAATTCCTGTGTCATTTCAAAACACACATGAGGCTGAAAGCCTTTCCACTATACCTTCTAAAATCTAGTTTACAATGAAGTTTAGAAACGCTCACAATTGGCCTAAAAATGTAAGTAATAGTATGCAAATCCCTAGACAACAGAATTATTTTGAAAAAGTATGTCCACCCTTTTGAAGCAGTAAGATGCATGTCAAATTATCATGTTTCTTAAAATTATGAGACTGCACATAGTTTAGTTTTGTACTTACCTGAAAAGTAAACATTATGGAAAATATCTGTGTCCTAAATACAGTATATGTCCTGCTTTCTTTTGGTTCCCTGGAAACCAGACCTCTGTGCAAACCAAGTCCATACACACAGAATCTTAGCTTAGAAGGGTGTGTTTCCAAATATTCGACTGAATTTCTCCCCCTTCCTGTTTTACAACATGCCATTTTCTATTTGATAATCAAAGATAATAAAATTGCCATACCTGCATCAACCTTTTTGCCTTCCTTCAGCAGATTAGCCACGTGTTTTGGTAACATGGCATAAAGTAAAGTTTCTGATTTCTTCTTTTCTATCTCTAGATTCTTAGAGAGAATCCTGAGCTCTTCCTTTTTCCTCTCTAGTTGGTTTGATAGCTCTATCTCTGCCAGCCGCTGCTGGTTGAAGAGAATGAGGTCTCTTGTTGGGTCATGCTGGGCGATGTCAGAAAGGTGCATCCCTTGTTCTTTTAACTCATCCAAACTGCGGAACTTTGGTGAGCACAAGTAGATCATGCTACGGTTGCAATCCATCCAGATCATTTGTCCTTTTTCCAATAAATACATTATACAATGCTTTCCATTTGGCTTAATTGATGAATTAGCTGAATATTATCTAGATAACTGTCAGTAAACTGAATGTGAAGATAATAGATTCTGTGGCAGAGGTGGTATTCAGCAGGTTCTGACCAGTTCTGGAGAACCGGTAGCTGAAATGTTGAGTAGTTCAGAGAACCGGCAAATACCGCCTCTGACTGGAGATTTTTACAGTATCCTTTCCTAGCCACGCCCACCAAGCCATGCCCACAGAACTGGTAGAAAAAAATTTGAATCCCACCACTGTTCTGTGGGTCTAATGCAATGGTGGCTAACCTTTTTGGGGCCCCTGTGCTGATAATTGCTCGCACATCCAGAAGGCAATGTGCATAGATCCCCCCACCCTCCTGCGCATACATGCATGACCCCCCACATGCAACACATATCTCTGTGCATGCGCAAGCAACCCCGTGCATGGTGCGCATCTCTGCACATGCATGTGTGTCTCCCACCTCCCGTGCATATGTGCCAGATACCCAACAATCAGCTGGTGGGTTCGCAACGCTCACGCATGTGCAGTAAACCTGCTTTGGGCGAGGCTTGTGTGCCGGCAGTAATGGGTCTGCCTGTCACTTCCGGCAAGCGTGCCATAGGTTCGCCATCACAGGTCTAATGTCTAAATTTCCTGGGTTTTGCAAATGCTTCAATACCTTCTTCTATTTTGGGTTTAGAATTTAGGATCTAGAATCTTTCATTCCTGTACAAGGTTTTGAAAGAACTAAAGGCAACAGATTGATCAAGATCACTCAGTACAATAACATAAAGATGGGCAGCTTCTTACAAGTTATTGTAATCTTCAAGTCTTTCCCTGTTTGATATCTCCAAAATTGCCCTACAATTGTGCTATCAGAATTTAGTGGTAAACATCTGAATTAGGATAGCATTATTCACTTCCAATTTAGGTAGAAAATGAAAGGAACTCAGCTGACTTTTTTTGCAAGTTCTATTACAGGGATTGTTAAGAACTTTATATGTAAAAGAAAAAGTAGAGACAAGATCAAGAATAAGAAGGTGCTAAATGAATGTGGATTGGATACAGAAATGAACGATCAACATGAAGGAATTAATTTACTTTAATGAAAAGAAGGACTTGGGGAGACAGGATTGCAGCATTCCAATATCTCAGGGGCTGCCCCAAAGAAGAGGGAGTCAAGCTATTCTCCAAAGCACCTCAGGGCAGGATAAGAAGCAACAGATGGAAACTTAATTAAGGACAGAAGCAACCTAGAACTAAGGAGAAATTTCCTGACAGTTAGAACAATTAATCAGTGAAACAACTTGCCTCCAAAAGTTGCAAATGCTTCAACACTGGAAGTTTTTAAAAAGATGTTGGATAACCATTTGTCTGAAGTGGTGTAGGGTTTCCTGCCTAAGCAGGGGGTTGGACTAGAAGACCTCCAAGGTCCCTTCCAACTCTGTTATTCTATTCTATTCTAATTTTGCTGCACATGAAGAGAGATTTCAGATTTTGTATATGTGAGAGATGGAGGAAACTTGCATGTTCCAGTTCCTGATCTTATTCATAAATGATTCCTAACATTGTTTTTATTTTATTCTGTGTGGTCTGTAGTGATAAAGTTCAGTCCCTCTCTTATTCCCATCACACTAGGCAACTCATCTCTTGTGGGGCAGATGGCAGAATCGTTGTCTGGAATATGGATGTTGAGAGGCAAGAGGTATCCAGTCAGTTCTTCCTCTTTTTCTGATCAGGGAAGTTATCACTTACATAATCTTCAAAAGATGCATCAAAAAGCCATTTAAGCCAAAGGTGACTGCCTGAAAACTCAATATGGTAACATTGTGTTTTCCTGTTGGGGGCTGCTTCACTACTGTCACCTCAGCCTGGTACCCTTCAGATGTTGTGAATGCTACAACACTGGAAGTTTCTAAGAAAAGATTGGACAACGATTTGTCAGAAATGGTATAGGGTTTCCTGTCTGAGCGGGGGTTGGACTAGAAGACCTCCAAGGTCCCTTCCAACTCTGTTTATTCTGTTAAGTACAGTAAGGTGGTTTGTTCATATAAAATAATTGAATCAAACTGTAAAATAAATTATTTTATTTAGGGAAGGGTGGATGGATCAAGGGTAAAGGAAAATCTGAGAAAGGTCATGACATTGAGATGTCTCAAGAACAAAAGACTACTGTATGGATGTAGTGGAAGCCAGCTTGCTTTGTAAACATAGAGAGATATGAGGATTACAATGAATGTGAGTAATATAAATTTTCTTTGCTAATCCAATGGCGTTCACTTCTCTATTATTTCTTACTACTTTTGTGCATTCAGCATAACATTGCTTGTCCCAAAAGGAAATATCATGATAGGTAGGTAGGCCTTTGCTATGAAAGATTAAATTAATCCTTTACTATACTACTTGACTCTATTAGAAAATGCATTGTGGTAATTTTATTCCTCCTTCTATTTTTCTTAAATGTTTACTATTTTTAAATTTCAGAAATTCACAGAAGTTTTGTACCTCTGAGTTTCAGCGCAGGCCGTTTCTTCAATGAATTGGGCATAATTTCTCTCCTTATCTTGAGAACAAACTGGCTGTTGATAAACTTTTTCATGCTGGAAATAGTGAACATGACTTGTGGATGAATAATAGAAAAATACTCATCTAATCTGGTTCCACTTATTTGCAACCCAGGAATACATTTCTGAATGTTTACACCAGCCTGTTTGATTTTCAGCTGAGGAGAGAACCGAAAGGTAATTTCAATAACTAAAAATGACTTTTTAAACCCTCTACAGAAACAACAGGTAACAAAACATTACTTCAAAATTAAAGTGGAGCCACCTGAAATATGTTTTTCATATCACAGTAAAACTGGGTTTAAGACTGGACTCTGGGGAGGGGGGGGGGCAGAAACCACACAGCACTCATTAACTTTCCACTCATGCACAATTCCAGCCTCCTTTTTCATGGTTGTAGGCATCTTCTATAATGCTGGATTAGCATATACCACTTAAAATAACTATATGAGTTCTCACTTTTCTGATAAAAGGAAATGGTACATAAAGCGATACATAAAGCCTTTGACTCTTACGATATCTATTTTTAAAGAAAACTTGCTCCCAAACAATGCCTCTAGTAACATCCCCATATCACTGTCTCACCCTGCAGACCATGATAGTGATTTTTTCCAAATCTAATCCTCACCTGCACGACTGCCCTGCCTTGACTTTATTTTTATTTTTTTACTAATTTTAATGATTTATGTATTCCTGTTGCAGAAAGTGTTTGTCCAATAGAAATGATTCAGCATGCCCACAACAGCCCCACCTCTAGCTAAATGGTTAAGTCCAAAGAATCCATCCCAAGGTTTCCTTACTGTTTCATCGAACACGAGGTGGAAAGGAAATGCATGGCAGAAGGTTCTCTCATCCATCCAAAGCCTCTCAGGGAACAATGGTTCAAAGGTACGTAAAAGGTTTCCTGTAGAAACGAAACAGATTTTTTTTCCTGGCTTCTCCCACCTGATCCCTCAGCCAGCATGACTATCAGAAGACATCAGTTTGGGAAGGTCTGGAGGACAATTTCTGGATTAATTTCCACTTTACATTCGCTTATCTTTCTCTTCGGTATTCAAGTGAAATAATACCATCATTTTGCCGAAGAACTGCAGTGTGATCGGTGTGGTACAAGATCTCTATTTTACAAAATGGAGCACCAGTGGTGCTCCCTTTGGCGTGGAAGGTTAGTTCTTTGAATTAGTATTTTTCTCAACCATTCAATCAGAAATTCCTTAATTATCACTCCATATTTGATAATTTTCCCTAGAAGAAGACTGGCATCAGTAATTCCTATGGTTCCTAACCTCCCCTTACTTGGATCATTATTATTTTAGTTTCAATGGAGGAAGACAAAAGCAAGAATACATGAACTGGAGCTAGACCTTGAAACAGCTGAGTTTTCTACAAAAATACACTGTATGGCTTTGGACATCTTCAGAAATAGGATAACAATGTTTTTTAAATGGTGCTATTCCCAAGAATTCAGATTCCCAAATATCTAAAATCATACGATCAGGACGTAGTCCTTTGTATGACATAAAAACTCAACCTTTACCACCGTCTATTTTTATGGAGACATTTACTGTTACATAGAGCAAATCGAGGAATTATGTACAGTGCAATAAAAACGGAGGATGTGTTCTACAGAAAAGAATGCCTACTGCTCTTGTCCTGTTAGTCAGCCAAATGATCTCATTTGGTCTCTTTCTATAACGCTCCATATAGTCAACAAACTCAAGGACTTTTGCTTGCATTCTTGAGATCCAGATATCCTCCATCACCTATTTACTAACTTACCTGCCTTAGAATTGACTGCCTATCTCAAAACATCACAAGAGACCTCCTGTTCAGCAATTTTTCCCCTTCCTTTTTGAAAAACCGCATCTTGTTGCTGAAAAAAAACCCAATACATTAAGTCATCTCTAAAAGAGGCTTTGTATGACATGTGAGCAGAACTCGTAATTTAAAAATAGCAATAGCACTAGTACTTACACTTATATACTGTTTCAGAGTGTTCTACAGCCTTCGCTAAGAGGTTTACAAAGTCAACCTATTGCCCTCAACAATCTGGGTCCTCATTTTACCAACCTCAGATGGATGGAAGGCTGAGTCAACCTTGAGCCTGGTGGAATTCAAACTGCCAAATTGCAGTCAGCTGGCAGTCAGCAGATGTAGCCTGCAGTACCGCATTCTAACCACTGCGTCACCACAGCTCTTGATACTCCTATTTCCTTCACTCTGTATCAACTCCTCTGCTCTTTCTACAGAAACATCACCTCTTTGCCCTCCTTTTTTTTTTTTTAAACAAAATTTCATTGAATAAACATTAAAAACATTGAACACAGTATTACTTTCCTGGCAGTTATTTTGCCATACATACTACAACATGAAACAACATACAGCGGTTGATCTCCTATTTATCTTATACTGTTAAGTTGGTGCTGTTAACATATTGACATATTTATTTCCATTTATATTCATATTTACAGCATAATTTCCTTTCACATTCTTTTTCTATAACTATTTTATCCACTATATTTTATTATCTTTAATCTAAATGTCTTCCACCTTTAATCCTATATAGTATCGGACATTTTGTTCTGACCACTTTTTCTCGATTCCAACCACTTGTACATTTTGTTCCAGGCTTCATAGTATTCTGTCTCATCCTTATCTTTAATCTCTAATGTTAGTCTGTCCATCTCTGCACAGATATTTTTTTTTATTATTTCACTTTCAGTAGGGATATTTCCAATCTTCCAAATTTGAGCATAAACCAATCTTGCAGCAGTTATGACATGTATCATTAAATATATCATTGCTTTACTATATTTTTCTTCTACAATTCCCAATAGGAATACTTCCGGTCTAAACTTTATTTTTTGGCCAAGCATCTCTTCCAACCATACCTTTATCTGCCACCAAAATTCTTGTGCTTTTGTACATGACCACCACATGTGATAGTATGTCCCTAGCATTGTGTTACATTTCCAGCATTGCGGTGACACATTTATACTCATTTTTGCCAATCTTATTGGGGGGAAGGTGCTGCCTATAGAACATACCTCTTTGCCCTCCTGAGACCCATCTTCACATGTAGAAATTGCTTCCTTCTTCACTATTTCATTTGTCTGTACAATAAAAAACACCACATGCTCCTTCTTCCCAGTGCGCTCCTTTTCTATATTTTGTTCAAGGATTTCCAGGGACACTTCACAGTCAAAGAAATCTCTGGCTACAGCTTCAATAATCCCTATGTAAGGAAAAAGAAACCACCTATTATACAGCAATATGTAGATCCCTTCCAAAGTGGCTCAGCTCTTAAGGAACTTAATGAAAAGCAAGTTTCTTATCCCTTTCTTTCAATAACAGCCACACATTGCTTTTAAAAACTTTTCAAGTTTAGAGCAATTTTCTCCCCCATCACTGTTCTTCCAAAGCTCTTCTTCATTGCTCAGGAAAATTATTGAAACCTCTTAACAAACTTTGCAATGAAGTGCAAAACAGAAGAAAGAAATGGAAACGTATTTTCTTTATATTAATCTTTCTAGGGATATGGGAAGAATTTCAAGCTGGGTAAGACAGAAGTCCACTAAACTGGAAACCCAGCATATAATAATAGTTTTAATTATAACACATATTTTAAAAAAACTAACTAACTAAACATCCTGGAGCTTTTTTCTTAGACCCAGCACCAAGGTTGCTGATCAGATAACTGGCAGATGTGACTTAATCTGATTTCAGTTTTGCTCTGTAAATATCTGTACATCCCAGTCTGCATCTGAACACTTTCTTCAGTGCTTGCATTTGATCCCACCCCCCTCAATAATTGTAAATAAGAAGCTAACAAACTATAAAGTATAATAGAGACCTTAGCCTTATTGAAAGACCTTATTGGAAAATAAAAATGGAAGATGACTTGACTCAAATGCTTTGTTAGGAAGCATGTCTTCCTGTTTAATAAAAAGAAAGGATAAAGAAAAAAGAAATGAAGTAGAAGCTGGTTGAAATTCTCGCTACTTCTCCCATACGTGTTCATTGGTCCAAAGGTTTGGAGATATTTCATAAGAAGAGTTATCCACTCCTCTACTCATTGCAGAATACCTTATACCACCAGACTTGAAATTCTAAACCTGGAAAACCTAGAACTACTCTGCCTTCGGTCCGATCTAAGTATAGTATATAAAATCATACATTGCAATGTCCTACTTCTTCATGAATACTTCAGCTTCAAACATAACAATACAAGAGCAAACAATAGATACAAACTCAAGGTTAATCGCACCAAACTTGATTGAAGGAAATACAACTTCAGCAACAGAGTGGTCAATGTCTGGAATACTCTACCTGACTCCATGGTTTCTTCCCCTAACCCCAAAAACTTTAACCTTAGACTGTCTGCTATTGACCCTTTCCTAAGAGGTCTGTAGAGGGTGTGCATAAGTGCACCATTGTGCCTACCGTCCCTGTCCTATTGTTTCTTTTTATTTCTCTTATATGTATCCATTTCCTGTATTAATAATTATGTTTATACTTATACCTGTTATCCTATAATTGCTTGACAAATAAACACACAAACCAACAAATAAATAAATAATTAGATTCCTGGCTCAGACTATCGTTTAATAATTATCTTTCTTTCTTCGATCTGGTGTCATCCAGATGTGTTAGATTATAACTTCCATCCCAATCTGTTCTGATCTTTGATGATGGCCTTTGTGGTCCAACAGTTTTCAAGACCTCCTGTTATGAACTAAAGCAAACATGTTAACTTAAAAGCCCTAATAGCTTTCTCCCACAGCAGGCTTGTAATCCTGCACTTCTGATTGGCCCGCAAATAGCGAGCTGCGATTGGCCATCTCCGGCTGATCTGATTGGCTGACAGCGGGTCACTCCTATTGGATGCTTCTAGTGCGGGTAACTCAAATCATTGGTTGTTGTGGCTGCAGCCAGCTCTATAAAAAGAGCTGCTGCTGCCGATTTGTTTGTCCTGTTCTGAAGTTGTTAATAAAGAGTTGAAGTCACCGTTCAATGCCTCGTCTCCGTTCCTTGTGCCCATGCTCAGGACTTAACACTGGCGACGAAGGTGGGATGCGGAGACGATAGAGCTGACTGAGCACTCATCGAATAATACAGAGCACGTGGCTGAGAGCGCAAGCAACAAACGGCAGGATGACCAGTGGCGCCATACCACCCGCTCCATTTGACCCAGCAAACGAAGACTGGGACTCGTATATGGACCGGTTCCAGATGTTCCTGGAGACCAACAATCTAAAAGATGCTACGCCTGGCAAGAAATGAGCGGTATTCCTGACCCATTGCGGACCCGCCGTTTTTAAAATAGCTAAGGCACTTGCAAAACTGGCGGAGATGAAGACAATGGATTGGGATAACCTCACGCTGATCCTCCGGGTCCATTATGCACCCGCGGTGCCAACACTCATCTGAAGACACGAGTTTTATCAGAGGGACCAACAGAAAAACGAGAGTATTGGAGACTTCATCGCTGACCTTCGGAACCTGGGTGGACTCTGTGGTTTCGCAAACCTCAAGGGAGCCATGAGAGATCAAATAGTTCTGGGATTAGATGACCACACAGTACAGAGCAAGATTATGGTGAAGGGAGACATCAGCCTCGCAGATGTCATCGCCGACGCTACTGCAGCAGAAGCAACCAGGAAGTCAGCTGCTCAAATGCGCCGAGCGAACGCACCGCACCGCCAACTCGCTAGTGACAGTACGCCTTCCTCTGAGAGGCACACTACTACTGCCCATCATGAAGACCTCGAATCCTCATCAGACAGCGAGGAAGAGGAAGTTAACCGACTCCAGTCAGAACGCGACCAACGAGACCAACGGAACCAGAGACTCCCGCACCAATGCGCTGGTTGCGGGGCAAACCACCCGCGATCAGACTGCAAATTCCTCAACGCACTCTACCACTCCTGTGGAAAGAGAGGCCACATCGCAAAGGTCTGCAGGAGCAAGCGAGGGTCCAGTCCAATCCGGAGGGAGAATAATCACCGCCAGGTTACAGACAACCCACCTGTAAATCAGGACCGCCTGAACCACCAATGGAACAACCACTACTACAGAAATCGAGCACCTGCCACTTCAACTAGACGAGAAGAGGCACACCAAACCATCACTATTGGCCATGCTTCGTCTCTGGATGCAAGGAAGATCTGAGTAAAGGTCGCTATTGAGAATTGACCTTGCGTGATGGAAGTCGACTCGGGGTCGTCCCTATCGATGGTCTCCTGGAGAACCCTCAAACAGCTGATCCCTGCCATCCGTCGCCAGGACCTCAGCACTCAAAAAATCATACTAAAGGACTACCAAGAAAACAGAATTCCGGTTGTCGGTTCCAGCCACGTCCAAGTATCCTTCAAAGACTGCACCGCAACACTACCTCTGACCGTCGTCGATCGTGAGCGGCCCAGTTTGCTAGGTTTACAGTGATTCGCCCCACTTGGAATTGAACTAGCTGGCATCCATCAAACCGGAAGCGATGACTGGGAAGAGGTCCTCGTCCAGGAATTCCAGGACGTTTTCACAGAAAAGCTAGGCAAGTACAAGGGGACCCCTATATCGTTTAATCTCAGTCCCGATGTAGCTCCCATTCGCCTTAAGCCTCGTCGGGTGCCTTTTGCACTCAAGCCAAAGATTGATGAGCAACTGGACAAATTAATAGCCCAGGGTGTGTTGGAACCGATTGACCACGCCCGATGGGAGACCCCAATAGTAACACCCATAAAGCCAGATGGATCGTTAAGAATTTGTGGGGATTACTGGGCCACCCTAAATCACGCGCTTCAGCAGAGCGCTTACCCGGTACCTGTGGTCCAACACCTTCTTCACTCCCTGAGTGGCGGAAAAATATTTGCGAAATTGGACTTAGCTCAGGCGTACCAACAGCTACCCATAGATGCTGTTGGTAGATGGGACTCATTAACTTTTATAACATCTTCTTGCCCCAGAAGGCAACCGTAGCTGAGCCCCTACATAGACTTCTCGACAAAAAGGCTTCCTGGGTCTGGGGACGGTGTGAAGAACGAGCATTTCAACAAGTAAAAGACCTCTTAACTTCTGATGCTTTATTAATACAATACAACGAGACACTACCCTTTACAGTTACCTGTGACACCTCACCATTCAGAGTGGGAGATATCTTAAGCCACGTCCTGCCAAACAGTACTGAAGCACCCATTCGTTCTTTTCGAGAACTTTATCTAAGACTGAGAGGAACTATAGCCAACTTGATAAAGAGGCTTTTGCCATTGTGTCCACAATTAAATGTTTCCATGAGTATGTTTATGGAAAACCCTTTGCCATAATAACAGACCACAAGCCGTTACTTGGCATTTTAGCGGGAGACAAACCAACTCCCCACATCTTATCACCAAGAATGACACGTTGGTCAGAGTTTTTAGCCTCATACGACTACCAACTGCAACACCGTCTGGGGAAAGCCATTTCCCACACTGATGCCTTGAGCCATTCTCCGCTACCAGAAGTCATAGATGACCCAACTCCAACCCTAGCCATATTGCAAATCGAGACTCTTCAGTCACCACCGCTGATCGCACAAGATATCACCTCGGAAACGAAGAAGGATCCTTCCTTGGCACGAGTCCTCAGCTGGGTGGAATGAGGCTGGCCTGACAATGAACCCAACGACACCTTCAAGCCGTTCATAAACCGACAGACAGAACTGTTCTCTCAAAAGGGCTGCATCTTGTGGGGAGACAGAGTCGTCATCCCGGAGAAATTACAACATAAAGTTTTTAAAATGTTGCACAATGGACATCCAGGCATCATGCGGATGAAGGCATTGGCAAGGAGTTATGCGTGGTGGCCAGGCATAGATAAGTAGATAGGAGCCTGGGTGGCTACGTGCAGCAAGTGCCAGGAGATTCGCGCCGCTCCTCCCAAAACACCCCCAACTCAGTGGGAAACACCTCGTGGTCCCTGGTCCCGTATCCACATCGATTTTGCGGGACCCACAAGAGGACACAGTTTTCTTCTTACCGTAGATGCCTATTCCAACTGGCTCGAGGTCCACAAAATGAAAAGCACCACCACGGAAGCGGTCATTAGAAAACTAAATAAGCTATTCGCTCCCCATGGATTGCCGGATGTCCTGGTCTCCGATAATGGCCCCCAATTCACTGCCCTGGCATTCGAACAGTACCTAGCAGACCAGGGCATCCGCCATGCCTTAACATCGCCAGCTCACCCTGCGGCCAACAGCCGGGCTGAGCGAATGGTTCAATTTGTAAAAAAAACTTTACACAAGATGGAACATGGAGACATTGATGACAAGATAACCAGGATGCTTCTCCTCAAACATATCACTCCAAGCAGCACCACAAACAGAACCTCCGCCGAACTTCTGATGGGCCGAAAACTTTGCTCACATCTTGATCGCTTTCACCTTGCCTACACACCAGAACAACCCCTGGGGTCCAGCAGCAAATGTTGTACATTCCAGGTAGGCAAATCCGTGTTTGCAAGAAACTTCTCAGGTGACCCATTGTGGGTCACCACTATCATAATGCAACTTACGGGGCCCCGATCCTACTGTCTACAAACTGATGATGGAAAAATGTGGAAACACCACATTGTCCAACTTCATTCCAGACTGGCACCTACCCCTGAATTTCACACCGGGGGGGGGGAGGGAAACCGAGGAGGCCAGAAAAGAGATAGCATATGACCCGACGCTTGAAACCCAGCAAGCAGCACAACTAGCCAGGGAATACTCACCGTCCGAGGAAGAACCGGGCCAGGGGATTGCCTCGCCACAGAGCAGCCCTGCGTCAGAAATGGAACCAGGGAACCCAGATAACAGCATTGGCGAGGACAGAGATGACAACCCCGAGTCACAAAGTGAAGCGGTAAGACCGTCTTCGCCGCTGAGGGCGGCAAACAGCCCACCGGATCCCAGGTCGGGGCAGGAACCAGTAGAGCAACGAAAATCAAATAGACAGGTGAAACGACCTGGCTATTTACGAGATTACATCACCCCAACCCTCAGATGGAACCTAGGGGGGAGGGGTGTTATGAACTAAAGCAAACACGTTAACTTAAAAACCCTAATAGCTTTCTCCCACAGCAGGCTTGTAATCCTGCACTTCTGATTGGCCCGCAAATAGCGAGCTGCGATTGGCCATCTCCGGCTGATCTGATTGGCTGACAGCGGGTCACTCCTATTGGACGCTTCTAGTGCGGATAACTCAAATAATTGGTTGTTGTGGCTGCAGCCAGCTCTATAAAAAGAGCTGCTGCTGCCCATTTGTTTGTCCTGTTCTGAAGTCGTTAATAAAGAGTTGAAGTCACCGTTTAATGCCTCGTCTCCGTTCCTTGCGCCCATGCTCAGGACTTAACACCTCCCTCTTCTTAACTATCTCAGCAGCTTTTTTCTATGCAAGTCAAGGTCACCTCGAGCTTTGTAAAGTGCTCCTTTCTCTGTTCTAAGCAACAATTGGGCAGACACTTTGCCTTTGTTACTTTATTTTAATTGTATACACTAAGACAAACAGATGCATCTTAAAAAGTATTGATTGGAATGAATGATAATATTTGCACCAAATTATATTCTAAAATGTTTTTAAAATCGATGGCACAAATTGAGGCCTTTTATACAGGGGAAGGTTGGAACAATTATGTCAAAGCCACAGAGGTCATTGAGCTAAGCAAAGAAATCTCATTCAACCCACCTACCCTGGCACAAGTAGTCAATTCCAATGCTTGGTATACTTACAGAAAGTTCCCACTCAATTCAAGTGTTATATAAGATATATTCCATTGTGAAACGGGTGACCTCGTACCTGGAACAATATGACACAAGCCTTTCCTGTCTGAATAATAGTGGAGGAGCACTCTCTCATCTTTCCTTTCCACTCGAAATGATGGTGCATTCATTTCCTAGGCAGAACAAAAATCTGTTTCATTTTCATTCAAAACAGCCAAGAGTCTATTCTAATACCCACCAGGATTATAAATGCGATTTTTTTTTATCTTTGTTGCACAATTGGCCTTCCATTCAATATATAATCAAAAAGCCAACCAAGAGCAATAAGTAAGGAATGCAAATGGAAGAATTTGCATTTCTTCCTTATTGTGTTGGTTAGTAAGAGTTTGCCAATTTGTATTCTGAGATTTGTTCATAGTATTGGAAACATTGGAGAAGGTCTCATGTTTCAATAACAGAATTAAACTCTTGATTCATAACACCCTGAACCTGTTCAGGTTATATGTAATTTATCCCAATTTTCCTTTCACAATGAGTTGTATGCAAGAACTCTCTCCTTCTGTTCATTCTCTCATCCTTTTTCTTAAACACGCCCACTGCTGAAGCAAGTTAGTGATGTAAAAAAATATTTGTCATAGTCAAGAATGGCCATGGCATATATTGAAAGGTAATTTAAAATAGTTCAAAGGCAGGAAAAAAACATTT
This sequence comes from Hydrophis major, assembly GCA_033807585.1. NCBI lineage: Eukaryota > Metazoa > Chordata > Lepidosauria > Squamata > Elapidae > Hydrophis > Hydrophis major. Next base: position 247,195,305 of record CM066328.1, on the reverse strand, counting down.
TTCATGTAAATGAACTCTTATTCCCTTGGCAACAATTACATCATTTCAGTATAAACGCAAGACAATTCCATACATTATAATTATAATGAAAAGCAATAGCTCAGCCTTCTTCTGATTATAACTCCCCAAATTCCTGGAAAACATGCCTGGCCCACTAAGAATTCTAAGTGTTTTAGTCATCTATTACATTTCACCTCCTACAGGTAACTCTAAGAAAGCAAGGCTCTCACAGATTCATAGTAAGTCTATTGCAATAAGAAAGAGGGCAGGTTACAAAATTTTGGAAAATAGAAATGTGTATCTTATCAGTGAGTTTATCATAACAGGACCAACCTATCACCTTTGAGCTTCTACCTAGTTTTGGTTTAATGGGGAAGATGCTACTCACTTGTTTGATATCACAAAACTGTCTATCTCTACTTGTTCTGCAACAGTTTGAAATGAATCTATTGTTATATCAAAATACAAAAATATGTATATTTTCTCTCTCTCTTTCTCTCTGTTTCTCTCGCTGTGTTTCTCTCTCTCTCTCTCTGTTTCTCTCTCTCTCTGTGTGTCTCTGTCTCTCTCTCTCTCACACACACAAAGACACACAAACATTAAGCTGTTTCAGTTGTGTCTCCCCAGAAGAAAATGTACCTGGTAGGACAAAGCAAGATAGCTATGTAAGGAGTCAAGATTCTCAATAAATTCCATCAAATTTCCTCCTAGTGTCCGTAGCATTTTATCATATCCTGATGTTTTGCAGAAATTAAAAAAAGTATTGCCCAAAAAGCTTCAACACTACTTCCTCTGGCATTTCTGCATGGAAAAAAAAAAGCTGATTTGGGAATAATGGCATCTATACCTGGCACAGTAGAAAGTATGTGCCTTTTCTCATGAACATGCTTTGCCTTGTCTTTCCATGATATCTTCCTTCATGCTGCCACAGTTGCAAGACTTCATTCAGTTTCTCCATCCATGAAATTTATCTGCAACATAGGCGCATGACTAGCTTAAGAAATGACATTCAAATTGAAATTCAGTTTGATCAAATCGTCTTTGAATTTAATAGTTGCGTTGAAACTTTACATAGCCTAGCAGGCACCTCTATTAAGACAATTGAACCTGTCAGTTGGGCACAAAACAAAAAGAATAATCCAGAAGCATATCATATGTTAATCAACATGACAAACAAATGTTGCAAGCAGTAAACCACGGACTGCCCATAGTTTCAAATTGTAATATAGTATTTGAAAACAAATCATAATTTATCCACTAGCCCTTTTCTCATTTGTTACTAATATGAAAACGAAGGAACCACACATTACAGTTTAGTGTGATATGAGAGCAGCACAAACTGTAATCATTTAAGCTTCTTAAATGAATTTGTTTAACAGCATTGAACTCAATCAATCAATTTATTAAGTTATTCAAAATGAATAAGTTAAACAGAAGAGAAAATATTTTAAAATGTAGCTACAATACAGATTGAAAAAGGATATTTTAAAAAATGAAAATAATTACTAAAATCTGTAAAAAAAAGGAAGTAATATCTTTGTTATGATCAATGACCAGAACAATATGCAATTATATAAGGCAATTAGAGCAAAACGAATTAAATTGTAGAAATAAAATAAGGCATTATGTGAAATCTAAAAGACACAAAACTAATTTGCTATGTTGCTAGAGCTGTTAGACAAATGATTACAAATGTGCTAATGTAGAAAATAAAGCAGGGTTAAAATACTTTAATTCTATTTCAATCATTATTACAGTTTTGAAGAGATAATTGTAAGGAGATGTGCAAGAGTAGATAAGTATAAATTTATTCAGGATGACTGACTAGAGTATTGCTTAACATTATACAGCCTTAAAAAGATGATAGTTTCAGAATTCTTCCTATCACATCTTTAAGTGGGAATAATACTACCTCTAGGCAAACAGCAAAGTAAAACATGTAATTATCTTAGTACTTAGCATGTTGCAGGCTTCTTTGAGCAACTTCACAGTCAGAGAATCATCATACACTGTATATGTCATAAAGGTGTCTTCAGTTCCAACCTGAGTTCTGTGACAATACCAAAGAAAAGTTCTACTATGAAATGAAATACGGAACACAATTTGCCACCTGGTTTGCCATATTTGGGTAAAGCAACACATTTTACACACATTTAGAGTCCAAGATTCAACTGGCTCAAAATAGTTTACAGATAGTTTTCAACTTACAATGGTTCACTTACTGATCCTTACAATGGCGCTGAAAAAAGCGACTTATGACCATTTTTCACACTTACAACCTTTGCAGCATTACCCTGGTCATGTGATCAGAATTTGGATGCTTGGCAACTGGTTCATCCTTATGACTGTTGCTGTGTCCCAGGGTCATGTGATCAGCTTTTGCAACCTTCTAACAAGTAAAGTCAATGGGGAAGCCAGATTCAATTAACAACCATGTTACTAACTTAACAACTGCAGTGATTCACTTAACAACTGTGGCAAGAGAGGTCATAAAATGGGGCAAACTCATTTAACCAATGTCTCACTTAACAACCAACATTTTGGGCTCAATTGTGGTTGTAAGTCAAGGACTACTTGTATTCAGTTAACCGGGTAGAGATGTCATTTTTTAAAAAGTTAAATCCTTTAGCCAAAAGCATTGCTATGCCCTGTTAGGTTTTTGGAATCTAGTGAGGGGATCACAAAGTCAGCTGAAACTTTCAAAGAAACTTGTAGCGATAAATAATAAATGGGTTGTGGCAGAAATGTTCATCGTATCAGGTTGAGAAGGTTATTGGAGAGCATGATGGAGGACTCTTGGAGATGGATGTGTCCCATTGGAGAAGTCACATCCAGGGGGTGCGGAGAAGACCATGGTCAAGGGGGAACTGTATGAGGTGATTTAGTATGGGCTAGCTGTCAGGGCTCCAACAAATCCACCCTCATTCAAATCAAAAGTCTCTAGCTGCATCTCAGAGAAAAGAAAATTGATTTATTAGAAATGGCCAGGTTGGCATTTAGCTGGGTGCAGCCAATACTAAATTACATCATACATTTCCCCCTCGACCTTGGTCTTTCCCCCATCCCCTGGATGTGACTTCTCCAATGGGACACAACCATCTCCAAGAGTCATCCATCATGCGCTCCAATAACCTTCTTACGCTCCGACAACTTTGGACTGTCGGGGTGATTATCTAGGCATTTAAGGAATGCCTTGTTTTCCCCCATTCCCTTTTTCTGGCAGCTAAAAAAGACCAAGGAAGTATCTTTTTAGCTGACACATGGCTTATACCCTGCTCTTAACCTGAAGCACAGACTCTTGGCCTGAATACACCCAACCCATACTCTGGAATACAGATATCTCCTTGGTTCCATTGTCTTGCTTTATCAGTGATAATGCGGTGAAGGTATAAATATTTACTTGACCTTTTCCCATGTTTCTTCACCAAATTTCTCTACCAGGAGGGACTTCAGGCAGGAGTTGATAAATCCATACTGGGGGGGGGGGGGCAGGGGAATGGAGGGGGAGGGAGGGGGAAGGAGGGAGGGAGAAAGAGACAGACAGAGACAGAGACAGTGAGAAGGGGGGAAGAGAAATTCTTGTGAATATCCTGTGTAAATATAATATTCCATATGCATACTTTCCAGTAAACTTTGCTGAGTATTAGTATTATGTGATAAAGAGCTGCCCCCCTCCCCCGCCATTGTTTAATTGTACAAATTATCTTGCTATCTTTGCAGCCATGTGCCATTACATAAAGATAAAACTTGGAAAGAAGACTTACCATGGCACCTTTACAGTATGTCACACTAGGCAGGACTGGTCTTCTTTCTTGGTGCAGGTGACTTACTCTCTTTCTAAAAGCTTGGAGACCCAGCATTTAAATACCAGGTGAATGTAGATAAGGAGGGCCCATAGGGAAGGCTGTGTTGACTTCTACCTGTTAAATTTCAGTAGAGGCTCTGAATGGCCATGGCTGGGGAAACTGAACTAATTGAATTCCCTGGAGTATTGAAGCATATTTTGAAATCAAAATTTGTTTACCTTGTTTAGTTTTCCTGTTCTTAATAACAATAATTCAGCACAGAAATCACTGAACATTTCATAATAACAGAGTGGAATTGTGCAAGACCTGCTAATGGATAAAGGGTTGTGTTTGTTCTTGTAATATCAATATGCACATTTTAATCTTTTTCAGAGTCAACTTAAGCTTTCATTTCTGTTCATTCACCCTCACGGTCTCCCTTTCGGGCTCCCTATAGTTCAGTCCCAGAGAGTCTGCTGCAACAGAGAGTAACATAGTTCTTCACACTGAAGCCAACTGGACTGGTATTTTGGTGGTGTGGCATTCTTCATCATATCTGGGGACGCAGCACAATCACAGTTCTGACCTCTGGGTCTCTGATCATGATCTGCCAACCCTATTTTTCCCCTCTGTTAATCTTTTCCCTTTGTCATTCCCTACCTTTCCTTGCATGTTCTCTTTCACAAAATGTCGAGCGGAAAGAACAATTTTATTTAGTGCCTTTTTTCCATATCGAAACAATGGATGGAAACTAATTGAGGAGTGTGAATCAACCTGGAATTAAGGAGAAACTTCCTAACAGTGAGAAAAATTTCCTGAATAGTGGAACAGCTTGCCTTCAGAAGTTGTGGCTGCTTTATCACTGGAGATTCCATATCAGTGGTGGCTAACCTTTTTGGGCTCTTCTGCCAAAAATTGTAAGTGCGCCAGTGCGCCCGCACTCGTGTGCCAGCACCCAGAATGCAATGCACACACCCACGCCCCCTACGCATGCATGCGCAATTTCCCTCCCCCACACCCCCTTACCTGCACTGCACCTCACAGCTGATTTTTTGGGCTGGTTTGAAGCCTTTTTTGGCTTCCAAAGAAGCTTGGAAAAAGCCTCTGCAAGGCCTTTCAGACTGAATTATAGGCCCGTTTCGTCACTTCCGGTATTACAGGAAGTGATGAAACAGGCCTATAATTCGGCCTGAAAGGCCTTGCAGAGGCTTTCTCCAAGCCTCTGGGAGGTCGAAAAAGGCTTCAAACCAACTGGGGGAAAAAATGAGCTGTGAGGCATGGGCATGCGCAGTGAGATAAGTTTGCCTACGGCTCACGTGCCAGCACAAATGCCACAAATGCATACCATAGATTCACATTTATTTTTCTATATTATTATTTGGAAGAGACTTGGATAGCCACTTGTCTGAAATGGTGTAGGGCAGTGATGCCAAACCTATTCGTCGTTGCGTGTCAAATGTGTGTGCGTCTGCACCCATAATGCAATGCATGCACGACACACACACCGCCCCCAATGCATGTGCGTGTGACACCCCCAAGTGCATCTCCTGTGCATGCCCTACCCCTCGGACATGTGTGGCAGATACCCAACAATCAGTTGGCTGGCGGGAGGCATGCATGCATGCACAGTGGATCTCTTCAGGGCAATGGCTCACATGCTGGCCCGAAATGGCTCTGCGTGCCACTTCTGGCACACGCGCCAGAGGTTCGCCATCACGGATATAGGGTCTCCTGGTTGAACAGAGGGCTGGACTAGAAGACCTCCAAGCTCCCCTCCGACTCTATTCTAGAGATCTCAGCAAATTCTAGGGCGCAGCTTTATAGCTCCCATCAGATTTCCTATCTCTTCAGGCATTCACTGCCCAAGGTTTTGAGAGAAGTGAAAGAATTGAAGTTATGGTTCTCCTTTACTACCTGCCAAGCAACAACAACCCCCCACCACAATAAGCTGGTATGCTATGCAAAGCAAAACATCAGTCTCCAGTGTAATCATCATTTCCAGTAGATAGTCTTGACCCTATATCTGGACCCTACATGGAACAGATCAGCTGGATAGGTTGCAGGCTGGTGTTTCAGAATGATACCCACCAGTTTAGAGAAAGAGAAAAGTTAAGGAGATGCAGCAGGGGACATCTTGCAGGAATGGGGAGCAAGTCAGAGAGGTGATAGGGAGCGTTTTGCTATCTTGGCACCAATACCGATTCTGTCTGCCTTTGGAGAGATTATGTGGATGAAAAATCCTCATTTTGTAAGAGCAATCTCAATAGGTTTGGAAATTTCCAAAACTGTTCAACATCTTGGCATCTTGAACTTGATGGCACAAAACAAATGATTGCAGGGCTCATGGGATTAATTTGCAGGATCCAGAATTTGAAGGTGAGAAAATAATGAATGGAGATCCTTTGTCCATCCTTTGTTTTGTATGCTATACTTAATTGTTTATTTCTAGTTTATTTTCTTTCAAGAAGGTGAAAGGTATGGCACTGTAAATTTCTCTTGGGTCATTTTTTTCCTTGAAATCAAATTATCAGTTATCTTTTGGGAAATCTATATACGGCTTTGTTCCTACAGCAAATGGGACATCTGGGTATAGCTTCTATAAAACACCAGGGAACAAGGCTGATCTTAATATTAATAGTGTTGCTGGTGGGTGGATGGGTATGTGGGTGTGAGTGAGTGAGTGATCGTATCATTCGGCAATTGCAATTTTCCTGAACTGATCATTTGTAAGAGCATGAAATTTAAGCTTAGTACAAGTTTTACAAAATAAAAAAACAAACTAACAAACCAACTACAATTCTACTTGGATACAACCATAATCCACTTAGATTAGGAACTTCTAACTACCGGGCACTCACATAATCAATTAGTTTTTAAATCTACTTCCATTTTAAAAAGAGCAGCAGGTAAGCAAGGGAAAAAAATGGTAGAGCTCTTTGATTGGATACTGGCCTGTTTAATGTTTTTTTAATATCTTAATGTAGTGGGGACATTAAGACTGGATTCCAAGGAGCAAATGAAGTTCCCATAGGACACAGGAATATGGCCCCCGAAATCCAGAATATTGGTGGGAAGTTTTTTGGCTGCAATACATTTAAGCTCTTTTAATAGTTAAAGAAAATGCTACAATAAAGTGCCAGTGCCATTTTAATAATAGGAGGGGAGAAAGAATACAAAAGAAGAGTAGCGAACTAAAGGTTCAGAGTGGCAGGAGGCATTGAGAACAAAGGTAGAAAAAGTATCCCAATATCCTTCAGCACCAATCCTGCGGGTTTTTAAGAACATGCTCAAAACCTGGTTCTTCCCACAGACCCTGGACTAGAATAGGATTACCAAGTAATCATTGGGTTTAAATTTCATTGTATTAAATGCTCCCTCTACAGCTTTAGGTAGACACATTGGATATCTCTGCAGTTTCTTTCTGGAGGTGAATGTTCTTCCTTGGCCTTTTCCTTTGGATTGGCTTGTGATCCCTTCTACTTGGCTGGTATCTTGGGAATATCTCCGAGGGTCACGAAGGATCCAGTTGGAATGTAAGCTGTGTTCTCTTGAACTAGAAACAACTGAAATATGGAACCAAACTTAGTATAAATGGATCTTTACAACAAGGATGACGGGACAGAATAGGTAGGTACCACTTAGGTTCTGCATACAGAAGTTGGGTACATGTAGTGTTTAGGATGGATTTTCCTTCTCAGCCTTGGTCAGCTTTTGAACGCGATACGTGTTTTTATTGCTTTTTACTCTGTAAATTAAGAAAACCATTTGGTAGGTGAGCAGTTTTAGAAATCTGCTAGAAATCTCCCCTGAAACCCACCCCCCCGAACTTCAACAGTTTGGGCAACAGCCCAGCTCACTGTGTGTTTTTCACTCTATATATATGAGGGAGATGAAAATTGGCCTCTAAGTACTTTTAATGTGGACACCGAGTACAAGAATCACGTTCCTCTTTGGTTTCTGTTTCTTACCTTCCACATGCTGTATAAATAATGAATGCTGTGGTTTTTAGGTATTCTCCTTGAGAGATAGAGCAAGGCATCCAGATAATAAATGAGGGCAATTGTTTAAAATTAAAATATTTTAAAGGCTTTATTTTTTATTTAGAAGAGCCACTTTTTTATTAGAAACATAAATTCTGGATGCACATTCCTAGATTGTGTGTTAACCTGAGTCCAGCATAGCAAACAAAGAACAATTTTAAAAATTAATGTAGAAACAATATTCACCAAAGTTGCATGACATGGAGGTGTATTATAATCTAATCTGTCACAGAGCAACACAAAATGTCTCTGGACGATCGTGGCATTCATGCTACCATTTTCTATATGGTATGGATAAGCAACATTTGATATGCTATGGGGAGGGAAGAAGAACTGAATAAGATAATTTTCAGTGTGCATAATGTTGCAGCTTATCTAGTTACTAAACGAACATATTTTCTGGATTCACACAATATACTGAATTATAAACTAATCAGGTTGAACAACCCTCTGTGCCATCAGGTTTAATCTAGTTAAGTTTACTAATTTGTTTGAATACATTTATAAGGCCTTTACTTAAGTGTGTTGGGTTCACCCAACTACAAAGGGGCCCCAGTGTAGGCAGAATGTAAAGTCAAGTCCTGTCAGCTGTACACATCCAATAATTGCTACTGCTAATTTATTGCATAAAAATATCCTAACTACCTGCTTCTGAAGAAGGACTCTCAGTCTGCATATGCACAGTAAGGATTTCCAGGTCAGTGCTGTTCTTTGAGGCACATTTTGGGTTTAAATTTCATTGTATTAAATGCTCCCTCTACAGCTTTAGGTAGATACATTGGATATCTCTGCAGTTTCTTTCTGGAGGTGAATGTTCTTCCTTGGCCTTTTCCTTTGGATTGGCCTGTGATCCCTTCTACTTGGCTGGTATCTTGGGAATATCTCCGAGGGTCACGAAGGATCCAGTTGGAATGTAAGCTGTGTTCTCTTGAACTAGAAACAACTGAAATATGGAACCAAACTTAGTATAAATGGATCTTTACAACAAGGATGACGGGACAGAATAGGTAGGTACCACTTAGGTTCTGCATACAGAAATTCAGTATTTCTTGGCAAGAGATTTAAAAAACCTGCTGCTGATAAAACAAGGCTACAAGGATCAATGGTCTGAGTCAATAGAAAACTACTTTCCATTTTTCTGAACTAGGGATAGGCTAACTAGCTCACATAATCCAACTCCCTCGGTGTGTTCTATGTTCCCCAAAGAAACTTAAATTTAGTGATAACATGACTGAATGATTGTTTGTAAAGATGTCAAAGTAAGAATAAAAATGAGTATGCCAATCCTCACTGAGGCAAAAAAAAAATCATTTCCAACTTTAAATCATTTGCAGCTCCCAAATCCATAGCATTCTAAATACTACATAAATAACACATAAAGTAGATTTATCAGGGATGATATGATAGAAGCCACAAATAAATAAATCTGAAATCCTGTGCACTAAAAGAAACAAAGGATCATACATTGGCAAGCCTACACCTTTGGTAGACCATACTATAGCTTTTTTTATGGGTTACTTCAACTGGAATAGTCTGTCTTTTATCAGCATTAAAGTGCTAGGATGGGACACCACCCATTTAATTATTCTCCTCCGTGCATCTAACTGGATACAGAAAGTTGTCCTAGAATTCCTTATGCATTCAAAAACCAAGAATCTGGTAACAGGGTTAGAGAGAAGATGAAGAAGAAAAGATGCACTATTCCAAATATAGCTAACCAAATACTACAACATCAATAGGTAGTAGACATGTCATACTAATTATTTATTAAGTCAATCAGTATATTATCCATCAATCTTCTAAGCAAAAATATGGAAAACCCATCCCTGAATGTTTTTGTTTATTTACTCTCATAACTATACGTTGTGTTTTATATAAATCTAGGATGATGCACCAGATGAGGCCTTTTCTAGGCTGAGTAGCCCTGGAAGCATTCTCATCACTACGCATTTAAGCCACAGTTCCCCAAGCTTTCTGGGTTGGTGGCCCAGGATGGGGAGTGAGTGGCAGAGGCCTTTACATGCAGGGTGGCGATGGTAGCTCCTGCCCAGTGCTCACAGTGATGGTAACGCCCATGGTGACACTGGCACAAGTGGGGGAATGCATGGGCATACATGTGCATGTAGTGGCCAGCCAGTCATGCAACCCAGTAGCTAACAAGCCATGGCCCAGTAGTGGGCTGTGGCTCACCGAGGGGGACTCCTGATTTAAGCTACTGTAATAAGACTTACATGAGGCTGCCCCTGAAGACAACTCCCAAACTATTGCTAGTACAAAATTCAGCAGGCAAGGTATCAGTGGATTAGAGCTATGATGGTCATTTAACATTATGAAAATTCAAAACGGATGGATGCTATTCTGTGTTTATTCAAATGTTATTAATACTATTGAGACCCATATGGACTTACTATCAAAATCTATGTCAACATGTGGATGATCCCTCACAACTTTGTGTTGTCTTTCTGCTTCCAGTTTTGCAATAATTGAGTCAAAATAAGCGATTGCTTCAGCCACATCTGAACTGAGTTGTGAGCCATTTCTGTCTGCTGAGATCTGGATGGTGTGACAATGGTTTAATTAGAACAAACAAGCATAATAATTGCAGCCCTTCCTCCAACTTTCAAGGATACAAAATGTAGCTCTTTCAGAAAACAGCTCTTAACAAATAAGTTGCTAAGAATTTTTTTTCCTGACTTATCTTAGGCTCCATTTAAAGTAGCTATTATACTGTTTTTTGAAATATATGTGGATTATTTTTAATGTGGTATGTCTCTGGGATGTGCATATATAGGCAGATATGCAAAAAATATACCATATTCCAGGTATATGTGTGTACTCCAAATAATAATATTGAACTAATCTTGATACAATCATTATTGGCCTTATGATTCTTTTGGATCCAAGCCAATCTCAGCTTATAACTACTGTAGCAGGAAAAAAGCAAGCAAATGAGAAAAAACAGTTAGCTAAAAATATTAAGAAGAAACCAAATTTGGCTTTCCAGGAAGCCAAATTTCCAAGAAGCCAAATTTGATCAAAATAATGTTGAATCTTGGCTTTCCTTTTACTGAAGTAGGCGTTCAGGTATTTTGGAATTCTACTCCGCGAGTCACATTTAGCAAAACAAGAAATGAAAAAAACTACTCTTCAGAATATCTGCCAAAAATGGAGTGTGACACTAAAGGTGATTACAAAATATAAACTCATCACATTCCCAAACTCGTTGTTCATCTCCCACATCTTCCCATGCAAGTTTATTTCATTCTTAATCCAATACTCCAAAGAGAGTGGTTATAACATATTCTATGTAAATGTGCGAGTAACATATCCTACCTTAGAAGTCAATTTGGGAGGAGGAGAGGCTTGGGTTTTTTTTGTTGCTGAAGATTTTGCAGGCAAAGGGCAAATTCCAGGCACTCTGCCCAAGGCTTTCAAGTCCTTGACACCCTCAAGGTATTTTTTCCTCAGAGCTAACAAATCTTGTAAATATTGCAAACAGTCTTGTGTCTTTGAGTACATCCATGTCTTTTCTTCTTTCAGCTGAGGGCAGGCAACTGAATTAAGGCTGGTGGTACTTTTGCTTTTTTTCAGAGGTTCAATGAATATATGATCCTTATCTCTGAGAGCATACATAGAGGTGCTACGGATCAAACGAACCGCAGAGCCATCATAAGCTGGGATCCCATCAGATAAACTACTCCTGCTGGAGTTGGGATGAAATATGGAGTGTATTTTCCTGAACATAGCGTAGTTCTTTTTTCAACTATTCAATCTAACATTCAATCTCACTCCAGTTTGTCTTCTAATGGACATTTCTTGCCAATATAGAAAAAGGTTCCATGTGTTGATTATGAATGGTATCAGCCTTTCTTCTGTTTCAGACTTGTTTTGGCCCATCTCTTCATTTCTTTTCCAAACTTTGTCAAAGATGAAGAAATGCAATATCATCAGTCTTATCTTTATGAAGCCTGCATTTTGGTTCACCTAAAGGTTGCAGTAGCTCTTATTTGCTTCTTTGTGCTGACCATGGTGCTGAAATAGACTATATTTATAATAAAAAACATTTAGCGATTCTGAGTATGTCAGAAGGCTACATAAAAGACGCTAACACACTAGTATCCAGTACATTTCTAATCAATATTGGATAATATCCTGCAGAAGTTGGCAGCTAGAAGGGATTTTGTTTTCTCTGCTATGGCAACCGAAGCATGGTTACCGCTATCTGATAACACACATGAGTGTTGAGAATAAAGCAGGCTAAGATCCATTACACTGAGCATGGAAGACTGGCCTTCAAATAAAACATATCTAATAATCTAAGATCGTAATTGCTGATGACTGTAGGCACAGTTAATCTAGTGCTGTACTTGATAAGATTTTATCTATATCTATATCTATATCTATATCTATATCTATATCTATATCTATATCTATATCTATATCTATATCTATATCTATATCTATATCTATATCTATATTTATCTATCTATCTATCTATCTATCTATCTATCTATCTATCTATCTATCTATCTATCTATCTATCCTGAATATTCAGATGCCCACCCTAAACCCAAGGTCCAAGAACTCTCTATTATTTTGGCTTCTGAGAGTTCCCTGAGATCTTTGGTTACGCATACATTGAGCAGTATTGTTTGGGGAGGGCTAATGAAACAACGAATAGTCTTTCTCCCCTTCGACAGGTAATCCTCAATTTATGACTACAGCTGGCACCAGAATCTTGGTCATTGAGTAAAGATGCCCATGTAACTGCTTAGCTCAACAGCTATAATCCAGGCACTCCCAGCTGTGGTCATGAAGCAATCTCCCAAGCCACTAATCAGAGAGGGAAAGAGCTGCCTGCTGAGCTCAGTTCTCCTCCATGCACAGAAAGGACCTGCTCCAGCATGCTGCAGGAATGGAGCTTGAATTCTTGTGGCGAGAGCTCTGTTTCTTCACCCCCACCTATGGAGTTCAGCTCCTCTCAGTAGGTGCCTCTTTCAGCCAGCCCCAGACAAGAGAGTCCTCTTGGCAAGTAGCAGTAGCTTGCAGTTTTGCCTGCCAGTTTCCCCATTGTCTTTCTGATAAAGCTGTCGGAAAAGATTGCAAATGGGTAAGGACGGGAGATCACCAGGACAACAGTATCGATTAGGTAGTCAGAATAATAAAATGTCTCCCAGAGGAAGGCAGCAGCAAACCACTAGGTTCAATTATCAAGAAAACTATGTGGGAATATACCTGAAGGCCTTAGGATTCTGATTCAATTTTCAGAAAACTTCTTTTAATATTTAAAAAAAACCCTGAAAATATAATTACAAGGCTTGTCCTCTGAATCTAACACTCAAAACCACATGGGTTGGTTGCATTATCTTATCAATCTCCCTGTCACCCAGTCTATACTATGGTCCACTTGCAAATACCCCAGTGAGTGGTTGGATGATACAGTTCTTATGTTCAACCTGGAAAAATGTGGTACTCATCCTTCCATAATCTTCTGCCTTTGAAACCCAACTGAACTGCAGCCTAGAGGATGGGGCAAAGAAGAGAAGAGCAGTAGGAAAGAAGTAATGTCCTGCAGGATTGCTTACCAAGAATTTGTCCTACTGTTCCTCAAACATAACCGTTTTAAGATGTGCGGACTTTGGCTTCCAGAATTCCCCAGACAGCATACTGCCTGGGAAATCTTAGGTGCTAAATCCATATATCTTAAAGTTATCAAGTTTGACAAACACTGATCTATTTAGGAAGCACCATCACCACAATACAGTATCATAATCTGCTTTACTGCTGAAGCTGTTGCAGGAAGATCAAAAGCAACATCATTTGAACTTGCCATCTCCATGTGTCACTTTGATTTTTGAGACATCCATACAAAAGCCAGAATAAAATTGGTGCATACTGTATTTGGGGAAATTCTGATTCTCTTTGCTTCGAGTTCTAACTGTTGCTGCTGCCATCTTGTGGGTATTTTAAAGACCTTTTAGCAAACGGTAGTTTTACATGACACAGCCATTATTAACACACATGCATATAAAAAGATATAAGATCTTGGATGTGTGGTTTACTGGGGGGTTTTTTATTACAAATTATTTATTTGAAATTTTACTTTTTTCCATTTTGAATGTTGGAAGTTCAGGAACTGACATTGCTTCAACACTGCAGTGTTATTGTAAAGATATCAGATTAGCAACTCATAGGTTCTGAGTACTGTTGTTCTTTGCTTTGTATAAATAAATCCCAGATAATGATAGCTCAAATGTAAGTGCATACTTGCATATTAGTAGATGGGCAACGTGTTTGAAAAAAGAAAAATAAACCAAGTGTCTATACACCTATTGGTCTAAGTCAGGAGTGTCAAACTCGATTTCATTGAGGGCCACATTGGGAGGGGGGGCCAGGGGAGCATGGCCAGTTCAACGTGACTCATGTCAGGGGTACCTGTGGTGGCCTGAGCACCCTGCCAGCAAAAACGGAGCTCCATTTTCTCTGGCAGAGGGACCACGGACCAGTCCGCTGTTTCCAGGGCGACCCCAAGGGCCAGATCTAAGCACCCCATGGGCCCATTTCACCCACGGGCCTTGAGTTTGACACCTAAGTGATATAGGAATTTCTCAGACATGATGAAAAGCAATACAATTGTATTCTCCATTCCTTCTGAGTTTTCTCTTCTTGTCAAAAGTGGATACTGCAAAGCTTAGGCCACACATACAAGAGCCTGTAGACAGGCATTCCATAGTTATCTAAGACTATGGTTGCATACAAAGTCCATGATGGACCAAGTGCCCCAGAAATTCATGAAAGCTGACTTCTCTCCAGGAATCACACACATCCACAATTAATCCAGCTCAATTTACCTCGGTGTACTTGGTGGTTCTCTGTGCTACAGTGAGCAGACACCAGAAGCCTGTGCTTTAATTAGAACAGGATTAATACAAGCTGACTGCCTTTCTGTGTGTAAATAGGGCACTAGGGGACAGAAAGTACTAAGCACTTTAAATGTCTCCTTGCATAATGTTAAAAGCTACCAAAAAATGGATGACCTTTGTGTAAACAAAAGAATTAAGAGGCAATTGTGAAGTCATTTGGTACCACTGAACTTAATCTCTCTAGCTATGCAGAGCAACCATTGCTAATTATAACTTGGTACTATGGCTGTCCCAGAGCCAGGCTGCTCCTGAAGAATTTTCTGTTTGGTGGGCTCAGAGTTAAACTGAAGGATGGCTAGTCTCTGGGTGTAATGTATTAACAAGGGATTAGAAAAAAAACCTAATACAAGGCTTATTCAGTCCTTAATGCTCAATGGGTGACTTCGGATGGAATCATAATGTTTCTGACAAATCTATTTATCAAGAAAGTTGAGGCTCCTGGACGAACATGGCATATAAATCTAAGAAACTATAGGACGGTTGTAAAATGTACAGTCTCAGTTGCATGGATTCCTTTGGATATTCAACTTTTTAAGGATTAAAGGGAACATCTAGTATTTGATGGAAACTATACTCTACTCCAAAAATTAAGAAGGAGCTAGGACAGAAGCTCCATTGCATTCCATTCCATTCAAGTGGAACTAAAATTAAAATTATAACTTTTTAATAGAATATTGGTCTCACATTTGAGGGGAAAATGCTTGCATTTTAAATGGGAAGCGACTGTATCACCAAAAGTGCTGGCATAACATTCACCTTCAGTGCATGCATTGGTTGTCTGCCACTGGTCACTTCCACTTTTTGATCTGGGTTTCCTCCACACTTGATCTGGGTTTCCTCCATCCACTTTCACATCCATCCTGTAGCCTAGTTTTTACATAGTACAAAGAGCAGATTATAGAGAAACAGATTACAGAAATAACTTCCTGATTGTCAA
Source organism: Hydrophis major (assembly GCA_033807585.1). Classification (NCBI taxonomy): domain Eukaryota; kingdom Metazoa; phylum Chordata; class Lepidosauria; order Squamata; family Elapidae; genus Hydrophis; species Hydrophis major. The sequence continues at coordinate 247,179,620 of CM066328.1, read as the reverse complement.
CCTGTAGTGTAGGCTGCCATGTGACATGGCAATTTCTCCTTCACTGAAGGAGAAAACAAAAGCTAGGTGATCATCTGCCAGAAATGCTCTATGGCTCCTGAGGAGCAGAAGATTGGAGTAGATTACTTCTATGATCCCTTTCAGATCAATGAGTCTATTAATATTGTTATCAACTACTGTAGTCCAGACCAGCTTATATTTCTATTGTTCTGGAAGGCTTGCGATGAGACCAGTGTTGAGTAACAATTTAAAATTATACCACGTCTATAAGATTATTAAGAGCCACAACAACCAAAAAGGAAATTGTAGAGTTTTTAAATATGAAAATTACAAGCACAAAGATACAAACCAATACAAAACTATAAAAAGGAATACAAATTGGTGCACCAAATAAAAAATAGAAAAGAAAATATACACTAAAGAAAAGAAATTTATAAGGAAATGACTTCCCTCTTCATCACAAGCATAAACAATTTTAGTAATTTATCCCTTCTCTTAAAATGTAACAAACTGTATTACTTTTACTATTATTTTTACCTATCTTGATCATTAAGTCCCTTCAAATAATGTTCTGGAACTTTATTTCTTTTCATTATTTTTCTTTGTCTTAACTTGTAAAATTCTTCAAAGTTTTAACAACCTTCTTTTGAAATCCAATATAGGAAAATTATCTAAGTCACTCTTTTGGGTTATTTCTATATCATTTTTAATTGTTAAAATATCAGCTGGTTTCTTTTGTATGTTCAGGTAGCATCTTTTTTTTTAGATATCATTCTTGTAACCTGTCATTTTTAAATCCACTTTCAGATCAGTCTCAAGATTGTCAGGTAAAATTTGTTTCTCTCCCATAACATCTTTTAATACAGCCTAATTATAGAAGCAAACACTCTTAACTTCTGAGTCCACGGTTCAAAAATCCTTCAATATGTCCACTTTTAAAGTATTCTAAGGGTTTAAAGGTTCTGCTTTAATTATACTTTTTAGTTTTTTTCTGGTCCCTATAGTGTCAAAGTCTCAATTTTCAAGGTCTCATCCTATCACATTTTTTTAAGTTCAAAACTATTCCCATAGGAAAGATTCTTACAATTAATTCCAAACTCTTATTTTAAATCATCTGGAATCTTAGTTCACTTTTAACTTTCCAAAATCAAAATTCTAATTACCCTTTTGCTATTTATTATTATTTTTAAAAATGTGTATTTAAAACTTTTGCTAAGAATTGAACTAACCCCCCCCCAATGTTTTCAGTCTTGTTGATTCAAAGTCTTCTAATATCTAAAAAAGCAGTTGACAAGCATTTTTCAAAAGTAACTAGACAAGGAAGTGTGTGAACCTTGTGTCCTGAAAGGCAGTGACCAAGGTTTGAGCAGGATGGCTATTTCCTTGTCTCCCAGAGCTCTAAACCCATTGGATTTAAGAGCAACTGTCTGGACTGCTTGATATCAAGGCCCCCTTAAATCAAGTCACTAAACCTTCCTTGTTTGTAGAGGAATTACAATGAAGAGTTTCTATTTTTTGGCTCTTCATTCCCAGGACTCATCAGTTCCCCTTTTAGCTAAGCTATCCTCAATTCACAATTTCTTCTTTGGAAGTGAACAAAAATGTTTCCTGTTGGTCAATGGAAATTGTGGAGAATAGCATCAGAGGAAAAAGTTCTTGAAAAAGTATTTAGTTAAATATTCCTTTACCAACATTTGACCATTTTCCACCCTTTTAATTTACAGCAATACACACACATACTGTATTTTTCAGACAGAAATCTAAAACCTGACCATCTACGTTTTATTGATTGGTTGATTTAATTTTATGATTTTTTTTTCTAAAAGTTGTTTGATTATATATCATTTGCACTTTTTTTTTCCAAACTGCAAAAACGTGTGTGTGTGTGTGTGTGTGTGTGTGGAGGAAACCCCAACAACTAACAACAATGAAAACAAAACTTTCATAAGATTATATGATGCTGAGAAAAGAGAGTAGGCCTGTGATGTATCATCCCTTACTCACAAGAAGACAAGTGGGTTAGGTTTTTTTTTTTTTTTAGTTTTTCAGCTCCAAATTTGTGTTTGTTTCCTTTGCCACTGATCTCCAAGAAAACCCAAGAGCTGATTTAATGATTCTTATATTTAAAAACCACAATAATACTCGGCATGTGTTGGAAGAGGCTGGTTCAGTTCATTGGATTATCCTAACTACATCTTCCCGCCCCACCTCTTTATAGCTAATGCATAGATTTGGGTATTTGATTTCCATCTGAACAGCAATGGCATTTTTGTGCTATTATCTGCTATTTGTAGTGTATCTAATTTTAATTATCCAGCTTCCCACTTTTAAAAGTCTAAGGCCATTCTACAAATTTATCCTGTAGTACATTATAGTAACTTAATATCACAGTTTTAAGCCAGGTCTCATAAACAAATGCTAGGTCCTAGGCATCAGACAACCAGCTTGAGTGTAACTTATTTATTTACAGTATTCTCTTCTAAATGTTCTGCTGAATTTGAATGTTACCACAGTGCTCTTTTGCCAAAAAGTGACCAAATTTTGAAATGGGGTAGTTAGAATAATATTATATAATAATAACATTATTTGACTTCAGACAAAGCCATGGGACATTTCTTAAATTCTTCATTCTTCCAGTTCTTCTCTATACTGTTAATCTCCAAATTTGTCAGTATACTGGAGCACCTTGATGTCAGCTATCCACAATTGCTTCATGTTTTTAAATATAGCTCAGCTACAATTTCATACATATTCTTTCTTTCTTTCTTTCTTTCTTTCTTTCTTTCTTTCTTTCTTTCTTTCTTTCTTTCTTTCTTTCTTTCTTTCTTTCTTTCTTCAAGAGAGTTGTAATTAAAGAACAGCAGGAGAATCATCCAATCAAATTGATCTCTTTTCAGTATTCCTTAATTAGTATGACAAAAGGTTTGAACGGAGTAAGGACTCATGGAATTAATTTTGCCCAGCATGGTCAGGCCTTCTTCCTCTCCTCCTTAAATCCCGCACACTGTCTGGGTTAAGATCAACACTGTGCCTGGTACACATCTGCCACCCTTTCCCGCTTCCATTAGCAAATCTGTGGAATGTGTAAAATTTGGGGGAGGGATGGAAGTGATGCTGGCAGGTGATACCTTTCTGAGCTGAGGCAGGTCACACGCCTCCTGAGGCTTGAATGGTGCGTGCTGGCTCCCTCAGTACCTGGCTGGGATTTGCTGTAGTCTTTGCCTGGCTCCCTACAGGAATTTGGTTGGGGTGGTACAGACATCACCAACAGAGTCCACACTCATTGGGCGTCTTTTGCAGCAGGGGTCTTATGACTAAGACCCCCAACTGGTTATATAGTGTGGAGAAGAGGTTACACCTATAATGGACCTAGGTCTAAAATTAAGCACAAGAGAAGGACCCAGCAATACACTCAACTTTATCTGACAGTAAGTAAACCATAGGAATTTTGTATCCTAAAATCACAGAATTCCACAATTCTGTGATTCTTTTCTGGAGAAAAAGGCACAGATAGTGGTAAGCATTAGTGGAAGATGCTGAAACAAATGTAAATGTATTATTTTTGGATACTATACTTTGATAGTATGCTTTGCTTTTGGCCTAAAGTATTTAATAATACACATTAATATTTGAGATACATATTGCAACATAGCTAAAAAAAAATCTTATTTGCATTTTCCTTTGCTACAGATTTTGATACATTGTAGAGGGCAGTCTATTTTATCACGTTTACCAAGGACTACTCATAAATGTCACCTTTCATATATTTTCTAAATCGTTATTAATTAATTATTATTAATAAATATGTTTATAATACTTTTACCTGAAAGTCTTTCAGACAGATTTAAAGAATAGTATAAATGAAACAGTCCCTGATTTCAGGCTTGCAAGTTTTTAAAAACATGATAAAGGAAGATGGGATGAGGAGGGAAAAGGAAAAATGCAGCCCATGCAAGATTTGGACACAAATCTCCAAACCCATAGTTATTATCTTCCCAATGTATATGGTGAGATTGCCCACCTGGTCTGCAACACATCTCTCATACAGGCAGTTCCCCTAATAGAGACATGAGGAATTTTACTATTCTAAATATTATCTCTGAAATGGGCTATTCCTATTTCTTGTTGCAGGAAAAGCTACTTTGGTAGCCCAGTCTTCTGCCTTCATGCTGTCCCTTTCCATCACCTCCTTTCTTCTGTTATTTTGTGTTCTGAAGACTGGAAGCTGTGAGAACTATAATGATCTGAAAAACTTGGAAACGGAGTTTGCCCTCACTCTTTACCAAAAGCTAGCAGAACGTAATAATAGAACAAATCTTGTCATCTCACCAGCAAGCATTTCTTTTTCTTTGGGACTTTTGCAATTTGGAGCTCGTGGAAAAACTTTTGGACAACTGGAACATGCTTTGGGATACAGTTTTCGCGGTAAGGAATCTTCTGAGACATTAGTATTTAAGGAACACTGCATGTCATTATCAAATCTGTCATTTTTCTCCACTGCCAAACTCATATAAAGCAAAACTGAATGCCCTTCGAACCTATGTCCATATTAGTTTTCATGACTTTGTTTTTTGCAACATCTTGTCCTTTCAAAATTGGCTAGTAACAAAGGGTTACTTCTTAAACATTCTGCTTTGGTGTGCTACAGATTTCCCCTCCACTCTTGGTTAAATCATGAAAAAGAGTTTTCCTTGTAGAAACGTGCCACTTAAAGTTTTGATGGGAAACTTACCCAAGGACTTCCAACAACTGAAGAGGATCGTTTAAATCTAGTAGATTGCAGAAAGTCAATGGACTCTTACACCCAGAAGAGCCAAGAGCACTAACTAGGAGGACACAGAATTATTATACAGGATCACAAATAAAAAGAGATTTGGCATATGCATTGATGTAACGTTAATTGCAATTGCTTTACAACTAATGAGTATAGGGAAATAAACAAAAAGTCAGGGTAGTTTTAAAGATACAGCTCCTTTTGAAATGCAGACAGCACAAATGCTTGCTTTGATCCACAAAAACACTAAACTCTTCACTGTTGTTCTAATGGTTTGACTCAGCCTACTGTTCAGGTAGCAAGATACTAGGAGGAAAGAAATAAGATTGATGCTAATTAGCAGCTTTGACAGTGTTTTCAAAAGCTCATGATTTCTGATATGAATTTGGTTTCAAAGTCAATTCAATGTGATTTACAATAAATGCTAGTTTTCCCATGGCAAATACAAGCATTTCCCCCTGAAATATTTCCTCCTCAAAGCAAATATAGAAAATAACAAGCAAATATGCATCTCCTCATTCTTTACAACTTCTTAGTCGTGGAAGCTTCAAAGACTTGAGACAAATATTCAGAGATGGAACGGTTGACAACTGATTGATCAAGGTGTGTTTAAATGCAAAGGGGATGAAGAATGCTAGGGAGATAGACTCAACCCCCTCTTCTTCACCTCAACCTATGCTTCTCACCTCTTCCCCATTAGTTCTGTGCAAATTTTGGGAGCGCACTTTAGAGAGAAGAACCAGAGGAAGATTGTTGAAGGAGCAGATATCCAATGTAGCCATTGTGTATGAACTGTGGGCAATGTGAGAAAAGACCAGAAATGGTATTTATTGGCTCTCTAACAGAGTCATCTAAATTCTAGCAAAACAGAACTTGGCTAGTTGTGCAGTGTATGTTTCTAGCATCTACTCCTGGTTCTAGTTCAGCTCCTTCACTGCTAGGATTGCTACAATGCTTTGGGGGGTGCGGGTGGAAAGCAGGGATATCAGAAGCTACAGGGAGAAGAGGGACACTGTATAAGCCACTATTATCCCCTCCTACAGTATGACCTTCCAAAGGTCATGGAGGGGGCAATTCACATTGAACAGTGCGACTCTGTATTGTTATGATTCCTGTCCCCTTGACTATCATAATACAGGACATTTCTTCTTCTTAGATGAGAACATCCAGAACTTCTTGCATACAGCCTACGAAGGAGGAATTAATTCCAACCAAAGTACTATAGTTCACTTGGCATGTACCCTCTTTGTTCAAACTGGGATGCAGCTTTCACCTCAATTCATTCAGCAGGCTGCATGGTGGGGAAATAATACCGTGCAGCCAACAAACTTCGGTGATCCTAACAGGACCGAAGCACAAATTAGGGAATGGATTACCCAGAATACAGGAGGTAAGCATTTGTTAACCCCATTGTTGTTTTTTTGTCCCTGTGCAATGCACATACTTTGCACCAGCTTTTTTGAGACACTCAAGCACAACATAGCAAATGTGTAGGCAAATGACATTTGAATTTGCTCGCTAACTTTTCCCCCCTAACTTTCCTCTTTGGGCCTGCAACCTGCTGAGACCAACAAAGACTGGCACGAACCTTAGGACAGAAAGGCATTGAAATATTTTATTGCTATGCCTTGGCTGTCTCCGGCTAAACCAAGAAACTCAAAATTTGAGAGCCATAAATCCTGCAAGCAAAGGTGTAATCTTCTCCGCAGCCTGTGTTCATATAATTCTGCTGGACGTTCACAGGCAAGGCAATGTTTGACATCCAAGTCAAACAAAGTTTTGATGAGAACAGTACAGCCTACATGGCACAGAAGGCAGATTATCATAGAGTTGTTGGGAGTACAAATGACACTGATCAGTCCTAATTTCCAGTAGAGTACTTCATTTATGTTTGAAGAACAACAAAAAAAATTGTCCCTTATTTGTTGTACATTTCTTCACTTATGTCCTGGATCTGAGGACAGAGAATGCTTCCAAAAACTAAATCAGTGATAGAGTACTCCAGGTTTAGTCCTTGCTATTTTCAGCTAAAACATCTGGAGAAAATTAGGAGATGGAGCATCCTATAGTATATAAACCTAATTGTTTGCCTAGCCTTCTGTTTGGAGAATTGATTAAGGAAAAATCAGGGGTTTGACAGCTCTCCAGAAACATCAAGATAAAGATTAGATATCTTTTTCTGCTATCTGATGTGTTCATGGCTTTGCTTGGTTCTGCTAGATTTCCCAGTGGCGGTTTGCACGTACAGTACCAGCCATCTAGTGCATCTGGATAGTGAGAGGGGTTTTTTTTCCAGGTTACATTTAAGAGGCCATTAATTTGCCATCAAATTCTTCTTTGTTAAATCCTAAAACAGGGGTGTCCAACCTTGGTAACGTTAAGCCTGGAGGACTTCAACTCTCAGCTTTGCTGGCTGGGGAATTCTGGGAGTTGAAGTCCTCCAGGCTTAACGTTACCAAGGTTGGACACCCCTGTCCTAAAAGCACAGAAAGTTGTTACTGTTTCTGAGTTAACATTTCAAACAGAGAATAAATGTGTTACCTTCCTCTCTGTTACTAGATTTCACTCTTTTGCTCTATGCCTTTTTAACATTACAGAATCAAGCTGCCTTTCCCTGGACACGACTGAGTCTCCCCTGAACCAGTTAGCCCTGGTAAGCACCATGAACTTCAGAAGCACGTGGCAAAGAAAATTCACTTTCACACACACTCAGGCTTTGTCCTTTACCACTCCAGATGGTAACACCTTGAAAGTGCCTACCATGTATCTTCGAGCGGAAGTCAATTATGGTAAGGATAACAACAAAGGGCTTTTTCTATACAGACAAGTTTCAATCATGACAGAGAGAAAGAAACTAGAGAACCAGCCTAGTATTAAGAAACCAGGAAGAATCAGGTTCAAGTCCACCCACAGCCAAAGAAGGTCACTGGGTGATTTTGAGTCACTCTCTGTCTGTCCAACCAACCTTACGGAGCTGTTGTTGCATGGAATAACGGGAGAGGGAGCATTGTGTTCACCGCTTCAAACTCCTGAAAGAATGCAAGTTATAAATCAAACTCACATAAAGACAAGCAAACAAGGAACCTCAGAGAATATGCAGTAGTGACAGAAATGAGTCCGATGTCTGAATTTTCTGTACTTGGGGAAGCGCGCATAGCAACAACTGCATGTCAAATGCAGCTAGTCAAACAGTCCTAAACTGTTAAAATGTCATGTAAGAAAAAGTGGAGAGTAGCACAGTACTTTCCCTTTTCAGAGGGAAATATACAGCCTTCTTGTCGGCTCTTTTTATGTCGCTTTCAGTTTTCTCTTGCCAGTTGCCATTTAACATCTTTTTAGTTAAAAGCTGGTAATTGCTTCCCATATTCTGCTCATCCAGGCACTCAGGATAGCTAATGACATTTTAAAACACAGTGCAAAATATTAAATAGATAATAAATCCAGCTAACTATTAAAACCTTGGTGAAACAACTATATTTTTCCAGATTACCTAAAAAGCAATGTTTCTCAACTACAACAACTTTAAGATGTGAAGGCTTCATCATGTTGGCTGGGCAACTCTGGAAGATGAAGTCCACACAGTTTAAAGCTTCTGAATTTGAGAAAAAACTAAATACTGATACAATGAGAACCCAATATAGTTTCCAAGAGAGTATGTTCCACAGTGTTGCAGGAGAGCAATGCAGGAGAGCAAATGGTAGTTTATGGTGGAAATTATAAGTTTGATGTGTGTTCTGATTTTCATCCTGACCCTAAACTTTCTGTAGTGGTAGAAACATATCCAAAAATCCTGCTTAGCTCAGATTCGCTTACTTAATACAGTCATACTATAAATGCAGCATTTATGACTGGCACTACTTAAACCTAAATTAGTGTATAATATAGTGACTAAGAAATTGTGGTAGAAAGTAGAAAGTTCTTGATTCCACTTAATTTCTACTGTGGATTCAGTTGGCCACTTTTGATATACAACCCTCTCTTTCAATTCAGTTTCCATATTTGCAATAGAAGAAATATTTCTACTAAATATATAGGACTCTAATGAGGATTTTTGCTGCTACGATACAGCAGTATTTTACTGCTAGTGTAAAAAGTGCCATCTGATTAAATGTAGTTAATGATTTTTAAGAATACCACCCAGTGTATTTCTGTTTGGCATATGTCCATAAATACAAAATGGAAATCAATTTTTCAGATTATTTCTGAACACTTCCAGCATATGAAGCATTATTTTAAAATCCAATAAATATGCAAATAAAATCCAATAAATATGCAAATAAATATGTCAGTGACAAGAAGTATTGTGGGGGGAGGCTTTCAGTCTGTTTAGTTATTTTGGTGTAATTATTAATCAGAAATCTGACTAAAAATCACTTTTCAGAATGCTCAGAACTAAACAGTTTTGAAATAATGTCAGCGTTCCAGGGAACCTCCGTTCCAATCAGTAACTCCAAGACAAGCATGATCTCAAAAGTACCTTTATTAGAATAGCACCTGACACATCTGTGAAATCTCAAAACTAAAAGTTTCCCAGGCTTCCCACAATGTCCCAAACTACAAGCCATCCCCTTTTCCCTCATCATCACATTACACGAACCAATCCCAAAGTAAGTCCCTTTTTGTTTCTGCGCCACACTCTATGACCTTGAACTAGCGAAAGAATTCTATTTTGTCTACTTAGAACTACTCAATAAAAATCATCCCTCTCCCACTTTCTCAAGCTATGTGGCAGTGATGAATAAGGATTCCAAAGCTGACACATAAACCCTTATTGAATAGTGTTCTACAGCTGTAATATTACTCCTTAGAAGGTTTTTCTGAAATTACTGAAAATCCTGGTATGTTTGTTAATAGTGTACCACTGGTTTTGTTGACTTGCAGGTGAATTCCTAGTGGGCTCTCTGAATCAGATCAGTGTGGTTGAAATACCTTACCTGGAGGAGAAGGTTAGCATGTTTGTGGTGCTTCCATCCAACAGGAGAACCTCTCTAGCCAGGATTGAGGCTTACCTCTCGGCTCAAGCCTTCTCTCTGTGGTCCAGCACCTTGAGAAAAACAGCAATGGATATCTTTCTCCCTAGGTAAACAATCAACGTACATCCAATTATTTCAACAAACATGACTGTAGACAAAATGCCATGGCCATGGATATGAAATATGGTTGGAAAGAGAAGAGAACACATCCGTAGTATCTGAATCTGTGCTGCCTAAAATCTGAAGTGTAGAAATCCAGGTATAAGACCTTGGAAAAACTATACAGAAATTATTACAAAAACAAAGGCATGCTTTAAGCCCTAGAAACAGAATAGGAACACACAACATATTCATGTAAATGTGCAATGTTCAGGATGGACCATGTGCTCTTGAAATGTTGCTCCATTGCCATTCCCACCATATCTCATTCTTAGACATGCTAAATAGGCTGTTGGGAAGTGAAATTCACTAAGCCCTGGAGAGGCCATATGTCACCTTGCCCATAGAGGAATTGCACTGAAACTGCATAGCATATTTATAGTGTTCATCTCTCATCTTTCCAGGTTCAAAATTCAAAACCACTTGGATTTAAAGATGATTTTACCTGCATTAGGAATTACAGATATGTTTCAGCAAACTGAAGCCAATTTTAAAGGCATTTCAGGTAAGCATGCCTATACAACTTTTTCAGGTCAAATGCCATATGCAACTTTGAGGACTTAGAAGTCACAGTGTAAAAATAGGCAGGATCAGAATAAAGAAAGGAAAAAAAGCAGCTAACTTTAATTAAAAATAAAATAATATGATAATATCTTACATATTTAAAGTTTTCCCTCTTCTGTGATGTTGAAAATTACAATTCATTGGAAACTTTTAGAAGATCTTAGGAGCTATATACATTATGTTAAACTCAAATTATAGATTCTGCTCTGTGGCAGTAATTCATCACAAAAAAATATTCTAAAGGGAGTTCTGAATCTATAAAACATGGATTATTTCTGGAACAAGAATGTACCTTGTACTCTGTCTATTTCTCACAATGCTTAATTTGAGCCTCTGTCACCTCAAATATTTTGCCATTTATCATGGGTAATTTATCCTACAAGTACATTCCAAAGCTACCTTTTTGTGTGTCTCTACCTGTTTGTCTTTACAACCCTCTAATCCCTTTTCATCTGGGTGGAGTTGGGATGACTGAACGCAACTGAGCATTTACTGGCCGGATGACCTTCCTGATGTCTACACATAGTTCACAGCAGAGATGTTCTCTTTGCACCCTAACAATAGAGAAACATCTGTCAATGCCTAGGATTAAACCCTCAGTCTCCCAAGTGTGAAGAAAGTGTCTTCACTCTAGACCACCACACAGCTCATTCAAAAGCCACAATATTGGTGTAAAAAATAAAATCCTTCCGTTGAAAAGCCCTTTGTAGATCTTTAGTATAAGGAGAAAGAATAAGTAAAATAAATTAAATTATTTTGGATAAGGATCATTTTTTGGTAAGTATAGGGTAAGGGTGGTCTTGTTAGTAAGGATAGTTTTGTACTGGAGGACTTCTTCAGTCATTTGATGTTGGAAGAGTTAGGGGTGAAAATGTTGACTCAATTATAATTGCAATTCATGTATTCATTAATGGATGGACTCCACTTCACTAGGGATACGAATTAAATTTCTGTATGGCATTCACTTTATAATTTCTGGAAGAAACTTTCTCTTTTCCACAGGCCTTTGGTCAAATTTGGTCAAATTGTAATACTGATCTGTCTTTGTACATTTTGACTGAGCACTCTGATAGTTGCCTTCTAGTATCTCTGTGACAGAAATCTTTCTTGAGCAGTTTCTTTTTTAAACAAGTTGTTTTAGCTTTGCGCTGGCAAATAATAACTGCTTTTGTTTGCTAGAACAAGGAGGTCTTTATATCTCGGAGGTTGTCCACAAAGCAAAGATTGAAGTGACAGAAAATGGTACAAAAGCCTCAGGCGTTACAGGTAAACTAGAAAGAATTAATGCATGAGTCTGGAAAACAAACAATGGCTTCTTAATTAAACAGCATTTCTAACATAAATAATTCTTTTATAATCCATTTGCCCACAGAAAATTTTAAAAGAGCTTAACCCAACCTGGTGTCCCATCAAATGTTATTATCAACCATATCATATCATGGCTTGCAGTTTGCTACTTGGTAGCAAACAGGAAGCAAGTTTTCACGCCTATAAAATTTTTCTGTGCTTACATGAAGCTTTATCATTGACAAGTTTGGGGTCTCTTTAAAAAACATGTTTTTCATATTGACTTTCCCTAGGCATTAACATTTTTGTTGTTTTATCTGCTTTAAATTCTATCATGCTGTTTGAATAATTGCTATGATGTACCCTTCATAATTTCTATAGTGAGAAACAATATACACATAATTATAACAATTCCAAGAATAACAAGAAAAGAATTCCCAGTCACCAGGGTCAAACTTGTGGATTTCAGAAAGTTGTACTTTCTGAAGTACAAGATGGACAAAACCATGCTAGAGGTTTTCTTCATCTTGCTTCCATCCAGAAAAGGACCTAATAATTTCAAGTCATTCAGAAATGGGCTGCAGCAAATTCCAATCAAATAGATTAGGACTTGACTTACAACAGTTCATTTAGTGATTGTTCATTGTTTACAATGGCACTGGAAACAGTGACTTATGACTGTTTTTCACACTTATGACGGTTGCAGCATCCCCATGGTCGTGTGATCAAAATTCTGATGCTTGGCAACTGGTTCATATTTATGACGGGTGCAGTGCCTCAGGATCATTTGATCATCTTTTGTGACCTTCTGAGAAGCAAAGTTAATGGGTAAACCAGACTCACTTAATAACCATATTACTAACTTAAAATTGCAATGATTCACTTAACAACTGTGGCAAGAACAGTTGTAAAATGGGGCAAAACTCACTTAACAAATGTCTCACTTAGCAACATAAATTTTGGGTTCAGTTGTGGTCGTAAGTTGAGGACTACCTGTATTTGGTTTTACTTTCTGTGAGATGTTTGAAATTGAACAACTGTAAATAAAGCCCGATATTCACCAATTGTTTTACATCACAGCTATGGTGTTGTTAAAAAGATCCAGAGCTCCTGTCTTCAAAGCTGACAGACCTTTTAATTTCATTCTAAGGCAAGCCAGAACAGGTAAACATGGATTATTTTAACCATAAGAAAACAGTACTATGATAGCAAAATATTGCTTTTTTATATGTTAGTAGTTTGACATTTCATAAAGCAAAGTTCTCTATTTTTTTAAACGTATTTATTAAATTTATATGGGCTCATCTTAAATATTTGGCTCAATTAAAAACAAAATAAAAACAGTCAGCAAAATCTTTATATATAAAAGCAAAATACCACTCATAAAAATAATCACAAAATCTCCAGAACCGTAAAGCCTACAAACTTGAAATTTGGCACATATGTTCCTCTTGGCTTCTAGGTGCTCACTAAGAAAGGACTTTTCGAAATGACCATCAGAGCATTAGTATTTCGTATATTTTTATTAACGCGCTCTGATGCTAAGGAGTTCTATTCCTCCTCCCCACCAGAAAAGAAATCTGTTCCAAATGCAAAACTCAAGCAGTGGAGAGGAATTTCAGTTTTAGTTTTACAGCAGCAACCAGCTTTAGTGCAGAACAGTTGAGCTAAGCTACGCCCAGGCTCCTTGTTATCTCCTCCTTGTTCACATAGCAAACACTGTTTTAGTTTCCTCAGCTTTCTCACACACTGACAGGACGCTAGCCAGATGAATACGAATGGATGCTGGTAGGCAGAGGCAGAATTTTTTCCCTTATTTTTCTCCCCAAAAACTAAGCCCAACCACATAGTTTCGTAGTGAAGCACAGGTATCGAGCTAGTCATAAATAAAATAGCAGCTGAGCATCAACACCAAGACCTCCAGTCAATACAACCATTAAATGGGTTCATCTGCACTTCCAGGGCCTCAGGCTTAATGGTGAAGGCCTTGCAAAAAGCTAGCAGTTGTCAGAGTGAGTTTGAGCTGCAGAGCGATCATATTCCTGAGAACACATGCCATGACACAAACAACTCTGTTTCACATTCATGAGAAATGTCTCTTTTCCTGGATCCCACTGGGGATCTAATGTGTCCCAAAAACTTTACAAAAGCAACGTCTAAAACCAGGTGTATCCAACCTTAGCAACTTTAAGACCTGTGACATCAACTCCCAGAATTCCCCACCAGCACGGGTGTTGAAGTCTACAGGTTTTATTGGATACCTCTGATTTAAACTGAGACGATTTCAAAGCGATTAATGTATTAAGATGATCAATCTGGGTGGCAAAACTCCAAATGACCACTAGGGAATGATAATGATAGTTTTCTGTTTTCTTTGCAGCTTATTTAGTGGGCATTCATATTTTTTAGCATGCTTATCTGAATTCAATTTTTCTAATTTAATTTATGGGCATTCAAGCATTTTCGCCTCATTCATTTTGCTGAGAATGAATTCATGTATGTTATTTTCTTAAAATAGCACTAACGATTCAGTTATGAAAGAAAACATATGTCAAGGTCTATTTTCTGCTACAATACTTTCCCCTGCATTTCCTTCTAATTAAGTAAAGTGCTTTAATTAGATTTCTTTCATACTGTCAAAAAGGTATCTGTCATTGTCTTCTCAGTGAAGCTTTACTACTCAGGAATGAATAGAAGGAACAGTCTTAAAAAGTACCACTACACCAAAGTGTTGAAAATACCACTACACCAAAGACAAAAGGCCAAACAAAATCAGAGTTTATCTTTGTTATTATGATATCTGGCTCATTTAAATTGCCACACATTTTTCTGACATTTCTTCCTTTATGTTGCATTTTTTCTCCTCAGGGTATTTTTATGACCCTCTTTTCCTTTTAGTAATTGTGAATTCCAACTGTTCCATTCTAACACTTGTGTTTAAAATATCAGAACTAGCTTTGCAAATTGACTGCCATTATCCCTATTGACCACAAGCAGAGGGAAGCAATCTGCAAGAAGGCAATATACTGTTGATTTTTACCACTCTTTGTAACTGTGCAGTTGTGTAAATGTTCATCTCTGCACAGCTTAAAACTTAAGTTTAAGCAGGGGTGTGTGTGGGGGAGAGAGACAATTGCCCTAATCCATCCTAGCCAATCCACTGTGGGCATCCCTCCCTTGTCACTCCTCCCCCTCTGTTCCTCCCGCACCGCCTCACCTCAGGCAATTTGACATGAAACAAATTGCCATGACTGATTCGCCGTGCGGAACAATTAGCCATGCATCCTGGCAGTGGGCCTCTGCCTTCCCATGGACCTGGTGGGCAGAAAGGGCGCAGCAAGGTTCAGGTAGCACCAGGAGGCAGGGGATGTGGTGGTTGCTCTCTAGGATACCTAGGCCGCTCGCTCCTCCCCACTAGTACTTGGCTTTTTGAGCTACTTTAATTGTCAGCAACAGAGGTGATATTCAGCAGGTTCTGACCAGTTCTGGAGAACCAGTAGTGGAAATTCTGAGTAGTTTGGGGAACTAGCAAATCCCATCTCTGACGGGAGATTTTACAGTATCCTTCCCCTGCCACGCCCACAGAACTGGTAGTATAAAAATTTTGAATCCCACCACTGGTCAGCAAGGTGGTTGTAGAAATTATTTAGATCCTTGCAATTACATCCCTGTTTTAAAAACAAAGTCCAAATTGCCCTCAAGTAAAAGTAACTTCATATGGCCATATCATCTTTTTCTACTTTCACAGTTGAAATTGGCATGGTTAGCTAATTGCATGTGCTATGCACATGATAAAACCCACAGCTTTGCTCTGTGACATTGTATTATATAGAAGATATTACAGTGCTAAGCATTAATGTTTATCTCCAGAAAGTTAAATTGAGTCTTTTAAAATCAATAGAGTGGTATGTCACAAATAGAATCTGCATATATTGAGTTTCTCGTACAAAATGTTCACATTCAGAACGTTGCTTTTAGCCACAATTATCCAAAGCATCTTATGCTCCAGAACAAATGGTTACTGTATTCAAGGCCAGATAAAGTATCTTAGTGCTTGGGGTAACAAATCTGAGATATTTTTAAATTTCATTTCTGTTAAGTCCTGAGCATGGGCGCAAGGAACGGAGATGAGACATCGAACCGTGACTTCAACTCTTCATTCGTGACTTCAGAACAGAGCAAAATACTTGGGCAGCAGCAGCTCTTTTATAGAGCTGGCTGCTGTCAAAACAACCAATGATTTGAGTTTACCGATCTAACAAGCGTCCAATCAGAGAGACCCGCTAACAGCCAAAAAGACTGGCCAGAAACGACCAATCACGACTCGCTGTTCGCGGGCCAATGAGAAGTGCAGGATTACGAGCCTGCTGTTAAAGTAAAGCTATTAGGGTTGTTACTGATGCGTTGGCTTAGTCCATAACAATTTCATTTTTGAAGTGCCCTGTTCTAATATTTCTTTCTTTCTTTCTTTCTTTCTTTCTTTCTTTCTTTCTTTCTTTCTTTCTTTCTTTCTTTCTTTCTTTCTTTCTTTCTTTCTTTCCTTCCTTCCTTCCTTCCTTCCTTCCTTCCTTCCTTCCTTCCTTCCTTCCTTCCTTCCTTCCTTCCTTCCTTCCTTCCTTCCCTGGCTTGGTGGTTCCTTTCTATTAGCCATGTTATAAAAAAATAATAGCATTCTGTTATAAAAGCTATAGACATCTTATTTGTCATCTTCCAATATTACTAACTTCCAACTGTAGTGAATGTGGCTGAGTAATGTGCTGTTTCTCAACATGTTGCTTTCTGTTATATTGAGTTTCTCATACAAAATGTTCACATTCAGAACGTTGCTTTTAGCCACAATTATCCAAAGCTGTATATCTTATGCTCCAGAACAAATGGTAACTTTAAAGATGCATGGACTTCAACTCCTGGAATTCCCCAGGCCTTTTCTAAGATTGAGAAACACTGCACTAATCGCTTACATAAAAATCATTGTTTAATCAGAAAACCCTTCTCAATTTGCTGCCTTCCACAGATGTTAGGGCTATATTACCTAACCAAGTTGGCCAGTTAGCAAAGACTATAAAAGAAAACAAACAAACAAACATCCACTGAAGTTCTTACTTTGCTATAAGCCAGGGGTCCCCAAGCCCCAGTCCACAGCCCAGTAGTGGTCCACGGCCCATTGGGAACAGGCAGTGAAGTTCCACTTGCACAAGTGGCGTGCATGTACATAAAATCATCCCTTCTCCCCTCCTGCTGCCACTATTGCTGCCAGTCCCCAGAGCCAGGAAGGTTGAGGACGACTGCTATAAGCAATATGTCTAAACTGAGGCTGAACTACATCTTCTTCTTTTTTACAGGTTCAATTCTGTTCATAGGAAGACTTACAAATCCTACAATGTAAACTGAACATTAATCCATCTACTTGTCCGCTTTTCCGAAGCCACTGAGGCAATACTATACATATCTAAGTAGCACGTTTGATCTTGGATTTTTTTTTCTTTTAATGAACCTGTAATCCCTTGCATTGGGGTGGAGTCAGGGGTGACTGAACAGAGCTCAAGCATTTACTGGCTGGATGCCCTTCCTGACACCTACAGAGAGTTCACAGCAGACAATTATTGATTGCGCACAGAGAGAGAAATATCTACCGCTACCTAAGATGCAAAGCGCCGCCTCCTAATTTTGAGGCAGCAGCTCCACCTCTAGGCCACCATATATCGCTTACATTTCATCTTGGAATATCCAGAGGAAATTATGAGAACAATAAATTACAATAATTTTTTGAGGGGAGGGGGTGGGTAGCTTCAGTAACTGCGAAATGATGACCTGTGATGCAACCAACTTTAATTCAAGCATATTAAAAAGAACGGTGACAGTGGGAAAGAACTGAAGTACAGGCACCAGATACTAGAATCCTTTTGTATCACCAGTAGGGCTTTCTTTGAACCAGGAAAACACAACTGAACAACTGAATGAAGAAGCATATCCTCACAAGTGGCATCTTTAGCAGCTTATCCAGAAGTTCTTACTTCCGGTTCTGAATGGAGTGCTCCAAAGGTGGGGAGAATGCAAGAACCTCATTAAAATTAACATTATTAATCCTGCAAACTATTATAGATTCATATTAACAGGAAGGATCATGATGTATCTCAATTTACTTCATACGATAAAATGTCTGTCCGGTGTGGAATATTGTGATATTGTATTAGGACCATAATGTTATAAATTGGTGTTATATATTGCAATGATACCTGACATTGTAATGATACTTGCTGACATAAGATTTCATGTAGCAGATTAAAAAAAAACTTTTTCCCAGACATCAATGTCTGTGATGCTCCCAGTCAAACTCCAAATACTGAATTGTGTGGAGATAATATGGAGATATTTCAGGGAGACTGATCCGAGCTATTAGTTAAAGCCTTTACCATTTTCATTGACAGAACAGCAGGCTCCCTCCCTCCCTTATCAAAATAGCCACCTTTTACTCCATATAATAATCATGCATGTATGTAACCGTGCCAGAAAGAAGTATTATATGGGGTACAGGTAACAATTTGTCATCTTTGTTCAAAATAAATTTCAACTCATGTGCTCCAGGGGATTTGAGATAGCTGGGCAAAGTCCATTGTGGGATAAAATAAAATCTTCTATGCACATTTGAATATCTCCAACCTAGAATTATGGAGAATCTTCCTGACAATTGTAAAGGTTTGTCCAGGGGTGGGTTTCTACCAGTTGGCACCTATTTGCTTGAACCGGTTGTTAACATTCTAAGCAATTCGGAGAACCGGTTGTTAGAAGAAATTACTAGCCTAATCCTGTAAGGAAGGCAGGAAGGAAACATTCTGGTGTTGCTTATAGAAACTGCCTCTCTGTTAACCCTTATTACATTCTTGGCAGGACTAGACTTCCTGTCTCAGAAACTTCTCTGGAGTTTTTTTCCTCCACCTTTGCTGGTACTTTGCTTGTTTGGAATGAGCATTCCAAGTTACAGTGGCACTGAAAAAAGTGACTTATGACCGTTTTTCACACTTACGACTGTTGCAGCATCCCCACAGTCATGAGAGGCCAGGTGAGGAGATGCATGCCTCGATGTGAGTGATGTTGAGTTGGCCACGCCCGGCCAATAACATGACCAAGCCACACCCACCAACTAAGCCACGCCCACAGAACTGGTTGTTACAAATTTGAATTCCACCCCTGGGTTTGTCTCTGGAAGTTGTGTGTGCTCTACCACTGGAGGTTTTTAAAAAGAGATGGACACCCATTTGTCCATAATGGTATAGGGTCTTCTGCTCAAGCAGTGGGACTAGATCTCCAAGACTACTTCCAAGTCTGATATTCTGTATTTTCCTAGTCTTTGTTTTGTTTCCAACTAAACTTATTAAAAATCATGGGCTTGTTTACATTATCTACTTCCTCTTGTTGCTATATTGTGCCTGAGCTAATGTAATGCCTGCCCCTTTTCCCTTCTGCAGTCTTCTCTTGTAAGAGAAAGATGTAAATCTTTGTGTTGCCATGAAAAAGTTCTTGTTTCTTTTTCAAACCCATTCCCCATCCCCATCTTTGGACAGTATGTGAAGTCGAGCTTTTCTGGTGCACTCCTGGTCTACAGCCAAAATTAGCAGGGATGTCTGACTTCTTGAAATAAAAAGACTCAACAATGGGGATTCATGAATAATCTAGCCTTGATCAGCTGTTGCAGAGAAACACTACCAAAAGAAAGAAAGCAATAAGTGGGAGCGGCATACACTTATAAATGGACCTAAAAGTGCATATTGTATATTAAACATTTAAATATACCATAATTTTGGTTCATGGCACAGTAAAAGAATCTTGTTTTGTTTGCTTGCTCTGAACAGTGAATATAGAATATTTTAAGAAACCCATATTGTGCAAATATATCTCTAGTGGCACACACATTATAAACTGTTATTTGTGGGATGATCTGAACTGAAATATGACCTGTACCTGACCTTATTTGACTGATCAGTCTGGGACTCAGAGCAGTTTGGTGACTATCTTGATCCAAACACTGGCAGTCTTTTTAAATCTCTGACAAGCTGGGGTGTGTGTGTGTGGAATAGCAGCTGAAAGAGATCTGTAGTATACCAGTGGTTTTAACCCCAGAGAAAACTAGTGATCTTATTCAGAGCTTCAGGATTGCTGCTTACAATGCGTGCCTGAAAGAAATTGCATTTAACCCACGTGGGTCTATATGGAGAATGTGTTCATTTTAAATCTGATTGGATTCATTTTTTAACAAAATCTTGTGTGAAATGCGTAAATAAAGGTCTACTCCAGCTTATATGTAAGCTACGGTATGTGCAAATACAACTCACCAGACCAGACTCATTTATAAATGCATATCAGCTTTATTTAAATAGTACAATCTCTCCCTCCCTCCCTCTCCCTCCCTTCCTCTCCCTCTGTAAAACTTCCGGGTGAATAAATCCCGGACCTAATTTAAGAGAGATAAGGCTAATAGGTTAATTTATTCTTCACTTTTGTGCCATTGGAAAAGCCTGATTGCCAGCTATTAAGTATTTTCTCTTAGGGGGAACAACATTAATGCCAGAAGACCTAACAAAGAAGCTATCTCAGGCATTTCAGGGTCAACCAAAAATACACTGCAATGAGTTCCATTTTTTTTTGAGAAAGGACGATGTTGTTTACTGGAACAATCAGTTTCCTCCACTTGCTGCCTCAACAGAGTGCTCTAGTAGTAAACCCTTTTTAATGTGATTTGTCAAGGAGTTAGAAAAAAAAGAGCTCTTTAAGAGTTAGAACAAAAACACCAAGGAAGGCAGTTAGCTGCCCAACAATCTCAGAAGGATTTCCATCCAAGCCTTAGAATCGGGCCTTATCTTCAGCACACCCGGGCTTTTCAGAACCTTTACATCTAGCAGAATATCAATCTGGCTGTCTTTCCATTGGGGGGAATGGAAGATAGCTTTGAGTGGCATCTATGATCAAATCTGAAGCAAATTGGGAATGTGAGCATTATATGTCGCATGCACACGTACACCCCTTCCCCTCCCGACTTTTACACAAGGAATTAGAATGAGCTGGAAGGGGCCTTAGAGGTCTTTTAGTCCAGCCTCTTGCTGAAGCAGGAGAACCATCTTTGGATTCTTTTAACCTTCTCCTCATACAGAAGTCCTGGAAACCCAACCATTTTGTTTATAAGAAGCTTCCGCTTGGCTTAATTATAAATGCCACCCTAGATGGTCTTTGGAGTTTTATTCACTTTGGGGAAAAGGAGGAAGAGAGGGCATGGTGTTTTTAGGCCACTGCCTAAAAAAAAGAGGGAGGGAGAGAGGTTGTCATTCTTTAGTTTTCTGAACTTCACAAAACAGGTTACCTATATAGATGTTGAGACTTTGGAAAAAGTTCAGAGAAGAGCAACTAAGATGATCAAAGGCCTGGAGACTAAAGCATATGAAGAACGGATGCAGGATTTGGGTTTGGCTAGTCTAAAGAAAAGAAGAATTAGGGATGTCATGATAAGAGTATTCTAGTACTCAAGGGGCTGCCACAAAGAAGAGGGGGTCAAATTATTCTCTAAAGAAGTGGTCCCCAAACTTTTTTGTACCAGGGACCAGTTTCACGCAGAAACACTTTTTCAAGGACTGGGGGGGGGGGGGGGATCCGAGTTTGGTGGTTTGCTTGCAGACATTTCATTACCTGACTAGGTAACATCTGCCTCCTTCCTCTCTCAGTCGCTCTCTCGCTCCTCCACCAGCACAGGAAGAAACTGCTTCAAAGAAGCCGGCAGGATGGCTTTTCCTGTCGCCGCAGCTCCTCCGAAGTGCCCGTTCACCCCCACCCAGCCGCCCGCGGTTCAATCCAGTGCTCCATTCTGCCTGCCTGCCTGCCTTCGTTTCTGGTTGTTTCTGAGCAGCTTCGGCTGAGTAAAAGAGGTGAATAGTTATTATTCTCAGCCGAAGCTGCTCCAAAACAACCAGAAACGAAGGCAGGCAGGCTGGCAGGCAGAACGGAGCACTGGATTGAACCGTGGACGGCTGGGTGGGGGTGAACGGGCGCTTCGGAGGAGCTGCGGCGACAGGAAAAGCCACCCTGCCGGCTTCTTTGAAGCAGTTTCTTCCTGGGCTGGTGAAGGAGCGAGAGAGCGACTGAGAGAGGAACGAGGCAGACACCTGAGGGATGAGGCTGAGGGAGGGAGGGCTTCTCAGCCGTCCTGTAGAGACTTGTCCTGAGCCGCGGAGACAGCCATGGCCCGCCGCCGCCCAGCGCTCAGTTTTGAAGGCGCTCCTCAGCCAGGCGCAGTTCCTGAATCTGCAGCTGAAACCCTTCCTTTCAAATGTCCCAATAGAAGAGAATATCTGTCGCTCAGGGTTGCAATGAGGAGGCATTGGTGCTCCCTGAACTTGGTGGTTTGCTGGCAGACATTTTATTACCCGACTAGTTGTTACCTAGACAGGTAATGAAACGTCTGCAAGCAAACCACCAAATTCGGACTCCCCGCCCCCCCCCCTCCTTAAAAAAGTGTTTCTGCGTGAAACTGGTCCCTGGTACAAAAAAGGTTGGGGACCACTGTGCTAAGCAGTTCAGAGAACTGGTTGTTAGAAAAAATTACTGGCCTAATCCTGTAAAGGAAGGCAGGAAGGAAACATTCTGGTGTTGCTTATAGAAACTGCCTCTCTGTTAACCCTTATTACATTCTTGGCAGGACTGGACTTTCTGTCTCAGGAGGTTTTTTCCCTCCTTTACTGGTACTTTGCTTGTGTGGAGTGACCTTTCAAAGTTACAAGGGCACTGAAAAAGGTGACTTATGACCATTTTTCACACTTACCACTGTTGCAGCATCCCCACAGTCATGAGAGGCCAGGCGAGGAGATGCGTGCCTCGATGTGAGTGACATTGAGTTGGCCACCGCCCAGCCAGTCACATGACCACCAAGCCACACCCAAAGAACCGGTTGTTAAAAAATTTGAATCCTACCCTTGAGCTTGGGGGGGGGGGGGCTGGACTAGAAGATCTCTAAGGTCCCTTCCAGCCCATTCGTCCTACTGTTCTCTATTCTGTATCATCTCGGTGAAACTTCTCTCTCTCATCCTTCTACCTGTCGCATTTCTGCCCGTTGAGAGCGGAACCTGCGAGGAGAACATTCTTTGCCCTCGAGATGGAAGGAAGGGCGGTGGATTCAGCAGCGGCGGCGACGATGATCCCCGCCATGAAAGTCAGCTCGTAAGGAAGCCAAGCCGGGCTTTTTACCGTCGCCCGCTTATATCCCTTCTCCTCCGTGTCCCGCTTTCCGTTCGGCCACCCAAGACGAGTCAAGGAGAGAGGCTCCCTTGGAGATCCGGAAGTCGTCTGGGAAAGCCGTTGCGACCGTAGCCTTTTGGGGTGGGGGGCGGGTTGCCACTCTGCTCCGAATGCGCAAGCGCGGCCAGAAAGGGTAAGGGCGGGCGGCCGCGCGGAGCTTGCGGTGCCGCGCTCCTCATGGCTGCTCAGCCTTTGCCGTCGGTGCCGCTCACTCGGCGGCCCCTTTTGCTCGGCCAAGCGGAGGGCTCGCAAGACGCGGTGACCATGGCGGCCATCGTGCCCAAGGAAGAGGGGCTCATCAGCGTCTCGGAGGACAGGTGAGGAGGTGGAGGAGGAGGGTCTCGGGGGCGGACGAGGCATCGGCGGCGCCTTGCCTGGTCCCAGCAGGGGAAGGGAAGGCTCTGGCCGCGCCCTTGCCCCGGGACCGATCGGCTCGATCAGCTGCTGGCCGCAAGGTTGGCGTTTCATCGGGAGAAAAAGGAAGTCCGCCGCGGCTGCCTTGGAGCGTCGGACTCGGGGCAGGGGACCCGAGCCACAACTCCGCATCCCGGCAGCGCGAGCGAGGGCTCCGGAGCTCTCACCCAAGGCAGCCTGTGGCCGGGGCATCACCGTGGCTCGCTGAGCAGGCGAAGCCGGGAAAGACTCCGCTCTGAAAGGAAGCTTGGGAAGGAGGGGTGGATTGACTTGGCGGTCAAAGGGCTGGGAAGATCCCAAAGGAGCGGATCCCTCCCTTCCCTTGATCGTCTGATCCCAAAGCAAAGCTTTCGGGGGCTGCAAGTACGAAGTATGTGGTCACTTGAAGCCCAGGGACTCGGTTGTCTTACCCTCGCGGCTATTTTGTTTTCTCAATCATTCCTAGACCTGAAATCTACCTGCCTGCCAGCCACCTCCGACGTTTTCTGTCTGTCTACCTTGTCTGTCTGTCTGTCTGTCTGTCTGTCTTTCTGTCTACCTTATCTGCCTGCCTGCCACTGATCTACCTTGGCTGTCTGTCTATCTGTCTACCTGCCACTGATCTACCTTGGCTGTCTGTCTGTCTATCTACTTGTACCTTATCTGCCTGCTTGCCACTGATCTACCTTGTCTGTCTGTCTGTCTGTCTGCCTGCCTGTCTGCCTGTCTGCCTGCCTACCTTATCTGCCTGCCTGCCACTGATCTACCTTGGCTGTCTGTCTGTCTGTCTACCTAATCTGTGTGTCAGCCTGCCTGTCTGTCTACTGTTACCTCTCTTACCTATCTATCTACCTTATCTGTGTGTCTACCTTGTCTCTGTCTGTCTGTCTACCTTGTCTGTGTGTCGGATTACCTGCCACCTACCTACAACTATCTGTCTGTTTACCAGTACCTATTTCCCTGTCTGTCTACCTTATCTGACTGCCACCTACCTAGTCTGTCTATCTACCTTCGTCTGTCTATCTACCTATCTATCTTTCTATCACATTTTTGAAGTATTCATCCCTCTCACAGAGTTGTTGGAGGTTAATGTTGCCTCCAGTTACAGCCAATGATTGCTCTGAGGCTTTCTTGGTTTCACCTGCATTGCCTCTTTAGGATTGCCAGCTAGCAATGCTGCAGTGCATAGTTGGCAGGATTCTCCTACAGTATACGACTCTTTTAGAGAGCAGTGGAACAAAACAGTAAGGAAAGCTTGGTGCTGCTACTGGAAAAAAGGAAAAAGCAGGGGGGGGGGTTGGGGGGGGGAGAGGAGGGATTTAAGGGAGAGAACCAGCACAATTTGCTTGTCATTGTTTTCCCCCACTTTTTCCCCCATGTTAGGTCAGAATGCATGTGGGCAAATTAAGGAGGGGTTTACAGATGCTGCTGAATTAAATTCTTGGCTGCTCTGGTCCATTTAGCCAAAGATTAGGGATCTTGGGGTTGTATTACATCATAGCAGGAGGATCACAGGTTTCTGAGCCCCATCAGAGAAGGAAGAATGCCAGATTTGGAGGGGATCTACCATAAAGGGCCTGCTGACCCTTATCTCAACCTTCTGATTTTTTTTTCTAGGTATGAATATATGTATGTATATATGTATGTATGTATGTATGGTATTCAGCTTTGTTCGGGTATTTTCCCACGTCATTATTGCTACAACTTTAAAAGCACAACTATAATGACATGCATGGGAAAATACCCGAACAAAGCTGAATACCATACATGTAAGTACCCGCGAAAACTTAAGAAAACAAATTATATATATATATATATGGATGGATCTTTGGTTATTCGGGTTTTCTGCATAAAATTGGAAGTATCTAGGAAGTATATATATATATATATATATATATATATATATATATATATATATATACACATACATACATACATACATACATATATGGCATTCAGCTTTGTTCGGGTATTTTCCCACGTCATAGGAGCGGTGCTTTTAAAGTTGTAGCTACAACTTTAAAAGCACCACTCCTATGACGTGGGAAAATACCCGAACAAAGCTGAATGCCATATATATACATATACATACATACATATATATATGGTATTCAGCTTTGTTCGGGTATTTTCCCACGTCGTTTTAGTTGTGCTTTTAAAGTTGTAGCAACGTTTCGGCAGAATCTCATCTGCCATCATGAGGCTTCTGTATTGTGTTCGTCTGTGAGTCAGACTTTGTATTGTGAGTCAGGCTGTATAGTGTTCATCTGTGAAGCCTGATGATGGCAGATACAGATATACAGATATATATAGCCAAGGGCTACATTTATTGACCATTAGTCAATCAATTTTAGTTTGGTATTTATATATTGTTACTCTGCTGCCAAGATGGTGCCGATGATGGCTGCCTCAGTGAAATGCTCTCTAATGGTTTCTTTATTCCTTATTATTATCTGCAATTCACTACGGATTTCATATTCACGAGGGGACTGTATGACTGTAACTTTGTCGCTTGTATACTTACGATTTATATTGACCGTTTCCTTTTATCTTTTCTTTTATGTAAACAAAGTATTCACACCAAGACAAATTCCTTGTGTGTCTAATCACACTTGGCCAATAAAGTATTCTATTTTTCTATTTTTTTTAAAAAATATACCTATAGGTAGTGCTTGACTTACTACCACAATTTAGCCCAAAATTTCTGTTGCTAATAGAGACAGTTAAGTGAATCATTATAGTTAAGTTAGTAACATTGTTGTTTAAGTGAATCTGGCTTCCCTATTGAGTTTGCTTCTAAGAAGGTCTCAAATGAAAGTCACGTGACCTTGGGACACTGCAGTTGTCATAAATTTGAACCAGTTGCCATACATCTGGATTTTGATTATGTGATCATGTTACAGTGGTTGTTAAGTGTGAAAATGGCCATCAGTCACTTTTCATTGTAACTTTATAAGGCATTGTAACTTGAAATAGTCACTAGATGAATGGTTGTAAATCGAGGACTAATCTATATTCTTTCCTGTTGTGCCTGTAGTCAATGCAGGTTTTGTAGTAGGTGAGTTGACTTGTTTATTTAAACAATTTTTATGGCCATCCTTCTTGCAGGGGTCTTGGTGAAGAAGAATTAAAACCAGGAAAAAACCAAAACAACCCAATGAAGTTAAAAAAAGCCAACAGCCACAATCAAGAATGTGACTTCCCTGATAACTTATATTATTCAGGGCTACACAATACTTGATCACTACTAGGGCCTGAAAGTATAGTTTTCGAATTCTGTTTGTGTAACTAGCTGTGGTCTCTTCCCCCGCCCCCTTTTTTTTTCTGAAGTTCCATCTTCCTCATGTGTTCAACTGCTGCAAATAGTTTCCAGGATTCGTTTTAGAAGAAAAAATTTGTAGCTCCACAGGGTTGAACTGTGGAGTCCTTCGTGCTCTTGGAGCGTGGTTGTTTTATTTATTTTTTAGCAGATGTTTCATTACCAAACTAGGTAACATCATCAGCGCACTAATGAAAAGGTCTGCAGGAAAACAACCAAGCTCAGGATCCTACTGGCTTCATTTTCTAGCCAGACTTTTTATGGATGCAGGAAATCCCATCCTGGAGAATATGCTGTCTCCTGTCTCTCTCTTGCTACAATGTTTGTTGAGTTAATCCAAAGCTTTGTTCTTGGTTAGCTAAGTAACAATGTGGTGCCAATTCCTGAGGTCTCCTCCTCTTACCCTCTGAAAATCAAGTCTGAGCTTGTTACTGGGTGTGTTTAATAACCAAAGGATTAAACATGAAGAGCCTTGGCCATGTAAGAGTCATATGATTTTGAAGTATCTTTCTTGGAAAAATATTTCTTGCTCAGCTAATTAGAGCTTGAAAGTCAGATGTATGCAGGATGTAAATGAGAAGTTGCTTTAACCCCATTGCTTGTTCTTAGCTGAGGATTTTGTTTTCTTGTTTGACCTGATGTTCTGAACCATTAAGAAAATAATTATGGAGATCTAAAATGTATAAAAGGACTCATGAATTTATGCTGGAAATGTGAACAAAAAAGGACACTTTGTCATGTTTGGAGGGTGCGTAAGAAAGCCATAAATTTTTGGATGCATATAAGTATACTATTCAGAATATTTTAAACACCAATGTACAATTGAAACTAAAATGTTTCCTTTTGTGATTAGTGGGCAGACAGTTGGAGAAAAGTCATGGAGTCTAGTTTTTTTTAATACATGACAACTGCTGCAAGATAATTATAAGTTTAAAAGTGAAAAGGTTTGGCACTACCCACAATGGAAGAATGGTTGGTGAAGATGATGGCTAAACTGACTTCTTTGATTAGAGCAGGGGTGTCAAACTCACAAACTCAAAAAATGCTTTGATGTGGGTTTTTGATAATTAGAAAACATTAGATAATAGAAAAAGTGTTTTTTTTGTAACTATATATAATTCTTAAAATCATATTTGTATTTGCTGCAAAGGAAATCAGAAGCTATTTATATTTTTTTGTATTTTTGTCTTTTTGTCTTCTTTTTTCCTTTCCTTTCTTTCTTTAGTCTGAATTAGTTTTAACTTCTTTTTAGAACTATTAATAAAATCAATAATATAGAAAGCTAATTATGCAGGATGAGCCCTGATGTGAATCACTTATACTTGTATTTTCTTTTCTTGCAAAGAGGATCTCCTATCATTTTGACTGAGAAATGTTACATAGATTTAATTTTTAAAAAAAAAAAAAATATTAGGGATAGTTTAGTCAAATGGACCTATGACTGGGTTGTTGGGCAAGTGTGTCCCAAATCAACCTGACAGAAAGAAAGCAGTCATTGCAGTGAAATGACGGTACTCATAATTTATTGAATCAAGGATCTCCCTATTCTGTTGCAAGCACCAGTCTGCTGGCTCTCCTATTCTTCTCCAGAACGATCATCTTTCCTATGCCACATTTTGGATTTTACAATCATTATGGAAGTAAACAAGCAAATTTATATATATATTCCTTCTTAGACTGAATTCTAATTTACATTTGCTGGGATCCCTCTTCCCTCCCCATTGCCAATTCTTTTATTTCATTGGTGTTGCCACTTGTAAACCAAGTTTGACAATAGAATATTCTGACTACCCTTACAGTTGTTAATTTTCTTCCCCTGTTTAGTCAAAACCTGCTTCTTAATGTTCCCTACTACTTCCTGGAACAATAGAGATCGGACCTATTCTTAAAGGCTGCTTGTTCCATTCTGAAAATATTTTGAGCAGAGAGTGCATGTGTTGACAATATTGCTATTATGAGTCAAAACAAATGCATAAAATATTTGGTATTTTCAAAAACAGAGTTGATTGTTCTCACATTTTCTCCAACGTTATGTATTATACAATGCTTGGTGTTTTTGTGCTTAGTGGACATCTAAAGGTCAATTTTGAATCTAAAATAGAATTTTAGAAAGTACAGGCAATGCGGGAAGAGTTTGGGGTCTTCTGCCTTTAGGAAAGAAGACTACAACATCAGGAGGGTATTGAGTATGAGCAGGCTTTGGTGACTGAGAGCAGAGTGCAATTAATATTTAGTTATGTATTTAATTCCATTTGCAGCACTTCCCAAGTAATTACCTTGAACTATAATACAAATAATGTTTATTGCTTATTGAACCAGGCATCATCCATGATTATAGTTGCTGAATATCTTCATTTCTTTCAGTAATGAAAAAAGGCAGTTAAATTCTCCCTTGAGCTTAATCTCCAGATATAACATCTTATGTTAAGATTTTTTCTTGCCCTCTGGATTCAGAGTACAGATGGATGAGATGGCATGCCTTTTCTTTGCTGCATTATGGCTCTCATTTATTTTGTCTTTCATGTGACAAATGAATAGGTATAGGCATAAATCTGAGCTGGAATTTAAAAAGAATGCTCAGTTGCCTGGAGTTTGATGCTGCGGTGAATGTGCGTGAGTGCATTTCTATGAATGAGCTACTGCAAATGACAATTTTTCTCCCAGACAACTATTCTCCCTTGGACAAGTCTTGGGTCATTCAGAATAGCTATGTTGAAAAAAAAGGGACTTCTACCCCAAGTAATATGTAGAATGAGAAACACTTTGATATCAGTCACATTACTTCAATAACTTTGGTTTTATTAATGATACTTTTGTCCTACAGCAATCTTCCTTAGATGGGTGCCTTCTAGATATATATATTGGATTATGGTTATCTCATCCCCAGACTGCAAGTAGTCCTTGACCGATGACCATTCAGTCAGGAAACACTTGAAGTTATGAATGATGCTGCTGAACAAATAGTGTTTACAATTGTCCTCAGAGTTCCAACCATTTTAGGATTCCTTTAGCCACATGATCATGATCTGGGTATATGGTAACCGCTTTGCATTTATGACTAATTACCAAGCACTCTAATAAGATCACATGGTCACCATTTGCAACCTTCTCTGCAGCTTCATTAGAAAGTCAATGGGGAAGCAGGTAGGGAAGGTTGCAAGTCGTTGTGGTTAGTCTCGCCTATCAGTGCATTCTTGCCCAGCTCCTCTATGCTCTCACTAGCCACTCGCACACCCCTTGCTACCCTTCTTAGCCCACTCAGTATTGTATTTATTTTTATTTTATTTGGTTTGTCAGTTGCTTACAAGATAATAGGTATAAGTATATAGATAGTTATGAATACATGAAATGGGTACATATAAGAAAAATAAAAAGAAGCAATAGGACAGGGATGGTAGGCACATTGATGCGCTTATGCACGCCCCCTACAGACCTCTTAGGAAAGGGGTGAGGTCAATAGTAGACAGTCTGAGGTTAAAGTTTTTGGGGTTTGGGGAAGAAACCACAGAATCAGGTAGAGTATTCCAGACATTGACCACTCTGTTGCTGAAGTCGTATTTCCTGCAATCAAGTTTGGTGTGATTAACCTTGAGTTTGTATCTATTGTTTTTTTATTTGTATCGTATCTGTCACACAACCCATTGTACTCTTACATACCTTCCCTGACCTTCACCATTCCTCCTGTGCACTCCTACTTTCTCCCCAAACCACCCTCATGCACCTTCCCCAGCCTCTGTGGCACCTTTTGTGCAACTCTTTGCACAGCCCTTTGTGCACCTCCCTAACCTCTTTGGTCTATCCCTTGGTCCTTCCTCACGCCTTCACTCACCCTCTTGCTCCTTCCTTCTCCCACTTACCTGCCTGATTGGCATG
The DNA here is from genome assembly GCA_033807585.1 of Hydrophis major. Lineage (NCBI taxonomy): Eukaryota > Metazoa > Chordata > Lepidosauria > Squamata > Elapidae > Hydrophis > Hydrophis major. The sequence goes on along the minus strand of CM066328.1, from coordinate 247,149,001 downwards.
GGACTTACAACTTTCTGACTTTGGTCGTTGGAAATCAGCAACAAGTTGTGTCACCTAACAACTGTGGGATTCAGTTAACAACAGCAACCAAGACTTCACGGATTGCCATCACTAAACGTTGCAGTTGTGCTTTGTGATTGCATAACTTGGTAATAAAAATTCCAGCCGCAATTGCTGTTGTAAGTTGAGCACTACCTGTATAGATTAGGGAAGGAACCATTATTTTGAAAAACACTGCAGAACTAAAAATAAATGATGTAAAAAGTTGCTAAAACTCTCTTTATTGGACTAAGTGCGCAGAAAACTAAAAAACATCTTCTTTGAGAAGGTTAAATAAAATCAGTGTACTTGAGCTAGACTTTTTCCTCCCTGCTCCAAATTCTTTCCTTCTTTGCAGCTCTGGGATGCTTTTTTTTTTTTTTTTGTTAATCTTGTCCCTGGACAAGATTAGGCTCCACGGCTCCCCTCAGTGCTCTGGTGCACTTCCTGAATTTAGGCGCCATTTTTTTAAAAATTGTTTCAGGTTACACAGGATTTTCGGGAATGACCAGGACCATGCTGCTTGTTTTTCTAAATGATTACCTTTGCTTGGAACAGTGCTTGAATTCTATTCTGAACCATTGTTTAGGAGCCATAGAATCACAATGTATGTGTATATTTGTAGGGAAATTAATCTTAGAATTGTACATGAAGTTTTTCTTTTGTCCCTTTTAACCTGGTCATGTTTAAAGTTAGTGAAACCTGTTCCCACTTTGCATCATGCAAAGTGACTAAATTAATCTGTGTCAAACTTTCTTTTCCTGCTCACGTCACTCTGATAATTATCCTGATCTACTGATGGGCTGATGATAATTTTATTTGACTGGTCTCACATAATAATATATCAGGTAAATAACTGCTGGCGAGGTAACACTCTCAAACTATTCAGCCATCAAATGAGTTATCTCAAAATGCCAAAATAGGTTACATAAATGTAAATGTAAAGGTTCCCCTTGCACATATGTGCTAGTCCTTTCTGGCTCTAGGGTGTTCATCTCTGTTACAAAGCCGAAGAGCCAGCACTGTCTGAAGACGTCTCTGTGGTCATGTGGCTGGCATGACTAAACACCGAAGGCTCACGTAACGCTGTTACCTTTACACCAAAGTGGTCCCTATTTTTCTACTTGCACTTTTACCTGCTTTGGAACAGCTAGGTTGGCAGAAGCTGAGACAAGTAACGGGAGCTCACTCTGTTACATGGCGCTAGGGATTCGAATCACTGACCTGCTGACCTTTCTGATTGACAAGCTCAGCATCTTAGCCACGGAGCCTCCATGTCCCTAGATTACATACCGTACCTCAGTTTGTCCAAACGTATTTGTTACATCAGTGTTCAAGTTAGCATTCTCTTTCTGCTTTATCAAGGCTAACATAAGTGCTACGTTTTGCTTGTGTTACTTGAACCATTTCTTGGGAGGGAGGGTTGCGTGTTGAATATTTGATGCACTGCAGAGGCTTGTGGGAAGGGTCCTAGGGTAACATTGTTTGCACAGAAGAAAGCAGAGCACCGCAACAATTCTCACGCTTCTTTAACACCAAGCAGAAAGTGCCACTATAGATAGTCCACACTTTTGACCATCATTCAGTGCCGTTCAAAGTTATGATGGTGCTGAATAATGAGATTTATGAGTGGTCCTCAAAGTTGTGCCCATTCCAGCATCCCCCCAGTCCTGTGCTCGCAATTCAGACACTTGGCCACGGATCTGCACCTACAATGGTTACAACTTTCTATGGTCACATGATCACCTTTGATGAGCAATGTCAGTGCGGAAACTGACAGGAAGTCACAAATCCCATGATCTGGCACTTAATGATCCATGGTGATTCACTTAATGACTACAGAAAGAACTCATGAATTATTGGCTGTAAATCGGATGCGGTAAGGTGATTTTTCATTTTATGACTACGCTGCTTAGTGACAGAGTTGCCAGTTCCAGTTGTGATTGGCAGATGAAGAAGACTGTATCTGCAGAAAACCAAATTGCAATTTTATAAGAAAAAAGGGGGGCAATCTTATCCATTCTGTTTTCTTGTTTGAGAAACAATTGTATTACATTAAATCTGGGAAATAATTAAATTAATTTATATCTAATTCTTGAAATAGTTCTCACATTTTTATCTTATTTTGAAGTCAAGAGCCTGGCATTCTCACAAGAGTTAAGTGTGATTCTTGATTTAAAAACTGGGGCATATTATTGATGGAAAGCTATTTTTGCCCTCAAAATCTTTTTATGAAATTCTACTAAATCCCTGTTTTTTTCATATTCAATCATTTGGAAACCATTGGTTGATTTAACCTTCTCTCAGTTTATGTTGCTTGGATTTCAGAGAGAAGTTTAATGTCGAAGTATAAAGCATGCTTGAGTTGCAGTTTGGATTGTTTGATACTTGGCATTTTGTTCTAATGCAGAAAAAAAAGAATTGTTGACTACTCACACTTTCTTTTTGCACCTTCTATGGAAAGGTCTATAAATAAGGTGCCTTTGCTAATTCTTTGATTACTAGGAAAATTCTGCATTCTAAGATGAGATAAAGCCACTGAACTCCAGGAGTTTTATGTATGTCCAGTTGTTCCTGATCAAAGATCTGTTTGCTCACTTCTGATCTGTCAATATACCATTCCTCTTCATTAGAAAACTGCAGCGAAACCATAATTTGCTTCCTTTTGAATTTTTGCAGCTGAGCCCCTTGGAAGATTGCCACATTATGTCATTTGTTTCCTGAATGCTTAGGATTGCAAAGAGTAATAAATGTTGTATGAGAAGATTAATGGCACCAGCAAATTTTGCAGGGTTTGTTGGTCATCTGATCCAGTAAATTAGTTGCAAAAAATGATGTCTGCAGAAATCTATAATATAAAAAAGAAAGAAGTTAGCATAATGAGATACATTGTAAATCATATTAGAGGCCTATGGTTGTTTATGTTCATATGCAGAAAGAACTTCAAGATACTTATTGAATAACAATTAACTAATATTTGCGGAAAATGGCCAAAGGTGGTTTAGCAGGTTCTGACCAGTTCTGGAGAAAAGGTAGTGGAAATTTTGAGTAGTTTGGAGAACTGGCAGATCCCACCTCTGACTGGAGATTTTACAGTATCCTTCCCCTGCCACGCCCACCAAGCCTTGCCCACAGAACCAGTAGTCAAAAAAATTTGAATCCCACCACTGGAAGTAGTGGTGCTGCTGTTTTTTTTAAGTAGTTTTTAAAATAGTTCTAACATCTGTCTAGTTACGTAGTTTGTTAGTTGCTGTACAACTGTGAATCCACTGACCTTAGCAACATAAATGAAAAGAAGAAAACATTAGCATGTGTAAAAGACAATGAGAAAACAATATATGACTGGGAGATTCTGTTCCTTCATCTATACTCTGATTTTTGACTCTAAATCAGGAATGGTGAACACTTTGGGCTCAGCATGTCAAATATTCAGAAAATGCCTAATTTGGGTCTGCTTCTTTGTCTCTCTCTGTGTGTGTATCTCTGTTTCTGTCTCTCTATCTCACACACATACACACACACACACACACACTCTCAAACAAAAGAGAAAGAATTTCTTCTCTCTCCCCACATCTAGGCCATTCTGAACTGAGGCTGGGCCTGAAATGAAGCCCCAGGCCTTGCACTAATGCTGCCCCTCAAAAAGACTGCCTCTCGCCGTTCCCCAAATTGTGTTGAGAACAGGTCATGCTTTCGAGAATAGTTGGCGTTGGATGTTGCCGAGTGCAAGTGTGTCACCTAAATCATTGTGGTGTGTCACCTTTGATAGTTATGTCAGAGATTTGCCATCCCTGCTTATGCATAATGCCTATAGCCGTTAGAGGCATGAAGTTGTAACCATTTTCTCCTCCTTAGAATGAGAGCATTGTGACCGTATGAAGCATTGTTTTCCCGGTGCAGCATACAAAGGCTCATGACTGACCTTGGCCTTTGGGAAGGTTTGGTCTCTTTGCCAAGTTTGGAAATAGCATATTGTACAAATTATTATTTTTACTTCCAACTGTCTACCTGAAGTGAAGCTGATTTTTCTCACTCAGTGTAAGAGGGAGATCTCCCTCATTAGTAGCCAGTGGTTAGGGGAGGCGGCTTTTATTATATCCTGGGCAGCAAGAAAGAAATGACAGTTACAGGATTTAATGTTGCTTCTTTGACCTTACAGATTCCATTCTGAAGATTGAAACCTGTCTATATGGGAAAGCGATGTATAAAGTGTAAAGCTGCAGAATCTGCTGATAATGTAAAAAAAAAAGACAAAGGTTGTTATCTAGCAGGGTCAAATTGATCAAATTTGATATCTCAGTTTGTTTTTTCTCCTAACTGACTTCTTCCTTCCTCTTCCTGAAATGTTGTGCCTGTTGGTGCCTACATTTGGTGTTTGTGTTTCTTCTGACATTTGGATTTTCTGCCAACTTTTCTTTTTCCTAATAGAAGGGCTTTATTTTTGTTCAGTTTTCGTTAATTACAAAACTGCATTGTAAAATTAGAAAAGTACAAATGTTCATTGAATTAGTTTGAGAAATGCTTTTGTCATGGATGGCCACATTTCCTTTGTTTGCTGAACGTCAGTTATTTTCCTAAAGTATTCAGAGGTGGTGTAGCATTTTCTCCCCTCAGTGTGGATTATCAGCAAATAGAAATATGAAATATGTTTCTTTTATGTCAAGAAGTTTCATTTTTGCAGACCGGCCCAGTTTAATGCTAAGGTACTTGGTTTGTGTTGAATTCTGGATATGGACAAAAGGTTCAGCACTTTGTTGGAAGGTGGCATTGAGCAGCCATGAAAATCGATTAAGCACCTTACATTTCTTTTTTGTAATCAGTCTGTCTAGCCAGGTTGTCAGACTATTATTCCCCAGGAAAAGAATTGTGTTCATGAGACTTACTTCTGCTTTTACAGCCTCTTTATTGATCTGATTGAGAGAAGAAGGCCATAAATAAGAGAAAATCCATACCTGCATTCTCTGTCGTGTGAATATTCAAAATATTGTTGTGGAATCCACAATTTAAGGAATGTAATTCCTAAAGCTAATTAGCTGAAGCTTAAATCAAAAGCTGATACTTTGCTGATGCAAAATATTATCAAGAAAATTAGTTGGCACGGATTAGCTCTAACCACTACAGGATTACTTTCTTCATTGAAGGTAGCAATACGTTTTGCTACCAAAAACAAAGATCCAATAATATTTACAGGTAGTCCTCACTTACCTGTACCTTGCGGATCATTTGTGCAATGCATCTCTGAAGGTATAACAGATCTGGACAAATGGTAGTTATGCTGGGTCCTCAAAGTTATAACTACTGCAGTGTTCCCACAGGCACATGATCAAAATTTCGGTGCTTAGCAAGCTGCCCATATTTACAGTCACAGTATGAGCTTCAATTCCTGCCACCTATCTCTCTCTCTCTCTCCCCCTCCCACCATCTGTCTCTGCTTTTTTGGCTGCCTTGCACTCTGCCATTGCTTCCTTCAGCCCCCCTGCCGTCCCTTTCTAGCCTTCGCCCTGATGCTGGCCCAGGATCAGATGAGGGCAGAGCCCACATAGCAGAGCAGTGTAGCCTTGTGTGCCGAATGGAGTTGGCTTAGCCCAACCAGGGAGGAGGCAGTGGGATGGAGTCCATGTTGGAGGCAGGGTAGTGGGGCAGGTGGCATCTCCCTGGATGAAAGTGGTGGCCAGCCAGTGCTTAATTACGCTAATTGGGATTAATTTCCATCCCTGAACAAAGTAGTCATTAGGCAAGGAGCACATGATTCCCTTACGCTATATGATGCTCACTCCATCCTGCTGTCTTCTCCACAGCTGGGCCCAACAACCTCCTTGCCATGTTCACCTCGCATATCCCAGGGCTGCCCCCTTGCCCATGCCTGGATTCCTGACCAGCAGAGGTTGAAGAAAATGGCAAAGGTCAATTGAGGGCAGCAAGGGCTAGATGTTGGAGGCGAAGGGCAGGATGGCCAAAAGAACAGAGATGGTGGGGAAATGGGTGGGGTTGAAGTGAAGGCAAGTTGGCAGGGCAGCCTAGACTGCAGAAGGGAAGCCAAGGTAGAGGAACAAAGCAGGAGAAACACGAGGACCCAGTCACAGTCTTCAACTTACAATCGCAACCAGGTATCCCAAAACTCTGTTGCTAAGCTTGATACTTTTCCAAACAGCTGCTTCACTTAGCAACAGGAATTGTGGTCCTAGTTGGGGTCATTGAGTGAGGACTACCTGTACAGGCTTTGTAGCTTTCAGCCGTAAAAAGAGCCATCTCCTTTTCTCAGGGGCTGTATTTCTTCTGGTGTACTCTGTAGGAGACATATTGATGGGTAAAAATGAAGTAAGCGGGATAGATTTTTAGGGCCACAGGGTGATGGAATGGCCTCCATCTCTCTTCTGCACAGCTTCCCACTCAGACTGCCAACTAGCAAGGAATGGGCAGATAGCTTTTGTGGTAAAAGAAAATGTATTTTTGTAGGGAACTTTGGAAATAAACCCACAGTCTGCATGCTTATTGGCACCTCTTCTTGTTTTTAGGTTGCTAAATTTGAATGCTACGTTTCTATGCTATCACCTGTCCCTTGTTTATATCTCTCATTGTTCATTGTTTCCTTGTCTGGAATTATGCAAGTTTGGGCTTGCTAAGTCCCACTGCTGCTTGGATACTGGTTATAAAATAGTCAATGATGGGAGGTTCTAAATGGCATGGTTGAAATGCTGCCAATTGTAAATAAAGTTAAAATAAGCCACTTGATTTGTGTTTGTCAGGGATTCATTAGGACTGACCCTACAGAAGATAATTTGCTTCTGCAGCTATTCTAGATTGGGTTGCAGTAAAGTAAAGTATACTTTATTGATCTCTTTGATTTCTTCTATTGCTAAGTTATATGAAGTAGTTTTAATTGAGGAGTTTGTGGGTTGTGGTAGAGGGAAGGCTAAGTGGTTCATGATTCTATGAAAGGTCTACTTCAGAGGTGAGCAACTATGGCCCCTTTATGACTTGTGGACTTCAGTTCCCAAAATTCCTGAGCTAGGCTTGCTCAGGAATTCTGGGAGTTGAAGTCCATAATTCATAAAAGGGCCATAGTTGCCCACCCCTGGTGTACTTAAAAAGTTTTTTTTTTTAAAAGAAGGGAAGTAGATTATAGTTCATCTTCATGGAAACTTACTGGATCAACCACTTTCTCAGTCCAACCACAGTATTGCTAGGTGATGAAAAAAGGAGGAAGTACTATGCAATTTACCTTGAACTCCTGACAGACCCATGGGATATAAATCTAAGAAAACAATAAATGTATAAGTTCTGGGTTAAAAAGAAAGAAAAATATTTGCTGTTCCTTAAGATCTCCCCTTCTTTTCTTGGGATTTACTAATGATTTCATCTTATGAAATCTAAGGCCAGGAAATTCCTCCCAAATTCTCTAATCTCTAGATTTGCTAGACTTTTGAAGTGTTTATAGTCCCCTCTTGATTTTGGGCAGTGTCAATATATCAGAATTTTCTCCGTAGAGCTGCTGCGAGCATCCAGAGAGTGGGAGGTGCTCCAGTCTTCATTCTTACAGGCTGAGCTATAATTGAGGAACGCTCCACCTCCTCCACGTGACTCCATCCTCGCGTTCCCCTGTTTTAGCTCAGCCTCGCAGAGACAGGCAGCTTTAACAGTTTGCTCCTTGGCTGAATTAGGATTCCTATTGTTATATCATCAGGTTTGAGCTTTCCTTATTTCCTTCCTTATTTCCTTCGGTCCCTGCGCATTTGGCTTGTCTTGAATAGAAAGGGGATGTTTATTTCGCCCCTCGGGGGAGATTGGGGGGTTTAGTGCCTTTTCACTCCCCCCACCCCTCCCACTCTGGTGCCTGCCGCTTTTTAAGCTGTTCTGCTTCTAGCAGTGGCTTATGCTGGCGCGTTGGTTAGCGCTTTCGTTGTGCCTTCCCCCCACGAACGCAAGAAAGAGGGCGAGATCTCCTCTCTCCGGCCCCTCATTCTGCCTTCATTTTTCGGCAATTTTTTGGTGTGGTCGAGGGGCTTTCCTTCCCTCTGAGTCTCGCGCTGGTTCCGGCGGCCATTTTGGGTGCGTCTCGTGGCTGGCCGCCATTTTGTTTTTCACTTTCGATTTTGCTGCGACGATTCTGGGAGGCTTAGAACAGGACTGGCAGGCCTGTTTGAAGTTTTTTTTATTATTAAAGGGGCCCTGTGGCTCTATGCCCTGTTGCCCCATTTAAGACTCGTTGGTTGGTTACCGCAGCTACTCAGAGGCGAAGGAGAGGCACCTACTTCCTATTTGTGTTGGGAGGCTGTCTCAGGAGGCCAATATATATATATATTTCCTAATTTTTTTCTCCTTTTCATTGTTGTTTTCTTTCTGGCCTCAACGTTAATTCGATCTATTGGTTTTTGCAGATTCCTTTTTTTCTCTTGATTACTCTGTAGTTTACTTAGGCCCATTTTTGGCCCTTTTTCTTTAAAAAAAATAAAATTAAATAAAATTAAAGTAAAAATTAAAAATAAAATAAAATAGATCAATACGAAGATTTCCAATTAGTCATACATCCAAAAAATTTTTTACCAAAAGGGGGACGCAGCCCAACGTTAAGGTATCTGGCCCACAGTTAGGCCAAACTCCTAGGCGTGCCAACCGCCTTTCATATACAATGTTGCCTTGTTCAGGCTTTATTATGGCAGAAGACAATCCCAGAGGTCCTTCATTGAAGGCTAAGTCAAAGATGCACCATCTGCGCAAGCGGACCGAGGAATCTTCCAAAGCCTCTCAAAGAGATGCTCTAAGGCAGGGGTGGGCAAACTTTTTGGCTTGGGGGCTGCATTGACTTTTAAAATTTGAGAGACGGGCTGGGTCAGCACAAGATTTTTTGGGAATCGCCCCCCCATCCTTTCTCCCCCTCTTCTCCTCCTTCCCCTCCCCTCGGAGGCCCCCTGAGTCAGGAGATGCTATCGCCAGCATCAGCTCCAGTCCCGCGTTGCCTTGGGAAGGAAAAGGCAAAAAGGAAGAGCTGCAGCGGTGCTTTGCAACGGCAGCAGCGGAGGCTCAGGCTCAGGCTCAGCGGCTCCTGGTTTTGCCTTTTCCTTCTCAAGGCAATGCAGGACTGGAGCCATGTGGAGCTGCGCCGGTGGTAGCCCCAGCCGGACACCTGAGCGGAGCCCGGGCGGAACTGCTTGTTGCTGCTTCCGGAGCACTGCTGAGTCACCTCCTCTAAGCAGCCCACCCGCTCGCCGGGCTTCCCCTCCGCCACGCAGCTCGGGGCCAGGTGCGAGCGCCCACGAGTTAAAAGGAAGCCGAAAGTTGCTGGGAAGTTGCTCGGGTTTCCGGGGCTTCTAGGCTTAAACTTTGCACAGGAAAAGTTTGCAGGCGGGAGTGTCTTCCTGTCGAGGAGCAGGAAGGGTTCCGCCTGGTGGGCGGGCGGACGGGCTGCTTGGCGGAGGCGACCCAGTGGTGCTCCAGGTTTCCCCTCCACCGCGCGGCTCGGGGCAGGCGCGAGCGCTCGCGAGGAAAAAGGAAGCCACAAGTTGCTGGGAAGTTGCTTGGGTGCTGGGAGCAGGCTTTTAAAGTGCCGCCCGAGCAGGACCGCCGAGCCGGGAAACAGGGCACCAAGGCAGGGCAAGGCTCCACCAGCAGTGGCCTAGCTTTAGGTGGCTCCAAGCAGCCCGCCCGCCCGCCGGGCAGAACCCTTCCCGCTCCTCGGCCGGAAGACGCTCCCGCCTGCAAACTTTGCCTTTGTAAAGTTTAAGCCTGGAAGCCCTGGAAAAAAAAGGGGGATCAGCGAGGACTTACCTTCGGAGAGGTCGCACTCGAAGGTGATTTCGAACTCCCAGCCAAGGCCTTTGCAAAGTTCTTCTTTTCTTTCCTACCCCGAGAGTGCTCAGCACTGTTTTGCAGCTTTGGGGGCCACACGGCGCAAGGCAATACGCCATGCCCAGCGATTTTTTTTTCAGGGGCGGGCCGGATTGGACAGACCAACGGGCCAGATGTGGCCCACGGGTCATAGTTTGCCCACCCCTGCCCTAAGGCGACACAAGGCTTTGGAGAAGGAGTTTGACAAACGCTCTAGGGACTCTCAGTTGGTACCACCAGCCCCCCCCCACACCCGCTCTACTTCTACTCATCCTCTTTTTTTGCCAGAACAACCTTCTATTCTAGGCGCAGTGCACCCGCCCGGAGCCTCCCAGCCACCCGGCCGGAAGCGACATTCACACCAACCGCTGCGGATTTACGCCCAGAGGGCCCATCTTCAGACATCATCCCAGACAGTGTCAGAGAATGGATGCAGCTGGCCATCCGTCAGGGGATTGCTGAAGGTATCCAACACCTTTCCAGACCAAGTTTGCAAACAAGGACATCTGAAGTTGATTCCGTCTCCAGAAGATCCCTCCCCCGGCTGGAACCTCACCATGGGCAAGTACTGTCCCCAAGGGAGCCTCCCTACCCAGAAGGGGAGGAAGAGGAGGAGGAAGAAGAGGTGGGCTTTGAAACCTTCAGGGATGAGGAAGGCCTGGAGAGAGAGTCTCTTCATTATTCTGAAGCGCCCTTCGAGGTAGACCCAATGGAAGGAGAGATGTCCGAGGACAAGGGCATATCTCCTGACCAACCCATCTTTGTAGGTCTGTTTAAGCCTCATATGTTCAAGTCTTTGCTATTTAAAGCAAAGAATATATCGGGCCTGACCTCTCAGCCACACTCTGATCCCCCTCCAGTAGCCTCCGGGGACCCGGAGGATTCTATTTTCAGGCAGCCAGTCGTTGAGACCGAGGTCATTCCCACACCACCGATTATAAAGCTAAGCTGGCCTCTGCCCCTATATCGGGAGGAAAATTGTTTGGTCCGGCCCTGGAACCATTGTTGATGAGAGAGTCGGAACAAAAGGAAATTCCTCCCATCTCTTTTTCGTAGGCAAGAGTCCAGGTCCTCTCAGCCTTTTTGTAGGGGATCCTTTCAGACCGCCTTTCAGACATTCTTTACCCCCAGATTCCAGAGGTCCCTGCCATTTCGGCCTGGCTATCAGGACAGGGGCGACTCGGGGGACAGGAACAGAAGGGGGGTCGGCTACAGGAGGCCCTTCCGGGGAGCAGGGAACAAGGCCTCTCAACGCCCCAGATAGGCCTTCAGTCGTTTACCCTGTCGGTGGTCGGCTAAAATACTTTGCTGACCAATAGGCATCATCCACGTCTGATTCATGGGTCAGGGACACTGTCAACTTTGGCCTTTCCCTTCAAGTTTTGTTCTCCCCTCCAGATCATTTCATGGTTTCTCCTCTATCCAGAGACCGCTCCAAACAGGCTCTCGTAGAAGCCGCTATTAAACACCTTTCTGACATCAGGGCTATACAGCCTGTGCCATCCTCTCAGCGAGGACAAGAGTTCTACTCCCATTTCTTTCTAGTCCCTAAACACTCTGGAGGTTGGAGACCCATCCTAGATTTAAATCGACTCAACCGCTTCCTTGTTCACCAGAAATTCAAAATGCATACACTTCTGTCCATCTTGCAGGGTACCAGGAAAGGAGACTGGCTCACTTCCATTGACCTTTCAGAGGCATACCTCCACATTCCCATTCATCCTTCATTTTTTAAATACCTGGGGTTCTGCTACAGCGGTCAGCATTTTCAGTATGTGGCCCTTCCATTTGGGCTAGCCTCGGCTCCGAGGACCTTTACTAAGGTGATGGCTGCTCTGGCAGCCCACCTCAGGCATTTTCCCATCCGCATCCACTGCTATCTGGATGATATTCCCATCCTCTCTCCCACCCAGCGCCAATCCGAGGAGAACACAAAGTCTACCTTCTTGGTCCTCCAGGCCCATGGTTTGCTCGTGAACTGGGAAAAGAGTCAGCTTACCCCCTCCACCCGAATAGCTCATTTAGGGGCAGTAATTGACTCGGTTGAGGAGAAGGTTTTTCTTTCTTCCGAGAGGTTTGACAGCATTCAGAAATCCATCAAGGTCATTAGGCGGACTAGGAAAGCCTCATTACTGGATTTATCCAAGTTACTTGGCAAATTGATATCATGCATATCCATTGTTCCCTGGGCCCATCTACATTCCAGATCGCTGCAGTGGTTCCTGCTACCTTATCAATGCTCCGGAAGGAGCAATTCAAGAACTGTGGTGAGGGTTCCTCCAAAGGTCCTCGCCTCCCTTCTCTGGTGGACCAGACCCGCTACCAACAAGAGACATCTTTTCAAGGAGCCCCAAAGGGTTACCCTCATGACAGATGCCAGCCTATCTGGATGGGGGCCCCATATTCAGTCACTTTCAGCGCAAGGAACTTGGTCAGCAACCAAGTGTCGCTGCAACATCAACTGGCTGGAGCTTCATGCAGTATTCCTGGCCTTATGCTCCTTCCTCCCTCAGGTGCAAGGGTGCCATGTTCTGGTCCTGACGGACAACACTACGACCAAGACTCACATCAACCGTCAAGGGGGCATTCACTCCATCTGCCTCATGAAGGAGGCCGAGCAGCTATGTCGTTGGGCAGAGGCCAACCTCTTATCTATCAGGGCAAAACACATCTCGGGGGTCTCAAATGTCCAGGCACACTAGTTGAGCAGGGCCACCTTGGACCAGTTGGAATGGCGCCTGCACCCATCCCTGTTCAAGGAGGCCTCAGCGATATTCAGCCTGCTGCTGGTGGACCTTTTTGCACCGCCGCACAATGCCCAAACACCGAGATTCTTCTCTCGATATCCAACCAACAGGGCAGAGAATCATGACGCCCTACATTGCCACTGGCACCCAGGGCTCCTTTACACTTCCCCCCCCCTTCCATTGATCCCCAAGGTGATCCAAAAATTGCTCCTTGAGAGGGCAGAAGTTCTCCTGGTGGCTCCATATTGGCCCAGGAGACTGTGGTTTGTGGATCTGCACAACCTGTCAGTGGCCCCTCCTTGGAGGATCCCGCCAAACAAGGTCTCGCTGTCCCAGGGACCTCTACAGCACCCGGATCCACAGTGGCTTCAGTTAGCCATTTGGAGGTTGAGCAGGAGCGTCTAAGAAGCGAGGGTCTGTCTATGCAGGTCATCAATACCATTCTGGCAGCGAGACGTCCTTCGACCACTCGCATATATAATGCAACCTGGAACCTTTTTTGCAAATGGTGCACAAGTTGCTCATCAATCCGCTCTCTCCATCAATTGCACAAATTCTGGCCTTCCTTCAAGATGGGTTGGACAGGGGCCGTTCCCCCAACACCTTGAGAAGACAAGTTGCGGCCTTGGCAACCGTTGTCTCTGGTAGCTCATCTGACTCGCTTTCTCACCACCCTTGCATTCTCTCATTCCTTAGAGGGACCACCAATTTGCACCCACCAGTAGCTCACAGGTACCCGACTTGGGACCTTAATAAGGTTCTCGTGGCATTGACTAGACTTCCCTTTGAGCCGCTCAGGGTGGCATCACTTCAGTTTCTCACGTTTAAAGTGGTGTTTCTGGTTGCAATCATGTCTGCTCGACGGATATTTGAAATAGCAGCTCGGTCCGTTAGAAAGGATTTATGTGTTTTCCACACTGATCGAGTGGTTCTGCGACCAGACTCGTCATTTCTGCCTAAGATAAATTCGGCCTTTCACAGATCACAGGAATTGGTTCTTCCTAATTTTTGTCCCGGATCTTCTCGGGAAAGGGAAAGGCAGTGGCATTCTCTCGATGTCCGACGGGCACTGTGTATTTACATCCATCGCACTCCTATCAGGAAGTCAGAATCATTGTTCCTGTCATTTCAACCAAAAACGATGGGTTGCAAAGTATCCCCGTCTACTATTGGCCGTTGGATCAGAGCTACCATATCCAAGGTCTATTTATCTCAGGCTCTTCCTGTTCCTAAAGGGTTGACCGCTCACTCTACAAGGAGCGCAGCTACCTCGGCTGCCTGGGCTACTCAGGCATCGATTCATGACATCTGTCGAGCAGCTACTTGGGCGTCTCCATCTCCCTTTATACGCCATTATAAGATTGATGTGTATGCTTCAGCAGAAGCGTCCTTTGGCAGGCGAGTCCTTCAACAAGTGGTGAGAGAACCAGAGGAGATTCCAGACCAGACGGAGTCCCTCCCTTAGGACAGGCTATGCTTTGGTATGTCCCACTCTCTGGGTGCTCGCAGCAGCTCTATGGAGAATGGGCGTTGGTACCTACCTGACACACCCTTTCTCGTTGAGCTGCGTAGAGCATCCAGCCCCACCCTAGTTGGTCCGTCTGGTGGGGGGAATCCTGTTTCGTCCAATGAATTATTCAGTTTATAGTTGACAAATGTATAATAGTTAGGATGAGAGGATTGTTGCTGTTGCCTTCTCATCTTCGTAAAACTGGGGAACGCGAGGATGGAATCACGGGGAGGAGGTGGAGCGTTCCTCAATTATAGCTCAGCCTGTAAGAGTGAAGACTGGAGCACCTCCCACTCTCTGGATGCTCTACGCAGCTCGACGAGAAAGGGTGTGTCAGGTAGGCACCAACGCCCATTTTCATCTATAAATTCATCTTTCAGACTCCCTAAAAATCACCAATCATATAGTTGTTGGAGAAATATGTAAAGTGCAATATTCCAAAGACCTACCTCAATGGAGCATTACTACCATCTACTTTCAATCTTCACATCCTTTTCAGTCTACAAGTTCTGGGAATCAGGCCATGGGAGTGTCAGAGAAAGAATGTTGTATTGTGCCCTGTGTGAGCTTCATTGTGGCTGCTTCATTAAGGAATTGGTGTTCTGTCTTTCTTAGCTTCTCTGAATAGTTATTATATAGATCTGGAAACATTAGGGAAATGATTATGAAGTGTGTTAGTGCCTACCAGCTTAGACTTTAAAACGTTGTACTGCTTCGTCTTTATCACTTGAGGTGCTTTTAGTTGAAGCAAATGTACAAAAGAAAAGCCATTGTGTCTTTTCAAAGCACAAAAGAATAATAACCAAAGCCTTTTCTGACAATATCTTTCCATTGAAAAAAGGGGCATCTGTCAGGCAATAGTTCCTGTTTCTTCCAGCTTGTCAGAATCCATGTACTCTTTCCAACCTACACATGAGCAAATATGTGAAAAGGGAAGGGGCCCACCCACAATTGCAGTGAGATGCAGATTGTTTACTTGTAGAAGAGGGCATGTGCCTACCTACATAGCCCTTGGCAAATAAATAAGTATTCAAAGCAATAAAATATCAAACATTTAAGAAATAATTTTGTAGACCAGTAATTGTTGCTAGAAAAAAATGCCACATTAGCTTGTTGGATAGTTCATCTATTAATTTTTTGGCCATTCTTTTTGGGTGAAAAACCCCAGAAAGTTGTTTCACTATCCTTCTTTACTTGGATTGTTGCTTGAAAGAGTTGATATAGTTTCGCAATGACCAGTTTTCCAGTTTTTTTGGTATTTGCACTATGTCTTATATTGTGAACTACAAACTTTAACAAAATTGAATTGTTAATTTGTTGATTAAGTTTAAATTAAGTACTAATTACAGATTTTAAATTTTGTTTTTTATTACAGTGCTTTCAACATAGTTTTTGAAAGAATGCAAACTTCATGGGGTTAAAAAGACATACCAGACAAGTAGATTAACTAAGCAACAACAGGATATTTTCAAGAGGAAACGCAAACATGAGACCAAAAGATCAGACAGAAGACAAATTTACTGTTTTCCTGAAGTGAAGGCTTAATCTGATAGTGAAAAGTTGTAGCATGTACTGAAATAGGAAAACTGGGCCATGAGAGTGGAAAGGAAAAGATGTGCCAACTTGAAAAGGAGAGAACTAATATCAAATTTCCTCTATAGTACTCAGTTACATTTAATTAACTCACATCTGAGGGATGGTGCTACAAAGATTTGTAAATTTATTAAATTTAAATTATTAAATTTCTGGTTTATAATTTCAGCTGGAGAGTTATCGTGTAATCCATAAGTAATTGACTCTTTCCTTAACATGAATTATAAGGCCTTCTCCAAACAGACTTCTCTGTTATGTTTTGTTCCTAGAATTCGTAGTGAAGTTGGCTAAGAATTTTGGGTTTTGTGGTCCACATATACAATATCTGAAGGGTATATAAGGCTAACATAATCTACAGTCTTAGAGCATCGTTTGTTCCTTATGGCTACTGGTTTTCCTGGCTGAAGGATTCTATAAGTTGTTTTGTTTTTTAAAATACTATTTATTGAAATATTATTGATGATATTGCTTAAAAGATATGTAATCCTGAAAGTAATATATAAATAACTGTAATAAGTACATAAGTAAAATTAACAGACTCTGGCATATCGTGATAATGCAAAAGACAACTTGTTGCAGGGTTCCCCAACCCCTGAGCTAGGCCCAGTGCCGGTCCATGGCCTATTTAGAAATAGGGCCATGCACACAACTCATGCACTAGCCTGCCACTCATGAGGCTTAGTTCCCCCTTCTCCTCTCCCTGCCGGCCCGCCAAGCCGCAGAGGTTGGGGGCTGCTGACCCTATTGCTTTCAGCAGGCTGGAAACCTGAGAGTTCCTTTCCTACACATCTAGGGGCATCAATTTGGAAAAAACTGCAATAAACCTAAATGTCAACTTTCCAGTTAGCAAATCCAGAAAAAAAAGAAACTCCTGGTACATTATTTTCCAAGAGTATAAAACTTTACTGAATAAACCACACTGGCACAGAAGAAGCGAAAGCAGCTCTGGGCTTCCCATGCAAAAGCACACATAATTCATTCCCCTTTACCCCATGGGCCACCCACAGTCCATTACATCCACCAATCTGTTCTGTTCATTTTGTTATGGGAACCAGTTGACCACGCTATGACATCTGCTCAGGGTGTCCTTGAGGGGGGAGCAATGTCTCACGGGAACCAAGGATGCTTGGATGCCATTGCCCCCCCCCTTGCATTCCATTCCATCCCTCTCCCTTTTCTTTGTCAAGCTGGGAGCTAAGTGGGATATAAGTGAAAGTAGGAGTCAATCCTGACTTCAACAAATTAAAGATGGCAATTATTGCAAAATATGCTGATTAACATTCAAAAGTCAGTCTGTAGATAAGAAATATGTACAGGCTGTTGTCTTTCTACATCGTCTTTTTGGCTGTTGCTTGTTTCTTCAGAACGATTGTACAGGGATGTATTTTTGGAGATGTGTGTACTCAAGCATTAAGTAACGTTTCTCCCTGAGCATAATACGTGTTTTTCCCCAAACCGGTTTTTCTGGTTTGTAGTCCCCTGATTTGTTTTTCTCCCCCTGAAGCCAGTCACTGCTTGTTTGTTTTATTCAACTGTAGGCAAAGAAACTAATACTGAACACTAAATATAATTCTTAGGATATATCTTTCCCCAATGGTAGATATGCAAAAGAAAAAAGGTAAAGAAGCAGGAAAACAAAGGAAGATAAGAATAGAAGGCCTGCAAAGAAAGATCTTGGAAAGTGGTAGATAAACAATAGTTTATCATCATTCATTCTTTATTCTTTTTATGTTGCATCTATTCCCCCCCATCCCCATCTATCAAATTTATATGGTGGCCCGTGTCACTGGAAGCGACTCTCTGGCTACTAATGCTGACTATTCTAGAGATGACCTGATATTTGTAGCCCAGCATTCTTCAAATGGCTTTGGAATAATTTTATTACACAGTATTGTTTTTTATTATTAGTGTTTCGTTGCACCCACTTGCGAGTATAATGACAAATAAACTCTTATGTCTTATGTCTTATTAGTGTTTGCTAAATTTTAGTGAAATATTAGATCTTTCCCTCTGTCCTTTTGTCAAGAAAGTTGATTTAATAATTATGCCTGTTGTGAATATTCACATACTAGCCTGTGGGTTGCTAGGACCCCAATTTAATAACACTTCTTCTGTAATGGTTTGTTTAGGCCATTTCACTAGTAGTGGTTTATTGTGCCTTCATTGCACCAGGGGTGGGATTCTACCAGTTCGCACCTATTTGCTAGAACCGGTTGTTCGGAGAACCAGTTATTAGAAGAAATTACTGGCCTAATCCTGTAAGGAAGGTAGGAAGGACACATTCTGGTGTTGCTTACAGAAACTGCCTCTCCGTTAAACCTTATTACATTCTTGGCAGGACTGGACTTCCTGTCTCTGGAGGTTTTTTCCCTCCTTTGCTGGTACTTTGTGTTCTGTCCTCATTAACATACTTGAAATCCCTGCGCTTTGATTGGCCAAAGCGCGGGGCTTTCCGATTGGTCTGGCGAGCCGCGCCGATTGGCTCGTTAAGAATCTCCCGCGATTGGTTCGTTCAGAGCGTGGGAGATTCGAAGTGCTGCCATTGGCCGCGGCCGCGGCGGCGAAAGGAATAAAAGCCGCGGGCTTTTTTCCTTTCGCCGGTTCGGTTCCAGTTTCGCAAATAAAGAGCTTTGCACGAAATCACCGACTCCTGGCGTCATTTCGCGGACACGACACTGGCGACGAGGATGGGATCAAGACCCTGAACCGAACCCCGTGTCCGACGGAAGCCAGACAAAGCACCGAGATGGCGAAAATCGCACCACCCGCCCCCTTTAACCCCGCCACCGAAGACTGGGAATCGTTCTCCGACCGATTCCGGATGTACCTCGAGTGCACCGGTATGAAGGACGCCTCGGGCCCGCTAAAATGCGCTGTCTTCCTCACCCACTGCGGGACCGAAGTCTTCCAGATGGCCAAAGCGTTGGCCAAGCCCGCCGATGCAACCGCCATGGACTGGGACGTCCTTGAACCCATCCTTCGGCGACACTACACTCCCGAGGTCCCCATCCTGATCTGGCGCAACGAGTTCTACCGGCGGGACCAGAGATCGGGTGAGAAATTAAGCGACTTCGTCGCCGAGCTGCGGCGCCTAGGGGGGCTCTGCGAATTTGATAACCTAAACAATGCCTTGAGAGACCGAATAGTGCTCGGTCTGTGGGACCCCGCCCTCCAGAGCCGGCTGATGACTAAGGGCGACATCAGCTTAGCAGACGCCCTCACCGCAGCCGCAGCCGCAGAAGCAACCCGAACTTCCGCCGACAGCATGCGCAGACCTGACACGAGGGACCGCAGCGGAAACAACAACCCGGCGAGGTCGACCGAACAAAAAACCGAGACGACTACACACCAGGGCGATTTCCACTCTACATCCAGCACGTCCGAAGACGAGGAAGACATCCATTGACTTCAGACTGGGCGCGACCAACGGAACCGGAGAGGTCGTAAGTCAAGGACCAACTGTGCCGGTTGCGGCGGCGACCACCCCAGGTCGGAATGCCGGTTTTTCGACTCCATCTGCCGGCATTGCGACAAAAAGGGGCACATCGCCCGGGTTTGCCGCCTGAAGAAAAACTGCAGTCCGGCTCGATGGGACCAGAACGACCGGAGGAGGGAGAGCACACCACCCCGGACCAGAGAGCGCCACTCGGACAGCCGATGGGACCAGATCGGGCGATCCTCGCGAGGCGGCGACAACCGGCGGAGAGAGGAGACCCACCAGACGGTCACCATCGGCCACGCCATCACCAACGACGCCCGGAAAATCCATGTCGAGGTACGCATCGAGGGCCAGCCGTGCAAAATGGAGATAGACTCCGGGTCCTACCTCTCCATGATTGCATGGCACGAGATAAAGCGGTTGGTGCCTACCCTCCAAAGGAGGAACATAGACAGCCAGAGACTCATCGTAAAGGACTACCAGGGAAACCGCATCCCGGTAGTCGGCACCAAAGACTTTAACGTAACGTATAAGGGGCGCACCGAACGACTCCCCCTAACGATCGTCGACCGCGACCGCCCAAGCCTACTGGGACTGCAATGGTTCGCCCCGCTCGACATCGCCCTCACGGGAGTCAACCACGTCGCTGACGACGGCTGGGAACAGCGACTAGCCCAGGAGTTCCAAGAGGTCTTCGACGGAAACCTGGGCAAGTACCAAGGGCCCCTTATCTCGTTCGACCTAGACCCTAAGGTCCCCCCCAAACGCCTGAAACCTAGGCGGGTGCCATTTGCACTGAAACCCAAAATAGACGAGCAAATTGATAAGCTCGTCAAACAGGGGGTACTGCAGCCCATAGACCACGCCCGGTGGGAGACCCCCATAGTCACCCCGATCAAGCCAGACGGGTCGGTGAGAATCTGTGGGGACTATAAGGCCACCCTAAATGGCGCGCTGCAACAAAGTGCTTACCCCATCCCAATAGTGCAACACCTACTGCACTCGCTGGGAGGGGGCAAGGTTTTCGCCAAGCTCGATCTCGCCCAGGCATACCAACAGTTGCCGGTCGACGAGCAAACGGCAGAAGCTCAGACCATCGTCACCCACCGGGGAGCATTCAAATGCAACCGACTCCAATTCGGAGTCAGCGTGGCACCGGGCATATTTCAGAGCCTGATGGAGAGGTTATTGCAAGGTATCAAGGGGGTGGTACCCTATTTCGACGACGTCCTAGTGTCGGCGCCCAACCAGGCCGAACTAGAAAGTCGACTAAGAGCGGTCCTAACTAAATTTAAAGAGACGGGACTAAAAGTAAAAAGGGAAAAATGCCAACTGTGCACGGAACGAGTGGAATTCTTGGGCTACCTCCTAGACCGGCACGGCATTCACCCCACAAGCAAAAAAATCAAGGCCATCAAAGAGGCCCCCACCCCTAAATCAAAGACTGAACTACAAGCATTCTTGGGGTTACTGAACTTTTACAATGTTTTCCTACCCCAAAAGGCGACGGCGGCGGAGCCCTTGCATAGGCTCCTGGACAAGGCGGCGACCTGGACTTGGGGGAAACGGGAGCAAGCCGCCTTCCAAAAAACAAAGGACCTCCTCACCTCCGACGCCGTCCTCATACAATTCAGCGAAACCCTGCCTCTGGCCGTCACTTGCGACGCATCACCCTTCGGCGTCGGCGCCGTCCTCAGCCATACCCTTCCCGACAGAAAAGAAGCACCCATCGCGTTCTTTTCAAGGACCCTCACCAAACCAGAGCGGAACTATAGCCAACTGGACAAAGAGGCTCTGGCTATAGTTGCCGCCATAAAGCGATTCCACGAATACCTCTACGGCCGGCCCTTCACCATTATAACGGACCACAAGCCGTTGCTGGGAATCCTTGCAGGGAACCGGGCCATCCCGAACATTCTATCTCCCCGAATAACAAGGTGGTCCGAGTTCCTGGCGGCCTACAACTACGAACTCATACACAGACCGGGTAAGACGATCTCCCATGCAGACGCATTAAGCCGCTCGCCGCTACCGGAACCCGACTCTGACCCAGCACCCACGACGACCACCCTCAGCATCGAGACTCTACCCAACCTGCCCATAACCGCGTCAGACATTGCCCGAGAAACTAATAAAGACAGGCGTCTGGCGCGGGTTTTGCATTGGGTAGAGAAAGGGTGGCCGGAAAGGGACGACGAGTCCGTCAAGACGTTTCGAAACCGCCAAACGGAACTCTCGTTGTTAAAAGGGTGCATCCTATGGGGAGACAGGGTGGTCATTCCGGACAAACTACAGGGGAAGGTTTTGGAAATGCTGCACGAGGGGCACCCTGGCATCGTGAGAACTAAAGCCCTGGCCAGAAGTTACGCTTGGTGGCCAGGGATGGACAAACAGATAGAGGCCTGGGTAGCTAGATGCCAACGATGCCAGGAGACAAGGCCCAGCCCACCCACAGCACCCGTCCTAGAGTGGGAAACCCCAAGGGGACCTTGGTCCAGAATCCATATAGACTTCGCCGGACCCACAAACGGACACACCTTCCTCATAACAGTTGACGCTTACTCCAACTGGCTGGAGGTAAGCAACATGAAGACAACAACCACGGAGGCCGTGACCAAAGAACTCTGCAAACTCTTTGCAACACACGGCCTCCCAGACGTCGTCGTCTCCGACAACGGGCCCCAGTTTACCTCACTGGAATTCGAGAAATTCCTGGCGGAAAGGGGCATCTGCCACGCACTAACAGCACCGGCGCACCCGGCGGCGAACGGTAGGGCGGAACGGATGGTCCAATTCACCAAAAAGACCATCCGGAAAATAGACCACGGGGAGATCCAAGAAAAAATCAACAGACTACTCTTTACCCAACACATAACCCCGAATACCACAACCAACAAAAGCCCAGCCGAACTACTAATGGGTAGAAAGCTAAGGTCCCCACTCGACAGGTTACACCCTACGTATAACCCAGAGCGGCCCCCAGGCTCCAGCACAAAAAACCGAACGTTCACGCCCGGGGACCCCGTATATGCCAAGAACCTGACGGGAGACCCTCTATGGATCCCAGCCGTCATCACCCAAGCAACAGGCCCACACTCGTACCGGCTACAAACAGCAGACGGACAAGCGTGGAAACGCCACATCGACCAACTTAGGTCGAGGACCGCAGGCGAACCCAACCCCCGTAACGCAAGCCAAGGGGGGAGGGAATACCCAGGAGACCGAATACAAGGAAAAATAAACCAGCAGTACTCACCGAAACGCAGCCATCACGACCCCTCGCCAGAAAAGAACAGCCAAGCCAGCTTGACCGACCCGGAAAGACCGAGCGGGAGCGGCGAAACCCGTAGTTCAACCAACCCGGAAGGCCCAGGAGGGAGCTACGGAGAAAGAACCGGCCCGATCGACCAGCCGGTTCCCACAGCAGCAAGAGCAACGAAGATCCCGACCGAACCGGCCGAGATCCAGCCTACAACTGAGTTGCGCAGGTCAAGTAGGACCAGACGGAGCCCCGCCTACCTACATGACTACGCAACGTAAGGACTGAACCAAGAGGGGAGGGGTGTTCTGTCCTCATTAACATACTTGAAATCCCCGCGCTTTGATTGGCCAAAGCGCGGGGCTTTCCGATTGGTCTGGCGAGCCGCGCGGATTGGCTCGTTAAGAATCTCCTGCGATTGGTTCGTTCAGAGCGCGGGAGATTCGAAGTGCTGCCATTGGCCGCCGCCGCCGCGGCGAAAGGAATAAAAGCCGCGGGCTTTTTTCCTTTCGCCGGTTCGGTTCCAGTTTCGCAAATAAAGAGCTTTGCACAAAATCACCGACTCCTGGCGTCATTTCGCGGACACGACACTTTGCTTGTGTGGAGTGACCATTCAAAGTTACAGTGGCACTGAAAAAAGTGACTTATGGCCATTTTTCATACTTAAGACTGTTGCAGCATCCCCACAGTCATGAGAGGCCAGGTGAGGAAATGCGTGTCTCGATGTGAGTGATATTGAATTGGCCACATCCAGCCAATAACATGACCACCAAGCCATGTCCACCAACTAAGCCACACCCACAGAACCGGTTGTTAAGAAATTTGAATCCCACCCCTGCATTGCACCATACAACCATCTCTGAAAAGCCTCTCCTCATAATTACTTTTGTGCAGCCCTAAAAGATGCTGCAATCGTTAGTGGGAAAATATAATCATAAATGCTGCAGGGATGAACATTACAATTACATTACAATCATAATACAGTTAGGTATACCAAGCCAAAGCCAAGTCTGCTTTTTAAAATCTAGTCATTTGGATCTGCAAAACATTGTTTATGAGTTTTTGTCATGGAAGAGTCAGGTCTGTGTGTGTGTGTGTGTGTGTGTGTGTGTGTGTGTGTGTGTGTGTGTATATATATATATATATATATATATATATATATATATATATATATATATATATAGTGGTGGGCAAATGAATTTTTTGTAAAATAGGTTATATCACATCATTTTGAACATGCATAATATTGACACAAACAGCCTATCAGTAGTATTAAGGGCAGAAGTATTCCCTGTGTTTGCCAAGAGATTTTTTTAAATGCTTCCTCTTTGTATTCTAATAAAATATTTTCTTTCCACTCTTATCGTTCATAGGGATAAAGGCCTTCCATATTTATGCAACATTAAAATTAGGGTGTGCTTGTTTTTATTGGCTGACTAAAAATAACAATGTATGATAACAAGAATATTCTGGAAAAATGTCATTCGTTCAAAAAATAAAATGAGGGGAAAAAAAACACAGAATCGCTATGGTGCTCTATTTCAACTGAGTGCTAGGTCTAAATCGTGGCTGCAGTTTCTGCTTTAGCACAAGTAGTCCTTGACTTACAACAGTTAGCTTAGTGTCTGTTTGAAATTACAACCGCGTCGAAAAAAGTGACTTGTTATTTTTCACACTTATGATCATTGCAGCATCCCTATGGTCGTGTGATTTATATTTGAATCCTTGACAACTGATTCACATTTATGATGGTTGCAGTGCCCTGGGATCATGTGATCCCCTTTTACAACCTTCTGACAAGCCAAGTCAATGGGGAAACCAGATTCACTTAACATCCATGTTATTAATTTAACAACTGCAGGGATTCACTTAACAAATGTGGCAAGAAAAGTCATAAAATGGGGCAAAACTCAATAAATGTTTCACTTAGCAACAGAAATTTTAGACTCCGTTGTCATAAGTCGAGGACTACCGTAGAAGGTACGAGGGGACCAATTCTCATTGCATTCCTTCAGAAGCTTTGATAATTAACTTCTGATAGTTAGAACTTTTCCATTTTCTTTCTGAGATGCTTTCCATTATAGAGGAATATCCAGTGGTAGGATTCAAAATTTTTTATTACTGGTTCTGTGGGCGTGGCTTGGTGGGTGTGGCTTGGTCCCCACTCCTGGGGGAAGGTTACTGAAAAATCCCATTCCCTCCCCCACCCCACTAACCTGCTTTCTGGCTCCATTCTCCTGTGCAGGGCAACAAAAGAAGACCCAGCCAATCAGCTGGGGCTTGGGAGGAGGAGAATGGATGGGGGCAGGGCCAGTCAGAGATGGTGTTTGCCGGTTTTTGGACCTACTCAAAATTTCCATTCCAGAACTGGTCAGAACCTGCTGAATACCATCTCTGGAAATATCTGAAAATGTCCTTTTCCTTTGTAGATCGGTTCGGGTCTGGATGAAGAGAGATAATGGTCAATACTGGCCAAGCATCTATCATACAATGTCATGTAAGTATTTTGTGATATATTATTTTCCCCTTCATTTTTTCTCTCTGCCTTGTTTTGCACTTGAATGTTAGGAATCTACAGTTAAACAGTGCTTAACATTTGGATTTTTAGTAACACCGATTTTCAGTTTGTTCCTTTCTGATATTCTAAAAACATTGAAAAGAAAATATTAATAGGAGAATAAATTAATAAGTGGTGGGTTCTGCTAAATTGTACGGCAGGCTTGCTGGCCTTAACTGTACCTCAAACATGTGAAAGGTATTCTCTCAAACATAATGGTGCAGATGCAAATGCTAACAGGCTTCTGCAAAAGATGGAACCAGTTTAAACCTGTAACAAAAGAAGCATTTCTTAGAGCTTTCTGGAAAAGGAGCATGGTTGACCTTATAGGTAAATAATGCATGAAGCCAAAAAGCTGAATGAAAAGAGTTTGTAAATTCAATCATGAGGCTTTATAGGCAATATTGATTTACATAAATGAAGAATATAGCATGTGGGAAAGGTTGTATAAATAGCTCTGAGTATATTTAGATTTAGCTAAAAATTGTATTGCTATTCTTTTTCTTGTTTAAATTTAGAAATAAGAACAGTCAAAATAGAATCTGATACCTTGAAAATATTAGAAATTGAAAAAGTTATAACGTGTGGAATATTTCTGATCTGGAGATGGTTTAATTAATCTGACATAGAAATAATCAAACAGTGCATAGCTAAAAATACAGTTTGTCAAAGTATATGTATTGCTTCATATCTTTGATAATGTTAATTTCTGGTGACAAAAATAATCAGTCAAAATGATCTAAAACATCCATGCTGTGACTTGTATCTAAGAAATTACCCATACATGTTTTTATATGTTTGTTGAATTTATGTCTTGTCTATATTCCTTTCTGAGCTTGTATTGTATCTCAGCAGCTGTAAGAAAAAGATTGCAAAGCATTAGAACAGTTTGTAAGAATTCCTGGCCATAGAAAACTTCGTTACAATTCACGTGTTGGCAGATACGAACCATATTCATTTGCTTGACTCAGACCTAATCTTTTATTATGAAATGATAACTGTGCTAGCTTCAGGCAACCCTATCGTAGAGCCCAGTAATCACAACTAACTCTAGGAAGCATTTCAAGCTCTGGTGGTCTGGTTTTCTGGAACCGTGTTTCCTCTCCTGGCTTGTTCTGTGCCTCTTGTTCCTCTGTTATGCTTTGAGGTTTACAATAAGTCTATTTTCTTTCCCCTTGGGCTGTTTTGATTTGGATTGAAGAATCTGAAAAGGTTTGTTTTCTGTTGCACTTATGGTTGACAACTTTCCAGGCCTAAGAGTTAAAGTACACCAGCTTCACAATCAGTCCCTGCCTGTTCTTGTGGTTATGAAATAGGTGGTGCTTGGAAGCCACCACATTCCTTCCCTCTTACTCACACCTCTGATATAGAAGCTCTATCTGAATTTTGTCCAGTATCCTTTTTGTCCAACTAAAGGTAGTGTGTGTATTTCATTCCACATCTTTTCTTGGCAAGATTTTTCAGTTGCCTTCTTCCTAGGGCTGAGAAAAAAGTGACTGGCCCATTCTCCCATGAGTTGTTCAGAGCATCCAGTAGTGGGAGGTGCTTCAGTCTCTGCATGTCTTGGCTGGGCTTAATTTGTGGAACGCTCCTCCACGGGATTCCTCCCCAGCGTTCCCCAGTTTTGGTTCAGCCTCGTAAGAGATAGGCAGTGCTTATGATTCTTCCTTTGCCGAAACAGAAAAAAATTCTTTCCTTACTAGCAGGTTTGAAAGTTAATCAGCTTGTCTTTAAAATCCTTTAGCCTTCTAATCGCATTGTGATCTCTCGACGTTGGCTCCTTATAGGGCAGTCGGAGATCGCTCGCATTATAGGGAAGTGCCAATTCGTGCCCCAAAGCGGCGGGAGGCTTCGGCGCTGCTCCGCACCCCCTCCCCACAACTGCTCTTTCTACTCCTGCCATTCCGACAGATAGCCGCAGAGTTTCTTTTACCCGAACAGCGGCGTGAGCTCTTTGCTCACTACAGATTCATATCGCTTTCCTTCCCCCTCTGAACGCCACTTGGGGTGGAGGATTCAAACGCTTAGTGCCTTCCACCCTTCCCCACTGTTTAGCCTTATAGGAAGAGCCATCTAAGGCTATTCCTTCAAATGGCGGGAGTTTGCTGCTGGGGAGCATGCCAAAAGATTAACGGCCAGAGGCCATCTTTTCTTACGTGCTGACTGTATTCCATTTCGTGCTGTGTGAGGTAACTCTGTCCTGAGCAGAGGTTCCCTTCAGGAACACTGGGGACCATTATAACCTCGTCTTGGTTTTTTCCACATTCGAGGCTATTCCTACAATTAATTTGTTGGCTTAACCCTCATAGTCCAATCAACCCAGTGGCACAACAGTGAGCACCTAGGCCTGTGTCCGCCTGTGCAGGGAAGCTGTTGAAGGCCTCTACCCTGATCAATCTGAGCCTTTAGGCATTCTCAATTTGGCTGTTTGGTTTCTCAGCACTTAGCATCATGCCATTTAATCAATATTCATATACATATTGCCATATATATATAAGTGGTAATAATAATAATAATAATAATAATAATAATAATAATAATAATAATAATAATAATAATAATAATAATCTATTCGGTATAATATTTTAATATCAATAAAATATTATTACTGAGATACGACTCATTATAGATAGGTATTATTTTTTTAAAAAAGGAAAGGAGGCAATAAGAACATCATCAGGGCAACTGGTCTGTCCTCAGATCAGGTCCCTGGGCGTGCTAACAGCCTTCACAGTGTTGCATTGTATAACAAGCATATTGCAATTCCAATTTTAATCGGAATGGCAGACAGTAGCAGCTCTCAGACCTCATCCTTGAAGGTCAAAGCCAAATCTCAGCACAAACTTAAGCAGGCTAAAGGGAATTCTAAAACTTCAGAAAGGGATGCCATTAGGCACCATAAAGCTTTACAAAGACAGATAGATAAGTGCACACGGGAGACGCATAAGGCTCACAGGACTTTCCCTCCTCCAGTCCAGGTCTGTTTACCTCTTCCCATCCTCCTCCTCCCCTAGATCTCTCCCTCTCATCCAGGCGCAGCTTAGCTCCCCAAAGCCAACAGGCCCAAGTACCTGGGACACCGCCCATGCGAAGGGCTCCTGAAGCTACATTCACTCTGATGGCTGCCAGTCTTCGTCAGGACGACATTCTTGCAGAGGAAGTTCCAGAGAGGATGAAGGCCTGGATGGAGCTGGCAATCTGCCAGGGAATCACAGCAGGTCTTCAACATGCAGTTCTGACCAGGGAACATCCTGTGATCGCTGATTATGATTCCCAATCGCTGAGGTTGTTGACCAGGTCGGAGCAACACTATACCCAGGTACATTTACAAGGGGAAGTCCCCCTCCAAGGGCCGACTGAGGAGGAGGAGGAGGAAGAAGTGGATCAAATTGATCAAATGGAAGAGATTGAATCAGGATCAATACATGCCCCTGTCAGAAGCAGACCCCTTAGAAAGGGGGCCTTGTTCCTGACCAACTGATTTTTACAGGCTTATTCCACCCACAACTTTTCAGATCTCTCTTGTTTAAGGCAAAAAACATTGCACGCCTAAACAAGTCGACCCCTTCTACCACTCCAGCTCCTTCAGAAGAGGAACCAGAAGATCTAATTTTCAACCAACCAGTAGTTGAGGCAGAGGTGATCCCACTTCCTCCCATGTTTTCGGACCTGGTCCAGAAACAGTGGGCCTCTGCAGCGGTGTACCCAGCCCCACTGGATATGACAGGAAATATTTCAATTTGGCCCCTGATTTCTCAAAATTGTTGGATACTCCCAAGGTAGATGAACCTATAGTGGGATTAGCATCCTCCTCCATTCCCAGTGAAGCTCTGGAGGCATTAAAGCCGGAGGAAAAACGAGCCGAGCTAGCCCTACACAAAGCCCATCAGTCTGACGCGTGGGCCATCAGAGCAGCCACGGCTGTCTCCTTCTTCACCCATTCTTCTCTCAGATGGCTCCGCCTCTTACGGGAACATGTCCCCAGTTCCAGCCTTAGAGTACACCAAGATATTGCTAAACTTATAGCAGCCACTGAATTCTCAGCTGACGCAACTTACATTCAGTCAAGTTTTCATCCAGGGCCATTACTTCACATGTCACAGCGCAACGCTTACTATGGTTCAAACATTGGCAAGCGGACTTTAAGCACAAATGCAATCTGGCTTCATCTCCTATTGTGGGAGACAGACTGTTTGACCCTTCCCTTGATCCACCACTAATTGAAACCCGAAACAAAAAGAAAATTCTTCCTTCCCTTTTTTGGAAGTCAGATTCTAGAAACCCTCAGTCCTTTTGGAGGGGATCCTTTCGGCCCTTTTACCAGGGACTCTTTTCACCCAGATACCAGAGACCCCCATCATTCAGACCAGGGCAGCAGCCAGACAAGTCCGACTTCAGGGATAGGAACAGACGGGGTAGTCAATCCAAGAGATCCTTTCGAGGAGCATGAAATAGGTCTTTCTGGCGTCCAAGATAATTCCCCGGACCTGACTCCCATTGGCGGGCACCTTAAATTATTCGCGGAGCAATGGGACTCCTCAAAGTCTGATTCCTGGGTCAGAGACATGATCAGATTTGGTCTTCCACTGGAGTTTCAATCCACTCCCCCAGACTTTTTCATGTCATGCCCTGTTTCCAGAGATCCAGTTAAACGTAATCTTATGGAAACAACTATCCATCATCTACTGGACATACGAGCCATCCAACCAGTAGCTACCAATCAACGCGGGCGAGGTTTCTATTCACATCTTTTTGTTGTTCTCAAAAGTTCGGGGGGGTGGAGAGCAATATTGGATCTGAAACATCTCAACCGTTTCTTAGTATATCGCAAGTTTAAAATGCACACGCTGCAATCTATCTTACTTTGCATCAGAAAGGGTGACGTCCTTACGTCCATAGATCTGACAGAGGTGTACCTACATATTGTTATTCGGCCTTCCCACTATAAATTTCTGAGATTCTGTTATAATAACCACCATTTTGAATATGTGGCCCTTCCTTTCGGACTAGCTTCTGCCCCCAGGACCTTTACGAAGGTTCTTGCAGCTCTAGCTGCTCATCTCCGTGATATCCCCATACGACTCCAGTGTTATCTTGATGACATCTTGATTTTGTCATCTTCCGATCATCAAGCAGTCAGAGATACTCAGAACACATTACAATCCCTACAACAACACGGGTTCTCAATAAATTGGAAAAAGAGTCATTTAACACCATCGACTCGGTTAACCCATCTGGGGGCAGTCATAGATAGGCTGGAAGGCATCTGTCACCAGATAGACTAAATAGCATTCAGCAATTAGTTAAGGAGATCAGGGGTCTTAAGAGGGTGTCCCTAGCGGAACTATCAAAATTGTTAGGCAAGATGATCTCATGTATATCTATCATCCCTTGGGCCCAGCTCCACACTAGATCCCTCCAGTGGTTCTTGCTCCTGTACCAGCACTCCGGCCGAAGCAATTCCAAATACAAGGTCAAGGTACCATCAAAGGTCCTCATATCTCTCCTCTGGTGGACCAGACCAGTCATCAACAGAGGCTGTCTCTTCAAAGAGCCACACACACTTACCATCACCACCAATGTCAGCCTGTTTGGATGGGGAGCGCACGTTCAATCGCTCACAACCCAAGGCTTCTGGTCTGCAGTCGTGCAGCATAAACTGGCTAGAGCTTCGAGCAGTACACCTGGCTCTCCGCAGCTTCCTTCCACAGGTACGCAATCAGCACATACTAATATTGACCGACAATGTAACAGCCAAAGCTCACATAAACAAACGGGGGCACACAGGCAAAACATCTCATGCGGAAAGTGGAGCACTTGTGTTGTTGGGCAGAGAACAACCTACTTTCCATCAGAGCAGAGCACGTTTCGGGCCTGTCGAATACACAGGCAGACTGGCTAAGCAGGGCCACAATCGATCAATTGGAGTGGTGCCTCCATCCGACCCTGTTTCAAGAGGCAGTCAGGACATTTGGACAGCCGGTGGTGGACCTGTTCGCTTCCCCTCTCAATGCTCAGCTCCCAAGATTTTTTTCCAGGTACCCCTCGCAAGGAGTGGAGAACTTCAATTCGCTCTGCTGTCATTGGCCCTTGGGACTTCTGTATGCATTCCTGCTACTTCCACTGCTTCCCAAGGTCATCCAGAAACTGCTAGACGAGAGGGCGGAGCTGCTTCTAGTAGCTCTTTACTGGCCCAGACGGCCATGGTTTGCAGATCTCTGCAGTCTATCCATATCAACACCATGGAGAATTCCGCCAGGCAGGGTCTTGCTAACCCAGGGACCCTTTCAACATCTGGACCTTCAAAGGTTGCACCTGACCGTCTGGAGGTTGAGCGGAGTCGTCTGAAGAGCAAAAAGTTTTCCAACAGAGTTATCGCCACCATCCAAGCCACCAGACGCCCCTCAACAACTTGCATTTACAATGCCACAAGGTCCAGTTTCTGCAAATGGTGTACCAAGTCTCAAATTAATCCCATCTCTCCATCTGTGGCTCAAATCCTAGAGTTCTTGCAAGAGGGACTTGACAGGGGATTATCACCTAATATGTTGAAAAGACAGGTGGCGGCCTTGGTGTCAGTTCTCACTTGTGAAGGTCTACTATCTCTTTCCCATCATCCACGCATACAGAGTTTCCTTCGAGGAGCCACAAATTTACGCACTCCAGCGGTACATCATTATCCCACCTGGGACCTTAACAAGGTCCTTGTCGCACTCACTAAGGGCCCTTTTGAACCCTTGAAATCGTCAAGTCTCCAATTTCTGACGTATAAAGTAGTTTTCCTTGTAGCGATCACTTCTGCTCATTGTATTTCGGAACTTTCAGCTTTGTCTATCAGACAAGATCTTTGTGTTTTCCATTCTGACCGGGTGGTCCTTCGTCCTGATCCTACGTTTATTCCCAAAATAACTCAGTTTTTCATAGGGCACAAGAGCTGATACCTCCTAATTTTTGTCCCAGACCATCCCAAGGGTTGGAACTACAATGGCATAGGCTTGATGTGAGGCAAGCATTGCACATATATATTAACCGCACAGCAACTTTCAGAAAAATGGAAGCCTTATTTGTGTCGTTTCAGCCCAACACTCAGGGATGCAAGGTCTCATCTTCTACAATAGGCTGTTGGTTACGG
Organism: Hydrophis major; assembly: GCA_033807585.1. Lineage (NCBI taxonomy): Eukaryota > Metazoa > Chordata > Lepidosauria > Squamata > Elapidae > Hydrophis > Hydrophis major. The sequence continues at coordinate 247,116,900 of CM066328.1, read as the reverse complement.
GCTGCTATAGCAAAAACGTGTCAGATTCAATCACTGCAGGTGCCCAGGGGCATAACAAGTCATTCAACAAGGAGTGCTGCAACATTGGCAGCGTGGGCCACACAGGCACCAATAACTGAAATTTGTCAAGCCGCAACCTGGGCCTCTCCATCGCCATTCATTAGGCATTATAAGATAGATGTGTTTGCATCCGCTGAGGCCTCCTTTGGCAGAAGAGTTCTGCAACGGGTCCACAGGGACCAGGAGGGGTTCCAGGCCAGATGGAGTCCCTCCCGTAGTTCAGGCCAAGCTTTGGTATGTCCCACTACTGGATGCTCCGAACAGCTCATGGGAGAAAGGGCGTTGGTACTTACCTGACACGCCCGTTCTCTTTGAGCTGTGAAGAGCATCCAGCCCCACCCTTTTTCCATCTGGTGGGGTCCTGTTTTGGCCAACAAATTTGTTAGGGCATTGAGAACGAGGGCGTTTATTTCTCTCTTTGCCAAAACTGGGGAACGCTAGGGAGGAGTCCCCTGGAGGAGTAGGAGCGTTCCACCAATTAAGCCCAGCCTAGACATGCAGAGACTGAAGCACCTCCCACTACTGCTGGATGCTCTTCACAGCTCAAAGAGAACGGGCGTGTCAGGTAAGTACCAACACCCTATTTCACCGAGCTGGCTTTATGCCTAAGAACTTATAGTCTTCCAGTTTCTAGCTTAGTGCTTTAACTATTACATCAAACTGTTTCACTGTAGGTTTCTACTTGGCATATAAATTCTTTTTTGGGTAAGGAGGAGAGGAGTCTGGAGGAGTAATCCCAATATGAATCTGACAGGATTTGTAACAATGTCAAGTTAATACCATCCTGCGTAAAGCTAAAAATATAGTTGTAAGGTGCCCTAAACTCTGTATGTTTCTTTTTAAATCTATTAACAATAATAAAACATATATAACTCTCAAGTCTGTTTGGTGAAGACATAGTTTCTCCCCAGGATAACAGCTGATGGACAGTTACAGATTTAATCCTGAAAAGCTGACAGCATGGCAATATCACATGTCCTTGTACAATCTAATCTCTGTTCTCTTTATCTGCATCTCTCACTTTTTCACTCTGTTGTGCTAGGAACCTCTGGAGAAGCTGACATTACAGGCCTCACTGTGTGTTTATTTTCTGAAACTGCCCATTAAATGTCTTCAACATTTAAACCAGTAGTGGGATTCAAAAATTTTTACTTCCTGTTCTGTGGCCATGGCTTGGTGGGAGTGGCAGGGGAAGGAGACTGTAAAATCCCCATTCCCTCCCCACCCTCACTAACCTTTTTTCCAGCTCCATTCTCCTGTGCAGGGCAACAAAAGAAGACCCAGCCAATAGCTGGGACTCGGGAGGCAGAGAATAGATGGGGGCGGGGCCACTTAGAGGTGGGATTTGCCGGTTCTCCGACCTGCTCAAAATTTCCGCTACTGGTTCTCCAGAACTGGTCAGAACCTGCTGAATACCACCTCTGATTTAAACCACCTACCTGCCCTATCCAGCAAAATATTTGATGGTTAATAACCCAACCATTGTCACTGACGTTTGCTCTTGTTGGAAGAAATGTGGGTTTTTCTTGAAACACTGTCACAAAAAGAATAAGCATGTTGAACTTGAGGGGGGGAAAATCAACATTCATAAAGGCAAAATCTTTATTAGATTAATGGCAAATTTCCAAAATATTGCAAGGCCTTGAGTTTCAAGAACAAATCATCATGCAGGCAAAAGTAAAAGGTAAAAAAAAGTAAAAAATGCAGACGTCTTTCCAGTGTCTTCGTCAGGTGGAGCTTTAAGGAGGCATGGGAATTGTCTTCTGCAGATGTGTGCTTCAACTCTCCTCTTAGTTTGCATTGTTTGTTTTTATGTGCCTTGGGAAGCATAGGGCAGGGTGCATATCCTGTGCTCTGGGTCATGTGACTAGAAAGAGAGCACACCATGGAACATCCTTTTGGACACTGAGGCATGGGGAGGATTATTTTCTGGACATTTTTTTCTGCAGCTGTCAACCAGATCTGGTCCATTTTCAAACTTCTATTTTCTTTTGCCAGCTCCTCTTCCCACAGCAAATTTGGTCCCATGCTGTTTGGTTTCTGGAAAGTTATTGTGCTGACACACAGACAGTCAGATTCCTGGCCTATTTTACATGATTTCTTTCCAAACTTTCCTTATGTTGGAAAGAATAAAACGGAAGGAGAGAGAAACGTGGCTGATCTCCAAACTCTGCCTGTCCCAAATTGCAGTGCTACATAGGATAGCAGAGAGCTTGAAGACTTAGGATCCTGTCATATACAGTACCTAAGCACGGTTAGATTGTACTGGCTCTTTCCCCGTTTAGTGCAGGTAGTCCTCCAGTTACGATAGCAATTGAGCCCAAAATTTCCATTGCTAAGGGAGACACTAGTGGGAAAATACAATCATAAATGCTGTTACATGAGTTTTGCCCCATTTTACAACCTTTCTTGCCACATTTGTTAAGTGAATCACGGCAGTTGTTAAGTTAGGTTATTAAGTGAATCTGGCTTCCCCATTGATTTTGCTTGTCAGAAGATCGCAAAAGGGGATCACATGGCCCCAGGACACTGCAACTGTTATAAAATATGAATCAGTTGGCAAGCAGCCAAATTTTGATCATGTGACCCTTGGGGGGGTTGCTACAGTGGTCTTAAGTATGAAAAATTGTCATGTCACTTTTTTCAATGCCATTATAACTTTGCACTAAATAGCACTAAATAAATTGTTGTAAGTCAAGGGCTACCTGTACTTGTTTGGATGAACAAAGGAAAAAAAGCTGAATTCCCTCTTTAAAAAAAAATAAAAATACCAGTTTTATTAATTAAAAACATTGCCGTCCTATGGGAGAAAACAGATTTGGTTTTGTGTGGAAAAATGAAACTGCGCTTTTCCACATAATGTTGCTAATGCAAAGACTACTGATCAAATTTCATTACTTTGTTTACCATTAACTTCACTATTTGTTTATTTTGTCTACGTACATATAACATATATTCATACTGTACTTTGTGGTAACTTATTTACAACTTTTTATGACTCCAAAAATTATGACAGAAATGAAGTCTGATCACTAAAATATTGCCCGCTTTTTTATTCTTGTCAGCTATTGTGACAACTCAGGATGCATAAAATATTTTGATGTTGTTATGCTAACATTGTGTAAACAATTTCCATGAATGCTAAGCTGGAAGTAAGGCAATAAATTAGTCAAAAGTGCTGTTTAGACAATATGAAATTTCTAACCCTTTTAAGAACCATGACACCGGCTTTCTTGTCTTTTTTCATCTAGACCAAGGGTGTCAAATTCATGTTGTTGTTGTTGTTTTTTTAAACAAATTTTATTAATTTTACAGAGAACACAAACAAAACTAAAAGATCTTTTCTGAAGGTTGTCTGATCCCGGGTTGAAACTCTTCACACAGACACAAATTCAAACATCATATTCACTTTATATATCCTTCCATATCTTATTATCATTTTCTTTTTTATATATATATATAAACCATTTTTATCAATTTTATATAAACAATGCACAAGGCATAACAGCTTATAAGTTCTTTTCTAAGAAAAAATAATAAAAGAAGAAAACCAATAGAACATAACAATTCCAAATTATAGTATCAATACTTTGTCTATTTAACTTCATATCTTATCCCAACTTCTCCTTTTCATCCAAATTATTTCTTATTAATTAAATTTTTTTTTGCCTTTTTTCAATATACAACATCCCAAAAAAAAAACACATAACAAAACCTTTATATATCCTTTCATATCTTATTATCATTTTCAATAATATTCTTTGTCTGTTCTATTTCCAACTATCCATTCATCTTTTTTCTTTTATTATACTTCTCCTGTACACCAATTGGAGTAACGTCTATAACTCATTACCCTAACTTAAAAGTACTTCATATAACAATTTTTCTTGGGATTCTGTTTAAAAGATTCTAAAATTACACAATGAATTTTATACTCTAAATACACATATAAAAAGCACAATCTTATGTACCCTCCAGAATCCCTCTTTTATCCTAAATTAAATTCACCCATTGTCTCTGAATAAACTTTTTTTCTTTAGATCTTGCTTCCCCCCATTGAGGCTTCTCCTCCCCCCCTTTCTCTCTTGCTTATTCTTCTCCTTGCCCTTTTTACCCCTTTGTCTTTCCTCCTCCCTTTTCTTACTCCCTTTCCTTTGCTTTCTAACCTTGCCTCCACCTTTCCGCTCATTTTTCTCTTCTTTGGTTGTTTTTATAATTCTTAAAATCCCCTTTTTCTTATCCTTTTTCTCCTCCTCCCCGGAAAGAACCCATTGATCATCAAAGATGGCTTCTTCTTCCTCTTCTTCTTTGTCCCAGTCCTTCTGCTGCGTAGTCAACTTTTCATAAGTACATAACGCCATTTCTAAGAATTGAAACAAAGTGCCCAAAGTATCTTCTTTTTTATATTTTTGATATTCAGTCTTTAGTTCATCCACAAGCGATGCCATTATGAAAAAAGAAACTTTTCCCAAAACAACCACAAATATTTTTAATCAAGAATAATTCAAAAAAAAAAATTCTAAAAATTAATACTTTTCTTCCTTCTTCTCTTTCTCTTTCTGGGGTTAATGTTTAATCAAAGAGGTCCAATTACCATATACCTTTCTTTGGGATTCTAAGCAATCTCCTCCTTTTTCAGCTTCTGCTCCAATTTTTTTTCCTCTCCCTTCCCACTTGCAATATCAATTTTAAATAATCAGAAATCCATACCTCCAACAAGGGTTTTCCAATTTCTCAAGTTTTTCAATGTCCAAAAACCCTTTTGTCCCTTAGCTTCAACTCTCAAAACAATTCACTTTCAATGTCCAATATGTCCAAACATATCTGCTGTTTCCATGGGGTGGGAGAGTGAAGAAGAAAAAAAAAAAAAAAGTTCCCTTTAACAGCTTCTCCGCTGCTTTCGATCTTCTTAGGGATACAATGTATCCTCCAGCGACTCAAACAGCTCAGTTCCAACCAATTTGAAAGATGTTACTTGACCCGGCTCAGACAGCACTTTCACTCTTCTTACTTCCTCCAGTGCAATCTTACCCGGTTGCTGGCTTCTTCGTGGCGGCCATTGCTGACCGCCGCTCCACCGCCTTGGGAAAAAGGGGTTTTTCCGGAGGAGGAGGGGGTCTGCGACACCCCCAACCTCCTGTCCGACTCCCCTCTCTCTTCAGCTGTCCCTACAGGGCAGCCATATCCCCCTGACCCATCTGGATCAGGGGTACCTCGGCGGCTAGCACAGCAGGAATCGCGAGCTGTCACGAATTCCTGCTGCCCCGAAGCCACGCGAAACCGGAAACCCGCCAAATTCATGTTGTTATGGCAGCATCATCCGTCGAATTGGGACTTTTCCCCTCTTCACTAAACCAGGCTTGGGCGTGACCAGCACGTGACACATCCAGCCTGCAGGCTGGGAGTTTGACAGCCTTGATAAATGAAAGGTTTTATTACTCAAGGCCCAGGATGGACAACTGTTTGGTAACTAAGGGCCAGGGGTGGAATTCAAATTTTTAAACAACTGGTTCTGTGGGCGTGGCTTAGGTGGTGGGCGTGGCTTGGTGGTCATGTGACCGGGTGGACGTGGCTTGGTGGTCATGTTATTGGCTGGGCGTGGCCAACTCAATATCACTCACATCAAGGCACACATCTCCTCGCCTGGCCTCTCATGACTGTGGGAATGCTGCAATAGTTGTAAATGTGAAAAATGGTCATAAGTCACTTTTTTCAGTGCCATTGTAACTTTGAATGGTCACTCCACACAAGCAAAGTACCAGCAAAGGAGGGGGTAAAAACTCCAGAGAAATTCCTAAGACAGGAAGTCTAGTCCTGCCAAGAATGTAATAAGGGTTAACAGAGAGGCAGTTTCTATAAGCAACCCCAGAATGTTTCCTTCCTGTCTTCCTTACAGGATTAGGCCAGTAAATTCTTCTAACAACCGGTTTTCTGAACTGCTTAGAATGTTAACAACCAGTTCTAGGAATAGGTGCGAACTGGTAGAAGCCCATCCCTGCTAAGGGCCACTAAACATTTTTCAAGATGCAGGGGGCTACATCACCCCTGTGGGTGGGGCTGAGTTTTGAGGCAACCTTTGTTTCTAAATTATGTTTCTTTTAGAACTTAAACCAAGCTGCCTTCTGTTTCTCAGCAGAGCTTAGTAGTGTTGTTAATTATAAGCAGTGGTTAAGAAGGAGATTTCTGCTGTACCGTCACTGGCGTTTGCAACAAGGATTTTCAGCTTTTTGAAAGCCTTTTTGATGTCTGACACCACTGGCACATTCTGACTGGTTAATCAAGCTTGTGTACAGCCAGGCATATTTATTTGCCAATCAGCAGCTGTAATTGAGTTCGATTGGGTTATAATGATCCTTCAAAATGAAACATTCCTTGGACTGCCCCAAAGTTAGTTTTTTCAGCCCACATGTTCAGGCTTGGTTTGTTTGTTGTGAGTATCCCATCCTGCTTTGCAGTTTTATATGGAGATAATCCTTTTCCTGCCAGAAATGAAGGTATAGTACTCACAGAGTCAACAACTCCATCTGCAAATAATAGAAGCAATTAGTGCTTGACCTATGATGATTCATTCATCAGCTGTTCAAAGTTATGATGGCACTAAACAAATGGTGGTTACAACTGGTCCTTGGAATTCTGGCCATCCTGGACCCCTGCAGCCACACAGTCAAGATCTGGGCACTTGGCAGCTGGTTCACACTTACAACCAGTTGCAGCGCCCCATGATTATGTGATCACTTTTTGCAATCTATGCCAGTTTTCCCAGGAAGTCAATGGGGAAGGTGGCAGGGAAGCTTGCAAGTTGCTGGAGGAAGTGTTCCCTACCTACCTTCCTCAGTTCTTCCGCATTCATGCTAGGCCCTTGAATACCTTCGCACCCTTTCCCCAACCCGTGCTCCACTCCCATACACCTTCTGTGACCATTATTGAAGCCATTTGTTTTCTTCCTAGTGTTTCCCACAAGTGCAGGGTCCATTTTTTGAGGAGTGTTAATCCATTAGTTGCAACATAAATTATCCTACTGGCTCGTTACCCAAGCTTGATACTTTGTATAATGCCTGACGATATTTTATAATAATTATACACTGTAATGTGGGCAAATGGATTCTCAAGAAACAGATTCATTTAACTAGAACAAGGGCCTTCAAACTTGGCAAGTTTAAGACTTGTGGACTTCAACTCCCAGAATTCTTCTTCCAGTCATGTTAGCTGAGAGTTGAAGTCCACAAGTCTTAAACTTGCCAAGTTTGAAGGCCCTTGAACTAGAACAACAAAAATCAGTTTCAGTTCACATACACTATAAAGATAAATTTACTTGAATGTAATATAACTTACTATAGATTTTGTGTATCCATCCCCAGAGGTGGTGAACTCAGTGGTGAGATTCAAATAAGTTAACCGGTTCTCTGCTCTAATGACCATTTTAAGAAAATTAAGCAGTCTGGCAGCGAAAATCCAGGAGCGGGGGAGGGGGGACATATTTTTTGAGAAGCCAGACTAGCATGCATTCATGTGCCTTCAACCCCCTTGCTTTCTGCAAAGCCAGATTGCAGCAAGCAAGGGATTGGAGTCTGGCCATTTTGGAGCTGGTTCGCCAAACTCAACAAAAAATTAGGTATCATTCTGCTGAACCGGTGCAAACTGGCTGAATCCCACCACTGGGCGAACCGCCATGTCATGCAATGTGTGGACGGTTTTTTTTTCTTGGATGTTGACATAGGCCAGCTGTCTTCCATTTCTAAACAATTTTTGTCATTAAATTGTGTAGGAGCATTAAGTTAAATCTGGAGATCGTGGACTGGCATTGCTCAGTTATTTTCAAGAATTAAGAGTTTTAGTTCTGTAAGAATCTTGAGGAGAAAATTGTGTATTTTTTCTCATTGCTCAGATATTCTTAATTTTTCATATGGTGGCTTATATTTTACAAACCTCCCCTAGGAGGAAATAATAAGAATAATATGTCATTTTCTGTACCAGATTATTTTTATGAGGTTTGCCATGGAACACAACTCCTCTGACACTACAGTACTGGTCTTGCTAAGTAAGCTGGTAGGTAGTTGATATTATAGGGTTTATTTTACTGGTATAACAATACAAATGTGAAATGGAGATTTTCTGATTTCCAGTGAGTTTGTCTGGCGTGAAGTATATCTAATCATTAGTATGGAAAGTGCAGCCTACCAATTCAGGTAGTCCTTACTTAACGATTGTCTGTTTAATGACCATCTGAAATTACAATGGTGCTGAAAAGTAACTTTATCATCCGGTTGTTGCACTTGTAATCAAGTAATTGAAATTCAAGTAGTTCACAATTGGAGGGTATTTAGAACGGGGAAAATGTCCTGCAGTCACGAAATTACCATTTGTGTGCTTTACTGCCGATTTCTAACAAGCAGTCAATGGAGAAGCTGGCAGTAAAATTGCAAATTGTGGAAGGGACCTTAATGACCACAGTGGGAGTTGTGGAAGTCAGGCCCCGTCACATGATTTTTTGCTTAATGACTGCATTGCTTAGCAACAGTTACCGCTCCATTTGTGGTTGCTAAGTGAAGACTACCCCTATCTCAGAATCAAAATCAGTACGGTGGGGGGACTTTTTTTTTCCTTTTGGGGAGAAAACAAGTAGCCTAAGCCTATGAAATCCATTTCATCCTTTTAAGCTCTGAGCCCTCTCCCAAAATATTCCCTGGCATATCTATGTTTGAGGTGGGCTCAGCATATCCTGCAAAGCATTGATTACTTCGCTCCCTTGAGGGCCTTTTTGTGCCTGACAAAATGTCAACATTTAATTAGAATTTAAAACATTTAAAAGTCTCCTGTGAGTCAAACTTGACTTCTGGGGACTACATGGAAAGTTGTCATAGCAACAGCACTAAAAAGGCTACCCAATCATTATTATATTTTATCTTTTATTTATTGCATTGCATTTTCTTTTACTGTTGTGAGCTGCCCAGAATCTCTTGAGAGTCAGGTGGCTTACAACTTTAATAAATCATTATGGTTGCTCACACCATCAGCCAGATTTTTAACTTTTATCCACCTATCAAGTCCTTCAGGAATCATATGATGGGCAAGTAACTAGATTAACATATTTTATGAGCGAAGCACTCTTTCTCAGCCAGTCCACAAAACCCAAATATTGCTCATCTCACACAGCTTATTCCTGTGCCAGATGTTTAGTTTTTCGGTATGGATCTCAGGAATGGAATACAGACCCTGCATATAAAATCTTTGTTGGTGAATGTTTTTAATCTACTGAAAAGCAACATTTAGTGCATACTAGATCACTTGCCCTGCTTCTTCCCTCCCACCCATTTTGAACTGGAATAAAATGGGCAAAGGGACCCTTATCTGTTCAGAAGCAATGAAATAAGAGTTCAGTGTCACAACTTCGCTTTTATTTTCCAGCTCCATGTTCCTGCATGTGTGTTAACCCAGAAACAAGAAGATTATCTGTTGGTCTTGACAACGGTACAGTTTCAGTAAGTACATATAATTAAGACTTCTGGTTAAGAATTCTCAGAGTTGCAAAACTCAATTGAAATATGGTTTTGGGTAGGGATTATAGCCCCACACTAGACCACATGGCTTGCATGAAAAGGTTTCTGTTTTACCCTTTTGTTATACACAAATAAATTTGTAAAAGGCCTTCAGATTTTGAGAATGGCTGGATTTCAATTCCAAGCTGCCCTAGCCAGGTAATGGTAAGGGATACTGGGAATTGTAGTGCATCTAGAAGGCCACAGATTCCTATCTCTTAAATGTATATAGTATTGATCTGAGGCAGGCATATGTTGTATAGATTGCTATGTAGATTATTACCTGAATTCATTTATCCTGAGAGAAGATAAACAAGGGTGCTTGGATTTCACCCTACTGTATATTCTGCATCTTTGGCAATTATGATCATGTTCTCAAACTCTGGAATATTACTGCATACTTGTGTAATGCTATATTGGTGGTTTGAATGTAAGGTCTTGGTGAGATATATCTGTCATTGTGAAAGGAATGCACCAATTATTAATAGTGTTTCTGCTTCTCCTTTTCATACACAGAAACTTTAGAGCAATCAGACAGAACCACACATAATTAAAAATGCATGGGTAATAATGCTGTTAACAGGGCCATTAAACAGGCAACAAAACTGCTGCAAAATGTAAAAGCAGCATCCTGTAAAAACAGTTTAAAAATAATACAAAAGATTAACTTTCACACATTACACTCAGTTGGCAGCCGAATATCTCTATGCTTGATCCGTTCAATTCATGTTTCTGAAATATTTTTCCCCCAATTAATGGTAAACTAGTGGTAAAATTGTATTAAAGGTGCAATACTATGTATGTCAGAAGTAAACCTCTTTATATCCAATTAGATTTAACACAATTATGTGAAGAATTTCAGACTGATTGCTATGTTGCAAGTGTGTTTTTGTAAAGAAAATTTATCAGGTTACAAAACATAGGATTGAGGGCAAGCAGAAAAAAATCAACTGTCAGATTATTTTTTCTCAAAGTTACGAATTTTTATGCTTTTTCCTTACAGGATAAAAAGTATAAAAAAAGGCAAGTCTCAAAGTCAATTAGTTCTTCAGCTGAGCTGGAACGAGTCCATGTTCTCACGTCATGTTATTTCTTCCTTTCTCAGAGTGGATAGTTGGCTGGTGAATTAGGGTGGGGAAATTAAACCCCAAGTATAACTCCTCAGATCCCTCACTTTGGCCATGCTTGTTGGGAGTTGCAATTGAGTCAGCTGCTTTGTGGCTTTAATTACAACTTGGACAGAAAACAGGGGAAGTGCAAGAAAGCTGGAGAATGGCTGAGGACCTTTTTGTTTTAGGAAAATGACTAAAAACCCAGGCAATTAGAATCACTGGGTGTTGCACAATTGGTGACTAAACAATTACAAAGTAAGTTATTAACACCATAGCCAAAATGGCATTCTTCTTCTTCTTCTTTTTGTGCCATATCCATCATTGGACATTGGCGATCATGTCAGCGATCCTATTTTGATCAACAGCCACATGAAAAAGAGCTGCTGAGTTTTGTCCAGACCAGTTCCTTAGATTTTGACAAAATGGCATATAAAGAGCAGGGGTGGGATTCTACAGGTTCACACCTATTCGCTAGAACCGGTTGCTAACATTTTAAGCAGTTCGGAGAACCAGTTGTTAGAAGAAATTACTGGCTGAATCCTGTAAGGAAGGCAGGAAGAAAACATTCTGGTGTAGCTTACGGAAACTGCCTCTCCATTAACCTTTGTTACATTCTTGGCAGGTCTAGACTTCCTGTCTCTGGAACTTCTCTGGAGTTTTTTTCCCCTCCTTTGCTGGTATTTTGCTTGTGTGAAGTGACCATTCAAAGTTACAATGGTGCTAAAAAAAGTGACATGACCATTTTTCACACTTACGACTGTTGCAGCATCCCCACAGTCACGAGAGGCCAGGCGAGGAGATGTGTGCCTCGATGTGAGTGACGTTGAGTTGGCCATGCCCAGCCAATTACCATGACCACCAAGCCACGCCCACCAACTTAGCCACACCCACAGAACCGGTTGTTAAAAAATTGAATCCCACTCCTGATAAAAAGTATATAGATAATCTTCAATTTGCAACCACAATTAGGACCAGAATTTCCATTGCTAAGCAAGGAAATGAATTACACCCAATTTTACAACCTTGGTTTTTTTGCCATGTTTGTTGAACAAGTCACTGCAGTCATTAAATGAATCATGTAGTTGTGAAGTAAATCTGGGTTCCCCCATTGACTTTGCTTGTTAGAAACTGCCTGAGAAAGTCACAAGTGGTGATCGCGTGACCTCAGGACGCGGCAACAATTGTAAATGGATGCTGGTTGCCAAGAGCCCAAATTTTGATCCCATGACCTGAAGATGCTGTGACTGTTGTGAGTGTGAATAAAGTCATTTTTTGAGTGCTATTGTAAGTTAGAACGGTTGCTAAACAAATGGCTGTAAGTTGAGGACTACCAATAAACCGTGCTTCAATTACCAAATATTTTGGATAAAGTAATTAGCAGATTGAATCAGAGGAAAACAATATTGCAGGATGTCAATACAACAATTCAAAATAGAAAAAGTTGAATAATAGTTAGAAGAAATGATTCTAGAATAATCATTCACTTTTTAAAGTATAATGGTAAAAGGTTAAAAATGCTAGGAGAAAAAGAGGTAGTTCTATTTTTAAGGAGGCCTTGATGACCAACGTTTTAATGAAAATTTTATGTGTGTGTAAGTATGTATGTATGTATGTTTGTATGTATGTATGTATGTATGTAGTAATTTATCCAAAACAGAAAGAAAATCAAATGGGTAGTATGTTAGTAGTTTATTTGCACATGTGGAAAAATGGCAGCACATAAGACTACGAAGGAATGTTGACTGGATCCTTAGGCAACAGCTGAGTTTGTTTAATGTCTGTGCTGTTTTTTTCCAGGCTCTTGTGTAAACTTAAACTCTGTGACAGGAACATTGTGCAATTTTCTTTTTGTTCCCTATTCCCCGTTTTATTAAGCAAATCTGTGGAAGGCTGCCTTCTCTCCACTTGCAAAAGTGCTGTGAGAGTTTCTTTTCTGTTTCCTGTCCCCTCAAGAGAAACAACTCAAATATGCTAACATTTTTAAAAGGTTTGGCAGTGAGGGAAGCAACAGGAACATTTTCAGAGTCCTTTTTTTCTCTTCCCTCAGCTTGTTCCAACTTATTTTTCAGGGAACCCTTTATGCATCCTCAGAACTCTTTAAACAATTGATTCAGGGGTGGGATTCAATTTTTTTAACAACCTGTTCTGTGGGCGTGGCTTAGTTGGTGGGTGTGGCTTGCTGGTCATGGGGGTGTGGCCAACTCGACATCACTCACATCAAGGGGAGCTTCTCCTCAACTGGCCTCTCATGACAGTGGGGATGCTGCAATGGTCGTAAGTGTGAAAAATGGTCATAAGTCACTTTTTTCAGTGCCATTGTAACTTTGATTGGTCACCAGTTTTAGACCAAAACTCAAAAAGGGTATGTAAATTCATGTTTGAATGTCAATCTTTCTAGCTAGCCAAGAAGCCTTGCTGAATGTCACTCATCTTGGTTCCTTGTCATTAAAAGCTCCTTTCTGGCAGCTCTGCTTCATTATTCAATTATTTCTTCAAAGTGCTAACTCCAATGGGAGTATTTCCTCCCAACAGCAGTGTAAAAAGCTTAAAACAACCCTTCCCCTTCAAGAAAGTACCAGCAAAGGAAAAAATCCTCCTTCTGAGACAGTAAGTCTGGGCATACTGCCAAGAATGTAAGAAGGCTGGGAAAAACAAAAGGAGATTTCTTCCAACAACTGGTTCTCTGAACTGCTTAGAAAGTTAACAACCGGTTCTAGAGAATAGGTGAGAACCTGTAGAATCCCACCCTGGATTGATTCCTGTACCACATTTGTCAGTTTGTCTTAGCAGGTGCTTTGTACCAGCATTTCTTAAAATAATAAAATCAATTTCTCATCTTAAGATTCAGTCTGGCTGTTTTGTAAGAAGCATTTCTGTGTAAAGGTTTGAACTCTGGAAAATCCAGATCACTTTTTTTCTTCCCCTGTCCTTTAAAGGAATTGACTTATCCAATTTATGTATTTAGTTTCCTTAAAGAGAAGCACCACACATGTAAACATTTTTAAACAATACTCTTATTAAATACAGGTAGTCCTTGACTTATAGCAGTTAATTTAATGGCTGTTCAAAGTTACAAGGGCACTGAAAAAAGTGCCAAAGGCACACGGAATGCTGTTACCTTCCCACTAAATTGGTATCTATTTTATCTACTCACATTTGCATGCTTTTGAACTGCTAGTTGGGGCAGGAATATACCAGCATACATACAATAAATACATACAATAAAATACGTACAATCCATATGTACAGTTCTTGCAATTAAAATACACCAAGAATATATACAATGAAAAGCAATGCACCAGCTAATAATAGTATCCAAATAACAAAATTGGCCATCTGTGCATGTGACTTGCATTTTTCTCCACTCCAGTATCACGGTTTTGATGATGCTGGTGTTCATTATCACAGTCAAAATGCAGCAATAATAATCGTCCTAATAGAAGAGTATATTTGTAGCTTATTGAACTATGGGGTCCTTGCTGCTATCTGAGTTTGGCATCATATTACCTCATTAACATCATTTTAAGTCAGAATCACTGGTTTTTAATGTTGCTAAATTTCTTCCATTGCTGCATGCTATCTTCTTTTACATTTGTCTTCTTTCTTGTCACTCTGTGATGATGAATAAACTATTCATAACTGTAAATATCACTCCTTTCTCTGTATATAGTGGTACCTCAGTACTTGACATTAATTGGTCTGGGAGGCACAATGGATACTAAAAACTATGAGTGCCAAGCAAAGGACATTACCCTTTGTTTTGGCTGGGAAAAGCTTTCTGTCTGCCTTTTTTCCTATGTCAGTGACCTTCCCAGCATGATTGTCTTTCTGCCTGCCCTCTGTAGCCACCCCCCTCTTCTTCCAAACCCACCAAAGACCAAAGAAACTACAAGTAACAGGACAACATTTTCGCATCAAAATGCATCAAGTACCAAATTCGACAAGTTTTGAAGCAATCGAATACCGAGGTACCATTGTACTTCTAAAAGATTAGGAATGATTTCTAGCAATGGTAGCAGCTTAATCACTATCCTGTCATTGCCTATTAGCTCTTTTTTTAAAATTTTCTCTGAGCCTTGTCTTGACTAGTTTCAACTTCTCACCTGCTTATTTAGCAAAAGTCCTATAACTGTAGAGAGAATCTGATATAAATGAATCATCATCAATTGTGTCTATGAAATGTTTCTCTCAGTATGTTACAGGAAAACCTTTTTCAGTTTGAATGGATAAGATATTAGATTAGCAACTGCTGATTATCCACTATTGGTAGAGATAATTGGGTATAAAGAGATCGCTACCATCTGCCAGTACTCTTGTGTAAGCATATTCTAGTCAGAAAGAGCTGCATCATTTCCTTGAAGTTGTAGCAAGCTTCAGTTTCTTTTAATCATAGCTTATTAAATATATTACAAGGGGGTGGGTTTCCATAACACACTAAGGTAAAACTAGCAAATCACATTTCCCCTTAATGCCAGTGGTTAAAGCTAAGCGCCAGAAGACTGTGAGTTCTACTCCCACCAAAATTGGGGCTCAGCAATAAAGGTGGGATATAAATAAATAAATGTGAAGCTCCTCTATGAGTCAACTATCCCCAGTCTGATGCTCTCTGGGCATATTAGAAATCCTAGCATTTGCTATCAGCATTTTGGGAATCGTAGTCCCAACACATTTGGAGAATGCTAGGCCAAAACTTATGTTTGCCACATACACCTTAAAAGTATCTTTAGATTTTTGTTTGTTTTTTGAGAAGAAGAACTTGGCTATGTAGATGTTATGCAGGAAAACTGGGATTTCCAAGCTGTGTTTACATTTTTCACAGATACCTGATTTTATGGGTGGGGAGGTTATGGTTGAAAGGGTCATATTTCTCTCATTTTGACCTGAGATGCCTTCAGAGTTTTCAGACAAGCCGATGAATCTGAAGTGAAGAACATTTTTTTTTCACCAGAATCTAAAGGGAGTAAGATCAAAAACGATTGGCACACAAAATGATAAATTCTTGGATTTTAACAAGAAATGTTACATTGCAAACTAGATATTTAATATATTCTAAAGTGGCTACTCTGTTATTTTCCAGGAATTTATTTTATCAGAAGATTACAACAAGATGACAGCAGTTAAAAGTTACCAGGGTAAGAGATGCAGTTGGTATTTTAAGAGGAAAAAAATCCCCTGCAGATTTATTTGTCCTTATTTCACAGCCTACAAAAGCAATCAATATTGTAGACTGTCTTTTTAAATAGTTCTGGCTGTTTTCCGTCATAATGTGTATTTTAGGGTGGTTTTTAACTTTTTAATTAAAGTTGCTACCTGAAAACATAATTGCATTCCATTCATCTCCATTATTAAGTTCCAAGGCTATGAATTATAGCATACTTTTGCTACTGTTGGGAGAAAAGTTTGAAACAATATCACCTTTCCAAATTATTTTTTTCAAGAATCTATGGTAAATTCATAGCAGCACTACCAGATCTTCAACTTCAGGCATTTGTCTGGAATAGCAAGCAAAACCTCTTTATGACTTTAAAACAATATTCAGTCTAATGAAGGGAGGTGATGTCTACATTTTTTTCTTCGCAGCTCAACACTTTTGGATGATTGGGTGTTTTTTTACATCTCAAAATCATTTACATTTAGTCTCAGTCAATAACATGAATAAATTGCTATTAGAAGAAATCAATTTAACGTGCTTGGTACCAAGTGTTGTCACTTATGTTACTTAAACTGATTCCAGAATACAATACTTTCTATGTTTCCTGGTGTAAAGCTGTTCTTTAAGTCTTTGTGTCTGGAAGTAATGGAACAAAGAGAGCAAAGATATTCTGAGAAGTTTATCAATGCGAAGAAAATCTGTGGTTTAAGAATTCAAAGAGTGAATAATTGGAAAATTAGTTTGCTAAATCTGTAAGTGGTGATTATATAATAATGATCAGATTTTCTCTTAATGAATACTTCCCTTAGGTCTGGGCCTTCAAAAGCATTCGTTTTAAATGTCATATGAAAAGGAAACAAGAGATTTTGTGCAGCCCTCTAGATATTTGGACTACAACTCCTTAGGCAGCATGGTTTGTGGACTTCGTTTTATTAGGATTTGATTACTCAAATTCAATAAAGGCAGTTCACCATGAAGACATCTGCTTCTGGTGAATACTGCAGTCACCATGAATACTGCACTCTGATTAAAGAGCTGTCAGTAATACTATATAACAGTAGAACCTGCTGAAAGTCATTTTTTTCTGTCAAAAAATTCCTACCTGTACAGGATGATAATTTTTCCTTTTTTTAAATAGCTTTTCTTGGGTTCTCTGATAGGACAGATTTCTTCAGTCTGGTGCTGCTGTTCTATTGTGTTGGATTACATATCCCATTATCTTCAGTCTGATTAAACTGTGCCATACATAGGAAGCATCTAGCTGGGAAGATTGAAGCTGGGTTCTGGTCTGGTCTGTACATTGTATTTATCCTGTGATGATTTCATCACTTTAGTTAGACATGAGATTAGGAAATGCAAATAGATGGCATTTTTAAGGGAACAATTCATTTAAAACTCAACATTTTCTTGTTATGCTGGAGGGATGAGACACAAGAGTATTTCATTGTTTGGATTCATTAATTCGATGCCACTGTAATAATCAGCTAACAAAATGAAAACTGCCCAAGTTACCTTGAGGTAAGATAGGTGGCCTATACATTTTATAAGCAAGCAAACAAATAAATAAATAACTTTAAATGAAAACTGTGGATTTGTTTCTTGGTTTGGAAAGAGTAAATGAAAATTTACCTCCGTGTGATTGAGCTAGAATAAAATGACACACTTCCACATTGAAAGTTACTTATTTTTATCTACCTGTCTACCTGATCTATCAAATTTATTTACCACCCATCTCACGGTTCAGGCGACTGAGCACTTACATCAAGAAACTTATATAATTCAGAGTTCTTTATTAAAGACAAGTGAGCCAATTTGTTGTAGTGATTAAGGCAGGGGTATTAAATTTGCGGCCCACAGGCCGAATGCATCACACACACTGGCCATGCCCACACCCAGTTTAGCGAAGGGGAGAAAGTAGCGATATGACATGTGATGAAGCCGTGACAACGTGAGTTTGACATCCCTGGATTAAGGTATCAGTCTAGAAAGTGGGAGAGGGTGAGTTCTAATCCCACCTTAGGCACAAAGGTTACACTGTTAATATCCGAGAGCAAGATTAACTCCTGTTGTCCCTCAGCACTCTTTAAATTAAATCCCAGTTTCCTCTTGTAAAAGCAGCTCCGTTTAGTGGTGGCTGGTTTTCAGAGCCCGTCATGTTGCTTTTCGACGCCATTCCTTCATTCGCATCCCTTCTTTCCTGCCGTTCTAGGCATATAACACAACGCGATGCTGCAGCTCCATAATATTTGCATTCCTCTGAAGTCATTTGGGTAACTTGAAGGAATACGCGACAGGAGCAGGAATGGAAGAAGGCTACTTCAGGATCACAATAAACTTTTAACTAACACAAATGCAATTTGGAAGTGATATATTTCTTGGATAGAAAAGCTCTCATGTATGATATTAATCACCTTATTCTTCCTCTTCCAGCTCATCAGAGCAGAGTGATGATGGTCCTTTTTGTTTTGGAAATGGAATGGCTTCTGAGCATTGGGCAGGATAAATACTTTACTTGGCATTGCTCTGAAAGTGGCCAGCGACTTGGCAGTTACCGGATTAGTGCAGGCGCGTGCGGGTTACAGTATCCTTTCCAGGAATAGCGGCAGCACATACAGTTTTAAGGCTTTTTCAACCTGCCATTTCATAACAAAATAAGCACTGAATGTGTAAATTTATGCCTTGAAATTAGAAACTGATTTTATCTTTCTGGCACACTGTAGTTATTAATGCTGATTTAACAGCCCATAAATATCTTGCATTGGTTCCTCTTGCAGTATTTTGAAATACTGAATATTTTAGGAACTAGAAATTCAACAGTTGCTGATTGGAAATGTGTCATCTGATTGCAGGACAAGTACGGGTGGGTTTGAATAAGTGAAACGATTCCTATATATTTCCAAGTTTGATGTACTAGTATATTTGGGTCATGCCTTGGAAGGTGTAGTTGGATTTTATCTATACACCAGTGCATATGAAATCAAGGTGGCTTTCCCCCTTATTCAACCAGAATGAGAGAAAAGTAAGACCGGCGGGAAAATAACTCTCATGTCTACAGCAGATGAGTTCTACCTAACTGACATCTGCAGAGAGAGCTCCACCAGAGGTTAAATTCAGCAGGTTCTGATCAGTTCTGGAGAACCAGGAGTGGAAATTTTGAGTAGTTTGGAGAACTGGCAAATCCCACCTCTGACTGGAGATTTTACAGTATTTTTCCCCTGCTACGCCCCTCCCAAGGCACTCTCACAGAACTGGTAGTAAAAAAAATTGAATCCCACCACTAAGCTCCACCCATGTCAAAGAACTGTTTGCTGAGGAGAGTAAGATGAATCATTGGATTTCACAAGGAAATGGATTTGAATCCGACTTGCTTAACAAAACCTGGGTTTGCCAGCAGTGAAAGTACAAATAGTCCTCCACTGAGGCCAAAGTTTCCATTGCTAAGTAAGACAGTTGTTAAGTGAGTTTTGCCTCATTTTACAACCTTTCTTGTCACAGTTAAGTGAATCATTGCAGCTGTTAAGTTAGTAACACAGTTGTTAAGTGAATCTGGCTGCCCCGTGAATTTTGTTTGTGAGAAGATCGCAAAAAGTGTTCACATGACCCTGAGGCACTGCGACTGTCATAAATATGAGCCAGTTCTCCAGTGTCCCAATTTTGACCATAGTGATGCTGCACAATTGTAAATGTGGAAAATGGACTTAAGTCATTTTTTTCAGTTCCGTTTTAGCCTTGAACGGTCACTAAATGAATGGCTGTAAGTTGAGAACTACCTGTATTATAGTCCGAGTAGAAACTTGTTTGTTTCACAGAACATGAATACCCTAATATCGGAACAAATGTAAATCCAGAGCATAGTTCTCCTTCTCTGGGCTGAGAGACCTTCGCTGCTCCCCTTCAGGAGGCAGTTCTTAGCTGGTAGAGATATAGGACAAAACATTCAGTTTCAGTGATAAAGCAACGCTTTTGTTTTGTTATCTTCTACTATATTGAGAGGGGAAGTATGAGGTGTTTTCCAGTTGAGGTGCTGCCTCTTGCTAGAAGCCCTGAGAGTAAACGTTGGCTTCTTTGGGGTTGGCTGTTGGAGGGAAAAGGTTCAATCCGTGCAAGCACTGAAAAGTGGGGAGAGACTTTTGTAGTGTTGTCATTTTCCTGAACCCCTCTTTTTCCAGATTTGATGTGGAGACCCGGAATGTTTTTATTGGTGATCATTCTGGGCAAGTGACCATCCTTAAACTAGAACAAGAAAATAGCAGCCTCATAACAACTTTCAGAGGGCACACAGGTATGGTCTTGAATCACTCTGACTTTTCTATGATCAGCATAAATGGAGGTGAAACACACACTACGAGCAAGAATCACTCTGAGAGCAAGACAAGCGGTACCTAAATTAGAAATAGACAGATGGAAGGATGGATGTAATCCTGAGGTTCAAAGTTCCATGAAAAAAATCTTTTCAATATAATTTGTCTGCATGTTGTGGCTATTTAGAATACCTTGTTATTTTCAGCCCCAGAGGTGTTTTTCTGGCATTACTTGAGATGGTTTTTCTCATAACGCTGAAGGGCTTTCTGCAGACTTTGACTCACAACCAGGTATTTCCAATATGAAACAAAGGTTGGGAAGGTTAGGGGAAGTTGAGTGCCTGTAGGCATTAGTTGTGGGAGAAAAGGAGAAGAGGCTAGGAAAGGCAGTGGCTTAATGTAGAAGGGCTTAATCTGTAGCCATAGAGCCAATTTCCAGCAATCTCTAGAATTGATTGAACCAGACTTCTAAAAGCTATCTTTCTTTGCAGTTGTCATCTTTTTGTGGGACACAAAATTAGAGTATCAAAAGGAAAAAAAGGACAGGGAACAACATCACCTGGCTACTACCCCAGAAGGATCCATTACAGAAAGGGCTCATTTCTGGCCAATGAGATCTTCTAGCTAGCACACTCTCTCTGCTAGCCCATATTAGGTGAACAGATGCTACCTGGAGTGCATGATCTCAAAGGCAGTAGCTACTCAGAGGGAAATTTCTTCACAAGAGATTGAAATTTCAGGGAGAAGCAATGGAGTGTAGCAGTGGCTGGGCCATTCTGTTTGACAGAAAACATGCTTCTCTTCAGGTATGCCCTAGCAGGCTAGGGAATGGCAGGTATCCACATCGAGGATCCAGAGCTGTGAATATTTTTCCTCATGCTAATAGTAGTTGTCCAGAAGGTAAAGTGAAACCCACTCCATTTGTTGACATTCAATACACAGATAAATTAATTAAATGGGAGTAATGCTCAACAGCAACTTTGTGAAGTAGGCTGAGCCAGGAGGAGTAACCACCTCAAGTCACTGAGTCAGCTTCCATGGATTTTTTTTTCTGCCTTAGTGCAACTAGTGAGGTGGTCTGTATTGTCTGCCTGGGTTCTAATGCCTTATAGAAAGTAACAGATCTTTAATTACTCAATAATAATTATATGTGGCTAATACAAATCTTCATGCTTCATTTTTTCCTCCACCCCCACCCCATCCTCATCAGGTGGAATCAGTGCCCTGTGTTGGGACCCTGTGCAGCGTGTCTTATTTTCAGGCAGTTCTGATCATTCCATCATTATGTGGGATATTGGAGGAAGAAAAGGAACAGCCATCGAACTCCAAGGACACAGGTACAAAATGAGCACTACGTGCTTCTTTCTATAGTCTTACTCTTATTATCCCAGTCCCAAAATGTGCTTTATGTCATATACACCTAAGAAGTATCTCATTCAGAACTGCGTTTAAACTGAAATTTTTCAGAATGCATGAGATGAAACAGCATGCCCCAATATGTTTCTAGCAAGTGAAAATGAAATAATCTTATTGCACATTAACACAAACCAGGCAAAATAAACCGAAGGCCACTTGGGCTTCTTTCAAATTCTGAATCACTACAGTGCCTGGGATGCTGCAAAGAATCAGCTTTCTATGAGAGATTTCTTGAGATTATGGACATTTAATTATTGTTGACATCCAAAAACACTGAATGAAGTCTCTCAATAGGGCCTGTTACCTGAAAAAAGATATTGATCGTGAAAATACAATAATATCTTCAGGGATTCATAGGAATGCTGATGTGCAAATATGACACATACGTTTATTTTTGAAAGTTAAGCCAGGCATTTCACTGAAATAATCCCATTATCTTTTATTAATGAAATAGAATTTAGAGGCAGACACCACTTGAGATCATACTATCTTCAGATTATGGATAATTTTTAAAATGAATGTTTAACAGTTGAGTTATATAAGATTATTAAAGCATAATAATAATAATAATAAAGTATAAATTGAAATATAGCGGGATCTACATACAGATGTCTGGAGTGGAGTAAGTTCCTTATTGTTTGACCAGTTTAGTTTTTAAAGTCTAAATTACACAATTGGGATCTCTCTCAAATGGTAACTTTGCATCTGGTTCTAATTGGTGAATCTCCGGGTTCTATTAAATCACAGAAAAATCCTGTCTTTCCTGTTTCAAAGAATGATAGATATCATTATTTGTTAGAGAAATGGTCAGGTTATGGAGCAGTATGCTGAAATTATAGCACTTGCCCAAATAAATGCCAAAACATATGATATTGCTCTCAATATCATATGCTGTGGCATTTATATCATATGTTGTGGCTCTCAATGAAAAGGACTAGGGAAGAATGATAGCAGTGTTCCAATATCTCAGGGGCTGCCCCAAAGAAGAGGGAGTCAAGCTATTCTCCAAAGCACCTCAGGGCAGGATAAGAAGCAACAGATGGAAACTTAATTAAGGACAGAAGCAACCTAGGAGAAATTTCCTGACAGTTAGAACAATTAATCAGTGAAACAACTTGCCTCCAAAAGTTGCAAATGCTTCAACACTGGAAGTTTTTAAAAAGATGTTGGATAACCATTTGTCTGAAGTGGTGTAGGGTTTCCTGCCTAAGCAGGGGGTTGGACTAGAAGACCTCCAAGGTCCCTTCCAACTCTGTTATTCTATTCTATTCTAATTTTGCTGCACATGAAGAGAGATTTCAGATTTTGTATATGTGAGAGATGGAGGAAACTTGCATGTTCCAGTTACTGATCTTATTCATAAATGATTCCTAACATTGTTTTTATTTTATTCTGTGTGGTCTGTAGTGATAAAGTTCAGTCCCTCTCTTATTCCCATCACACTCGGCAACTCATCTCTTGTGGGGCAGATGGCAGAATCGTTGTCTGGAATATGGATGTTGAGAGGCAAGAGGTATCCAGTCAGTTCTTCCTCTTTTTCTGATCAGGGAAGTTATCACTTACATAATCTTCAAAAGATGCATCAAAAAGCCATTTAAGCCAAAGGTGACTGCCTGAAAACTCAATATGGTAACATTGTGTTTTCCTGTTGGGGGCTGCTTCACTACTGTCACCTCAGCCTGGTACCCTTCAGATGGCTTGGACTAGGTCAGGGACTTAATTTGGAAGGTCAGACTAAAAATGCTGCTGGAAAACATCTGCTTCCATTCCTATTTGGAAAACTTTATTAAATGGCACCAAAAATTTTGGGACTGTTTTGCAAGCTCGGGGAGTTTAAGGGTAATAATAGAAAAGATTTCCACTCTTAATTTGAGAGAAAGGAGAATATCTCCGCATTGGGCTACTTCTGCTGACTGCAATTTGGCAGTTCAAATCTCACCGGCTCAAGGTTGACTCAGCCTTCCATCCTTCCGAGGTGGGCAAAATGAGGACCCAGAGTGTTGGGGGCAATATGCTGACTCTGTAAACCACTTAGATAGGGCTGTAAAGTCTAAATTCTATTGCTATCCAATGAATGAATTGCCCATCCCAGCCTTTGGTGCTGTGTAGGACTGTTGCTGTTAGGAGTAATATAAATCCAGTGCTTTCTCTCTCACTCATAAGTACACATATCATTGAAACTACCTCTCTACATATATTGAATATAATTCAATATGGTGCTGGATAGACGTATTTGTTTCTCTTAGAAGCTGGTCTAAAGTTGTTAATGTAGGCCAACAGCTCTTTAGTTTGGTATTTGAGAAAATCCATACAGTAAAACCTTAATTTAACAAGCATTTACCAAACTTCAAATGCAATGGACAAAATTCATGTTTGTGTATCTCCTCAAAATAATTATATACTAATTCCACTGTATTCAAAGTCATCTGGATGATTCACTTAATTTGTTGTTTTTATTTATTTATCTCAATTGCATACATTTGTAAGTATGTAAATGATGCAGTTTACAAAGTTAGGCATATTTTCATGATTACATGCTAATATAAATGCTGTAAATTGACATAAATTTATATATATATAATTTATATATATATAAGAATATCTTGGCGACGTTTCAAGTGGGATGTCGTCAAAACATCACCAAGATACTCTTAATCTTACATGGGAAAAACCCCAAACACACCTAGACCTACATACCTGTACCCGTGAAAATCTGTGAAAATATATATATGTATGTATGTATGTATGTATGTATGCATGCATGCATGTATGTATATATGGCATTTTTAACAGATATTCAAGAGTAGCACATATCCCCTCTTCTAAATGATATAAATTTTGCTGTATTTCTACAGAGGAAATTGCTGCAATTTATACTCAAGATTTTATTAGGGAGGAATAAAATTGGCTCAAGGGACATATATTCATATGCAACAAAGGAAGATATTTTAGATTTTTACAGTCAACTTCCTGAAGAGAAAACAGTAGGCCATTCTCCAGTGTATCTGGCGTTATGATTCTAATATTAAAACCTCAGAAAACAAATATAGAGACAAGACAAGCAAAATATATATCAGAGAACAGTTTAAGGGAAATCTTAGAGATGACATTGAATCCATTGTTTGGAACTCATGGCTATCAACTTTATAGTATATCTAAAGTGCACAATGTAAGCAAATGTATACAGAAATTATTGATTTACAATAAGGTAGAATTTCAAAATAATTCACTATGCCAGTCCCAGTGAAGAGAGAGCAGCATATTTCCTTAAGGGTATAGACTTGATGTCTATTTATGGCCAGTGCACAACTGAGTTTAAGGATTCCCTCCTTCTTTTCTTAGACACCAGAATGGTTGGATAGTGACTCTTGTCAGAAATGTGACCAGCCATTCTTCTGGAACTTCAAACAGATGTGGGATAGCAAAAAAATAGGCCTTAGACAGGTATGTATCATGCTGCTTTTTAAATGATTGAAGATTGTCCCCTGTTTCCTTGGATACAATAGTAAACATTTCAGGAAGGTGGGTGTTTATGGAACCAAAACTACACTACTGGTGCAAAAGATGGAGCTTGTCGATTTGGAAAAACCCTGTGTTCTAGAAGTCAACAAAATGTTTGAAGTTGACATGTTTCAAGTATTGAAATTTCATTGGAAGCATTCTGATGGTTCACCTTGCTGAAATGTAGTTCAAAAATATTTTATACCGTTACATGTTCAAAGATACTTTATGCTTTAATAACCATAAGATATTGGGTGTTTTAAAGAGGAAAAAATAATAGGAAATAGGGCTGGTGGTTAAATGGAAGAGTTTATGGGATTTGGAGGCTACAGTTGAGAAACTTGACTGGTTCAACATGTTTAGTGAATAGGGGGAAAATAAAATGAATTTTTCCCAAGTAATCCATGCTATATTTTATTACAGGCCCTTCTTAACCTTGATTCTCACTTATGAAACTCATTTATATCTTTTTGTATGAATAATTTGCTAACATTCCAAAAGTTAATGGCCATCAAAGGAAATTAATTTGTGTGACTCAGCAAAAAATTATTGAAGATTCACAGCAACTTTTCAGAGAAACCCATTAGTGTGATGATGATGATGATTGTTATTTACTAATATGGTTTCTAATTTTTTATAAGTGATGTAGCAGAGCTTTGGGGACAGGGAGGGAAATTTATAAGATCCACCCTGATATGCTTTGATGTGATAATTCTTTAAGTTCAGTTCTTTCATGGTGAATCTTATATGCTTTTAAAATTTCAGCATCATTGCCGAAAGTGTGGAAAAGCAGTGTGTGGTAAATGCAGTTCGAAGCGCTCTTCCATACCTCTCATGGGATTTGAATTTGAAGTGAGAATCTGTGATACTTGCTATGAATCAATAACAGAAGAGGAGTAAGTAATTTACCCCCTTCCAGTTGCTGGGGCAATTTATACCGTAGCAGTTTCTGGATATAAATGAAATGTCAGTTTTGAAAGTTTTACTAGATCTAAGTCAGAGATGAGAAATTTTTATGTTGCTGAATGATAGTTCCCCAAATAATTCATCATGTTATGGTAGCTAGAACTGTGAGAAATCATAGTTTAGTGACTGCTGAAGGCCACAGGGTCTGAATTAAGATTTAATTTACTTATTTTTTGCATCTAGATATGATATTGTGATCTTCCAATTCCTATATTTTCACTTTGTCCTGTTATGTGCTTCCTTTAGACGTGCTCCTACAGCCACATTCCATGACAGCAAACACAATGTTGTCCATGTACACTTTGATGCAACACGGGGTTGGTTGCTGACATCTGGAACAGATAAAGTTATGAAGGTGAGAATGCAACTTACCCCAACTGAATTTACAGTAATTCTGGATCATTTTAATAACCTTATTCTTTTGTCTCCTTTTGGACAGTTGTGGGATATGACACCAGTAGTATCCTGAAGCAGTGCTGAAATGGGAGCAACACAGTATTAATGAAGAAGAGATTCTTGGTTCTGTAGAGAAAATGAAGCAAGTTAAGTACTGACTGATAAACGAGAGAACTAATATTTCTGGATGCATTTTTCAAGTAACCTACCAAATTCAGGGTGAGGACTGCACCGACGATCTACTTCACAAAATACAGATTTTTTTTTATTTTTTTTTAAAAACAACTTCTCTTGTCTGGCTTCATTGAACCATTTGGAATTCATCTGGAAGTTTCTGTGTGAACCATTATTTGTGTTTTGTGTTGATATGCTGCTGAGGTGGTGGATCTTTGCAAATGTGAGCAGTTGCCTGCAATATTAGTAAGATTATACTTAAGAGATAAAAGGGAGATAAAAGGGAAAAACCAAGGATTCCTGTTCTTTGTTTCATTTTCAATTTCATTATGAAATACAAAAGTTCAGGCCAACCAGCTCCTTTGCAATTATATTCTAGAAAATGGTACTACGAGTTTGGGAGTGGGCAGGAACAGAAAAATAGTCCAGTCTTCTTCCAAAACCAACTGGAATGTTTAGTTTATTGCATCATCAAAATTAGCCAACCAAAGCTTTCTAGTCCTAGACACAGCCAATAAGTACACAAGCCAGTTTTGACTTAAAAAAAACACCTCAAATGGTTTTATAGTTGGCAGTAATTAAAAGAGCCCCCCATATGAGTTGGCTCATTCCTGAAATTCCTTCTGGAAAGTCTGCTGAAATTGTGCTTTACTAAGTATGGTTTGAAACGAATTGTCCCATTCTTGTCACTTCTCTGGAAGGATGTATATTTTTTTAAAAATGCTGATAATTGTAATTTTTAATTTTCAGTGTAACTCTCAAATTAATATAGTGAAACTTCACATTTTGCATTCTTGGGCAAATTTTTCAAAAAATAAAAACATGAATTAAAAATATTTACTTTTTACTATGCTTTAAATCTCTTTCAACTAAGCAAATAGAAGGCCCTACATTCCACTAATGAAAAGACTGATGCCTGACATGTTGCTTTTCCTTTGCTAAAGGAAGCAGACATTTGTACTTCATTTACACACAGGCGCTACACGTGCAAACATTAAAAAGATGTCCTTTCATAGATCAGAGACCACAGTCTTTCTGCATTGTGGTGGAGATAGCATTCAGGATTGGGTGATCAGTCTCTGCCTATGATTGGACTGAGTCTGTCAAAACTTTGATGACATTCCCTCTGCTGCTAGGAACCTCCCCAGAAAATGACTCAGTCAGCTTGTTGGACTACATGTTAATTTCTTCTCCTAGCAAATTTAACAAATCCTTTCAAATTGATTGGAAAAATAGGAATAAAAATACCAATCCTGAATTCTATTGCAAGCTGGAACCAGTCTACCACTTTGACAGCTGTCAAACTGCAACGTGGCCAGGGCTTTGCCCCGGTCGTTGGACTTCGGATCAGCTGAGGGCCGATCTACAAGGTACTACAGTTCTGGTTGCGGGAGGAGTTTGAATACCATCCTCACCTCCTTCCCGCACTTTGGCTTGGGGGGCTCCCAGTGGTTTTGGCCGTTGGAGACACTGAGATTAACCACAGTAGCCTTTAAAGGGGCAGAAGACTACAGCAAAGAGTACAGGTAGTGAGAGTAAGTTTAGGAAAGTGAAAGGCTGCAGCATGATTGGGGTGACTCCAGAGTAAGATCATTGGAGTCAGAGATGGCAGAATCACAAAAGGCTAGCCGTGATGTCAGGAGAGTGGAGGGGGCGGCTCGACAGCCATCACGCTCTCTAAGCCCAGCAGCCCCAGAATAGATGGCTTCATTTTACAGCCCTAAGCCAAAGGACAAGGCTGCAGGAAACCCAAAAGGGCTCCAAGGCAGTAGAGAGGGACGAGTGCCTCAGGGACAAGGTGCTGGATAAAGTGTGGGCTCGAGGGAAAGAGCAAAATGATAAGGAAATGGCACCCTGCATAATTTCCCGCCCAAATGAGGAACAGCCATTATTGAGAGGAGAGAAGCAACTGCAAACTGACAGGACTGCAGTAGCAGAAGCGGCCATAGGGAGAGCTGAAGAGCAGGAAACTATTGAGGCTTCTGAGATCAGAAACTTTTTCTCTATCTGTCCAGCAACAGAGCAACTTGACAGTTACTGATCAGAGGCCCAGAATGGCTCCAGAAGCCACCTTTACTTCCATGTCAGCTGGGATCAGACCAGTTAGGGCACAGGAACCTGAGTTCCAGGTTAATATGCAGGCTATGTTAAATGAGGCAGTGAGGCAATGAGTGTCAGCTGTCTTGAGACAGACCAGAGGTTCTCCCTCAGAGGTTTCTGCTTCCTCATCCAAACGCAGTAGGAGACACAGGTCTCATTATGATGATGATCTTTCCCTGCATATAGAATCAGGTGTGTATATTCCTGCTGTAAGCTCCCACTCCATCACATCTGACAGTGGCTATTCTGATGATGAGGCCCTCAACGAGGCTGACCAAGGCTCTATCCCTGGCTTGTTCCAACCTGCCATCTTTAGATCTCTCCTCTTTAAGGCCAGAAAGGCCACAGGGCGAGGCTTAGTCCCTGAACCGCAGGAGCCTGCAGACCCCTCTGAAGACCCCAGTGACCCATTGTTTTCTGAGAAAACAGTCACACAGCAGATGTCATCCCTGTGCCAAAGATGTTCATCACAGTCATCCAAAGACAGTGGTCGTCCCTCGGGTCTGGTCCAAGCCCTTCCTCCCTAGACAAGAAATTGTTTAATGTAGGAGGCGATCTTTCCAAGGCCCTGGAAGTGCCCGATGCTGACGCCCCAGTTGCAGGCCTGCAAGCCAACACAGACATCCCTGGGGAGCCTGAGGACTCACTGAAGGCTGAGGACAAGAAGGCTGAGCAAACGTTGCAAAGAACACACCTGTCAGCAGCATGGGCAGTGAAGGCTTCCACAGCCGCATCTTTCTTCAACGGCCTCTCTCATCTGGCTCCAGGAGCTACAGGAGAGAAATCCACTGGACGATGTCAGATCACACCTGCATGTGAACAAACTATTGGCAACAGTGGAATTTTCACCTGATGCCACACTGAGTGCTGCCAGATTTGTGTCCCGGGCAATAGGGGGAACAGTGACCTCTCGTTGCTTGCTCTGGCTAAAGCAATGGCAGGCTGATATGAGGCAAAAGCGGAGTTTGGCCACAGCCTCATTTAAAGGGGATAAATTGTTTGGAG
The DNA here is from genome assembly GCA_033807585.1 of Hydrophis major. NCBI lineage: Eukaryota > Metazoa > Chordata > Lepidosauria > Squamata > Elapidae > Hydrophis > Hydrophis major. Next base: position 247,087,181 of record CM066328.1, on the reverse strand, counting down.
AGGCTCTGGACAAGGTCCAGGTGGTCTCCAAGGACAAAGGGAAGCTTTTGCCATCCAAGTCCAGAAAAAGTGATTATAGACCAACTCCCTATGCCAGACGCTCCTATTATAGGACCCCTGAAACAGGAGGGGGATGCTCAGACCCCAGAGGTCTTTCGCCCCCAGGCAGGAGAAAAGCCAGGACAGGACTGGTAGAAATTTCCTTTTCACAATAAGCGGCCCTTTCGAGGGGCTGAGGGTCATCCCTTCCAATGCCCCAGATGAAATGGAGACCAACCCTCCCATTGGGGGACATCTGGCCTTGTTTGCCAGGTGTTGGGAGGAAGTAACCACTGACACCTAGGTCCTGGAGACATTCCGCTCTGGACTATCTATATAATTCCTCTCTATGCCCCCAAGGTTTTTCATTCATTGTCCTATCTCTAGGAATGCAGAGAGAAGGAATCTTATGAAAACAGCTATTCAGCACCTGCTGTAGATTCAGGCTATTCAGCCCATGCCTGAGAGTCAACAAGGCATGGGATTCTATTCCATATTGTTTGTAATCCCAAAAGCCTCGGGGGGATGGAGGGCAATTCTGGATTTGAAGCGCCTTAACCGCCTGGTGAAATACAGGCGGTTCAAGATGCATTCACTCCCGTCCATCCTGGAAGGAATTAGGGAGGGGGACTTCCTTACCTCCATTGATTTAATGGAGGCCTATCTCCATGTCCCTATTATCCCTGCTCATCAACAATTCCTCAGGTTCTGCTACAATGGGAGGCACTACCAATACAGGGCCTTGCCCTTTGGACTTTCCTCAGCCCCCAGGTCATTCACTAAGCGGTTGGCAGCCCTGGCAGCCCACCTTGGGGCTATACCAGTTAGGGTCCAGTGTTATCTCGATGACATACTGGTCCAGTCATCTTCCCCATCTAGAGCTGTAGAGGATTTAGAGATCACCATTCAGGTGCTCCAAGAGCATGGCTTCTCTGCCACTTCACTCCCATCAATACCTTACTCCATCTGGGAGCTGTTATAGATACTAATTCCTGCAAGGTGTCCTTATCCCAAGAACGTCAGGAGAGTATCAGGGAGTTAATTGGGCAAGTGAAATCTAAACCTAGAGTATCCCTGGCTACGCTTTCTAAGCTCCTGAGGAAAATGATATCCTGCATTAATATAGTGCCCTGGGCTAGATTGCATGCCAGGTCACTCCAATGGTTCCTTCTACCTTACTAGAAGACAGGTAGGAGTTGTTCCCTCTTACAGGTCAGATTAACTCGGTTGGTCCTTAAATCTTTAAGATGGTGGTCATCTGAGGTGCTTTCCATGGGACTTCTATTCAAAGAACCAAACAGGTTAGTGCTGACCACAGATACCAGTCTTCATGGCTGGGTTGCCCACATTCAATCCAGGGTGCTTCAAGGACAATGGTCACAGACAGATTTGGACCCTAATATCAATTGGTTAGAGCTTTGAGCAGTCCATCTGGCCCTGAGACAATTAGAGGTCATGGTCTCAGGTAAGGACATCCTAATCTTGACTGACAATGTGTCTACCAAGGTACACATTAACCGCCAAGGGGGGGACTCATTCAGGGCCTCTGATGCTGGAGGCAGAGCAGCTCTGTTTATGGGCAGAGAGACACCAGGTATCGCTCAGAGCTGAGCACATTGCAGGCGTGGCCAATGTTGAGGCTGACTGGCTTAGCAGGGCCACCATTGACCATGCAGAGTGGCATTTGCATCCTGATTTGTTTCAGGAGCTGTTGGAGCACTTTGGATGCTCAGCAGTGAATCTCTTCACTTCCCAGGACAACACGCAACTCCCGAGATTCTATTCCAGGTTTGCAGTTCCAGGGGCGGAGGGAACAAACGCTTTACGCAGCCCTTGGCCACGGGAGCTCCTGTATGCCTTTCCTCCTCTGCCCTGATCCTGAGGGTCATCCAGAAACTGTTGGTGGAAAGGGCAGAGCTTATCCTTGTAGCCCCTTATTGGCCCAAGAGGCCATAGTTTGCAGACTTTCCATTTCCAGACCTTGGAGGATACCGGAGGACAGAGTGTCACTCAGCCAGGGGCCAATCTTGCATCCAAAGCCCCAGTGGCTTCACTTGGCCGTCTGGAGATTGAGCAGGGATCTCTGATCCGGGACAATTATTCCTCCAGAGTAATAAGAACTATCCTGGCCTCCAGACCTTCCACCAACCACCTCTATGATGCAACCTGGAAAGCTTTCAGCGCATGGTATTGTAAGTATGACATTGTCCCTTCTGGGGCCTCGATTGCCCAGGTGCTGGATTTCCTCCATGAGGGCCTGGACAAGGGGCTTTCACTTAATACTCTGTGGAGGCAGGTTGCAGCCTTGTCCTCTGTTCTATCCTTGGGGGGAGTGGAATCTTTGTCCATACATCCCACGGTCCACAGGTTTCTGAAGGGGGCTACAAACCTGAGGCCTCCAGTGGTTCATCGATATGCAACATGGGACCTCTCTAAAGTACTACAGTCGCTGACTGAGGCCCCATTTGAATCACTGAGGTCAATTCCCTTGCAGTTTTTGTCTTGTAAGGTAGCCTTTCTGATAGCGATCACCTTTGCCAGAAGGATTTCGGACTTGGTAGCCTTGTCTGTCAGGAAAGACCTTTGTGTGTTTCACACCAATCGAGTGGTGTTAAGACTAGACCCTCCGTTCATGCCAAAGGTGAACTCGTGGTTCCACAGATCCCAAGAACTAATTTTACCGGACTTTTGTCCGCATCCTGTGCACACGTTAGAAAGACAATGGCATACTCTGGACGTTTGGAGGGCGTTGAGGATTTACATCAAGAGGATATCGTCCTTCAGGTGGTCTGAATCCCTCTTTGTTTCCTTTCAACCTTCCACCATGAGCTGTAACGTAACTCATAACTGTGGGGAGATGGATAAGACTTTGCATATCCAAGGCCTACCAAACACAGGGACTTGCAGTTCCTCCAAGGATAACAGCACACTCAACAAGAAGCATGGCAACATCGACGGCGTGGGCCACCCAGGCCTCTCTGGAGGAGGTTTGCAGGGCGGCTACCTGGGTCTCTCCTTCTCTGTTCATCGGACACTATAAGCTGGACTCATTTGCTTCTGCTGAGGCAGCTTTTGGACAGAGGATTCTGCAAAAGGTCCATTCTGTATAAGGGACTCGGACTGCACTAGGCCCATCCGTAGGACAGCCAGCTTTGGTATGTCCCAAACCTGAATGCTATCTCCACCACAATGGAGAAGGGTCGTTGGTCCTAACCTGATATGACCTTTCTCTTTGTGTGGAGATAGCATTCAGTCCCTCCCTTTCGTGGTGCGTTCCGAATGTAATGCTGTGTATTATACTTATAGGAGAACACATCAGTCTGTCACTATTCCTTCGCCAATTTCTGGGGAGGACCCTAGCAGCAGAGGGAGTGTCATCAAAGTTTTGACAGACTCAGTCCAATCACAGGCAGAGACTGATCACCCAATCCTGAATGCTATCTCCCACAAAGAGAAAGGTCGTATCAGGTTAGGACCAATGACCCTTTTTATTCACTTTTCAGTGCCTATGGTGCCTAGCTGTTGTCCCCAATTTGGGTCTGAGCCTGGTGCCGAGGCTGATGAAGAACACCAGACATGAAGTGCAGGTTTTGTTTCCTTTTATTGGAGCGCTCCAAGAAAAGGGGCCCTGGCCAAAATGCCAAGGAGCCTTTTACAATGGAATTAAGAAAGCTTTATACATGAAGGCAGAATATATAAGAAATATCATCTAAGAAACGTTTTAGTAATGCTCTTAACAATTATTCTATTGGTCTCTAGGCGTCCCTATTCCTAAGAAATGCTTCAGGAGTTATACACATTATTTTTGCTCCAGGCCATCTCTATTCCTAACTTCTAGCTGAGGTTTGCAAGATATACAAGTAACTCTTTGTTACTTTTATCAGCTTTCTAACCCCACCCCGCCCAAATTGTTACAAGCTTTACAAGTGCTTATTCCCTGTGAATAAGCATTCTTTGTTATCGCCTGATGGACTTCGCAGTTGCAGGCTTCCTGGTTTTCTTTCAAGTGTAGGCCGTAAGCTTGCTTTCTTTTAGCAGACAAGCCATCAAGCACTTACATTTTATACTGTCAGGTATAAATAATAATTATGGGAAGCCGGATCGGGAGAGGATTTGGGAGTCCTGGGGCCTCTGCTGAAGAAGATAGAGCAGGGGTCTCCAAACTTGACAGTTTTAAAACTTGTGGACTTCAACTCCCAGAATTCCTCCTGCAGTTAATTCAGCGTATTCTTATTTGGAATTGCAACAGAAACATCAAGGATAAAAGGAAAGGAAAGCCATCACAAGTATGACTAGTCGGGAACATTCCATGTGGAAAAAGTGTTCAGGATTTTTGCCACAGTCATATTGAGGTTAATGAAAAGATAGGATGAAATTTTGCAGGTGGAATGAAAACACCCTGCCTGAGATGAACCAAAGAAAAGGAAAGATGGTGAGCATGAAACGAAGGTAAACTCTGTGGCCATTCTGCCACCATGGATGTTTGTCATTATCATCCTCAGGCATGAGTGATCTGGAAAATGATTGCCTCATACTAGTGGAATCCAAAATCGGAAGAACTGCCTATGAAAAAAAAAAACCAAGGAAGAAGCAATACAGGAAAAAAAACCTTACTGAAGTGCAGATAAAAGCAATTTGCCAAAGTACTGGCTGCTTTATAACACAGTTAGTAGCCTCTGTGTCTCTTGGCCAAGGTTTACATGTGTAGTTATGATCTAATTAATCTAAATATAGGAGTTGCAGGCTAGATCACAATCACATGTCTACATTTCAAGAACTTTCTACTCTTTCCAAAAAATGTCCTAAAGGAACAAATAGGGTGTTATCTACTAAACAAGCCAGTATATTTTATAGGAAGGGGAGCTGTTATACCTTGTAATCTGAGATTGTCTTCCCATCCAGCCTCCTTAAAAAAAGAGCACCCACCTCCCAACAGGTTTGCAATAATAGTGTTTTCTTGCAGAATAACGTAACTTTGCCATGAGGCAGCCTCTGTAGCAAAGCTGAGCCTTGCACCACATTTTATTACAACAGCTGGCACCTCTCTGCAACAACAACAACAACCACCACAGATCAGTTGGGTGCTGCTGTGCCCTGGAGCTGACTGAGGAGCAGGTAGAATCCTACAGGTGCCTGGCTGGCTGGGATGTGAAGAAGGCCTCGGCCTACAAGCTCTCATATCCTCATACAGTCTGGTAGCATGTGCTGCCTGGCTTTAACTCCCTTTTGTGGCTAAGTGGGGGTGGGAGTAGGAAGGAGTAGGAAGTGGAACATGGGGTTGGAGAAGGCCTTGTGAGTGTCATCTGGTGCTCCATTCAAAATCCAAGAAAGAAATACTTAGACTCTTTTAATCAGAGAAAATATATCTTTTACTGGAAATCAAGTGGTAGCAACAAAAGAATTCTGAATCTGAGAAAATGGATGCGTAAATCACATATACAAAGTAATGGCAATGTTCCCACCCCCAATAGTTCAATTGGCTCATCCAATTAAAAGTTGTGTTGATCATCATGTGGGCATCTCCAAGTGGTGATGAGGCTTCTGTCCGTTGACCTTGACATAGTTTGATAAAGGGTTGCAGCTGCAGATAGCATAGGATAGAAACCTAAGCAAGAATGTACCCCCTCCCCAGTTATACAGTTCTGGTTTGTAACACCTCCAGCTCACTTCCCATAACCATTTCCCCCTCCTCCCCCCGTTACTTATGACAGCCGAAAGATGCAAAGCAAAGGGAGAAAATCTTGAAGGCTGACAGTGAGGCCCAAAGGCAAACAAAAGTGTTTTTTTTTTAAAAAAAGCTCTCTACATTGTTTTTATAAAGTTTTCATCGGTATGTCTCAGTTCTCAGTTATTGTTGTGGGGTACTTTTTGGTTGTAGAATTTTTATGGAAGTAGTCATACAAAACATTCATAACCAGGAAATTGTAATTCTGAAAAAGATAATGTCCACATTATCTTATTTTAGAACTTCACTTCCTGCCTTCCAGACTCTGAGCTGTACTACAAAGAGTTTTAACAGACAATATCTGGAAAGCTGCAGTTTGGCTGCTTCCAAGTTACACTTCTTGTTGAATACAGAAACCAATCTTATCCCTGCCTCCAGTAAACACCCAGCCAATATTAAATTATAACATATTTAAAGAAAAAACCAGCAGGGGGAAGCAAATGTCTTCTAAATGTAACCTATTTGCTTTGGTTTGAAGACATGTCACAATCCTGAGGTATAGTTGAACAAGGCTTAGCAATTAACTGACCCAACCATTATTTTTGTTATTTTCCTGGTTTGTACTAAGAAAAGTTAAACTAGATGCTTCTCAGAGTCTTCAGTTTTTAAAGCTAGAGAAACTCCTTAGGGAAGATGCAAATGAAACACATTTTTTTTCTAGTATGCACCTGTAGATTATCCAAGCCATTTCATAGGGGCCTAAGAATGATCTTGTGACTATTTCTTCATGAACTATGAATTTCAGCTGACCACAAGTGCAGGATTGCAGCTACAACAGTTTGAATGAGAATTTCACAGAGGAATGAAAATGTTATTTTCAGGCTAATTTTGAAGTTTCTTCAGTAAGCTACAATGCAATAGATGAAGTGAAGCAAATAACAGAGTTGGAAGGGACCTTATAGGTCATCTAGTCCAACTCCCTGCCCAAGTGGGAGACCCTACGCCATTTCTGACAAATGGCAGTCCAATCTCTTCTTGAAAGTCTCAAGTAATGGCGCTCGCACAACTTCCGAGGGCAACTTCTGTTCCATTGGTTGATTGTTCTCACTGTCAGAAAGTTTCTCCTTATTTCCAGGTTGAATCTCTCCTTGTTCAGTTTCCATCCATTATTCCTAGTCTGGCCTACAGGCGCTTTAGACAATAGCTTGACCCATTCGTCTCTGTGGCAGCCCCTCAAATATTAGAAGACTGTTATCATGTCTCCCCTGGTCCTTCTCTTCACTAGACTAGCCAAGCGCAGTTCCTGAAACTATTTGTTGTATGTTTTAGCCTCCAGTCCCTTAATCATCCCGGTTGCTCTTCTCTGTACTTTTTCTAGAGTCTCAACATCTTTTTTATAATGTGGTGAACAAAACTGGATGGAGTACTCTAGGTGTGGTCTTACCAAGGCTTTATAGAGTGGTGTTAGTACTTCCCTTGAAACAACTAGTGAACTACAGTAGTATGAAGAAGAGCCGCAATTTCAGGGGTCTCTCATTCTTTTTTGCAACGTTCCCCTTATGCTGCTGGGAAAGAATCATCCGTGGAAGCATAGATCTCTATTCCCTGTTTATGGAGATTCCTTGATGATGGAATCACTGGAGTTAAATATTCCATTTCAGGAATATAAAATTCCACAATTCATCATCACTTATACACTGGGCAACTTTGGCAATTTTGAGATAAATTCCAATTGACTAAATGCAGCACAGACTTTTATGGTGAAGCAATGATTTCAACTACTTGTCCTTTTTCACATTCCAAGTTTCAACACTCGCAGCATTTGCTATTATACAAAAGCTTTCATGATTTATGAAGATTTCTGATCCATCTTCACTTAGAGCCAGATTCATTACACATATTTATTCCTTCCCTCTCTGACTTCTGAATTAAAGTGTGTGGATTTCATAAATGGCAAATGTGGACTTATTTTTTAAGATAAGATGCTTACAGTTATATATCCACAATAACTAAACTGCATGAAGTGCAATAAACAATTGGATGAAATTATAAAATAAATTAGTAGATTGTAAATAATTATTTTCAAACAATTATACAAAGTTGGTTTTTTAATTTCATGTAGGAAAAAGAATGATTTACTGCAATTTGCTTAATTGTGATTTTTAAAAAAAAAAACTTCCAAGTCTATTTTTCAACATTTGAGGCACTGCTCTGATTCCAATATTAAAACAAGATAAATATAAATTCTTATTAGAATGTTTAGGGAACTGCCATGCCTAACGGTACTTTACTTTTGTTGCGTTCTAAAAATTAAGAATCATTTGCCTTTTTATGGAACTTGGGATTCAGCATCATTAAGAGGAAACAAAATACATAGAACGGCTTTCCATGCGCTGCTTGATCCAATATTATAAAATGCACATGATATGAATAAGCTTGAAGGTTTCTCTCTGCCGTAAAAACAGACTGCAAAAAATGAAAATACAGCATACCCTAAAAAATATGCTTACTTCTCCTCCACACCCCACCCTGAAGTACAACCAGCCTGGTCACTCATTTCAACAATTTTATTCTGACCTTTAGGAGAATACGGTTTTTCTGATATTACTTCAGGGGTGTCAAACACAATTTCATTGAGGTTGTGCATTGGGGTTGTGCTTGAACTTGCAGTGGCGAGGGGGCGGGGGGGGCAGGGGGGGCGTGGCCAGCTCAATGTCACTTGTGTGTGGGGTGCCTGTGGCAGCCCGAGCACTTTGCTAGCGAAAATGGAGCTTGGCCCTCCCGAGCTCCATTTTCACTGGCAGAGGACTGCAGCAGGCTGTTGCAGCTGAAAACGGAGCTTGGCTGACAGAGGCACCGTAGGCTGGTCCTTCGCTGCTTCCACAGTGGGCCCGTGGGCCAGATCTAAGCATCCTGCAGATAATGGTAATAAAATGCAAACACTGCTCTTTTCTTTGATACACATTATAATTAGCCCCTGTCCTAATCCAGGAGCCACCAGGATCAGCTGAAGGTATACTCCTCCATTCTGATGGAAAACAGGCACCACACAGTGCACCCCAAATACACTTCTCTGTAGATGATCCAGAAACAGAACTTTGTCTCTCTTAGTCCCTTCCTTGAAAACTGCTGCTATAATATCCTTTAAATATATTCATCCTGATTGTTGGTGAGTAGTGACGATTTGTGTGTTCCAGCCTCCAAGTCTCCTGGCGCTACGTCTGAAGTCAGGGAACAAAGAGGCACTTGATTGATATTGTCCCAGGTGGCTAATTTGGGAGGTTTTTGCCTCTGATTATCCATTCCAATATGGACGCTAACTTGAGAGGGAGTCAGTGGCTTCATGCAGCCTTGAGCCTCAGCTTCATATTTTTCCAGGACTGTTTTCTTGTAACTATGGAAATAGAACATAATAAAAAACATACACACACATACACACACACACACACATATATATATACACATACATACATACACACACACACACATATATCTATATATCTATATCTATATATCTATATCTATATATCTACATACACACACATACATACACACACACACACAATATAGAAGCACAGTTGGATATATAGTACAGTTGGATATCCACAGTTGGATATCTAGTACAGGTGGTCCTCAACTTACAACAGTTCATTTAGTGACCGTGCAAAGTTACAACGGCACTGAAAAAAGTGACTCATGACTGTTTTTCACACAACTGTTGCAGCATCCCCATGGCTATGTGATCACAAAACTGTTGCAGCATCCCCATGGCCATGTGATCAAAATTCAGGTGCTTGGCAACTGGTTCAAACAGGTAGTCCTTGACCAACAACAGTTCATTTAGTGACCGTTCAAAGGACTGGCTTTGTCTACCGAGAAGAGCTCTTAAAGTGTTAATATCTGATCCATGTCTTGATTTGGGATTGCTGATCACTTAATTTGTGAAAAACCTCAAGTAAAGTGAATGCAGTCGCCGCCATCTGCATTATCACCAATATCATCCTGTCTTGCACCAACATGTCAAGTGGCAAAATTACTTCTCAACTTACGGCCAGTTGTTTAATGAGCATTTGGAGTTAAGATGGCCTTCCAAGGGTACATTACAGCTCACAAAGCATTTCTTTATCATAAAATGTTACCCCAACCCCACCCCATGCTCACATAAGCCCATTTCAGGCACTTGGCAACCGGCTCAAATTTAAAACTGATTGCAATGGTAGTCCTGCAATCATGTGTGACTGCAAGTTTTTTTAATTAGATTCTGGAATTTTTTTTGCCAGTTTGTTACCAAAAGTGCCCATTCAAGAGAATGGATTTAAATGTACGACTGCATGATTCACTTAACAACTGCTGTAAAAATTATTACAAATTATTACAGTCTAGTCAAGAGGATGCCTCGACTTATGGCCACCACACAGTGGTGGGATTCAATTTTTTTTACTACCAGTTCTGTGGGTGTGGCTTGATGGGCGTGGCAGGGGAAGGATACTATAAAATCTCCAGTCAGAAGTGGGATTTGCTGGTTCTCCAAACTACTCCAAATTTCCACTACCGGTTCTCCAGAATTGGTCAGAACCTGCTGAACACCACCACTGCCACCACAACATAATCAAAATTCCAGTTCCAATTGTAGTTATAAGTTGAAAACTATCTGTAGTTGACAGCATTTGCTCAATATTTTTCTTAGAACCAGAGTAGCCACTGCAGCTGTGGCCAATGTTTAGACGTTGCCAGTCCTCTTCAAGCAAACTTATTGAGAAAGTTCCTGCATGATGCTGGGCAGAGGTAGAAGAAAGGCATCACCCACCTTGGTTACGACTAGTAGCCTAGATTTAAAGTTTTAGGAAAAGGATACTCCAATTCTACTTGATGACTTTGGGCAGAGCATATTAATTCAGGACTGGGAGATGACCTACCATTTTAGATGCAGGGAGGAGAGCAATACGGATATCGAAGATGCAGCCATTGCAGCTGAACCCATCCATGGCTGTAGCACAAGTCCTAAAGGCATAAATACTCCTGACACAAAAAATAGACAAGAATTAGAATATTGACTAAACACAGGTAATTCTCAACCTACAACAGTTTGTTCAGTGACCATTCAAAGTTTCAATGGCACTGAAAAAAGTGACTTATGACCACTTTTCACACTTAGAACCTTTGTAGCTTCTCCATGACCATGTGATCAAAATTCAAATGCTTGGCAACTGGTTCATACTTATGACTGTTGTAGCATCCTGGCCGGGGTCATGAGATCCCTTTTTGCAACCTTCTGACAAGCAAAGTCAATGGGGAAGCCAGATTCACTTAACAACCAGGTTACCGACTTATCAACTGCAGTGATTCATTTAACAACTGTGGCAAGGAAAGTTGCAAAATGGGACAAAATTCATTTAATAAATGTCTCACTTAACAACAGAAATCTTGGGCTCAGTTGTGGACATAAGTCGAGAACTACCTTGTAAAATTATATGCAAGCAACTCTTAAGAATGCAGAATTTAGTCTTAAATCATTTTCCTATCATCTGCCTGTTCAAAGCTGAGGAATTTACTACAAAATGGAATTACTTTTGGTATTTGTATATTTTTTTCTACCACAAATTTATTGTTTGATTTCTATTTTACATGCTCAGAATAACATCAGTTCAGTACAACTGGAGCTCACAACTGGTATTCCATGATTAGAAGGACGTCACATCAGCCAATTTGTTGTCTTCCTGAGTCATTGGATTTCCGCTTCCACAAAGTCCTAGTCATCATCATCAAATAAGATCAGCAAAAGCTATATAAATTGGAATATTTTTGACATTAAAACCCAACTGCTTAGGCAGCACCACAGTGAGGCTGCTGAGGGGTATATTATTAAGCCAAAAGCTTTTTCACCACAGTGCATTTTCCTTTTTAAGCACTCAGCAAAATCAAAAGCCTCTTGGGATGTGGGTTTCCCTCACTTACATTTTTCTATCTCCTTCCTCTGCTTTCAAATAATTGGTTATAGACCAGTAATGGCTAACCTATGACACGCGTGTCACTCGTGACACGCCGAGGCACTTTGACTGACATGCCTGTTGGTGTGGGGAAAACCTGCACATTTAAAGGCTGCCTGTGCTCTGCTCCAATCCCTGCTCCTGCTTGTTGCCTGGAGGCGTGGTGTCACCGCTGCCACAAGATCTTTGCAGCAGAGAACCAGTTTTAACCGCCATGAACTGAGGTTTGTCAGTTTCATTACCTCACGAACACTACAGGAGGAAAGGAGATCTATGAGGTTCACAGCCCTGTAAGGTGGCCTTCCGATCCCCACATCCTGCACCTACAGCTCTGAGACCAGGGAGACGAGTTTCACAGCCCTGTGTGATCACCCCAGCCCAGTCCGTCATAAACCAAATTATTGATATTTCTTGAAGTGACACATGACCCGAGGAAGGCTACACTTTTTCCCGATTTTCGACACACCAAGCTGAAAAGGTTAGCCATCACTGTTATAGACATAACGTTACACGGCAGCGCTTAAGAACAGGAAAAACAATCCCATTGTGAAGCTTTTAAACAAATAAGAAATCTCTTACTTACCTTCCACCAACCCATTGAGAATCATAGTATGAATAATTTACCTGCTGCTATAGGTATGCCAATGAGATTGTATATTAAGGCCAGGATAAGGTTTATTTGGATTCTCCTCACTGTCTTCCTGGATAGATGGATACTTGCAACTACATCAAGCAAATTATTCTGTATAGAAAAAAAAGGGGGGGATTTTATTTTGTTCCAACTTCTCAAAAAGTCCTAGGAAACTCTCCCTCCCCCATTATCACTTTACATTTTGTAAGCTCACATGAATCAGCACAACATCGGCTGCTTCAATGGCGACATCTGTCCCTGTCCCAATGGCAATGCCGACATCAGCCTGGGCCAGCGCTGGTGAATCATTGACCCCATCTCCAACCATGGCAACTGTTCTTCCAGAGGTTTGGAGCTCCTGGACTTTGGCTACTTTGTGAGATGGAAGAACTTCAGCATATACTTTTCTGATCCCAACCTAGATATAGAAAAACACTTCTTGTTTGAATCTGTGTACTTTTATAAAATAGAGTGTCTCTTGGAAGAAAAATACATTAAAACAGGTCAAGTGCTCTTCTAAACCATCTAGTCTGGCATCTATTTTCAAAAATAGCAGAGGAATGTGAAGGCAAGAGTTGACATTTTCAGCAGCATACCATCCCAAAACCCACTGCTGGCATAAAGCCAACATGCTTACTTCCAAATATTCAACTTTTTTCAGAAAATAGGAAAGGTGTTAGTTTCTCAAAAGCTTTGGGTGGATGAGAAAAGACAGAAATAAAGCACTCTAAAAGATACAGATCTGTAAGAGGCAATTTTTACACTTTGCTATAAAAATATTATCACATGCATCCACTAAGAACCATACACATCTTAAAACAAGGATGCTAGGGACAATTCAGTACTCAGATTTAGACACTACACAGTACTGGATCGTTCATTCTTTTTAGAAATCTGGTAATTTTAGGTATGAAGGAAATACCCCATTCCAGAGCTGCCGTTTACACAAAGAGTTTATATTTAGCTTTTAGGCTTCTCTGACTGGTTGTTTGAAAGATTACTGATAGAACCTTTTATCTGGACTAGGAATTATCAATCTGGGCCCTCACAAATTTTTTGAATTAGAATCCTTACAAACTTGCCATTGCGGTACTATCTTGAAGTGATGGGAAGCAAACTCTAAAACATCTTCAGAATACCGGGTTGCATGTCCTTAGCTTAGATTGATAGGCTAGACAGCATAGTTGGATTTAAATTCTCACGAAGTAACAAACCTTAATGAGTCAGTTTCTACCATGCCTCGCAGAAACTTTTGGCAAAAGATTGGGAGGGAACATGTCATTATATTCCTGACCTCTCTTGAGGAACAATCAGATAAAGAACTATTGTATATTTTTAATGATTGCATTGTACACCCTCTCAATTGTATTCCACTCAGAGCCAGTATTCTTTGTTTCTTTTCAATGAACTATTCAGCCTGTTAATGGTAGAATCCAATTTTGATGTCACACTGGATCAATTTTGTAGAATGCAAATCAGTTTTGTATGTTGTAAGAACCCCCCAAGAAATATGAAAGGAATGGTTACCTTCCAATTCAGCATCCCTTCAATGAGCCCAACAAAGGTTAATAATTCTCTTGCATACCTTTTTGACAAGGAACCATACCTGCGTTGCAATTGCTTTGGCTGTTTTCCTATTGTCTCCTGTAATAAGCACCACATCCACTCCCATATTCTGCAATATGTGCATTGCTAAGACTGCCTCTGGCTTGACTGTGTCTGCTATTGCCATCATGCCACAAAGTGCACCTACAAAAAAAAAACACCCATATCTTTACTTATGTACATTTATAAGATCTGTGTCTTATGGCTTCTCTGGGAAGCTATAAATAGTCCTTGACTTGAAATCACCATTGAGCCTGGAATTTTGGTTGTACGTTTTTATGATTATTCTATATCTATATTATACACATGTGGCCTTGCTCAACGACTGCAATCTAAGCTCTCCCACTTAACAGTTGTTAAGTGACCAAATAAGTCATTCAGCAACTACACAGAGGTATCTCAGGATGGGGAAACCCAGGAAGGCCCAATACCCATTGGTATATGGAAACCTGTCAGCTGGCCGCTGGCTAGTTCCACCAGTGCAGGGATCCTCTCTTGCCAGGGTCTATGTATGTTCCTGTTGCCATGCTCCATCCTGCAGATTCTCACCATGGTTTGAAAAACCCCTCCAAATTGTGCAATTTGAAGAAGGGGCTTCTGAACCATCATGAGAATGATGTCAATTGTTAGCATTTTCTCCTTTGGAGAGAAAGAGGCTAGTGAAGCTGGTCTTCTGAAAGACTCCAAGCCTCAGACCTTCAGAACATTGAGGCTCTGGAGAGGAGAAGAAAGCTAATGAAAGAGGTGGATTCCGGAGAAGGACCCTCCAAAAGCTCTGAGAATCAATGTTTCCAGGTAGTTCTTTCATTCTGTGTGCAGAAGAAAACTATTTCTGCGGGCAGGCTGTAACAGAGCTTAGAAAGATCCAAAGAAAGGAGTTATCCAAAGGTATTTTTTTCCCAAAAGGCAACTGGACTTATTAGTTTGTTTTTTTTCCTTTGAAAATGTTTCACTTCTCATCCAAGAAGCTTCTTCAGTTACAACTGAAGAGGCTTCTTGAATGATAAGCGAAGTGTTTTCAGAGACAAAAAGAAACAGCATCTTTGGGACAACCATCACCTGGAAGATTGAGAATCTCCATGGACAGGGAAGGAGTTCTGTTCCACTAAAAGAGCCTGCCTGTCAAAGAAAGGCAGGCAGCTCATTTATTGTGTGAAGAAAATCCCTTCCCTGGATAGATTGAATTGGCCTTGGGTCTTTGGGATCCAAGCTCTGTTTAGCTGGCCCAGCAGAGGTGTTTTTTTCCCATTCGGTGTGCAGAACGATTCCTCCATAGGAGAGCAAAAACATTGCCTGACAGATTGATTTGGCCCCATGCAGGGCACAGTTCCTTTGTTAAGCAGGTCTTTCCCTCTTAAAGGGGCTGGCTGAAAAAAGTCTTCGGGACAGACCATTTTCAACCATTCCCTAAGGAACCAGCCAGGCAACAGCTCCTTGTGACCTTCCCTTGACTTTCTGGGAAGCTGGCAAGGAAGATTGCAAATGGCAGTGTTTGCGGGATGCTTGACAATCCATTTTAAGTATGAAGTGCATACGTAGATTGCAATCATGTGATCGTGTTGCAATAGCCGTAACTTTGAACACATCTCATAAGTCCCTTTGTTCAGCGCTGTTATAATTTCAAGTCATCACTGAACAAACAGTCATTGAGTAAGGACTGCGGCACTCCATACTGTAACCTTCCCTACCCTAGGATCCTCCGGAGGTGCTGGTTTTGATCTCCTGTAATTCTCCATCCAGCATACCCAATGATGATATTAGCAGAAAGAATTAGGGAACTAATGTTGAATGCATCTTGAGGGCCCTAGCACAGGGAAAGGGGTTAAAATACAATTGTTTCTTAATTTGAATTTTTAGTTACAGAACTGAACAATATTCCAGTAGCATGGCTTTCCACATTTTTCAGAAGTCAAGACGTTTCTTCCTCTAACCCTATGCGTTAGCCTACCATTTATGGCCACCAAAATTGCTGTCTGTCCTTTCATTTCATGGTCTCTCATGGCCTCATGAATGTCACTGGAGATATGTAGACCATTCTGTCTCATCCATTCCCGATTCCCAATCAACACTGAATGAGAGATTGCCGTACCTGTCATATATAAAAACGCAGAACTGCGAGAATTAAGAAAAAGATTTTTATAAGCTACAGGGAATGCTTTCTTAATAATTTATATTCCAACCTGTTTACTTAATAGGTATCAGTCAATATAACTTAAATATGATAAAATATATCAATTTATGTCTTGGTAAGCCAATTCAAAATATTCTTCAAAACTTTCAACATGTTATGAGAAGTACAATGTTCTGGAACTAGATTTGTATAAGATCCCTTTACTGCTTAGTAATTATTAAAATTAGATAGGAAAGAGTATAGAAAGCAAATATGTTCTATATTAACATTCTCCAAATCCTGAGTTCTGATTGGTCCACGCGGACCACAACCCGATTGGTTAACTAAACGACTGTGACTGGCGCGCTAAGAATCTACCGCGATTAGCCGAGCCAACCGCGGGAGATTCGAAGCGTTGTCATTGGCCGCTGAGCTGCCGGCCAGCTGAATAAAGCCAAGTGGCTCGCAGGTCCTGGACACAACTGTATATTCTTCAATAAAGAGCTGAATGTGCACTTTGAGTCTCGCATCTCCATGTGGCCTGATCTATTCGGGACTGAGAGACCCGGACCCGATCTCCCAGACTTAACATAATATTTTTTTCAAAAGGCACTATGAGCAACTAGGAACTAAGAAAAACTGAAATCCAGAGGGAAGAAAGGACTTTTGACTGCAAGTCAAAAGGGAACTGTGATGCAGAATGGAGTGCTTATAATCAGACAATTCAGACCAGGCTAAGACAAACTTCTTTCACTTTGAACCTTACAGATACACTGGTGTTAAGATAATCATTGTGCTGGGTATCTACCTTGCCTAACAAACAATGGGTGACAGTGGAGTTTTGCTTTCTTCAAACTGGACAGTTTGATGTTTTTCTGTACTGGGGCAAAAATGTGAAATTGCAACAACTCTTCAGACTTGGTTGTATTTTGCCCAGGCTGCTCAGCATTTCAATTTGGAGAAGCTGGAGATATTTCATTTAGGAATATTCATCCATTTATTTCTCCCTCTGTCTTATTAGATGTTCAAAATACTCGAACCTTTTTTTGGGGGGAAACTGTTTCCTGTAGACTTTAGAAAGATTTAGGATGAATACAACTAACCCTAAGATTTTTACAAAAACTTTTCTAAACACCATCTATTATCAATTAGGTGATTTACTAAATCTAAATCAGTGTTCCTTTTGGTCTTCTTTTCACCAGTGCCCTGTTGCTTGCTAAATTTGAAGCTCCTAAACTGAGCAGAACACTCTATTTGCCAAGCTTTTAAAAAAAAATCATTTGGAGGCTTTTATGAGGTCATCTTCATTTAAAAAAAAAAAAAAAAAAAACACCCTAAGAGACAATA
The DNA here is from genome assembly GCA_033807585.1 of Hydrophis major. Classification (NCBI taxonomy): domain Eukaryota; kingdom Metazoa; phylum Chordata; class Lepidosauria; order Squamata; family Elapidae; genus Hydrophis; species Hydrophis major. The sequence continues at coordinate 247,069,797 of CM066328.1, read as the reverse complement.
TGTAATCTTGACCTGTTTTCTCACCACTTCCATATTTCTCCTTACCAGAAAATATGAAATCAGGAGGAAAGATGACACAGCTGTACAATACCCTTTGACTGGAAAAGCATTTGAAAATTGCTTTAATGTCTTCAACTAGGAACATAGCCAACGTGAGCTGTTTGGACGTACTGTAACAGGTAATTCCTTAAGCAAACCTCCATTTATAAACAGCACCTTGCTTACCTTTTACTTTGGGGAGTGGAATCTGATGTTTAACACCTTTATCAAAGTCATCAATATGAGGGCTGAGACTGGTCATATTCTGCTTAATCTCATTACCCAATAAGGTTTCAATGCTGCTAACGTTACAGCTTATTCCATATCCAGGAACTGTCTGAAAATCTTTACAGTATCCAAGGATCTCTCTGCCAAGTTCCTGCAAAAATATGTATTTTAAACATCAGTTTGAAGCAGCAAAATGCTTCATTGCCATGCACAAATAGAAACACTTAAAACCATAAGAAGTTTTCAAAAAAGCTTTTTTTGAAATGGTGAGGATGTGAATGTAAAAAGTGCCTGAAGTTAATATATGTATCTATTTTCTGGAATAATAGCTTTCCCAAATTTAAACTTGAAAAACATGTACAAAATGAAGTGTACTTTAAATTCAAATTATGTCTCTCACTATACTACCTCAATTTTAAGTCAAATCAGTACTACAAACTGGCTTGAAGAATGTTTTACAATTAAAAATAAAAGAGTTTGTCACAGATATTCCGAACTTGGCTGAAATGTCATGAGTTCCCTCAAAACAAAGTAGTCCTTCTCTTTTTTTAAAAAAAAGTAGCTATAGCTTTGAGGGATATTTACCTTGCTTAGGTCTGTTTGACAGTACTACGAAATTATGGCCCTTATGAGGTTACTGAAGTGCAACACTTTGTAACCCAGCCAGGATAGCCAATAGCAGGGGATACTGGGAACTCTGATTCTGTCTTTTTTAGAGAACTTTCATCACTCCATTTTAGATCAAGTTTGGCAGCTTTGTCCCTTCAAATACTGAAGTCCCTCTTCTTTCAGGCTATTAACCTGAGCCAACCAAACTGGAATTGGGTGGGAGTTCATATCCAAGGGGTTCCCTGTGATGCACATGTTCCTGGCTCCACTCAGCTCAGGAGTGACAATGATCTGGCCATAAGAAGGTAGCTTCCTGCTTCCAGTTTTAGCGTGGCTTCGAGGCAGCAGGAATTCGCAACCGCTCGCGATTCCTGCTGTGCTAGCCGCCGAGGTACCCCCGATCCAAATGGGTCAGGGGGATATGGCTGCCCTGTAGGGACAGCCGAAGAGAGAGGGGAGCTGGACAGGGGGTTGGGGGTGTCGCAGACAGGTGGTGGAGTGGCAGTCAGCAATGGCCGCCACGAAGAAGTCTGCAACCAGGTAAGATTGTGCTGGAGGAAGCAAGAAAAGTGAAAGTGCTGGCTGAGCCGGGTCAATCAACATCCTTTAAATTCACTGGAACTGAGCTGTCTGAATTGCTGGAGGATACATTGTATCCCTAAAAAGATTGAAAGCGGTGGAGAAACTGTTAAAGGGAACTTTTTTTTTCCTTCACTCTCCCACCCCATGAAAAAAGCAGAAGAAGATTTGAAATTTGTTTGGGCACTGAAGGTGAAATATTCTGAAAGTTGCTTGGACATTGGACTTAAAAATTTAAGAAATTGGAAAACTTTTATTAGAGGTATGGATTTTTGATTATTTAAAAATTGATGTTGCAAGTGGGAAGGGAGCGGAAAAATATTGGAGCAGAAGTGGAAAAAGGAGGAGATTGCCAAGAATACGAAAAAAAGAAATATGGTAATTGGACCTCTTTGATTAAACAGTAACCCCAGAAAGAGAAAGAGAAGAAGGAAGAAAAGTATTAACTTTTGGAACTTTCTTTTTGAATTACTTTTGACTAAAAATACTTGGGTGGTTGTTTTGGGGAAAGTTTTTCTTTTCAGGATGGCATCGCTTGTGGATGAACTAAAGACTGAATATCAAAAATATAAAAAGGAAGAACAAGATGGAAAAGATACTTTGGGCACTTTTCAATTTTTAGAAATGGCGTTCTGTACTTATGAAAAGTTGATTACGCAGCAGAATGACTGGGACAAAGAAGAAGAGGAAGAAGAAGCCATCTTTGATGAACAATGGGTTTTTTTCCGGGGAGGAGGAGAAAGAGGATAAGAAAAAGGGGATTTTAAGGTTTGAAAAAACAAAAAGAAAAAAAGAAAAACGAGAGGAAAGGTGGATGCAAGGTTAGAAAGCAAAGGAAAGGGAGTAAGAAAAGGGAAGAGGAGAGACAAAGGGGTAAAAAGGGCAAGGAGAAGAATAAGCAAGAGAGAAAGGGGGGGAGGAGAAGCCTCAATGGTGGGAAGCAAGATCTAAAGAAAAAAAGCTTATTTAGAGACAATGGATGAATCTAATTAAGGATAAAAGGGGGATTCTGGAAGGTATATAAGACTGTGTTTTTATATGTGTATTTAGAGTATAAAATTTATTGTGTAAATTTAGAATTTATTAAACAGAATCCCAAGATAAATTAAGTGTTATATGAAGTACTTTTAAGTTAGTGTAAAGGCGTCACTCCAAATAGTGTATAGGAGAAGTATAGTAAAAGAAAAAAGATGAATGGATAGTTGGAAATAGAACAGACAAAGAATGTTATTGAAAATGGTTATAAGCTGTTATGCTTTGATTGTTTGTGCACTGTTTTTGTAAAATTAATAAAATTGGTTTATAAAAGAAAAGAAAAGAAAATGATAACAAGATATGGAAGGATGTATAAAATGAATATGATGTTTGAATTTGTGTCTGTGTGAAGAGTTTTAACCCGGGATCAGGCAGCCTTCAGAAAAGATGTTTTAGTTTATGTTTTGTGTATTGTGTTTGTAAAATTAATAAAATTTGTTTTTTAAAAAAAAACACCTTTCTTACAGACATAGCACCAAGGAATGCAGTACTTCCCATAAAAAATACTTTTCTGCTGGACATCTTTCTGCCCCATAGTTGTTGTGCCAACCCTAAAATTAGCAGTAAACTCAAATATCATGAATGATAAAAATTGTTGGTTTGAAGGCCTATAGTTCTTTGGCTGATGTATTGTTGGCTGCCAAAACTACATTTCATTGAAAGGCCAGGCATGGTATTTCAGATGGGTAAATGAGATGGCAGAAGACCTCAACTTTGCCACAGCCAAGGCTCTGTCAGAGTATATTCATGAACTCGAATAGAGCATGGTAACAAGGTCAGCCAATGAATAGGCATAGCAACTAAGTCAACCAATGAAGACTGTTTGGAAACTGAAACTAGATGTAGCCTAGGAGTCGCTCTATATTAAACTCTGCAGCTCTAAAACTATGTTAAGCTCTGAGTCTGCCTATTGAAAATGAAATTGCTTCTCTCCTCTGTTGTGTATCTTGCTTACTAAAAACTAGAGTTCTGCTCTGAACCTGTAACATGTCTGCTTCTACTTGAGTTTGCTCCATGTTAGAGAAATCTACAACTGATATTGTAAAATTTACTTTATGTGTTTATAAAGAAGTAAAATGAAAAAAAAGAAAAAAAAGAAGGTAGCTTCCTCAAGTAGTGGTATAAAGATGTATTTTTTTCTTATTATACCTACAAAATAATTGTAGGATAGATTTGAGATGATAATATGAACTGTCATAAAACAAATTAAGTAAAATATGGATTATTTTGTGAATGAATAATAGTATAGTCCAATGATTGATTAACAATGATATTAATGTATCTAATATTTGATTGAAAATATGAGAATATATACAATGTAATTGTAATTGAAGACTATGAAATGGAAGCACAAAACAATTTGTAAACCAACCGACATACTTTATGTACATATATATATGAAAGATGGCTTGATGTTTTTATGTTTTGTTTGTCTATGTTTGTCTTAAAAAAAAATAAAAAATTTTCCCAAAAAAAAGCAGTGGTGCTGACTCTGAAGAAACCAATCCTAGGAAAAAGAACTGCCATTTTTCCCAAAAGAATTGGGGAGAAGGAAGATATTACCATCTCACTTCCTAACTTTCTGTTCTCTAAACTGTTCAATTTTCTGATATTTATTGTCACTATAAGACATCAGTGTAGTTTCTTCGGCCTCATTCCAGATATTTAAGGCTACTTGTGTTTTATATAAGATTTAACAATTGAACCATTTTAGAGCTTGTTAAATGCCAAGACAGAAATTCCTACCTAAAGCAGGACTGAATGTCAGTGAAAAGAACGCACCTCTTTGCAATACCGAGTGACAGCCATTCCTAAAGGATGCTCACTGCTGGCTTCGGCAGTACCAACAAGAACAAGGAACTTCTTCAGAGGCAGGGTAGCTTCTGTGTCTCCTAGCAACAGAACGCGCATGACTCTGGGAACACCATAAGTCAGGGTTCCTGTTTTATCAAACATCACTGTCTTCACCTGGAAGAAATCATACTGACAAGTGTTGGCTTTGCTAATTTGAAACAACCAAAGTATAGTTCTTTCGTAACAGAGAGGATAGGCTTGTTCCAGTGGTGTGTTTCAAACAGTTTTCCTATCAGTCCGGTGTGAGCAAGAGCACTTCATGCACTCACCAAACACATACTTTGCGCACGTGCAGGTTTTGCAACTCACCTTCTGCTGCAAGCCCTGTGTGTAAAACAGCTGACGCATGGCAATCGGTTGTTACGTGCAAAGCAGCTGAGGTTGAAAAGTAGGAAATAAAGGTCAGTATAGAGACGGGGCCGGTGGGAGGGCCCAGCAGCTGATCGTCGGAGCGAACTAATTCGCTCACAGATGATTATCGAAACTACCAGTTCGGCTGAACCAGTAGAATACCACCACTGGCTTGCTCATAGGATAGGGCATATTGTAAGAAAAGTAGTCGAGGCTTTGGCAGGATAGTACCTTCTTTCTTTCTTGGGAAAGGTGCTTCTTTTTATGGATGGTAAATGTGCCATCTTAATTCGTAATTAATTAATTGTAATTAATCTAATTTTTTGAGGCACACAAATTGACCTATTTTCAAAATGTTAAGTCACTGTTCCTCTTTCAGTGTTGAGCAATTCATTTAGTAAATTCTCATTTTTTCATGTTTTATTAGGTAAAGTCTCTTTCAAGTCAGACTTGACTCATTGACATATCCATGGGGTTTTCTTGGCTACCTACAAAAACAGTTTGTCCCAACCTTCCTCGAAGAAGTATCCGACTTTGTTAGCGCCATTAGTAATATTATTTGACAGATCTGCTAATGTCATAAATGCAAATCAATCTTTAGTTCTGACAAAATTTCACATTTTGGTCTTTGAGTGCTAAACCAAAGAACAGGAGCAGAATAACTATTTCTCTCTCTGAAGACCAAAACCTGGAACTATTCCCTATGTAAAACTTGAATTCTGGACATGTCAATTAAGCTGCCCATTAAGACAGCAATTAATCACCTCTGAAAGCATTTTAGTGACTACTAATCAGTAGTATGCAAAGGAACACACAGTAAGCCTGCTTTCTGGTTTGTTTAAAAAGACAGTGGCAGAAGTCACAATAGATTGCTTCCAGTTTAGGACTAATAGTCATAAATTAATATTAACCTTGTGTGCCATTTCCAGGGGTTTCCCACCTTTGATTAGAATACCATTCTGAGCAGCAACTCCAGTGCCCACCATCACAGCAGTTGGAGTAGCCAGGCCCAAAGAACAAGGACATGCAATGCATAGCACTGTGATGGAAGTCTGGAAGGCAAACCGTAGGATAATTTCCACTTTTGAGATGTTTTTGTTGTGATGCTAGAAAGCAAGCAAGATATATTTATTTGCAAGAGATATCTAGTTATTGGCAATTTTTTACATTAACATCATTACGCACAAATATGCTCTCACATATCTTTGTGCTCTGTTTTTGAAGATAAATCATTATATGCAAAAATTTAGTCCCTCTACCAATTTAAGTTGAAGCTGCTTCCATAGTACTGTACCCCTGCATATAAAAATCTTCTGTCTATCAATTGTATTTAATTGCCTAGTCAGTATACATTTTCTTCTCTAGTACTTAACTCTAATCATTTCCACTTTGTTCCAGTCTTTAATTATACTGCTTATCAGTTGTTGTTTTTTAAAGCAGCATTTGGGGTATTTGAAGATCACAAATTAAAAACCTAAAACATTGTAAGATGACAAATTTCCAAAGATCATCCTGTTTAATGTCATGACTTCTGTTCTCTTTGGCAACCCAAATTAAACAAGGCTCTGTAATTGTATAAAGTAACAGTAGAATAAAAACACCAGCTTTTTCCCAAATAATATTTGTCTATTGATCAGATTAATTCACATAGTAATATTTGTTCGCTATATTAATGTGAGAGAAAAAGAACAAATGCATGTCCTGACACTGAGATGCTACAACAAATGGGTAGAAGTAAAAAAATGTTCAAGTGAATTGTTCTGCATTCCTTTCTCAAATGAGATAGCTAAGATCTCAAGAAACCCATTTGCCTTTCTCCTCTTTTGATTCCTAGAGGAATAGAAGAATAGAATAGAATAGAATAATAGAGTTGGAAGGGACCTTGGAGGTCTTCTAGTCCATGCCCCTGCTTAGGCAGGAAACCCTACACCACTTCAGACAAATGGTTACCCACAGGGGTGGGATTCAATTTTTTAACAACCAGTTCTGTGGGTGTGGCTTAGTTGGTGGGCGTGATTTGGTGGTAATGTGACTGGCTGGGTGTGGCCAGCTCAACATCACTCACATCGAGGCACGCATTTCCTCGCCTGGCCTCTCATGACTGTGGGGATGCTGCAACAGTCATAAGTATGAAAAATAGTCATAAGTCACTTTTTTCAGTGCCATTGTAACTTTGAATGGTCACTCCACACAAGCAAAATACCAGCAAAGGAGGGGAAAAAAACTCCAGAGACGTTCCAGAGACAGGAAGTCTAGTCCTGCCAAGAATGTAATAAGGGTTAACGGAGAGGCAGTTTCTGTAAGCAACCCCAGAATGTTTCCTTCCTGCCTTCCTTACAGGATTAGGCCAGTAATTTCTTCTAATAACCGGTTCTCCAAACTGCTTAGAATTTTAACAACCGGTTCTAGTGAATAGGTGCAAACCTGTAGAATCCCACCCCTGGTTATCCAACATTTTTTAAAAACTTCCAGTGTTGGAGCATTCATAACTTCTGGAGGTAAGTTGTTCCACTGATTATTCTGATTGTCAGGAAATTTATCCTTAGTTCTAAGGTTGCTTCTCTCCTTGATTAGTTTCCATCCGTTGCTTCTTGTCCTGCCCTCAGGTGCTTTGGAGAATAGCTTGACTCTCTCTTTTTTGTGGCAGCCCCTGAGATATTGGAACATTGCTATCATGTCTCCCCTAATCCTTCTTTTCATTAAACTAGACATACCTAAAGAAACTGCATTGAAAAATCAATATAAAAAAAAGAAAAAACATCTGAAAATGCCTTTTCAAATTTAATAGATAAATTTGACAATTGTCTGTGCTACGGACTAAGCAATCGCGCTAATTTAAAAGCTTAAATAGTTTTACTTCCACAGCAGGCTTGAAATCCTGCACTTCTGATTGGCCCGCCAGCAGCGGATCCTGATTGGTCATCCCAGGCAAATCTGATTGGCTGTTAATGGGCGCTGCTGATTGGACACCGCCAGCGCGGCAAACTCAAAGCATTGGCTGTTATGACAGCAGCAAGCCCTATAAAAGGGCTGCTGCTGCCCGAGTATTTTAGCTCTGAAGTCATTAATAAAGAGTTGAGTCACTTTCCGATGCCTCGTCTCCGTTCTTTGCACCCATGCTCCGAACAGAACACTGGCAACGAAGGTGGGATGCGGAGACTTTAAGAGCTGATCAAACACTCAATGAACCCTACAGAGCACATGGCTAAGAGCGCACTGAAGAAGCAGCAGAATGACCAGCAGTGCTATACCACCCGCTCCATTTGACTCGGCTAACGAAGATTGGGACTCGTATATGGACAGGTTCCAGATGTTCCTGGAGACCAACAATCTGAAAAATGCTACGCCTGGCAAGAAACGAGCTGTATTCCTGACCCATTGCGGGCAAGCACTTGCGAAACCAGCAGAAGTCAAGACAATGGACTGGGACAACCTTGCCCCAATCATCCGGGCCCATTATGCACCGGCGGTGCCAACACTCATCAGAAGACACGAGTTTTACCAGAGGGACCAGCGGGAAAGCGAAAACGTTGGAGACTTCATCGCTGACATCAGAAACCTAGGAGGACTCTGTGGCTTCGCAAATCTCGAGAAAGCCATGAGAGATCGAATTGTTCTGGGCCTAAGAGACCCCATGACCCAGAGCAAGATTATGGTGAAAGGAGACATTGCCCTTGCAGATGTCATCGCCGATGCTACTGCAGCAGAAGCAACCAGGAAGTCAGCCGCTCGAATGCGCCGAGCAAACGCACCGCACTGCCAATTCGCCAGCGACACCATGCCATTTTCCGAGAGGCATGCAACAACCACCCACCATGAGGACCTCAAATCCTCATCAGAAAGCGAGGAAGAAGAGGTCAACAGACTCAGGTCAGAACGCGACCAGCGGACCAAAAGAATCGAAAATCACCGCACCAATGCTCCGGATGTGGGGGCAGTCACCCACAATCCGACTGCAAATTCCTAGACGCACTCTGCTGTCCCTGCGGGAAGAGGGGCCATATTGCTAAGGTCTGCAGAAGCAAGCAAGGATCCAGCCCAACCAGGAGAGAAAGCAATTTCCGACAGACAACAGGCACCCCACCAGTTAATCGGGACTGCCAAAACAACCCATGGAACTTTCAATACAGAAACCGAGCAGCCACCACTTCATCCCGACGAGAAGAGGCACACCAGACCATCACCATAGGCCACGCTTCATCCCTTGATGCAAGGAAAATCCGAGTGAGGGTCGCCATCGAGCAGCGACCATGCGTTATGGAGGTCGACTCTGGATCGTCCCTATCGATGGTATCCTGGAAAACCTTCAAACAGCTGATCCCTGACATCCGTCGCCAGGACCTCAGCACTCAAAACATCATATTGAAAGGCTACCAAGGAAATAGAATTCCAGTCGTCGGTTCCAGCAACGTCCAAGTCACCTTCAAGGACCACACCGCAACTTTACCGTTGACCATTGTCAATCGAGATCGACCCAGCTTTTTGGGTCTACAGTGGTTTGCGCCATTAGAAATCGAACTAGCTGGCATCAACCAGACTGGTAGTGATGACTGGGAAGCGGCCCTTGTCCAAGAATTCCAGGACGTGTTCAGCGAGAAGCTAGGCAAGTACAAAGGGTCCCCTATATCATTTAACCTCAGCCCCGAAGTTGCGTCCATTCACCTTAAGCCTCGTCGAGTGCCCTTTGCACTCAAGCCAAAGATTGATGAACAATTGGACAAATTAATAGCACAAGGTGTGCTGGAACCTATTGACCACACTCGATGGGAGACCCCAATCGTGACCCCCATAAAACCAGATGGATTGGTGAGAATTTGCGGGGATTACTGGGCCACCCTAAATCATGCGCTCCAGCAGAGCGCTTACCCCGTACCTGTGGTCCAACACCTTCTTCGCTCCCTCGGAGGTGGGAAAATATTTGCAAAATTGGACTTAGCTCAGGCGTACCAGCAGTTACCTGTAGACGCACAGACTGCAGAATCCCAGACTATAGTCACGCATAGAGGGGCTTTCAAGTGTAACAGACTCCAGTTCGGAGTAAGTGTAGCCCCCGGTATTTTCCAGAGCTTAATGGAAAGATTACTACAAGGCATAAAAGGGGTCGTGCCCTACTTCGATGATGTATTGATAGCTGCCCCGACTAGATGCAATTTAGGAAAACGACTCCGAATGGTTCTACAGAAATTTAAAGACGCTGGCCTAAAGGTCAAGAAGGACAAATACCAACTCTGAAAAGGTTAAATTCCTGGGCTATCTACTTGACAAACAGGGAATTCACCCTTCTGAAAAAAAACTGACTGCCATAAAGAACACCCCAAGACCTAGGAATAAAACAGACCTCCAAGCTTTCCTAGGACTCATTAACTTTTATAACATCTTCTTGCCCCAGAAAGCAACTATGGCCGAACCCCTGCATAGGCTCCTCGACAAGAAGGCTTCCTGGGTCTGGGGATAATGCGAAGAACGAGCTTTTCAGAAAGTCAAAGACCTCTTAACCTCAGATGCTATATTGATACAATACAACGAAACCTTACCTTTAACCGTCACCTGCGATGCCTCACCGTTTGGGGTAGGAGCCATCCTGAGCCACATCCTACCAAACGGTACTGAGGCACCTATTGCATTTTTTTCAAAGACTTTAGCGAAAGCTGAGAGGAACTATAGCCAACTTGATAAAGAGGCTCTCGCTATCGTAGCTGCTGTCAAACGCTTCCATAAGTACGTATATGGAAGACCCTTTTCTATAGTTACTGATCACAAACCATTACTTGGCATTTTAGCAGGGGACAAACCAACACCCCACATCTTATCACCAAGAATGACAGGTTGGTTGGAATTTCTAGCCGCATACAATTACCAATTGCTACACCGCCCGGGGAAAGCCATTCCCCATGCTGATGCTTTGAACCGCTCACCGCTACCCGAAGTCATAGACGATCCGGCTCCAACACTAACAACGCTACAAATCGAAACCCTTCCTTCTCCACCACTGACTGCATGAGACATCGCCACAGAAACGAGGAAAGATCCTTGTTTAGCACGAATCCTCAGCTGGGTGGAAAGAGGTTGGCCTGACAACAAACTCAGTGACATCTTCAAACCCTTCAAAAACCGACAGACAGAGATTTTCTCCCAAAAAGGATGCATATTAAGGGGAGACAGAGTTGTCATTCTGGAGCGGCTACAACAGAAAGTCCTGAAACTGTTGCACGATGGACATCCTGGCATCGTGCAAATAAAGGCACTAGCCAGGAGCTACTCATGGTGGCCAGGTATAGATAAACAAATAGAAACTTGGGTAGCCTCTTGCAACAAGTGTCAAGAAACTCACGCAGATCCATCAAAAGCCCCACCAACGGAATGGGAGACACCCCGGGGTCCCTGGTCCCACATCCACCTCGATTTTGCGGGACCCACAAAGGGGCATACCTTTCTCATAACCATGGACGCCTATTCAAATTGGCTTGAGGTCCACAAAATGAAGAGCACCACCACAGAAGCAGTCGTTAAAAAATTAAATAAACTATTTGCTACACATGGACTACCAGATGTCCTGGTTTCCGATAATGTTCCCCAATTCACTGCTCTCGCATTTGAACAGTACCTAGCAGATCGGGGGATACGCCATGCCTTAACATCACCAGCTCACCCTGCGGCCAATGGTAGGGTTGAGAAAATGGTCCAATTCGTGAAGAAAACTTTACAAAAAATGGAACAAGGAGACATCGATCATAAAGTAACCAGGATGCTCCTCCTCCAACATATTACACCACACAGTACTACAAACAAAACCCCAGCCGAACTCCTGATGGGACGGAAACTTCACTCACACCTTGACCGCATACACCCTGCCTACACGCCAGAACAACCCCTAGGGTCCAGCAGCAAGTATTGCACGTTCAAGGTAGGCGACCCAGTCTTCGCAAAGAATTTCTCAGGTGACCCATTGTGGGTCCCCGCTACCATAATTCAACTTACGGGGCCTCGTTCCTACCGGTTACAAACTGCTGAAGGGAAAATGTGGAAGCGCCACATTGACCAACTGGCACCTATCCCTGTCTCTAGCCCTGAACCTCAAACCTGGGGGGGAAGGGAAAGCGAGGGGGCCGAAAATGAGCCAACATACAACGCAGTACGCAAAACCCAAAAATCAACACAAGCAACCCCAGGATATCTACCTTCCAAGGAAGAACTGGATCAGATGAGTGCCTCGCCACAAAGCAGCACTGCGACAGCAGCAAACCCAAGAAACTCAGGAGGCAGCCTGGACAGAAGCAGGGATGACAGCCCCGCGTCGCCCAGCGAAGTGGTTGACCCAGCCGTGCCGTCCAGCCCAGCAAGTAGCCCATCAGAAACAGAGCCAAGGCAAGAACTGTTGGGGCAACGCAGATTGGGCAGACAGGTGAAACGACCTGCGTACTTGCGAGAGTACATCACCCCACCCCTCAGACGGAACCTAGGGGGGAGGGTGCTACAGAATAAGCAATCACGCTAATTTAAAGGCTTAAATAGTTTTACTTCCACAGCAGGCTTGAAATCCTGCACCTCTGATTGGCCCGCCAGCAGCAGATCCTGATTGGTCGTCCCAGGCAGATCTGATTGGCTGTTAACAGGCACTGCCGATTGGATGTCACCAGCACAGCAAACTCAAAGCATTGGCTGTTATGACAGCAGCAAGCCCTATAAAAGGGCTGCTGCTGCCCGAGTATTTTAGTCTGTTCTGAAGTCACTAATAAAGAGTTGAGTCACTTTCCGTTGCCTCGTCTCCATTCTTTGCGCCCACGCTCCGAACAGAAGAGTTTGGGTCCTGGATTTCATACTGAATCTGGAATAACTGAATTGGGTTTCCTGGGATCTTAAAGGTATATGCCCAAATGTGCAAAAATATTTTTGTATCATTGCAAAAGAGAGACAGAGGCATGTACACATATACAAACACGTGTACAAATCTCTGAGTGGGAGAGTCTCCCTGAGAAGTTATCAGTTGCTATTGTTCACTTGTAATTCTTACTGTCAGCTGGTGCTCCATTCAAAATCCAAGAAAGAAATACTTAGACTCCGTTAATCAGAGAAAAGATATCTTTTACTGGAAATCAAGTGGTAGCAACAAAAGAATTCTGAATCTGAGAAAATGGGTGCGTAAATTACATATACAAAGTAATGGAAATGTTCCCACCCCCAATAGTTGAAATGGTTCTTCCAATTAAAAGTTGTGAATATCATCATGTGGGCATTTCCAGGTGGTGATGAGGCTTCTGTCCATTGACCTTGACATAGTTTGATAAAGGGTTGCAGCTGCTCGTAGCATAGAAGAGAAAGCTAAGCAAGGAATAGAAACCTAAGCAAGAATGTACCACCACCACCACCCAGTTTATAGAGTTCTGGTTTGTAACACCTCCAGCTTACTTCCCATAATTTTCTCCCCTCCTCCCCCCGTTACTTATGATAGCCGAAAGATGCAAAGCAAAGGGAGAAAATCTTGAAGGCTGACACTAATGCATGTTGAAGGCAGAGCTGGTATTCAGCAGGTTCTGACCAATTCTGGAGAACCGGTAGCAGAAAATTTGAGTAGTTTGGAGAACAGGCAAATACCACCTCTGACTGGAGATTTTATAGTATTCTTCCCCTGCCATGCTCCCTCAAGCCATGCCCACAGAACTGGTAGTAAAAATATCTGAATCCCACCATTGGTTGAAGCCACTTTAAAAATGATGTGGAATAATATGATATAAGCAATTACAATTATTAAATAAACAGTACTTACAGAAAAATATTTCAGTACAACATCAAACTGTATAAATCCAATTACAATCCATGCTATCAGGGTTGCTGTTGAAATTATTATGATAAATGGAACAAAATAACCACTAAATCTGTCAGCTAGTTGCTGGATGGGTGCCTGCAAATCAGAAAAAAATAGGTCCTTATGAGTGCACAATATTAAAAAAATACATACACTTATCAAATTCAGTATTTTACAAATGCGTCTGGTTGAAAGAAATACAGATTTCCCCCATATCTCTCACCTCTGATTAAAATGCCATTCGTGAATTAACTGAAATTTGTCTCTTGAAAGCACTGAAGAAATGCTTTTAGCTTGCTCTTGAAACAAGAGGATTTCTTTCTTTCGAAGCATGTTCAGGACTCTAAGGACAAAAGCAATCTATAGAAGGTGTTTCAATCAATAGTTCTGTGATGACAAGGTCCCTGGCCCAGCAGCTGCAGCTGCACATTATCTTTCTGCAGTAATAGCAATAGCACCAGCACTTAGATTTACATACCATTTCACAGTGCTTTACAGCCCTCTCTAAGCAGCTTATAGAATCAGCATATTGCCCCCCAAAATCTGGGTCCTCATTTTACCCACCTCGGAAGAATGAGTCATCCTTGAGCTGGTCAGGATTGAATTGCCAAACTGCTGGCAGCCAGTAATCAGCAGAAATAGCCTGCAATACTGCATTCTAACCACTGCACCATTACGGTTCATAATGGACTTCTGCAGTTTCCTACCGTGTTTCTCCAACAATACACCCCCCCCCATAGGAAGACCCAGCATCTTTTCTAGGCATAAAATGAAATTAAGCCCCTCCCCCCAAATTTAGGCCTAGTTTAAAACATGCAAAATTGGTGGGGGGAAGGTGGGGGGAACTTGTCATTAGGAGTGCCCGGCGGGCAGCTACACCTCACCATCAGCCGCTCCTAACACTGTGGAGCATGGAGGGCTCCCTTACCCCTCCTTACCCGGGTCAGCAAGCGGGCAGTGTCTGCGTGGATGTTCGGCAGCGTTTCAGCCACTTCTTAGGCCTCCGTAGCTTCCACGGTTCCCACTGGTGCTGGCGGCTCTCTCGCCAGCTCCATCTGCAACAACAACGTCTGAGTTGCTCCTGCTTTTCTCCCGTCCCCATAGCAACAGGAAAAAAAAAGATTTTGAGGTAACTGGGAGTGCCTTGCGCTGCGTTTTGGTTTAATCCCGAGCGGCTGGGTGGGCGTGAGAAGAGCTGAGTGAGCGTCTCTGCTGCTGCTACCCTTGGTGCTACAGCCTTGGGCTCTGCAAGTTTGCAAAAGTCCTGGTGCGCAGCCCGTTCCTGCATTCCAAGCACCCAGCCCGAGCTGCAGCTATCCCTCTCTCACCAGCGACGTCTCCAATAACAGCGGCGGCAGCGGCAGGAACGGTGGAAGTGTTTCAGCCGCTTCTCGGGGGTGGAGCCACCTCCGTAACTTCCACGGTTCCCCCCGCTGCTGTTGCTGTTATTGGAGACGGCGCTGGCGAGAGAGGGACAGCTGCAGCTTGGCCTGGGCGTTTGGAATACAGGAACGGGCTGCGCACTGGGACTTTTGCAAACTTGCAGAGCCCAAGGCTGGAGCACCAAGGGTAACAGCAGCAGAGACACTCGCTCAGCTCTTCTCACGCCCACCCAGCCGCTCAGGATTAAACCAAAACGCAGCACGTGGCACTCCCAGGCACCTCAAAATCTTTTTTTTTTCCTGTTGTTACGGGGATGAGGGAAAAAGCGGGAGCAACTCAGACACTGTTGTTGGAGACGGCGCTGGTGCACGGGGGGGGGGGAGAAATTAATTCACCCCCAAAAAGACGTCCTAGCTGTTTTTCGGGGTTCAAAAAAAAATAAGGCCCAGCCTTATTTTGTGAGAAACACGGTATCTCTTGGCCCATTATAGCAAATGCTTTCCTTACTGGTTCCCTGATCCAGCAGGACAACTAATCCATAGAATCATGTCGGAGAAAACCATGTAAGCAGCCATCTGATCTAATCCAATTGAACACAGGTTAAGGATTTTTTGGTGAAATTGAGCACAGAAAATAAACCAAGTGGATTGGATTTAGGACTGTCTTCCTGAATCAGGTGACCCCAAAAGGCTGGTAGAAGCTGGGATTCAGAAGATCTCAGATGGGGAAAGAAATATTTTAGGAGAGTGGGTTTTAGTTTTATACATGAAGGTTCTGGAGTATTTCCAGTCACTTGGACACCCAGGTCAGCATATGAATTCCAATGCCCCCCGCCCCCCCCCCCCCCAACACTGTTAGTTTTACCTTTGACATCTGAGCTTCCTCAACTAGTTTCACAATTTGTGCCAGGGTGGTATCAGAGCCAACATGGGTTGCCTTTATGAGCACAGAGCCATGTGCATTGAGAGAACCTGCAATAACCACGCTGCCAGGTTTTTTAGTGACTGGCATGGCTTCTCCTATAAATATAAGTTAATCCACCAATATGTTTTAATAGCATTTCATACACATTGCAGCAGTTACAAAAAAATAAAATAGAGGTGCATGAAGATATACCCTCAATTTTGAAAAAAGTCACACCTCAGTGGAAAGTGATAAGATCAAGAAGCAGATGAACTGTGACTGTTCTTTGATGAAACTGAATCCTAGCCAGCCAACAATAACTCTTTGTTCTCTTTCTCTTTGTTCTCTTTCTATGCTATTTTCTTCCCCATGGCAACCTTGCATGTCGTTCTCAAAAATTAAGCCACTCAAGCAGCAAAACCCTTTATTCAGAAACTGATGAGTCCTTGTTTTCTTTCCAAAATCATTTTATTAAATTGTTTCTGCGAACAGGAGAAAAAAATTGAATTCCAAAGAATGCCTTCACATATATCTTGTACATAGTGAAGATCACTGCACCAGAGGGTGTCGGTGTAGAACAGCGGAGGATAGAAAAACATTTGCTAATGGAGATCATTTTGTGATTTCACCCAATTATTAATAAGATCCCAAAGTATCTATCGGGGTTAAAGGGATCCCCTTCCTAATTTTGGTTCTCTTCAGGCACCAAAACTACTGGGATTCTTTCCAAATAAGATTTGGGCCACCATATGTGGCTGAGGCAACATAGATAGAAGTCCAACTTGAGGTTCAGAGGTAAAACTGCCTTCAAACTGTGATAAGTCCTTTAGTACATCCATATAAGGTTTTCTTTTTTTAATGTACTAGAACAGAAATGGTTCACTTTTCTGTCTTCTGAGATTTCTTTTTTTATTTCCAACTCTATCTTAAACCCTTCGACTTCCACTATGGTTCCCCCATTCTAGTGCTAACTAAACTGGGCTTATCCAGTTTAGCCTTCTAATCAGTCAAAATCAGCTAGATCATGTGTTACCTTTTTAGGTGCTACCTAGCCCTGATACATTTCATCTCTCCCGCCCACGCTCACTGATCTTCTTGCATAGCTGCAGCTCTGTCAACTCATAAAGCATCCCTATGCCTGTGAACCCTGACAAACTCTTTGGAAAGGTAAATTATTTATTCTTTAAAAGTAAGGAATTACCTGTTATAAGAGACTCATCGGCCATAGAACTGCCTTCAATCACTTTTCCATCAACTGGAAATTTCCCACCAGGGACCACTTTTACAATATCTCCTCGCTGAACTAATTCTACAGGAATTTGCTCTTCTCTGTAAGATAAAGCTCACAGTTAAAATTCAATGCAACTTCCCCTCCCCACCAATGTTGCTTTTTTCAGGCAAAAAAAAAATATCCCACTGACTTAATAAAAGTAAATATACAAAGATAAATACAAAAAAAGCCACATATTATATGTCAGTTGTTTTAATATTCTAAAACTATTTTATATATATGACTGCAAGATTATAGCATTGAAGTAAGGTCAGGGATATCAGCTTCATCTCTACTTTCAACTTCAGCAACTCACTGGGTGACTTTGAGCTAGTCACTTTTTCAGCCCAACCTATCTCACTGAGCTATTGAAGGGAAACCTAGAGAAGAAATGCTATATATTTACTTGAGCTCTTGGAGGGCAGTTAGCTAATCTAATAAATAAATAGATTTCAGTATTCTGGGAAATCTGAATTCTTTCTGACCATTACCACATTTATTGTCCCAAGATATTTATTCTACATCTTACTCAAATAATGTGTGGCATTGCAAAGCAGATATTTACTCATCTCTGGTCAACTGACTTTTCAAGACAGAATAAAACTAAACACAATCATTTATTTAAATTTTATTTATAGTAATTACTATTACATTACATTTCCGTCGAAAGTAACTCTCAGCAATGAGTTAGAACAAATATAAAACAAAAAACCAAGCATAACATTCCACATATACTTTAAAAAAAATTCAGCCATATATACATCTACTTCAAAAATGTAAGGGGAAATTATTAAAATTGAATCTAAATGTTTTCAGTCTGATATATACAATGCAGACATTGTTAAATCCTTTGAGTGCTCAGATTAACATATTTGTTATAATAAATATATTCCTTGTAATAACAGTTAAATAAAAAGCGAGACGGCCTTTTTGGAAAAAACAAAGAGTAAATAAAGAACGTACTTCACTTATTTTATAAGTCCAGCTCTACAAAGGCAGAGCTATTCAGATTTACATGGTAATGCTGAATATTTGTAGGAATGACATTCAATATGACCAATGAGAAAATCCTTCTAAACATCTAAAATTTTCACATATCACATTAGAAAATAAAAGGATTAATCTTTGGCCCATTGAATAAGAATTTTTACTCCAAGTCAGTTTTTGTTGCTTTTCAAAATCCAGTAATTGTTGTTTTCAGGTTGCAGTATTTTTCAAACTTGGCAGTTTTTAAGATGTGTAGACTTCAACTTCCAGCCAATATTCCCCAGTTCACTCATTTTAAAGATGCCGGGTTTGAAAAAGACTGCCTTACTTACTATACAAGCAATTTTCGATTTATGACCATTTGATCAGTGACCATTCAAAAATACTATGGCGCTGGACAAAGGGACATATGATCCTCTCCCAAAGTTCCAACTTTGGGGAAGAGATCGAATTATTGCAATGCCCCCAGTACACAAAAAAATCCAGGCTCTTCACAGTGTGCCCGTTAGGCCAGGAAGCTAGCTAGGAACACTGACACATAGAAACCCTACTATGAGCAAGAGGCCACTTGCTAGGCCCACTCTCTTAGAAGGCTCGGGCCTTCCAGAGGTGGTATTCAGCAGGTTCTGGCCAGTTCTGGAGAACTGGTAGCGGAAATTTTGAGTAGTTTGGAGAACCGGCAACACCACCTCTGACTGGAGATTTTACAGTATCCTTTCCCTTGCCACGCCCACCAAGCCACACCCACAGAACCGGTAGTAAAAAAAATTGAATCCCACCACTGGGGCCTTCTCACTATTCAACTGCACAGCTCTGCTTACTTTCTCTTTCTATATAACTGAATTCAGTGCAGCTATTGTAGAAAGCTAGCTAATGTTTCCAAAGGGCCTCAGAAACTTTGCAAAACCAGCCCTCAGCCAGAACAAGCCTTCTAGGAGTGGTGGGAAGAATTGAAGGCCCACACACAAGTGGGTGCTTAACGACTGCAATAACTCACAATCCATATTGTGGGCTCAGTTGTGATAGTAAGTTGAGGACTACCCGTTTCCATACTAATTGTAGTAGTTAGGGAGAGAATCCGAAAGGAGGAAAAAATTGCTTTAGACTTGCTCTTGTTATTGGATGGTGAAGGGATCATTAATTTCAAAGGAGAGTTTTTCGGCACAATTCCATTTAGCTATTTAATTTACATACAGCAGTTTCTAACAGATGAATCAGAACTATAGTATGTTTCAGTGTACCCTCAAAATCAATTACATCCACTACAATGAATTTACAGCCATCACTTCCATATTACTTTTCAAAGTTATTAAAAGAAATGAAAATATTGCTGCATAAAAAAGCAAAACATTTGTACCGATGACGTACCTGATTATGCAACCGTCAGCTCCACGTGTCACTACAACAGCTTCTGTAGCTTGAAGAGAAATTAATTTAGCAAGTGCTTCAGATGTTTTACTCTGAAATAGAGACAGATGTAGGTAGGTAGCCTTCACAATATACTTGTGCTGCTTCCAGTTTAATTTTACATGATGTATTCTAAATATTGGCATACACTCCACTGTTACTAATGCAAAAGCAGAGTCGAATGAAAGCTATTCTAAAAGGAGGGCCTAGATGCTAGAGCTAAGAATTCCATTCCACTAGTTATGCACTATGCGGAAGCATTAATATTTGAGAATGCAAGCCAAAAGACGATCATTCTGAAATACAAAATCAGCACCTTTGGGAAATGCCTTTTTCTGGCAAACCTTTCACTGCTATTTCTTGACTAGATGCCTATATTAGAACTTGATTTGTTTGCTCTTTTCCCCCCTTCTCTCTTAGGGTAACTGCCCTTTATAACCACTGCTGCTTTTCTTCCATAATATAATGGAGCACATGAGACTTATTTCTATGCAGTCCCAAAGCACATTAAATCACTTCACCAAGCTTGTGCTTTTGTGTGCAATCAAAATATGCCTTGGGGGAAAAAAAATTAAGAAAAGAGAACAATTGAATCTTTTCACCACACTATGCTAATGCACTTGATAAATACACCAAAAAAACTATATTGTGTTTTTTTTACTATTATTCTAGAGACCTTCATGTGGAATTCACATATCATCACACCCTTGCATCTTGAGAGGTAGCTTGAACTAAAATGATCCAGCCAATCAAGATAATAAGTGAACTTCATGGTCAATGGAACATTAAATCCAATTCAATTGCTCAACATACAGAACCAGATCAATATTACTCTGAGTAAGTGAAAGATAGGGCAAACAAAATCTGATGCTATGAATGCCACTTTTTTTCTTACAAAATTAAGATGCAGCAGGAGCTGTGGTGGGGTTCAAATTTTTTACTACTGGTTCTGTGGGTTGGTTGGTGGACGTGGCAAGGGAAGGATACTGTAAAATCTCCAGTCAGAGGTAGGATTTGCTGGTTCTCTGAACTACTCAAAATTTCTGCTACCGGTTCTCCAGAACTGGTCAGAACCTGCTGAATACCACCTCTGAGCAGGAGGTTACGAAGGCAAGGGACTTCTTCCTAGTGGAGATTGCTGGTAGAAAGTTTGTCCTAGAGAAATTCACTTGTCATTTATGTTAAATGATATAATTTGAATAAACTGCAAAGAGTCATCTATCTCAATGGTTCTCAGCCTGTGATCCGTGGACCACTGGGAGGCTGAGATATCATCACAGGGTATCCTCAAAGGCTTGAAAAAATGTTATGGTTTAAATCTTGAGTTAAGTCTTGGGAGTCTGTGGCCATGGTTCATGGCCACAAAAGGTGTTTAAAGGGGGTCCGTGGTGAAGAAAAGGTAGACGACCATTGATCTATCTTGTTTATCTTTGTCAATTATACTGGCTTGCATATTTCCACCTCTGATTGCTTTTATGTAAGTCTTCTGACTATTTTTGTTCTACTGTCGTTTTAATAATTGTACGCTAAGCTGAACATTTTAAGGACATGGTGCAAGTTTCTAAGAACCTGTATAAAGTGGTAGGCAGCCATGTTTGTTTGAGATTTTCAGGGGAAGTTGCAGGGGATATGCTGATAGCAGAAATGGACGGGGTCCAGTTTTATTCATTTATTTCATTTGTTGCAGTCAAAAGGCCAGCACTAAGAAGACAATTTATATTTAATCCTTAAAAAATAAAATTAAAAGTAGAAATTAAAAGAATTAAAGTTGAGGCATTAATAAGTGATTGCCCAGTCATACTCAACACTGAGCAGGCTTTCAGAAATGAAAATTGTGACACATTTGCAATCTTGTATGTATATGGTGTACAATACATTATCCACCAGCAACTATCTCATATCTAAAGATATATGAACATTGGCAATGAGGTCATTTAGCAAGTCATCACATGACCAGACCTTATTTTACCACCACTTTTACCAATGTTGTTAAACAGATCACTGCTGACATGAAAATCATGTGGTTGCTAAGTAAATCTGGCCTTTAGCCTTCAAGAAATACTAACCTTTGCTATGTGTTCGAGCCATCTCCCAAGGGCTATGAATACAAACAGCATTGGCGGAGTATCAAAAAATGTGATGGGACTCTGTTCAGCCTTTTCAATAACTGCAACTATCAAAATGGTACATGAATAGACATAAGCAGTTGATGTGGCCATTACTATCAGGACATCCATATTGGCCATTTTATGCTTTAATGACTTGTAGGCTTGGACATAGAAGTACCATCCACCCAGGAACTGGAAGGAAGTGAGAGAGAGGAGCAATTAGCTTTCCAACATGTCCTGTCTAGATGTCTCAATATTAAAAGATTTATAGGCAATTATATAATGGGAGATGTTAAAAACAAGAGTATTTAAAAAATCTCCATACCTGAACCAAAGTACAAAGTACAAAGAAGAGAAGGTTTAGAATAGACAGTCCAGGAATCAGGTTTTGCTCCAACACCATTAATTCATGATGGTCACCAATTGGTAATAACATATACACCATTAAGACCATAACTGGAATACCAAATACCAAGCTACATAAGAATGATTTCTTCCATCTGCAATGGCAGAGAATCCACACTGTTAGAAGATAAAGCTTTCCTCACAACTTGATTGACAAAAGCAAATTATACCACATTTACTCCTACCTTGTCATCAGATTTGATACAAATCAGCTCTGAACATGGATTGGTGTGCTTCTATATTTTTCTATATTGTGGGACCCCTATATGTGTGTAGAGCTACAATATTTGCCTTGCAGCAATCTGGATGACCATTAGCAAAAAGTCACCTGGAGTTTTTGCAATTCAGCTGTGATAGCCCATACATGCAGAGAAGTGTGAAACAAAGGAAATGAAGACTATAGTAAAAGGCATAGTGTGCGGTTGGCCAATCAGATCAGAAACAATTCATTTAGAAGTTATTCATGAAAAATGAGAAATGTGCCCATTTCACCATTCTACCTGCAATTCCATCATAGAGTTGGCAACTAAGAATTCCTCAATCTGTAACATTTCAATGACTGCAGGGAGAAGAAAATGTGTTTTTCAGTGGGTGGACATCTAATTGGAGAGGAATATTCTTGGAGTATTTGTTATAAAATATTCTTTGGTTGGCAGATATACTCACTGTTGGATTTCCTGTTTATAATCCAAGTTATGATCTTTTGGATCTCTTTTAACCAAAGATGCTTGAAAACCAATTCCCTTTATAACAAAAAGCAAATAAGTACCATTACAAAAACAAATGCAAACAATTATTAAATGATTATGTTACACTAATAAATGGTACTTTATTAATTTCCAGAGCTGCTTTTGTAATGAGAGGTTTAAAAAAAAGGTAAGCCTTAATTTTTACTCATGGTGAATATTATTCAATGTCCAAATAGGGCAGGTTTTGCTGATTAGGAATTTGGAAACTGTAACCTGATAAGGTAGTCCTCAATTTATGACCACAACTGAGTCCTGAATTTAGGCTGTAAGTTAGTGAGATGCAAATATTACTGCCTTGCTCAATGACCACAATCTTGGCTCTCCCCGTTGCATCGTTAAACAACCATGAAGTTTGATAAGCAGACAGAGTGAAAGAACTGCCTGCTGAAGGAGGGCAGGCAGCTTCCCCAGCTCCATTTTATTTATTTATTTGATTTGTCAATTGCTTATAAGATAATAGGTATAAGTATAAGCATAGTTATGAATACATGAAATGGATACATATTAGAAAAATAAAAGAAACAATAGGACAGGGATGGTAGGCACGATGGTGCGCTTATGCACGCCTCCTACAGGCCTCTTAGGAAAGGGGTGAGGTCAGCAGTAGACAGTCTAAGGCTAAAGTTTTGGGGGTTTGGGGAAGAAACCATAGAGTCAGGTAGAGTATTCCAAACATTGACCACTCTGTTGCTGAGGTCGCATTTCATGCAATCAAGTTTGGTGTGGTTTACCTTGAGTTTGTATCTATTATGTGCTCTTGTATTGTTATGGTTGAAGCTAAAGTATTCATTGACAGGTAGGACATTGCAATGTATGATTTTATATACTATACTTAGATCGGACCAAAGGCGGCCTAGTTCTAGGTTTTCTAGGTCTAGAATTTCAAGTCTAGTGGCAAAAGGTGTTCTACAATGAGTAGAGGAGTGGAGAACTCTTCTTGTGCAAAAGGAAACTGCAGTACTGGGCTGGAGAAAAGAAGCCCAGATGACAAAGATCTGACCTTCCTTGCTCTACCAATGGACTTCTTCACCCGATCTCTTTGAGTGCAAAAGTGCTTCCTGACGGAATAATTTCCCCCCACTGAGGGCGGAGTTTCTCCGCTAGGTAGGAGAGGAATTGCAGTACTGGACCAGAGAAAAGAAGCTCAGAACCCCAAGATTTGACCTTCTTTGCTCTAGCCCACTACTGCAATTTGTGAGGCTGGGTCAAGAAGTCTATTTGTGAAGGAACTTTTTCACCCAGCCTCCCTGAGAGCAAAAATGCTGTTTGCCAAAGAAACTCCGCCCTCCTCAGATGAAATCAATCAATCAATCAGACAGCAGGCTTTTGCTTTTGTTTTTTGCTCTCAAAGAGGCCGGGTGAAGAAGTCCTTCCAATGTTGACTATTTGGAAAAGCCAGCAGGAAGATTCCACATGGTGTTCACATGATTTGGGGGGAGTCTGGCAACCTGCTATAAGTGCCCAATGGCTGGCCAAGTGCCCAGATTTCAATCATGTGACTGTGGGGGCCCTGCAACAGCTGTAAGTTTAGGCTGCAGGTTATAAGTCCTTCATTCAGTGCCATCATCATATTGAACAGTTGCTAATGAGTGGTTGTTAGGTCACAACTATCTGTGTATCTGGTAGATGCCGGGTTAGGGAAGATTGCCATATCGATTTGCAACTTTCTAAACAAATGCACAACAGCACAAAAGTTGCTAATAGTCTTCTGATATCAATCGTTCATCTAGGCAAGGGGGTGGGGAACGGTGCCCCTTTTATGACTTGTGAACTTCAACTCTCAGAATTCCTGAGCCAGCTGTGCTGAGTTGAAGTCCACAAGTCATAAAAGGGCATCATCATTCCTTACCCTTGATCTAGGCAATCCAGTTGAGAAGTTACTACCTTCCAAGGACTCTGGAGGCTAGTTGTTGCTCCTTAGGAAATGAGTATCTGTATATCTTGGAGGTGCTAGGTTAGCTAAGACTACCTTATTGATTTGCAACTTACTAAAAAGTGCAAAATAACACAAAAGTTGCCAGTGATCTTCTAATATCAATCATTCATCTAGGCAATCCAGTTGAGATTTATCAACTTTTCCAAGGCCTGGGAACTGTGTAGCTATTGCAGCAGTCTCCCCTAAACATCCCAGAAGTGAATTCTCCCTGAATTTTCATTGTTATAGAAATGGTTAGTTTATATTATTCTAGAAAAAGTAAAACGTTGGATTTTGATGTTAATGCTTTATTCTACTGCAACAGAGGGAGTTGGAAATCAACACTTTTTTTTCTTTTCTCCCTCCCCCTCCTCACTTCCTCCCCTGTCCTCCCCACTGTGTCCTCCTATTTGCTTTTGTATTTTTATATTTTATTCTATAATCTAATAAAAACGCTTAAAGACTGCAACTTCCAGAATTCTCAACAACAGCTACACTGGATTGGGTACTCTGAGCATAAAAATTTGGAGTGTGCCTGGATTGGGAAGATTAAATATAATGTCAATATTAATTAATATTAATTGATGACCATCTAGGCTCTTAGAAATGTTTGCTTTAATAGCTTACCTCAACAATTTTTATAATGTCTCGAGGACCAATTACTTCTGGATCATAGCGAACACGCGCTTTTGAAGTGGCTAGGGCTACAGATGCACAGAGAATGCCGGGGGTTTCAGTAAGCTTGGATTCAATGCTATGAACACATGAGCTACAAGTCATCCCTAGAATCTAAGCAAAAATTGAGTTAGTTGTCTGCTTTGGGCTGTCAGATTGACCATTGCTCCATTGTATCTATATCTCCCATATTAAACAAAAAGACAAAAAGTACTAAGTTTCATTAGTGTGATACTTTACACAACCTCCTGGAGTTCCAGCTCAAGAGGGCATCTATAGAGGACAGAAAATGAAAGGGAAATACAGCCAATGAGAAGCCCAAGGATGAACCTTAGCTTTCCCGAATTTAATGCTAAATCTCATCACATGCTAGCTGGCAGATGGGCTGGCAATATATTGGGGATTCGCAACTGTTATATTTGCCTTTCATAAGAAATTTTGTTGCAATTCTAACTTTGCAAAGTACGGTAAGTACATTCCCTTTGTCAATCTTTTTTCCTGGGAACATCTCAGATGCTCATATTTGTCAGAAGCAGCTGGAATAAATGTAGAATTGTATGAATGTATGCAAATCTATCTAATTGGTATAATGCTTTAAAACTTGACAATGAAACAAATTAAAAGTACAAACACAGATGTACAGAAAACTATGTGTATAAAAGTACAACTTTAATGGCAAAGCTAATTGTGTAACCTGCATTTAAAACGTGCTGCTGGGATCCAACATTCAATGTTTCAAAAGTCATATGCATGAACTTAAAAGAAAGTACATTTATTCCTTGTTGAATATTCATATTTGCATTTTTTCTGTTTAGGATCAATAAGAAGCTTCTAAGATTTAGTGATATGATACTAACCTTTACATCTATGTTTCCATTTGTGCCAGCATAATCTTGTAAGACTGAAGCTTCAAAACCCAATTCCTCAATCAACTGGATTATTTCAAGAGGTTGGATTTTATCTGGCTTATATATTACTTCCACTTTTCCTGCCATCAAGGCAACAAGCACAGAGACTATTCCTGTAAAAATAAAGCTGCATCAAACAAATAAATTCTTTCCCATGACATACCTAACAGTCTGAACACAATGGTAGTACTCAGTCCAGCCTTAAAGTGTAATCTTTATTACTTAATCCAGTTACCAGTTTAGGTAGCCTGATGTGAAAGTAGATCTTTCTCAAATCTCTTGTCTTCCTTTCTAAGCAGATATATTTACAAGGCATGTCTAACACCAGATAAAAGTTATATTCATGTCATTGTTAAGTACTTAACATCTGAGGCTAGGTTCATTCCAATAGAGTTATTCACATAACAGTAAGATGCTAAGATAGCGCCTATAGTTATTTAGCAAGCTAAATAAGGAGAACTCAAATAACATAATGAAAAAATGTGCCACGCTGTTACCATCTTCTTTTTGTAAATTCTTCTCAATGCTTGAAACACACGATGCACAATTCATGCCTTTTACAAGCAGGAAACATTTTTCAGTGTCCCTTTTACTGGACAATTCTGGAAAGTTAGTGCACAACTTCTTTTTTGGCAAAAATACATCTTCAGATGACAGTTCTGGGACTTTGGTTTTGAAGAAAACAGAGGTCATCTCACTCGGCTCTATACCTCCATCAGTAGGTTTTCCAATTACTGTATCTAAAATAAGATCAATATTGCATGAATATGTGGAGCAGAAGAAACATTAGTTCATCATATCCCAAAGTATTTTAGGTTGCTTTTGGAAGCATTGCCTTTCTTCCTAGCAGTACTATATTTCTGAAGTTAAAAGAAGAATTTGAAACAAATATGTGTTGGAATGCCAATCCCAGATGGATTTTAATTTTCAAAAGATGAAAAATATGGAAACACTTCTGAGAGTTTTGAATATTTAAAACATGGACAGGCATTTGTTTGTGTGTGTGTATGTGTGTTGAAGACCACAATCTATCAATGATAATTTATTGGGGGCTTTAGGATGGACAGAGTAAGCCAGCTTAGGAAAAGAACATCCATTGTCTCTGATACCCTCCTTTTTCCTTTTCTTGAAAGCTTCTTCGTTCCTTTTCCAAAACATAAGATTCTTATGAAACATGTAATCTCTGGTAAAACAAATTGTGAAATATTTATGCCAGTCAAGCCTACTTAGTATTTTGATGGAAAACTACCCGAAAATATTAAGATTGTAGGGTAAACTGGAAAATTGGTTCAACGGCAAACCCATGCTAGGGAAAAAGAAGACTCAGGGTTAGAGTTAGAGGCCAGGAAGTCACCAGGAGTAAATCTAAATATGTTTTTTTTCAAACATTTTGCAATGTTAAAAGACAACAAGTTACAGTGATGTTATCCTGCACATGATGGATATTTCATCAGCAGCTCAGAATATGATTATTCTGAAATAACTCTACTGAATTTATGGATATGGCAAAGGAAGTCTGTGCTGGACATAGTTTTTGGCTTTCACACAGGATATAGTTTTCTACAAAGTCTGGTGGGCTTAAAAACAGTAACATAAAAAATCAGTTTCTAGCTATTTCTGAAGGAACTGAGAATAAGTTTCTTTTATCCAAGCATCCTTTTTGTCTTTCAAGGACAGATCTAACCCTGCAACTAAAAGAGAGGCAAATTTAATTCATTATTTTCATGGATAGAACTCATGAGTTCCACATTAATTGAAAGCTATAGTCAGTTCCTAATCTGGAGCTCAGCAATAGCAATATTTTTCTTCATTAAGTATCTAATATTTAAATACCATGGCACATCTGGTACTTAAGTATTAAAGCTCTGTATTTTACCAGTGTACAGAATCAGAGGTGGTATTCAGCAGGTTCTGACCAGTTCTGGAGAACCAGTAGCGGAAATTTTGAGTAGTTCGGAGAACCGGCAAATCCCACTTCTGACTGGAGATTTTTACAGTATCCTTTCCCTGCCATGCCCCTCCCAAGCCACACCCACAGAACCGGTAGTAAAAAAAAATGAATCCCACCACTGTACAGAATGTACCCAATTCAAAAAGCCATGTACACATTTCGGATCTAACAGCTGTAACCTTAGGCCAGGGCTTATGAATTTATGTTCCAAATTTTAACCCAATCAGAAGCAGCTCAAAATATTTAAGCATTTAAAATTCATCAGCTGACATAAGAGTTTTCATGCATCTTGATTCAACACCAGCAAAAGCTGTATCATACAATACCTGTTAGGACAAAAGCATCAAATCCCATGTCTTCTATAGCAGCTCGTATCTCTTCCGAGTTGGTCAAAATGGAATTGTAAGACACAACTGCGGTACCTTCGGTTAAAGATACAGAGATGCGCATCACCCCTTTCTTTTGGGATATGGAGCCTTTAATAGAATTTACACAAGAATTGCAAGTCATTCCATCAATTCTGAGGAGAGCTGTACTGCATCCATTTGCCCCCTGTACTTGGGAAAGGTGACTGAAAGAAGGTATGGAAGAGGCAGCAGTTGAGATTATTTGTCCATTTTGGCCTTCCACTCCACAAGAAAAAACTAGGTTAAAGTTACCAGAGGTTATGGCTTGGATGGCTTGCTGAAATGAAGGTGGAGTGATGAGCCTTTGGTCAAACCACACAGTAATTTTTTTTTTGTCCAGAGATACCCTGGTACCCTGTACTCCAGTCATCTCTGAAATTAAACTTTCCATATTGTTAACACATGATCGGTCATGCATTCCTTCGATTTCTAGTACTGCAACGCATATACTGGATCCAATGCTGTCCCCAGTATTTCTGTCACCATTTTGTTCACTGGACATTTTTACATTTATCTGCTGTAAGCGTTCAACATCAATGAAACCTAGTTCCAAGGGGGCTTGCTTATCCTTTATGGTGCATTCATATCCCAGGCCGTCTATGCTATTCTTTAGTTCTTCGGGCTTAATAATAAAGGGATAGTGAACAATGATAGCTTCTTGGTTGTTGAGGGCCACTTTGATTTTCTTCACCCCGTGTAATTTCCCAATATTTTCTTCAATAGCATGGACACAAGACTGACAGGTCATGCCTTCTATTTTCACCTTAATAACAGCTTCACTGGACCATTGGCCTGAAGTCTGGGTTGCCTTCACAACATCGGTGTCAAATCCCAGTTTTTTAATTTCCTGACAGATTTGCTGAGAGCTTATTTCCAGTCCTGAATATTTTTCGGTTATTTGGCTTTGTTCAAGAGATTCCTTGACATTCACAATTCCTGATAGTTTGGAAATGTTGTCCTCTATGGATTGGATGTATTCTTGGCAAGTGATACCCGAAAGATCAATGGTAGTTGTGTTTAATTGAGAATGAAGAGAAGGTGAATGACCTGAATCCCCCTCGAAGCTTAGGTTGGTAAAAGCAAGTTTCTGCTTCATTGCCAAGGCTGATATGTGGCTAGATGAAAGGTGCTGAGGCACAGCCTGAAATGAAAGAAAATTTAAACCAAACATGCCACCACCACACTTCCACAAAAAAAGCAGACTCACACCCACACAGAAGATGAGACACGATCATGGACCAGAAGCCACACTGCAGCTGCATCACTACCCACTTCAAACCCCTCCGAGCCATACATGAAGCGAACTGACCCCCACCATGAAGATGCAGCACAACCACAAACTCGAAGCCAAACAGCAAGATCACAGCTCACCAGCTCAAATCCCCCAGCAACTAAGACTAACCTGAGCACAACCAAGCCCCCACCTGAACAGAACACACCTCCAGCCAATCAGAACACGGCCAACCCCGCAACCAATCAGAACACAGCCAAACCCCCAACCAATGAGAACACAGCCAAGCCCCCACCCAATCAAGTCACACTCCCACTAGCAGTTAAAAGGAAGAAGCAGCTGCAAGCTCACATCACTCTGAGAAGCACAGAGCTGAAGACACAAGCCTGAAGATGATGAGACTTCATTGAAACGTTGCCTAGATACTTCCAATCTTACGCGGGAGAAAACCCGAATAACCAAAGATAGATAGATAGATAGATAGATAGATAGATAGATAGATAGATAGATAGATGTTTTCTTAAGTTTTTGCGGGTACTTACATGTATGGCATTCAGCTTTGTTCGGGTATTTTCCCACGTCATTGTAGTTGCACTTTTAAAGTTGCTTTAAACATTGCTACAACTTTAAAAGCACAACTACAATGACGTGGGAAAATACCCGAACAAAGCTGAATGCCATATATATATATAAAATATTTAAATATAGCTGTGCTTAAAATTCATATTTATATGTTAAGTGCATGTCTTTAGTGAAGTATTTCAGTGTTAAGGCTGCAATCCAAACATGGTACTGGGTTCATGTCTTGCACTGAGGTACAGTTTTGTTTCTCACCTAAGCCTCAGTTGCCAGGTTTACAAATGGTGCTAAAGCATAAACCATGATTAATAAAACATAAATTTATCAAACATACTAAAATATACTCAACCCTTCAATGACCAGGTTCTGATTGAACTCTTATAAAATCGGAGCGCCACATTAAATTAGACAGCCACCATCATTCAAAGTATGTGCTATGCTTCTAATCTAAACACAGTACAAAATCCTGGGCTTCTATTGGCTGAAAAACTGGTACTCAAAATAGAGTCTTCCCCACAGTTTCATTATGATAGGCTTACCCATATTTTCCTGTTTAGTGAGCCAACGATTTAAGGAGAAAAACCGAACTTAAGAATTTTTTTTAAAAAAGCCACATTGACCCAGGATGCTGAGAAAATGGGGTGAAGTGGGGAGATCCAATAAGTACAAGTAGTCCTCGATTTACAGCAGTTCATTTAGCGACTGTTTGAAATTACAATGCCACTGAAAAGTGACTTATGACCGTTTTTCACTCTTACAACCACTGCAGCATCTCCATGATCACGTGAGCAAAATTCACAAGCTTGGCAACTGACTCATATTTATGACAGTTGCAGAATCCTGGGGTCATGTGATCATCTTTTGTGATCTTCTTACAGGCAAAGTCAATGGGAAAGTCAGCTTTACTTAACAACCATATTACTAATTTAACCACTGCTGTTTCACTTTACAACTATGGCAAGAAAGGTCATAAAATGGGGCAAAACTCACTTAACAAATGCCTCACTTAACAATGGTCATAAGTGAAGGACTACATGTATTCTGCCCTAGACCTCTTGGAATCTGTCACAACAACAACAAAATCCTCCTGAAGACAGACTTACAAGACCGACAAGGAAAACATCAATTTATTTTGTCAATTGATTTTATTATCAGAATGTTTCAAATTAATTTCTTTAAAACAAGTGACAGGAAAGAACTAAAGCTAAGTATAAAGTGATAAAACTAGGCACAGTTGAGTATTAGACATGATCCAAGGCTTTTAAGAAAACTCTAACTAAGTATCTACAGCTGCTTACACTGCTGCAGTTTATTGAACTGAGAATTATTGCTAGTGTCAATTTCCAATAATGAGCTTATCTGCAATTACAATTTGTCACTTTTTCCAAGAAATTACTATTATGAAAACCTTACATGCAGCCTAAGATTTGATACGCTGTAATAACCAAACTACTGGCTGATGCAGCTGCAGAAATGTTTTCTCCACCAATAAAAAAAGCAAACTTTATTTTTTTATTCTGGAGAGAAAAAGAGATACTGCTGGCACATATTATATAACCATATTATACAACCATATATTATATAACCATAACCTTACAGAAACTGCTAGTAAACTGATTGTTTCAAGAGAAGCCACTGCATTCTCTCTGTAGAAGCACAGCTTACATTCATACCACAACTCGTAACTCCACTGAGTTGCTCCATGAGGCACAGACATTGTACTTCAGCCTGAATTTCCCTTTAAAAAACTCCACTCCAAACACACAGCTCAAACCACAGCATAGGTCCAGGTAGGTTAATCTGAATCCCTCCAGCCCCTGTACACTGACCTGTCTGTCACTGCTGTCCAGTGGTAAGTCCCTGAAGGAAGTGTCTTTTTCTTTCGGAAATGCATCCTTAGTTCTCACAATAGCTCCTTGTCTGCAACATTCATTCTCTTGCAATATACATATGTTTTTAGAAGGCTGCCTTTTACCGAAATTAACCAGATTAATGTTTTTATGGTTCAGAGTTGCAACTGAGGACTGGCTTGTTTTCAGAGACATTCTTTTGTTTTCCTTTGCTTTTCTACCTCCTCATGGTACTGACTGCCAAATGAAAAAGTGTTGCTTGCTTCATTTAGTATTGCAAGAATTCCTCCTCCCCTGCCCTCTGTACTCTCTGGACAGTCAGATCGGTTAGATCACTGAGTGAACCTTTAGCCTTCTCCCATATCCATAGATTATGTTTCCACTGCACATGGTTACAAATAGGGTTTAATTTTTTCCCACCCATTGTCTGCCTCATACTCATTGAAAAATGGCATTTGATACAATTAATCTTTGTACATAGCTCTCCAGTGTCCTCAGCCAAGGTTGCCTTTCACAAGCTTGTCAAATATGGCCTGGGTGAGGAAATCCCATGTATAATTAACTTTTCCAGCCAGACTTTTTTTCATCTTCAATCAAAAGCATGTTCAAAACACTGGGATCCCAGATTTAAAGAGATCAGTTTTTAAACATGAAAAGGGTACAATACTTATTGAAGTTTTGTTGTACGCCAGACAGAAAATGCAAGCTGTGTGATGAAAAATAATCAGTCCTACTAACAAATGCAGGAGGAATGAAAATATCAAGCAAGGGTATTTTATGAATTATATTTACTTAATAAAAAGGATCTGAGTAAATGTTATCTAGCTTTTCTTTCTTGCTGCAAGTTACTCCTATTTTACTGACATGACTTCTGAAGTCTGTGAGTCTCAGATCATGAATCTGTGGCAGTTTATTCTCCATACAGAATTCCATTTCACATTGTGTTTACTAAATGAATCGAATCAAGCTTGCTATTATTTCAAAATTCAATTGATATTTGCTTTCAATATTTCAATATGCTAACTAAAACACTACTGTCAGGCAGCAAGCTCCCTAAAATCTTACCAAAACAAGCTTCCTTTGTCCATGCCACAACTTCAGCAAGGTTTCATTATACTTTTTTAGGAGAGCCACAAGGTAACTTTTCAGGAAATTCTTAACTATTTCCATTACTAAAGTATTGGTCCCAATTCTCTAATCAGTAAGCAGCTTCCTGGAGCAGCTTTGATTTTTTGTTTTTGAAGTAAAATTATGGCAGGTTTATTGGCATGTTGCACTGTAATGTTTGCAGTTATTTGCATATTCATAAGGTAAATATCAATGCAGACACACAAAATAGAAGTAGGGAACCTGTGGACCTGCCAGTATCACTGCACTACATTTCCCAGCATGCTTCATCTTTTGCCATACTGGTTGGGGAAGCTGAACTTGTACCTCATTAAACATCAACAAGGCTCACCTCAAATGCTACATAGCTTAATCCATAGCTTAATCCATAGCTTAATTTGTTAAATACATTTCTATCCTCTCCCCCAGCATGCTCATCTAACCGTTTTGTTATAATATCCTTCCCTAGTCCCAATGGTACTTTTTCAAGAGGCAACTGGACTTTCTGGTTTTATTTTGAAGATGTTTCACTTCTCATCCAAGAAGCTTGTTCAGCTCATCCTTCCCTAGTGTTCCTAAATCTTAGTTTCTCCTCAGAAAAGGATGTGCATTAGAGCATCCTCAGGTCAAATGAAGATCTTCCCCTGGTTTTGATGTCTCCCCTCTGATTCATATCTTAGTTTAAAGGAAGGGTTTTTCCACATAATCACAGAAAACATCCTTGCAAACTGTAGCATGAAAACAGCTAGCCTGATCTTGGAAGGGCAAATACGCTCCCTTTTCATAATCTTTTGGATCCTCTCATAACAAAAGGCACTAAACAAAAGGAATGTAATTTGAACTTCAGACTCTAAAATAAAACTGAAGAAAGGGAAAAGATGTTTAATAAGAGAAAGTAATAGATCAGATGTGCTTACGCATTAAAGCAGCTTATTCTCTAAAAACAGGATGCCTCTTCCCTACGAGTGAAATGGGTTGGGCTGAGAGAGTGTGATTGGCCCAAGTCAATCATGCCTAAAGTAGCAGTAAAACTCATGGTCTCTTGATTTCTAGCCTAGTGCCTTAGACCAAACTGGCTGCTAATTTTATTTCAATAGAAGAAGGAATCATTTTATTTTAGATTAAAGTATTACTTATTTGTTGGTTTAGAGAAATGACGGTTCCTATTGTCTAAGTGTTAAGAAAATAATTTCAATAGATGCATCCCATGGAGTTGTCCATTCTTCTGGAAAAAAAGTCACAGTGCTTATTAGAACACAGTAACCTGTGTTCATACATTAAACTTCATACATTAATGCATAAATCGTGGATTTCACTATCATTTTCTCAGTTTTAAAAGAAGGTTGTGAAATGCGTAACCCTCCATATTTTGTCTTGTACTCATAATTCCCAGTTGGTAAAAGCATTGAGAATGAAGACTGTAATCCAAACCACTTAGAAGATCTGATTTTTTTTACCACTGTAATTATTAATTACCAGTTGCAATTTGTTAAAAAACCCATTATGTTTGATGAGGTTTTTATGTGATTTCCTCAAAATCTTTGATGTACAGGATTTCTCATCCAACAGTGCTGTTGAACTCCTACATTTCCAAAACATTGATCTTGAGGTCTGTTATGGGGTGACCACAGAAACACTCTGATGTTTCTTTGTCCTTGTTTTGTGTTTTGATGTGTCCATTAATTCTTTTGCACAAAGATTGACCCATTTGTCCTAAATAGAATCCAGAGGAGCAATGCTGGCAGGTGATGGCGTATATCACCATAGAGAAAGCGGGGGGGGGGGGGGAACGACCTCTTTGAACTTTTACACCTGTTCGTGCCAGCTTTTGTTTCATAAGTTGTCCTTTGTCTATGGCCCTTTCAGTTTTTTTAAAATCAAAGGCTTTTTGTGCAGAGAGGCAGCCATACATTGTACAGTACATTTAAAGCAACAGCATTTCCCCAAATTTAAATATAAGATTATTTTCCTTGGGCCTACAATTCATTCATGGCAAAAATATAGTGAATTATGATTTATTCAATTCTGGAATAATTACTACTGCTACTAAGAGCTCTGTAAGTCACCAAGAATCAGCATGAACACATATTGTATACTAATAAACAGGAAGGATTTTCATTTTAAAGTCCTGTTATTACGCCTTCAGATGGAAATCAAAGATGACTGAAACTAACAAA
The DNA here is from genome assembly GCA_033807585.1 of Hydrophis major. Lineage (NCBI taxonomy): Eukaryota > Metazoa > Chordata > Lepidosauria > Squamata > Elapidae > Hydrophis > Hydrophis major. Next base: position 247,034,287 of record CM066328.1, on the reverse strand, counting down.
TTATAATGAATTCACTTTATATAAACTCACAATTACAACTTTAAAAGCTTGTCTTTCAAGAAGAGAAAGAAGAGCTCTACAAATAAATGGAATTATAAACATGTTATAAAATGTTCTTTATTATGAACATCACAAGTCTACTCTCTAGTTGCTCAGTTGCCCCAATTACCAAAACTGCCTAACAAAGCAAAAAGTATTTATTTAGTTAAGTCACTCAAAGAGGATGTTGACTTGTTCCTTCTCTTATCAGCAAAGTGATAAAACTAAAATTACGTCTTGGTTACAATAGTTAGCTTAGAGGCAATAAATCAAAACTGCTTGTCCTTTAATGAGAGAAATTAATCTTGACATGAGACCTACTAAATAAAACCTCATTAAAAATCGATCCTAGCTTAGGGTATATAAAACTGAAATTCCTCTGATGGATATATATGAAGGAAACTTTTAAGAAAGTGTACAAGGGACCTTCTCTTTGGCATGTCCTCTTTAGCAACTTTTTCTTCTCAATTATATTGCACCAACTGCTTTGTGAAGTCTGCTCCACTATAATGTTGCTAGCTGATGATTGGTTTGCCTGTAGCATTATAATTTAGAACATAGTTTGTTCAGTTTTATCTGAGCATTCTGTGTAAATTCAACCATGGTTTATAAACCTCATCCATAGCTTAGTATCACTTACGAACCTAGCCAAAGTGACCTTTTGAACACTATGAATAGAGCAAATCATGGAAGTGTGGCCATTTCATCTTTCTATGAAATGTCAGGTGTCATTTCTCACAGCTTCTCAGAATTTTATATTTACCCTATTACTGTGAAGCTGAATATGGCAGTTTGACTATTATCTGTTAATGTGTGTAAAATTTAGCAAGGCTGATAACATGTACAGTGAACATATGAGGCCTCAATGATCAATGACAGACTGCTTGCAAAAGTAAAGTGTTTAAGAGCATTAAAGTTAACTTAAGAGAGTGGAGAGCTGACATAGGAAAATATATACCAAAAAACACTGGTGACTTCTGTGAAAAATTAAACCAGTTATGTAAATAAGGATAGTTTTCTAGACCTCTGTATGGACACAATTTCTTTCCATATTATTTGTTCACACAGTGTGTGTTATAAGATCTAACTGTTTACAACAAACTAGTCCTTTAGTAAATGAAATATATGTTTCTCCCTTCCTGGAGAAACACTAATAAGAGAAATAACCTTTAGTAGAAGAACTCTGTCTTAATTATTTTGAAGTAGTGGCAACAACACTTCACCTTCCATTTATTTGCCCTCCCCCAATAAAATTAGAAAAGAAATATGACACGTCTGACCAAATAAGCTCATTTTCACCATAGTCTGTATTGAAAAGTCTGCAGTAATAACTTATGCAGCCTGAATGAATTAGGGCCCTTTGATGGAAGGAACCTGTTGTGTATGTACCATAGTTAATAAAGTATGAGCTTGAGGTAAAGTGCAGGGTTCTGGCCCTGCACTTCTGATTGGCTGTTAAGCGGCCAGATCGGATTGGTTAGTTCTGAGGAATCCGATTGGCCCTTAACAGAGAATTCTTATTGGTTAAAAGAGCTAGCGTTCATAGCTCGTTATTGGACAATTCTCACAAGGGTTGCCTATATAAGGCAGAGTTCACTGTTGTTGTTTTGAGAAGTCACTATGCAAATAAAGAGCTGAATGTTCACTATTCAGAGGCTGTCTCCATTTACTCCGACCCATGTTCAGTACTTAACACTGGCGATGAGGGTGAGATGTGGAGACGTCTGAACCGAAGAAGCCAGGAAGCAATACCGAGCACGTGATAGACGATGCCAACAACGGAACCATGTCCGGCGGCATCGTACCACCCACTCCGTTCGATTCGAACCAAGAGGATTGAGAATTGTACATGGATCGCTTCCAAATGTTTCTCGAGATGAATAACTTGAAGGACGCCACACCAGCAAAGAAAAGGGCGCTGTTCCTGACGCATTGCGGCCCAGCCGTATTTAAGATGGCTAAAGCACTCGCCAAACCTCAAGAAGTGAAAGCCATGAGCTGGGACGACCTCGAACCCATCCTGAGAGACCATTACGCGCCAACCGTGCCTACACTCGTGAGATGCCACGAGCTTCATCAGAGAAACCAACGAAAAGGGGAGAGCGTGGCCGATTTCGTGGTGGACCTCCGAAATTTAGGGGGCCTCTGGGGGTTCGCCGATTTAGAAGAGGCACTAAGAGATCGAATAGTTCTGGGATTAGATGCACTAGGCGTGCAAAGCAAGCTGATGGCGAAAGGCGACATCAGCCTTGGTGACGCCATCGCCGAAGCCACGGCTGTGGAGGCGACCAAAAAATCGGCTGCACAATTACGGCGAAGCCGCACTCCGGTACCACCACCAGCCAGCGAAATCTCACCTAGCACAGAAGGGCAGCTATTAACAACGCACCATGAGGACCTCTGTTCGTCGTCAGACAGCGACGAAGAAGGGGTCCATCGACTGCGGTCTGACCGGGACCCTCACCCTAAGCCCTTACGCCCTTGCGCTGGCTGTGGAGCCAACCATGCCAGGGCCGAATGCAAATTCTGCGACACACTCTGCCATGAATGCAGGAAACGAGGCCACATCGGCCGGGTCTGCCGCAGTTTACCAGGACTCAGCCAGGCCTCAAAAGGGGCCAACTATCGCCAATTGACAGGAAACCATCCTGTAAGGCGAGAGCCAGTAAACCACTCCTACAGAAATCGAGCTTTGCAAAGAGAAGAGGCTCACCATACAATCACTATCGGTCATGCCTCAGCTTTGGACACTAAGAAAATCCGAGTCACGGTAGCCATCGAGAACCAGCCTTGCCACATGGAGGTCGACTCGGGATCGTCCCTCTCGATGGTGTCTTGGAAGACACTCAAGCAACTCATCCCCACAATTCAATGCCAAGACCTCCAATTTCAACGCCTCATCCTCAAGGACTACCAAGGAAATCGAATCCCCGTTGTCGGGTCCTGCCGAGTCCGAGTCTCCTTCAAGAAGCATACAGCGTGCTTACCTCTAACGGTCATCGATAGAGATAGGCCTAGCATACTAGGCCTCCAATGGTTCGCGCCACTCGGCATCGAAGTGGCCGGCGTGAACCGAGTCGGTGGTTGTGAGTGGGAGGAAGACCTTATCTCTGAGTTCAGCGACGTCTTCGCGGACAGCTTAGGCGAGTATAAGGGGACCCCGATCTCATTCAGTCTAGATCCAAAAGTAGCTCCCATTCGCTTGAAGCCCCGTCAAGTTCCGTTCCCTCTTAAAGTAAAAATCGACAAACAACTCAACAAGTTAATTGCTCAAGGGGTGTTGAAGCCCATCGATCACTCTCCATGGGAAACCACTATTGTAACACCCATTAAGCCAGACGGGTCAATCCGAATTTGTGGGAACTACCGGGCCACTTTGAACCACGCCCTACAGCAGAATGCGTATCCAGTTCCGGTGGTGCAGCACCTCCTCCATTCCTTGGGGGGGCGGTAAGGTTTTCGCTAAATTGGATTTAGCTCAAGCTTATCAACAATTACCAGTGGATGAAAAAACGGCTCAAGCCCAAACAATTGTAACGCACAGGGGTGCCTTTAGTGTAGCCCCGGGGATCTTCCAGAGCCTTATGGAAAGGTTCCAAGAGGCCGGACTTAAGGTGAAAAAAAAAAATGTCAATTGTATACTGACAATGTTGAGTTTCTAAGGTACCGGATTGATAGCCAGGGCATTCATCCTACTGAGAGTAAATTAAAAGCGATCAAAAAATGCTCCCAGGCCACGCAACAAGGCCGATCTCAAAGCGTTCTTAGGCCTCATTAATTTCTATAATGTATTTTTACCGCACAAGGCAACTGTTGCTGAACTGTTACACCGATTATTAGATAAGAAAGCATTGTGGGTATGGGGTTACCGGGAAGAACAAGCATTCAGGAATGTTAAAAAGCTGCTCACATCTGACTCTGTACTTATGCAGTATAACGAGACTTTGCCGTTAGTTATAACCTGCGATGTATCGCCTTTCAGGATGGGCGCCATTTTGAGCCATGTACTGCCTAATGGGAACGAAGCCCCGTTGCATACTTTTTGAAGACTCTTTCACAAGCAGAGCGGAACTATGGACAAATTGATAAAGAAGCCCTCGCAATCATTTCAGTTGTAAAAAAATTTCATGAATATGTGTATGGAAGGACATTTACCATTATAACTGACCACAAACCGCTGCTAGGGATATTAGCTGGGGACAAGCCAACCCCGTACATATTATCCCCTAGAATGATCCGATGGTCAGAATTCCTAGCTGCTTATAATTATCGCCTGCAATATCACCCGGGGAAAGCCATTCCCCACGCCGATGCATTAAGCCGAGCACCGCTTCCAGAGACTCTCGACGATCCGGCACCAACGGCACCCACGTTGCAGATCGAAACACTCAACTCGCCGCCTATGACCGCCCGAGACATCGCGATAGAAACCAAACAAGACCACACCCTAGCTCGAGTCCTAGGCTGGGTAGAACGTGGATGGCCATTGGACCAAGTACCAGATGACTTCGCACCATTCAAATCTCGACAGACTGAACTTTTTTCCCAAAAAGGCTGTATCATCTGGGGCGATAGAGTCGTTGTCCCAGAATGACTCCGGAAGACGCTGCTGCGAATTCTGCACGAGGGCCACCCCGGCATCGTGCGAATGAAGGTGCTTGCACGAAGCTACGCATGGTAGCCGGGCATGGACCAGCAAATCGAGCAGTGCGTTAAAGCGTGTTCCAATTTCCAACAAGTCAGCAACGCCCCACCAAAAGCCATGCCTACCGAATGGGAGACGCCACGTGGATCCTGGTCCAGAATCCACCTGGATTTCGCGGGGCCAACCAAGGGCTATACCTTCCAGCTGACAGTCGACGCATACTCCAATTGGTTAGAAATTCATCATATGATGGCTACGACCTCCGAGGCGGTGATCAAGATTCTAAACAGACTCTTTGCAACCCATGGATTGCCAGATGTCCTGGTGTCCGATAACGGGCCACAGTTTATGGCACTAATGTTCGAGCAGTACCTCGCTGACCGCGGCATCCGCCATGCGCTCACCTCGCCTGCGCACCCTGCGACCAATGGCCGAGCTGAACGCATGGTCCAATTTGTTAAAAAGACTTTGCAAAAATTGGACTATGACAATATCGATGACAAGGTCAACCAAATTCTCTTTTTGCAACACATAACTCCACATAGCGTCACCGGCAGAACTCCTGCCGAACTACTGATGGGACGAAGACTCCGCTCCCACCTCGACCGGTTGCACCCTGCTTACAAACCGGAAAAGCCAATAGGATCCAGTGGCCGCTGTCGCACCTTCCAGGTAGGAGACCTCGTTTACGCACGAAACTTATCGGGCGACCCGTTATGGATAGAGGCGACAGTAGTACGAGTGACCGGCCCTAAATCCTACGTAGTGAAATACTGTGACAATAAACTGTGGAAATGGCATATCGACCAATTACGGTCACGACTCACAACGGCCAGTCAACAACTCCCCCATGACCAAACCGAGGGGGGGGAGGTACGGAAGAAGATGAAGTTCCAGGGAATCTGCTCGAAGGGAGCGACGAACTAAGTGACACTCAGGAAATGGAGCAGGAAGGAGAAACGTTTGTACCGCAAGAAATTGCAGCTGAGGAAGAAGCAGAACCACTGCCAAACAACAATCTACCTCAACAGGATTGCAACCAACCAATCCAGATCGGATTGGTTAGTTCTGAGGAATCCGATTGGCCCTTAACAGAGAATTCTTATTGGTTAAAAGAGCTAGCGTTCATAGTTCGTTATTGGACAATTCTCACAAGGGTTGCCTATATAAGGCAGAGTTCACTGTTGTTGTTTCGAGAAGTCACTATGCAAATAAAGAGCTGAATGTTCACTATTCAGAGGCTGTCTCCATTTACTCCGACCCATGTTTAGTACTTAACAGAACCGTCTCACCCTTTTATGAATTTAGATAACTGAACCTAGATTTGCAGATAAAAATGTTGCTCTCATAAGCAAGCAAGGAAGGCCTTCTGCAACACTCCCAAGCTATGGGGCACAATCTCTCAAATTCTGCATTATTACTTTTTTGTTCAGCATCCCAAAAACTATAAAAGTGGGTTTCTTTTTCCAGGCTTTTAATTGTTAACTAATACTATAGGAAGTTGTGAAAGCTACTGGTCAAGCATCTCTGGTGACCTCACTGATTCTATCTAGGACTTTTCTTTGATCTCTCCCCATTTTTCCTGAGTCGATAAGCTACTTCTCTTTTGGACAATTTGTTCTGCTGAACAGCAGAAATCAGATTGGTTCCTTCCTTGGATTCAGGTACACATATTGCAACCTGCAATTCAAAAAGTAGGTACTTTTCAAAGGATCAGAAGCTAGAAAGAATCTATATAAACATGTCCTTCAAAACTTTGCATAACCTTGCCATTTATCGTTCACAATAAATCCCCTTCCAGTAACCTTTGTTCAACCACTTTCACTACCTTCAGTGTTTCTGAAAGTCTCCTACTATCTTTTCTCTCATGATATTCCTTTTTCCCGACTCAGTCCTACAAAATATAATACAGCCATATACCTTATTTCCGTAGCCTCTTCCCCAAATGCTGGGAAGTCCTTAGAAATTGTATATAAGCTAAAATACATGCAATAAAAATAGTTACAAATTCTTCTTTTGCTGTTTGTCTCTTCTTCCATTCCCAGTCTTTGTGTTTGTTAAATCTTGCTGTCCACTTTGAGATTTCAAAGTGCTTGAAGAAGGTATATATGGAGCTTCTCAGTAATCCAAGTCATGGTTGTCTCAAAGGTGGGGTTTTTTTTTTCCAAAAGGCAACTGGACTACTTTTTTTTTCCTTTGAGGAAGACATATTTTTTCCTTGAAGAAGACAACATTTTGCTTTCCATCCAATAAATGTTGCATGAAATATCCAGGTCCAGTTCCAAGCCTGGAGAAAGGCACTGGAAACAAAATGGAGGCTGGAGGCTGATTGGAAAGAAAAGTTGATGAAGCAGAACCAACCACATGTGATGTGATTCTTGGCAGCTGACAAAATGGAGTTTAGTGGGTGGGTTTTTATACCTTCTGGATTCCTATGGGGGTCATGTAGGGGTCATAGCTGCCTCTATAGTCAAAAGAGGAAATGCAAATCCTAGGTGTTTGAGCTAATTTTGTCATCCTTTTGTTTGTTGCTTATCTGAGTTTCTGTCTTGATCCTTTCTGAAATCTGCATTTATTAAAGTTGGCCTCCTCAGTTTCTGCTTGGGAGAGGGAAACTGGGGCTTGTTTCTGCCTCCCTTTAAAAAATATCATTTCTTCTTTAGGGGAAATACAATAATCTGCCTTTTAAAAAATATTTCATTCTTCTAAGAGGATGGGGCTTCCCACAGAAGCTTTGTCAGGGATAACATTGGTTACCTAACTTGGTTTGGGTAAAAATAATATATAAACTATGTTGGTGAGTTTAAGTGTATGTATCACTTTAACTGCAAAACATGTATTTTGGGTGCAGTTGTAAAATCACCATAAGAGGGAGCAAGAAAGCTCACTGTTAGCTGGCTTTTTACTGGATAGCTGACAAGGTTGATTGATGGTGATAACTGTGTGTTTCCCTGCTGTTGCTGAGAGAAGAAAAGGGGTTTGATTTTCTTCATATCTCTGACTGCAAAAGAGATATATTGCTGGACTGATTATTTGTAAGTTTACTGACCTCTATTTTCGACACTGGACTTTGCAACTGATTAATCCCTGGATGGACTGAACTAGTTTATGACATATGGACTGTTTTGACTATGCTATAACTCTTGCTGGAATAAAAAACTATTTAACTGGCACAGTGTATCTGTCTTACTGAGTGTAAACTACAACAATGTTTATCTCACATCATTTGCCTGCCTGCTAGACTGCCGTTGCACGTTCTGCTAGGGTGTGTATCCCTAACAAGTTTCATCAATATTGCATGAGAAGTGAAACATCTTAGAAGAAAAAAATTATTCCTCAAGAAAAAACATAGTCATTGCCTTTGGAAAAAGGCACTTTTGAAAAAGATGCTTGAAGGAGGCATTTCTCAAACCTGTTGAAAAAGCTGTACATTGGACAATCCTATAAATGAATATTTTGAGGTCTATTTTTAATTTGTGTATTATTCCATAGGTAAACAAAATGGTGGAAGAAAGAAAATTCCTCTATTGGTAATGCTATAACTAAAAATGTAAATTGGATAGGTATAACCATATTCCAAAATTACTAGTTTATACTTTTTTTTCAGTCTAAGATTACATATTAAATCAGCAAACAGCATTTTTGAATACTATGTTTCTTTCACCTGTGATTTTAAAAAACATTTTACCTTGACTTTCCCTTTTAACAGCAAAACTTAGTGTATTCCATGATCTGTGAATGCTTTTCCCCCCTCTTTGTTTCTTATAGTCACCCAATTATCTTTCCAGCAAGTAGATTTTAATGCTTGCTAATTTTCATAATCATTGGCAAACCTGAAGGAATGCTTTTATAATAACCAAAGCACAAATTACAACGCACAAATTTTAAATTTTAAAAATCAAAATTGCACATGGCAGAAATAATCATATTGAGAATTATGATATACTTCTCATATCAATATTTCCATACTCTGCCTGGATTTTGAAGAGAGAATAAAATTTCCTTTAAACAATATTTTAAAATATAATTATTTCAAAATCAGCCTGCAGAGACTTTAGACAAAATTACTGAGATTCTTCTCTGTAATAATGAAATATTCTTTAGCAATATTAATAGTGCTACAAATTATACTGTATTTTCACCATAGTCTCATTCTAAGCTCACATGTCAAGTTCCATAGTATGTAAAAAAACAAAAATAAACTGAAATAATTACTAACTATATCATAAGCACACTAATTAAAATAATGAAATAATTAAAAACAACATTACAGAAAACTTACCAATGCAGGTTTTGAGTTGTAAGCCTTAAGAGAGCTTCAGAAAAGTATCAAAGAGCAACACCTTGTGGACTTCAATAGATGTGAATTCATTGTGCAGCTCCAATTTATAAAACCAATGGGGTGTTTCTAAAACAATACTCCAGTTTTAACTCTATTTAGCTATATAGTCATAGTCGATCAATAAAACTACATTGCTAATGACATTTTAAGAAAACTATCTGCAAATAGAAATTTGAATTCATTCGTATTAAACAGATTTCATTTTAAATTGTTAGGGTTACCCCCCTCCCCAAGTGGATGTAAGAAACTTAAAATTGTTTTTACAGATCAATATGTGCATTTTATTTACCCAGCCAATTGTTGCTCTTTTTCATGCAGGTTTCTTCATGAGCCGCTTCCCACCTTCAAGCAACGCAAGGAAAGCACTCCAAATTTTAGCGCGGTTTATCTTATTGGCTGCTTTTTTGGGTTCCCATAACAGGGTATTTTGCAGGAGAAAAGAGACGGGGCAATTTACGGCAGTCAAAATTCAGGGATCTGGTAGCAGCTTTCCCGACCAACACGTTTTGTTAAAAGACATAAGCTTCGCGGGCTGCACTTCACTTTATCAGCTGCATTAAAGTGGGTATTTTAGCAACCGATGGCACCCTTCACCGACTGCAATCTTCCTTGGCTATTAGGAAAGGATCGCAGGTCTTTGAACAAGGAAGAGGCAGGCATTGTAAATCTGGAGACGTTATGGGAAACAGGTACGTCTACATGTTTTCGTCCTTCTGCATGAAACGCTGTTAACGATCAGAAGCATTCATTGACAGTTCAGGCGTGGGGAACTATGGCCCTTTTATGACTCGCGAACTTCAAACATGCTGGCTCAGGAATTCTGGGAGTTGAAGTCCACGAGTCATAAAAGAGCCATAGTTCCCCCGCCTCTGATTTACACCCACGCCTACATCCGTAATCCGTATGGGAAGGGAACAGTTGTTTCAGGGCTAGAGCGTCCGAGCGGACTTCCGGGCCAGGAAGGGCACCGTCCTTCCCAAAATGGCGCCGTTCAAAGAGCTTTTCAGGTGAGAGTAGATGTTTGTGATATTTTTCAAAGCGGCATCACGGTATAAAATTACTTAGATTCCTTTCCGATCATCAGATGCAAGGATCATCAACCTGAAGCGGAATAGGTACGCCTTCTTCATCGTAAAGCGGAAACTACAGGAAAATCTCTCGTGGTCTACTTATTGTCTCAGCCGTAAAAGTCTGTGACTAATAAGTGTTGTAGTTCGTTTTTAGTTTTTCTTCTAAAAGCTGAAAATTAGAGCGAAAGTGACCTAAGCCAAAACGTGTATCTTCTGCTCAAAAAAGGGGCAAAATGGTATGCCAGCACAGTCCTCAACTTACGACCACAATTGATTCCAAAATTTGTTAACTGAGGCATTTGTTAAGTGAGTTTTGTCCCATTTTACGACCTTTCTTGCCTCTGTTATTAAGTGAATCACTGTGATTGGTAACTTAGTAATCTTAAGTGAATCTGGCTTCCCTGTTGATTTTGCTTGTCAGAAGGTTGCAAAATCTTCTGACACGACCCCACAACGCTGCAATGGTCACAAGTATGAACCATTTGCCAAACATCTAAATTTTGATCACATGATCATGGGGATGCTGCAAAGATCGTAAGTGTGAAAAACGGTCATGTCACTTTTTTCAGTGCTGTTGTAACTTTGAATGGTCACTAAATGTTGTTAAATTGAGGACTACCTGTAGGCTCTGTCCTCCTTTTTTTTATTCTTCAACTGTATGAATTTGTCAGATCAGCCTTCTTTCCCCTTTTTCATTGAAATGCCTAGGATTTTACCGGGATGCTGCCACCACTGTGATCAAAATATCTTTATTCAAGAATCAGTAGCAGTCAGTGATAGATCTGCATTGTCAGTCTATCTGTCTTGTACAGATCACTTGTGATTGGAAGGGTTGCTGCAGCTCAGATACCCTTAGTGGAGAATGCCTTAAAATTGAATCCTTTCCTATTGTTAGTCCAAACAAGCAAATTTATTTTGGTGTTGTGGTGAAGGTGCTGGGCCAGAAAACTAAGAGGCTGGGAGTTCTAGGCCTCCGTTAGGATGAAAGCCAGCTGGGTGACCCTGGGCCAATAACTGTTTGGCAGCCCAGCCCACTTCACAAAATATCGTGGAGAAAATAGGAACTGGGAATATTAGGTATGTTCATTGCCTTGAGATAATCCATCTGGGTTGATGCTATTTACATATATACACACATGCAGAGCCCCTTCTCTGTCACAGAGCTATATTTCTGAGTACTTATAAAAGCTGTAGATCAACCCTACAGGGAAGCCTTTACATCGAAAGTACAGTAAATGGTTTCTTGATAAAAATATATTATGCAGTATGGCTGAACCTACAAGATCTGTGGCTTTGTATTGGTTTTGAAAGCTGGCTAAAGTAGACTTGCCACTGATTTTACCTAGCCACTGATCTTATTCTCCCATCTGTGCAAGAGAACACCCCTTTATGATGACTGGCGAGATAACAAACACATTGATTAATAGGGGGTCAAATAAACTGATTTTCTGTTTCTAGCTTTTTTGTAAAATTTTAAGTTCTCTGCGGATGGTGATCTTGCACTTTGGCCCTCATAGCTGATTTACTTAAAATACATGAAACCATTAATGTATGTTATTATTAAGAACACAAACATTTTAAGCATTGCTTATCTTTTCTAAGTTTCTGAATAGTTTTAAGAGTTCAGTATGGTAAATTAAGGCTATATTTCAACTTTCCATCTTCTTTTTTTTCCAGGTTGCTCTATTCATTGATTATACCTGCCTTGATATTAAGTGGAGGTTTATTTCTCTGTCTGTTGCTTCTACTCTGTGGTTTACGATTCTGGCTTCAACAACGGAGAAATCTGCTGATGCCTCCAGGGAATGATGGGAAAAGGCCACTTGTAGTTGCATTTTTCCATCCATATTGTAATGCTGGTGGTGGTGGAGAGAGAGTGCTATGGTGTGCTTTAAGAGCTTTACAGAAAAAGTAAGTAAACACATTTTCATGCTTAAATATATGTATTACTGTATCTTCTGTATCTTGGAGCCTATCTTCTGGAGTATTGGCTATTCCTGCCAGCATGGTGCAATCTGCAAATTTGATGGGTTCCCCTTCTAGCCCCTCGTCTACTCTAAATCATTGATGAAGAAGTTGAAGAGCAGTTTTGAGTGAAATGTATATAATTAACTAGACAACTTATACCCTCCCTGTTGGGTCATTGTTTCAAACGTATTTCCTTACCTAAATAGAGTGCAATGAATGTAGAAGTGACTTCTGACTTCCCTATTGAGTTTCTGATGGGAATTTGGCAGGGAGCTTTGGAAACCCCCTTCTCTCCGGGCAACTAAGTGGCTGCTGCTTGGTGGGAGTGGGAGCGAGGGATTGTGAGCTGGTTGGGAAACTGTCACAGAACGTTGAAAATGAAGATCATGTGACCGCCACAGCTGTGTAGTAGCAGCATTTGAGGCAGTCCAAATTTCCACAAATTCCATTTCCTTGGGAGTCAGGGGTCCCAGATTTTGGACACAATCTGTATATTAGTCCATTTGAGGTACGTTGGTTCAAAAATGGTTGCCCTATTGCTGTCCCAGCACAATGCTAGGTTAATTGCCTCATGGGCCCAGGCCCAAAACAATACACTGAGGTGGAGATTGAAAAAAAAGTTTATTGTTAGTGACAATGGGAACTCCCCCTCAAAGCTGTTGTACTCCACTGATGTCTTATGGTGGCTTTTATACAGCAATTTCCACTATTTCACCCAGTTAAAGGTCATGATGAGTTTTAGTAGTATATAAATGCTCACATGGGACCATTCTCAGATAACAGTGAATACATTTAAGGAAAAACCCACAGTAGACCATGCTTAGGTTTACATTGTCACAAACCTATTTAGAATTTATTTAAACATATATGATTACAATATAATTTAAAACATGCACACATGCACATACATCTGCATCTACCAACCTATCTACTTTTCTGAGGTGGGCCTTGTAAAAACTTGTGTGATGCCCTAAATCAGGGGTGTCCAACCTTTCACCTTCCCTGGGCCACATTAGAAGATGAAAATTTGGTTTGGGCCGCACATATAATAAATTATTATAAAATAATTATATTATAAAATAATATAATAAATAATAAATTATTTTTATTATTAATTATTTATTAAAAATTATTTTTTATTAATTTTCCAGCCAAATTTTGTGGGGTGGGGGGGATGGTGGCGGCGGCACGGCAGAAACGGCAGCGGCGGCAGAAGTGGCAGCGGCAGGGCAGAAATGGTGACGGGGGCAGAAACAGCAGTGGCAGCGGGGGCAGAAGCGGCAGCGGCGGGGCAGAAGCAGCGGCGGGGCAGAAGCGGCAGCAGTGGTGGGGGCAGAAGCGGCAACGGCAGTGGGGCAGAAGCGGCAGCGACGGTGGGGGCAGAAGCGGCAGCGGCGGTGGGGCAGAAGCGGCAGCGGCGGCAGGGGCAGAAGCGGCAGCAGTGGTGGGGGCAGAAGCGGCAGCGGCGGGGCAGAAGGAGGTGGCAGGGCGGGACTTTTGGCCTGCAGCTTCCCACCTTTTCTGTTGCTCGCCTCGCCCCGCCTCGCCCCACGTCACGCCTGCCTCTCCTCCTCCTCCTTGCTGGATCTTTCATGAAGGTTGGGGTGGGCGTTGGACCGCATTACGAGGCGACCTGGGCCACGGGCTGCGGGTTGGACAAGTCTGCCCTAAATGGATATAGCATATAATTTCTTAAGAAACCAACTGTAGAACTCTGCTATGGGCATAGTGTGACAGAATAATTAATCATCTTCATTTAAAAGATTTGTAAACAAAAAAGAATAGCAATCTGCGAGGAATTCTTGCAGTTGGTAACTACTTAAATTAACTACTCATAAGTTCATTCATGCGGTCCGTTCGTTTGTTATTTTTAGGGGGACAGGGAAGTTTCTGCAAAGCCTTATAGCAAAAGCTTTGGGAGTAATTTTTAAATATCCAGATATTATATAGCATTAAACCATGGACTTAAAATTGGCTGAAAAGAGAACAAAATGCTGTCTACATCTGAAGTATTTTAATAGGAAAACATTTTATTTCCAGGTACAAGGATGCCTCCTACATTGTCTACACAGGTGATACTGATGCTGAAGCTGTCCCTTCTACTATTCTAGAAGGTGCATACAGGCGATTCAAAATCAAACTGGAACAGCCTGTGACTTTTGTGTTCTTAAAGAAGCGCTACTTAATAGAAGCTTCCCGTTATCGATATTTCACTCTGCTAGGTCAGAGCTTAGGATCTGTGTTTCTTGGCTTGGAAGCTCTTATACAGTGTATCCCTGATATTTACATTGACTCCATGGGTTATGCATTCACACTTCCTCTCTTTAAATATCTTGGATGTTGCCGAATAGGATGTTATGTTCACTATCCTACAATCAGTACTGATATGCTTTCTGTGGTCAGGAATCAGCATGCACGATTTAATAATGCAGCAATTATCACAAAAAATCCCCTCTTAAGTAAAATTAAACTTGTATATTATTACTTTTTTGCTTCCATATATGGGTTAGTTGGTTCTTGCAGTGACACTGTCATGGTTAATTCTACATGGACTCTCAATCACATCCTTTCCCTCTGGAGGTGTAGTGACCGCACAAGCATTGTGTATCCACCTTGCGATGTACAAACTTTCTTGGATATTCCATTACAAGAAGAAAACAGGATTATAAAACCAACAGTTGTTTCTATAAGCCAGTTCAGGCCAGAGAAGGACCACTCCCTGCAGATTAGAGCCTTTGCTAAATTGTTGGCAAAAATGGAAGGACAGCCACTATTGCCAAAGCTTATTTTGATTGGGGGCTGCCGTAACCTAGAAGATGAACAGCGTGTAAATGAACTTAAGAAGCTTTGTGAAGAGCTAGGCATTGAAGAAAAGGTGGAATTCAAAGTTAATATTCCATTTGAAGAACTAAAGAGGCATCTGGCTGATGCAACTATTGGACTTCACACCATGTGGAATGAACATTTTGGAATTGGTAGGTATTTTTGTGTATGTTCTACCGTATAAACTGCTTCTTAGAAAATTTGGGTCAGTAAAATAGACTGTATAACTAAGATTTAATTTGCATTTTCAGATCAAAAAGTGACATATTGTCCTCCATATTACATCAAATTGGCATGGTGATTTACTATATTGGCCTGAACTAAAATAATAAATTATGGTACCATGAATACTTGCTATTAATAACCAGATACTGTACTTTCATCAAGATTTTACATGATTATACCAGGTTTTCTTTGTTCACTCAAAGTCCTAAAAAGTAGCAAATGCTACTTGTTATGATTCACATGTCATAAACATATATGACTAACTTTAATTTGTTTAATATTTTTGACATTCATGAACAAATTGTCAACTCTGTTAAATATTGAAACCAAATACTTAGGAATTTTAAATAAATTCATAAAGATCAACAAGTAAAAGGTAATCACCCAGAAACCCATAACAGTGAAATGTTTGATAGGAGAGATATACTAGTATGCTGCAACACATTGGACATTTCTCTGAAATTTATTTCATTGTATCTATAGCCAGCCCCAATTATGCAGACTGAGCAGTTACCAACATTAAATCCATCCAATATGAAGACAATATTCATATAAGGGTACATTCAGTACATCTGAATTGAATTCAGAAGTTTATTAGCAACCAACTATATGACCTTAAAATCAGTGTTACTCTCTCTAATCAAGTTCAACTCACTGTAGACATTACAGTCTGAATCTCCTGTTGCTTCTTCGTTGTCTTCAAAGGTAGTCTGGTATAGACTGCAGGAGTTACTGTTGTTCTTCAGATAGGGATGAAAATGTTGCTAAAGCTGGTTTAAAGCCTCTTTTGCCCATTGTTTCTCCTTATTGTTGAAACAAGAGCTGACAGTCAAGGAGATCATGTCTTTAAATTTCCTCCTCAGTAATTTTCTTGGATTTTGTGACTGCAGGATCAGGACTTGAATTTTAGGATGAACACAGAAATATATACTGATTACTACTTTTTGGAGAGCATTCTTTACCTGGTTGTTTCAAATTTTCATTGATGCAAGAAGGGACGTGTGCAACTTTAAAATAAGAAAAGATAAGAGTCTAATTGTGCCTTTTGTATGCAAAGTTGCAATAGAGAATTGCATTCTTGGTTGAGAAAGAATGAAAGAACCATAGTATTAACAGCAATCTGTTCTATGTCTCTTTTAGGAATTGTTGAATGCATGGCAGCTGGCACAATTATTCTTGCTCACAATTCTGGAGGCCCAAAATTAGATATTGTGCTACCCTATGAAAGAAATATTACTGGATTTCTAGCAGAAGATGAAGATGGCTATGCAGACTCTATGGCTCATATCTTTTCATTATCTCCTGCAAAAAAGCTACACATCAGACAAAGTGCTCGTGAATCTGTGAAAAGGTTTTCTGATCAAGAATTTGATGAAACATTCCTATTATCTGTAGAGCAGCTATTTAAATAAAATATTTTGCTTATAAATATGTGAGATACTTGAGTTATTATGGCACTACAAATTATATATCTTCTACATTTCTATTTATAGTGCAATAAAGATTTTACTCTTTAAATACTAAAGATACCCTGATAAAGCACATCTAACAAATTTTTATTTTATAATGACAGTATTTAAGGACCCACTTCCAAAAATTATCGTAAAATATACACCATTTAATAGTGATCATCTAATTCTTGTCATAATAGCACTGAGCATATATTTTAATGATTTAAATGTATTAGGACTTAAATCTATTTCATCATTTTAATTTTTCCCATAATCTATTCTTTAGTTAACTAAAATCTATATAATTCATCCATGATTGAACTTTTCACTACAGACCAACAGTTAAAATAATGTTTATTGATATACTCGTTTATTTATACTCATAAAATTAGTATGTTCAACAAGTAAGGGTAAAATAATCTCAACTTTTGTTGTCATACTGAGATTTTTTTCCCCCTTGGAGAATTTAAATACTTAAGCTCTCTCGCCAACAATAGAATTAGTCCAGTCCAGATCCAGGTTTACCGTTTCATTGATTAGAACTAGATGAAGTAAGATCTATTTTCATTCCAAAAAATGAAACATGGTGATGAGTAGTGAAGCTCCATATTGGTGTTATAAATTTGATTATTGAGGTGCATCCTTGAAAAAATTTCTACATTGACTGTTTATTGGCAAAGAGATATATGCAACCCAAGCCAGAAAAGAATTCCAGCTCTATAGAGATTTTTACTTTGGTATACTAGGTAAAATTTACATGAAAAAATTACCCACTTTCTAAACTTGGGTCTTAACACGCATACAATTGGTTATTATTAATTCTTAAGTATTTATTATCCAAGAATGTGTTAACTGATTGCACTTTGTTTTTCTCCTGTCAAATAATTATTATCTTCCAAGCTGTCATTAGATTTGGTATGTTTGCTATTGGCTGTAGATTGTTGTTCTATGTTTGCTGATTCAATTGGACTTTTTGAAATCTCCTCCTCTAGAGATGTTACCACATTTTCCAAAGATTCCACGAGCTCATCTCTCAGTTCATCTTCAGATTCTTCAAAGTTTCTGTACAAGAACAAAAAATGGTGTTATGTTTTCACTAAATTACCAAAATGCTATGTTTACAAATAGGGTAATACTTCTGAGCACTAGATGGTAACTGTGATGATATCTATATAACAGGCTTGGTTGAATGCAGATCAGGATTATGATTTGGCCAGAATGGTCAAAATGATGTTTATAGAAAGACATGCTATTATCCATTAAACAATATTACATCTCTATAGCAATCTCCATACGATTGGTGTAGTATATTTTTGAATCCATTGTAAATAGAAAACTAGAGTGATAACAGTGTCCCTGTGAGGGCCTTTGGTTACACAAATTCACAGCTCCTCGCAATTCCAGCCAGCTAATAAACTCAACAAAGGACATACAAGTTCCTTGTTATCTCGGTGGAATTTATTATATAGATGAATTATCTATGTGCAGTTTAATGTCTTATAAGCCCATTCATACAATTAACTTTGAATGCTGCAGTTGGAAATCGATAGATTAACTCGTCACAACAATTCTGCTCAGCTTACTAATCACTCATTGATTCAATCAATTTATTCATCATCAGTTAAACTTGTGTTAAAACATGAGTTCAGCTATGTGAGGGGTGATGGACCTTTCCATTACTTTGTAGACATGTAGAGCAAACTTGTTTCTGATTGGTAGTGTTTTAATTTATTGTTTTGTTTCAATGCATGTATTTGATATGGTTGTAATTCTCAGCTTTTCATACTTGTACATATATTAAAGTCTAGACTTATTAATTTAAAATGTGTGCTGAAGAAAACATTGTATGAAGCAGCTTCTCAAAAGGCCAAGTTACACATTCAGCAGTTGTAATGACTTACGTATCATCATCATCAGATCTTGGATCAAGTTTAATTTCATCTGGGTTAGCAGGCAAATTAACTTCTGGAGCATCTTTAATAGATTCTGGAATCTGGTGATTTATTGTTTCTTCTGAAAGAATAGTATTTTCATTTTATAGTGATTTCATGTACCAAGTTTCATATACCATTTCATGAAAATGTACCAAGATAGTTTGAACTAATAACCAAAAATATATTGTATTAAAAATAATAGTTCTATAGAGTAGGATGGAGGACTACTTTCATATTCACAACAGGTCTATACTAATTTTACATAAATGCACTGCTTATTTGATCTGATTCTTGCATTGCATTAAAGTATTATGTGCTTAAATCTGATTTGTTGAATATCCCACAACTGACTAAATAAATGATGGCTTATAAGTTACAGTGGCAGGGCTCACACAATAGACTTAAGTCAAAGCCAAACATTATGCTTAAATTGACAAATGAATCTAATTTATGTGTAAGTTTATATTTAATGTTGAATGTAATATTTCCATTGCTGACCTGTCAGTACTGACTCTGCTTAATTAAAACTTGTTGTTATTAAGCAAAAGGTCTTAGCTTTTAACTCTTGGGAAATATTTAATATATGGACTCAAAATATTCATATTTAATTTGTCAACATCTCCAAGCTGTATTTAGTAAGGTATTAGTATTGTTTGTCAACATAGTATACACATTACTTCTGTTTTCTGTCACTTGCTATTCCCCAAAAATTGTGTAAATGACTTTGTGTTGCTCATTGGTTACATAAGAGTCTGAAATTCCTAACCAGTTTTAATGATTCATCCATTTATTCCTAGTAGGACTATCCAGTTACTTAGAAAGAAATATCAATAGCTTCCATGGAACTTAACACCCAGGAAAAGTGAGATGAAAAATTAAAAGGATGTTGGCAACTTCTGGTTGCAAGGCTTCAGCGGCAGCAGGAATCCGCTTCTCTGCAGGTCCCTGCTGCGCTCGCCGCTGAGGTACCCCTGATCCAACTGGATTTGGGGATTGTCACTGCCCTGAAGAGGCAGCGGAAGACAGAGCAGATCTGGGCAGGGGTCTGGGGATATCGCACCCCCTTTCCCCAGCCGGCTAGACTCCTTTTTCCTGAGGCGGTGGAGCGACTGTCAGAAATGGCAGCCACAAAGGAATCTTCAACCAGATAAGACTGTGCAGGAGGAAGACAGAAGGAGAAGTTTTCTTGGCTGAACCGGGACATTAAGTTACTTTTAAAACTCCCTGGAAACCTGACTTTCGGATTGATAGATTTGTTTCCAAAAGAAGTTGTTATGGGCAGGAAAGTGCTGAAGGAAAGTTCACTCCTTATGGAGAAAGCAAATGAGCACAGAAAAACCTGCTTCTTTAAGGTAAAAACAAGCTCTTTGTTATAAGTGGGAAGGAGAGGACTGAAAAAAAATCTTTAAAAACTTGTTGGAGACGCTTTGTAGATTATAAGACCAACAACTAATTGTAATACGGCTTTAAAATATATTTGGGATTTTGCCCCAGGAGGAAAAGTTGCAAAGAGAAGAAGAGGAAATAATTTCTGTCTGTTTGGATTGTTTGATAACTTTGACATTTGCAAATTACTTTAAGATTAAAAACATCTGGGTTGTTCTTAAAAATTTACAATGGCACCACCTGTGGATCAACTAAAAATGGAATATGAAAAATTAAAAGAAAGAGAACAAAATGGCAAGAATTCATTGGGCGCTGTCTTCCACTTTTTAGAAATGGCGGTTTCTACGTACCAGCAAATACTAAGGAGAAGAAGAAGAAGAAAAGGAAGCCATTTTTAATGGACAAAAAAGTTTGATTAAGAAAGAAAATAGGAAGAGAGGAAGGAAAAATGAGAATTTAAGATTCAATAAAACAATCAAGAAAAAGAAAAGGTGAAAAAAAGGTACAATGTTAGAAAGCAATTGAAAAGAGAATTACAACAGAGAGGGGAAGCTAAAAAGGTGGAGGTTAGGAGAGAGGGGGAGCAAAAAGATCAGACTGGAGAAGAAAGGGAGGCAAAAAGGGAAAAAAAGCCACGGTCTGAAACAAGATATCTTTTTTAGAGATGAAGGATAAAGGATAGTGTATAATTTAAGAAAGATTCTGCAAGAGTACATAAGATAGTATTATAGTATTTGCATTTGAAATAGTCTATTGGAATATTATAAGATTTAACAAAATATTAAAATATTAAAATGTTTTATAATGATAGATTTCAATATTTAATAAAATATCAAAGAGAATGTGTAAAATGATTAATGCTTAGTTATATTATTAATTAGAATTAGAATGGAAATTATATACTTAACAATATTATAATTTTGTTATTCTTTTTTTTTCAAAATGCAACATGTAGAATGTACTAAGAATCAGGATAGAAATTATGTATTATTTTAAGTGTTACTTTAGGGAAAGGCGTCACACCTTAAAAGTGATTACAGGGGAAATTCTTTGCTAAAGAGAAGAGATAAATAGATGATTGGAAAAGAACGGACAAAAGATACAAACATAATGATTTTGAAATAAGATGAAATAAACAAAATATAATCAAGAGAGTGAAAAGAAGGGAGAAGTTATATAGAAAATATAGAATGGTTAATAAGATATGAATGGTATATAAGGTGAGCATGAACTTGATTTAGGTCTGTAAAAAAAGATGTAACCCGGGGCTAAGCCGCTTTTCAAAAGAAGTTTTATGTCTTGTGTTTTGGTTAGCTATGTTTTGATTGTGAATTAATAAAACCTTGGAGGTATAAAACTAAAGGGAGACAAATTTGGAAAAGACATGTATAAATGATAATTAAGGAGGTTTTATCTTTTTATGTCTTGTTTTATGTTTTGTATTTTGTGTGTTTATGCTTGATTGAGAATTAATAAAACCTTGATAGAAAGAAATATAATTGAATAAAAGTGAAGGGAGAAACAATGAGAAATTTGGAAAAGATATATATGTGTTTAAATGGAAATGTGATAATGTGGAACTATGCTTTAAAATATAATGCCTTATTTGCTTTGTTAAAACTTATAAGTAATTTTTGAGAAAGGAGGTTTTATACTTTGATGTCTTATGTTTTGTTTGTCTTTAAAATCAATAAAATTTGTTTAAAAAAGAAAAAAGGATGCTATCAATAAAATATCTTTTTTCTAAAAAGTGAAAGCTTTTAAGTAAATAAATTATATGGCCGAATGATTGTGATTCATTCCCTCTTTATAATTAATACAGTATAATTGTGTGTACATATATATATATATGAAGTATGTGTGTAGGTATGTTATTGTAAGCCTTCGCAATATTTATTTATTTATTTGATTTGTCGATTGCTTACAAGATTATAAGTATAAGGATAAACATAGTTATGAATACATGAAATGAATAAATATAAGAAAAATAAAAGAAACAATAGGACATGGACGGTTGGCATGTTGGTGCGCTTATGCATGCCTCCTACAGACCTCTTAGGAAAGAGGTGAGGTCAATAAAAAGTCTAAGATTAAAGTTAAATATCATTTTCCTAATTGTTTACAAGAAGGCAAATGATTTCATTTTTATTAAGGTGACTTTTATATTCTTTGTACGTACATGACATTTAGAAATTACTTTTACAGTATTTAGATACATTCCTATTTTTAATTAATTCTTTACATTTATTCTTATCCTCGTAGAATTACCTCTCTTAGGATGAAGGTTATGCATGCTTACTTCTCTGTGCACAACCCTCTCCTTTTCTTCTTGGAACATTGCAAATATATTAGACACAATCCCCTAACCTAGGACACTGGAGCAGAAATTGGAGTGAGGAAATGATGGGAAAACTATCTATTCCGCCTGTACATGGACACCAGTGGATACAAATCTTAGATGCTATTCTAGTTTTAATCTAGTTCAACCTGTTATGCAGAGATCACTGATGGCCCTCATTATTAAATAAAAAATTCAACATTAACTTCAAATAATAAAAATGCAAAAAAACCCAACCCAACTTACTATGTTCTTCAGTTTGGCACAAGGTGTCACTGGAACATTCTGCTTCTGCTAACATATTCAGTAGAGTACTTGGTAATTTTGGGCTCCATTTTTTCCTGGTTTCAAGGAACTCAGAATGTTTTTCATTTACCTGGCCAGCTGGGAGGGAAAATGTTACTTTCCTTATACAGGCAATACTTGATAGGCAAACTATTTGTTTAGTGACCTTTCAAAATTACAACACTGAAAAAAGTTACTTATGACCGTTTCCACACAATCATTATGGGATCCCTGTGGTCATGTGATAAAAATTTGGATGCTTAGCAACTGGCATATATTTATGATAGTTGCAGTGATCACAAGCAAAGTCAATGGGGTAGCCAGATTCACTTTACAACTATGTTATTAACAACTGCAATGATTTACTTAATTGTGAGAAGTAGGATCATAAAATGGGGCAGAATTCATTTAACAACTGTCTTGTTTAGCAATGGAAATTTTGGGCTCAGCTGTGGTCATAAGTCAAGGACTACTTGTATTTTGAGAAAACAAATAATATAGATTTGATCCTCTTTGTGATACATTTCCATTTTTCTTCATCCCTCCTTTTTTCACTCCTGGAAATAACTGAATTATCCTCCAACCGAGATTACATGGTCTAACTTCACGATTGATCATTTAGTTATGACAGATTCAAAATTACTTATGATCCATCCTTGAAGTTATAATTATCGCAACCCCCCTTATGGTCATATGATCACATTCCTGATGCTTGGCAACCAGCCTGTAGTTATGACCAGTTTGTAGTATCCCACAGTCAGCTGCAATATTTTGCTGGATTTGCTTAATGATCAAGTGGTTCCCTTCACCATTTGATTCATTTAAAGGCCACAGTGATTTGCTTTATAACCATTGTAAAAACAGGCATAAAACTGAGTCCGGTGACATGATGACCTACTTAATTACTGCAATGACATAAAGTCAAAATTTTGGGCTCAATTGTGGTCATTAAGTGATAATTACTTGTAGTGAACCTTAACTTGTTGATTAGACAAAACCAATTATGGTCATTAAGTGATAATTACTTGTAGTGAACCTTAACTTGTTGATTAGACAAAAACAATTATTTAGGCTGCAAAGGATCACATTGATAGTTCATGAGATACCTCAAGAAGCCATGTGTAGAATAATGTACAATAACACTGGAGAAAGAAGTCCTACTGAAGTCCATTATTTCATGTTATGCAGAATTGTTGAGCCCAGTACCAGATTCAGTGTCTCCTTGCACCAGAAGGAGGACTCTCAATCATAGAAATGTTTTGCCTGGTAGAACAATTTGTAATAATTTGCTTTCTCATTGGAGCTCCTAGTCATCCTTTCCATATTGTTCTACACAATTCCACAAATCTTTGCAACAGGTTTTTGGGAGAACAAAGGTGCCCACGGGAAAGCAGTGAGAAAGGGATACTTTTATCATTAAGTGACAAATTTCATACTTCTACTCTTGTTCTCCCGGATACTCTATCACAAACATTATCAAACTATTTTTGCTAAATTAATTTGTATCATTATTATATTGTATTAACTGGTTTTGTGCTTTAGTTTGATGTAAAGTGAATGCAATATGATATAATAAATTATTGTTTTATACTTCTTTGGATAGTATTTTTGAAGCAATAGAATTGAAAAATTAAACATATTGAGTCAGGAATAATCAGGAAAACAATGAATATGTTAAAGTTGCCAATATCTTTTTTAAAAGATGGCTACTTTGTAGCAAAAGCACTTAGGCTTCACAGCGTTTTGCTCTCTGAGTAGTTTACAGAGTCAGCCTATTGCCCACCAAAATCTGGGTCCTCATTTTACCAACCTCGGAAGGATGGAAGGCCAAGTCAACCTTGAGCCGGTGAGACTTGAACTGCTGGCAGTCAACAGAATTAGCCTGCAATGCTGCCTTCTAACCACTATGCCGCCACAGCTCTTCTATCTTGAAAACTACTGAAATAATAGTTCAGATCAGAACTGAAACCTAAGGTCTATCACACTGCATTTCTAAAGATATAATGAACACATTTTATTTAAAACAAAGCAAAATGTTTCAGAAAGGTCACCTTCATCCATAGTATTCCATACAGATGCGATATCTGCATTTTCTAAGAAATTCAGTAGTGTCTGCGGAGTTGAGATTTGCCATTGTTTTCTGTCGTTTATCACATCTTCATTTTCAACTTCTAAGGAGAAAAATATTTTTTCTGAAAGGATACAATATGGATGCTAACTATAGCTTATATTCATGCCATTATCTACTGTTTAGGCAAGTCTTAACTTATAACAGATGATCGTATAGTGACCATTCAAAGTTAAAATGGCACTAAAAGTGACTTTTGACCATTTTTCACGTTTATGACCAGCATACCTATGGTCACATGATCAAAGTTCAGACGGTTAGCAACTGACTCACATTTTATAATGGTTGCAGTGTCCTGGGGTTATGTGATCACCGTTTGCAACCTTCCGACAAGCAAAGTCCATGGTGATGTCAGATTCATTTAACTGTATTACTAACTTAACAACTGCAGTGATTCATAATAACTGTGGTAAGGTCGTAAAATGAAGCAAAACTCACTTAACAAATGTCCCACTTAGCAACATAAACTTTGCACTCAGTTGTGGTCATAAGTTGAGGACTACCTGTATTTCATCTAGGAGGTAATTTTTTTTTTGAAGAAGTCTTACGATAAAATTTTGTTTTAAAGCCATTGTTGTCATGGACTAAATAATCAGTATTAAATTGCCTTGGGACTAGCACACACTTTTCTCAAAATATTATCAAGATGATCAAAGGCAGATTGCAGTTCCTGTATATGACCAACATAGATGTGTACATGCTACAATAGGAAAGTGAGTCAGTTTTCAAAAATATATCTTTATTAAGAAACAGAAAATTGTTATGGAGAAAAACAACTATTTAATAATAAGAACATGATTATTGATTGATAGGTTAATCAACTTTCTACGTTTGTCCATCTGTTCAAAAAAACTGGCTAGCAAGTCTAACAGAAATTACTATTAAAAACACAAACGAAACCCTAAGTTGCAGCCCCTGTAAAAATAACAGTTTCCCCTGTAGCCTACATACATCAAAGCTTCCAACAAATGATCACCTGAGCCTTAGTGCCTGAGGAAAGAGCCAGGTCTTCATAGCCTTCCAAAAGCCAAGTAAGGTTAGCGTTGTCCATAGCTCTAGTGGGGGGAGCTGTTCCAAAGGACAGGCATTGTGGCAGACAAAGTTTATTTCCTAAGAACTGTTAGGTGACTTTTTCCCCCCACTGTGGAAACCCAGAACATGGGAATGGAGGCAGAAACCATCAGGTACTGGCAGTCCCACAAGTAACCTGGTCCCATGGCATGCAGGGCTTTTGAGGTCACCACCAGGCCAATCACGTTCCGAGCAACCTTCCCCCCAAAAACTGTTCAATACAGCTGGGTCCAGCAATGGTTTCTTAAGGAACAGATAGACCACAGCCTCCTTTAAGGCCAAAAGAATTCACCCACTCCTGCAAAGAGGTATTTGCAACTGCTTGAAACCAGCTATGTATAACTTCCTGGGTAGCTAGGACCTACTAGGAGGGACACGGATCTAACATACAGATGGAAAGATGCAATACCACAAGGATCCTGTCCTCTTCCTCAGGAAATAGAGGGGGCAGGGAGTGTTATTATTTTTGATCATTTTTATTTTTATTCTATTCTGTATTTTCTACTCTTTGTAAGCCTCCTAGAGTTGCCATGAACGAGTAGGGAGATCCATAAATGTTAATGGTTTCAAGAAACATACCTATCTTCCAATGCCATAATTCCTCCTCCAGTTTTTTCTTAAGGTTTTCTCCATGTTCAAAAGTCAGTGTTTCATTAAGTTTATCTTGCTGCTGAAATCAAACACACACAAAAAGTCTGTTTTGAAAAAATTAACTTACATTCTTGTTTGTTTTGAAATAAAAACACTGAACATCAGAACCAAACAAATTGAATGATCAAATCTCATCGATTATATGCTTTTCAGTGAAACAGTCACTTAAATAGCACATAATCTCTCTTCAAATTTTTATCAGAAGAAACAAATTTCATATAGGGAATGCCATATTTTCTGTCTATCATTTTGAAAATATTTTAGGTAGAAATCATAACCTGACTCAAAAGTTTATATGTGCCAATCTGCACATTTTCTCTGTGACAAATGCTGGAAGGAAGGAAGGAAGGAAGGAAGGAAGGAAGGAAGGAAGGAAGGAAGGAAGGAAGGAAGGAAGGAAGGAAGGAGGGAGGGAGGGAGGGAAGAAAATTTTCTTCCTTAAGTCACACACAATGTTTCCCCTAGTCAGGGCAGAGCCTGAATAACTACATAGTTATTTTTAACATTTTGTATTGAAACATAAATCCGTTGTGCTTGCTTTGCCTAAAATTGCTATGGCAGAGATGTTTCAAATGAAAATTAAATACCAGGAGTTCAGCTGGTTACAAAAAATCAGTGAAATAAATCTGAGGAAAGAACAAGCCTTTTAGTTAGAAAATCTTGCCAAGAAGATCTAAAGACAGGTATTAGTGGCAGATAATAAACCATGTTGAAAAGTTATACAAAGCTATACGTAAAGAGCAGAACCAGGAGTCAAGCAAAAGTCTGGCCAGAGGAAAATTTCAATAACTAGCCCTTGAAACATGACTTTTTTTAAAAGTCAGATGCAGCAATAAGAGACTGTGACAGAGGAATATTGATGGCAATATCTTTTCCTATTGGAATATAAAAATTGGTAGGAAGATTGGAAAATCTGGACCGAGAGGGAAAAAATATTGACAGCTGATATAGCTGTGAAAGATGTCATTAAATATAAGACAAATGAATTCAAGCAATCCCATCTTTCAAGTTACCCCCCCCCCAGTATTTGTTTAAATAAATTCACTCAATAAACAAAAGATGGCAAAGTGCATCAGATTCAGAGGCAAAATGGTACTTCAGAAGGTGCCAACGCTTAACGTAACATGGCTGTAGCTGCGAAAATTAAACAGGTCTTTTCCTGGGATTGCATAGCTATGGTAAAAGACAAGGTCACTGACAAATATTAAATGTGTATAGAAAATGTTTTATGAGTTGAGTTATGAGACTCATGATTTAATTGGGGTAACTGCCAGAATCCTGATAATCACTTTAAGAAATTGCAATACTATTTTTGCACCCTGAAGCACTTTCAAATATGAAGCGCTGTATAACTCCGATTATCTTTATGTGTTTAATGTGTCAGCTTGTCTGTAGAAATGGTATCAATTTCACACCTATACACAAGAACGAAGCAATTCAGCATAAAGATACTGGGAGCCTAGTTTGATGGCAGCGCTTTTATTATTTTATTATTTTCCAGCTCAGGACACATTCCATAGCTGTGATATCAAAAGACTTTTGCAAACAATGAGGTAGGAAGTTCCATACTGTACAACCTCAAATTTCTTTTAAAAAGAGAATACTGTGGAACACTCACCTTGTTTTAACACATAGTGTTAGGAATATAAGCCACCTAACAGGTATTTGGGTTAGAAATATATAAACCAGGATAAACATTTTAGCACTATGTCTTTAAGAGATTGCAAAAATTGCAATTGGGTGTGGTTTCTCAAACAGCCATAAGATGGAGCCAGAAACCTGGGTTGTCTTCGTCTTAGTCTCAGAAGAGAGTGTGTCTGAGTGTATTCCTTCTGCTGGAAAATATTGCCGTTGCTCCATTTCTTCCAATTGACTGATTTCACTGGATTTAATGTAAGTCTGATACTGAACTTTTTTTTGACACTGGACTTTGATATTTGGATTATCCCTGGATTGAAAAACTGACTGATTTTACCTGTGAATGACTTTTGGATTGCTTATTTTGGACTTTGCTTAAACCTTTCTGGAAGTAAAAACCTACATTTCCTGTACAGTGTATCTGTGTGCTCTGTGTGTATTATTCAAACACTCCTCTCAAATACGTCTCCCTGTATGCGCTCATTCTCCTAACGGGGAATTACCTCAACACATAGTCTTTACATAGGCAGGGAATCTCCATGCACAGATTGATGGTCATTAACAATCTTATCATTCATTGCAAATACAGGTAGGCTTTGACTTACAAGTTGCAACAGTTGTTTAGTAACCATTCAAAGATACAAAAGCACTGAAAAATGAAAGTTATGACCTTTTTACACAATTACAACCTTTGCAGCATCCCTATGATCATATGATCAAAATTCAGATGCTTGGCATATTTATGACCGTTGCTGTATCCCAAGGTCATGGGATCACCTTTTGTGACCTTCTGATAAAGTCAATGGGAAATCCAGATTAATTTAACAATGCAGTTACAAACTTATCAACTACAATGATTCACTTAACAACTGTGGTAAGAAAGGCAAAAGGCAAAACTCACTTAAATGTCTCATATAACAATAGAAATTTTGGACTCAATTGTGATCGTAAATCAAAGACTACCAGAACCTGTACAACTATGGTCCAAAATTATACCTCATTTTCTTCCTGGATGTTTTTCTCATCTGCTGCATCATCTGTTAGAGCAACCTGAAACTTTACACCTCCCTGAAAAATAAAATGCAAAAATATGTAACCGCTGCCATAGAAAATTCATAGTTAAAATATGTTAGTGCAGAGAGAGAGACAAATGATCATTCCTCTTGTGCTATTAAAGATAGCAACATTTTAAAAATGCTCCATCATTTTTCTCCCTCTAGGAAGAGGGAAGAAGAAAATTAAGTAGAAAGGACAATGAACAAGAGATTTCTCTCCTTTACTTTGCTGAGATGTCCATTATACCAAAATGAAAGAAAAAGTCCCTTTAGTCTTCATTCCTTTAACTTTAGAGATACCGATACTAATATTCCAATTGAAATGATATAATACAAAGGTGGCATTATTATTATATAGATATATATAGATATATATTATATATCTATTATATATAGATAAGAGATATATAAATTGAACCTTTGCTTTCTGTTGTATTTCTGGGTTGTTCTTCTCCTGCCATATCTGCAATCCAATTTGTTTCAAGATTTGTTCCATGTCCTGGGAAGAGGAGAAAAAAAAGCAAATTGTATTATCATTATTTGCACTAAAAAGATATAGTATGCAAGTATTAATAGGCAACTGAAAACAACAAGACTCATGGTTGGGCAGAATGGATCTTTTATGAATGCTAAACTGTTCTACAGAATCATTTCAAAATAATTTAGTACATGGTGACAGAGCATAAATCAGGATTTACTACTACGAGAATGGGCAGTGTGATAGATGTGATGACCTAATATTACATGTATGACACCAGAAGCCTCCAACATTCAAGGGTCAATATTTCTGAAAATTATTTTACATGATCATCAGATGTTTAAGGGAAAATATGTGTCTTCAGCTTTGCAGTGGCTTAATCAACCCACAGCAACCCTAAAAACCTGAACTCTTCCCCACAATATTTTGAAAGGTTTAAACAAGCAGCATGGATCTTACATTTCTACAAGGAGTATGAGATAATTTTATTCTTTAACCTCCAAACCCAAAAGTAGGGAAAAAAAGAACCCAAAATTTTTAGCCTGCCCAGTCTTGTGGCATCAGGTCATCTGGCCATGTGCCCAAAGCCCTAAACAGGATCCAAGGTTACCCCTCCCTCAGAAAGACACCAACACTATCCTAGTTGATTTCTGATTATTTGCTGTAGATGGAAGGGCTTTGTTTTCGACCACTAGTTTTTTTAGCAATTATTTCTGAGTCTGTTAGAATTCTTAACCTGTGTTAATTTTGATGTGGATTTATATATTCAAGTTATCCCAGTATATGCCACATGCAATATTTTTATAATAGCTTGGATGGATGGATGGATGGATGGATGGATGGATGGATGGATGGATGGACGGACGGACAGATAGACAGAAAAAGCTTCTAACTCAAAAATTAAATTTGCACTCTTCTATTTTTTTTTTAAATAAACAAGTATATATCTGATGGAAATTACAATAAGATCACTTGTACTTTTATTTTAGTTAAACAAAAATCGAGTTCATCCCGTTAATGAAGACACTACAACGAACCAAAAAAAAAAAAAAAAGCTTGTACCAAAACCAAAAGTGTTGATACCTGGCCTGGTTCATTTCTTTCTTCATAGTTAGTATCAGGAGCAGACTGGTCCTCACTCTTTCCTTGCTTCACAATGTAGGTTTTTTCTCTTAGGTTTTTATTTTCCTTTAAGAGAACAGTAATAAACATAACATGTTTTAGGTTCAGCATAACATGTTTTAGGTTCAATCATTAAAACTTTCTTCTACATGAAAATACTGCCAAATAAATTCTACAGTGTCATAACAAAAGAAATAAATGATTGCAGAAAACATTAGAATATGCATTTCTATTCAGATAACATCTAAATATTATTTCTAAACTTGTGGAGTATTCACATTAAAGCAATCTACATTTAGGGCTATGCAAAGTAACTTTGACTCTGGAACTTCCAAGGAAGAAATGGCAAGCAGAAAATGGCTCCGCTGAGGGTGGAGAGGACAACCACAGTGGATGAAGAACCAAGTCAATGGGTTGACTCTTCACAATTTCTCTCTGAAGGAGTGGACTTGGATCACCCATAAGTGCTCCAGGCACTTGCTCCTCATGAGGAGACCATAGAACAATGATGGGTTTAAAGCTCTGGGAGATGAGGTAATACCATCTAACTCAATATTTGCACATTTCCTTTCTTAATCACTTTTGGAAATTGCTTGTTTAACTGCTTTTATGATATTAGGAACCTTTATAATGACAGTTTACTATACCAGGCGAGTGTCCTAAAATCCTTTGAGAAGTAACTTTTTAAAAAGGTTTTGTGTGGGAAAGATTATGAAAAAGAGAATCCTTAGAGGCTGGATAAGTTTACCACACAACTCAGAAACAAAGCTTCCATAAATATAATGATACTGTAAAAAAGTTGAGATCCCTCTCTCCATATGAATGTAAGATTTTGTGTTTTGTGTTTCTTTCCAGAATCTCTGTCTTTTTCAACTTAAGAAGACAAGTTTTTAATTTATCATGTTAAAGACTCTTATGATCATAGAAAAAGAACAGTATACCAGTAGCACCTGTTATTAACCATGACACTCAAATCACATAAACATAATAAATCATATAAATGCATAATATCCAAATATCCTGGCATGAGTAATTAAGTTACAGCATTTATATAAATGACATCATATACATATTTTGTCATCTGATACCCTTGACCCTTCCTCAGCCATCCATGTTGTACACATTAGCCGTGCATTTGAAAGAGCTATTACACATTACATGTTAGTCTGAATTAATCTTCTTTGGAGCTTTGAAACAGCCACATCTTTTGCAAGGCTCAAACAGTTGCTCCCAGAGCTGTTCCTGGCTGTCTCAACATGGGTGTGCATGTACTGCTACTTTTGCTTTCTGCAATCTCACCAGAGGTGTGTTGTTGTCTTTGCGTGCACATGCATATTCAAAAGAGCAAGAACAAGCTTTTGAAGTATTTATGCTAGTCTTGCAACTTTTTTTTAATGCTTTGAAGAAAGAGCTGCTGTTTGGGCTAATACGCTTTGCAAATCATCTGATTCCAATGCTTTCCACAGCCCATCAAGTAACCATTTGGTGCAAAGACATTTACCTTAAGCGCTTTAACACGAATTTCATTTACTTCACTGTGGTACTGTTGGCGAATTTCATGCAGCTGTTTCAGGTACTCCTGCATAAAGTTATTGGATTTGAAACAAAATGTATCTTTAAAAACAATTCTTAATATGAAAGAAAATATGCATTAAAAACACAATCTTATACAAGTTACTTCAAACCTAAGTCCCACAAAGAATTAACTTCCCAGAAGTGTAAGAATTGGACTACAACTGTATAGAGACATGTAAGGAAATGAATATCAATATTATGGAGGTATACTTGCTTTTAAAATTTTCTACTTTGAACACACTGGCTTGTTCTGACATTTTTAGAATCCCTGTAACATTTCAAATTATAAATAACTGTATAGTTTGTCACTTAACAATGGAACTATATTGTGTTATGGATTAAGATAAGTTGAATATAAATTGTATTTAATGTTTTAAAAATGAGGGAACCATTTTTAATTTGATTACAGGAGTAATACAGCTGCCCATCTAATAAAATATTAGGTGGCTCACAACAATCCATATAAACAAAGTTTAAAATAACTTTACCCTCCTCCCCCAAGAACCAAACCAAACAGGTTGTTTCCCAACAATCCTTGTAAAGAGAATTTTGGATTTAATGCAAGATGTATCTTTGTAATGCATGTTTAGTCTAATTCAACCTTCCATCTAAGACTAAAAAATACAGACACGATATGGTTATCAAACAGTCCTCTTGCCTGTTGACTAGATCTTGAGAATTTAAAAGCTTATATGCTATTCTGTTGCCTAACAAAAATTTTGCTTTCCTATTGATTTTATCATTTTTCTTATGGTGAATGTAACTGTACATTAAAATATAAACAGTTATCCTGATCTTCTGTTGTGGCTTCCCCAAATCACTGTGCATAGTGTGCCTTGGAGACAGCAAAAATTCTTACGTTATTGTGGAATCACTCCAAATAAGTGCAAAAAGCCAGTTTGAAGAGAACTCACTTTATTAAGGGTAAATGTAAAAACTTTATAAGGGAAAACATGCAATACTCTCTGGAACAGACATCAGGTATACCCGCAATGTTTTGCCATGGCATGTCTATGAATGAGGGGAGGTTTGCAAAGATTTCTATAATTAGCTCATTAATCACAGGTACAAAACAAGATGTCAATTAGAAACATGAGAAACTTATCAGCCCTGTAAATTCCTCATCATCTCTGCATCTGGGCATTTCCCCCACATATATTCCAAGGCCATGCTATGCATCTACCATTTTTATATTAAAACCCCATGCATTAGTTAAACACAGCATTAGCTTGATACATACTGCTTCTCCCTGAGTTCTAAGGCTGTGGCATGCTACTTAGACAAAGAAGGGATTTTCAAAAGCTTCTCATATTGAAAAATCACAAACAGTCAAAATAATTTGTCCTGGGCATTGTCAAATTGAAAAATAGAGAAATAAGGGTATTATAAACCCACTGAAGGAGCTGTTTAAACCATATAGTTGGTTAAAACTAAATAATATATTAATAATTTTGAATACTCCATCCTTAGACAGACATATTGAAAAAAAATAGGAATAGATAGTAGAATCATAGAATTAAAATTACCTCAGAGGTAATTTAGTTTATTCTCTAGCTTATGCAGTATTCATTACAGCATCTGTGACAGATGACCACCTAGCTTCTATTTTCCTTCATAAAATATAGATAGTCCTCAACTTATGACAGTTACATAGCATTGAAAAAAGTGAGTTATGACCATTTTTCACACATCTGTTATAGCATCACC
The DNA here is from genome assembly GCA_033807585.1 of Hydrophis major. Lineage (NCBI taxonomy): Eukaryota > Metazoa > Chordata > Lepidosauria > Squamata > Elapidae > Hydrophis > Hydrophis major. The sequence goes on along the minus strand of CM066328.1, from coordinate 247,000,356 downwards.
CCCATGATCCTGAGATCAAAATTCAGATGCTCTCAAAAGTCCGAGTTCTGGACCTAAACCATAATCAGGAAACCACTCGCTTTGGGTTCCAAATGGTTTAATAAGCCGGATGCTTGGCACACAGTGAGTTAGTCAACAAAAAAAGTAAGGAATAAAGGCTGGAGCCAAGCCTATGAAGACTGGAGCTACGCCCTTCCGCCGCCGGAGCAGCCAACCATCCAGCAGGCTCAATTACCTGATTGTCAGGCCGCCAGCAGATTCAACCAGCTGCTCTTCAGCCAGCTTGAAGGGAACTACGATCAGCTGATTGTTGGCCAGCATGTATGCAGTTGGGATCAGCTGTTCGTCAGCTCCACATTTCTCACTGCTTGTAGCCTTCCCACCACCCACCTCCTGTGCAGTGGTCCCCCTCAGGTATGGCAAACCCCAGTACGGGGTTTGACAGACACTTGGCAATTGACTCATATTTATGACAGTTGCAGAGTCCGGGAATCATGTGATCCCCTCTTGCAACCTTCTGACAAACAAAGTCAATGAGGATGCCAGATTCATGTAACAACCATGTCACTAACTTAACAACTGCAGCAATTCACTTAACAACTGTGGCAACAAAAGTTGTAAAATAGGGCCAATTTTACTTCACAAATGTGTCGGGCTCAGTTGTGGTCATAAGTCAAGGACTACTTGTAAAGACAACCTGTATATTTTTTATGACAAAATAATAAGTAGGTAGAGATGTCTATTATTCCAATCAGAGATTCTTCAGTCCATATCCAAATGCTCTAGCCAGATTCTCTTACCTGTTCTTTCATTTCATTTTTTTGAGGAAGATCATTATTACAGAGTTTGAGCTGTTCTTCCTTCATTTCTTGATTCTGCAGCTGACAAAACTCTGCAGAAGATGGCCGTAGCCCCTATTGAAGTTCAAAATAATTAGCTATTGTTAAGAGCAGTGTCTAGAAAAAGCTCTTTCATTTTTATGTTCACTACACTGAACAAAAAAATCAAAATGCAAATAGTATTACAGTTAAAATAGCATTTCATGTTAGCACCAGTAAATAAGAATAGGACTTCCAAGGTTTATTTGCTCCCATCTGTTTTTTTAAAATATATTATTATAGAAATTGCTCACCAGTTGCTTCTCTACTTTTAACTTGTTTTGCCGAGCATTAAATCGTCTCTGAAGATACTCGGAAGGCCTGAAAAACATAAAAGTCATGGAAAACTCTAAACAGAAAATAAATGGGGCATCATGTCAAAAATCAATAGATGTTTCTATATTCAAGAGAAAAAAAATACAACCCATGAGGTGGAGGTGGAGGTGGCTCTTGTCCTCTCTGCTTATAATATTCTTCCATTCTCTGACCAATACAGGGATCATCATCTTGGACCAAAGCTCTCTTCTGTAAGTTTGCCAGCTTTACGTAATAATGGTCATAATGTCCACACATTCTAATGACCTCTGGCTTCCCACATATTTTAAACGCAGGACCCAAGGGCTGAAAATATTAAATTTATAAAGACAACAAATCCAAAATATTGAATATTGATTAAATCTGAACTGTTACCTCTTGTGACATTCATTTTATGAAAACAGGCTCATTCTGAGCCCAGTGAATGGAAATCAATTTTACATAAAATAGTGTGACCTGACTATTGTCCTGATAAAAAGAAACTGAGCTCTTCAATAAAAATGTTGTTTCCTCTTCAGCAAAAACAGAATGTAACAACAAAACAAGCAAGTTGCCTTTCTTTGCCAAGCTTTAAGCATAAATCCTTCAGCTAAATATTTGAGCACTGATCTTTATAACAATGATTGCAATCATTTGGCCAGGACCATACTGTCCTTAGATTAGGACCTCACACTTCTCCTATTTTGCTGCATTCATCTCCCCTTCAATCTCCCCTCCCCCATCTCTGTTGTTTTGGCTACTCTGCACCCCCTCACCCCTGTTGTCCACTGCTGCCCCAGCTGATTTGCCATCTTCTTTCTCCTGCCACTTAATGAGGTATGCCAAGCCTCTCCCTTCGTTAGGCACTGTTGGCCTTACAAGGCTTTCCCAAGCAGTGGAGAAAAAATACAGTGGAAGTCACTTTGGTGCAGCAGGTAGCACTTGGGGTCAGCAAAGCAGGGTTGGGAAGCAGAGAAGTAGGGTACAGAGGCCAAAAGCAAAGGGATGGTGGGGAGAAAGAAAGATGGAAGGAGCTGAAGCACACCCTGCGGTCATAAGTGTGGTCAGACTGCCAAGCATCTAAAGTGTGATTATGTGACCACGGGGGCATAGCAGTGGTTGTAATTTTGAGGACCAGTCAAATACTATTCATTCAATAAGATTGTAATTTTAAACCATCACTGGCTGAATATAATAGAACTTGAATAAAATACTTTATTGGATAAATGTGATTAGACACATAAGGAATTTGTCTCCGCTGCCTAAGTCTTACTCAGTGTACATGCAAAACAACAAAGTAATAATCATCATAATAATACCAATAAGAGAAGGCAGTGGAACAAATGAGAAGGATAAAAGTAATGCAACCATACTATATGAGTAAATATACTTAGACATAAGACAGTATTGTGGGAATTAGGTATTCAGCAGTGATAGAAGGAGGAAAATCACTGTCTTTGTGTCTAGTTGTTTTCGCATGCAATGTCCTGAGGGGAAGAGTTGAAACAATTTATGTCCAGGATTTTCAGAATGGTCATTAAGAGATGACTATCGGTAAAAGGTTAGCAAGATATAACTCTTACCTTATCAAAAGGTAACTTTTACCTTAATAATTGGATCCTGAATTCTTGAAGGAGAATAGCATTCATTCTTATACAATAATTTTCTAGGAAGCATTTCCATCTTGATTTTTGGAGAACGATAATCATGGAGTCTTCTTTTCTGACCTTTAGGAGTTTATATAACAATAAGCTAAATAAAGTTTGGTTAATTACTTCTACATTTAATAAATATTAAGAAAGAGACTGACAGATGTGTAGGTTATCTCTACGCTTTGCAATTGAAAAAGAGCATCATTTCCTTGAAAATCAGCAGCACGTGAAGAGTTGGGAATCACTTGGTTACCACAAAATGCACAAGTCTCTTCTAAATAAATGTTTTTCCATAAGATATGAAGTAAGAAAGTTAATCCTGAAATATATAGCATTTCTATTCACCAATTTATCAAATTCCAGTGATGTTAAAGGCTCAGTTTTAAGTACTAAGGAAGTATTTAGTTATGTGTCAGCACAATATTTATCTGATCCAAATTAATCCTCAGGCCAGCCTTCTACAATAACCAGGGATTTGACCATATACAAGATGGAAATTTCCAGGCTGCCAATTCCCAACATAAAAGATGACTCAACTGGTTTTCTCTCTGCCACTCCATTGTCATCAACTGCTCTCTGGGAAGAATCCCTGAACAGAAACAGAAGGGATAAAATTCCACCACAATAGATACTGAATTATTTTGCCACCACCCTAACATTATAATCAACTTTTCTTATGGAATGAAAAGAGACAAAACTGTTCAGTAGGAATTTTTTTCCTTCTATCTCTCCACTCTCACTATTATTATCAACTTCTTGCAGGAACAACTGTGGATGAATGCTTGCTTGTTTTTTTTAAATACCTATATACTCGAGTATAAGTCGACCCGAATATAAGCCGAGGTACCTAATTTAACCACAAAAAATTGGGAAAACTTATTGACTCGAGTATAAGCCGAGGGTGGGAAATGCAGCAGCTACTGGTAAATTTCAAAAATAAAAATAGATACCAATAAAAACTTTCACTAGGACAGTTGAGAATAAGTTTGATGTTCACAATTTCCTCTTTGAAAGAGACCAGTAAATAGGGAACAAGAAGATGAAGAAAAAGAAGTGTGTTTTTTCACACTTTTCACACTGCAGTGAACAAAAATGGCATCATAGGAACAGGCTCATTCTCAGCCCAAAGGTTTGTTTCTGATTTCTTCCCTGATTTAAGGGAAATTTGGGAAACGATCTCACTATCATGAAAGGTTTGATTGATTCACTAACCCAAAAGAAGAAGATGTTGATGATAGCTGGAGGCAGGAGTCACTCTCTCCCTTGCAAGAAAAAACCAAGAGCCGTTCTTATGATATCTCTCTCTCTCTCTCCCCCCGCCCCAATCAAGTCAAGCCCTTTCCAGCACACGCGCACGATCCGCCCCCGCCCCTTTGCACCTTGCAAATGCAAAACCCCAGGGTTTTTGCATTTGCAAGGTGCAAAGCGGCGGGGGCGGATCGCGCACGCGTGCTGGAAAGGGCTTGACTTTATTGGGGGGGGGAGAGAGAGAGAGGTATCATAAGAATGGCTCTTGGTTTTTTCTTGCAAGGGAGAGAGTGACTCCTGCCTCCAGCTATCATCAACATCTTCTTCTTTTGGGTTAGTGAATAAATTAATTTGGGAAATGATCTCACTATCAGAAAACAATGCGAGCTGCCACCACCACCTCCTCCTCCCCCTCCTCCCGAGTGGACTGAAAGCAGCTGGAGCTGAGGAAATGAAGCTGAGTGGAGCGACCTTGGCTCGCATTGCTTTCTCAGTTTAGAGCTTAGAAAACGCGAGCTGCCACCACCTCCTCCTCCCCCTCCTCCCCCTCCTCCTGAGTGGACTGAAAGCAGCTGGAGCTGAGGAAATGAAGCTGAGTGGAGCCGAAGCAACCTCAGCTCGTGTTGTTTTCTCAGACTAGAGAAAGGGGAAGGGGGCTCATCTGGACCAAGGGTGAGTCTCCCCCTCAGTTTCTCCTGAAGGATCTTCTGTCGCTTTTGCCTTCTCCCTACATCTTCCCTCTGTTAAAATCCCCCCCCCACACACACACACTTATTTTCGGTTGGATAGATTTCGTGTCTGAGCATTCTCACATGGCGGTGGGTCTTCCCCCCCAAAAAAACAGTTAAAAAAAGAAAAAACAATATATCCTCAAGCAAGAACTTTTCTGCTTCCGATTACCCCCATGCTTAAAAGTTGCAAAGGAAACACGGAAGCAGGGAAGCGGCTGCCCAGCTTCGGAGCTCCACACCATTTTTTTTTCAGAGGGGAATCTGACTCGAGTATAAGCCGAGGGGGTTTTTTTCAGCACAAAAAATGTGCTGAAAAACTCGGCTAATACTCGAGTATATACAGTAATATTTATTTACCAAGAACAGGCCTGGATTTATTTTAGTACAATCCAATTTGAATTTTTTTGAAGGAAGAGTCATCCCTGACTAAAGCAATCCCAAGATACTTCAGTGTCCCTCATCACTCCTATAAATCAGAAGAACCTATTAATTTTACCTTGTACAATGGAACATATCTTGAAAATACAGCATTCAAGTTATAATCCATATCTGCTCAATTTCTGCTGCCACATTTTCCTCAGTGAAAAAATGCATACCATGGTGGTGCAGTATTAGAATGCAACATTGCAGAGTAACTCTGCCCACTGCCAGGAGTTTGATCCTGACTGGCTCAAAGTTGACTTAGCCTTCCATCCTTCTGAGGTCAGTAAAATGAGGAGACAGACTGTTGGGGGCAATAGGCTGACATTTGTAAACCACTCAGAGACTGCTGTAAAACACTATGGAGTGATATATACGTCTAAGCATTAGTGCTATTCTACAACCTCTTCATTTCTTGAAAGTGGCCATCTTAGAATCAATCTCAGTGTAAAACAAATTTCACACATATGGTCAAGTGTAATGTTCTTATTTTTAATATAACCAATCACTTGCCTGATGATGAAGCTGATGATTTTTTCCTGTGAAGAACAGTATGACTGAATTCTGCTTCAATGATCTACAAAGGAATGCAACAGAGTGCAATTATTTATTTCTATGCTACATCAAAGGTGTTTCAAGTAAATGTACCAAATGTTAATTTATTCTAATTCAATGCCGGGGGAAACAATCATATCTCCTTGCCATTTTTGTCCTGGGGAAAGCTGGCAATACCAACAATTTTTGTTTGCAATTGAATATAAGTGGAATTTATCTATGTATTTGGGGAAATTATAATGCCACCCATCCCACCCATAACCCTGGTTAGCTGGCAATCAACAAAAATAGTTATATAGAAAATAAACCGATAATGGTAAAATCTAAAATGAAATTAAAATAGTTAAAATAAAACAATAGCCAGGACTTCCAGTTTGCAAGGTTTCGGCGGCAGCAGGGATTCGCGATACTGCGCAATCCCTGCTGCGTTCGCCAAGGTTCCCCCGATCTGTTTGGATCTGGGGGATATAGCTGCCCTGTAGGGGCAGCTGAAGACAGGGGGGATCTGGACAGGGGCTTGGAGGTGTCGCAGACCCCCTCCCCAGCCGGCAGAACCCCCTTTTCCCAAGGCGGAGGAGCGGCAGTCAGCAATGGCCGCCACGAAGAAATCTGCAGCCGGACAAGCAGGTGTAGGAGGGAGAAATTTGGAAGAAATATGAAACTTGCTTTCAACCGGGACAAGGCAAGAGAAAGTGCCCTGGAATCTTGAAGGCTGCTAAGGATACATTGTTTCCAGTGAGTGTTACAAACTGCGAATATTCTAAAAGGGAAAGTTTTTTTTGTTGTTGTTTCACTCTCCTTCCTTGACAGCGGATGAAAAAAATCTTTTTGGCTGTGAGTGGGAAGGGAGAGGAAAAAAAATTGGAGCAAAATTTGAAAATAAGGAGAAGATTGCCTAGAATTTTAAAAAGTTACTAAACATCAATATCAAAAATATGAAAAAGAAAAGCAAGAAGGGAAGGATGTTTTTGGCACTCTTTTTCAATTTTTAGAAATGGCAGTTTGCACTTATGTAAAGCTGAATGAGCAGCAGGATAACTGGGACAAAGAAGAAACCATTTTTGATGAACAAGTGACTTTGGTCGGGGAAGGAAAGGAGGAAGAAAAAAAGGAAAAGAAGACTTTAAGTTTTGGAAAAATAATCAAAAAAGGGAAGAATAAGGTGAAAAGGAGATATTATGTTAGAAAACAACAGAAAGGAGGAAAGCAGAATAAAAGGGAGGTGGAGAGACAAAGGGTTAATCTTAATAGTGGGGAGCAAGATGCAAAGAAACAAAAGCTTTTTAGAGATAATGGGTAAATTTTATTGAAAAAGGGATTCTAGAAAGGTACATAAGATTGTATTTTTACATTTGTACTTAGAAATAACTTTAGAAAATTGGAAATAATATACAATTTTAAATGTGATAAAATATTTAGTATAATTTAGTGAAATCTTTGTTAAGAAAAGGGGAGCACTCCAATGAAACAATGATTTAAGATACGTGATGTGGGGGGGAAAATAACTTTGGAAAGCATAAGTTTTCCCATAAAAGCATGATATTTAATTGAAATGGGTAAAATGCTTAAGATATAAATGATTGTTAATATTAATGATTAGATTATGTTATCCTAGTGAAATTTTTCTGAAATGAGAGATTTGAAGTAGGAGAGTGGGAACATTTTAATGAAATAATGATTTATAATACGTGATGTGGGGGGGGGGAATAACTATGGAAAATAGGTGCTTCCATAAAAGTATGTGATTTACTTGAAAAGTAATGTGCTAAATGTTTAAGATATAGATGAATATTAATATTAATGAATAGATTTGTATTGGTATTGATAATACTGTATAATTTTAGAATGTACCAGACAGAATCCCAATGTAAGTTATGCATTCTATATTATATTATATTATATTATATTATATATTATATAATACTATATTATATTATTTATATCTATATTATAAATATAGGGGGAAGAGATAAAGGCATCATACTTCAATTAGTGTACAGGAGAAGGTTTTTTTTAAAAGAAGAAAGATAAATGGATAGCTGGAAATAGAACAGACAAAGAATAATAAATATTATGATTCAAATCAAGATGAGATAAATAAAATAAAATTAAGAAAATTTAAAAGAGAGGAGAAGCTATAGAAAATTGAAAATGTTAATAAGATATGGAATGGTATGCAAAATGAATATAAATTTGAATTTGAGTCTGTACCAAGAGTTTTAACCCGGGACTAAGCAACTTTCAGAAAAGAGGTTTTTTATGTTTTTATGTTTTGTGTTTCTGTGTGTTGTATGTCTTTAAAAATTAATAAAGTTTGGTTTCCGGTTCCGCGTGGCTTCGGTGGCAGCAGGAATTTGCAACTGTTCGCGATTCCTACTGCACTTGCTGCCGAGGTGCCCCTGATCCAAATGGGCCAGGGGGATATGGCTGCCCTGTAGAGGCAGCCGAAGAGAGAGGGGAGCCGGACAGGGGGTTGGGAGTGTCGCAGACCCCCTCCTCGTCCGGAAAAAACCCTTTTTCCCGAGGTGGTGGAGAGGCAGTCAGTAATGGCCGCCACGAAGAAGCCTGCAACCGGGTAAGATTGTGCTGGAGGAAGCAAGAAAAGTGTAAGTGCCGGCTGAGCCGGGTCAATCAACATCTTTTAAACTCTCTGGAACTGAACTGTCTGAATTGCTGGAGGATACATTGTATCCCTAAGAAGATCGGAAAGCGGCGGAGAAAACTGTTAAAGGGAACTTTTTTTTTTCCTTCACTCTCCCACCCCATAGAAACAGCAGATGAAGATTTGAAATTTATTTGGGCACTGAAGGTGAATTATTTTGAAAGTTGAAGCCAAGGGACAAAAGACTCTTTGGACATTGGACTTAATAATTTAAGAAATCGGAAAACCCTTATTGGAGGTATGGATTTCTGATCATTTAAAAAAAAAAATTGTTGTTGTAAGTGGGAAGGGAGAGGAAAAAAAATTGGAGCAGAAGCTGAAAAAGGAGGAGATTGCCTAGAATCCCAAAGAAAGGTATATGGTAATTGGACCTCTTTGATTAAACAGTAATCTCAGAAAGAGAAATAGAAGAAGGAAGAAAAGTATTAATTTTTGGAACTTTTTTTTTAATTATTCTTGATTAAAAATACTTGGGTGGTTGTTTTGGAAAAAGTTTCTCTTTTCATGATGGCATCGCTTGTGGATGAACTAAAGACTGAATATCAAAAATATAAAAAGGAAGAACAAGATGGAAAAGATACTTTGGGCACTTTATTTCAATTTTTAGAAATGGCGTTATGTACTTATGAAAAGTTGACTACGCAGCAGAATGACTGGGACAAAGAAGAAGAGGAAGAAGAAGCCATCTTTGATGAACAATGGGTTTTTTCCGGGGAGGAGGAGAAACAGCATAAGAAAAAGGGGATTTTAAGGTTTGAAAAAACAACCAAAAAAGAGAAAAATGAGAGGAAAGGTGGATGCAAGGTTAGAAAGCAACAGAAAGGGAGTAAGAAAGGGGGGGAGGAGAGACAAAGGGGTAAAAAGGGCAAGGAGAAGAATAAGCAAGAGAGAAAGGGGGGGAGGAGAAGCCTCAATGGTGGGAAGCAAGATTTAAAGAAAAAAAGCTTATTTAGAGACAATGGGTGAATCTAATTGGGGAAAAAAAAGGGGGGGGGATTCTGGAAGGTACATAAGATTGTGTTTTTATATGTGTATCTAGAGTAGAATGTTTAAGATATAAACGAGTATTAATATATATGATTAGTTTTTTTTTCTTTTTAAATGATATGGATAGTGGTTATAGAGGTTTTTTCTTTAGTTATTGATCTTTCTTATAAAATTTATTGTGTAATTTTAGAATGTACTAAACAGAATCCCAAGATAAATTAAGTGTTATATGAAGTACTTTTAAGTTAGGGCAATGAGTTAAAGACGTCACTCCAATTAGTGTATAGGAGAAGTATAGTAAAAGAAAAAAGATGAATGGATAGCTGGAAATAGAACAGACAAAGAATGATATTGAAAATGGTAATAAGATATGGAAGGATATATAAAGTGAATATGATGTGTGAATTTCGTCTGTGTGAAGAGTTTTAACTCGGGATCAAGCAGCCTTCAGAAAAGATGTTTTAGGTTTTGTTTTGTTTTCTATGTTCTGTGTTTTATATGTTGATAAAAGGCAATAAAATTTTAATTAGCAAGAAATAATTTGGATAATTAGAATGAAAAGGAGAAGTTGGGATAAGATATGAAGTTAAATAGATAACGTAAATATTGATATTATAATTTGGAATCATTTTGTATGTTCTATTGGTTTTCTTCTTTAATTATTTTTTTTTAGAAAAGAATTTGTAAGCTGTTATGCCTTGATTGTTTGTGCACTGTTTTTGTAAAATTAATAAAATTTGTTTAAAAAAAAATTAATAAGGTTTGTTTTAAAAATAAATAAATAAAACAATAGCCAAGGGCCCATAACAGACTCACAACACAATTACATCTATTTTGGGCTCAACTAACATCTTGGACCAGTGCTTGGAGCAAGGATTACTCTTCACAGTCTTTTAGAAAGTCAGGATGCTTGCAGCCCTCCGAAAATCAGGAGGAAGCCTGTTTTATAATGAAAAGAGCCACAAAAAAGAACCACCACCCTTCTTTCACAGAAGACTAGGTAAAGAAGAACACCAACCAACAGATAAAAGGGTTTTGAATGGACCAAGCAATTTTGTTTTTCTAAGCCACAAGAGATACTCACCTCAGGTGGCAAGTAATTCTTTATCTGCTTCTCCAAAATGGCTTTTTTAAAAATAGAGTTAATGGAAGGGCGATCTCTTGGAGATGTTCTAAGCAACTGGGATATTAACAATCTCAGATCAGAAGAATACTTCACAGACACAGGAATGAAATGGCCCCTGCAGATCTTCATTATAAGTTGGGGCAAATTGTTGCCTTCAAACTATCACATGAAAATAAAATCCATATGTTAAATTGAAACGGATTTAAACAGAAATACACAAAAGTACTTACATAAAATAAAGGACAAATGAAGGCAGAAGGTCTTTTTTTAATAACACTTTCCAATTTATTGGGTCATTTCAGATCTACTATATCTCACATACCTTCTATTTCACTTATTTATGAGCTACAATCCTGCTTATCAAAAAAACCTATTGTAACAGCAGTCAAAGTGTGTTTTACTCTATACCCAAAAGTCCACTATTAAAATATATCTAAAATGTTGAGCCCATGTCATTATTTCACAAATGGTTGTCATTGGAAAGGATTTACCCATTCCTATTTATTTATTTGTTTAGCGTATGGTATATCATATATGGACTAGCAATACATATGAACATTTCACTTGGATTAGTAAAACACAAAAAATATAAATGTTAAAAAGATCTATGTTCAATGTCCAGGCCATTTACCACTGAAGCGCAGCATCAATTAGATATATAAAAAATCAGATACTGGACCAGTATATGCTCTCAGCTTACAGTCAGTCACATTGTGATCATAGTCTCACTAAGTGGGGGAGGATATTATGCCCCATTTATACAGTCCCAACAATTACCATGTGAAGTGTGAATCCTATTCAGGATTATCCATTGCTGCTATGATAGTTCGAAACATGGCACCTTTTTTGTGGGGTAATTTATACATCTATCTATGTCTGGACGCTCAGTGACCTATTTGGCTTTTCATAGGGAATCAACGTGACAGTTGTTGTTGGGCAAATGTTGTGCAAGTGCCAGTAGGGGTTTCCTGGATTGAGTCTTCTAGCTTACAAATGAGAAAGGCTAGAATGCAGTAAATAGCTACTAGGAGATTACTCCTTGGTAACAGTAATAAAACAGTAATTTATCCAAAGGCAAGACAATAAGAATCTTCAATGCTATCCCTTTTAACTTTCCAAGATGTTCCCCATTATCTCCAATTTATCTTTCCTTGTCAAAACCTTTCTATTTTTTTTTCCAATGATGAGATGATATTTTCATCCTGCTTTTTTTATATATATCAGGTCAGCTTTCCAATTAATAATAGTTTTTTTTAATTGAAAAAGTTAAGGGGTAGGTGTTTAGCTAACATACAAACTGTGCCCAGAGTTTCTTTCTCTCATTTTTTATGGTGCTCATATGGCAGCCTTTGTTTATTGTTTCAATTGCCTCCCTAGGTTCATGCTGAACACTGATAGTATATCATTACCTTGTTAGTCTAAATAGTCAGGATTTCATTTGTGCCATCAAAACAGAATTTCAATAGCACCTGAATTTTCAAAACCTCTTAATTTCCTGATTTTACTGGAAATTAAGGGCAGAATCATTTATATGACTTCACAGAGAATCACGTACATTCATTTTTACTTTACAGGTGAACTGTAAGAAAACATCAATCCCAGCAAGAAAATCTGACCAGATAACTATGTGTTGCTTCCTTCTCCATCATAATTCTTAAAATTTTCTTAATTAATTCTCAATCCTTAACTCAGAAGAATTTGCCTGTACTGAAAGACAGACTAGCACTTCCCAAATCAATCAATCAAAAAAAAAAATAAATAAGAATATGTCCAGCTTTTTAAACAATGTTTCAGAGTACCAGGGTAAAATGACAGCTAACATTAAAATAGTCAGAACTAGAAACATGGAACAGAATATGCATGGAATAAAACAGTTGGAATAATTTTTTTAAAGTCATGAATACTCAAATTTATATTGTACTTTTCATTTTACCAATGGAAATCATAAGACTATTCAAACCATTTTTGTTCAGCCCAAAGCCCATCTAAGTCCACTATTTTATTCTCACAGTAGCCAACAAAGTGCTAAAAGAAATGCAGAGCAAGATCAAAATACCACGCTCCTAACATTTTATGTCAAGATGCATATTTTTTCAATAAAACATGTCAGGAATGTAAGTCACCTAACAGTTATTTGGGTTGGAAATATATAAACCAGTATAGACATTTTAATACTGTATCTTTAAGAGAATGCTAAAACTGTAATTGGGTGTGGTTCCGCAAATGGCCATAAGATGGAGCCAGAAACCTGGGTTGTTTAGAGGTGTGAGTCTCTCTGTTCCTTCTGTTGGAGAGTGTTGCAGTTCCTCATAATGACTGTTACTAATCGTTGATGTAAGTCTGTTACTGAACTGTTTTTTGATACTGGACTTCGATATTTGGATTATCCCTGAACTGAACACTGACTGCTTTACCTGTGAATGACTTGGACTGCTTATCTTGGACTGTGCTTAAACGTTTATGGGAAGTAAAAACCTACATTTACTGTACAGTGTATCTGTGTGCTGTGTGTGTGTTATTCTTCACTACTCTCACTACATCTCCCTGTATGCGCTCATTCTCCTAACGGGGAATTACCTCAATACAACATATGTAGTCAGTGTATCTAATAGAAATTGTTGGCCTTATCAGTTGTGAATTTTTCTATTTTCTTCTGAAATCCTGGTAGTTTAAATATTTAAAGAAATTTTTTGGATGCAATATTTCTTCTCATCTGAAAAGGAAAATTCAAGATGATCTTAGTATATAAAACTGATATCTTTCTACACTGCTCAAATATTGAAGGCTGTATTTAAGTTATTATTCTAATAGCTGTCACTAAATGATCTTGACAAATATTTGGTTATGACTGTATAAACATTTACTTACAGGATGCTTTAAAGTACACAACTCATATAACACACAGCCAAGAGACCATATATCTCTATAAAGTAAAGTAAGAAATTAGAGAAATGGAAACAATATTTAGTAATCCAGCAAAAAACATCTTTCCCAATTTTATAATTATGCAAAAAGTTAATTCTTAGTATTCCATTTAGTATTTAGAATATACTATTAAATTATTTTTAACACATTATTATAGATCATCCTTGCTTAACAAATAGTAGCTTTGATTTTGAAGTTCTGACAATTGCATCCCATGATCATGTGATTATATTTTGGGTGCTTGTTAACTGGCTCGCATTTATGGCTTTTTGCAGCATGCTACAGTCATGTGATCACAACTTTTGGCAGTTTTTGCCAGTATCCAGTATTTACTTCCAATTTCTGGCCCATTGGGTATAATGTATTCATTTAATAACTGCCACAGAAAAGGTACTGAAATCAGGTGCAGACAGATAATGACCTGCCTAATGACCACCATGACTGACAACCAAAATTTTGGCTCAATAATGGACATAAGTCAAAGACTATCTGTTTTGGTTATGAAAAAATGGTCACTTCTTCAAAGGTTATAATTAACCCAATTATGGCTGCAAAAACAATATTATTAAAGCAGCTATTAAGGCCAAATAGGGCATTTTAGAACTGCACACAATTAATGTGTGCTTCACAAGAAAGCGGACCCTGTAAGAGTAGGTTCTATAGAAAACTGTTCAAAACTCTGAAGGCAAAGACAGCTTGCAATACTTATATTTATATTATATTATATATTAATATAATATTTACTTATATTTATTGCTATTTTTCATTTCAAGAAGACCTTCAAGAACTGCAGGTCAATTGCCACTAGGAAAGCAGTATAATTATCTATCAAAAAAGATTCGACTTCCGGTTTGCAAGGTTTCGGCAGCGGCAGGGATTCGCGATACTGCGCAATCCCTGCTGCGTTCGCCGCCAAGGTTCCCCCGATCCGGTTGGATCTGGGGGATATAGCTGCCCTGTAGGGGCAGCTGGAGACAGGGGGGATCCGGACAAGGGCTTGGGAGTGTCACAGACCCACTCCCCAGCCGGCAGAACCCCCTTTTCCCAAGGCGGAGGAGCGGCGGTCAGCAATGGCCGCCACGAAGAAATCTGCAGCCGGACAAGCAGGTGCAGGAGGGAGAAAATTGGAAGAAATATGAAAACTGCTTTCAACCTCTTGAAGGCTGCTAAGGATACATTTTTTCCAGTGAGTGTTACAAGCTGTGAATATTCTAAAAGGGAAAGGTTTTTTTTTAATTGTTGTTTCACTCTCCTTCCTTGACAGCGGATGAAAAAAAATCTTTTTAGCTGTGAGCGGGAAGGGAGAGGAAAAAAAAATTGGAGCAAAATTTGAAAATAAGGAGAAGATTACCTAGAATTTTAAAGAGTTACTAAACATCAATAAGACCTTTAAAAGATCTATTTTAAAGGGAACTTTGTGACTAAACTTTAACCCCAGAAAGAGAAAGTGAAGAAGAAGGTATCTAAAAGAAACAGCTTGTTTGGATTGTTTGGTGATTTTGGAACTTCTGAGAACTATTTCTGATTAAAAGCACTTGGGTGGTTGCTTGGAAAAACTTTTTCTCTACACAATGGCATCACTTGTGGATGGATTGAAACTTGTATATCAAAAATATGAAAAAGAAAAGCAAGAAGGGAAGGATGTTTTTGGCACTCTTTTTCAATTTTTAGAAATGGCAGTGTGCACTTATGTAAAGCTGAATGAGCAGCAGGATGACTGGGACAAAGAAGAAGCCATTTTTGATGAACAAGTGACTTTGGTTGGGGAAGGAAAGAAGGAAGAGAAAAAGGAAAAGAAGACTTTAAGTTTTGGAAAAATAATCAAAACAGGGAAGAATAAGGTGAAAAGGAGATATTATGTTAGAAAACAACCGAAAGGAGGAAAGCAGAATAAAAGGGAGGTAGAGAGACAAAGGGTTAAAGAGGATAAGGAGAAGAATAAGCAAGGGAGAAAGGAAGGGATGAGAAATCCTAATAGTGAGGAACAAGATGCAAAGAAACAAAAGCTTTTTAGAGATAATGGGTAAATGTTATTGAAAAAGGGATTCTAGAAAGGTACATAAGATTGTATTTTTACATTTGTACTTAGAAATAACTTTAGAAAATTGGAAATAATATGCAATTTTAAATGTGATAAAATATTTAATATAATTTAGTGAAATCTTTGTTAAGAAAAGGGGAGCACTCCAATGAAACAATGATTTAAGATATGTGATGTTGGGGGGGGGAATAACTTTGGAAAGCATAAGTGTTCCCATAAAGGCATGATATTTAATTGAAATGGGTAAAATGCTTAAGATATAAATGATTGTTAATATTAATGATTAGATTATGTTATCCTAGTGAAATTTTTCTGAAATGAGAGATTTGAAGTAGGAGAGTGGGAACATTTTAATGAAATAATGATTTACAATACGTAATGTGGGGGGGGGAATAATTATGGAAAATAGGTGCTTCCATAAAAGTATGTGATTTAATTGAAAAGTAATGTGCTAAATGTTTAAGATATAGATGAATATTAATATTAATGAATAGATTTGTATTGGTATTGATAATACTGTATAATTTTAGAATGTACCAGACAGAATCCCAATGTAAGTTATGCATTCTATATTAAGTATTATAAATATAGGGGGAAGAGATAAAGGCATCATACTCCAATTAGTGTACAGAAGTTTTTTTTAAAAGAAGAAAGATAAATGGATAGCTGGAAATAGAACAGACAAAGAATAATAAATATTATGATTCAAATCAAGATGAGATAAATAAAATAAAATTAAGAAAATTTAAAAGAGAGGAGAAGCTATAGAAAATTGAAAATGTTAATAAGATATGGAATGGTATGCAAAATGAATATGAATTTGAATTTGTGTCTGTACCAAGAGTTTTAACCCGGGACTAAGCAACTTTCAGAAAAGAGGTTTTTTATATTTTTATGTTTTGTGTTTCTCTGTGTTTGTGTGTTGTATGTCTTTAAAAATTAATAAAGTTTGTTTAAAAGAAAAAGAAAAAAAGATTCTTGGTTTGTGAGGAGTTATACAATAAATTGCATGCTCCTAATTAAGGATTATTAAAATAAAGTTGGACAAAACAAATATTTACATAAAAACAGGTTTGTTTTTTAAATATAGAAGATTTTTAACAATTTCTGAAAGGAACAAGAGTCACTATCAAATTTGCACATTTTAAAAAAACTTATTTTTTCCAATTTCATCATCCCTCTCTGTCTCTCTCCACAAAAATAGAGGTATATTCTGAAACTTACGTTTTATTATTGTATGGTTTATTTTCACAGATTTCAGGTGATAGGTAATATGGTGTTCCTACACAGGTACTAGCAAAGTCCATCGTACTAAAGAAAATAGCAAACAAAAAGTATTTTTTTTCTTTGAAAAAAATATGTTTACTGAAGCTATCTAGAGAAATTTCAAAAGAATAATAACTCAGTCTATTATTGACAATGCCCTATACAATATGTGAGTCCATTCAAAGCTTGATTGAGATAGCAAGGCCTAAATAATTTACAAGTATTTTTTTAAAAAATCAGATTAAAAACATGGTTTCAATTTCTGGTTTAGAACATTTTAAAGAATTTCTCGATTTCAAATATACAGGAATGGGAAACCACTGTTTGAAAATGCATTGTTTCTACTTTTTTTCTCATATGCAAAGGGAGCAGAAGAAACTCATAGATGAAATCCAAAGTTTTACTGCACTTCTTTTCAATAAGGCTAAGACATTTTGCAAAGTTAAACCAATTTTATGCCTTGTTCACTGGAATTTTTTTACCTAATACGAAGGGAATAACATTGTCCATAAAAATATGCTTACTTGTTCAACATCCTTGCAATCCCAAAATCTCCCAGTTTTGCTGTTATTCCATTACTGCTAAGAAAAATGTTCTGTAAACAAAACAAACCATAATTAAAAGTGCATGCATGTTTTATGTCTCGCTGATGAGGCAAAAATTCTCCCAAAATTACCTGTGTTTTTATGTCTCTGTGCAGAATCTTCCTGTCATGTATATGCTTCAGGCCTAAGGCAATTTGCACGAACCAACCCAAGATCTAAATATAAAGATAAAATATCAATATTTCATACAACACAGTTATTAAAATTTCTTCAAGAATACAGTCTTGGGGAGGCAAAAACAGTTCATTATTTTAAATATATACATACAGAAGTATGACAAAATAAGTCACAGAGTTGTTCAGTTCTTAAAGTTAGAACATATTCTGTATGAGTATGTGTATGTAGAGAGAGTTTTTATTGTTGAGAGCTTTTGAGATTGCTAAATTTGCATACATCAAAAGATTTTAAGCAACCTGTCACTCAGTGGTACTGTTTTGTTTTTCCAAGCTGGCCATTTTGAAGTTTGTTTCTAGAGACTAAAAATTGGTATATTAGCTTGCCTTAAATTTATTAATTCTTTTGTACAAAGTATGATATTATAAATCACATTAGAGGAAACACATGTAAAGACACTTCTAATCTTGACACCTTCACATACTTTTCCTGTAATGTGATCCGGCCACATACCTGTGGGTTGGGAAGTGGCCATTATTGTTCCCTTATATAAAAAAGGAGACAGAGGCAATCCAAATAATTAGAGACCAATAAGCCTCATTGGAATTGTTGCTAAAATGTATGCAAAGCATTTGTTGAGCAAAATTGAAATCTGGGTTATGGAGAATAATCTTTTGGTGGAGGAGCAAGCAGGCTTTAGACCAGAGCGATCTACCATAGATAATTGTTTCACATTAGATCATTTGGTAACAGGGTATTTAAAAATGGGTAAAAAATTATTCACTGCATTTATTGATCTAAGTGCGGCTTTTGATTCGCTAAACAGAAATATCTTGTGGAGGAAACTGGTGGACCTGAACATGGAGCCCAGACTCCTTTTTTCTGGTTAGAGCTCTTTACTCAAACACCCGTGTGAAAATCCGTACTGGCATAAATGGAGCCCTGTCTAAGAGCATACTGACCAATATTGGCCTAAGACAGGGCTGCAGCTTAGCCCCAGTGCTTTTCAATGTCTATGTCAATGATTTAGCAGGATTCCTGCATACAGTAGATTTGCATATGCCAAAGATTCTTGATAAATTTATTAATACCCTTTTATATGCCGATGACATGGTATTAATGGCTCATTCACAAATAGGCCTGAGGAGACTGTTGCATAAGCTGAATACCTATTGTACTTTGAATTTCTTAAATATTAATAAAAGCAAATCCAAAGTGTTGGTTTTCAAAAAGTAGGAAACATAATTGGCAGATTAATGGGGAGTCAATCGAACAAGTAAATTCTTACACCTACTTAGGAGTGGTCTTTACTAATACAGGATCTTGGTTTAATCACTTTAAAAGTAGTGCATTAAGAGCTGAGATAAGCACCAAAAGATTATATAAATTATTTAACCAGTTACCCAGGCACTTTGACCCCTATATTGAAAGTATTTAGGGCAAAAATAGTTCCAATGCTGACATATGGTGCAGAACTGTGGGGTTTAAATAAAACCTCCCCACTTGAAAAAACACAGACCCGCTTTTTAAGACACTTATTGGGGACTGATAAGAACACTTCTGCTTTCCGCAGTCAGAGCGGAATTGGGTATCCACTCCTTACATAGCCACTTAATAATTAAAACATTTACATACTGGCTAAAGGTACAATCAATGGATTCGGATAGACTTCCCAAACTATGCCTAACTGAACAGTTAAATGTTCCAATTTAACTCCTGGGCCAGTCAACTCCACAGAGCCATCTTAAGACATGGGTTTTCTACCCAATATTTATTGACAAGGGTTTCCCAGGCAAGGGAAATTTTTAAACAGAGAGTCTTAGATATTAGTGCCCAGACTGACATGGAATTATTAGCAAAAAACAGATCTATAAGATGGTTGGCTAAGAATAAAAAACATCTTCCAACCTGAAAAATACCTTTCAATGGGTATGCCACAATTACAGAGAAGAGCCTATACCAGAGCCAGATTTGAGTTACTGGATTCCATGTCCAGACATGGGCGCTTCCACCATGTACCTTACCATGAGAGAACCTGCTTATGTGGTTCATCTGCCATTGAAGATATTTCCCACATCTTGTTCAACTGCCAAATATATACCCCTATTAGGCTTAAATATTTATCATTTCTACTGGAAAGAACAGCCCATTGGGAATCAAACCACAGATTGTTATATTTCCTCCGGGCCTCTAAGGTACACATCGTCCATAGGACTGCTAAGTTTATAATCAAGACAGCGGTCCTAAGAACCCAATATATTGAACAAATTGGTGTATCCTGCAAGGGTGATCTATTATCCGATTTTTGACTTTTGATTTTTTCTACATATGTTTTTATTACTTTATTTTTATATATCTAACTTATCTGTATTTTGTCTTGTTATATATTTATGTTATGTTACTGATAAGGTCTTATGACTATTCAATAAACCTCTTACCACTGTAATGTGATCCTGACTAATCAGAATTGGTTTCAGATGGAGCTGGTAATCCTACTGAAGAGCACCTGGTTGGGCAAGGCTGCCTTATCCGTTCATCAGCATTATTTTACGGTATTACAAATGAAACACATTTGAAGTATGCAATCTTGGAGCTGACAAAGTTAGAAATATTCAGCAGTGCCCAAGGTTTTTATCTATTGTATTTGTATCATCTTCTATTAATTGTGGAATCTGTCCTAAATTTTGGCTTATCTTCCTTTCACGTAAATACATTATGTGGAATTCTATCTTATTAAAGCATAATTACATGATAATATAAAAAATAAATAAAACACAATGTAAGCCAGAGACTCCACTTTGAATGCTTTGCAGTGATGAACAATGAAGAGAATATAAGTAAAGTGAAAATATTCCTCAAATTACAAACTTACCTTATCCTCATCAAATAGCACTCCATGTTGCATATTTATTCTCTTCATTAGGTCACCTCCATCGCAATATTCCATCATAATATACAAGTTATTTTTCTCTAAAAACATAATAACTTAGGTCTTGAGTCACTTAAAGAATACAATATAAAACAAAGGGAGAATCCTGCTAGATTTGATCAAAAGTCCACCTTGTCTAGTATTTTATTTCCTACCCTGGCTGATGATGCAACTGAAAAGCTCACATGGAGGATATGAAGACAAAGCCTGCTGCTAATATTAACAGCATGTTTTGCATTTGAGGCATGCAACTTTGATTCTGCAATATACATACTTGCACACATACATTTGCAGAGCCATAGCTGTTTAGTATTTCCCCAAGGTGTAAAAATATTGATCTAAAAGAAACTCAGGTCCTTAAGTCTCATCAAGTGAGAGATCCGGAGAGGAGTGTGGACTGTTACTTAGCCAATGGGACTGCCCTGTGATATCTAAAGTTATCTGCTTCTTGACCTCAGGCTAAAATGGCTAAATGCCTCTACCCCAAAGTTATAAGTGACATCTGCTAATATTCTGTATTTAATGTAATAAGGGGCTCTTTAATGTTTCCTTTTGCAGGTAGATACCATACTCATCTCCTCAACACTCTTCATGTAAACATACATGGCATTAGGTAACTAGAAGCAAAATAAGGTATTATTACTCTACCCCACTGAACTCATATCACTCTTTATTGGCTTATAGGTTATAAAAATAATAGTTAAAAACTTCCAAAGTGAAGTGAAAGCCAACCAAGCAATCTTAACAATGATCATGAATATCACATTAGTCCCCACAGGAAAATAAAAGGAAATACATACATACATACATATATACATACATACATACATACATATATAAACTCAAGAAACAATCTCCAAAACCTGGTTTTTAAAGTTTTGGGCAGAAAGTACTTGCGTGCCTTTCAAAAGATGAAATTTTAGAAGCAGCTATTTATTGTTGCTCTATTCTAAGAGTTAGCCAAAATACAAGTCCTCGACTTATGACAACTGAGCCCAAAAGTTCTGTTGCTAAAAGAGATATTTGTTGTGAATTTTACAACATTTCTTGCCACATTTGTTAAGAGAATCATGGCAGTTGTTAAGTTAGGAACATGGTTGTTAAATGAATGTGGCTTCCCCATTCACTTTGCTTGTCAGAAGGTCACAAAAGGTGACCTATCATAAATTGCAACTGTCATAAATATGACAGTTGCTTAGAGTTTGAATTTTGATCACATGATCATGGGAAAAACAGTCATGAGACATTTTTAGTGCCCTTGTAACTTAGAATGGTCACTAAATGAACTGTTGTAAGTCGAGGACTACCTGTAGCTATAGATCAGAATGATACCTTGAAGGGAAGTGTAGAAAGCTACAATATTAGGATGCTTCATCTTGGCTAGAAGAGTTGCTTCTTTTTGAGATGATTCTTTTTCCTTCCCTGGCATCTTTATTTATTTAAAAAGAGTGCAACACAAGTTATTGTTTATGTGACTTTATAGGAATACCACAAAAATATTTAAAGAATTCTGAATGCAGCTTAGTGTAATTTTCCTTAAACTGAGGACCTCTGAACAAGCATTTCCAATAAAAGTTCTTGTTTTAATGTGAACTTGGGAATTAATGTGAAGCAATTTTTTTGTTATATTAACATCATTTCACAATTAAAAGTTACTAAAAAGTTACTATTACACATTTCATCACTTTCTTTCAACATCCTTTAAGAAATGGACTACTTCCTTAAAGGGCTACACATAATATTTTTAGAACTTTAAATTGTCATGGAACCTCAGAAACAGCAATAGCATTTGGACTAAATAACACATTGAATTTATTATCACTAGCACTCACAGATAAGACAAACTTACTTTCATTCCTGCAAAGATATTAAAAATGCTTCTTCAGAACTTAACCTTAATCCTATGTCAAATATTCAAACAAATTCTAAGCTGTCTAAAATATTGCTAATGGTACTGTTGCTGCTATTAGGCAGATCTTTCTATCTAATTGCCATCTTCACCTTGGACCAAACATTAACTTGCTACATAAAACTATTATAAAAGATATTACCTTAGTTAAATTGATCTCCTTGATAACACATTGTTGATTATCCTCTTTTTTTCTGGCTAAGAATATTTTGCCAAATGCTCCTTCTCCAATCATTTTAATTATTACATAATTATCCATAATCCTGAGTTTTGGAGAAACATCAAAAACAAAAAGAATGTAGTACTTAATATTTAAATATGAAACTTTACTTCAAAGTGTAACCTTTAATTTTCAATTGTATATTTTTTTTCTTTAAAAAAATTTAATATCTATTTTTCTTGGTCAGATACTCACAGCTGAAAGAGCAGTATCCCTATCTTTTTAAATGAAGCAATCACAAAACAGGAAATTATAATCATTTCAGATGAATTATTATGAAATGTCCATGCATGAAATAACAGAATTTTTGAACTTAGAGGATGAAAGTGTGTTATACGTGAAAAACAATCACCCTGTTTCTAGCCTATGACTACAGCCTTTCCCAATCTTGTATCCTAGAGATATTCTTCTATCATTTTCTCTTCTTTAACCTGGAAATAAGGAGAAATGTTCTTATGGGAGCGCCATCACTTGAGACTTTCAAGAAGAGATTGGACTGCCATCTGTCAGAAATGGTGTAGGGTCTCCTGCTTGGGCAGGGGGTTGGACTAGATGACCTACAAGGTCCCTTCCAACTCTGAGTATGTTATCTGTTAGCTTCTGGGGAAATGGAAGCTACATTCTAACTCATCTGATGGCACCAGGTTGGAAAAGGCAGCTGTCTGGCCTATTTAACAGATCCTTGGCTTGTGGCTGGATCCAGATGGAAGACAGCTTAGGATCTGCATGCAAGTTCCATGGCAGAAGAAAAACTACATGCAAATATACCGTATATAACCTTTGACTGGTTATTTAAATTGTTCCTAATTCCTTTCCAAGCTGACTCAGAGTATCTCTAGAAAGTGGATCCCTTGCTCTCTTTTCCCTAGAAATGAGGATCCTACACAATCCGCCCGTTCATGCAGAGGTGAATTCGAGGCGAGCGCCAGTTCGGTAATAGACTGATAAATACTAAGCAATTTGCTTACTCTGAAGCGCCTTAACATGGATGCAGCCTACACAACTTTCCACACGATTTACTCAGGAGTAAGCCCCAGTTATCTACTGAGGTTTACTTCTGAGCAAACCTATGTCAGTTTTGAGCTGACAACCTCATTAAGATTGAAGCTTACAAGATCCCTTTCCCTCTGCAAGGAGGCGGGGAACTTCCCCGCCTTTTTCAGCGCTTCCGCTTCTCCGTTGCCAAGGAAACAGAACCGACGCGCGCGCGGAGATTCCCTTGCCTGCCCGAGCTCCGCAGTTCTATTTTCTCCGCCATTTACCCGCCGGCGGGACACTTTTGCTGCGCTCTTGAAAAGGGGGAGCGGGAAAGGAATAGTCCTCCAGAACCGAAAATATCAACTTATTATACCGCCTAAACTACCTTAAGTTCCACAGACGGTGGAAGCAGCAGCTTCTTCAACGCCCGCGGAGGCGTGTTTTCTTTACACCCCGCCCTATTGCCCGGGTTACGGATAGGCTCGCGCAATCTGACACCTTTCAGGGTGTTAAAACTGCAGCTCCCATCATCCCTCTTCAGCATGATTCTATTATGTACAGTAGTCGAAAACAACTAATAGATGTCAGGCAGAAGGACAACTTTGTAGAGTTTGCACATCACTCCCCCAACTTTCCAATTCCTTCATACTTTTGTAATAACCACACAGAACAAGAATCCTAAAACACACAGGGAAGAATGTTGCTTTAGCCAAGCTACACAGTGAATATCTACTAAAAGTTTGATTTGGTTTAATATGGATTTATTCCCAGATAATTGAAAGTCTTATTTCAGCTGGAAGAATTCTAGACAATACTCTGCTTGCCAAGCACCTTCACATCTGGAAGTCACCAAAGCTGGGAGATACTTTAAAAATTTCATCAGAATATATTTCTTTTTCTCAATAGGTATCTTGGGGGGGGGGAAGGAGGAGCAGCCTCTTGCAGAAAAACATTTTTCAAAAGCTGTAACATTTATTGGAGTTTTTACTAATGTAGCATTTTCAATTAATATAAAATGAATATAATCCCTAAAGTATAACATTCTGTATGAAAAATTATGTATTTTTTTTTGTTAAACACATACTTTGGTACTTGAAAGTAGCCCTCCCAAAAGAGATTTTTAGCTTTGTGTCCTTTTCACTGACATCTTTTTAGCAGATAACAACCAGTACACTTCAGTAAAAAAATCTCAATAAACATGAACTTTCATATGCAAGATAACAGAGGTTTAGGTTTTGGGGTCACCATAAAATCATTTATATTGAATCTTTTATGTGTTGCATGCTTGAGCCTCACTGAGATTTTTTTCTATTAGGTAGTATCTTAACAAAAACAATCCCTCTCCATAACCATCACTAAAATATATTAAAACACATATAGCAGTTTACCAATTGTGTAAAATAATTATTTGAAAGTATTGTTATAACATTTTCAGACTTATACCACAAGTTTTTATATTAAGGGACAATGTCTAAGCATGATCATCTATGGGAGGGGACAAATGATAACATATGTACAATTATATGATGCATTTTTTAATGTACATCAAACAAATTTAGCCACTTTCTATTGCCTAACAGTAGGAATATGTAATGTTGACATGGCTTATATAGATTGTTTCTAAAGTTAATACATCTATTCCAATTCTCTTCCATAATTCATACCCAGAATGATCAACTGGGCTGCCTTAGATGGAAAGAAATTTAAAACATCTACTAAGATCCTGTTTAAGGAAAATACATTAAGAGTCTCAACGTGTGGTTTTTACTAGATTAAATTTAACATATAAATTTGACGATCAGCACTAATTGTGGATATTTTAAGATAACTATAGCAAATTAAATAATGTATTATTAAATATATAAGTAAAACTGCACGCTCATTATAAATAAAATTACATACTAATTGTGTTTATTTAATAATACTTTATTTATTTGTTTATTTATTAACTGTAAGCTGTCCAGAATTTAATATAAGATGAGAAGCTATATAAATGTTTGAAATAAACAAATAGGCAGACTGTGGAGGGATAACTAGATTCCTTTGCAAAAATCCTGATAGGACACCACTGTAATGGCAGGGTTGTTTGCTTGGTGATTATGCTGCCAACATCTATCCTGTTGAGAACCAACTGTTTTAAGTCCTCCTTAGGTTTCCTGTCTGGGACTGGGATAAATAGGGCTCTCCAAGCACCAGCTCCCTAACTGCATTCAGTGAATATAAATTATATAATTGAACCACAGGAAGCAGAAATAGATGAAAGTCACAGCTCCTGAAATCACACTGAGGAAAGACATATCATTTTGGAAATTAGGAAGATTTGAAATGAGCAAGTTTATTAACAATTGCAAAACACATAAATAAAAAGATGAGATATAATTAATGCTAACTTTTATCTAGATTTTGCCATATTCTGAAATCCAGTCTCAATCTTCCCTCCGGCACTTCCAAAGGCCCAGGAATATGAAAAGACAGAGAGGAACAACACCAGAGGTGGTATTCAGCAGGTTCTGACCAGTTCTGGAGAACCAGTAGTGGAAATTTTGATTAGTTTGGAGAACTGGCAAATACTACCTCTGACTGGAGATTTTACAGTATCCTTCCCCTGCCATGCCCATCAAGCCATGCTCACAGAACCGTGGGCATGGCTTGGGAATTTTTGAAACGCACCACTGAACAACATGAAAGTCATATCTTGCTCTCTATATCTCAGACTGTGCTAATCCTAGTCAGTCCTCTATTACAGTGTATTTCTGATTTTGACGTATTTCCGATTTTGACAGAATACTTCTATATGGAATAAAAAATGCTGGGTAAAAATGCTTATTTTAGTATCTTTAAGAAGAATGTAATTGCTATACCTATCAAAAAATATCCCAAATTAAATTTTCTTCCTCAAAGAAATATGTGTGAAATCATTATCTATCAATTAGCTTGTTGCAGCTAGTTTCTGAAATGGTTCAGCAATATTTTTGCACTGATACTGGATTATGTATTGGTAGTTATTTCTTCAGTTCCATCTTTAGTTCCATCTTTTGCAATTCAGAAATCCAATCTGGATCATCTTCTGCTTCAAAATCCCTATAAAGATATAAAGAACAATTAAGAGGAGAAAAGGGGGATTATCATTTAAAGAAATCCGTAACTACTGAATACGTATATTTTCTGATTAGAAACCCTCAGGACTCCCAGGGGGTATTTTTACCATTAAAATTATTCTATAAATTCTATAATTCTTCTGTACAATCTGTTCTGTTGTCCATTACAGTCAAAATGCATATATAATATATGCTTGTAAAATAAAGGTTCTTTTCTTTGGGAAAAGTTTTGAATGTCTGAAAGAAATATTTATATTCTGTGTTTAATTCTGCCCATCTGCTTATTTGAGAACTTATTTCAGAATTTGTTCCACGTTATAGTATACCTGCTCCTAAACTGAATTAGGAATGTCACATGGAGGGACAAGACTTCTGCTGATTGAAGCAGAACTGGAGGGCAAGGGGGAGACAGATAAGAGTTGGGGGAATCTGATCAAAAAGTAGAGAAATACAGCTGACGAAAAATGGCATGAAGCTACAATTGGACTTTTTATGAGACATGTTTAAAAAATAGAAAAGAATTCAAATGATTAGTTTTTCACACTGTATTTCAACATACGTGTCCTCTTCATCTGATCTAGGTTCAAGTCTCTCTGCATCCTCCATAAAAGTTTCACCATCTGGTTCATCAGATGCACTGTTCTCTCCTGTGAGTGGTCCTCTCAGTAGGTCATCTGAAACTTTAATATGTAAAAATCAGTGCAAATATTCTATTCAGATATTTTAAAAAATCAGTAAGGAAGTCAATAAAACTATGTCTTGCTCCTTATTTTTTCACATAGCACTTAAGTACAACCTGCCAATTCCAACTATCTCCTCATCCACCACCAGTTTGATTCTCTATTTTCTTCAGGAGAAATCAATGAGCACATGAAAAGAAACAACCAAACAAGCATTTTATAGCTAAGGTAAAACCCTCCCCCCACCTGCTCTTTACATCTCCTATCCAGAGCATTTATAATCCCCATTGCCTGCAAATCTACTAAAACCACCAGCTAACTCTAGTTCACACTGAGACTTAGCACCAAACTTATCCTAGAAACCTCAGAAGGTAGTGACAAGCAAGTAGACCAGTTCATTCTGGAACAGCAGGAACTGAAGGTGCCATCCAGAGAATTCAAAGCCAGAATCCATAGCAGCTATGCTGATTCACTGAAACTTTTAAAAACTTTAATTTCATTTTTGTAAGACCTTCCCAATCTCCAAACCATGAACATCACATGCTAAAAGCACATATCCACGATCACATTCTAAGAACAGTGAAGTGAACCTCTCGCTACGATGGGGGAAAAAGATTCACCTGCTTTGTGGATTGTGTATGTCTTAAAAGCTAAGCTAACATCAGCGTTGTCAAGAATATTCATCAAAGTCTGTGAAGGTTCCTTATTCCACTGTTTGCGTTTGACATTTTCATCATATTTTCTCACACAGCCACCTAAATAAAAGAAGAGAAATATAGTATTACTGGAGCAATTATCCTTTTTCCTATCTCAAACTACAGAACTTAAAATAAACACCTTAAACTATTGCCAGAAACCTTCCAAAAAGAATGTTATAACACTACATACCATAAATAAACTTAAGACTACAAAAAATGAAAGACTTTTTTTTAAACCAGTAATTCTCATTTTGGTGGTGGGCTAGCAAAACTACATTCAATTTATTTAGCTACTGTATGTTTAATGAACCCATGCCAAGATATATCTTTGTAGCATTTTTATCTTTTGAAAGAAAGCACACTTTACACAATATTAAGAAAACTAAGATCATGGCATCTGGCCCTCTCAATTCCTGGCAAATAGATGGGGAAGAAATGGAGATCGTGACAGATTTTATTTTCCTGGGCTCCAAGATCATTGCAGATGGGGACTACAGCCAAGAAATTAAAAGACACTTGCTCCTGGGGAGGAAGCTATGGCAAATCTAGACAGCATACTAAAAAACAGAGACAACACTCTGCCAACAAAAGAGCGTTTAGTCAAGGGTATGGTTTTCCCAATTACAATATATGAGTGTGAAAGTTGGACTATAAGGAAGACTTATAGAATTAAGGCCTTTGAACTATGGTGCTGGAGAAGACTCCTGCGAGTCTCACAGAAAGGTTTCTGAGCACAGAATATCTCAGGATTGTATAGAAAAACAAAAAGTGACCAAAAAACCCCAAAATGAAATAAATCAACATATGATGCAGCTCTATGGCACAGATCCTGAAACTGCAATTATAAATGTACAACTACTATATGCAACTATATTTTCTTACTATTTGTTTCAATCACAAATGTTTGAAAAAGCTCTGAATGGGCTCTCAGATAATGTACAGTATTCAAACAGACTCACCTTTTAATGGTTAGTGCTGAACCTCCAAGAGACTATTTATGGCCTGTGGTGAGATAGTCAAACTAAATAATCATTAAGGTCTTGTTTGTAACACATCACTCAGTGAAGCCCATTCAAGATTTTTACAAACAGAGAATGACCTGTGTCTGCCCTGTCTACTGTCCACAGTATATATCATCAAAAAGGGATAACAACCACCAATCTCAGTTTTGAATGAATCCAATCTTTCTGAATTTTTTGAGAATTAGCATCTTCTAATCTTGGTTTCTGTCCTCCCCAAAAGATACTAAAAGTAGCAGAGAAGTTGGGAACAAACTACACTAAGGCAAGCCAATCACAAAGCCACCTAGATTTGGGAAGACAGCATCAATATAAAATTGACATGGTTTTCTGGAGTCAGTTTCTGATACCATTCCCACCATTCTGATGTCTGACATCATTCCCTCAGATCAGGGCAAAAACTGTTTCCAGATAAATTAGTAAAACATTCTGGACAACCTAAATGCAGAATTATCTAATTAATCAAACATAAAACTCTTTTTTCCTCTGGTTTCCCCTCACACCTTTCAAATTATATCCTTTTGTCCCAGCTTTTTAAATATTTTGTACGTTTAGGATTCTTCACCCAGTTTGTGGAATCTATTTCTCTTTCCATATGTTCCACACTGACATAAAACATATACAAGTCAAAAATGGTAATTCCAGTAGAGTTTGGCTGAAGATGTCTCCTATGGGACAAACCTACCCATTATTTCATCTGCATTCTCTCTCTGTGCTAAGAATATAGCCCTGACAGTTTCTCATTCAACATCCAACTAGTTCTTCTCATTCATTGTCTCTTACACAAATTGAGATTATTGGGGCAGGCGTGGGGGAAGAGTACCATCTTTAAAAATGTCTCTAATGGCAAATAATATAAAATATGCAAATAAACATGCATATTATCTTACCTGTGTCCTCCTTGGATGCAATACTGGAAGGAAGTAAAGGAGCATTTTCTAAAATTTTGATCACCGTACTGCATTTTCCTTTTTCCCATTTTTGTCTATGAGGTTCTGGAAAAAAAATACAGTATTTGGGAAAATCTTTTAAAGAAATGTTTTAGAAAAAATTGGTAGAATCCTCAAATATGCATTGACTCCAACAATCGGTATAGTATTTTGTATGGCTGAAATGTGGTTAAGCCCTTGAAAAAGAATGGTTTTGCAGAAAGATCAGTTATTATTTTTTTTTGCATAATAGCCCTTATTTCCTACCAACCTGCTTCTAAGGTAGAGGTAGCTCCAGTATCCTATTTGTGGACTCCCGTAATCTTGTATGACTGGAAACAAAATGGTCAAATTTTGTGGTCTAATTTTAGGCATGATAACGATAGCACTGTCTCCCTCTCCTATTTCCGCCTTTAAAATCTAAAGCACAAAAAGGAGCCAAAAATATCAGCCTGACAATTTGTGATGGTATCCAAGACATTCCTCACCCAACCCTAAGATCATAGATGGCAACTCTAAAAGACCAGAGAAATGCCTGACAATAGAAGTTGTTCTTATCTGTACTATTTCAGACTTTCAAGAAATTTATTGGAAAAGCACAGATATCTTTAGGAAGTAGAGAAGAAATTCCTGTTGAATAATCTTTGGCTCACACAATTCATATTTCATCTTCTATAACCCTGCCCCCATAATAAAAAAAGTTTCAAACATGAAAATCTAAGAAAGTAAAAGACTATTGCAGGATCCAATCTGGGTCTGTCACTGGGAACAACGTTTTAGTCTTCCGAGCTTTTGGACTCGTGTTGGAGCCCATCTTCAGGGAACTTCTCTCTAGCAGAAGTTGGAGAATCTGGGTCTGGTCCCAATGACCGCCTCAAACTGGATCCTGCAATATTATCCTGTGATAGGTATATCCGCCTTTATTTGTAAGTAAAGACTAAATTTAGAACCTTAAGGTAAAGGTGTTGAAAAAATCTCCACTATGGTATACACACTGATCTTCTTTATTGTTTGAAAGTGCAATCCTACTCATTAGCAAGTCTCACTGAATTCTGATAAACGTACCTAGGACTGCGTCATCAGAAAAGCTTTAATTACACCGGTGGTATAAGCCACACAACCTTATGAAAACTAATCTCAGACCATGGTCTCCAAACAGATCATTTCTGAATTCAGCATGTACCTTTTTCATCCACACTTGTTTTCTTCAATTCCATTTCATTGAAGTTCTTGGATATGGCTTCTGTCTTTGAATTCTTGCTTCCTGCATACGTGCCATCCTCCTTCTTAAGATTAAGATATCAATATTAACTGAACAACCTAACTAAAGTTGGGAATCACACTATACTCAATATTATATGAGTAAGCATCCATTTACATAACAGGACTTTCCTGTGCTCTTATGTTCACTGCACATATGGTCACTATATTTGCCTCAGGATGATCCTTAAAACTCTCGAGCAGATGTAAAAGCTGCATATGAATAAGACAAAGGGGGTAAAATCTATACTCTCAAGAAAATCAGGAAAGAAAAATATATTCTGTTGGAAAAAGTCATTTAAATACATCCCTTTTTTAGCGGGGGGGGGGATTAAAAACATTTATGAGTACCAACTCTTTAGTAATTAAACTGTATGCTGTCAAACACACAAAAAAGAGTCTTGATCTCAAATGCCAAGTGACATTTCACTGTAAAAAAGAATGATTTGGTTTAAGGAAATGAAGTGCTGGAATAGATTCCTGAAGCACTGTTGGAGAAAGACAAGGTGTGATTGAACATAAAAGTCCATACTCAGGATTATGCTGTGGTGATTAGAATGGTGAATAATTATCCACCAGCACAGTTTAAGATACTGTGATCTTGCTGGGGAGGGCTGGGTTACAGAAATAACAGCAGGGGCACTGTGAAGAATGCTCTAATTATCAGGTATGCTCAGAGTTGAATTCTGAATGGGCTAGTCCATTTGAAGTGCCTCTTGTGAAATTATCTAGGATGAAACAGTCTGTGACTCTGATGTCACACATTATTTGACATCAAATAGTGATGTTGCAGGATCCTCTATACCAGGGGTCTCCAACCTTGGCCACTTTAAACCTGGCAGACTTTCAACTCCCAGAATTCCCCAGCCAGCAAAGCTTCTGGGAGTTAAAAGTCCGCCAGGCTTAAAGTGGCCAAGGTTGGAGACTCCTGCTCTAAACAACGAGGACCATTACCTGCTTGATAGACCTAGGCCCCTCCTGGGCTGCTAATAAGACTATTTGGGAGGTACCCGGTTGCCCAAGTGCACACAGTTGTATAAGCTTCTTTCAGAGAAAAATGGGTGTTTTTTTTTCCAATTTTGTAAAAGCTAGTAGTGTACTCCCTCCTCAAAAAGCCATCTTTAGCCTTGGTGATTTGGGATAATTATCAATCCTTTTAAGGACATTTATTGACCAGTGGTTAGAAGGGAGCCAATTATCTGGGTCTATTTCAGCCAAGTTGGAGATGGCCTTAGTCACATTGCTGATGGCATCTAATGACGCCGGAATAGTGGTATGTCCATCCTTGTGACTTCTCAGTGGCTTTCAATATCCTCAATCACAGTATCCTTCTGCATCAGCTGCATGGTTTGGGAATTATGGGTAGCACATTATAATGGGTTTTCTTTCTTGGTGGTCAATTCCAGTCAGTGTAAGCAAGGGGGAGAAGTCGCATAATGAGCATTCATCTGTGGGATGCCTCAAAGCTTGATGCACTCTCACCTCCTATTAACTTCTACCAACCTGGGGGGTGTCATCTGTTAGTTTGGGGACTGCTATCATCAATATGTGGATGACACAAATTGTTGGCCTTGATCTTGAGCAGGCCAAGTGCTGCCGTCAATGACCTATACCTGAAATTTGTATGGGTCTGGATGTGGAGACACAGATATGCTCAATTTTGTGAAAACAAAATGACTGTGGATTTTTGCCCCCCACTCCACCCCACCCCCAAAATCTGGAGACTTTTCATTTTTAGATTTGGGTTGAGTTGCACTTCCCCATTTAAGAGTGCTCCTCAATCTGGAGTTATCTCATAGTTCCTGCTCAAAAATCAGGTGGTAGTTGTGGCCAATGGGGCCTCAGCCCAACTACTACCAGTGCATCCGATATGCTTCTTTCGAGATTGGGAGGCTCTTCAAACAGTAACCCATACGCTAGTCATCTCACAGTTAGACTAATGTAATGCTCTCCATGTGGGACTGTCCTTGGACTTCATGGAAACTACAGCTGGTCCATTATGCAGTGGGATGGGTAATTTGGGCATGCCTTGATATGTCCATGTGATACCTTTGGAGAAGAAACTTGGAGAAAGGAAGTCATGCAAAGACAGTGCTTCCTTAACTCATATTTATGGGAATGACTGTAGCAACAGTATCTGCCAAGGAAAAGCTGTAGCTTTTAAAGAGCTGTCACTAGGTACAGCAAGTGAGCCCACGAGACATGAAACACTGTTCCTGCTTCTGACCCAAATACAATATTCATTTATATGCTATTACCTTTGGTAGTGAAGATTGTCCAATACGTTTTGCCAGACATTTTCTTGCAAGAATTGTACTAGCTGATGGGCGGTATTTGGGATTCATCTTGAACATCTGCTTTATTAAATAGTGAAGTTCATAGCTATAGTGTGATGGAAGTGGATTGTAGTATCCTTTACAGGTCTTAAGTATAAGATGTTTCCAACTCTTAGCCTGAAACTAAATTTAACAAATACGGGAAGAACATACAGCTTAATAGTACTAACATTTTTAATTTATTAAAAAAACTCTACAAAAATTAATTCATATCATCTTTGCACAATTCATGTGAATGATCTAAGAGTGCATGATACATTAGAAGTAAGAATAAATGCAGTGCAACAGGAACCAGTGATTCCTAAGCTTGGGTAAACCATTTTTATCAACATCACCCAGAAGCCTTTCAAAATCTTGAGTATGAGGAAAAAGCCAAGAATTCTTAATTTTTAAATGAAATTAAAATTTAGTTTAACGAGACTCTTAATTTTTGGAGCACAGACCTATGCAGCACATGGGCTTTAAAAGCTGTTCCTGTAATTGGCACATATGTTCTGTTATTTGATTTCATTTTTCTCAAAAATAAAAAATAATCTAGGTATTTCAGATCAATGAGATTTCTGCCCAGAAACATACTAAATGTGGGATTTAGTCTCTGGGAAATTGAGATTTGTTTTCGTCTCTGATATGAAACCTGTCACTTATACTGTATTTTTTTGATTTTCAATCTCAGTTATGTTTACTATGTGGCCTACAGGGCTAATTATTAGTGTCATTAGATCGAGCTACATTATGTTGTTCTATAACACATTCTAGTATGTATTTGTTATAAAATTAAGTGTTGCTCACAGGGGGAAAGCACATAGGAACTGCATATTTTTCTGGAAATAAAACATAAAAAAGAATACTCACTGGATGTTTTAAGGTGCACAGCTCATATAAAACACAGCCCAGAGACCAAATATCACTAAAAAAAAAGCAAGATTAAATGTTAACTTGAGAGTATAATTAGCATGACATTTGCTAAAAATAAGTTAGGAGGGTTTTTTTCCCCTTTTTTGTTGCTAAAGTGCTATGTGAGGAATTAAAAATAGCTATGTCAGATAGAATGTCAGGTACTACATAAACATGTATTGAGGCAGTTCTACCTAATTGTTGTATCACAACAAGAGTTTAACATAACAAAATAAAGAATTGCAGGAAACGGGTTGCTGAACTAAAATCTAAGGAGAAAAAACTGGGAGAGTGAATCAGAAAACAGAAGGACATGTTAAACAGGCTCCTGAATCCTACCAAAATATTGTGTCTATTTTTCTCCAATAGCAAATCAACTTGTTATATGTTGAAATTAAAATGCAACTAGATACGATGACAAGTGAGCTCGGTCCTGATCCGAACAGAACAAGACTGAGCTATCCAAAAGACAGCATGGGGAAAGTGAAGAGAAAATCTTATCACGCTCAGTTTCTTACGAGGACGTCAGTTAATTAATGCTACTATTTTCAATATCAGAATTCTTCCTGAGTGAGACTGAGTTTATTTTTTTCAGAAGCAGCACCATTCCTACTAAGTTTATTTGGGGGGGGATGTAAATATAATTTTAGTATCTTGCTGCCAACATTCCAGATAGTAACGTTTGAGTGTTGTACTATATTATAGTTTTCTCCTGTGCTACTGATTCTTTTATTGGCAGTCTAGTCTCTTAAATGTAGGAAAGGAAGGTTGCTATTAATTAATCCATTCTTTTATTTAGAGGATCACTTGATTATTATCATTTGTTGGAATCAAATCAAACCTGATGTTATGATCACCAATTAAAAGATTGATCAATAACATAGCAAAAGTTAATAGATGGAGAGAAAAACTCAAAATACTAACTTGCTAAATGGTTTCTCCAAAGAGGAGTTCCTATTTATGGGCTGTAAACATGCACTTTGTCATTTTAACAACAAGATCTGTCTACTCCACCCAAGAATGTTTTCTTGAGCAGTCAGATTCCACTTCACATGAGCAAGATGCATATATAACCGTTTCTAAATTTCAGGGGGCACTAACTCTAACATGCTATAAGGATCTCCCCAGATTTGAGATTATTAAAAACTGCCTTAAGAAGTTACCTTTTGCATGGAATACACTCCCCTTACATTATTTTAAAAATATTTTTAAAGAAGTGCATAAAATATTTAGTTTTGAATCATGTTTGTAAATTGAGTAATGTTCGCAAGTTGTGAGCGCTGTATACAATTTTTCCATTAGTTCTCCAATATTACAGAGTTTTAAAATCAAGATTCTTATACGCTTCGATTAATTCTTACCTTTTATTGTTGTATGGCATATTCTCCCAAATTTCTGGAGGCACATAGTAAGGGGTTCCTACATATGAACAAACATATGCCATGGGGCTAGTCCAAAAACAAATATGTTAGTGATGAACAGATAAATAATCCAACAGCAACCAGCCATTAGGGTTGTTTTTTTAAAAAAAAAGTCAGAATAGATTTCTAGACACAATTTGACATAGACTTGCCTTTTAAGAAGAACTGCAGATCCAAAGTCTCCCAGTTTTATTTTCCCATTTTGTGTAAGAAATACATTCTATATTATGAAAGAGAAATTAGACAGATTTCACTCCCTGTATTTCCATCTGTATTTATAGTATCAGCCCTATTTGATGGCCCTATTATTATACACTATGTTTAATTCCATGTTCTAGATGATTAAGGATCATTAATAAATATAATAAATATAATTATTATGATTCATCACACAGTATGTATCAATCAGATGTTTACCCTGCCTCTGACATTTTTATTCAACCACTGAGTCCCTTTCAAGGCCCTTGGATAGGCAGTGAATGTTGTTTGATGGTGTTAAAGATATTGTTTGCAGAATATAAGCTGTTCCTAGGAAAGCTGCCTTTTGCAATTGACTGATTCATTTTGTCAATGCCAATGGCTCTGGATGTTTTGGGATTGAACCCAAGATGCCCTTGCTTTCTTCTTCCTCTTACGGCTATTATATCCAAATATTAATCACAATGTCCCATCTCAGCCTACATGGAAATCTCCCTTAGTAAATCACATTAAAAGAATTGAGTTATTTCAGATAATGAATCTGACACAAATGGACTCCAAATAATCTCTATACTTATCTCATTGGATAAAGCACATACCTCCATTTGACTGTGGTGCAAACAAGAGACAGACCATTCTGGAAGCTGGGGCCATGGAATTTTGAGACCATGTTCAGGGAGCATGCTCAATGAATATTTGCCTATTTAGAATATCTGCCAGAGTGAATGTTACCAGTAATAACACATTCATTTATGGAAGGCAACCAGCTCTCTGCACTACTATACAGTTGGAATTTTATGGCATGGATCACCCTGATATTAAAGGCTTGCACCTTGGTATGCAAGATGAACACTACTGATTTATTTCAATTAACATAATATTTTATTTAAGTCAAGTCAATGAGGGAGTCCAGTGAGCATGAACAAAGTTACCTTGGAACATACTGGTGCCCTCTGTTATTGGTATGTGAGTGGTTTGATTAAAAAAAGGAATGCATATAAATATTTGTACATACCATTAACATAATACTAAACTGAAATTTATAGCAGAGGTGGTTTTATGGTTTTCAACGTTCTAAACAGGAAATGCCTGGTAGTAGTTTTATAGTAAAACCTACTGAGGAGATTACAATTACCTTTGATTTGATGTCTCTGTGCAATATATGTTTCTCATGAATATAATTTATACCCAAACACATCTGTGCAAACCATTTAAGTATCTGGAAAGAGACAAAACACAGCAAACGACAATGAACTGAACTGTAAAAGAAATAAAGAGCAATATTACTGACTAATATTAGTCAGTAGCCGTACAATTTGATACAATATGTGAAATCAAGCAAGTACTTCAAAATATTCTACGGCTAGTCTGCATTAGTACTGTGAATACTATTCCTAATTCATTCCTTAGTTTATATGTGATCCTGATTAATCTCAAAGAAATTTTATATTGGATTACTATGAACTACTTGCAACGTGTTCTACCCTAGAAATTATACTTTATTGCATCTAAAAATGTTTAATTAAACTTTTATTCAAATCTGAAATCAAAAGAATTGTATATGGATACCATCTATCACACGGTCCCCAGTTCATGGATCGCTACCAGGCCACAGCATGCCAAAAACCAGTCCGCGCAACATGTGAACCCCCATCCGTGGGATGCAGGCAGCACATGAAACTATGCCCCCACCTGTCCATGAAAAAATATCTCTCCATGGAACTGGTCCCTGGTGCTAGTTATGGACTACTGAGCTATAGGATGTAAAGTACATTTCCAGATTCTAAAGGATGGAAACAATCCATTATCTTTTACAAATACATGCAAAAAATGTACAACCCCCCCGCCCCCCCAAAATAATAGTTTTGAAGTGATTTATTCTTCGATTTATTTTTCAAAGTGAAAAGTTATAAATTCTGCCTGTTCTGCCAAGTTGATACAAAAGATTGCATAATAGTGCATAAAGAAACTCTATATTAGTGTCATTGTAGAAAGAGAACTATATTTATCTGCAGAAGCTAAAATTCAGGAGTTTGGAGCACTTTTCCAGACCAGCAAATTTTACCTGATAAATCGACCCATGGCTCTCAAAAGTGGACGTGATTTAATAATACTGGTTAATTGGAAAAGATGATATAACACTCCTGATTTTGGACTATTAGTGGCACAATCATTATAAGGTTATCCAGTTTACTTTTTACTTTTTGTATTTAGCTCCATTTTAAAAACATTTTTGGTCTACTGTTATGACTATAACAATAAATCAAGAGGTGTTAAACATGTACCCCAACATTCATCAGAGTTTCCCATTTCAATTATTTAAAAATTTAAATATATTTGGATTCTTACGATATCTTCAGGAAACAATTTCCCCTTCTGAAATTTAATCTTTTGTAGGAGATCTCCGCCATCACAATATTCCATCACTATATGCAAATGTCCATCAGCTAATTTTTAAATAATTTTAAAATTCATTAGTATTACATCAAGTGAAATGTAACAAACAGTAAACATCAAGAAGATAAAAAGACATTTGCAATTCAGCAAATTGAATAATGCAATTGTAACATGTAACATTAATTATTAAAATGCACATATTTACCTTCAAAAGAGTTTGCATACATCACAATATTTGGATGATTCATTTTAGCCAATATTATAGATTCATTCCAGGACTTTTCTATATTGAAGACAGGCTAAAAATATATTACTTATATTACTTATACTTGTAAGTAAAAACAGATAACTCATTGTTTTATATTTTCCTTATTATATTTCTTGCTTTTGCTCATCAAACTGGCTTAATATTTATGAATATAATAATATTATTGAACAAATTTAAGAGCATCCTTCAAAAGAAATTTACAGCAGCAAGAAGAGAAAAAAAAATCAAAAAGAACCAACCATTCCATTTAGCAAAGGGAATCAGTATATAAAATTAAATAAACATTTGATAAAAAGCAAATGAAAATGTTATTAAACAAGACATTGCCACCAGAAGAGAGAAAGTTAAAGAGAGCAGAGCAATTTCTTGAGGCAACAAGGTCCTTTTTCAGGGCACCACTAATGCAAAAGTTGTCTTATGCTTTTATCATCAACCAAATCTCTGAAGGCAATGGTAGTTGTTAAATGGGGATCAGCTAATTATGAATCTGCCATCTGAGATGAACTCACCGGACATAAATTATAACTATAATCCCTAGGTATCCTGGACTTGGTTAGGCACCATCTTATACCAGAAATTATTAGACTAGCTTGCTTCCATGATCCCTGAAGGAAGCATTCTTGAAGCAAAGATACCTGGATGGAAATTATTTTTGTTGGACAAACAATATACTATCAATGAATAGGTGGTTCCATAGATATCTTAATCCTGAACCATAAAGAGTTTTAAGGGTAACAACCAGCCTCTGAAAGCCAATTGACAAGTATTATAATGCTCTAACTAGTAGGATTACTAGTAGGAGCCTCAGTGGTGCAGTGGTTAGAGTGCAGTACTGCAAGCGACTGCAATTTGGCAGGTCGAATCCCACCAGGCTCAAGGTTGACTCAGCCTTCCATCCTTCCTACGTGGGTAAAATGAGGAGCCAGATTGTTGGGGGCAATAGGCTGACTCTGTAAACCACTTAGAGAGGACTGTGAAGCACTATAAAGCGGTAAAATGGTCTAAGTGCTATTGCTCTTATATGGATAAAAGAGAAGAATTTAGGGAAGAAATAGTTACCTTGGGAAGTCTTATCTCTTTCATTGCATATTTCTGTCTTGTGCTTTTATGCTGGACTAAAAGGACTCTACCAAATGATCCTTCCCCAAGTTCCATTAGTACATTGTAATTCTCCATTATAATCAAAATGCTTCAGTTTTTGCAGGTGTCTTCAGAAAGCTCAGCCGGTTCAATGTTTCCTTCCACCAAAATTTCCTAGTAACAAGTATCAAAATAATAAAAGACATGGTTTATGTTATACTCCACTTCTCTCCAACTTCAAAACTAAAAACTTTGCAAATTACTAAAGTATTCATATACTTATATATATAACTAGTAATTATCCAATTTAACTATTTTTCCAGTCTGCTAACTGTAGACCTCTGGATAATTAAAATAATGCAGGTCTCCTTATATAACCCTACATTATTTGGTTTCCCTTGAATTAGAAATGAGTGGTGGCTCATAATTGGTAGTGATTTGTCCAAAAATATATTAATGAAATAGAACAGAAATTAACTCCTACACCACCAACCAGAATAATATCTAGATATCAGATTTCTAAAGGATGCATAAACAGCTATTACAAGCTACAACGACATCAAAATCATGTTATGTAAAAAATACATTAGTTTTATCAATCATGTTCCAATATCTGATGCAAGTACCTGATGACATCACTTCACCATTTTCCTGCTTTATACTCTCATCTATGTAAGGAAATTTCAATATTAGTCAACTTCAGTGAATGATCCCAATTAATCCCCTTCTTAGGCAACATTCAATCCACTTCTGTAAGCATGTCTCTGTTTCTTTACCTAACTGATAGAATAAGGAGAAAATTGGGGGGCATTATGTTTGTGTTCAGCCACGAGTAAACTGTGAAATCCATATCAATCATGTCCTTGAGTTATGACCACAATTGGAACTAGCAAGATGGTTGTTAAGCGAGTTGTGCCCAATTTTATGACTTTTTGCCATGGTTGTTAAGCGAACCGCATAATCATTAAGCAAATCCAACTTCCCGCATTGATTGTTGTTAAAAGTTCACTGGGAAGGTCCTAAATAATGATCACATGACCCCAGGACAATGCAACTGTCATAAATACATGCTTGGTGGCCAAGCACCCAAGTTGTGATCTACCAAAAAGGCAGTAGTTACCCTACCTCAAGAAAATAAAGACACAGGGCTGAACAACATAGGGCATTTTTTCAGAAACACACATACACACACAGAGTATTTCGGAAGTGGGTGGAACACAAACCAGAGGCGTAGTAGGTTTTATATTTCCTTCGTTCAGAGCAAGAAATGTAGAGATTATCATTAATAGCGTATTTCCCTTTGAATAAAAGATATACGGACCCTGAATGGCTTCGCTGGCTTGGGAGGCAAAGGACACGAATTTTTCCAACGCCCTTTCAGGCACGGGAGGGCGGAGGCTGAACGTCCTGAAGAAACCTCATACCCATCCCTACATCTAGGCCAGTAATGCTCACCCTACATCCAGCAAATCCCGCTCCGGGAAGCCAGTTCTTTTGAGGAAAAAGCTTTTCTTTTTCCCCTCTTTTGACTGAGGGAGCCGTAAAGTAGGGATCCTCTTCTTACTATTATAGCAATAGCAATTGGGTCGCAATGGCCCTCTTACAAAGCCCGCCGCTCCCCGGCGGCCTAACCGAGAGGCTGAAAATTCGGAGCGAGCGATTCTTGCACCGCTCGGCCCAGCCAGATCAGCGCCATAGACATAGAGGGTGGAGACAATGGAGGGCCCCGACGGGCGTGGTTTCGACGCAAAGCTTTTTTTTTTTTTTTTGCACGGGTTGGTAGATGATCGCCGATAGAAGCTAGATTTCTACTTTCCTGCGAGTACGGTTTCTTCCAGAGATCCATTTAGAAGTGACTTTGATAAGGGAGGCCTTGATAAGCTCATGAACTGTTGCTGCCCACGGCACGGGGTTGTGTGTTAATGGAGCCCTTTCCAAACATAGGGAAATCAAGCGCTGGGAATAAAAGGAGGGGTTCTGGATTTGAACTCCCCTACCCCCCAAATGCACACATCCAACTCTTGCTATGCTGCTTCCTCGGGCTGGTGGTAGGAGTGTTCCCGAGTCTGTGCCAAGAGTATATGTGCCATAAAGTCACCCAAGGCACGAAGGTCATCCCCAGTTGCATTGGGCAGTCAATCATATGGGAAGAAGCTGAAGGCAGAGGGTCACTGTAGTGACAATGGCAAAGCAGTGGTTTCTACCCAAAAAGTATGGACGATATGAAATGACTGATGAAGTGAAACTGGACGATGGGCCTCACAGGTCAGATCGTGCCCAACTGCAATTAAGGAAGAGCTGAGTATTTTGTGGAGGATTATGGCAATGGGATTAATGGCATGATTAAAACCCTGAGGATGTCTCCTTGTTAATGTTGCCATGCAGTGAAAGACCATCCAAGCTGCAAAGGCAAAATTACAATGAAAACGTGGGAAAACTCAACACAATGAAATATGAAATGATTATACATTGAATCTTAGGCATCGATAAACTGAAATGGCCTGGAATCAGGTAGTTTAAAATTAGATAGGGATACTGTTTTACTATTCAGGAAATTAAAAAACAAAGGAATGCCATTGCTTTCATAGTCAAGAAAGATACTTGGGTACAGTGCAGTAAATGGCCAAATACCAACTGATCTGTAGTACAAAGGTTATCCAAATTTATGCTGCAGCTACTGATTGAAAGGAATGCAATGTTTTACTATTGAGTTCAAATATACTACTTGTAAATGGAGGCTGGCACGCCAAGATTGGAAATATTAAGGAAACTGAAAATGAAGCAGGAAAACTATTTATCAATCCAATATCAGTGTTAATACTATCTTCAAAAAACCAGACATCTATACAAAAGATAGAGGATACGGAAGTCAAATGGACTACTTATCTACTTTGACATCAATAGCGCTAAAAGCTACTTGTAGAATTCATGATAAAACTCTGGAGTTTTTTAGAGCAGGGGTCTCCCACATTGGCAACTTTAGGACTTCAACTTCCAGTTCCCCAGCCAGCAAAGCTTAGTTGCCAAGGTTGGAGACCCCTTGCTTTAGAGAATTCTGTCAGCATCTTCTATTCTACCAGAAATATTTTCTACTAGATAAATTTTACAGGAAGTGGAATTGACATCCAATTGTTCAGCAAATATTTTAAATCCTTTCCCAGCCTGATTTGCATATATAACCTCTGAAGGCCTGAGTTTTCATTTGGCATGGATACCTCACTTCAATAACAAAGAGCAAATCAAGCCAAATGGAAATGGACTACAAAATGTAAATATGGTATGTTATATGTCCCCTTTATAAATATTGTATATATATTTGGTGAAAGATATGTAGAGTAAAAAATTGTGCTTATTTTTTTACATGACAATGTTTTGTTAAATGCCTAGACTCCTTTCAATTTCAGTTGGTGGACAAATCTCAAATAATTATCAATGTGTAAACAATTTGGGGTCATAAATAGTTAATGTTAAAATACTCTTGAACCAAACTTCCAGACTATATGTATCTGAGCAACAGTATGAAAGAAGATTGTCATTGCCACATTGATTTCAGCTGACAAACTGTTACTCCTAATGTTATTAATAGGCACTCACATTTTATATTAAATCATTATTAGCATGCTATTTCCAACCAATGATCAAATCTTTCAGAACAGCATTTATAAAACTGGCAATTTTATTTCCCCACACTTCTCAAGAGTTGTTAATGTTCTGTTTCATGTTCTATACCCAAACATATATAATAAACATACATATATACACTAACATACATAGAATACATATGTATATTATACAGTATAATATACATAAGTTTTGAAAAAGGTAAATTTAAAAAGTTTACAACATCAGTACAAGTGAATTAACATTCAACACATTGAAAATTATCAAAACGGTTAATGACTAATTGCCATTATTTGGAAAGATTTATCTTCAGATCTACAAATTAGACACAATGTTCTTCTGTTCCTTGCCCACAAAGTTTAACTTAAGTGCCCAACATGCATCTCATTATACAATTAGTTTAATGTCATCAATGGTCTCTTAATGGTGAAATGCTCTCTAATGGTTTCATTCAGTAAGATTGGTATAAATGTATCTCCTTTACATGTTAAAGCATAGCAATTCTTTCCATATTACATGTGTTTTTATTTATTTAGTAACAGTAAAGCTAAATTAAAAGTTAGTTAAACCATAGGAATTTAACACCTGCACTGAGTTAATTTTGGTTTAAATAAAAACATGCGCTTTCATTCTCTGCTTTGCTCCTGTTGACTGATAGTTGCAGTGTTGACAGTTTGCAAAGCATTGTTTGGTCTGTAGATGAAACCAGTGCTTTCATCTCCCAATTCTCCAAGCTGTTCAAGCGAAGAAACACAAGGACTGTGATCTTTCAGCATACTTGGTAACTTATTCGCTTTTTCATGGATGCGGCAGGACCGTCTTACAGGTGTTAGGAATTTCAGATTTTTAATTGTAGAGTCATCACATTGCAGCCTTTTCTTTGTGCTTAGGGTCAAAAAGAGAAACCATATTTAGGTATTTACAGGATTAGAATGCAATAATTCAATGTGGCTTGACAACAGAACAGCCTTAGTGAGTGAATAACAGTATTACAATGATTAATTTGGCATTGAATATTGTAAACAAAAATACATTGCTTCTCTACGGATAATGGATATACATATTTCAGCATGTGTGATTTTAGGAACATAAAACCATGCCAGTTTAAAAGGCTGATAATTTTGACTGCCAAAACTGGTTTAGAAAATATTTCAGAATTTGATTTTTGGGCCAAAGTTGCAAGTCTTAGTCACTGTTGCTGTATACCCTTTTATAATGATATAGATCCAGATAGCTTGTTTTATTACTTCTAAGAAATTCTAAATATATCAGTACTAAATACAATATTACCACTGTTACTACCGTGTTTCTCATAAAATAAGGCTGTGTCTTATTTTTTTTGAGCCCCGAAAAAACGACTAGGACGTCTTTTCGGGGGTGACTTAATTTCCTCCCCCACATGCACCCCAACCTAGAGCGCT
This sequence comes from Hydrophis major, assembly GCA_033807585.1. Taxonomy (NCBI): domain Eukaryota; kingdom Metazoa; phylum Chordata; class Lepidosauria; order Squamata; family Elapidae; genus Hydrophis; species Hydrophis major. Next base: position 246,955,496 of record CM066328.1, on the reverse strand, counting down.
CCAGGCGCACTCACCTCTCCACAAGGCTGCTTCTATTGGCCGATGGAAGCTCCCCGAAGGCAGAGTCACCCACTGCTTTTATCGGCCGATAGAAGTAGCGGCGTGGAGAGTCAAGTGCGCATGGGGGTCTCTAGGTGTGTGTGTGGGGGGAGGAAATCCATCAGCCGGTAGAAGCGCCTTCGCAGCGAGCACCCACACGCACTCCCCTCACCATGAAGCCACTTCTACCGTCCGATAGAAGTGGCTGGTGACTCTGCCTTTGGGGAGCTTCCATCAGCTGATAGAAATGGCTTCGTGGCGAGGGGAGTGCGCGTGGCTGCTCGCCCCGAGGCCGCTTCTACTGGCCGATAGAAGTGGCTGGTGACTCTGCCTTCAGAGAGCTTCTATTAGCCGATGTTCTGTCAATAGTAGGTTGGGGTATTCTAGCCTAGGCTACCTGCAGGGTGCTCCTAAAGGCAAGTTTTCTCCCTCCCCTTCCCCCCCATTTCTCTTCACCTCATGTAGTTTTAACGAATGATGTGAGACATAGCGGGGAAATGCATCGATTAATTAAGCCTAAATTTGGGGGGCCAGGGCTTAATTTCACTTCATGCCTAGAAATCATGCTGGGCCTTCCTATTGGTGGAAGCCATATTGTTGGAGAAACACGGTACTTAAAATATTCATAGATGGCTTCTAGACATCTAGTAGCAAAAGAGATTATTTTTCCTGACAATGTATTCTTATTGTCCAGCAAGCCTAAGGGAAAGACAGATATGGTCAATATAATTAAGATTGGTGGAAATCTTACAAAGTATATCATGTTAAAATCAAATATGTACAATTATCTTTTTTCCAAGCTCTCCAGGTGAATGAGAACCAACAGTTATCCTGGCTAAAAATTGTTATCCTATTGGTCTTAAGGAATTTAATAAGTCCCAGTTAGAGTTTAGGATACCATGGGGTTGGGGAGAACCATGGACAAGTTGAGGTAAGGGATTGCTGCAGTGTAATGCAAACTCAGGAAAGCCAGAGAAATATGGCGTGCAGCAAAGGGGAGGAGGAAGGTATGGTGTACAAGGGCAAAAATATAGCATGAGTTTTAGGAGATTTGCGTGAGTGACTTGCAACCTTCCCTGCTGGTTTTCCCATTGGCTTTGCTTTTGAGAAGTCAATTGGGAGAGTTACAAATAGTGATCATGTGATTCTGGAACATGAAACCACTCATAAGTGAACTGGTCGCCATGTGCTTGTAATTTGTTGAATTTGTGCTTGAAATTTGAAACAGTTGAACAAATACTTGTAACTAAAGGACTACTTAGAGTGGAATTTTAGTTTAAAACAAAATACTTCTTTTGAAGATAAGCTATGACTGAGAGCCTGATTCCAATAGATATATATCAACAAGGGATTTTACCTGCCAATTTTCACCAATCAGTTTTTGAGTCCTATAATGCAGGGGGGTCCTCAACCCTCAGGATACTGATCCATAGCCTATTAGGAATCGGGCTGCATAAGCGAGCAAAGCTTCATCTACGCATAAGCAAGATCAAGGAAGTGCACAAAACCATCCTAGCCCCACCAGTCCATGGAAAAACTGTTTTCCCTGAAATCGATCCCTAGTAAAAAGAAGATTGGGGGCTACCTCTACAATGGTTTTTAGCTATTAATTTTTTTCTCAGTCATAACCTTGAAATTGTTTTTTTTTTTTTTCAAACTCACTCAGCTCAAATTCAGGTTCACTTTTCCCAAATACTTGGATATTACTACACAAATTGAGCATGATACCATCTTTTTCAAATTAAGGACAGCAACTCCACATCCTCAGACCCTACATAGAAAAGATCATATTAAGACTCACCTTTCCAAATGGGAAGTCGTTGACAAATTATATTTTATTAAATATGAGCATTTTTCATTTTCAGGAGTTTGAATCTCTAGGATTCTATCTTTCTCTGCATTGGTAGCAGTTTCTTCATTTTTTAAGTCTTTCTGCATCTGTTCTTTACTTTTGTTTTTTTCCTTAGGGAACTCTTCTTTGATTTTTGAGCAAATTTCTGTTGATTCTAGAAAAGCTTCATTACTATGCTCCACTTCGTTATTCGAACTGACTTCCTTGAAAGCCTCTTTTATCTCCGCTTCAGCTGGTCCCTCAGGATTTACAGAGTTTTCTTCCTTCACGCATTCTGAAAAAAATATAAATATATTCTGTCATGGTATAAGGCAGTGATGGCTAACTATTTTTGGCACCGAGTGCCAAAACGGGAGCGTGCAGTGAGCACGTGGGCACCCGTGTGCTGGAAACCGAAAGAACAGATGATCTTCCGGTTTCTGGTGCGCATGCACATGTGAAGACCAGCTGACTGATGAGCATGCGCTGGCCTTTTGGGAGTCCTCGTGCCTCCCTGCCCACCCACCAATGACCCGATTCCACAGCCCCAGACAGGGAGAGAAAGTGGGGTGAGGAATGCTTCCTCCCTCTGCTGGAAAGCTGGAGCCCCTTCCTGGCCTCAAAGGGAAGAGGTGTCAGTATTCCTGGGGCTTGGGCTGGAGAGCCAGCAGGTGGAGAGCTTTGCCCCAACTCTGGCCGGGATAAAGCGCCCCTCTCCAGCCCACCACTGAGAACAAGCCAGTGGAAATCCCCCCCACTTCTGCCAAGGGAGTGTGACTGCTTCCCGGCTAGTGTGCCTGTTACCCCAGCGCCAGACGTTCCTCCCGCATGGAGTCAGCTCCTGCGCAGCCTCGCCTCCCCAGGAGACACAATAGGATGAGACAGGAGAACCACCACTGCTGGGGCAGGCAGTGGTGCACACAGGTAGCCCCACCTCCCCCAAAGAGCAGGCACAGGGTGAGAGACAGAAACGACAACTGCTGCCGTCCTTTCATCCCTGGCAACAGCAGGAGCAGCGGGCAGGGCAGTTGACCACCCAGCCAGCAAATGCTGCCCTGCCTGCTACTCCTGCCACCGCTGGGGGCGAAAGGGTGGCAGCGATTCTTGCTCCTGTCTCATCCTGTGCCTGCCGCTGCTGTTCTGGGGAGGCGGGGCTGCATGTGTGCACCATCGGCATCCCCTCAGCTCCAGCAGTGGTTGTTCTCCTGTCTCTCGCCCTGTGCCTGCCACTGCCGGTCAGGACGGTTGGGGCCGTACAAGGGAAGGAAGCCCCGGCCCTCCTGTCCTTGCCCCAGCTGCCCCCAGTGGAGGCAGCGGCTGTTGCGCTGCCACTTCCAGGTGGGCTGCTGGAGGTGGAGCTGCCAGCAGGGAGGCGAACTACCTCTCTGGAAACGCCAAGGGCCTGTTGCTGGCGTGGGAGTGGCTGCGGTGGCTGGCCAGTCCTGCCCTTACCCCTGCATCTGCTCTTCTGGGTAGGTGCAGGAGCTGAGCTGGGTGGGAGGAACATGGGAGGACAGAAGCGGTCATGCCTCCTTGGCAAAAGTAGTGGGGAGGGCTACGTTGGGGGCAGCCGGCACTTCTGGGGTGCCCAAGCCGGCCAGGTACTCTGGAGCATGGATGCGCCATGGGCTGCACACAAGAACCCCACTTCGGTGGAGATGGGTGGAAGCCCCGGCTCACCCATCCTGGTCCACAGCTATGCCCCTCTCCGGGTCTTTTGGCATGTGCGCCTGATACTCTTCCCATTGCTGATCTTTGCCCTTGCATGCACACCAGAAACCAGAAGACCAACTGGCCAATGCACAGGTGCACACTGGGAACAAGATAATCTTCCTGGTGCACACATGCATACCAGGCAGCTGCTCTTCTGGTTTTTGGTTGTATGTGCATGTGAAGTCCAGCTGTCCGGTAAAGAGAGAATAAAGGAGAGATAGTTCATCATAGTGCTGGATGGTGGGGGGAAAAAGAAGAAAATTGAGCAAATGTATGCAGAAAAAAAGGGAGTAAAAAAAGGGGAAAAAGGAATTTTGAAATAAGTTTTTAGCTTTCCGTCTCTAAGTTTGAGAGCTTTCACTCCAAACGCACCAGAAGTGGGGAGGTAAAAAATGCTGAGTAGTGACTGCAATTACACGGTATCTCCACACATTCAGAAGCTTCCACTTTTACTTTTTGTCTTAGCGTTCCTAAGTTCAATTTTCCTGATTTTCTTCAGATGGAACCACCTCCTCAATTAGATCAGTATGCTCCCTAAAGGGCTGTTAAGTGGTTTATATCAGTTATATTGTTACGATGGCTTCAGGGTTTCTAAGTATCGCCTGTGGTGCCACAATGTCTCTGTTCCATCAGCTCCGATCTTCTTCCCGTCTCCGCTTTAATAAAGTTTTTCAGAATAAAAATCAAATGAGATGGTCCAAATCCTCCACAACTTCCAGGCACCTTCCAGCCACTAGTCTCCCAACCTCGTAAACCCCTTTTTACTCATTATTGTCCTCTCTCTCTCTCTGTCTGCCAAGCCCTTTCACTTTCACTTGCCTCGCACCTGTTTTTTGGCTGCTTTCTTTTAGGGCTCCAGACGGACACTTGTAACAGCCTTATAAAAGTCTATAGCATTCCAATCATCCTCTCCATCGCTAATTTTCTCTGCCACACTCTTCCCCAATGATCTCACAAACTGTCATTCATTCACTTCTTTACATCGGTGGCAGTCCGGACTTCGGAGCCGCCATTGACAGGGGACTGTTTCTTGCTCGTTGGGCTCTGGAGGGCTCCTCTTCGCTGCAGGGGGTTTGCCTTCCCCAAACTGCAACCCAAGTCTCCCCCACGTCAGCACGAATCTGTCCGGGACTCGTGCACCCGCAAAGGATCACGCCAACCGCACAAAGAGATTAAGTGAAACCACAGATGGGCTTCTGCACCTCTGTTTGTCCTTGCCTTGCCACCGGAAGTCCTGGATAAAGATGACATCTTGAGGGAGTTTGATGAAGTTTACAGGGTTAGCACTAATTATACGAGACTCCACAAATGCCCAAGTCCATATATGATTTGCGAGAAGGAATGTCCAGGACATCATATATAGGATGTCAAGAGATGAATCAATCATGTATAAAGGCAAAGAAGTCTTGATTCTCAAACAAATACCAAGAAGAGTAAGAGAACAAAGACGAGACTACAAGTTCTTAGCAGCTTACCTAAATCAGAAAAGAATCGTATTTAAATGGCTAATCCCAGAGGGGAGGTTAGTTTTTTGGAACAAAAGGAAAATTAAAATAGACTCCATGGAAAAGGCCTGGGAATTTTATGAGCGATTGGTAGGTCCGGAAGACCAGAGCAGTAAGGAGGAACTGGAAACAAACTCCCAGGAAAATCAAAGCTATCATAAGAACAGAGATGGAACTTTAGGAAATCAAGGAAATACTCATCTACATTAGGAGAGAGAAGAAAGTAGGATACATCTTCAGGCACAAGGAGAGACCGGAGCCATTATAAGACAAAGAGCAAAACAGAATTAAATGGAAGAAAATTAATTAATTAATTTTAATTAATTACTATCAATTAATATAAATGGTTTAAACTCGACGATAAAAAGGAAAAGGATAATAGCTAAACTAATCAAACAAAATGCTGATATGCCTACAAGAAACTCATATAAAGAAAACATGAAAAATACCTAGAATGTCTGAAATTAGGGAAGCTATTTACCGCACCAGCAGACATGGGGAAAAAGAAAGGGATTGCAGTATATGTTAAAGAGGATTTGAAAGGAGATTTAATATTAATATGGTTGGATTCTGAAGCAAGAACTCTGGTTTTGCAGATCTGGATTAATGCCATCCCAATTCTCTTAGTGGTAATCCACGCCCCGAATGGAGATCAAAAAGAGTTTTTTAAGCATCTTTATGGAAAAATAGGATTGGAAAAAAGAAATATTTCTATCATAGGAGACTTTAATTCTATTGCTGATTATCAAAAAGACCACAGTAATGGGGGGAAGAACAAAGGGGGGGAAAGAGAGCTTCCCAAGATATGTATGGAAATGATGAAGGAGTTAAATTTGATTGATATATGGAGATTATATTCTGAGAAAGAACAATTTACATTCTATTCAAATCCTCATCAAATATGGACACGAATTGACATGGCATGGATGAATGGGGAAATAGCAAATGAGATAAAAGGGATTGAATTTTACCTAACCAGAAGGGATTCCAGGGGAACTGTACAAGGCAATAGCAGAACAAATAGGACCTCTTATGGTGGAAGTTTTTAATGACATCTTATTGGCAGCCAGGATGCTGGACTCATGGAAGGGGGCATTGATTTCGCTGATCCCAAAGGATTCGGATCCCCAATATATACAAAATTATAGGCCAATTTCACTGTTAAATACTAATTACAAAATATTCACTTCTATTATAGCAAGTAGACTAAAAAGAATGTTAAATGAGCATATATATGAAGATCAAAATGGATTTCTCCCAACCAGACAAATCAGGAACAACTTAAGAATAGTACTAGATATCTTAGAATTTTACAAAGCCCACCCCGAAAAACAAATTGCACTTATGTTTTTAGATGCAGAGGAGGCCTTTGATAATTTAAATTGGCAATTTTTAATCCAAAAAGTTTATAATATGAATTTAGGCACCAAATTTGAAAATATTATAACAACCATTTATGATATACAACAGGCTAATATTATAATAAACAGGGAATATACCCGCCCAATAAAAATAGAAAAAGGAGTCAGACAGGGCTGCCCACTCTCACCCCTGCTCTTCATATTATCATTACAAACATTGTTAATTAGACAGAACCCAGACATACAAGGATTAAAGGTTAAGAAAGAAGAATGTAAGTTGCAAGCGTTTGCAGATGATATTTTAACAGAATGGGAAAAGGTCTGGGGTAGAAATAATAAAATTACAAAATCAGTAGCATACAAAGAAAATGCCTATGTTTTATAGATGGCACTTTCCTCCTTCGAGATTAGCGAAAATGCACCCCAATATGAGTCCGAATTGCTGGAAATGCAAAAAAAAAAAAAAAGAGGGAACTTTTTCCCCCCCCATGTGGTGATCCTGTATAGAAGCTCACAAATATTGGCAGAAAATTAGAAATTGGCTGGAAGAAATGACAAGAGAACAGATCGAATTCAAACCAGAGTCCTTTCTGTTAGGGATCTTTGATAAACAAATATCAAAAAAGTGAAATATATAATAATACACATTTTGACAGCAGCCAGATTGGTTTTTGCACAATGTTGGAAGCAGCCTCATGTTACACCAGAGGAGATGATTATTTAAAAAATTTCAAATTGTGCAGAAATGGACAAATTAACTTTGGCATTAAAAAATAAAGACACTTCAATATACTACAACAGCTGGAACTGCTGGTAGAAATGGATAGACCAAAGATAGACTTCACATTAAAAGGCAAAAGAGGATAGGATAGATCCATCGTAGTGATACACAGATATATGTAAGGATTTGGTGTGTGTATATGGCATAAAAAAAGGATAAAAAAGAAGTCTTACAAACTGTTGAAGATGAGAATGCTTTTAATAGTTTTCTATTTTTTTCTATTTTCTTCTTCCTTTCTTCTTTTTCTCTTTCATTTATGTATGTGTTGTTGGTTTAATTGTAACATCAATAAAATTAATTTTTTTAAAAAAAGGAAATTCAAAAGGTACTAAAATGGAGGCAAATAAAAGTTAACAATGCTGCTTATAACAAGTAAAATGCATCATATAGGATCAGATTCAGCAGGGCAAAATTGAAAATCTGAGGAAACTAACCAATAATGTTAAATCTTACCATCAGTTTTTGGTAGATCTCGTCTAGCCTTTATAACATCTGCAAATGTATGACGTAACTCATCCTTAGGCTGAAAAAACAAACATTAATATCCAGTTAGCTTAGCTAATTATTTTAGAAAATGTATATGTCTTCCCAGCTCACTGTGACTACAGATGGCTTACAAAAGTAAAACCCTAAATACAAAACCCAATAAACCCTTTTCCCACACAGATACATGACAAACCACTTTCTCTTTATCACCTAAGGTCCTCAGGCCACTTGTAATTACTTACAATGTTATAAAAGATCGCTATTCAAATAAAGCTGGAGATCCAGGTTCAAATTTCCTCAGATATTTATTTTATTAATCAAATGTATATGGCAACCCACCACGCAGAAGGTGACACTAGGCCACATAAAATAATATGCTTAATGTAATCTTAGACCGCTCACTCCCACATAAGATTGTTATAACAAAAGAGGACTATGCCAACCTGATTTCTTTAAATAAATGGTGGAATGCTTTTAACTTTTTAAAAACTGTAACTTTAAAAACTGTTTTAACTAAAGAGCTAATATATGAGAAAGTTTATAAATATATACAAAGTAACTGAAAACAATTAAATTTAGTAAAACACATTTAAGGGTGTTTACCTGCGCTCCTGCAAGAATTGCATTTTCATAAATAGTTATTACTTTTTCTGTGGATCGAAACTGCTCAAGACGCATCTGGCACACCCAATACTTAGCAAACTTTTTTGCTTCTGGTACTTTCACTATCAGGTTTTCCAAAATGGAGTATACTCTTTCACCTACAAAACCCTGAAGAGAAATAGCAAAGAAAAAATGTACCAAATGTCTTTAAACTACATGACTTCTAGAGAAATGTTAATATGTCCCATAAGCACAGACTGCAGTTGACTTACAACTGTTCAATTAATAATCCAAAGATACAACTGGTTTGAAAATGTGACTGATCTGTTCTCCAAGTTACGACATATCATCTTCACTCATGTGATAGCAATTCAGGTGCTTAGTAACAGGCATGCATTTGTTTGCAGTGTCTTGTGGTCATACGATCCCAATTTGTTACTTTCCCAGCGTGCCTCTGACAGTCTATTGAGAAAGCCGGATTCACTTAATGATCAAGTGATTCATTTAACTGTATGGTTCGTATGACTGCTACAAAAATTATAAAATTGGCTCTGGTCACATAATTCAATTTACAAATGCAAATACATTAGAAATGCCAGTCCCAATTGTGGTTTTAAGACAAGGACTACCTATAATGCATAAACTTCTGTGAATTACTTTATATTTTCATTATCCAGAGAAGAATGAGTAGCCTTTTATTTAACACAAAACTTCAAAGAATCTTCTCTATTGTAGTAATAAACATATTTATGTTCTACAGTTCAGTCTTTTTCCCCCATTCAGGGTAGATCAGATTGTTCTAGTTCAGGACTGTCAAACTCCTTGCTGGTGGGCTGGATGTATCACGCGCTGGCCACATCCAGTTTAATGAAAGGGGAAAAAGTCCAGATACATCATGTGATGCCGCCATGATGACACGAGTTTGACACCCATGTTCTAGTTACAATATAAAATGACATATAAGATGTTGTCATGATGTAGCCTACCAACTCTCTTCACATTGATTCATTATAAGACCAGTTGCCTTGAAAATCCAGTATGCCTTGTATCTTCAGAATTTATAGATCTTAATAAAGTACAAGAATGTTATAAAAATTAATTCAGCATTATGGTGGTTTATTTAAACATTGTACCTTTTCAATGAGATCCACACATTCTGCCAGTGTCTTGTTGACCTTATCACTAAGCAGTCCTTGTTCATCTTCTTCAACTATAGCAGCCCAAAAGGATTCAGCTGGCTCTTTGATAGTTTGCTGACATGTTGCTTTTTTAGGCTGACTATTTACAGGTACATTGTTATATACCTTCTTTATCCCTTTTGAAGCCTGCCATTCAGCTAGCTGAAGTCTAAAATATAAACATTTAAGTTGATTAGTACAGAACTTCATCTTGCTTTTTAGCTAGAAATAGAACAGCTACCCAGTTATCTAGCCTCAGTGAAATGAGGTCTGTCAATTCACAGCTGTTCATATCTATCTCAAAAAACCATTTACGTTACAAGAGATAAAAATAAACTATTAAGCGGTTTATATTCAAAATTGCAATTACAAGTCATGATTGCTAGGAAAATAAGGCAAAGAGAGAACTAAGCTGAAACAGCCAGAGCTGCCTGTATTTTTGTGCCATCGTGTTCAATTGGCAATTGCGGTTCAGATCCAATGGCCTACTAAAACAAAAAACTTCCAGTGAAAGCACAGAAGCCTATAAGCCTAAATGCATGTATAGTTTGCATGTATAATTGTTTGATCATAATTATCTAAAGCAAAAGAAATATGATTTATCACATTGGGTGGGGGAGCACACAATTAAACATTTATCTTCTGTAATAACAGTTGTGAAAGCATCCTATTTTCAAGCCCCCAAATTCAGTATGTGCAATTGCTTTAAACTGTTGACTATTCAAGGCTAATTTAAGACAAAGTGAATAAAACATCCCAGTCATAAATATGGACATGATGGTGGGGCTGCAAAAGTTTATTTTTTTTTTGTACAATCTGCATTTTTAGAAGTATAGTCATAAAGCAATTTGCTAGATTTTGGTGTACCATGTTGATCAAACCCAGCTAAATGAGATTTATTCCACAAAATCTAGCAAGCAGTCTGAAACATTCCATCTTTTTTGATGTTGTATTGCCTCAATACATTGTGATACAAAAATGCAGGTATTTACATTACCTTCTCACATCTACAGATGTCGGAGCGTTTTTAATTGATTTTGAAGTAGCATGACTTTCAGAAAGTGGCACTTTTAGGCTTCCACTTACAGTTTTAGATGAAGCAAGTTTGTTTATCCTTGGGACAGAATTATTAGCATTGACTGGAACAGTCTTTAATAGTGATTTCCGATTGCTGGAAGAGTTCTTTTGGGCTGCCTCAGTATTCTCTGTGCCACCACTAATAGATAGTTTCTCATGATTCGAAATAGTTTTGGGATGATAAACAGAAACTCTCACAGTACTGTACTTGGAATTTAGGACTTTAGGAGCACCGGTGTTGCCAGTGACTTTAGCATCCTTTATACTTGCATTATTAGTTGTGGCTGATTTTACTCTTGATTTAGGCAGAGAATTGCTAGGCTCATTTGCTGGAACTTTTCTGAAGGAGTTTACCTTAGAAGAAACTATTTTTCCACGATATGAGCCAAGTATACGTTTATCTGAAATGCATGGAACAGAATTGGAGACTTCTGCTTTTATTTGTTTCTTTATGTTTGCTTTCTGTAGAAAGGTCTGAGTAAATGACATAACCTTGGATTTTACTGCTGCAGATTCAGGATCTGCTACTGTTGTATTGTTTGGAGAATTACAATTTGTATCCGTCTTAATTTGTTTTAGGACATGGGTATTCAAGTTTTTAGGGGAAACAAAAGTGTTTTCAAGTATACTGTCTCCTTCGTTCCATATACCCATAGATATGGTGGCATTTTCTTTGTCTTCCTGAAAAAAATTAACATTGCATTAACTAACATGAATATTTTGTTCTAAAATACTCTTTAAAATTAGAGTGGTGTGAGACACATAGCATCTTGATACATACTTCTTGTAACTTTCACTTTTCATCAGTTATAACATACTAAAAAGCTATAACATCAGGACATTGGAAAAGCCAGTCACAATAGTAATTTCACATTTTTTAAACTTATCTTTACAGGTAATCCTTGGCTTATGATCACAATTGGCCCCAAAATTATGTTAATTGAAACATTTAAATGAGTTTTGTCCCATTTTACAACCTTTTTTTGCCATAGTTGTTCAAGTGAATCACTGCAGTTGTTAAGTTAATAACAGTTACTAAATGAATCTGGTTTCCCCATTGATTTTGCTTGTCAGAAGGTTGCAAAAGTGATCACATAACCTCAGAACACTGCAATGGTTGAATGTCCCTTTTTTCAATGCAGTTGCAACTTCAAATATTCTGCCTTTTTAAAATATATCCTAAAGTATTTCATTTTCCTAGGAGAGGGGTAGGTTTTAACTTCCAATAATTTAAAAAACTTTAATGTACAAGAAGCCCTGCCTGCCTTATACAGTACCACAAAATCCTTCCTTATATTTCATATATATTATGGTATAGCAGTTTTTTTAAAGACAGAAATTCCCATGTCCCATCTCTTAATTGTAATATAAATCTATCTTCAGCTCCAGTCTAAGATACAATGATAATCTTTTATGACTTACCATTTTTTTTGTTGTTGACAGAATTCAGTTTTCCAACTTTCCTTGATTTTCTAAAAAGAAAAAAAAAACCTTTTCATATAAAGTCTCATTTACCCAATAAAAAAAAGTTTTAAACATAGCAATTCTATACGTATTGTTTTCTGGGTTTCTTCTGAAAAGATTGCAGAATGTGCAAGAAACGGCTCAACCAGACAAACCCATTCAAGTTGCACCACCAGATGTCACAAGCTGTTTTATACTTGAATAAAAACAAGTCACAGGAGGGAAGCAATCTGACTTCAGGCATTACCGCAGCCAGAAAAATGTTGCTTGTCTTCAGAAGACTTAAATCATAACCTACCAAGTCCCCAACTACTACCCCCCCCTTCCCCAAAGCAAGAGCCCCCTTTTTCGGCTTCATTTGTTCAGCTAGAACTCATCCAACAAAGTAGAAAACTTGCCCTTCCACTAAGTCCAAATTCAATTTGTTTTCGCTCAGTTTTTTTTTTTTTTTAAACAGCGGCACCCCATCCGACAACCCCACTCCCAACCTCACGGCGCTTACCCACCCGCTTGCCTTGCAAGGAAAAGATTCTCCCGCAGAAGCGACGCAACCGACTCCCCGATCTTCTCCTACACGGCCGTTTGAATTTAATCTCGCGCCTTGAGGACACGTGAGCGACACGGCCCCGCCGATTAGTGCAGCCGGGAGCTTGAAATTAGCCAATCAGGAAGCAACAAAATGTTACTCGGCTCACTCTTTCTGTCCAGGGCTCAGCGCTCTCCTCTCGCGCATGCGCGTCACCATGAGCAAAAGGAGGACAAGCGCATCCTCTGTTCTCCGGTACGCCCGCTTCCTCTCAATTCCCGTCACACACGCCTTCCGGACCTTGGCGCCCGGCCACGCCCCCTTCCCGCCTGTGCAGCAGCCTGTGTGGTTCTTTTGAAAAGTGCATGCCGGCTTTTACCGTTCCCCGCCCACCCCTCCTTCCCCTAACCGTCCAGATTGGCTATTTTTTGCATATAAAGTTTTGCGTCTGCCTATATCCTGGGTCCTGCCTCTCTTTTTGTTTTGTTCTGTAATTTGTGAGTTCCTTTTGGGGGGAACGAATGCCTGCTGTAGCAGAACTTTATGCAGTTCATTTTTCGTCTTTTCATTTTGGGAGAAAGGAAAGAAGAAAAATTTGAGTCTTTAAAAAAAACTTGGGGAAAAAATATTGTTCCACCAGCTTGGAAGGAATTGCTTCCTTTATACGTGCAGATTTACAATCCCATTAAAACTTCATGGGTTTTATTTTTAAACATGCTTATTGTGTTCAAAAGTAACTCTACACTGGGCAGGTGGGAATAGAGGAAAATATTCTCGAGATATTTTAGAAAAACTCTTCTGGAACGGGATAATAATTTCCCCCTGTTTACAGTTAGAAAGCCGGTCTGTCTGCCTACCACTAACAAGAAGTCTTTAGAATAACTTTGTCACTTTGAATGTATACTAATCGGCATACATTAAAATGAAATTTCATTGCATACAGCTCCCAAAAGGTCACCACCACCACCAATATACACTACATAAATAAATATAATAATAAAATTATGCTTATACCCATATATATTATACAGAGAAAAAACACAGTCTAAGAATGACCACAGAACAAGTCTGAAGGGAATGTCTGGCGGGTGAGCAATGGGTGGCGCAGTGCTTAAAAAAGGGAAATCAAGCTATTTTCCAAAGCGCCTAAGGACTGGAAGCAATGGATGGAAACTAATCAAGGAGAGAAGTAACCAAGCACTAAGGAGACATTTCTGAGGGTCAGAACAATTAATCAGTGGAAGAACTTACCTCCAGAAGTTATCAATGCTCCAACACTGGAGGCTTTTAAGAAGAGATTGGACAACTATTTGTTTGAAATGGTGCAGTCAGAGCAGAGGGCTGGACTAGAAGACCTCCAAGGTCCCTTTCCAACTCTGTTATTCTGTTCTGTTAAATAACGCCTATACCTTCTGCCTCCAGTGATGACATCTGGCGTCATTCTCGTCACCACGAGAACTCACGTCCAAAGGGGAGGCGCCATGGGCGGAGCGAGCCGTCTGTATTGCCGGGAAAGGGAAGCGCGTTCGTGCGCGGCGGAGGTTCCATGGATCGCTTCGCCTGGGCTACTGGCCTGTTGGAGATCCACGAGAACCTCGTCACGCAGCAGCGCGGGGTCCGCCTGTACGATGGGGAGGAAAAGGTCAGGGCGGCTGATGGAAGCTGCGCCAGGAGGGAGGGAAGCCGACGGGGGAGGGCGGAGGGGCCTCGGCCTCTCCTAAAGGCAGCTGGCAAAGAGGGGAACGGGGATTGAGGAGCCCACCAGGTCGTTCTTCGACCAGAGAAAGCCGCGGGGGCGCTACTTGAGAGACGGGGAGTCGCCTAAACAGGAATGCACTTCCAAGCCCGGATTTCAGGCCCCAGCGAATCAAGCGTATGGTAGATGCGGTTCCTCGAATGTCCTTTTCCTTTTGTTTCGTTAGCTTTGCCTTCTTTATTCGTTACTCAAAAGCGGCCATTATATTGAAGTCAATTTCTCCATGCCCTTTTGCACCAATGTTAATAGTCCCATATTTATATATATATATTTATGCTATCTCTAAGAAAAGCTGTATAGTGCCTACTCTGTTAGGAATTTTGTGCATCTCTGTGCGCTGCTGTGTTGCCTCTTCGGTCATATGTGAAGCTGTTTCTTCAGTGTTATAGTCCATCTTGTAGGCATAAACATCTAAAGCAGTTTACAAATACAAATACATAAATATAATAAAATTACAGTGTTAAAATACGGGAATGCAATCGTCCCCAAAATCTTTGTTACAGGGCAATTGTTAGAGTCTTTCCTTTTTGAATTGAACTTTATTTGCCCAGGTGCAATTAGACATACAAGGAGTTTGTCCCTGGTGCAGAAGTGTACAACACAAAGCAACAGAATCATAATCATAATACCTATAAGTATATAGGTGTTTACTACCTATGAGTAGTAAAGATGAAGGATAAATAATATTGCAGCCACACTACATGAATAAAAATAGACATTAGACAACACTGAGAATTAGGAATTCATCGAAGTGAAAGCACAAAAGAAGAAACTGTCACTTTGTCTAATTGTTTGGGCATGCAGTGCCCTGTAGTGCCTCCTGAAGGGAGGATTTGTCCTAGTTGTGAAGGGTATGTGGGTACCTTCTCAGCCCTCTTCTGACCCACCCAACATAAAGGTCCTCTGGAAGGCAGACTGGTTGCAATTGTTCTTTCTGCAGCCTAATTAAGACTACTGCCTGTAATCTGTAGTGGAGTCTCTAATTGTTTGTAATTTCTCCCGTGTTTTCCATAGTTTTCTTTACAGTTTACCAGTAAAAAGGGGGGAAATCCAAATCCTTAAAGATAAAATGCTAGGTTGAGAAACTTTTAATACTCTGCTTACCTACCAATTTTTCATGGATAGAATTAATAGTTTTGAAACAAGAGACATAACTTTGTTCTTGGATTATATATGATATTAAAGCATTCTCTGTTTAAAAGAAATATTCTCTCCTTCACTTTGACTTCTGTGAACCCAACTACTATATTTGCAAATGGTGGTCTGTAAACATAAACTTGTGGTTTATTAATAAATCATAACTAAACAACATTGCTTAGCACAATATGTGAATCAATCCAATAGTAGCATCTTCAAATGTGTTGCTTAATTTTTTCCCTTACTATCAAGGGTGACCATGTCTTTAAAAGGAAGTTAAAAATTTATTGCTCTGAGTTTTAGACTTTTTTTCTGTACATATCTACAGTGCCTTGGTGTTAGGCATCCTTAGAAGAGATTCATGTATTCTCAGATTAAGTTTTCATGGTAGCAATGCTTGGCTTAGTCATGAAGTTTCATTGGAATACAGGTATCATAGATTTTCATTCTAGCCACTACATTTTTCAAGTCTTTTTCAAGTTCCTGGAAGGAAGGCAAGTTGAACAGTGGTTTGAATGATCCTACTGGGCCGTTCAATTAAAGAAGTCTACAATTGGGATCATATATGATACATTAATAAGGCAGAATGATTGAGTTCATGCTAACAAAAATAAAATAAATCATAAAACAGGCTATTGTAATGTGTGAACTCTTACATTTTTAACTAAGGGAATACCTTAAATAGGTAGGTAGAGTTAGTTAAGAAAATATATTGAGGAAAACATACAATGTTAATTAAAATGACTTAGGTTTGGTGACAAGCAAATATTTCTCTTGCATAAGTGCTACAAAACACAAAGGCTCAGCCATCATTTGTTGGTAGCTCTTTACCTCTTGAATTCTTGCATGACATTTTGTTTTGACTTTTTTTTTCAATTCATCACCTTGCGTTTCATTGTTTTTCCTATGGAAATGGATGCAAATAATTACATTAGAAGGAATTAATTTCTTCTCCCTTTCTGCAGTCTAATTTTGAAAAAATTATTAACCAAACACAAAGTATTTTCCTAGCACGTGTATGATTCTACAAAAAATAGCATATTGAAGGAAGCAAAGGTTCTGAATACTTTAAAATCTACTCATTTTTTTTTTCTAGGTGAAGTTTGAAAGTGGAGTATTGCTCCTTAGTACACACAGATTGATCTGGAGAGATCAGAAAAATCATGTAAGTAGATTTATTCTGGCATATGTAATAATCCTGTAGTATATGATAAAGTTTGATTTGGGCAAAATAAGTCTTCATGTCCAACTTCATGTTTTTCAGTTTGTTAAATTTAAAAAAATATAGAAGTTTTATAGCAAGCAGAGAAAGCTTAGAAATTAGTGAGTGTGATTTATTTGGACCATTCAATAAATTCTCAAAGCAGCTATGGATTATCCTACATAAAAGCTCTTCTCTGAGGGACTAGGACCAGAAAACCAAAAATATTTCTAGCAAAGAAAGACCAGCGTGGGGCCAGATATTCCCCAAAAGACCAATAGTTTTTACTATTGGTTTGCATGATATTCAATTGGGAGATTCTGCTTCAATTGTTTGGTAGGTACTCTCCCCCATTGGTACCTCCCTCACTGGGAGGGGTGCTAGTTCTTGGTCTCTCATAATTCAAGGAATAAAGAATACAAAAGCCTCTAAAAGGCCATATCTGCTTATCCCCAAGAAGTTTGTATATAGATCAATATTGCTAAGGTTTGTTAGCTCAGGAATCCCATGCAAAATTTGGAGAAGCCATATATTATTTTATAACTTCTATGACATGAGTCATTTATTTCTGTGAATTGGTTTCTGTTTATGGAATGAAGGGGAGTAATTGCTTCCTTTCTTACAGTTCCTATGCATTCTCACCATTGGCTCTGGAGGGTCCCTCAACTTACCACAGTAGATGTTGAAATGTTGACTTCAGGGGAAAGCTGGTAAAATAATAAGAGTTAGTTTGGTGATTAACTAGTATTGGGAAACCATCCTCAGCTCCAGAAGCTCACAGAATGTGTTTGAGCCGGTCAATCTCTCTCACCACAAAGCAGAGGTGGTATTCAGCAGGTTCTGACCAGTTCTGAAGAACCGGTAGTGGAAATTTGAGAGGTTCAGAGAAACTGGCAAATACCAATTCTGACTGGAGATTTTACAGTATTCCCTGCCACGCTCACCAAGCCACGCCCACAGAACCGGTAGTAAAAAAATTTGAATCCCACCACTGCGACAAAGGGTTGCTGCTGTGAGAAAACAAGGGAAAAGGTCTACCTCTACGTGCCACCTTCAGCTCTTTGCACTCATATTCTTGTCAGAAGTGCCTAAGGCGCTTCCGGGTTGAAAAGATTAGCCAGTAATATGACTGTTGCCTGGCGATGCCTGGTTTCATGTCTCCATTAATGTGTCCACTGAAGTGGTACCTATCTACTTGAGGTTATTTGATTTCGAACGGCTAGGCAGAGAGGAGTTGGAGCAAATGATGGGAGCTTATCCCGCCACGCAATAGCAATCTGGTCTTGAAAGTGGGCTTACTAATCATTCGCCGAACGTCCTAACCTTGTGAGCCATCATGCTCCCCACCTTGAGCTCTTGAATGAAAGGGAGGACATTTATCTAACAAATAATTTTAAAAATGTGCTGAGTGAATACAGTCTGCTTGAATAACTTTGGATTCCATTCCCTATGCTTACTGGGAAGCAAATCCTTTTAAACCTTCTTCCAAGTACCTGCATGCAGTTGTAAATTGAATTTGAGTGCAAAAATATTTATATGCCTGATCATTTATTTAGTTATTTGACCTGCTCAGCTTTATTACTGAGAATTCAGTGAACATTTCAAAAATATATTAATAATTATAATGAAATACTGTAAACTTTGTGACCTGTATTCTAAGTACTTTCAGACTAAGCTGTTGAAATAACTGTGTCCAAAAAGTCCTATGATCAATTGGTAAGACTTACCTATTAAAATCAACCTGTTGCTTTTTATTATTAAAGTTATCAAATAATATAATAGTAACTACCTTCCAAAGGAATCTGGTAAAGGAATCTCAGTTTGTTTTTTGAATGTCCAAAAGAGAATAGTCCACAAAGAAGATTTCCTGTTACTAGAAGTTGCTTTACCAACCAAGTTTAAGGATACTGTTATCTTTTAGGATTATAGCTCCTTATATCTATCCAAGTGACAATTACTACAAAACAAATTGGGCCTAATAAGCCAAGGATCATCCTGATATATGACTGGATCATTTTCAGGATTTGTTCATAATCTTGATTATTCTCTCTTATGCTCTAGACCAGTCAGCAAGTTCTCCCCTGTTATTTAAGCTTCTATCCCTTCTTTCCATGTTATAAATATAGTGATTATATTTATAAATGTATTATTGTCCTCTTCAACAAATAGATTAATGGAAATCAGGAATCCAATGTTTTTTTTTCTGTGAATGCTATTTAAGTACTGAAAAGTTTAATCGCCATGAAAACTGAAATTGGTGATCTTGTTATATCCCAGATATTTGCCATAATTTGCAGTTCCATCTTATTCAGGACTACTCAGTTGTAAGCCCAATGAGTTCACTGAGTCTTACTCTGCATTGCAGCAGGTAGTAGCAACAATAAGTTCATATTCTCTTACAATTTAGTTATTGAAGGGCCTTCCAAACTGCAATGAACAGATTATGTATTTACTATATTTATATGTTCACTATGTGTTTAAGATCACCCTTTGTTCTGTGAAGAACATTTCATGATGTCTATAAGTACAAGTAGTCTTTGACTTATGGAAATTGAGTGCAAAAGTTCTGTTGTTAAGTGAAACATTTAAGTGAACTTTGCCCCATTTTGTGTCCTTTCTTGCCATACTTGTTAAGTGAATCACTGTAGTTAAATTAGTAGTATGGTTGTTAAGTAAATCTGGCTTCCCCATTGACTTTGCTTGTCAGAAGGTTGCAAAAGGGGATCGCATGACTGTGGGACATTGCAGTCATCATAAATACAAGTCTGTTGCCAAGTGTCTGAATTTCAATCACATGACCATGGAGATTGCTGCAATGATCGTGTGAAAAACAAGTTGTAAGTCCCTTTTTTAAGTGCCAGTCACTTTGAACGGTCACTAAATGAACTGTTGTAAGTCAAGGACTACCTGTAAAATATTGGTGTCAGTATTGCTACTGGGTAGCTATCACCTGTATCATAAGGCATCAGATAAACAGATGAAAAGGAGGAACCTGCTAGAGCATGTTTTTCCCAGTTGCTTTCTAGATCTTCTGGGGTCCACACTCCCCAATTTCTCAGGCAACATAGAAGAAAATAGGAAGAAAGAGATTGCAGATGTTCTTCGGGTTCACAAAACAGGTTCATATAAGCTTTCTTTAAAATTGCCAAGTAAAAAATTTTTTTTTACTGGCTATTAGTTTATGCTATTGATTAATATTTATGCATAACGATACCATGTAATTAAATGTATATTTGATGATAGACCCTGTTGTTTGAACAATGTTAGCTATTTACAGTTTATTAGAAGAAATGCTGTGTTCCACCAAATATGCCTTTGCTTTACCCTTTTGTATCTTATTGCAGGAATGCTGTATGGCTATTCCTCTTTCCCAAATTATCTTCATTGAAGAGCAAGCAGCAGGGATTGGAAAAAGGTAAAATATCATCAACACAAACCTTCGAAGAGCACTAAAGATTTATTGGCCATTGCTGTATCTTCCTATGCAGCTATTCAGTCATTTTTTCCCCAGAATAGGAATATTGTAGGGAAAAGTGGAAAGAATATGTCACCTTGACCTTTGAACTCAAGACAGGGTGTAAATTAAATATTTGTCTCCTATCAACTTTATAACTATTTTACAGGAACTCTATACTCAATACCATCTGATAATTGGAATAATTTCAGAGGCTCATTTGTGTCTTATTTTGACCAAAAATTATGTATTTGTCCCAAATGTTCCACTAAATATGGTATATTCAAAGTGTAGAATGTTTAACTGATGTTTAAAAATGCAAAATGATTTAAAGCTTATGGAAACTTTCTCTTCCCCCACATTTTTGATTTGCTTTAAATGAAAGAATCTGAATGAAAAATTTTTAACAATGCTTTTTGATTTTAGAAATTTACTTTTTAATTACAAAAAATTCATTTCCTCCTCTTCTCCTATTTTTTTGTATTTTTAGTGCCAAAATAGTTGTACATCTTCATTCAGTAGGTTCCAATAAGGATCCTGGTCCATTCCAGACTAGTAAATACTCATATATCAAGCTTTCTTTCAAGGAACATGGTCAGATTGAGGTAGGTATGCTTTCTAAATGACTGTTGTATAAAAATGAATAATTTTTTGTGTGGTTAAAAGATTCTTTTAAGGAGAGAAAAGGGATTTTATTATACAGAATTCCAAGATAATTATTATAATGGTTTGTAGTGCAGTCAGCCAGATTGTTCAGACTGGATTTGACATTTTTATTCACCTATTGAGTTTTTCCCAAAGTCCTGGAATAGGCAGATGTTGATGTTTGATGGTGTTAGAGGTATCATTACAGGATGTAAGCTGTTCTTAGTAAAGCTGCCTTTTATAATTGTTCATTTTTTGACATTATGGCCACATAGTTCTTCAGGAGGCTTACGGAAGAAATGTCTCAGCGCAGATGGGAGAACATGCCAGCTTCTCAAACCATAGATGTTGACAAGGCTTCACAGGTATGTATGCAGTTTCTAATCTTTGGATAGCTCATTTCTAAGTAAGAATGGTATTTAACACATGATAGAGAAAACATCAAAGAGGAAGAAGCTGCGTAGGAGCATAGTATGTGATATATATTGGATAAATATAATTGCAAGTGAACCTCTTTAAAAATGATATAAAATATATAACTGGGTCTTTATTTCATAAAGAGGTACACATTGCATAGTTGATAACTTTTAGGAAAACGTCATAATTTAGAATGCCAATATCATTTGGTATGCTTAGAAAGATTTTAAGAAATGATACCCTGACTTTATTTAGATAGTGAATTGTGATTACAGTGAAACCTGGTTTAGCAGATTTTGAATGCAACAGACAAATCTCCATTGTATTTCTGTCATTTTACAAAATTGCATAATGGATTACACTAATAACCATTTTAATTTAACAAGTAATCAGGAATGATGGACATCCATTTTCCCAGGTGTTCTGTTAAATCAAGGTTTCACATGAGCCTTAACCTCATCAGTTCATCTCTCTTTCACTAGCACAGCCACAAGGAAATAGGGAAATATGGCTTCCCTTTTTAACTACCTGGAATGTACCTTTATCTCTGAATCCAGCAATTTGTGCTTTTTCTTAACAGTGATTTCCTGAACTTTAAAATACAGTTTATGCAGTTTATATCAATAATATACACATGCAATTAACCCCTTTTGACATTAAAGGGAAGACATCTAATCTGCATTGGATAATGAATGGGAGGTGACAAGTCCATGCCCTGTGCACATTCACTGTATTCATATATTGCTGAAAGAGCCAGTATGGTCTAGTGGTTAAGGCATCAGGCTAGAAAGCAGGAGACCATGAGTTCAAGTCCCACCTTGGCCATGAAAGCTAGTTACATCACTTTGGGCCAGTCTTCTCTCTCAGCCAGCTCGCTTCAGAATGTGGAAAGAAATGGTTTGCCCTAGAGCAGGGCTGTCAAACTCGTAGCCTGGGGGCCAAATGCGTCATGCGCTGCTGATGCCCATGCACAGTTTAGTGAAGGGGAAAAAAGTCCTGATATGTCATGTGATGCTGCTATGACGATGTGAGTTTGACAACCCTGCCCTAGAGCAAAAACAATTGTATTGATTTAATTATTTATTTATAAATAACAAATCACTATGTAGAAAACTTGATTTGTTGGTTTATTTTCTCTAATGATGTTGTGAATACTTTCTTTTCCTATGTATGGTATCTTTTTGTACCCTACCTAGTTCACAGATACAAGATAAAGAAGGCAAAACAAACTAGAAAACTGTTACTATTATTTTCTTACCTGTCAGCAAAAATACTGTATGTTTTTTCCTGTCTTCTTCAAACCAAACCTGTTTTGTTGGATACAAAAGCGGTCACTGTGTAATACTGCTTCTAAATGCAGCTATCAATGTTTGCTGCATCTTTCCTTGCATTGCTTTTCCATCGTAATTTGTTTATCATATGTTATATTATTCAGAGTGGAAGAATAAGAGCTGCAGGAATTGTTGGCATTGAGAGGAAATTAGAAGAAAGAAGAAAAGAGATGGATAAAAATATTTCTGAGGCAAGTCATTTTCTTCAGAACAAGCATAAATCATTTATACTTTTACGATTTTAAGGGGACCAAATTGCATTCATGTTTTGGAGCAGGGGACATTTTCCAATACCAAATGTTTTGTCAAGGTTAGGAAAACCATGGACTATCACTATTTGGGCAGGCAAAAAGAATGGAAATAGAGAATTCTATAAACCTGAGGAGTTCCTATTGTGAAAAGCTTCTTTTTTAATTTGTATCTTTTGTAACTTTATTCTCTTTTTTCTTCTGTACTTTTGGTTATCTTATTTTTGGATGTTCAGTTTGGGGAGAATAAATCTTCTGTGGAGAATGGTTGTCACTGGAAATTGTTACTTTATTATTAGATATATTTCTAGTCATGATTCAGGATTATGTACATATTTTGTTCAGCATGGATTATGTTCTTTATCCAGTTAAAATGCAGATGTTTGCTTATGTCTTCAGCAATAGTTTGGCCTACTTCCTGCATCTGCTAGTTTTTTGTTGTTGTTTTTTAAAGCGATTCAGTTAGTTATTTGTCTCAGGAAGTTCCTTTCAGGTGTGCATACATTTTCTTTGTAAAGTCTAAATCACTTGGTAGAAGGATTATTTAAAACACACTATCTGTTGATTTATACTATTTTTTCTTTTATTGTTGAGTAAGAAATTTGTTTATGTTGTTGGGAGCAAAGCTAAATAGGCAGTTTTTAATTAGAATGGTGAGTTTTGCAAATATATGTAAAACTACATAGCACCATGCCCTAATAAATTCTTACAAATTTTCCTAGTGTTAATTTACTTTTAACTTGTAAAATATGTATAATTACATGTCAGATAAGAATATTCTGGTTTAGAGTAACTATTTACTTTCAAACCATGTTGAAAATGACTTGCTAGAATATAGGAGGCTTTTTAAAGCTAAGTCTCTAATATGCTTTTATAGTCAGAAATAAATCCATTTAGATTACAAAGCAGAAGGATGTATATAATTATTTATGTATTAAAATTACTGATACTTCAATTCCAAAAATGGCAACCAATTGGTTTTTTTTTAGTTTTTGTTTTTAATTTGGGAGGAAAGTTAATGGTGAAATTACAGGTGTGATGCAATTGCATTTTATTGCAATATAAGAAATTATGTATTGCTAAATCAGTTTATTATTTCAGGCTTTTGAAGACCTCAGTAAGCTGATGGAAAAGGTAATACCTCCACTTTATTAGTAAGCATGCTGATTAATTGGGGACTGAAGAAACTAATTTTATTCAACAGAATAAAATAGGGCATGGAAGTTCTGGGATTCAGCTATATAGAAGTATTAAATGTATCATTCTATATATATATAAAACATGCACATGCTATAAATAAAACTGTGCATTATTTGAATCATCATAGTCTAATGATTAATTGTGAAGTTATCATATGAACTAAATAAAGTGAAATATTATTGACAGTCTGTCTAGATGGTAGATATTTGTCTATACAGCAAGCCGCAATTGACTCCAACTCAAAAACACCTTACTAGATTGTGAAGGAAGAGAAATGCCAGCCAAATCTAATCCAAGAACTCTCTTTCCTAGCTTTGACCTGCTGAACAGTTCAGCAACACAAACTTGTTCCGTGAAGAGTGATCTCACAATAAAGGAGCAAGATTGTGTTCTATCATGATTTTGTGTTTTATTTTGTGTCTTATAGGCAAAGGAAATGGTGGAATTGTCCAAATCAATTGCTAGCAAGATCAGAGAAAAGCAGGGTGACATCACTGAAGATGAGGTCAGCTAATATTCTGCCAAATTATGATTCCTTCATCATTCAAAGTGGTAAAACAGCTCACTTTTCAATAAACTGTGATTTGTTCAGTGAATATTAGTAAAGAGGTATTAACAAGGTAAACAAGATTAGTGTTACATAAATATAGCCAATATAGTGGGGTGCCATGTTCACAATATGGTTGCATGATATTACAAGTGGGGACTTATCAAAATTCCATTTCATTCCATTTCTATACTTTATCTTACCCTTGAGTTGAAATCTCTTTTCCGCCATCCCAATCTTAATAAACACAAAGCTGAGACTCCCAGATCACTATGGGAAGCTTCTCAAAAGAGAATATCCTCATGGAAAATCTACCAATCCACTTTAGGGATTAGTCAGTTTCCTCAAATCTGTTTTATCAGAAAGTAAGCGACAAAAAAATGATGGGATCCTGCTACATTTTTTTCAAGTATGCCAGGTGTATATCATGACCATGTGAGGCTGAGAAACCTTTTTTTCCTTCCTTCCTTTCTCCTTCCTTTTATTGTTCTTCTGTATGGGGACATCATTCTTTTTGAATGATGTTTTGAATTTTCTCTCTTGTACGTGAGTGTATTAGGATCTTCTTCCAAGTTCACATAGTCTATTTTAATTAATTACTGTTTGGTAAAAAATCTGATATTCTCAATTTTAATCTGTCATTTTTAGACAATAAGATTCAAATCCTATTTGTTGAGCATGGGCATTGCCAATCCAGTTACCCGGGAAACCCATGGATCCGGCACTCATTACCATATGCAACTGGCAAAACAATTGGCTGGAATTTTACAGGCACCTTTAGAGGTAAAGTACTTAATTGTCTTTTATGTGTTTTTTTTTAATGTGCAGCCTTATATATCAGCACATTGTCACTTTAGCTAAACTTAAAAGGCCAAGGAAGTCAAATCTACTTAGCACATAAATCAGAGAACATTAGGAAATCCAAGGGTTGTAGTCTAGATACAGAATTTGAAAAAGGAAATCTTGGAAAATCACTGCTGAACTGTTGTCAAAAATATTAAGTTAACATATTTGATTCCAAGGGAGTCTTCTTATACATTATCCATAAATGATCCTGAATCTACAGATCTCAGTTCCTCCACTATAATTCTTTGTTTACTTTTCTCATGATAAAGAAAAAAATAATAGCTTACCTAATAAAATAAATATAGTGCTTTATGAAATCAGAACTGTTTATAAATAAATCCATTAAAATACACATAGTCCTCATTTAGCCACCACAGTTGAGGTTAACAACTTGGTCACTAAGCAATATGGTCATTAAATGGAACACCACTTGACTGCGACTGTGCTTCGAATTTTCCATCAGCTTTCCTTTTTCCCCACTCCTGCATCCTTTGGGATGCTCATCCCAGTGCTGGAATAATCAACAAGAAGAGAAGTAATGTTTGTATTTCCACTCATTTGAGGAAAAGGGATTACAAGACAGGAAGCAGGCACACAGTGGGAAAGGAATATGCTAGTACCAGCTGTTTGCCTGGTGGCGTTCCTGGCAGACAAAAACCAAGGTGTGAAAATAATTAAAATATTTTCAGTTTCAAGCAGCATCTGCAAGCCAGCTAATTAAGACCACAGAGCTGAGCTTCTTGGCTTGGGGTGAGTGCTTTTGGGGAAGCCCTGTAGATAAAAACTCTGCACTGAAAAACAGCTCCAAAGGGGGACTTCAAGTTCTGACTTACTTTAAAGACAAACAAATCACTGAGAATGACACTTTAAAGACTGTAAGTGCAGACATGGGGCACCAAGTCACTTCATCCTCACCATCGTAACTTCAATCACTGCCTAACACACTCACAAAGCAAGATCTACTTTACAGGGGGGAAAAATCCAAGATTACTCATACAATAGCACAAAGAATAAAAGAAATGTAAAATAGCACAAAGAATAAAAGAAATGTAAAACCAGGCAGGTAGAAACTAAAACTCAGTAAAATAAAAATAAAAACACGAAATAGAGAAGACTAAAAGTAACTAAGAGGGATTTCTTCAACTTGAGCATCATATAGAAGGAGAGAGAGAGAAGAAAGAAAAGGGAAAGAACGAAAAAGAGAGAGAAAGGAAGAAAAGGGAAAGACAAAGAAAGACAGGATGGAAGGGAGAGAAAGAAAGGAGGGAGAGGAGAAAGTGAATGAGATATATGGATGAATAGATAGATACGTGGAAGGAGGGAGGAAAAAAAGGAGAGGAAGGAAAGATACAAACCTTGGCTTCAGAAGACTCTTTGAAACAGAACAGCAATCTAGGGCTGGAAGGGATCTCGGAGATCATCTTCTAATCCAAGAGTCTTTAAACTTGGCAAGTTTAAGACTTATGGACTTCAACTCCCAGAATTCCTGAGCTAACATGACTGGAGGAGGAATTCTGGGAGCTGAAGTCCATAAGTCTTAAAGCTGTCAAATTTGAAGACCCCTGAATAGAATATTGAATTGAATTGCACTGAACTGAACTGAACTTTATTTGGCAATCACACTTTGCCAAATAAATTCAACACACAAGGAATTTGTCTCCGGTACAGACGTGCTCATTAAAATTATTGTAGCATAAATGTTATATTTGGATGCCATGGAATAAAGAAGACATTCTGAAAGATAATTGCAGGACAATGTGGTTATCCATACCCATGCATGCTAACAGGAGAGATATTTGAATGCATGGCAAATAAAGTAATACAAGTTCTACAAAAATTCAATTCAGAGGCATTTCAGAATAAATATTGGTCATGTTTCTATTTTTCGCTTCACATCTTTATATTACTAACACTTGATTCCCATAATGTTTAACTGGGTGAAATGGTACACCATAGGCAAAACGTTTTGAGCCAAGTTCCTCAAATGAGCTAGCTTGCAGAATGCATCCAAATCCAGGATCTATGACTCCCATAAAATTGAAATTTGGCAAATTTTATAAACATTTTAATGACATAAAAGTTACCATAGAACAGTTTATGGCATAATTCAAAATGTCACAAAACATTTCCTGTGCTGATGTTTGACTGCGCTATACTGTTTAATATGGGCTGTTTTCAAGGCAGATACATTTGAATGTATCCCAGCTTTTCCAGTAAAGGAAGTTCATTAGAAACACTCACATTCTTGGAAGCATTGAGAAATCTGATAAGGAAATTACCTCTGAGAGGATGACCCAGGGAGTCACAGGTTTTCTAGTATTTTGTTAAAAGCTGTAAATCTTCAAAAACAGATTATTGATTTGAGGTATATTTTTGGCAATGTTAAGTATCACTGGCAAAAAATGACTGGAAGGACTTGACACATTTATGGCTCTGTTGAATGTTCTGGTACCACTGTCCTCTTTACCACAGACTTGCACCTGTTGGTTTTGGCATCAGGTATATTGCTGCTGTGAAGCGACATCTGTTTGGATTATAACTTCAGTACCATTTTTATTTTTCCAGTGCTCTTTCTGGAAATATTGATATTGTCAGATTGCCAGATTTGGTTTGGGATAGCAGAATTTGTGTTTTAAGAGCTGTTCTTAAATCAACAGGAACGGGGAGGAATAATGTCCCTCACAGAAGTTTATTGTCTGGTGAATCGTGCTCGTGGCCTAGAGGTAAGGAATGCACTGTCTTCTGCACTTTAACAAAACTATTTGAGTTTAACTAAAGATGCCAAGGGATCTTTCTGGGGCAATTGCTGAAGGCAAATACTGGAACTTAACCATTATTTTTGCTTTTGTTCAATAACATAAAGATTGTCCTAGCACAATAAGCCATCTGGAAATGCATTAGAAATCAGTAGAATGAAAACAAACATGTAGATTGCCATTTTTAAGGCCACAACTCTGTTCAAATTTACCTGAAATGAAATTCCATTAAACTCAACTAGGATTATTATTAGGAAACAATGGTCAAAAAAAGTCAGTTTTGTAAAATGAAAGCCAGAAAAAGATGTGTCTGCTGATTGTTAATATGTGTGTGTGTGTGTGCATGTGTGTGTGTTAATACACACACAAACTGCTGCTTTGAGAGCCTGGGACTGTTGATAGACTAAAATAGTTAAAGGGTGTGCACAAACTTGGTTAGAAGATGTAAACATCTCATACAAACCTAGTTGAAACTAGAATATCTGCAAGGCTTTCTACTACAAATCAGCTAGCGGGAGACCCAAGGAATGCTCCATTGCCAGCATCTTGCTGTGCAATTGCCAAATGTGCAGGAGGAGAGATGGATTCCAGCTATTGTGCATTTTGAGGCTAGCACGTTTGAAACAAAGAAGAGATGGTGGCAAAGTCTGTTCTCCACTGTTCTTTTCAGAGGCTCAGTGACATGGTGACAAGGTAGGACAGACTTCCACAATCTGGTGCTGGCCAACTGAATCAGTTTTTAATGTCTATTCTCACTACTAGCTGATAGTAGAGACCGAAAGACTGTGTTATGAAGCATTCCAAAAGGACAAATATGCATGTCTTCAGCAAGTATGAATCGTCTGAATGTATGTTATTCTTCATTCTTTTAAGTGTCACACACTCATGGTTTTTTTAAAGAAAGAATGGGGTTTATAGTATATGACAACATTACTCAAATTGTAATCATTGTCCTTTAATTGCTCTTTAAATCTCACAAAGGAATGCAAAAGCCTTGTTAGGAATATCCTAAGTGTCGAAGTGTGATTATTATAAGATTAAGCATATGTATATTTTCTCATTAGTTGCTTTCCCCTGAAGATCTAGTAAATGCTTGTAAGATGTTGGAATCACTAAAGTTACCTCTAAGGTAAGAAGTCTTCAAATTGTAATGGGGTGCAGGGGAAATCTCTCAAAAGGTGGGATGGGGCTCAGTCTTTTCCCTTCCTTGTATTTAGCGATAGCACTTAGACTTATACACCGCTTCATAGGGCTTTACAGCCCTCTCTAAGCAGTTTACAGAGTAGCCTACAACAATCTGAGTCCTCATTTTACTGACCTTGGATGGATGGATGGCTGAGTCAACAAGGTCAGGATTGAACTGCTGGCAGTGGGCAGAATTAAGCTGCAATACTGCATTCTTACCACCATGACTCTGTTTACTTGTTTGTTAGATTTATATCCTGCCCTTTGTTCAGGATCTCCAGATGTCCATATAGAACCTTTATTTGATGTGTTTTTCAGATCCTTATAAAACCTATGTGGAGAAAAATGAGATTCAGAATTAGGAAGCGGCAAAAAGCAAAACCTAAATATATGTGTGGAGTTTTCTCATCATATGAAAATGTCCTTATTATAATCTGATATTATTCTGATAAAACTCCATGCTGCTTTCTCATGCATTTATGGAGTGTAGAAATCATACTGGACTGAACTTTTCACTTCTTCATCCATCTTATAATGTCTGTCACAGTACTCTGACATATGCCATTACATTATACCAAGTTGTTATCACTTTGTCCCCATATGTAGAAAAAGCTTTGCTAACAGAAATTTCTTTGTCAGACTATTAAAGGCACAGGAATAAAGATGATTTTTAAAAGTTGACAACTATGTTCCGGACTAATGGAATGGAAATACCACAGATTTGATTTGATTTCTTTGCCAAACACACAGATGAGGAAAGAGTTATGTGACATTTGGATTGAGACAAAAGCTTACACATAGAGAGGTTATGAATCAAGCGGAGTGTGCAAGTCATGGAGATCTTACGGATGCACAGTGTGGAAAAGACATTGGGAAAGTGGGTAAATAAAGAACATTTCAGGAACAGGAAAGAGGAAATGTGGAATTGCAAAGAAGGACCTAGTTCTAATAAATGAGGAGGGGCTCTGGGAAAGAATCCTCACTGTTCTTCAGATCAAAGCAGGCTGCATACAATGAGGAAGGAGGAGGAGTTTGAGAAAGGCTAATTAAAACGACTAAAGAAAGCAAGACAAAATAACCCATGGTAGGAAAACAGGAACTTGAGGAAACCATGGATGATGGAGATATGAGAAAAAGCAGAGCAAAGAAAAAAAATCTAGTAGGGGCACTCCCCATTTGCAAGAAAGGAGCTCAGCAGGCATCAGTATATGGATGGCAGCTAACTTTAAGTTGTGATCATACAAGATCAGTGACAAACTTGGGCGCTGCCTTTATGCAACATGCTAAACTTGGTCAATTTTTTCAGTGTATTAATGTGGAATCAGCTTACAGTTCTGTTTAAACCAAGACGACGGGTTAATTTGGTATCCAGGTTTAACCTATTGTGTAACTGAACCTACAGAACTGCTAGGACTTCTGCCTCTTAATCCTGATATGGAAATATTCTGTTTCATTGTGTCCTGAGACAAAGGGGAAACAGGGTACCAAAACAGAGTATTAGAGCCATGGTGGCATAGTGGTTATAGAATGCAGTATTGTAGACTAACTCTTCTCACTGCCAGCAGTTCAATCCTAATGGGGTTCAGGGTTGACTCAGCCTTCCACCCTTCCGAGGTCGGTAAAATGAGGGTCCAGATTGTTGGGGGCAATAGGCTGACTGTAAACACTTAGAGAGGGTTGTAAAGCACTGCAAAGTATTATATAAAGCTAAGTGCTCTTGCTCTTGCTATTGGGCATCATATTGGTGGGTAGTCCAACTCTTTGGTGACGGATTAGAATTCAGATTTGTGCTTTTCTTTCTTTTGGGGATTTAGGTTACGAATATTTGACAGTGGTGTTATGGTGATTGAACTCCTATCACATAATGAAGAAGAAATGGTGGCTTCTGCTTTAGAGACAGTATGTATTTTAAGGGAAGAGGCATATTGTTATTGCCTAGCCTGGCATCTAGATGGGCTTCTTCCTTTTGCTTATTATCTTTTGTTAAACACACATCCGTAGACACCCACACATTTAAACCTGCCAGGAGAAAAGACATATATCTGGTTTGGGCTCAGTATATTTAAGTTTAATGTTGACAGATTCCCCCCTATCTGCATATATTATTTCCTATCTTTATTGAAACAGGATACTTGTACTGCAAATACAATGTTTTAACCCTTGTTTTCCACCTAGACTATTCATCATGGAAATAGTTGTTTGGAAAACCTTTAAATTCATTCTAAACCCCGTTTTTAAATATTAGACGTCTTTGTTTTTGCCTTACCTTTTAAAATAATAAATGAGTTTGTTAAATTAAATTGCAAAGCAGGAAAGGCCTGGTAATTGACCCAAAGTTTAGGGGCACAGGCCTAGCTTCAAAAGGTTTCCTGTTTCTGGGAGTAGGAATAAACTTTATGTGAAAAAAGGGATGGTCATTTCACATGTAATGAAGACAAGCTTGGTATTTATCAAATTTGTTATCCTTTGTTACCTCTCCTGCTGACAACTTGATTAGACAGTATATGGGTCCATAGGATCTCTCTCTGATAAACAGAACTGCTTTGTGCCACATATTGTATTCGTTTTGGTGTTGCACTGCATCATGTACATGTAGTCTTTGACTTACAACCACAATTGAAACCAAATTTTCTGCTGCTAAATGAGTTTAGCCGCTTTTTATGACTTTTCTTGCCATAGTTCTTAACTTAGTAACAGTTATTGAGTGAATCTGGCTTCCCCATTGACTTTGCTTGTCAGAAGGTCACAAAAGATTATCACATTTTCCCAGGAGATTGCAATTGTCATAAATATGAATCGGTTGTCAATCACCTGAATTTTGATCACGTGACCACGGGGATACTTCAATGGTTGGAAGTGTGAAAAATGGTTATGTCATTTTTTTTCAGGACCATTGTAACTTCAAACTGTCACTAAATGAACTGTTGTAAATCGAGGACTGCCTGTGCAGAAAAGAGGCATTGCTTGCATCAGAACATTGTAATTCTGATCTCTTCAATCTGAGCCCTTTCCCTCTCCATATATACTGTACTCCTGATATGGGATTATCACATTGACTCACTGTATTCTTGGGGAAGAGGATAAGGGAGAATTATTTTCTCAGAACTCTCACGGTTTGTCATGGCCAGACAAAGATTGGGTTTCTCATGTAAATCCCACAGACAATTTCTATATGGGGAAAGCCCAACATATAAGCTTTAAAAATGTTCCACGTTTCCTTAATCTACAACATGCTCTTCCTCTTAGATTTATAGCCTGAGTTCCACAGAACAGGCCAGTGTGCATGTCACGTTAAGTTATTCAGAGTCAAATCCACCTGGGAGAAGATGGCTGATAATGCATTAGCTTGATTAAGCAAGTTTAGCATGAAATGTGGTAAGCAATATTCTGACTTTGCCCAGAGCAAGCTAGGTAACAATAAATTAGTTTAGTTTAGTTTATTGTCATTGCACCTCGTACAATAAAATCAAGCACCATCTTCGGTGCACATCATGACCATGAAAATAAACACAAAACACACATCCTTCACACTCCACACATTGAATTGAAAACCCCAACACTGCACTATACAGTAGAATTCAAAAGAGCTACTGCCCTGGGATAGAAGCTGTTTTTCAACCTATTTGTCCTTGTTTTTAATATTCTGTACCGTCTGCCAGATGGTAATAGTTCATAAAAAAAAGGGTTGCCCAGGATGAGATGGATCTTTGAGAATGTTTTGAACTTTCTTAAGGCAGTAGGACCTATAAAGCTCTTCCAGAGGGGAGAGGGAAACCAATGATCTTCTAGGCAATGACATTAACCCTCTGGAGCGCTATCCTATTTGCCACTGTGCAATTGGCAATAAACTTATTAACTTGTTATTAAAAATTATCAGATTATGATGTTTTGGGGGGGGG
Organism: Hydrophis major; assembly: GCA_033807585.1. NCBI lineage: Eukaryota > Metazoa > Chordata > Lepidosauria > Squamata > Elapidae > Hydrophis > Hydrophis major. The sequence continues at coordinate 246,922,310 of CM066328.1, read as the reverse complement.
AGGGAGTTGGATGGAACTACAGTCCTGTGATTTCATACTAAGTTTTGCTAAGCAAGCCATTGATGATTTGTGACCCTTAATCATTCAGAGATGGAATTAATATGATGAGAATGTTTGCAAAGCCAGCTTCAGTATTATTCATAATTGCAATTACATACTCATGTGCAAGACTCATTCTTGTCTTTGTAAACATGTGCTAGTATCACTGTAGCCAACCGAAGCTTGCAGTCTTCTTCAGAAAGACCACTGAATTATGGGACTTCTCATTGCCTCATTCATTTTATCAGGGCTTGTGTTAATGGAAGACTAGCTTTTGGATTGATTGATTTCCCGCCTAAGATCATCTAAGGCTTAAGGGTACAGTCATTCAAATCAAATTCAATTCTTTATTGTCAGTGCACAACATGTGTACAATGAGATTGGCTCAGCCTCCCTTAGTGCACTCCCCCCAGCACAATACATCTCTCAGTGAAAAAAAAAAAGAAAATCCCTAGCCCAGTGATCATACTAATCCTCCATACATATATGTGCATAACATAACATTATATTATATTGCACCAATGTGATCATGTTACACATTGCACTGGCCCTGCAAGTCTATCATACTACGTAATTGTGTTTATGTTGCATTCAGGAGTCTGACAACCCACGGATAAAAGCTGTTTTCCAGCCTGTTTGTATGACTGGCTATGCTTCTATATCTCCTGCCATCAGTAAAGAAGCGCTGACCAGGGTGTGAGTCATCCCTGAGGATTTTCCTCACTCTTCTAAGGCAGCGAGCCCTAGCGATTTCATCTGGTGGTGTCAGGGGACAGCCCATGATGTGTTGTGCTGTGCTCATTACTTTCTGTAATGTTTTTCTATTTGTGGCTATCAGGCCAGCATACCATACCCTAATGCAATAAGTGAGGACGCTTTCAATTGTGTACCGGTAAAAGGAGGTCATCAGTTGTTCCACCTTGTTTTTCCGCAGGACCCTGAGGAATAAGACCCATGACAGTGTCTTATATATCTAAAAGCAGTGGTGGTTATTTCTAGTAGACAGTTACAGAATTGCCAGGTTTATTTTGGGAAACTCTGAATGAAAACTCAACGCATTTTATTTCCATCTTAATATAAAGTTTTCATGAAAAAAAATGTGTGGAAGTTTTAACAGTTGCTCAGAATGGTAAAGCTGTTGAATCAAGGATAGTAGAAAAATTAGATACTCACTATATAATATAAAAAAGGGAAAAGATGGTAGAAAAGCATTGTAATATACAGACTATTAATCTCTGAACCTTTTCCCTCTTAGGTTTCTGAGAAGGGATCTCTTACCGCTGAAGAGTTTGCAAAGCTTGTAGGAATGTCTGTGCTTTTAGCCAAAGAAAGGTAAAACTCTTCCATATGTTCTGATTTTAATGACAGAAGAAATTATAATTGAAGAATTAATTGATTATAATTAAAAAATATTTTACTCTTTTTTGCAGGTTGCTGTTAGCTGAAAAGATGGGCCAGCTTTGCAGAGATGATTCTGTAGAAGGCTTGAGATTCTATCCAAATTTATTTGTTACCCAAAGCTGATTATTTATTTTTTCTATTTTTATCTTATTTAAATATGTTTGCTAGATGCAGTCTGAAGAAAAGAATGTCAAGGGATATACCCGTTTATACCATGGTTTAGCTAAATTGTAATGATGAACCAATAATGCACCAGGAGGGAAGAAGGGATTAGCTTTGTATCGAAAGAGAATAACAGCCCTAAAAGCTTGTAGATATCATGAAACTGCAGCTATTTCAGATCTTCAAAGCAAATTGGCCATGAAGGTCCGTTTAGTGACTTTTTTTCAAGAAGGAAGGAAGAAAATGAAATTATTTAAAAAAAACATGAGGGGAGGGTTAACTGTGGGCTATTTGCAAGGCTAGATAAATCAAGTAGTCTATTTCTCCCTCCATCCATCTTTTGCCATGGATTTGCATCTGCAACTTGAAATCAATAAAATATTAACAGGAGAAAAAATATTTCTAGAGCAATCTAATGCAAAATGTTAGAAATGTCCATATTTTAAGAACAAAGCTTCCTTATCAACATTTGTTTGTAATTATTTTCAAAGGAAGAATGGATCAAAAAACTGTTTTGTGTATGGCTTCATGCTGAATGTTAAGACAAGGAGCGCTGTGAACTCAAATTTCCTTCCTTCCTTCCTTCCATTCTTCAATTGTTGATTCTACAAAGTTTCTATTTTTGTCTCTCTGGCATAGCTGTGAAGGATATTCATCCTGAGTTCTTCTAAGCCAGAGGTTTTTTATGTTTCATCTTTATATTAAAAAATAAAGATGAAAGATTTACTCATTCTTTATCTTGGAAAAGTTTGCTGGTACTGTATCAATTTTTATATGAAACAAGAAGAAAATTTTGGTTTCACAAGTTACCTGTTATTTTTTTACTAAGATTATATCCTATTAAATACCAATAATCTCATTGCCCTGTTATTCTGTTTCCCTACCAGATCCATAGTTCACACTTGGCTAGCCAATAGTTTTTTAGCATCAAGTGTCTAAAATATACAATACCAAAATAAGGTATTAAAGTTGTCAGTGTGGCTATTTGTATTCATAGAAATATTCATGAATGTTTATTCTGATAATAAAATTCAATTTAATTTTAAATGTGTAAACTAAAATACAAATGCAAGGATTGTACTTTGTTACATTACATTTCTGACTATATTTGTATTTTCAGTTGAATTCATTGAAATTTTAAAACTTAAGAGAATAACAGTCATTTTGCCAGTGCAATCTTTTTAAAAGTTGCTGTCATCTCCCATTTTGATTATTTGATGAAATTATATTTTTGTTATACAATATGACAGCTGATTTTATACTTCTAATTTTTTGCTACTTTCAGATATTAAAGTGTATGAGAGGCATTCCTGCTAAGAAGGAACACACAGTATTTTTCTGTGACTATAGTTGGCAGCAGTTTCTGTCAATTTCAATAAATCTGTTTAAAGCAACCAGTGTTTATATTATAAGTGGTGTGCTTGTCAGGGAGTCTTCTGAATAAAATTTAGTTGGGTGGGCTCATTTGGAGATTAGTTGTCCATAACTGGGAAAAATACATTAAGTCTGTTAATTGTTCATGTCTTAATTTGCAAGCAGAATCAGTTCCTTTGCTCTTGACATTTTTCTTTTCAAGAAACTATGTAAAGAAGTAGACCTCCCTCCCTTTCCTTGTGTGATTACTTTGAGGGAACGGTACTGATTATATGTCCTGTTATTGATACAGCATTTTTTGTGATTTTTTTTTTGGTACACTCTGTTAAATCCGTTAAGAAATAGTACTTGAACATTGTTCTAATCAATAGAAAATTGGGAATGGCCCCTTTTAAATTTCTCGATAAAAGTGCAGTGAAAAGTAAAACCACTCCCCACTATAAAAGAAAATACAATAGGGAGAAGAAACTGCCAAAGAGCCACCAGTAAACAGCCCAACCAAGGAATCTCTTAAGACCATCCCCACCCACTCAAGCAGGCAAGACACCAGAATATAAACTGCAAGAAAACAAGCTCAGAGAGCACCAAGGACCCCTTCAAGAATAAGATGGCATAGATGATCTGCTGGGAATCTCATCACTTATATGTGTGTGTATATGTATATATAGGCTTTGGCTATGTATATATAGGCTATGTATATATAGGCTTTGGCTGCTACTTCAAGGCTGCTGTGGAGTGAAATTAGCTCATCTCAATCTCAGTCGGCAAGAGAGATGATAACTCCATTGCAACACTCTTGACGTATGGCTAATAGAGAATTATTTATCATTATTAACTAAGCGCTCAAAGTTCAGTTTGTAAAATAGCTATGGGGAGAATAAAAACAAAAACTTCCTCCCCCTTCTCCCACCCCCAGGCAGTCATTTTGCTGGTGTGTCCATATGTATACATTTTCTTTGCACAAATGTCATCTTGGTGGACTAGTGCAGAAATGGATTAAAATGGTAGCAAACTACACGGGGCAAAAAAAAAAAAAAAACTATCCCAAATCTCTTCACTCTCCGTGCCAAACCTCCACCTGTCTCAACGCGCGGGACCTCCGGACTCTCCCACTGCGCTTCTTTCCGCCTCAAGAAACGCGCGGGCATTTTTGAGAAAAACGCGGCGAGCCAGGCACTTGCAGGAGAGCGCCGCGATGAACCCAATTCACTTGAGTTCCCACGACGATGTGTTTCTTAACCACAGGCAAACTTTGTGGCCGCCATCGCGCGCTTTCCGCAAGTGGGGAGGGGAAAGTCCTGCCCCGCCTCACAAACTAGTCCCGCAATTCTGAGCCGGGAAGGGTGGGGTTTGTGTGAAACGCGTCCCGCAGAAGGGCGCGGTGAGAGGCGGCGGGACGCGTTTCTTTCCAGACCCAGCTGGGCTCGGCGGCTGCGCCAGCGCTTTCCAGTGGGGCGGGCGGGCCAGCCAGCCTGTCCGCTTCCCGTCTCTCTCTCTCTCTCTCTCTCTGTCTTTTTTGCGCCACGCCCGAGGCCAGAGGCGCATCTCTCTCCGTTCCAGCTCGGGTGCGTCTCCTCCGATAGCCAAGGAGGAGAAGTCTCCGCGGTGCTCCCGCTCCAGACATGAGCCCCCAACGTGGGGAGAAACGGGCGAGAGGTCGGCGGCGAGGCCAGCTGTTGGCGCCCCCGCGGCTTTTGCTCCTCAGCTTCTTCACCTGACGCCTCGCTGAAGAGCTCCTTTCCTGAGCAAACTGGAGAGATCCCCTTCGAGGATCAAGGTCGGAACTGGATCGCTTGCTCTGCCAGGGCGCGCACTCCTTCGGTGCGCTCGCCTGTTTTCCGCCCGCGACGCCTCTTGTTCCGCAGTTGCCCCAGCGCGCTTTTGAAGCAGTAGTTAGGCACTGAGTAATGGGGTCGGCGAAGGAAAATGCACTATATATTTGTGGGACGGTGGGAGGTTATTTTTCTTATGAACTGGGTTGCTTTGGGAATGCAGGTAGTCCTCGACTTACCACCATGATGCAGCAACTGTAGTGATTCGCTTAACAAGAAAATGAGGCAAAATTCACTTAGTAGCTGGCTCATCTCGCGACAGAAATTTTTGGGCTCCGCTGTGGCCATAAGTTGAGGACCACCTGTACCATGCTGCTTGCAATAAGAACATCTTTATTTTTGAAAACTGTAGATGCTGCTTTTTCTTTGTAAAATAAATTCAAGGATGCTGGCACACATAGAACTTTTTTTTTTTTTGCTCATGCTTATTCAAAAGTACAGGTAGTCTCTCACTTACAACTACAATGGAGCCCAGCGTTTATGTTGTTGAGTGAGAACTGTGTTAACTTAATTTTGCCCCATTTTATGACTTTTCTTGTCATGGTGGTTAAGTCAACTGTTGCGGTTGATAAGTTATTAACCCGGTTGTTAAGTAAATCTGGCTACCCCCATTGACTTTGCTTGTCAGAAGGTGACAAAAAGTGATTGCATGACCCCACTGGGACACTGCAACCATCATAAATATGAACCAGTCTGTCAAGCATCTGAGTTTTGATCACGTGATTGTGGGGATGCTGCAAAGGTTGTAACTTTGAAAACTGGGCATAACTTTTTCAGTGCCGTTGTAACTTTGAACAGTCACTAAATGAACTGTTGCAAGTTGAGGACTACCTGTACAGGTTTTAAAAGGTTTGTGATTCTTTTGTGTACTGATCTGTTTCTGCTCTGGAGTTGATCAGTTCAGTAAAATCTGGCCATTTGCAGTTAAACATGAAGTCTTTATTTCTTGTCCCAACATGATTTTTTGATTTCTCTCTTAGCGTCTCAGTGATTGCTGTAATATTCTCTCCACCCTTTTTTTTCTCTCCTACTTTCACTGAATTTCTGAGCTATCCAATAATTTCTGTGCAAACTAATGAAGTATGTTCCCGTAATTGAAATCCAGATCCCTCAGGCTAATAGCAGAAAATATTAGAAAGCAACTCTGCAATGGGAAAATCAGTGGATCATAAAAAGTTGAAATAACTTTAAAGGTCTGCATTAACACAGAGAGTAATAAGTTATAGTCAGTACTGAAAATATGTTAAAGGGACTGGCTCAGCTTTGTGTTCTGAAATGGAATTGTGTAATTTACAATTTGGCAGGGACACAGATCCTTTGTTCAAATAGCAGAGTCCAGTCTGCTAGAGGCATGGATTGTTCATGGACAGTGGGACTTCTAATGGGATACAGAAACCACTTTTTTGCAGGTGTATTTCTATTCTAAAACAATGGCATTGCATGCAGTGTAAGAGCATTTGAAATGCTTATGATGCCAAGGCACCTTTTTGGATGCTTTTGCTATGCTATGGCAACGCAATCTGTATCTAGTCCAGGCTAGTCCAACCTACATATCCAGGTGTATTGTTGCTGAGATCCTGAATTCATTTAGTTACCAGTAGCTTTTGCACAACTTAATTAAGTATAGAGAAGCGCCAGTTTAAAACGTCTGGTTCCCAGAGGTCTTCTTTGCAGTTCTTAGTTTCTTATTTGCATAAAAGTCTCAATGATAGCTATATGGTGGAGGCTGATGCTTCAGCCACTGAGACCACAGACTATTCTGGATGAAGATGATGGAGGTTAGATTGAAAATACAACTTCAAGGGAAGGTGATACTTTGGAAAGTCTAAGAATTAGGACTGCAGGTCCTCCAAGGGCTAATAGGTGTCACTTTTTTATTTTTATTTCCATGGCTTTTTATTTCAGAGAAATGTATAAGAACTGAACTTTATTTTGGGCTGGAATAGGACATGAAGAATAAAAGGAGTTGGGAGATCACCAGATCAGGATGAAACAGAGGTTGAACATTTTTCCAAACCTACTTCTAGTTTTGCTCTGTGACTATGGTGAGTATTTGGTAAAATTAGCTCTTGTCATTTTGAAATGTGATGTCCAGATGGATGGACTGGCAAATCCCATCGTTCCTTGATGTCTAATAAAAAGCACTAAGTTGGAAGAGGTTCAGTAGGTACTTGAGGAAACTTGAGTTATTTTCCTTTCCTATAACTCTACACACCTGGAGGAAGACTGGAGCAAGCCTATTACCTTTTCTGCCCTGCCTTCCATATATGAACGGTGACCTTTCTGTAAAAAAAATTACCCTCCCTCAATGGTGGTTTTGGATGGTGGGGAAGCAGACAACTCATGGATCCAAAATCACATTTCTTAATGAATTTTAGATTTAACAGCAACAACATCGGCCATCATTGAATTGAACCAAGCAGCAAGTCTTGCCACATACAGTACAAAACAGTTTTAAGTGTTTTCTTTGGCAAATATCAAGGGAACTATTTAAAGTTTTAGCTATTAGCTTTAATTTGGGTAGTTAATGGTTCTAAATGTTTAACTTTCTAGAAAAACAGATGTTCTTTCTAAAAAATTGAAATCCAGTATGGGACAGGGAATCAAAAATAGTGGAGGTAGGTTTGGCCAATGTAGTTGTGCTCTGTTACATTGTATGATGTAGCAGCTTTAAAATTATTTGTTTGTAAGAATGGTAAGGGAGAGAAGATTTAGGAGGGAAGAGTGGAAACAGTGGGGGTTTCTTGCTTGTGGTTAACAGACGTACTTACTTTTATTAAAAACAGCTAAGAATAAGAGAATTCATGGACCTAGCACATTATAAGTGCACGATCATTACTGAAACTTGATTGTTGTATAACTCAGCAATTGTACGTATGCATACAGTTTGGACAGAATTACTATTTTGAAAAACAATTGGGCTTTTTGAATCTTTCACCTGTTCTGAATAAGAACATTGGTATGAAATCACATTAAATTTAGATTAAAACAGAATGACAGAGTTGGAAGGGACCTTGAGGTCTAGTCCAACCCCATGATTAAATTAAATTGGGATTGTAAATTAAGCAAATAATAGTTGTGAACCATGTGTTATGTAGATTAAGGTAGGTAGCAGCAACCTTTAGAGACATAATTCTAGCATCCCTTTCCACAGAGTATAGTTTTCAGGGATGTTGAGAATTGTCATGCCTTAGGACTTAGGTGGAGTGCTATACTTGGTTAAATTCCTTAAAAAGCATGTAACTTCTACTTCTTCGTGCTCTTCTCATTAATTGCGCTATCAAATTCTCTTTTTTTCCCAGTTCTCGGAGCAATCGAACTTCTCTTGGACCAACAGACTCATATAGCTTTAAGCAATGTTACAGTATCTGTTAGTTTTCAGAATTATTATTATGCTAACGACACACTGAAAAACACTTCTGTTCTACTTATGGAGGCCAGCAGCAACCAAATTGTTGCCAAAAAACAGCTTCCAGAAGACCAGCGTCAAGGTGTGATTGGTTTTGAGTGTTCCTACTTTAAGAATGCTGGGAATTACTGGTTGAAGTTAGCTTCTGAAAACATCGGAGGGCTCAATTCCCAACAGAATGGAGAAAGTCTTCTACTCAGCGTGAAATGGCCTATATTTGACTTTGATTTGAGGAGGACGTTAGAGGGTCAAGTGAATTCCCTTCAACTTGGGCTATTTACTAATGAGTATTTATGCCCCATAAATAAAACAGTGATTTCTCTGGATGTAATTCTAACCAGCAACCTATACGAACTAAGGACATTGATCTCAAATGAGACACTGGGCCTGAGAACAAGGAAAAGCCTTTCTCTCTTTGAGTTGCAGTGGGTGAAATTGGACTGCCATGTGATTAGCCCAGAAGCATACATCACTGCATTACTGAAATCAACAGAGACAGGCTCAATCATTGCTTCATCAGGACCTATAGATCTTGTGCACAAATTTGGATACAAGCTAGCCATATCAGAAGAAGTGCTATGTGAGTCATCAGTTGTGGCTTCTGTTATTTCTCCTCCATGCATATCATCTGCTGGACGCATTGCTGTGTTTAAGTATAACCCTTTGGGTCAAATGGTGTCAAAGCTATATGAAAGCATCCTGAATCCAGAAGACCATCAGATAGAACTCAGTTGCACATTGTTTGACAGTGGCACAAACAAATACTGTTTTGAATTTAGCTCTTCCAACCAAGTGAATTCCACACCATGGGCAAAAGAATGTGTACTAATCCAAAGGAATGTTGGTTTGTATTACTTTTCCAAAATGTCTCATTTGAAATTGAAGGATTTCAGGGTCTTCTTGGATGCATATTCCGTCTGGAAACTAGAGTATAATACAGAAGCATAATCTATCAACTTTTACAAATAAGCCTGCAACAGTGCTGAGTTGCACACACAGGATAGGATTCCTGCTAAATGTAGTAAAAATTATGCCTTGACAGCTTGCTAGATGGATGAAAGGACAAGGGGAAAGGATTGTACTATATGTTTCTATACCTATTAAAGGAATGAATAGCTTATTAATTTTTAAAACATCAAGTTAAGTAGTATATTCTGCTGTATATTCAAGCTTTTGTACGTATGCAGTTCTATAGATGGTGCTGGACTATGCTATAGAAATCTTGCCTTTCTTATTTAAAAAGAAAGAAAAAGAAAGAAATTTTCTTGTACGATTTTTTTCTATGGCTTCTAAAGTAGAGGCATCAGATGTGAACTGCAAAAATTCACAAGACCACAAGATAGTTGCAAAGGAAAATATAGATAGTCCTCAACTTATGGTCACAACTGAGCCCAAAATTTCTGTTGCAAAGTGAAACATTTGTTAACTGAGTTTAGCCTTGTGAAAAATGTCATGTCACATTTTTCAGTGCTGTTATAACTTGATCACTAAATGAACTGTTATAAGTCAAGGACTACCTTTTTTCCCCCCTGCCACCTAATAATTGTCCAGATTGTTGCAACCCAGACCTCATAACCATCTAATTTGTGTCCTTCGCCTCATTCCAACTTATACATCTTCTCTTGTTTTATCTAAATATTTTTTTAAAAAAATATTCCCCATTCTAGGAGACACATATTGTGTGATGATGAAGCAAATCAAGTAAATTTAAATAATGCAGAAATTTGAATGTGTGAGCATTGGCTTCAGATCCAGATTAGTCACAAAGTATTCCAGGTTGCTTTGGGCAAGGCATGGCAAACCGCTTTGATTTTCTACCAGACTTTATGATGCAAACCTCAGCTAAAAAAAGAAAGGAGTAGCCAGTCACTTACAGAAACAGGCCAAGTTGCTCTGGTGAGATACAAGTGATTTGCTCAACCAACTGAGAAAATACCTTTCTCTTTTGCAATTAATTATAGCAAACGTCCAAAGAAATGTGATGATCGTGACTACTGTGTGACATGCAACACAGATCTTTTTTTTTTTTTTTTTATGTGGCCTTACATGGTCTTAGAAAGAAATGAACTAACAGCCATTTTGAATCTCTTCCCATACTCAGTAGATGAACCTTGAATTAGATTATTGTGGAAATGATAGATCACACATGGTGTCTTGCAAAATGTGTTGGGATTACAACTGCCAAGATTCACAGACCAAAATATCTGTAAAGTGTCATATTATGACAGGGCGATATAAGGGTATTATGGCATTCTGTGCTAGGGTTCTGCAATCAAACTCCTACACAGTACCATATGTTCCAGTTTCCATTGCCCACCAATTCAGCTTGTGTGTTGGGGCTAATCTGGAGAGACTCTTCAAGCTATACATGAATGAGTTCAAACTGGAAAAATGTGGGCTGTTGCTTGGCATTATTAGAAATTCCTTTTCAGGAAGGGAGCGCATAAGGCAGTCTCACCATGGCAATAATTCTGGCAGTTGAATAGGTAGCTGCTTATTACTTTCTTTGTTTATTACTTTCTCTGTGAGAGAAGGCTCCAAGGGTAAATCACTGAAAATCATACTGGTGTCATTTCTGAGACGAATTATCTCATTTATTAAATGTCCCACAACTATGAAGAAGTTGTAGTCTCTAATTGGGCAGGCTTTTTTTTAGTTAGTTCTGCTCCTTCTCAGCATCCCAACATACAAAAATTAAACATTTATTTCTATGCCAGGAAATGAATCACCTATTTAATTTTTCTGTTTGAAACTGTTACTAAAAGCTTAGAACCAGGACTGACAGCATGAACCCTCTGGCAATTCCAGTAGAGCTGCATCTTCTCTCTGACTCAGTCATCACCCATCCAAGCTCTCCTCTTATCTGTTGAATAGGGAAATGAGGATTAAGTATAGTGAACAAGGGGAAAAATTATGTCACCTTCACAAGCCATTGTGATCAATATATTAGTATAGCTGTCTCTATTTTGAGGTATAAAAACTTTCCCAATCAATTATTTCAAATCACTTGCAAGAATGATTTCTCCCATCCCAGTAGCTCATTGACCAGGAAGGAAAGAAGGAGAAAGGAAGTGGTTCAAGGGAAGACATTCCTAACCCAATAGAAAGGAAAAGGGCCCTTGAAGACATTCTTGACTTTTGATATAGGGGAATTTGCTAACTGGGTTCTTCTAGTGTGGAAACCAATGTGACTAACCTGAGAGCTTTTAATCTGGAGAACTTTAATGCAACTGACAAACGGAGGTTTCTGAAAGTTGACTGAAGCATTTCACTTGTTCCTAGTAGTCCCAGAAGATAGGGCTTGTTGTTTACTTTTCATTTCTTGAATTGTTTTTATGGATTTTTTTAGAGGAAGTGTGAGAAACCTGTAGCCTAGTAGTATGTGGCTAATATATCTTGACCGCAGTATTTGGGAGAAATAGAGATTGGAATCCAACCGTGTGGATGACCGTACATTTTTGAACACTTCTTTGAAGTGTTGTTCCTACTCTGTAAGTTTTGAGGCTTAATGGATGAAGTCTTGAGCTCAGCCTTACTGCTCCCATCTTGGATTCTTACCTATTTTGACACCTAATTTCCAATTTATATGAAACTGGATCTGAATCTAGGCAGGTCTGTTTTTTTTACCAAGTATTCAGGTATTTTTTTTTCCTTGTTTATAGAGGAGTTATCTGGAGATATAGGCCAGAATTTGCTTAATGGGCAATCGTAATCGAGAAATATTATGTTTGAACAGATTTTGAGCAGCACAATATTTCGTATCATGTTTGTATACATTAGTCTTTCCAATGTGAAATTTAAATATATATATAAAACAGCAAATTATTTATTGGGCCTGCTGCCCAGGATTGCCTACTCTGGATGGCCAACAAATCTAGAGTCTCTCTTACCACTTCTTATATGTTACTTCTTTAACTGGAAGTGTTGAGGGACTAAATCTAGAAGCACTGCATAGAAAAAGGGTTGCTCCATCACTACATGTGACTCCTCTATCATTGTCACTCAGTGACAATCACTTAATACATCAGTAACAAAAGTCAACGTGCAGATGAGATAGAAGCAAAGATGGTTTGCAAGGATAAAAAGGGATGGAATGTCACGCGGAAGAAGGTAGAAGCTCAATTTATATATATTTTATCTTACACCTTCTATTGACTTGATTTATTTATAATCATTTTCTTGCTGCATTTTGCATAAAGTTTTTTAGCCTAAAAGAAAAGAGTGTGGTGGATATATACATATGCATATGTATATATATATATGTTTGCTGCTAATCAGCCTTGGGTTATTCTTTGGTCAGCGGAAAAACAAGTTCACCACAAAAATGCATTTTCCTGAAGGATTATCAGCTTCAGTTGTGTTACCTTGCTATATGGCATTTATATAACCCAGGTCTTCTACTACCATTTGCAGTTTGGTGAATTTCTCAGATTTTTTTTTCTACCCCATAACAACTGAAGTCACTATTGGTCCACAGGTAATCCTTCACAGCTCATTTACTGACTGTTCAGTGTTACAAGGGCACTGAAAAAAGAGACTTATGATTGCTGCAGCATCGCCATGGTCATGTGATAAAAATTCAGATGCTCATATTTGATAGTTGCAATGGCCCAGGGTCACGTGATCACCTTTTGTGAACTTCTGACAAGCAAAGTCAATGGGGAAGCCAGGTTCATTTAATAACCATGTTACTAATTTAACAACTGCAGTGATTTACTTAACAATTAAGGCAAGAAAGGTTGTAAAAATGGGGCAAACTTAACAAATGTCTTGCGTAACAACATAAAAGTTGGGCTCAATTGTTGTAAATCAAGGACCACCTGTATTTTTGGGGGGCGGGGACATAATTTCAATTTCCACAAGGAATTTGAATTCATCTACTCTCTAGAAGTAATAAATTAATCTGTCTTGCTTTTTGTGCAGGATGGTTGATAGCTTCAAGAACGTTTCCCTACAGTAATGTAATTTATGTACTCCTAGGAGGATCCTGGAGCACTTGGCAAGCCTGGAGTTCGTGTAGTGCCACTTGTGGTGGTGGCATTCGTGAGCGCTTTCGGGAATGCCTCATGCCTTTCCCAGTCCACATGATGCAAAGTTGCCCAGGAAGGCAACAAGAAACTTCTCCGTGTTCTTTAGAAGAATGCCCCAGTATGTAAGCTTGATGTTTCAAAAACACTACAGTCTATACAACTTTGCATTATTTTTGTATGTGTTCAAGAGATCTCTCTGCCCAATATATTGTCTGGGGACTATGGAAGTTTATGGCAGGTGGGATTGAGGGAAGGAAACCCAAGTATAGAGCTGTGTCTGACTGGCACACTTGAATGTGCTCATGTAATCAACATTTCCCAGGGTACTGCCATTTAAGGCCACCTTGAGTCCAGTGAAAATGTGGTATAATATTTATACATACACTGGAAATTTTATAAATTGCAAACCCATATATCTGGAGCAAGGGTATCAAACCCATGGTGTCATGTGATGTATTACAACGTTTTTCCCTTTGCTGAGCTGGGGTGGGCGTGGCCTGCACATGACACATCCGGCCCACGGGCCACCAGTTTTACACCTCTGATCTAGAGAGCATCAGGTTGGGAAAGGTTGCCCATGTGTTGTTTACATATTGAGATACATATCCTTACAACAGGTAGACCTATTGACCAATTGATGTCATAAAATTATTCTTGACTGACAGCTATGCAAATACATAGTCTTTAACAGTTTTTAACCTTATCTCCAGGATTACAAAGTTCCTAAGAAACCCAGTTTAAGCCCTATTTGGAATTGCTACCCATAGCATGTCAAGCTAAAAGATTTAGGTTGATACAGAGCTTGCTCTGTCTCAAAACAAAGTTGAATACTTTAGGAGAATATTTCTTTGTTTGGTGTTGTCCACTTCCTGGTCAACAGAGCATTATGTGGGCCCAAATTAAGTTGAGATGGCACGTGTATTTCTTTTATGCAGTCTTAATTTACATATGTCAAAAATGTTTCACAAAATCATGAACACAAAGAGCAGCTCCAAAATGTCCCAGTAAAGTAGGGGTTGTTGGTTTTTTTTACAATAAATGCCTTGTTTCCTGAATGCTAGATCAGCCATTTCGAATGAGGCTGTCACTTCTGTACATATAGCACACATTTGTACTATGTTTTAATTGTGCAGTAAATTTTAGTTGTGAAAGAGGGAAAATTGGCTCCAAACTTATTTTGGGCCAGCTCCAACACCACATCTGAGTAGAAAGCTACATATATCCAAGCATCAGAAATCAGTCTGTTAAAGATTGCATTTCAGCTAGTGAAGTTCTGGCATACAGTAATATCAGGAAGCCAATGCTGAAGTAGTTTACAAAGTTCGTTAAGGCCATAGAGTGAGAAACAGTAAGCTTTTTTTTGGGTTGATTGGCACTTATAAACTGTTCATTATCTGATGTCTTTGTTCTTTGTTTCAGTCACCACAACTGGCCTCCTCAGACCATTGTCTCCTGAAACGGAAGGAGAAAGAGCTGCCAATAATCTAATAACTATCACTGGGATATCATTATGCTTGTCTATCATCTTTGCAACCATCCTTATCACCTTATGGCGAAAGCTTTGCAGAACCCAGAAGTGCAGCAATCCAGTTAACTGTGACTCTCCTCATTCATCTGGCTTCCAAAAAAATTCTGATGAAGAGGATATTTGTCCAGACAGACGTCAACAAGAAAGCTTTTCTGAGGGAGAAATTTCTTGTTTTTCCACAGGAGAAGCTTCTGACATAACATTGAACTTCAGGAGAAGCCTTCATTCGGTCCCTGAAGATGGAGGAGGATTAGTTCATGACAATTTGCAGTCCAGCGCTCAAAAAATCATCCCTCCCATTTACAGCTATCGCCTTGCCCAGCAGCAGTTGAAAGAAATGAAGAAAAAGGGACTTACAGAAACAACCAAACTGTATCATGTGGCTCAGAACTCTCTCATGGACACAGTGAAAACAGAAAACCAGGAGGTAGCTGCTGCAAGTAAGTTTAGAATCAAATCTCCATTTCCAGAACAGCCACCCGATTGCCTAAAGTTGTCAGGTGAGAGACCCTCTTCTAGAATGGATAATACATTTTTGCAGCCCAATTCTGTGTGGAGCCCCGCTCATTCCTCAATGAGGAGAAGCCATCCCAGATATGTTGATAACAGAGGAGAGTCAACAGAAAGAGGATACCAAAAAAGTTCACAGTTCAGAAGAACGGCAAGTTTTCATGAAACTAGAAAAGCAAAGCCCTTTCGGAAAAGAAGCATGTCCACCCTTACGCCAAGCCAGCTGTCATTCATCCACTGCAGAGCCAAAGTGTGGGATCCTGTTATGGAAAAACAACATTGCATTAAATCTAAAAATACAGCACAGAGCACTACGGAGCTTGAACTGTATCTCAGCACCCCGTTGGCTGCAGAGTCATTGAGCTGGGGTGGACATATTGCTCACAAACAGAAACTTCCAGAGAAGAAACCAGATCTGGTTCACAATCGTCCACTGGGATCTTTCGTATCTTGCGCTGATCACTCAGAGCATAACAGGACCAGAAGCGGACGTTTTTTAAACCCTGCCAGTGCTTGGAGAAAAGAGGCTACTTTCCTAACTCTCAAGGACGATCACCAGAAAGCAGAGACACTGAGTCCCTCACAGTATAGAAAGAGCAAATGTCAAAGCTTTCCATCTGATACTGGATGCCACTTCTATGACAACACTTCCTTTGCTCTAATTGACTCAGAACAACCAATGTATGGCCTGCCTGGATATTTTGAGTTAAATGAAGGTGAAATAAGTACTTTGACTGCTGAAAATTTGGTGAGCTGAATTTCTTGTGGGCAAAAGGGAGGCTGCAGCATTAGCAACTGCAAAAGCTATTAACTTTCAAAGTGTACTTTAACAGAAAACTCCTAAAGAAGGGAAGGAGGCCTAATTATCATTCCTTTTCCCAGGCCAAAACTTGGGAAAAGTAAATGATACCCTAGCACAAAAATAATGACTAAATATGTACTTGTACAGAGTCTCTCTGTGTGTGTGTGTGTGTGTGTGTGTGTCTGCCTCTGTCTCTCTCTCTCTGTCTCTCTCTCTCTCTCTTTAAACTATCTCAGAAATAGACTCTTTAAGGCCAAAGTTAGCCTGTATGCTTATATATACAGTTTACAGTATTGGATAATGATATTGGAGCATATAATACATGTTAAATTGGTTACCTTTACTCTCCTCAGAATTCCTCATCAATGGCTGCTAAGTGACTGTGAAAATGCCTATGACATTCTACACTGTGGCATTCAGTGGCCTATAAAATCAGACTTGGAGGTCTGCATTTGGTATTAGTTAAGAAGTTAGTGGGTTGCAGGCATAGCTGGAATATAGCCGGTCTATTCAATTCTATTGGACAAGCACTGGGTGCTTCTTTAACCACTTGTTTGCATCACAGCAACTCCAATTACAAACTTGCCAAGCTTGTTAGATATCCTTTCATATTCAGTCGCAAAGCAATATTCTGCTTCAGAAGAATCCACTTTAAAAAAGATTATTCACCCTACAAGGAAACATATCATTTGCAAATTTCAATAAATTCCAGTTGAAGAAACTCCTTAAAATTAAGCCACTTGGACTTGGTTTCTCCCACTAGCATATAGTTATAGAAAGTGTTTTTCTTTCAGAAGATGTAAGTGAAAAAAATGTAGTGTGAAAGAAGAAATGTTATTAATGTTTTGTAACAGATAAATTCTAGACATTGATAAACAATGAACGAATGTTTATTTTTATGTTGTTTGAAAGACAATGATATAATTGTGATTACAACTTTTTGCAATTGCTGGTTTATTTGCATTAAACATGGCTGATGTAAATGTACGAGATAATTTCTCACACATTAGGAATTAATATAATTGTTCACATTTTATCAGAAGGCTGAGAGAACATCCATCCCAAAGCTACACTTAGCCCATCATGGAGTTGTAACATTTCACACATTATAAATTGAAAAGTGACGGCTTTAAACACATGGTGCTTATTCACAATAATTTTTAAAAATCCTCTTGTGAAAACGTACATTAGCTTTATACTTAATTAGGCAGCTATCAAGCTTTTCACTTTTCTTTCCTTCTTTTCGATTTAAAATAGTCATCAATTTTGAAAATACAAATTTAAAAAGGACAATGAGATGCCAGGTAAATCTGCCTTCCCAATCTAATATTCTTTCGATCTGTTACAACAGCCAGAAAACCCTTCCCTTCTTTAGGTCTCTCTGATGGGATGCACACAAAACCGATCTCATTCTCTCTTTATGTACCATAAAAAATCCTTTCTTCCCAAAGGCTTACAACATTTTCTTTTTTTGCATTTCCCTGAAAGATGGTTACTTTTTGGAAGAGAATAAACCAAATGAATTCCAAAAACAAATTTAAAAATATCAGTTTATGCAAAAGCTGTATTCAGCAACTGAATATTTTTTTGTAAAGGAAAGATAAATAATAAGCAGGATTGTTCTTTGCACCCACTACAAGGTAGAGAATTTTTTTTTCCCCCAAGCCCATTTTTGAGGGCAGGTTCTGTATGTATGAAAAGCCATCTTTTTCATTGTCAGCTGGCGTATAGGGATAATACAATGATTGGCAAACCAAAGCAAAATCTAATTTTGCTCCTTACTGTAAGGTTTGTTTCAGCATGCTAAGTCTCAAGCCAATGACCACATACACAGTAATTTTGGCATGCCTTCTTCTCTTTATCAAACATGCCTGAAAAAAAATCTCAGTTGATTTCACCATTTCCACTCTCTCCATCCAGAAAGGACTGGAACCTGATCTTCATAGCTGTATATTTCAGGGAATACCACAGGCCTCGCCAGGTTGACCAAACCACTCCATTATCAAAGGGACCAGAGTATGCCCCTTTCTTGTAATATCGTCCATTAAGATTTGCTTGATGGCACCTAGTGGAAATGTCAGAGGAAGGGAAAAAAAAACCAGAACAAGATCTTAATGAAAGGTCAGGGAATGGCCCAAATGCAAATTAGTAGATAAAATGATATAAACCGTAATTATTACCCGATATTACATTATGATCAGTTGGTGTTAGAACTCTCAACCAGGTGACCTTTATTTACGCTGGAAAGGAACCAGGGATTCTAGGAGTTGTGTTCCAACCCAGCTAAAGGGCACCAGATTAAGAAAGTAGCATACACATTTTGTTTAATATGAAAAATTATACTTCAGCTAGTTGCTCTTAGATAAAATTGATCATTTTCTATAATAAAACCACATGAGCTGCTTTATGCTGCTACTTAGTCTGTTGTCTGATATATATTTTCTTGAATTCGTGCTATTTCCAGTTGGAAACCATTTATGACCATTAGTAAATGGTAATCTTTTACATAGAAGGTACTGTAGATGGGGAAAAAAGATGGACGAAGGCTTGGAAAAGAAACATATACAATGGTCCTTGTGGAAGGGTGTCAAACAAAGGAGATTTCTGAGGATATCTAAAATATACAGTAATTGTTGGTGCATACCAGACTGGAAAAACTTACAAAACTATTTCCAAAGAGTTTGGACTCTTTAACAGTCAGCTGCCAGGCAGACTGTGTAAAAAGAGAGGCAATTCATCACCACCGTTATTCTTCCCAGGAGTGGTTGACCAACCAAGATCATAACCAAGAGGAAGGTGTTCTGTACGGTCATTTACATTCTTGTAAACGGCGCGCTGTGATTGGTCAAAACGCGTAGGGATCCGATTGGTCGAGCGAGCCACTCTGATTGGCCCACTGCGGATCTCCCGCGATTGGTGGGAACTAATCGCGGGAGATTCAAAGCAGTGCTATTGGCTGCGGCCGCCGCGGCTTGGGAATAAAAAGCTGCAGTTTTCCCCCCGGAGCCCAAGCCGTTCTCGGGACCAATAAAAGAGCTGAACCAAGTCACTGAGTCCGGGTCTCCTTGCCGTGCCGGACACAACACTGGTGATGAGGGTGGGATCCCAAGGCCAACATGTGTCCGGAGGAAGCGAGACCGACGAGATGGCCAGCATCGCACCACCTGCGCCCTTCAATCCCGCTACCGAGGGCTGGGAATCATACACAGACAGATTCCTCATGTTCCTCGAATGTAGCAACATGAAGGACGCTGCCGGGCCGAAGAAAAGAGCCGTCTTCCTGACGCACTGCGGGCCCGCAGTGTTCAAGATGGCCAAAGCTCTAGCAAAACCCACGGACGTCAAGGAGATGGACTGGGCCGACCTCGAACCATTGCTCCGGAACCACTATGCCCCCGCTGTGCCCACCCTCATCAGGCGGCACTATTTCTACTGGCGGGACCAGAGAGCAGGCGTGAGCATCAGCGATTTTGTGGCTGAGCTACGAAGCCTAGGGGGCATGTGCGGGTTCTCGGACATGGATGAGGCCTTACGGGACCACATCGTACTCGGACTCCAAGACCCAGTCCTACAGAGCCGACTGATGGCCAAAGGAGACATCGCCGACACCATCGGTGAAGCACTGCAGCTGAGGCAACCCGGAAATCGGCGAACTGCATGCGGAGACCAGACACTGGAGACCGCACTGTGACCGCCAACCCAGGACGGGCGACCGAGGCCCAACCGGAAGCAAGTCACCGCGAGACCACCACCCATCATGGCAAATTCCACTCCACCTCCAACACCACGGACAAGGAGGAGGAGATCCACTGGCTCCAGACGGGACGTGACCAGCGAAATCGGTGGGGTCGTAAGTAAGGGACTGCATGTGCCGGGTGCGGAGGTGACCACCCTCGAGCAGAGTGCCGTTTCTTCGATGCAGTCTGCCGGCACTGCGACAAAAAGGGTCACATCGCCCGAGTCTGCCGATTGAGGAAGGCCTACAGCCCCAGACGGTGGACCACACCAAGCGGAGATGGGACAGCACCCCCCCCCAGAGCCAGAGATCGCCAAGCCGACAACCGATGGGACCGGAGCAGACGGAACCGACGAGGTGGCGAAACCCGGCGGAAGGAGGAAACCCACCAGACGATCATCATCGGCCACGCATCAACCACTGACGCCCGAAAAGTCTACGTGGATGTAGGCATCGAAGGCGAGCCATGCAAAATGGAGATGGACTCCAGGTCCTACCTCTCCATGGTCGCTTGGCAAGAAATCAAATGCTTGGTGCCTACCATCCACAAGACGGGACTGGAGAACCAGAGACTAATAATCAAGGACTACCAGGGAAACCGCATTCCAGTAGTTGGAACCGGATAATTCAAGGTAACATTCAAGGGCCACACAGCAAAGCTTCCCCTGACAATCGTGACCGAGACCGACCCAGCCTTTTGGGACTGCAATGGTTCGCACCGCTCGGCATTGAAGTCACGGGCATCAACCACACTGCCGAGACTGATTGGGAACAGCAACTGGCACGGAACTTCCAGGAAGTGTTCGACGGCACCCTAGGCAAGTACCAAGGGTCCCCCATCTCCTTCAGCCTAGACCCCAACATTCCCCCAAGACGCCTAAAACCAAGGCGGGTACCCTTTGCACTCAGGCCAAAAATAGACGAGCAAATTGACAAGCTCGTCAAGCAAGGGGTCCTACAACCAATCGACCACGCCCGGTGGGAGACCCCAATAGTCACCCCAGTCAAGCCCGATGGGTCGGTAAGAATCTGCGGGGACTATAAGGCCACCCTAAATTGCGCCTTACAACAAAGCGCCTACCCCGTCCCAGTAGTGCAGCACCTTCTACACTCACTGGGGGGAGGCAAGGTTTTTGCGAAGCTCGACCTGGCACAAGCATGCCAACAGCTGCCAGTCGACGCAAAAACCGTTGAGGCGCAAACCATAGTCACCCACCGGGGAGTGTTTCGCTGTAACCGACTCCAGTTTGGAGTCAGTGTGGCGCCTGGAATTTTCCAGAGCCTCATGGAGAGGCTTTTGCAAGCAATTAAGGGGGTGGTGCCCTACTTCGATGACGTGCTAGTGTTGGCAACCAACCAGCTAGAACTAGAGGGTCGGCTAAGGGAGGTGCTAACGAAATTCAAGGAAACCGGGCTAAAAGTGAAGAGAGAGAAATGCCAGCTTTACACAGAGCGGGTTGAGTTCCTGGGGTACCGCCTAGACCAGCACGGCATCCGCCCAACCGCAAACAAAATCAGAGCCATTAAGGAGGCCCCCACACCCAGGAATAAAACGGAACTGCAGGCATTTCTGGGACTGCTTAATTTTTACAATGTTTTCCTGCCCCAAAAGGCGACCGCGGTGGAGCCTTTGCATAGGCTTTTGGACAAGGCGGCCACCTGGACTTGGGGGAAACGCGAGGAAGCCGCCTTCAGGAAAACCAAGGACCTGCTCACCTCAGATGCCGTCCTCATCCAATACAATGAGACCCTACCACTTGCCGTCACATGCGACACCTCACCCTTCGGCGTCAGCGTCGGCGCCGTTCTCAGTCACACATTCCCGGATGGAAGAGAAGCACCTATCGCTTTCTTCTCGAGGACACTCACCAAACCAGAGAGGAACTATAGCCAACTGGACAAGGAGGCCCTGGCCATCGTCGCAGCAGTGAAGAGGTTCCACGAGTACCTCTACGGCCGCACGTTCATCATTATCACAGACCACAAGCCGCTGCTGGGCATCCTGGCAGGAACTTGTACCGGCTGCAAACAACCGACGGATGAACCTGGAAACGCCACATTGATCAACTAAGATCGAGAACAATCACAAGAAACACAACCGACATGCAACCAAACACAGACAACCCCCTTCATACAAGCCAAGAGGGGTGGGAATACCCCTGGAACCAAAACCCCATAGAAAGAAACCAGCAACACTTACCGACGGACAGCCAGCTCGAAGCCTCACCAGGAAGAAGCAGCCAGGCCAGCTCAACCAGCCCAGAAAGACTAGGCGGGAGCGGCGGAAACCGCAGCTCAACCAGCCCGGGCAGACCAGGAGGGAGCTGCGACAAGAGGGCCAGCGACACCTTCCAGGTGGTTCCATCGATGAGGCTGAGAGCAACAGAGAACCCGACCGAACCGGCCGGGAGCCAAACAACAACTAACCTGCGCAGGTCCAGTAGGCAAGTACGGAGCCTCACCTACTTACGGGACTATGTCACGTAGGACCGAACCAAGAGGGGAGGGGTGTTCTGTACGGTCATTTACATTCTTGTAAATGCCGCGCTGTAATTGGTCAAAGCGCGTAGGGATCCAATTGGTCGAGCGAGCCGCTCTGATTGGCCCGCTGCAGATCTCCCGCGATTGGTGGGAACTAATAGCAGGAAATTCAAAGTGGTGCCATTGGCTGCGGCCGCCACGGCTTGGGAATAAAAAGCCGCAGTTTTTCCCCCGGAGCCCGAGCTGTTCTTGGGACCAATAAAAGAGCTGAACCAAGTCACTGAGTCCGGGTCTCCTTGCCGTGCTGGACACAACACAAGGTATGTAACACTCCAGAAAATCTAAAAGATCCTAGGGTAATGTCTAAGGAAATGCCTATGCCAACACAGTTCCAGGCTGCATAAACAGAGGGATAGAATCAAGATCACTTGAAGTGTTAATACCACTTTATAATGTCTTGGTAAGGCCACACTTGGAAGACTGCATTCAGTTTTGGTCGCCATGATGGAAAAAGGATGTTGAGACTCTAGAAAGTGTGCAGAGAAGAGCAACAAAGATGATTATGAGACTGGAGGCTAAAACATATAAAGTAGGGTTGCTGGAACTGGCTATGTCTAGTTTGATGAAAAGAAGGACTAGGGGAGACTTGATAGCAGTGTTCCAATATCTCAGGGGTTGCCACAAAGAAGAGGGAGTCAAGCTATTCTCCAAAGCACTTGAGAGCAGGACAAGAAGCCATGGGTGGAAACCAAAGAAGGAGAGAAGCAACTTAGAACTAAGGTAGAACAATTAATCAGTGGAACAACTGGCCTCCAGAACAGTGGTGGGATTCAAATTTTTTTACTACCGATTCTGTGGGTGTGGCTTATTTGGTGGGTGTGGCTTGATGGTCATGTCACTGAGTGGGTGTGGCCAACTCAATGTCACTCACATCAAGGGCTGCCTTACCTGGCCCCTCCCCTCCCAGCCATTCTTTGTCACCCAGCCTCAACTTATCTATAGTTCTGCAAAAATGTTGTTTACCTTTTTTGACTTTATTATCTGCATACTATAGATGTACTTTCATGGACCACTGAAAGGAGGAAATGGCCCCTATGCTTTACTCAAGAGTGTGATAGACAACAGGCTTTTAAGGGGCTGCCACAAAGAAAGGGGGACAATGTATTTTCTAAAGAAGCAGAATGCAAACCAGAAGCAATGGGTGGAAACTGAACAGAGAGAAGCAACCTAAAACTAAGGAGAAACTTTCTGACAGTGAGAACAATTAACCAGTGGAACTGCCTGTCTCCAGAAGTTCTGGGTGCTCAATCACTGGAAGTTTTTCAGAAAAAGCTGGGCAGCCATTTCTCTGAAATGGCATAGGGCTCACCCCAAAGTTCCTTCTAAGTATTATTCTGACACCTTTCCCAGGATTTCTACTCAGAGTTTGGCATCCTCAGTTTTCTTGCCTGAGCTGGGGGTTGGACTAGAAGACCTCCAAGGTCCCTTTCAACTCTTGTTAAACACATGTGTATTTTATGCTCTGGACTATTGACATTGAATGCATGTAAACCCTGAAAAATATGTGGTAGCCCTGGGCAAAAGAAAGGCAGAAAAGTCACTCTAGGTGTAGGGACAGTGTAAAATATTAACACATGATAAATATGGAACAATTAAAAATAATAGCACAGAGTTTTCTCTGCTTCTCTCCCTTCTTCCTATTTCTTTTTCTTTCTTTTTCTTTCTTTGTCTCTTTCTCTTTCTCTCCCTTCCTTTCCTTCTCTCTCTCTCTCTCTCACACATACACACACACACACACACACACACACATCAGCCTTCATTCCCTCTCACTCCAGTCACTTTACTCACAAGGGGAAGCGAATCCAGCATTAGAGAAGTTCTGCAGGTAAACGGACTTGCATTTGCAGCTCCTGCAAACTTCCCCATGGCTGGATTTCCCCCACTCCCCCACCATTCTTTCCCTCTCCCTCCAGGCCCTTTACTCACAAGGGGAAGCGATACTTCTAGTGTCCATGAAGAATCCAGCCTTGGAACAATTTTGCAGGTTAACAGACTGCTGCTCTGCCCACAGTCATGTGTTTTCAAGTGGCTGCTTGAAAATGCATGGCTAGGGCAGGGGAGCAGTCCTCCTTTTAACTGGGGCATTAAGCATCGGGTGGGCGGGGCAAGCGAGTGAGCGGAAACTGGGCGACCGGGTTGAGGGTGTGGCCAGCTAGATGTTGCTACTGGTTCGATGACCTATGCCAAATTCTTGCTACCGGTTCACCCAAGTAGGTGCGAACCGGCTGAATAGCACCTCTGCTCCAGAAGTTGTGAATGTTCCAACACTGGAAGTTTTTAAAGAAGAAATTGGATAATCATTTGTCTGAAGTGGTGTAGGGTTTCCTGCCTAAGCAGGGAGGTTGGACTAGAAGACCTCCAAGGTCCCTTCCAACTCTGTTATTCTATTCTATTCTATTCTATTCTATTCTATTCTATTCTATTCTATTCTATTCTATTCTATTCTGCTCTACTCTACTCCTGTTCTATTCTATTCTATTCCACTCCACTCCACTCCACTCCACTCCTGTTCTGTTCTATTCTATTCCATTCTATTCTATTCCATTCCATTCTACTCTACTCCTGTTCTATCCTATCCTATCCTATCCTATCCTATCCTATCCTATCCTATCCTATTCCATTCTATTCCATTCTACTCTACTCTACACCTGTTCCATTCTATTCTATTCTATTCCATTCAATATACCCCAAATAGCTTCATTCCTGGCCTGCCCAATGCACATTGAAATAAAATTCCCTCTTCTATTGGTGAAATTCATGAGCCTCCATCAGGAAAACACTGAAGAACGATGGTATATGTGTCAGGATTGTAAGAAGAAATCCACTTTGCTTTGAAAACAGGGAGATAATGCTAGTGCTTGCAAACTGATTTGTGTTCATCTCTTTAAGTCTACTTTCCCTTTAGGGAAACTGAAGATGGCTCTCTTTACATCCTCTCTCCCATCCTGAGGGATAAATCAGGCTAGGTGAATGTGCTTGATCTCAGATACATGGCTGCCAACTCTCACGCAATCAGCGTGAGACTCACGCAATTCAACCAATTTTGACTGTCTCACTCTGATAAACGAAATCTCACGCTAAACCCCCAAAATGGAATGTACAAAAATAAATATATCTCTACATTCTCTGATATTCCGAATATGCCCAAGCCCAAAGTTTCGAGAAGTGAAGCCTCCGATCCTGGGCGGCTTCAGAGGGCGAACAGAGCATGTGCGAGAGGACGTTGCCCGCATTGATTTCTGTACTGGGGTGAAGAGAGAATTCCACGCTGCAGGAAGCGGTTGCTCCTTTCCGCTCTAGGATGTCACAACTCTCTGGGCTTAACCCTTGCGCTGCACTCTGCTCTGGCAGGCGGAGATGAGAGAGACGAACTCTCTATCCCCCATGAAGTACGACTACAGGGCATCCCTGGGCCTTTCTCAAGAGCTGAGCTCCCATCATCCCCTCCCCGCACCCGTCTGGTCTCAAGGCCGCTGGGATTGGGGCGCAAAGGCGTGTCCCTCTCCGGCCTCCCTCTCGCAAGGGGAGCTGCCGTGGCTGGCCTCTTGCGCGCCTCGGCTTCTCTCGCTCCCCAGCCTGATGGGAAGTCCCTGGAGAGGGAGGGGGAAGAGGGGGGGAGGACTCCTTCCCGGGTACATTGTGTCCCTCCCCCCGCCCTTTGCACCTAGATATGCGCCCCCCCCAGCCTCCCCTGGGTCCAAGAGGCTGCAAGAGGGTCTGGCAGGGAGGAGCCTCTCCAGGAAGGGGGTCCCACCAGAGGGCAGGCTGGAGCGGGGCGGGGGGGGCTCGCAAGGAGGGGGGGTTCCTGTCCCCTCCGAGCCCCAATCGCAGCCGGTGCAGGAGTTTCTCTCTTTTTAGGCTTCTTTCCCCACTTGATGCCAGGAACGTTTGGATGCTCTTTGGGAGCCCTTGGGAAGGAATCTCGCCTTGAGGGGTCTCCCCACAAATGCTAAGCAAAGGGGGGGGAGTGGCCACTGTCCTCTCCTCTCCTCCCCCAGACAATCCAGGACTTCCCTGCAGGGGAGCAGCTGATGGCAGCATTGCTGGGGGTCCCATGCACAGACTGGGAGGGGGGCGTTTGGGGAGTGAAGGACACCAGCCTCCCCCCCCCATTCTGTGTGTGTGTGTGTGTGTGTGTGTCCATCTGCCTGCCTGGCCCTTTCCGACCCTTCAGCTGGACTGTGAGGCTGGTGGGTCCAAGACTCAGCCTGGATCCCCCTTCCCTCCGCAGGTGGGAGGCCCAGAGGGTGGGAGAGGGCTGGGAAGGGCCGTTTCTGCCCAGCTCCAAGGCCGGGAACCCTGGCAAGGCCCCCTCCACCCCCGGGGCCATGTGAGGGAGGCTTCTGTGGCCCTGAAGAGGCAGCCTGGAGGGGCCGGATCCCAGGCACTTGGGACGCCCCTCTCAGCCAGGGACCCTGGAGGAGGAGGAGAGCCGGAGCAGCCCAAAGGGACGGAGCAGATGGGCAGAGGCCCAAGAATGTGGACCCTTTCCGGCCAAGATGGTCAGTGAACTGCATTATTAATATCTTACAAATCCGGTTCAAGTACATTGGTGCTGCTTGCATGTATGTATGTATGTATATGTCCAAATCATGACTAAAGTATGCATCAGATTGCACCATTTAAAATGTAAAATTGTCAAAGCTCCCTACCGTGGAAGGGGGGTGCCCCCCTTCCACACCATCCCCCCCTCGGTCGCTTCGCTCCCTCGCAGTGTCTCACTCCGAACTATCACTCAAGGTTGGCAGCCCTGCAGATAACCCAGTGAGCTTCCTAGCCGTGGAGCAAGAGGGAACCTGGACTTCTGAGGGTGACATACAAAATTGCAAACCTGACCAAATTCAGACATTTGGAAGACAAATCTGCTCAACTGCCTACTCTTTTGACTTCAAAAGCATTGCCCATTTGCTCACCTGTTAAACCACCAGCCACATTTGTTCTCTTCTGCGCAGTTGCCCGTTAGGAACCTGTCATGGTCCCGGTCAGGAGCAGAGAAGGGCATGCCGTTGAGTGATCCAGACCACTGGCTCTCAAAGCTGCTCCCCCCAGACAAAGCATTCCCAGCAGTCCCAGAATAAATGCCAAACCATAGGCTGTAATTGTTCTGAAGGAAAGCCACAGAAACTCATGTTACTAAGTTTCAGGATTAAGGAGCGAGTCGTATGTCACAGACTGCTGCCACCACAAAATATCACAAAACCTCAGAGCCTAATCACATGGAAGCCAGCTCAGTTTAGTCTTGATTAGCTCCCAGTTAAAACTTTTCATGGATTAGGCAGAGATCAGAGCATTCCATAATTCCCACCCAACCATGGCACTGATTGAATACAGAGCCCCTGCTAGCAGTGTTTAACGGCCCACAGATGAAGACAGCCTGCGGACATTCCCCCGCCTAGCCTCCGACCACCTCTCCCAAGCACCACCAACGTTCTTTTGACCTTCTCAGCCTTTGGAAATATAGCTTTCTAAATGCCAAACCCTTATTTGACATTTCTGCATTTGAAAGGGGAAAGGAATGGCAGACGGTAATTATGGAGGGAAGGGGAGCCATTTCCCTGGTGAAGCAGAATGCTTCTCTGAGAGTTTCCAAACTGTGATAGGATTTCACCTCTCTTCCGGGAATCCTAGCGGGGTCTTCAGAATCATTGTTACAATTTTCTGGACTTCTATTCTAGAACCTCTTTAAAATTGTCACCAAAAAAGACTCTCCCCCACCCCATGATTTTCAGCTCATATTGAGTGGAGATTGCTTCATTTTTTTTTGTTTGTACAGGTCTTTGGTCATATATTTCATTTACAATATTAGCTAATGGGGATGCTGATGAGATAGTATTCTATTGTCTGCCAGCTCTCATATGACAGGTCTATAGGACCAATTATTCACCCGCAAAGGTCAGACTACTCACTGTCTCATTCTTGATCTGGAAATCATCATAAATTGCATATCGCCTCTCTCCTTGCCAGTCCATTAGATCAATTTTCAGTGAAATTCCTCCTAAAATATTTTTTTAAAAAACTTTGGCTGATAAGGGGCATAGTGAACCATTCACTGTAATTTTCGCAAGAGTGCGCAATCTTTTACTTAAGGGACCACATTTTTTTAAATATTATTTTTAGTGGATTAGAACCATAGGGCAGGGATGGTATTAAGTTGTCGTGTAAACCGACAAGACTTTTTTTTATTGAGTTGTTGGTGATAAACATTTAACGTGTGTAAAGCAGGCTTTGTTCCAGTGGTGGGATTCAAATTTTTTTACTACTGGTTCTATGGGCGTAGCGTGGCTTGGTGGGCATAGCAGGGGAAGGATACTGTAAAATCTCCATTCCCTCCCCACCCAACTAACCTGCTTTCCAGCTCCGTTCTCCTGCTCTGCCCTTGATTTCAACACAGAACAGGCCTATCCTACCTTGCATATAACATTATTTTAAATATTTGTAGTATACAATGTTATTTTATCCAACCATACTCTATTTTGCAAACTGAACATGCTTCTTTTTTTACAAGCGAAATATTTATAATGCTTAGTTTCTAGACCCACTGACATCCTGGCAGCTTTCATGTGTAATGCAATCTGAGATCCCACTGGCCTTTTTAACTGCTGCATTTTTAGGCAGAGAAGGATAAATTGCACCCCTAAGAAGATATTAATAGTCTTCTTTAATAACAGAAAGTAGAGCTGTTCTGGCCACTTTAATCATAAATAAGATTTTCTGGAATCACAAAAAAACAAGCATGGGCATTGGATTTTGAATAAAGCTTTGGAGTCATATAATAAACATCCCTCCTCTCTTCCCATTTATACCCCATATCAGGTCAAGTCTTGGAAATACACTATACTCCTGTTCTCAACATCTCCACACCTAAATATGTCTAGATTCTCACATTGCCTGTCCTTGATATTTGCCAACGCTGTGTCCTCGCTATTTTGTGGGGAGACAAGAAGAAGCTATAGGGCCATACATATTTCTACTACTATACTTAATTTATCCGTAATAGGCTCTTCCAGAATTTATCATAAGAGAAATGAAGATCTTAAAGGCTGCATTCATAAATGGGCTGATACAAAACATTAATTTATCTGTGTTTAAATTAATGGGTGGGTATCCTTACCATTGAAAAGAAGATCATAAATCTTATCATTACCAAGCCAATATTCATCATCCTTGCCCTGTAATTGCCCAAAACCTTCTTTGTAATCAAGCCATTCTCTGCAACAAAGAGATGTACACATATTAGCCTTAGGAGACACCTTGGTGCTAAGTAATATGTGATTATAATATTTTCATGATTATTATCTTTACATCACATCTATCTGTCATGATAGAATTCCAGACAGTGTACATGAGATTTTTTTTAGGAATATTATCGACGATTTGCTGTAAAAATGGCAGTTATCATATATATTCAGGCCATTCCCTCTAATTACCAGCCAATTGCCTGTAAGCCTCCAATTGTGTTTGTTTTTAATGTTTTGTTTGATTAATTAATATCTCAGCTGTATAATTTTTACAAATAACTCAGGATGGTGAACATAACCGAGACACGTTCCTTTGCCTCTTTCTCCATAACAACAACCCTGTAAAGGTGAGTGGGGCTGAGAGGGAGTGACTGGCCTAGCTGGCTTTCATGGCTAAAGCAGAACTAGAACTCACGGTCTCCTGCTTTCTAGCCTGGTGCCTTAATAACTAGGCCAAACTGGCTCTCAAGTACAAGTCTCAAATACAAGTGGATTATTATATTTCCCCCCTCTTATATGGCAACAGATAGTCAGACATAGAAGTTCAAGAAAAATCCATATTTTCGGTTAACAGGAGCTGGAACAAAGGTCATTTCCCTCTGGTTCACTTTTTCCTTTCTTTTCATATTTACTGTGTGAAACACTACAAAAGAGCTTTGCATTTGGGCCTGCCTGACTTCATACTGTTGGCTGGGCTTAGTAGCCAAGTCAAATTATTTTTGGTCCAGCTCCAATATATTTGAAATCATAGTAAAAGTGGACATTGTTTGTGTTGTTACAGCCCTGTAGAGATTAGGGAGTGAGCTGCTTTCCTATCTTTTGCATCACTCTGCCTCTTTTTCATGGGTGCTTTTCATATACTGAGGAAAGACAGCTTATCAGCTCTCCTCAAAGCAATGCTTCATGCTTGAAGACTGGCAGAAACTAAGATGGCTGAAGATATTTACACATCACCATCATTTCTATTTTCCAGTTCCCCACCCCCAAAAAAAGTTTGGATCTAATTTTAATCATCATTTCCTTGATCCTTAACTGTGGAGATAACATCCAGTAGAGAGAACACCAGTTGTGGTATTCTACTGGTTCGTCCCAGTTCTGTGGCACTGGTAGTGCTGAAGATCAGCTGGCAGAGAACCGGTTCAGTTTGCTCTGAGTCTCTCCGACGGTTTGCGATTAGGCCTGACTGCCCACCCCTGCTCCTAGGTCCTTTTTAACCTCTCAGCTGTTTGGCGTGGCAGAGCGGATTGCTGTGCTAAACAGCTGAGAGGCGCAGTCGCTTAGATTTTACTGTTTTAACGTGTGCACAAAACTTGTGTTTGGCACACGTGCATGATTGCGCAAGTCACACGATCCCACCCCTGCAGCCACGCCCACCAACCCACTCCCACAGAACCGGTGGTGGGAACTTTTGAAGCCCACCACTGACCATGAGTCAAAAAATGTTGTCCATTGTCCTTCCTCCTGAATTCCTGTACTGCAGAGATATAGGAACAACAAAATTATTCTTTCTGTGCTTCATATTCAGCTAAATAAAATCCATTTCTGGGACCTCCCTCCCCTTCCACATTTCTACTTTACAATGTTTGCATTTGTTTGTGCCTTGCTGAGAAAAAACAATCTAAACAGTTTCTTTGAGAAAAAAAATTATTTCTGATTGTATAGCTGCTTTCTTCATTTAAAAACTTCTTGAATATTGTGAAAGTAAAGAATGCCATTTTTTGTAACCAGATACATAGCTAAAAAGCCCTAACCACAGATGTATGCTCCTACAGAAGCTGAAATAGAGGAAAGTGGGAGGGACAGTACATACAGTATATTGCAACCATTATGATACAGATAGAGAGACACAACACCAAAACTCAGAGCTCAGGAGCTAAAACAATAATTTTTTTCCCATAGGAAAACAGTTGATCCACAAATCCTACAGAACTACCATGTTGCAAAAGAAAATATCAGCTTTGCCAGGTTTTCAGATAAATCTGCAACTATAGAGCAACACAATTTAGCTATTGAATTCCATAATCCTGGAGAAAAATTGAGAACAAGACTTAATTCTAGCTGGGAGACATGTATTCTTGCATTTCATTTTGAAATATATTTTTCTAAATGTGTGTGTGTGTTTTTTTCACAGCAAACAATGTCTGCAAATGCACTGTTATACAATGTCTGTTATGCACATCTTTGTCTTTGTGGGGGCATTTCTTAATCTGGGATAACACATAAAGAAACCGTAAAGTCTTTCCAGGTGAGCTATTAACTACACTCAAAAACTTACCGGTAGAAATTTTCTTTGCCATTGCACCGCCGTTGAATTACCGTCCACCCGCCTCCATCTGACATATCACAGTACACAAGAAAAGGTTCTCCGTCCTGTTGTGGTTTAATTCTATAGTACCCACTTTCTCTTTTTCCTCTGTTAAACAGCATTGCACAATCTAAACAAAGCATCAAAACAAAACAACAATAGCTCCAAATGATCAAACTACATCCAGCAATCCTGCACAGAACAGAAAAGTATCATTTTTTTTGGTACTCCTTTATTGTCCCAAATTCATAGGCTATTACTATAGATCTAAATTGTGGATGCATTTATTTAATATCCCATTTTCTCTGGAAGAGCTGAAGATGGTATGTAATGACTCCCTCCTCCCATTTTATTGATTCATTTATCAAATACATATACTGCCCTTTTCACTTTCTGAGTGGAAAGATTTACAAATGAAAGCCATAAAACCACATAAAAAGACAGCATTAGAGAAAAAGAATTAAAAACAGAATTGAAAGTCTAAAAAGGCAGAGAAAGGGCCCTCAAACCATCGCCCACCCCAGGGTTCCCCATGCCAACTGGCACAGCTAGGTCTCTAGGCTTTTCTGAGGGCCAGAAAAGTGGGAGACTCGCCTTATCTCAGGGTGTAGAGTGTTCCATAGGGTAGGGGAAACAAAAGAGAAAGCTCTTTTCCAGTGGTGGCATTCAAATTTTTTTACTACTGGTTCTGTGGGTGTAGCTTGGTGGATGTGGCAGGGGAAGGATATTGCAAAATCTCCAGTCTGATGTGGTATTTGCCGGTTCTCTGAACTACTCAAAATTTCAGCTAGCGGTTCTCCTGAACTAATCAGAACCTGATGAATACCACCTCTGCTCTCTTCCCAGACCCCACTAGTGGAAATTCTTTACTGATGGGGTCCATAAAAATAACCCTCTGAAGTAAGCTGGGACAGGGTGACTGGCTTTAAATCACCAATTGAGCTTCCAAGGCTGAGGGTGGACTTAAATTTGGGTCTCCTTGATGTCACACGTGATCCCTACATCCTCCTGGCTGAGCAACTCACAGCTCAGGTGATTATGGTGACTCTCCATCTCATCCCTAGTTTTCAGAACATCTGAAAGAAAACCACTGCTTGTTAATTATGTCACTTTTCCTTCTTTGGGGCCCAAAGAATGGGTGTGACGAATGAGCAAAACTTGAGAGGAAAAGCATCCAGTCAATTCCTTTGAACCTTCCAGTGTGTGCTCAGACCACCCTATGCTCGCCTGAGCAAATAAAACTGAAACACATCCCAAAGGTGCTTTTCAAAGGGCAGCTGGAATTTCTTGGCTTTTTCCTTGAAAATATTTTGCTTCTCATCCAAGAAACTTTTTCAGTTCAGTCAGAAGCTTCTGGGATGAGAAATGAAAAGTTTTCAAGGAAAAAAAGCCAAGAAAGTCCAGTTGCTTTTTGAAAAGCATCTTTGGGACAACCATCACCTGGATGATTGAGAATCTCCATAGACATTGAAATTTGAAACAGTTTAAAAGTGTAGCTCATGCTCTCAAAAAGATTGACTATACTTTATTAAAAGCTATAAATAAATAATTAGATTTTGTGGAAGAGGAACCCAAACACCAATTTGTTTTGTATACCCCATTTGCTCAAATACCAATCCTAACTCTGGTGTAGAAACAGATAAATCATAGTTATTTAAATTTATTAATAAGGTCAGAGACACAGAATTTTTTCAGTCCCATTTTGGGAAAGATTTCAAAAGCCATACTTCCGCTGTGATAGAGCCAATGTTAAAGTGGATAGACCCCTTCTTTGAAAAACGATCCTTCTAAAACAAACAATTGCACAGTCTTTCCCCCAAATTCTCAAGTTATCAAGACATAATTTGAAGAAGCTGTCTTTCTACATGCCTTCTCAGGGGCAAGTTTCACTAGATTCAGAGCAACCGCCAGTAATAAACATATCTTGTATGATTACATTTCCAGGTAAGCAAAGTTTTGCAAAGTATAAACAAATGGAAGCAAAGAACTAACTAAATATAGTTTACATTTAGAGCACTCACAATATTTTTCTACCCTTTTAAACCATTCTTCCTTCTGCCACATCCATACTTAGCTTCTATATACTGCCTACTAAACTTTCCACTTCCCTTTTTTGAAAATTTCATCCATTGGACCCAACAACCACTTTACTGAGTCTTTATCTTAAACTATTTATCTTGTTTTTCATCTTGTATTCCTTTAGTTATTAGAAGATCCTTGTTCGTTCTATCAGTCAAAACCACCTCAACATACTTCTTTCAGACTCTCCCTTTTGTACTTGATCCACACTCATTCAACAACCACTCTTGATCCTATATTTGGCCTCACCATATTCATTTCTTGCACTATCCATTCTTGTTGCATTTAGCTTGCTTTTATGTTTCTTAAGACCTATCCAAAACTCATGATATAGGCAGAATGTCACTCTTATACAAGTTTTTTTGTTTCTTTAACAAGCGTTATTTTCTTGCAACAGATTACATAGTACTATTTGCCACCTTTCTATCAAGATTTATACTGCTTAAAATCTCTCATTTTTCCATCTTTAGTAAATGTTTTGTCAATGTATATAAATTAAACTTTTCAGTCATCCAATGGTACCTCAGTCCTCATCAGCAATTCATTCTGAAAGACAAGTTGAATACTAAAACCAACAGGTACCGAGAAAACTGTGTGACTTACCACATGACCCACTATTTTGGCTAGAATAATAGAATAGAATAACAGAGTTGGAAGGGACCTTGGAAGTCTTCAAGTTTAGAAATAGAGAGTTATGAAGCAGCTGGACATCAGCCAGTTCCTCCTTGCATGTTGACTAGGAGAAAGATGAGCACCAGGACAAGATTTCTGCTTCAAAATGCATCAAATCTGACAAGTTTTGAAGGAGAGGTATGACTGTATATTCCATTTTCCTTGTGAACTATAACTGCATATGCCTTGTTACATTAATTTCTAAAGTCACACTCCTCATCCGCATCATACAATTTTTCTAATGTTTGCTGCAAATCATTTGGGTTCCTGCTAATCAATATAGCCATCCCCAATTAATTGCTCTCCAGGCATTTTGGACTACAAATCCCCACTTCTCCAGGAAATATGGCTCCTAGGATGTTTGGAACAGAATAACAAAATAATAGAATAATGGTTGGAAAGGACCTTGGAGGTCTTGCGGTCCAACTCCATGCTCAAGCAGGAACCCCTATACAGTGGTGACTAACCTTTTTAGGCTCCTGTGCCAAAAATTGTGCACGCTTGCACGCTCATGCTTGCGGGCCAGCACCCAGAAGGCAATGCGCTCCCTACGCATGTGCGCGCAATCGGAACCGGAAGTGACGAAACGGGCCTAGTTTTTGGTCTTCCTCAAACCTCTGGGAGGCCGAAAAAGGCCTTGAACCAGCCAAATATCAGCTGTGAGGCGCGCGCATGCACAGTGAGGTAAGTTTGTCTGCAGCTCGCATGCCGGCACAAATGGCTCTGTGTGCCACCTGTAGCACATGTGCCATACAGGTTCCCCATCACGGCCCTATGCCATTTCAGACAAATAGTTGTCCAGTCTCTTCTTCAAAACCTCTAGTGTTGAAGCACCACAAGTTTTGAAGTTCCACTGATTGTTCTAACTGTCATAATATGCCTGAAAACCAAGCGTCTACAGAAGGCTATTCTTATAAGGTAATTCTCAAGAAAGACAGATGTATCCCCTAAATGGTGTACCTTGATCATAGACGAAGAGACTTCCACTAGTTGTGGGCAAAAACATATCCAGAGGTACCGTCTTCCTGGCAGATAAAACTTTGCTTTTCCTTCGGTGATAGTTGTTCCCCAGCAAGTCTTTCAACTGAAATTCGTATAACTGGAATAAATCTTGAAGCATTTTCAACTTCTTCTGTAGTTTGCTGTTTTCTAAGAGGCATTCATCCTTTTTCTGAAAGTAAGGGGAAAAATATTTGCCTGAAGAACATGTTTATTTTTAACTTTAGATTTAGTGTAAGATAAAGGTTCCTAACATGATCCTCAGCCTTGATTGTATATTTGTTCAATCTATGGTAGTTATGATTATTCAGCAATAGGATGCCAGTAGGATTAGGCCATAGTATGTGTATGTGTGTGTGTCCGTCCGTGCAAGCTTGTGTCTGCTAGCCCACATCATGTAGGACCTTTTCATGTTGAAGACAGCATGATTGAAAAAGGGAGCAGGCTAAAGTCTTTTATACACTGCAATAGAGAATTGCTCATTATTCAATCAAGTGAAAGACAGGTGTGTGTCCATTATATATTTAGATTTAAATGTAAATGTTTAGGCTATAATAATCCTCAGCGATGGCTTCAATGTTGACAAAACCCACAAAGCTAACTCTCTTTGAATTGAGATAATTTCCAAATATTCAGCTATTTTACAGCCACTCAGGATTCTTTTCTTGGTGTTAGTAGAAAAACTCATCACATGTATCCGGCTTCTACATACCGAGAGTCGTGGTGCAGGTGAACAAAATGGTCCAAGGAACAGGAACAGCAGCAGAAGCAGCTGAATCATTGGGGTATTCCTTTGACAGAGCTGGGAGATGAAAGGGGAGGACAGGGATATCTTGCATTACATGCTGACAATAACTTGTTTTCTAACCCTTTCCTGTTACATTCCCTTTTTGACACTGAGAGGGTTGTCCCCGTGCCTTCTCTTCCTCTTGTTTCTCTAGATGAGGGGTCTCCAACCTTGGCAACTTTAAAGACTTGTCAACTTTAACTCCCAGAGTTCCTCAGCCAGCTTTGCTTTGGGCGCATGCTCTAATTCTTTTTATTTTTACATCTTTTATGTGCTATTTATTTACAGTTGTAAAAAAAAAAAAAGGAAAGCATTATTAGTTTTGGTTTTGTTGCTGTGCTTTGCCATATCATTTTGCATTTCCTACACACTTGCCACCGGGTGGCAGCAGAGATGCAGAAAGTATTTTTTACTGTATTTGCTTTGACACCAGTGTTCTTCAGTATACCTATATTTCAAATTTCTTGGATAGTTTGTTAAGACAGAAACCAAGCTTGCTGTCATAAATTATCCTCTGCAGAACTGGATGCCAGATTCTGCTTGGAGAGTCTCTTAACAGGTCACAGATTAATTTATAGTTCATCTGGTGTGCAAGGCAGCTTCAGATTCTCCTTGACTTCTTATTCATCTGCTGAAAGCATCTCCAGCTACAGCAGAATTATAGGCAGACTATTGCTATCTGATTCTATTCCAAAATTATTGAAATATAAATATCACTGCCAAAGGAACACAGGAAGAAAAGCAACTTCCTTTTTTTATCTGCTATAGCAGCAAAGGGACTTTCACTACGATATGCTGCCATCCTGGTTGCTTAGCTAATCTCCAAATATTTGTGTTCACACATTGCACTCAGTGTAAACCTTAATGTGATTTAGCGAGGATGACCCTAAGCCTTTGAGATCTTGGCCACTGATATGTATAATTTGTGGGCTGGCTATACTCATCTTGGTGCCAGCTTGCCAGGCAGTTGCTCAACTTTCTATCCGCAATCAGTAAATTGTATTTCCACAAAATGCAAAATGTTAATAATGCCTCAAACACCACTGAATATGCCCAATACAACATGAAAACCACATCAGGTCATAGCTTATGATTTCCCGCCAAACTTTGTTTTATCTGGGGTTTCCTGTTTTATTCATTTAGCTTTGCTAGGGGCAAAAACAACCATCCCATTAGGGTGAAAAACCATCATTGTATGAAAAGGGTGGTGTTAATTACCTTGTTCGGCTTCAAAATAAAGCCCTGATAACGCAAACCCCAGAATAGAGCAACAGAATTTTAAAGACATTCCTCCTCAGTAATTTTCATTGTTAGCTATAGTGTAGTATATATGCATTGACAATAAGACATGTATAGCTTGTGAATAGCACTTTTTAACCATAAATCTGTTCCAGTTTTCTATTTGCACACAATCCTAATGACCAAATTGCTTGCCTCAGCTGGATACCCTGAGATGTGTGGACTTTGAACTCTCATCCAAAACACACACACACACACACACACACAATATATATATATATATATATATAATGAAGCCCCCTGGTATGATATCATACAATAATACAGGGGGCTTCATTATTTTGACGATCAATTCTACCCTGCAAGTAAGCATTGTCCAGTCATTTTTAATTTGTCGGGTTGGTTCTGGAATTAAGAGAGGCCCATTGGCAAATCATAATGTCAAGGAAACATTTTCAGAAAACATAGGTTTATTCATGGTCTCACAAATGTCATGAGTGTTGTATGAGGACCTGTTGACTAACTGAAACCTTTTTATATACTGATGTACAGTATTAAGTTTATATAGATTTCAAAATGAAAATTAGCATATGATACACCATTAATCAATAATGTATTTAACTTTACTGCAAAATAATTCTACTTGAGAAACAGATACAAAATTAAAATAAAATAGTTGATGTCCACGCATTACAGAAACCAAAAACTCCACAAAAATGAGTAAAATATATCAATGGTTGGAGTCAAGGAAAAAGAAAGAAATTGTTGACACTTTGTAAGAATGAAAGTTAAAGTTTGTAAACCAAAGAGAATGGAATATAATGGACCAATATGAGATGATACGAATGCATGAGTATAAAAGATGGTTGTAAATATGCATATAATTGTAGATAAATGTAAATAGAAATAATATGCAGCTAGCACTATACTAATAACATAAGAGAAAAAGGAAATTAACTGTCATGTGTATCTCTATACTATAGCTTGTATGGCCAAAATGATGGCCAAGAAAGTTGCACAGTGTTCAATTGTTTTTAATGTTTATTCAATAAAATTTATTTTTTTTAAAAAACCACAAAAATGTGTGAATAGCAAGAGACATAGCGCTCAGACTTATATGCCATTTCACAGTGCTTTACAATCCTCTCTAAGTGGTTTACAACGTCAGCCTTCCAACTCTGTTCAGCTGTATCTATATCTGTATTTCCCCTAACAATCTGGCTTCTCATTTTGAAGGATGGAAAGCTGAATCAACCTTGAGCCTGTCAGGATCAAATTGCTGGCAGCTGGCAGAGTTAGCCTGCAATACTGCATTCTAATCACTGTACCACCACAGCTCAGGAGCCAATGAGGAATTCTGTAGGTTCCACTGCACCTCCCTTATTTCAAGTATTCAGTACTCATTATAGGGGCAATTACATCATCTGACAGCTTGTAGCAGAAACCTCTGAGGTGTAAGTAATTCCCTCTGATAAGTGGTTAGAATGATTGCAGCCTTCTATATTTCTGCCAATGCTTTATACATTTTGATTGAAACCATAGACTACTTCAGATATTATGCAAACCTACATTTGTATTGCATAAGAACATATAACTGCCGCCATTTATGGGTAAAGTTTTTATGTGACATAATTAGAAAATACACACATTTTGTGTCCCCACAAAAATGCAGAGACTGTATCTGAACAGAAAAAAAAGTATGACCGGAGTAGACCTATGTGATTAGACCAAAAACACTATGGTCATAACACACTCAGAACATTTTGTTCTTTCCCCAAGATAGCCATTTTGAAATTCTGAAAGTCCTTCAAATTGTGCCTGCCAAAGTTACTCCCTTTTCCAGGAATAGACAAAACTCAGAGTAAATCACTTCTCAGCTAATTACAATAATGACCTATTGATATTAGTTTACTCACTAAACTCTGAATAACATTTAAACCATGCACCTATTTTCTGGCAACAATATAAATTACATAAATGTGCTCCCTTTTTTAAAAAAAGAGGAAACTTTAACAAGTAATATTATCATCAGCCTATTTCATAAACAACAAAATTCTCAGAAGGCACTTGCTTCACTGCTCTCAGTGGTTTTGAATGCAAAGTGAACATACTGACCAAGTTCACATATCAGTTTAAAATATGTATCATTTAAGCTTAGAATATTATGCGTGCAATCAGTAGGGACTTTACATGTAACATTTAGTCTGAACCAGCCAATCTTTCCTCTCCTCCCTCCCCGTCTCTTCTACATGAAAGCAGACTTAGAATAATATTAATATATTAAAAGGCAACACATGGCATGACTTTATAAAATAAAAACAAGAAGAGGTAGATGATGGCAGCTTTCAAATAATGTTATGAAGTAAACTAAGCAAATTAACTTCAAATATAAAAACCTAGCTTCTGAGCTTGCTTGCTTGCTTGCTTGTCAACATTTCATCAGGACAAGAGACTGTGGGGTTTGCTCCTGTACAGTAGTTTGCCAATATTGGTGGGATTATGGTTTTTTTTCTTTGGTAGTTCCCCGATTAGGTTGTTGTTTTGTGCTTGATTGTTTGTCTGGTCTGGTGTTAATCCCTGCTTATCTGGATCTTGGCTGCTAAAGAGAATGTGTTAATGCCTTTTTTGTTTCCTTCTTAACCTTTTTGTTGTCTCTTGTGTCTAAATATGGTTTATTTTCTGTGTGTCTATTGATAGCTGAAGTATAGATTTAAAGTATCCTAAACCTGACCATACGTGTTCCAGCACCTTAATCATAAATGCTCCTGCTCCAGCACCTTAATTACATCAGTAATGTCTGCAGAGTGTGGAATATTGCAGAAATATCAAAAATAGCAAGATGTCAGGTAGGGAGCCACAATTCAAGCCCTACTCCTTTGATCATACTTTGATGT
This sequence comes from Hydrophis major, assembly GCA_033807585.1. NCBI lineage: Eukaryota > Metazoa > Chordata > Lepidosauria > Squamata > Elapidae > Hydrophis > Hydrophis major. The sequence continues at coordinate 246,881,733 of CM066328.1, read as the reverse complement.
TGCTGCACATACAAAAGGGGCAGAGCTCAGATCAGGATGACGCATTCACCATTTTGTTTAGTTTTGACATCCTCTCTTGTTCCCTTCCCCACTGCATAACACTCTTCCTATTAGAAAGAAGCTGAGCATTGGTTTTCAACGATGCTCTTCATTAAGGCTAGGCAGCACTTCAATTCCCCCTAAAAGTGCTTTGGGGCTATGTCTCTTCTCAAAATCAGCAGCAGGTACCTTGGGAAAAGGGTTGCTGTCTTTAAAAAGTTGCATACAAATGTTACATACATGCTCCTGAACAGAACTTATTTTTGGAAACAAATCCAAGGCATTGAATATCTCTATTATGAGCTTTCTCAGCATTTCGGTAAAATCCTAAAGGCCAGCCTGAGCTGTACTGAATATAACATGATTAGGAAAAATGTGGTTGCCAGATATTGAGGAATTGTAAGACCAATTATCTCCAACCATTAGCAATGCTGATCTAACAGGCTTGAGTTCTCATTCTGTTGAGAACATACAGTGGTTTCTAATTTCTTAGTTCTTCAACTTTGTTTTGTTCATATTACTTTTATTCCAGCAATTAATTTCATATCTTCCAGATGTGTTCAGCCTCATCTCCCACGGAAGCCAAAACAAGCATACAAAATGAATTAAAAATTCTTATTCTGAGCTCCAGACCAGATCATTATATGGAAATACACATACAATTTTCTTGACAGAAATACATAAGTGATTTGCCACTGTCTTCTTCCAAGTTTTTTTTTTTTAATTTCCCAAATCTGACCTAGAGTCCTAGAATTCTTAGTGGACTCCCATTCACTACCAACCAGGCCCAAGTCCGCTTTTTGGGAAATCAGTCACTGTGTAAAATAAATAGGAACCTCTGTGATTGTAATCGATTCCACTATATCTATGCAGCAACAAGAGAGTCAACAACAACAGGAAGAAAGAATAACGAAATGCAGATTAGGGAAATTCTATCCTCTACTTTTTGAAATGTGACCTAGATTACTAGCCATTAATGCTGTAGAATTGAATGCAGCTGATTTGACTGTTTGTTTAAATATGTGAAAATTAATTACAGTACATACTAATATCTTCTCTGTCTCTTTTGTCTTTTTTATTTTCCTTATTTGTTCCATCCTGCCAGCAACTTGGCCAGTGGTATTCCTATGTCTTAGCAGCTGTATGGCAAGCAAAAACTTCAGCAGCTCTCAGCTTGGATAGAAACTGGATGCAAAAAACATACCAAACCCCACCCCAATTGAGTATCTTGGCTTGTTATTGAGGACAGAAATATTTCACTGGATAGAAGCGTTATAGTGTGGCCAGCATCTGTTTCAAATCAGTAAATAATAAAAATAGATATTGGACCTTTCTGCAAGTTTAGAGAATGAATCTATACTGGTGTTAATCTTCCAGATTGTAAATATGGGATTGCCTACAGCAATATTTACTTTAGGCATTCATTATACTGCATACATATCAGAGGAAACCCTCCTTAAGATAGTAAACATAAATAGGATCATGATATGAATTAATTTAGACAGCTTGTGGTAGACTTGAGTTCTTGTGGCTTTCCTGTTCACACTTTCTAGCTATTCCTGTTTATCCACATTCAATAAACATGTACATGGGAGTACAGGATTTCACAGCTTGGACACAGACAATATCTGTACTTTCAGGGAGATCTTTCAAACGATAACATGCTGGCGGGCTGTTCCTAAGCCATTGATATGTTTAGCCAGTCTCAATCGCTTCAGAAATATCTTGTAGTGAACAGAACAGTACAACTTAATTCTGTCCTAACCAATGCAAATTCCAGTTCACAATGTACATCCTGAGGTCATAAGATAGGATTTCAATGAAACCAGAGTTAAAACTAAATCCCTTAATACAAAAAGGGCAGTCACTTTTCACCTGGCATTTCCTTAAGCACCACCTTCTATAAATTGTGCTTCCCCCCTTACTTTTATATAGGAGTGTAGAAAAGTTGAAAGTCCTATATCTTGGTCCATTGAAGAATATACAGCAGAGCTCAGAACTACTATAACCAAATGCTATGGTGTGATGGCAAAAATACATTTATTTTTTAAAAGTGATAAAATATCATATTTTATTTATTTATATGGTATCTGCCTTTATTTTTACAAATAATTCAAGGTGGTGAACATAACCAAAACACATTCCTCCTTCTATTTTCCCAACTACAACAACTTTATGAGTTGGGTTGGGCTCAGAATCAGTGGCTGGCTGAAGGTCACCCAGTTGGCTTTCATGCCTAAAATGGGACTTTAACTCACAGTCTCCTATTTTCTAGCCTGGTGTGCTAACCATTAAGCCAAACTAGTTCATTCCCTCAAATTGCATAAACAAATATTCATAGGCTGTAAAAATAAGTACTATAAATCTATCTGAGAGCTTTTTTATAATTAAAGATAAAACAATTTGAAAATGAACATATGCAAATGTGGTAGAAGGATGTAAATGAAAAAAGCTTACCCTATTTGTCATGGTTTGATGCATTCAAGTGCTTGAGCAACTGAACATGCATGAGTTTTGATTCTTCTGTAGAGATAGTGTGCATGCTTCCCTATCTTCTTCCCTCCCTATCCTGTCAACAAATATAAATTTATATGTAGGAAAATAAAAAATATGTCAAAGGTTTTATTAGAAATACTTTCAGCTCCCTCTACTGACAATAAAGGGCACAAACTCTTTCTGGAAATTTTAGGAAAGACTCTTTAATGACATAGGTGCTTCAATATGCAGAAAGAAGAGAATATGAGTTTTTGTCCTTTCACTGGAAAAAGAGGATAGGAAGGGAGAGGAAAAGAGAGAGAACAAGGAAAATAAAGGCCAAAATTCTCTATGTTGCTGTAACACTTCTGAAAGTCAATGTGATGTACAGATTAAGATATTGGATTAGAAGTGAAAGATCTAGGTTTAAGATTCTTTTAGTCATTTATGTTGATGTAATACAGTTTCTGAAAGCCAGTGGAGCGTAGAGGTGTAAGATGCTGTATTAGATCCAGATTCTAGAATGGCTGGGTAACATTGGCCCAGTCGTTCTCTCTATCCCTAGACTGGGAAGTCCAAAAACATCTATCAACCAATCTCCACTTGATCAATGTAATGAACTATTGTCCATAACTATTCATTTATCAACTTTATAATGCCACCCATGTATCTACAAAACTCTGGGCAGAGAACATAAAGTATAAAACATGGACAGTTGCAAACCTTGTTCAGTATACCAAAAAATATTGAGGGAGAGCCCTTCCCCCTTGTTAAAAAGCTCAGAGGGAACCCACATCATGCAATTATTGGAAGAAATGTCCATCTGGGTTCAGTTCCAAGTGGGAAGAAAGACACTGGAAACATGGAGGCTGCTTGGAAGGATGGTTTAATGGTGAAGCAGAATCACCAAGCACATGTGATTCTGAGTAGTTGACCACATGGAGTAAGAGAAAGAGATATATTTATACTGTCTCTTGGGCCTTGCTCCAGAGCTTCCTATTCCTGTGCAAGGAATGTATCCTACTGGCTATCAGACTCCTAGGGGGCTATGCGGGGGTTCCAGCTAACCTTGTGGGCTGTCTGTGTCCCAGGCTTGGTTGAATCTTGCTGGGTGATGATGTAATGAAGAGGCTTGTGTTCTAAAAGGATGTTGGGCAGTTCCTATTATGGCTTTCTCCTGGTTTGGATCTTGAGTGAGCGCTAATCCTATCACCCTGGAACTGAAGGCCTTTTGTCTTGTAGATAAAATAGCCCAGTCTTTCTGGGGCTATTACCATATATACTCGAGTATAAGTCGACCCGAATATAAGCCGAGGCACCTAATTTAACCACAAAAAACTGGGAAAACTTATTGACTCGAGTATAAGCTGAGGGTGGGAAATGCAGCAGCTACTGGTAAATTTCAAAAATAAAAATAGATACCAATAAAAACTTTCACTAGGACAGTTGAGAATAAGTTTGATGTTCACAATTTCCTCTTTGAAAGAGACCAGTAAATAGGGAACAAGAAGATGAAGAAAAAGAAGTGTGTTTTTTCACACTTTTCACACTGCAGTGAACAAAAATGGCATCATAGGAACAGGCTTATTCTCAGTCCAAAGGTTTGTTTCTGATTTCTTCCCTGATTTAAGGGAAATTTGGGAAACAATCTCACTATCATGAAAGGTTTAATTGATTCACTAACCCAAAAGATGATGATGATGACAGTGGGAGGCAGGAGTCACTCTCTCCCTTGCAAGAAAAAAGCAAGAGCCGTTCTTATGATATCTCCCTCTCTCTCTCTCTCCCCGTAATACAGTCAAGCCCTTTCCAGCACGCGCGATCTGCCTTCGCCACTTTGCACCTTGCAGATGCAAAATCCTGGGGTTTTTGCATTTGCAAGGTGCAAAGCGGCGGGGGCGGATCCCGCGTGCTGGAAAGGGCTTGACTGTATTACGGGGACAGAGAGAGAGAGAGGGAGAGATCATAAGAACGGCTCTTGCTTTTTTCTTGCAAGGAAGAGAGTGACTCCTGCCTCCCACTGTCATCAACATCTTCTTCTTTTGGGTTAGTGAATCAATTAATTTGGGAAACAATCTCACTATCATGAAAGGTTTAATTGATTCACTAACCCAAAAGATGATGATGACAGTGGGAGGCAGGAGTCACTCTCTCCCTTGCAAGAAAAAAGCAAGAGCCGTTCTTATGATCTCTCCCTCTCCCTCTCTCTCCCCATAATACAGTCAAGCCCTTTCCAGCACGCGCGATCTGCCTTCGCCACTTTGCACCTTGCAAATGCAAAATCGTGGGGTTTTTGCATTTGCAAGATGCAAAGCGGCGAAGGCAGATCGCGCGTGCTGGAAAGGGCTTGACTGTATTACGGGGACAGAGAGAGAGAGAGGGAGAGATCATAAGAACGGCTCTTGCTTTTTTCTTGCAAGGGAGAGAGTGACTCCTGCCTCCCACTGTCATCAACATCTTCTTCTTTTGGGTTAGTGAATCAATTAATTTGGGAAATGATCTCACTATCAGAAAACAACGCGAGCCACCACCACCTCCTCCTCCTCCCCCTCCTCCCGAGTGGACTGAAAGCAGCTGGAGCTGAGGAAATGAAGCTGAGTGGAGCGACCTCGGCTCGCGTTGTTTTCTCAGCCTAGAGCTCAGAAAACAACGCGAGCCGCCACCACCACCTCCTCCCCCTCCTCCCGAGTGGACTGAAAGCAGCTGGAGCTGAGGAAACGAAGCTGAGTGGAGCCGAAGCAACCTCAGCTCGTGTTGTTTTCTCAGCCTAGAGAAAGGGGAAGGGGGCTCATCTGGACCAAGGGTGAGTCTCCCCCTCAGTTTCCCCTGAAGGATCTTCCGTCGCTTTTGCCTTCTCCCTACATCTTCCCTCTGTTAAAATACCCCCCCCCACACACACACACTTATTTTCGGTCGGATAGATTTCGTGTCTGAGCATTCTCACATGGCGGTGGGTCTCCCCCCCAAAAAAAAACAGTTAAAAAAAGAAAAAACAACATATCCTCAAGCAAGAACTTTTCTGCTTCCGATTACCCCCATGCTTAAAAGTTGCAAAGGAAACACGGAAGCAGGGAAGCGGCTGCCCAGCTTCGGAGCTCCACACCATTTTTTTTTCAGAGGGGAATCTGACTCGAGTATAAGCCAAGGGGGTTTTTTTCAGCAAAAAAATGTGCTGAAAAACTCGGCTTATACTCAAGTATATACGGTAATAAAGGTGGGGACTGCTTTCCATGTTTCTTCTTTTCTCATCCAGGGAAATATAATAATCTGCCTTTTTAATATTTCCTAAAATATTTAATTCTTCTAGGCAGAGGGTGGGTGCTAACTTTTTCCACATACATGCACCATTGTACCAAAGTTCAAGAAAGAACAGCCTGCCCCAATACCTGGGGGGAAGAGCCAGGTCTTCATAGCCTTCTGAAAGGTCAGTAAGATTAGAATCCCCTGTATCTCTGGGAGGGGACTCTTCCATAGGGAAAGCACCATAATAGAGGAGGTATATTTCCTAGGAAACATCAGGTGACATTGCTCTACTGAGGGGACTTGGTGCATGCCTACCCTGTCAAACCTGGTGGGATGGGCTGAAACCAACAGGGATAAATAACCATATCAATTTTAAAGATAACCAACAGCAACTTAAATTGAACTTGGAACCCTGCTGGATCCCAGTGCAGTAATGTAAATAGTCCTTGTCTTACCACCACAACTGAGCCCAAAGTTTCTCTTGCTGAGACAGTTTTGCTCAAGTTTGTGACCTACTTTCCCCAAAGACAGGGGATACCACTCCATCCTAAAAGGGAACATTTACTACCACTTGATATAGCTAAATATCACCTCCTGAGAGGCCCTAAAACCTGCCAGGAGTGAGATGAATGCAACTTTCAAATAGTTAGGATTCAATGTCCCACAGACTCTTGTAACCAAATCAGATTCAGCCCAGATAACCAGACAAAACTGTACACTTCAATGAAGATAAGCTTTTATCCTGCTATAGCATGGACTAATTCAGGCTTATAATAAAGTAGCTTCCGTATGAAGCTGTTACTACAGTCATTCTGCTTCTCAAACTGACATATGTAGGAAATCCAAATATTGCTGTTTTTAATTTATATTCTACAAAGTTTTTCCATCAGTGAGAAAGACAGAAAAGCCATAAATATTTCTGAATGGTAATAAAAGGAAACGTCTGTTTGAAAACCTTCCAAACCTATTTAAATTGCTGTGATTCATTAATGGATATCGCTCTATATTATTGAAAGGGGGTTGGGTTTTTAGCATTTATTATACTGAAATAAATGATTGACATAAACCACATGTACATTGGCTCAAAAGTTAGTTCCTGTTAATTTAATGGCACTTATTCTAGGAATTTTTGACTGCTAATGTTAATTTTTGAATAGTCTAGGGCTTGAGGTTGACCTCAATAGTTTCAAATACCTGTAGTTGTGTTTCTGCAGTATACAAAGAAATAAACCAAGAGGCAGTATAACCTTTTTTGGGTCGAAGGCACACCCTTAAAATCAATAAACCTGGCCTCCAAAGTCATGACAATGATTTAATTAAAATTATTAATCATTTTTTGTTCATTGCTGTGGAGAGAGAGTGTTTTAGCTACCAAATTAAAATGCTTTAAGCCTATAGCAGGCTTAGTTCACTATTTTAGGCATATGTAAATGAAAGTGAAGAAAAATCATGTTGCCAAAATCTAGTTTTCAGCAGTGCAATTTGGGAGATCTGGAGATATAAAAATAGAACTGGAGTCCATGGTTGCTGATTACTGTCATAAGCCATAGTTTTACAAACCACAACTGCCAAGTCTATACATAGAGACCTTGATCTTGAGCAGCTGTTGGCAATAAGACTCTTCCATGCCATGTGGTGTGTTATGTTTGGAGCATGGGCGAGAAAGAATGGAGACGAGCCTGTGGAACGGTGAACTTCAACTCTTTATTTACATGGTGTGACAGCTCAAACTGGATGGCCGCTATAGCCTTCCTTATATAGGCAACCCAATAACTATTTAACCAATAACAATCCAGGAGCGCTAGCTCCGTTAACCAATACGAATGCCGCGTTAATGGCCAATCAGATTCCCCTGAACGGGCCAATCCGATCCTGCCATTAACAGCCAATCAGAAGTGCAGGGCCAGAACCCTGCACTTGACTCCAAGCTCAAGATAACTTTATTAAACTTTTATGCATTCACAACACCCCTTCCCCCTGGCTTCTGTTTACAGGGCGCAGTTACATAGTCCTTAAGATAGGACGGTTGCTTTATTAGTCTGCTTGATTTTCGCTGTGCATTTTGCATTTGGCTGCAATCTCGCTGAGGTAGATCATTGTTTGGCGAAGGGGTTGCCTCTGGTTCAGAGTTCGCGTTTCCGTTATCACCAATATCTTCGGCAACTCCCTGAGGTGAACCTACTCCCATCTCTGGTTCCAGTTCCTGTGTCTCTATTCCGCTATCGTTCCCTCCAAACGGGTTTTCCTCTAGTTGAATTTTGTCTTCTTCTGTATCTCCCCCCCCCCCAGTTTGGTCATAAGGGAGTTCAGAAATGCCCGACCGGAGCCGTGATCGTAATTGATCGATATGGCGTTTCCATAGTCTATTGTCAAGGCATTGTACAAGTCAGGATCTCGGGCCGGTTACATGGATTACTGTCACCTCTACCCACAGCGGATCGCCCGATAGGTTTTTAGCGTACACCAAATCGCCTACCTGGAAGGTACGGCATCGGCCGCTGGATCCGAGTGGTTTTTCTGGTTCATAAGCTGGGTGTAACCGGTCGAGGTGGGAGCGGAGCTTTCGTCCCCTTAGCAGTTCGGCGGGAGTTTTGTTGATGATGCTGTGAGGTGTGATGTGTTGAAGAAAAAGGATTCGGTTGATTTTGTTGTCGATGTTATCGTAGTCTCATTTCTGCAAAGTTTTCTTAGCAAATTGGACCATGCGCTCAGCCCTGCCATTGGTCGCAGGGTGCACAGGCGAGGTGAGCGCATGTCGGATGCTGTGGTCAGCCAAGTACTGCTCGAAAGACAGCGTGGTAAATTGGGGCCCGTTGTCGGATACCAGAACGTCTGGTAATCCGTGGGTTGCAAACAGTCTTTCCAATCTTTTGATGACCGCTTCGGTGGTTGTGTTCGTCATGCGGTGAATCTCGAGCCAATTCGAGTAGGCGTCGATGGTTATAAGAAAGGTGTGGCCTTTGGTCAGCCCAGCAAAGTCCAGGTGAATACAGGACCAGGGTCCCCGCGGTGTCTCCCATTCGGTTGGGATTGCTTTTGGTGGGGCATTGCTCACTTCCTGGCATCTATGACAAGCTTTAACCCAATTCTCGATTTGCTTGTCGATGTCCAGCCACCATGCGAAGCTTCGTGCAAGGGCTTTCATTCGCACGATACCGGGGTGGCCATCATGCAAGGTTCTCAGTACTGCTTGTTGGAGTCGTTCTGGGATAACGACTCTATCACCCCAGATGACACAGCCCTTTTGAGAGAACAACTCTGTTTGTCGAGTCTTGAATGGTGCTAAGTCATCTGATAACTGGTCCAATGGCCATTCGCGTTCTACCCAGCTTAGGACTCGCGCTAAGTGGGGTCTCGTCTGGTTTCTCTCACGATATCTTGGGCAGTTAATGGCGGTGCGTGGAGTGTCTCAATCTGTAACGTGGTTACCGTTGGTGCGAGGTCGTTGAGAGTCTCTGGAAGCGGTGCTCGGCTCAATGCGTCAGCGTGGGGAATGGCTTTCCCCGGGTGGTATTGCAGCCGATAATTATAAGCAGCCAAGAATTCTGACCAGCGAGTCATCCTGGGGATAATATGTAGGGAGTCAGCTTATCTCCGGCTATTATCCCCAATAACGGTTTGTGGTCAGTCACGATAGTAAAAACCCGGCTATACATGTACTCGTGAAATCTTTTAACAGCAGATACAATTGCGAGGGCTTCTTTATTGATTTGGCTATAATTTCGCTCAGTTTTTGAAAGCGTCTTTGAAAAATATGCAACAGGGGCTTCGTTACCATTAGGCAGTACATGGCTCAAAATGGCGCCCACTCTGAAAGGCGAAGCATCACATGTGATATTTAACGGCAAAGTCTCATTGTACTGCATGAGTACAGCGTCAGAAGTCAGTAGTTTTTTTACATTACGGAACGCCTGTTCTTCTTTATGACCCCATAACCAAATTGCTTTTTTGTCTAGTAAACGATGTAATGGTTCAGCGACAGTTGCTTTATGTGGTAGAAATATGTTATAAAAGTTGATAAGGCCTAGGAACGCCTGGAGATCGGCCTTGTTCCGAGGTCTGGGAGCATTTTTTATTGCTCTCAATTTACTGTCGGTAGGTTGAATACCCTATCAATTAGATACCCTAAAAACTCGACACGATCTGTACACAGTTTACACTTATTCTTTTTCACTTTAAGACCGGTGTCTTGGAATTTCTGTAGAACTAGTTTTAAACGATCCCGTAAGATTTTTTTGTAGGTGCAGCAATTAATACATCGTCAAAGTAGGGGACTACGCCTTTAATCCCTTGTAGTAGCCTCTCCATAAGGCTCTGAAAAATTCCTGGGGCCACACTGACTCTGAATTGGAGCCGGGTACATTTAAAGGTACCTCGGTGCGTCACAATCGTTTGTGCCTGTGCCGTCTTTTCATCAACAGGTAGTTGCTGATATGCCTGAGCTAAGTCTAGTTTAGCAAAGATTTTTCTGCCCCCCAGGGAATGGAGGAGGTGCTGCACCACCGGCACCGGATATGCATTTTGCTGTAGGGCGTGGTTCAGGGTGGCCCGATAGTCCCCACAAATTCGAATTGAACCATCCGGCTTAATTGGTGTTACGATTGGGGTCTTTCAGGGAGAGTGATCGGTTGGCTCTAGCACCCCCTGAGCTATTAATTTATCCAGCTGTTCGTCGATTTTCGGCTTTAAGGCAAACGGAACTCAACGGGGCTTAAGGCGAATGGGAGCTATCTTTGGATTAAGGCTGAACGATATTGGGGTTGCCTTGTACTCGCCTAATTTTTCCGTGAAGACATCCCTGAATTCATGGACGAGGTCCTCCTCCCAGTCACTGCCGCTGACTCGGTTTATGCCTGCCACTTCAATGCCAAGTGGCGCGAACCATTGGAGGCTAGCAGGCTAGGCCAATCTTTTTTTTTTTTTTTTTTAAACAAATTTTATTAATTTTACAGAAAACACAATACACAAACATACAAAACACAAAACATAAACAAAACTAAAAGATCTTTTCTGAAGTTTGTCTGATCCCGGGTTAAAACTCTTCACACAGACACAAATTCAAACATCATATTCACTTTGTATATCCTTCCATATCTTATTATCATTTTCTTTTTTTATATATATATATAAACCATTTTTATCAATTTTATAAAAACAATGCACAAAAAATCAAGGCATAACAGCTTATAAATTCTTTTCTAGGAAAAAATAATAATAAAAAACCAATAGAACATAACAATTCCAAATTATAGTATCAATACTTTATCTATTTAACTTCATATCTTATCCCTACTTCTCCTTTTCATCCAAATTATTTCTTGTTAATTAAAATTTTATTGCCTTTTATCAATATACAAAATCCAAAAAAAAAAACCATAATATAATATAAAACCTTTATATATCTTTTCATATCTTATTACCATTTTCAATAACATTCTTTGTCTATTCTATTTCCAACTATCCATTCATCTTTTTTCTTTTACTATACTTCTCCTATACACCAATTGGAGTAACGTCTATAACTCATTACCCTAACTTAAAAGTACTTCGTATAACAATTTTTCTTGGGATTCTGTTTAAAAGATTCTAAAATTACATAATAAATTTTATACTCTAAATACACATATAAAAACACAATCTTATGTACCCTCCAGAATCCCTCTTTTATCCTAAATTAAATTCACCCATTGTCTCTGAATAAACTTTTTTTCTTTAGATCTTGCTTCCCCCCATTGAGGCTTCTCCTCCCCCCCTTTCTCTCTTGCTTATTCTTCTCCTTGTCCTTTTTACCCCTTTGTTTTTCCTCCTCCCTTTTCTTACTCCTTTTCCTTTGCTTTCTAACCTTGCCTCCACCTTTTCGCTCATTTTTCTCTTCTTTGGTTGTTTTTATAATTCTTAAAATCCCCTTTTTCTTATCCTTTTTCTCCTCCTCTTCGGAAAGGACCCATTGTTCATCAAAGATGGCTTCTTCTTCCTCTTCTTCCTTGTCCCAGTCCTTCTGCTGCGTAATCAACTTTTCATAAGTACATAACGCCATTTCTAAAAATTGAAACAAAGCGCCCAAAGTATCTTCCTTTTTATATTTTTGATATTCAGTCTTTAGTTCATCCACAAGCGATGCCATTATGAAAAGAGAAACTTTTCCCAAAACAGCCACAAGTATTTTTAATCAAAAACAATTCAAAAAAAAGTTCCAAAAGTTAATACTTTTCTTCCTTCTTCTCTTTCTCTTTCTGGGGTTAATGTTTAATCAAAGAGGTCCAATTACCATATGTCTTTCTTTGGGATTCTAGGCAATCTCCTCCTTTTTCAGCTTCTGCTCCAATTTTTTCTCCTCTCCCTTCCCACTTGCAATATCAATTTTAAATAATCAGAAATCCATACCTCCAACAAGGGTTTTCCAATTTCTTAAATTTTTCAATGTCCAAAAATCCTTTTGTCCCTTAGCTTCAACTCTCAAAACAATTCACTTTCAATGTCCAATATATCCAAACATTTCTGCTGTTTCCATGGGGTGGGAGAGTGAAGAAAAAAAAAAAAAAAGTTCCCTTTAACAGCTTCTCCGCCGCTTTCGCTCTTCTTAGGGATACAATGTATCCTCCAGCAATTCAAACAGCTCAGTTCCAGGCAATTTAAAGGATGTTACTTGACCCGGCTCAGACATCACTTTCACTCTTCTCCTCCAGCGCAATCTTACCCGGTTGCTGGCTTCTTCGTGGCGGCCATTGCTGACCGCCGCTCCACCGCCTTGGGAAAAAGGGGTTTTTCCGGCGAAGGGGGGGTCTGCGACACCCCCACCCCCCTATCCGACTCCCCTCTCTCTTCAGCTGTCCCTACAGGGCAGCCATATCCCCCTGACCCATCTGGATCGGGGGTACCTCGACGGCTAGCACAGCAGGAATCGCGAGCTGTCGCGAATTCCTGCTGCCCCAAAGCCACGCGTAACCAGAAGCCCAGGCTAGGCCAATCTTTGTCGATCACAGTAAGTATGCTGTGCGATTCTTGAATGAGACCCGGACTCGGTTGGATCCAACGACAGGGATTCGATTCCCTTGATAGTCCTTAAGAATAAGTCTTTGGGAACGGAGGTCTTGGAGCTGGATAGTGGGGATGAGTTGCTTGAGGGTCTTCCAGGAAACCATCAAGAGAGACGATCCCGAGTCGACTTCCATTTGGCAAGGCTGATTTTCGATGGCCACTGTAATTTGGATTTTCTTGGCATCCAAGGCAGAGGCGTGACCAATAATGATCGTCTGGTGAGCCTCTTCTCGCTTCGTGGGCGATTCAAAACTCGGTTTCTGTAGGAGTGGTTTACTGGTTCTCGCCTTACAGGACGGTTTCCTGTCGATTGGCGATAGTTAGCCCCTTTTGAGGCCTGGCCGGATCCTTGGAAGCTTCGGCAGACCCGTCCGATGTGGCCTCTCTTCCCGCACTCATGGCAGAGCGCGTCACGGAATTTGCATTCGGACCTGGCATGGTTGGCTCCACAGCCAGTGCATGGATGTAGGGACTTCGGGTAGGGGTCCCGGTCGGACCGCAGTCGATGGACCTCTTCTTCGTCGCTGTCTGACGACGAAGAGAGGTCCTCGTGGTGGGCCGTTGATAGTTGTCCCTCTGACTTGGGTAAAATGTCGCCTGTTGGTTGGTGGACCGGAGCGCGGTTTCGGCGTAATTGGGCAGCCGACTTCCTGGTTGCTTCTGCTGCAGTAGCATCAGCGATGGCATCGGCAAGGCTGTTGTTGCCTTTCACCATCAGCTTGCTCTGCACGCCTGGTGCATCTAATCCCAGAACTATTCGATCTCTCAACGCCTCTTCCAAATCGGCGAATCCGCAGATGCCTCCCAGATTTCGGAGGTCTGCTATGAAGTCGGCGATGCTTTCTCCTTTTCGCTGGTTTCTTTGATAGAACTCGTGCCGTCTCATGAGCGTGGGCACGGTTGGTGCGTAATGAGCTCTTAGTAGGGGTTCAAGGATGTCCCAGTCCATCGCCTTTACTTCTGCAGGTTTGGCTAGTGCTTTAGCCATCTTAAATACAGTTGGTCCGCAATGCGTTAGGAATACCGCCCGTTTCTTCCCGGTTGTGGCATCCTTTAAATTGTTAGTTTCCAAAACCATTTGGAAACGATTCATGTAGGACTCCCAGTCCTCTTGCACTGGGTCGAACGGAGCGGGTGGTACGACGACGACGGACATGGTTCCGTCGTGTTGCGTTGTCAGTCACGTGCTCAGTGTTTCTTCTTATTTCAGTCAGCTCCGACATCTCCACATCCCACCTTCGTTGCCAGTGTTATGTTTGGAGCATGGGCGAGAAAGAATGGAGACGAGCCTGTGGAACGGTGAACTTCAACTCTTTATTTACATGGTGTGATAGTTCAAACTGGATGGCCGCTATAGCCTTCCTTATATAGGCAACCCAATAACTATTTAACCAATAACAATCCAGGAGCGCTAGCTCCGTTAACCAATACGAATGCCCCGTTAATGGCCAATCAGATTCCCCTGAACGGGCGAATCCGATCCTGCCATTAACAGCCAATCAAAAGTGCAGGGCCAGAACCCTGCACTTGACTCCAAGCTCAAGATAACTTTATTAAACCTTTATGCATTCACAACATGGTGAATAACAAATTCTCTTAATGGTCCCCCAATGTTTTCCTATAGTAAGCCACCTTATAGAATGACTTCCTTCTTGAGGTCAAATAACCATTCCCCCTAATGTCCTTTTAGAAACTACTGGTAGTAAAAAACATTAGAGAGCTTTTGGGAGCTGAGTGTTATTTGTACCACTCTAATTCCTTCGAGTTATTACCTTTTAATATTACAGTATTTTATTGTTGTAATTAAGGCTAATATGGTTTAATATGAACAAAAGACCATGTAGGTTAGAGTTTTATGTACACGAAACAGTCTGTAGTCACTAGGAGTAGATGGCATACAACGTGGATTATACCTAATCAAAATAAATGTTAAATTGGAATTAAGCTGCCAGTTTTCAGCACTCCTCTGCATTGTGATTTAAAACAAATCATAATAGCATGCTGCAATGCACAAACCAAGGACCTGAAAGGAATCTACACTGGTGGATTTGTGCTAAGCCTAGATCTATTAAGACACAGGGAGGCTCGCCAATAAAGTTTTATGGCTTAGCACATTATCATATTATATGAGAATCCCGTATGTATACCATCGTGTCTTTTATTATGTGCTGCAGAAATACAGCTAATTTCGTGTAATAGTCAAGCCAAGGCTTAGGATTTACACAACACCAGTCAATTGTGTTTTTTTTTCTTCAAAACAAGACCACGGTTAATAAAATCCAAGGTTATGAAAAATCAAAGTATAGTACAGCATTCCTGAGGCAGGAGGACGCCTTGCGAAAGGAAAAAAAACGCATCTACCCGTTTTGCGGCCTTCTGAGCCGCACAGCGAGCGCGCGTACTTCCTCGCACCACGCGGGGGGGGGGGGGGGCGGAGCGTCGCCGCGATAATGGCCGCCCTCTGGCCTGAGCCGCGCGTGGCCTTGGCAACGGCGTTCCAAGAGAGAACTTTGCAGGGAGCCGCCATCGCCTCAGGCTGTCGTTTTTCCCGCCCGTGATGGCCATAAGCAGGCACGAATCCCCGTCGGGTGGAGTCGCAGCCGAGCCAGTATGAGGAGGCGCCCCAAAAGGGGCGGCTTTTCTCAGCCATTCTGGTTGCCGCTGCTCATAGCCCGAAAGTACCAGACGGGGGCTCCGTGGTATTAAATCCGGAGAGCCTTCGGGTGTGTGTGTGGGGGGTCACCGCAGGTGAGCGTGAGGCCGACCGGGGAACTTCATTGTGCCGTCCAGATTCCCCCATACACTTAGGTCAAGATTCCCTCGTACGCTTAAGTAGAACATGAGGTGGCCGGGTAGCTTGGAAACCGGGCATCTTTCGGTGAAAACTGAAAGAAGTGTGCTTCCTTTGCCACTTCCTCCCTGTACGCCCCGATCCGATGAGTGAGACCTCTCCCCATCTTAGTTTCGTTTAGGAAGGAGAAGAAGAAGAAACCCGAGGGTGGAAAACCTGGAGTCTTCCTCCCTCCCCTTTCCTGCTGTGATGGGATTGCATCTGTTAAGCTGATTTCTATTTAATTAGTTTCTGTGGCTGCCCATCTCAACCCAGGGGACTGGGCAGTTTATAATTCCAAAGCAATAAAACGTTTAAAATGAAAACGGCATATCGATAAATAGAGAAAGGGAATTACCCACTTAAACAATAAAGCCAGGAGGCGAGTCCTTAACACAATAAGAGCCCCCAGAGGTAGGCACATGGCCAATTTTTTACATTTTATGGAAGGCCAACAGGGTTTGGTTCTCCAAAATAGCTCCACAGCTATTATGGCTTCTCAGTGTTTACTTTGGGTTGTAACAAAGAGACCTGTTTCACCAGGGAAATAGGAAGAAGGAACATACAGACCTTGAGTGTTTATAAAAATAGTAAATAAATTATAATAATAGTAAAAAATATAAATTAAATAGCTCCTTTGCTGTTCTAAATGTTCAACAGAAAAGCTGATATCTTGAGAACTGTAAAAAAGGTGCTCCCTTTCATTTTGCAGGAAATATTTTTAAAACTTTTATCAGGTGAATTTCTCATTCTGGTCTGAAGTAATGATGTAACCAACTTCACCTCTGAAAAATAGGCTGAAGCCAGCTTTCTCTAACATTGGTGCTCTTCAGAAGTGCACCTGTCATGATTCCCATTTAACAGTGATCTTGGCGCTTGATTTAAGGGGTTCGTAATTTGATGTATAGTAACTAAAGTTGGGCAAAGCTGGCCAAAGTGAATGAGCCTCCCAGATATTGTTTTATTGTGCAGCCATCCATCTCCATTTTTGACACTGTGTTTGGGGCTTTTATTTATAAACCACCTGTATTTTCTATTTTTTTCTTTCTGAAAAACAAAGAGAAATGGAATATATGTTTACAGGTCATCTTTTACTTACAACCAGTTGCGTAGCAACTGTTCAAATGTATGAAGAAGCTCCCTGTGTATACTTATGACTTGTTTCTAAAGTTCTAAAAACCTCCCTCACAATCACATGATCACATTTATGGCATTTACTACTGGTTTTCGGCAAAACTAGCCCATAGCAAACCATCACAAAAGTCATAAAATCGGGCTGGTCAAGTGGGTTACCTGATTTATGGCCATCACAACTTACGACCATGATGGACAGGCTCCTTTTAGTCATAAATTTATTTGTTTATTTACTTTCTTTGGAATGCTGAGAGTTTTTAAGCTGGAACCCCTGTAGTAAAGCCTTCTACATCTACATGTGACTTTCATGTGCCAATCAATTTATAGACAATGTGCAGTTGATTAACTTAAATAGCCTGTATGTATACATTAATTGAAAGAAACTGTGCTTTACAGGGTAGCATGGAGGGCACTTGCCTATAAAGTAACTAAGAGTCGGACACCATGAAATAGTAAAAAATAACAATACATTAATAATTTATATTTATTAAGCAAGTAACTTGTATGTATAAAATGCCACTTTTGTTATTCTGAACAGTTCCTGTGTTTTTTCTCTTCATAGGCAGTATCTCTGCCGTTTTACACAACATAAGAAATAAAATATAATGTCAACTGTAACACCTAAATTAGAAGTCCCTGTTCGGTGAGTTAGTTTAGTTGGAATATAAATGTAACCGTAGTTCCATGGCAGCTCCCAATGCTCTGAATGCAAAGAACTTCAGATTCAATTGCTAGTGCCTGAAGTTAATACTAGATATGTAATAACAGACCTACACAAACATATGAAAATACAGTTGAAGTTCAAGTTATATTTTTGTGAAAGTATAAATTAATTTAATGTATGGTTTGTGAGATTGGAGTAAACAGAAAAATCAATATTGTTACTGATTAGATATGTGAAGAGGGTGCATTCATAAAACACTTTTTCAAGATAAGCCTTTGGCTGTTCCTTTCCATCCTTGACTAATTTTGATTCCTGCAGTTTTTGAAGAAAGAGGAAAGTAGGTGTTTAGAATGTAACTATGTTGTGTAAACTATATTAGACAGAATGCCTTTTCATTCAGTATTAAAGCAGCATCTTACAATTTAGCATCTTCCAGATGTAATAAGGGTAAAATAATTCTTGAGTCAAACTCAGTTCCTGGTGATTACATGGACACATCCACATGGAACACCAATATGAAAGTTGTTTGCCTCTGCCTTCTGGGATATTTTCTACTTCCCAATTTAATCTAAAACCCTAAAATGTGACATCTGGAGGGCAGTGATTAGAATGGGGAAGATGATGTATGTCGCCTTTGAAGAAGAAATATTAACTATATCAGCTTGATTGATTACAGGTAATCCCTGGATTGCGAGCATTCCCTTAGTGAACATTCAAAATTATGTTAGCGTTTACAAACAAGTTCCGAAATTATGAATGTTGCAGCACCAGGCAGTTGCTCGCTGTTACGAACAACCGCAGAAGCTCTGCAACATTCGCCACCTGTTTCCGCCCCCCCCCCCCCACCACCAGCTGAGTCTTCACAGACACTTCACTTGTGGGAGACTCACTTACCTTGCAAAGATCTCCTCTTTATCATGGTTTCTTTGCCTGTATTTGCAGAGAACAGGGGCCTAACATAGTGTGAGATCAGTAGCGTGAGATCTTGTATGATTTCATTCCTATAGGCTTCAGCAGCCCTTTGCAAAAAGCCTTTGTTGGCACCAGCGGGAGGAGCGGGCATGTCCCTCCAAAGCCCTGTTCCTACTGGCAAATGCAGACAGAAAGCAGTCCTGTAACGCTGCATGCTGCTTTCTCTCCGCTGGAGGCCTCAAGCTGATCTCTGGTGAGAAAGTAGCCATGGAAGGCCACACTCAGCCTTATGGGCCTGCTTTCTTGTCATGGAAGCCTTGTCAAGCCCTTTGCTGATGAGAAAGGAGGGAGCAGGCAAAGAAACAGGCTGGGGAGGAAACACCTTAATAAGGTAAGTCATGCAGCACGGCAGGATGGAGGGAGGAAAACAATTATGGGGACCCCAGGAGAGGGTGAATGAGATATCTGTGGGTTGGGAGGCCTTGGATAGTCTGAAATAGGTTCCCTCATTATGCCCCCATGGCCTTCTCCACCCCAAGATACCTCATGTGTACAATGAGCCACGCATTCGCCCATACATTAAATTAGTGAATGCGTGGCCGAAAGTAGGGAGTGATCTCTCACAAATTCTCAAGTTACGGATGGAATGGGCAGGATTACATTCGTAAATAGAGGACTACCTGTAATTCTGTGGCAGAAATCAAGTGACTAAAGGAGATTACTGAAGAGGATGCAGGCACACATATTAAGTAAGTTGAACTTCCTGAACAAATTTAAACAACAGTCTTTGGTATAAATGGATATGATTATGTTACCATTGAAGAAGAAAGTTATAATAGCAGCTTGACTAATTAATTCTATGGCAGAACTGGGCAAACCAGGGAGTCTGAAGTTTCTCTTGATGATGGTGTTGAGGAGGAAGTTTCTTATTCAGACTCATGGATGAGGTAAGCTGATAAATTTAAATAAAACACATTATAGTATTATAAATACCATAATATTTCTTTGTTATTGAGTTGAGTTAGTTGAGAAAAGTAAATTAGGATTTTTTAAAATGCTTACATTTAGTAAGCATTTGAACTACTGCAATGCACTCTATATGGGACTATCCTTTGCTTCCAGGTGCAATTCAAGATATTAGTAATTCCATTTAAAAACCTGCAAGACATGGGTCCATGCTTGAGAAACTGCCTTTTCCAGGGGTGGGATTCTACCAGTTCTATCCGGTTCTATAGCACCCCTTGTTAACTTTCTAAGCAGTTCGAGAACCAGTAGTTAGAAGCAATCTCCTTTTGTTTTTTTCCACACTTATTACATTCTTGGCAGACAGCCTAGATTTACTATCTCTGGAGCTTTGGGGCTTGGCTTTCTTAAAGGGGAAGGGTTGTTTTAAGATGTTTACACTGCTGTTGGGAGGAAATACTTCCCTGGACAATCAGCACTTTGAAGAAATAATTGAATAATGAAACAAAGCTTTTAGTGACAGGGAACTAAGATGAGTGACATTCAGCAAGGCTTCTTGGCTAGCTAGAAAAATTGACATTCAAACGTGTTTACATATTCTTTCTGAGTTTTGGTCTAAAACTGGTTTTTGGTGAGGGTTAATTCTGTGCTTGGTGAAGTTTAATCCTGTGTTTATTGATGGGATAATTTCCCTATTCAGCTTCAACAAACAACAGCTACTGTTGTGATTTAATTATTTGTATTGTGTTTGAATTTTTTCCTGCCTCATGGTTTCTTTTTCTGTCTGGGGAGGGGGTCTTCCTTCACTGCTTTAGTACTATCTGGTACTGTCCTTTTGGAGTATACTTCCAAGAGGCAGGATGCAAGCTTGGCACTGATTTTTTTTATTGCCTTTCTGGGGGGCATGTGACCTTTCCTTAAATCTGGATGATTTCCTTAGGATATCTTGTGAGGTGAGTGAGACCAGCTTTAAGTGGTGCAAAAGGATCTAAGGTTTGCTTTTCCTGAATGTGCTCTTTCTGGAGAGCTTAAATGACCTCTCTGCTAAAGGGTTTCACTTTATGAGCAAGAGATGGCTGCTTGATAGTTATCACTGCATTTTAACTATTTTCATTCCTCAAAGTGCTCTGGTACTCTGCCTGATTTGTAACTCTGGTTTGCAGGTATTTTTAATCAAATGATTGGTATTTAGGGCAGCTTTTTGCGAGCAAAGAAGCTTTTTGTATTTTTGTACAGGTAATCCTTGACTTATAACAGTTCATTTAGTGACCAAAGTTACAATAGCACTGAAAAAAGTGACATGACCATTTTTCACACTTATGATTGTTGCAGTATCCCCACTGTCATGAGAGGACAGGCGAGGAGAAGCACCCCTTGACATGAGTGATATCGAGTTGGCCATGCCCACCCAGTCACATGACCACCAAGCCACACCCACAGAACTGGTTGTTAAAAAAACTGAATCCCACCCCTGGCCTTGTCCCTTTGGGACTGGTCCACCCCACCCATGCTGGAAGAAAGAACATTCTGCGGGCCCCACAGTCAAGCAATTTTGGCTGGTGTGATCCAGGAGGCCTTCTCTACCATGGCTCCTGCCCTTTGGAACATCTTGACCTCTGACATGAGATGAGCTTCCACCCTTCTGACCTTCTATAAGGGCCTGAAGACCTGATGCTGTCAGATGGTTTGGAGTCCTAATGGCAGAGCATCACACTGGAAATGATTGATGAATCAGAAGTGCTCCCATCTGCACATTCTGCTCCCTCCCTTTCCATCTTTTAACTATAATTTTACCTTTGTAATTTCCATTTTTATTTTTTAGAAATATTTATCTGTTATTAATTTTAATGCTATAAGCCACCCATAGTCACTTTGAAATGAGATAAATAAATCTAATCAATCAATCAACCCCAGTAGCGGACCCCACAAAACTTACAAATTATGTATGTGTTTATTTATGAAATGTATAGGCCACCCTATATTTTACATAGTAAATTCCTTGTCAATATGTACCAAAATGGCAATAAAGTTATATAAGGTTTTAAAAGTATGTATAAAGGGTTAAAATATGGCTGGTGGGGAGAGTAAGATCCAGTACAGATCAGAAGAGATTAAACATTTCATCAGGCATGGAATGTTGGTTTCATTGATTGAGAAAGAATAGTGTTTGGAAATATACCATATTTGTTCCTGGTCCTTTTTCAGTTTATCATTTCATTTAATTTTAAAGTGCATTTAGTTTTTAATATGTGTCATTTTGTTAGTTCCTGTCAAATGGTTCTTCAAGAAAATAAAAAGCACTTCCCAAATTGGCAATGTAACTATGGGGCTCTAATAAATAACTATACAGAGTAAAATAACACTGAGAAATTAATTACACAATTAACCAACATTAGAACCATAGGAATTTTTTTTTTCTTAAGGACATAATCTGAATATAACAAATTCAGACTCTAGTTTTAGGTTGCTTTTTAATAGAAGGGTATGCAAGAGACAATAATGTATTTTTACATAAGAAAAAGCGGCTTTTTTGTTTTGTAGACATAGTTGATCTATGCAGCTGAATCCAGGGTATATATACAGATACGGATACAGATAATCAGAGTTGGAAGGGACCTTGTAGGTCATTTCGTCCAACCCCCTGCCCAAGTGGGAGACCCTACACCATTTCTGACAGATGGGAGTCCAATCTCTTCTTGAAAGTCTCAAGTGATGGCGCTCCCACAATTTCCAAGGGCAAGCTGTTCCATTGGTTGATTGTTCTCACTGTCAGAAAGTTTCTCCTTATTTCCAGGTTAAATCTCTCCTTCTTCAGTTTCCATCCATTGTTCCTTGCCTGACCTTCGGGTGCTTTGGAAAATAGCTTGACTCCTTCCTCTCTGTGGCAGCCACTCAAATATTGGAAGACTACTATCATGTCTCCCCTGGTTTTTCTCTTTACTAGACTAGCCAAGCCCAATTCCTGCAACCATTCGTTGTATATTTTAGCCTTCGGTCTCCTAATCATCCTGGTTGCTCTTCTCTGTACTTTTTCTAGAGTCTCAACATCTTTTTTATAATGTGGTGACCAAAACTGGATGCAGTACTCTAGGTGTGGTCTTACTAAGGCTTTATAGAGTGGTATTAGTACTTCCCTTGATCTTGTCTGTATCCCTCTGTTGCACTCAATTGATTTCTTATTTTATTTATTAGATCTTTTTCGTCCCACCTTTTTTACTTTATAAACAACTCAAGGTGATGAACATACATGATACTCCTTCCCACTATTTTCCCCATAACAGCAATCCAGGTGAGGTGGGCTAAGAGTGACTGGGGCAAAATCACCCAGCTAGCTTTCATGGCTAAGGCAGGAGTAGAATTTTTGTTCTCAAAGCATCAGGTTTCTAGCCTGATGTTTTGACTACTAGACTAAACTGGCTTTCTTTCTTGATAGAATCCTGTTTACTCATTTTTGATAGATTCTATTAATGAATAAAATGTATAAATGTCAGTTTAGTTATCTCTTAAAGCTTAGATTCAAAAATCCTTGAGACAAATAGAAACAATTGCTACTTTGAGGAATTATAAGGAAAACAAAAAGGATTGCTAGGAAGATTTAACTAGTACTTAGCAGGCCTAGAAATATGAGTGTTACTGGGGGTATAATTAGACTCAATTTTTTTTACTACCGGTTCTGTGGGCGTGGCTTTGTGGACTTGTGTGGCTTTGTGAGCGTGGCTTTGTGGGCGTGGCAGGGGAAGGATACTGTAAAATCTCCATTCCCTTCCCGCTCCTGGGGGAAAGTTACTGCAAAATCCCATTCCCTCCCCATTCCATTAACCTGCTTTCCAGCTCTGTTCTCCTGTGCAGGGCAACTAAAGAAGACCCAGCCAATCAGCTGGGACTCGGGTGGCAGAGAATAGAGGGGAGCAGGGCCAGTCAGTCAGTTTTCCAGTTCTCCAAACTACTCAAAATTTCTGCTACCGGTTCTTCAGAACTGGTCAGAACCTGCTGTATACCACTTCTGGTTATAATTCTAGACTGTCTTATAAATACAATAAAAGATTTTGTATTATTGATACTACTACAGTATATAAACTTGATTAGGGAGTAAAAATATAATTCTAATTTGTAAGGCTTGATTTGTTCCTTGAAATCTTAGTCAAAATCTTTAACAATTTTTTTACTCCCTTTCTCTACCAACTATTCAGCAAGGTGAAAAAAAAGATATCTCCATGTGTGATGTCTTTTGGGTTCAGGTAAATATTATGTTTATATGAAATGTAATTAAGTACAAGGAAATAATTGTACAGTGATTTTTTCCCTTTTAATTACCACAGATTTACTGTATCAGAATGCATTGCTCAGTTTATACATTTTTATAAACCACTGTTTCTTCAATAAGTCAGTTTGCTGGATTCATTCAACTATTACATAATTTATAATTTACAATCCATAGTCTAACTACACATGACAGATATGAGCCAGTGGTTAAGAGTGCAGTACTGCAGGCTACTTCTGCTGACTGCCAGCTGACTGCAATTTGGCAATTTGAATTTCACTAGGCTCAAGGTTGAATCAGCTTTCTATCCTTCCGAGGTGGGTAAAATGAGGAGCCAGATTGTTGGGGGCAATAGGCTGACTCTGTAAACCGCTTAGAGAGGGCTGTAAAGCACTATAAAGCGGTATAACGGTCTAAGTGCTATTGCTATAATATCAAACTACAGTGTAGCGTAATGTAAGAAGTCTACAATGCACATGCCTCCAGCTTGGGAACACTGTCTGCATTTGCATTAATAACATAATTGACTGTTTTTTTTCATGTCTTTTCCATTTTTAGTATACACGCAGGCAGGTTGTACATTACACTTGTGGCTCTTCGACACCTTGTCATTCCACCACTGACTTGATAGGGTTTGATAAGACCATTTTCTTTCCAAAATAAGCTTCCTCAGAATTTATTTCTCTACAGCTCTCATTATCAAAAACTATAGTTAATAATAATTAGAGATTACAGAAGACGTGATCCAAAACCAGTTGGATCTTAACATCTTATGTATAGAAAAACAAAAAGTATAGAATTATAACTTGCATTCTTTTTGTTTTGAAATTTGCCTACATTTCTCATCTCCCTTGCATTTGCAGATTTTTTGGTGTGGTGCTTATTTTTTTGGATGTTTCACTTGTGATTCTTTCTCTGTTGATTGATGAAGACCATGAATCTATTGAACACATGGTTGCAAACCTCTCTTTGAGCATAGCACTATTTTTCTTCGTAGATGTGCTCCTGCAAGTATTTATTGAAGGGTAAGAGCATCTGTGCACATAGACATTTGTTGATTCTTACAGGCACCTTTATGGAATGAAATGTGGGAATTTAGAACTAGCCCGAGAGATTGAAGGGAAATTATATATTCTTATAGTAGAATTGTACAAGGAATAAAATATTTTAAATATTTTCTTTTTAAAGGTTTAAAGTTTTGGGGGAAATCTGTAAAAAATAGTTTGGAATACTCCTGCACATATTTCTAGAGCAGTGATAGCTAAACTTTTCCATGTTGTGTGCCAAAAATGCGCTCGCTCGTGTGCCTGCACCCATGATGCAATGCACGTGCGACTCCCCCACCCCTGCATATGCACGTGCGATACCCCCTGCTCTGCACACCTCTGCACATGTGCACGCAACCCCCCCCACATGCCTCTGAGCATGTACGTCTGTCTTCCACGCGTACATCTCCCCCGTGCATGCGCTGCAGGTACCTGACAATCAGCTGGCTGGCGGGGGCGTGCCCACATGCACAGTGGGGATCTTCTGGGCAACCTCTTGCATGCCGGCAGAAGTTTTCTCAATCACCTTTCCCTCTGCCAGAATTTTTTCACTTTTCCAATTCTGAGCAAATACAATTCTAGCTGCAGTTAATACGTGAATAATCGAATATACTTTTTCTTTGCTATAATCTTCACATACCATCCCTAATAGAAATATGTCAGGTTTCAAATCTATATGTTGGTTTATCATTTTTTCCAACCATGTGTGTACTTTTGTCTAATATCTTCTAGCTTCTATGCACGTCCACCACACGTTAATATGATCTAGGTGTCTGATGATACTTCCAGCATTTAGCTGATTTGTCTTTAAACATCTTTGCCAATTTTGCTAGTGCAAAGTGCCATCTATAAAATATCTTGTACAAGTTTGCTTTGTATGCTGTCAATATTGTTAATTTATAATTTCTTTCCCATAACTTCTGCCATCGATCTAATTCTGTAGTGTCCCCAAAATTTTTCGCCCATGCTATCATTTACTTGTTGTTCTTCTAGTTTGATACCTAATAAATAACAATACAATTTTTAATCAATTTATCTTCTGTTCCTGTTAATGTTTTGTCCAATTCTGTCAACTCCTTATAAATACCATCTGCTTTAACATCTTTTTCATATCTTTATTGTATTTGCATATATGAATGCCAATGCATATTAACCCTTTATTCATTCAATTATTGTTTGGTTTTGAGTTCATCCTTTTCATTCAATATATCCTTATATCTAATAATGGTTTCCATTTTATGAACATTTGGATGTATGAGTGCTTCCATTGTTGATAACTATACTGGAATTTTCAAATAACGTTGTTCATTAGTTTTTTCCCACATTAACAATAAAGCATTCCTAACATAGTGTCTTTGAAAATATCCATGTATCTTACTTCTCCCATACCATAAAAAAGCAAGCCAGCCCAATTTCAAATCATGTCCCTCCAATGTCAACAACCTTGTATTTCTTAAGTTAATCCATTCTTTCAACCATATTAATGCTGCAGCCTGATAGTATAATTCCCAATTTGTAACCCTCCTTTGATTCTTGCATGCTGCAACATTTTAAGGTTAATTCTTGCTTTCTTCCCTTGCCATATATATTTCAATACTGTTCTATTAATATCATCAAAATATTTCTTCTCCAGTTTTATCGGAATTGTTTGGAAGAAATATAATAACTTCAGTAATATATTCATCTTAATTGCTGCAATTCCTCCTGTTAATGATAACTGCATGTTACCCCAGTTTTCCAAATTTTTCTTAATTTGTTTCAATTTATAGTAATTATCCTCCTTAATCGTTCCACATCTAGCCGTCAATTGAATCCCCAAGTATTTAACTTTCTTTGTAACCTGGATATCTAGTCTGTCCTCTTTTCTGTTTCTCTGTCATATTTTTACCAGGATCTTAGTTTTTCCTTTATTTATTTTCAATCCTGCCACTTTCCCATATTCTTCTATCTTGTTTTTCAACTTAGGTCCTGTTTCTAGCGGTTCTTCTAGTATGAAAACCAAATCTGCAAATGCCTGTAGTTTATATTCTTCCTTTCTTATTTCCATCCTTTTTATTTCCTTGTCTTTCCTGATGTTTCTATTTAACACTTTTAAAGTTAATACAAATCATAATGGTGACAAGGGACACCCTTGTCTTGTTTCCTGCCCTTTCATCCCCTATAGCAGCAGGAGCAGAGGGCGGAGCAGTTGACCCCCCAGCCAGCAAATGCTGCCCTGCTCACTACTCCTGCTGCTGCTGGGGGCGAAAGGGTGGCAGCGGTTCTCACTCCTGTCTCTCATCCTGTGCCTGCTGCTGCTGCTCTTTTGGAGAGGCAGAGCTGTGTGTGCGAATCAGCCCTGCCCTCTAGCCCCCAGTGGTGGCAGGACCAGGGGGAAGGGCAGGAGCGACTGGCCGGTCACTGCAGCTGCTTCCACGTCGGCGAGCCATGTGGGCAGCTCACCTTCCTGCTGGCAGCTCCTCCGCCAGTATCCTGCCTGGAAGCAGCAGCACAATAGCCGCTGCCACTGCCTGGAACAAGGGGGCAGTGGAGGCATGGATGGGCAGGCCAGTGCTTCCTTCCCTCCTCCCCTCCCGAGCAGGCTTCTTGCACAGCCCCAGCCCTCCAGCCCTCGGCACTGATGTGCATCTGTGTTCCAGAGAGCATGGCTGGGCCCCATGCCTGAGTTGATCAGCGTGCTGGAACCCAGAACAGGAAGAGGAGCAGTGCTGTCACTGGATGGCTTGGGCCATACAAGAAGGGAGGGAAGCCCCGGCCTTCCTGTCATTGTCCCTGCTACCCCCTCACCCCCAGTGGCAGCGGCTATTGCATTGCCACTTCCAGGCAGGATGCTGGAGGAGGAGCTGCCAGCGGGGAGGCAATCTACCCACATAGAGATGCCACCGAGGGCCCAGCTCGCCGATGTGGGAGCAGCTGTGGTGGCTGGCCAGTCCTGCCCTCCCCCCTGCAGCTTTGGCTGCTGCTGCTCTTCTGGGGAGGTGCAGGAGTTGAGCTAGGTGGGAGGAACACTGGGGACAGAAGCGGTCAAGCCTCCTTGGCAAAAGTGGTGGTGGGCTGCGCGGGGGGCAGCTGGCACTTCTGGGGTGCCCAAGCCGGCCAGGTGCTCTGGAGCATGGATGTGCCATGGGCTGGAGCCACACAAGAACCCCACTCAGGCAGAGAGGGATGGAAGTCCTGGCCCACCCATCCTGGCCCACAGCTCTGTCCCTCTCTGGGTCTTTTGGCAGGCACACCAAATTCTATTTTCGTTGCTGGTCTTTGCCCCTGCATGCGCACCAGAAACCAGAAGACCAAGTGGCCAATGCACATGTGCGCATTGGGAACAAGATCATCTTCCTGGCATGCGCATGCATACCAGGCGGCTGCTCTTCTGGTTTTTGGTGCTTATGTGCATGTGGAGTCCAGCTGGCCGGCATGCTGGAAGAGCAATGGGTGATGGCTTCTGGAGAAATGGCTCTGTGTGCCACTTCGGCATGCGTGCCATAGGTTTGCCATCACAGGTCTACAGTTTTTAATCTGTTGTAGATCAGAATCTTCTTTTGGTATGAGAGTGATGTAAGCTTCCATCCATGAATTGGGTATTTTCGCCTCCATCCGTACTTTGTTTAATATTTCCAACATTGTATTGCTCAGAGAGTCCTGCAATGTTTTGTACAGTTCTGTTGGTAAGCTGTCTGGCCCTGGTTCTTTCCCGTTTTGTCTTTTTATTGTTTCTGTTAATTCCATCATTGTGATTCTTCCCTCTTACATTGTTTTAATTTCCTCTGGTACTTTAGGTAATTCTGCTCTTTTAAAGTATTCTTTAATTTCTCTTTCTTCAACTTGTTCTTGTTCATATAATTTCCCATAGTATTTTTACACTATTTTTTTTTATCTTCATTTCTAAAAAAAGGTTTCCTTTATTATCTGTTAATTGAGGAATCCATTTCTGTTCCTTCTCTTTTTCCAGTCTATATGCTAACCACCTTCCTGGTTTATTTTCATTTTTGAAAAAAATTGTTTAGATCTTTTTATTTTTTGTCCTAAATCTTCTTTATCTGTTAGTTCCATTTTATGCTTTATTAATTTCATCATATTTTGTATCTCCTTTCTTTTTGGGCTTCTTTGCAATTCCTCCTCCAGTTTTTTATATTCTTCTTCTAATGTCCTTTGTGTCTACCTCCTTTTCCTATTTCTCTTTCCCACATATATTATAGTTAGTCCTTTTATATAGGCCTTTGCTGTATTCCCATATGTTTTGTAGCAAAGTGTCTTCCCTTCTGTTTTCATTGAAGAAAAAGTACAACTCTTTTTCCATATATCTTATAAATTCCTTTTCTTTCAATATTAAATTATTCATTGTCCATCTTGACCTCTTTTGTTGTCCCTTCCATATTACTTTTATCAGATTATGATCTGCCCAGATATTTGTTTCAATACTTATTTCTTGTATATTAGAAATTAAGTCTGTTGATGCCCACATCATATCAATCCTAGACCAAGACAGATGTCTGTTTGAATAAAATGTATATTGATTGTTTTTTGGGTGTATTTTCACCATGCGTCTTGAATTGCTAACTCTTCCCTCATCCTGAAGCAGGATTTTGATAATGTTTTCCTGGTTTTTTTTTGTCTTCTGTGTTTTATAGTCCATTTCCATGTCCACTATTGCATTGTAATCTTCTAAGATGCATATACTTTTATACTTGAATTCCATTATTTTCTTGTGTAGTTTATCATAAAATTCTTCTTGATTTTCATTTGGTGCATATATTGCCACTAATAGTGTCTGTTTACAGTTCATAGTCATTTCCACCGTTAACACCCTCCCTTTTCACCTTGAAAGATTTGTTTGGTTTTTATTGTATTTTTAATATATAATGCTACTCCTCTTTTACTTTGTTGTGCTAGGGAAGTGTATAGCTTCCCATTTTTTAGGATAGTCCAATACTTTATTGTGTTGTTTTTTGATATGCACCTCCCGTAAACAAATTATATCCAGTTTTAGTTTCTCTAATTTGTTGAAAATCCTTTTTCTTTTTATTGCTGAGTTTAGTCCATTTATGTTAATTGACATTAACTTTATTTCTTCTTCCATGTCTTTATTTGTAATAAGGTTTGGTTGCTCTTGTCATTCTTATCTCTCTTGCTTCCTTTAGTCTGACTTCTCCTGTTGCTCTTTCTTGTTCTCTTTCCTCTCCTCTTTGTCGTCCATTCCATTCTTCCCAATGCCTATTTTTTTCTGTTTCCCTTATTTTCTCTCCCTCTTGCCCTCTGAAATAATGATCATAAATTCTCCACTTTCTCTATAAAGTCTAACCCGTGTCTCTGTTCCTGCCATGTCACCATTGTTCCCATCAGCCATCTGAAGTTAATCCCTATTTTAATTAAACGTTTTGTAACAAGCTGGTATTCCCTTCTTAAATCTCTAACTTTTCTTAGAATTTGCTTCAAAACTGTTACTTCTTTCCCTTTATATTTCAATGGTTCATCTGTAAAATTTGTGCTTTCTGTAAAATTTCTGTTTTTATAGCTTTCTTTGTGAATCTAATGTGTACCTCTCTTGATAACTTGTTCCTCAATGTATATCTGGTCTGGACTCCAAATATTTCATCTATATAACTTTTTCTTTTGTCACTTCCAAGGCCCCTGCCAGCAAATTTGCCATTATTTCTGCTAGGTTTTCCCCCTTTTCTTCCTCTATTGTGAAATCTTAAATAATAGTCAGTGTGATCCATCTCCAGTGAGATAATTGTTCTCTCCTTACTTTGATCAGCTAGTGTCAGCCTATAGTCCATCTCTCCTACTCTTTTTTCTGTTATGTCTGCTCTCTTCTCTATTTTTTTCATACCTCATTTTTCATAATCAATTGCTGGATGCTTTCTACCTTTTCTTCTACATTCCCTACCTCTCCTTCTACATTCCCTACTTTTTCTTCCACTCTTCTTATTTGTTCTTGTAAAGTTTGTAGAATCATTTTGATCTCTGCTTGCATTGAAACCGCCTTCTCTTGTTATAACATAGCCTCCAGGGATCTTTGTCCTGTCAGGCTGGAAGCCGCAGAGGAGGAACCAGAGGATGAAACAGATGCTGTTGTTTTCTTCATTTTAAAATGTTTGGTTTACTATCTCTTTATAATCCTTCTTGTAATGGTCCAAAAGAAAAAAAGAAAAAACAATTATAATCCATGAAAGAAGTTACTAAGCCCTCTCCCAAATTTCTTTCTTCAGTTTCTTCTGTACTTAATTCAAATCATGTTTATAGTAAATTCAAAAAGGAAAGAAAAATACATGGCAAAGAGAAGTAGAATAAAACAGCGTTGTGACAAAAAGTGGGAAGCAGGAAAAAAAAGAATAAGTAAAATAGGAAGATTTTTAAAAAAAATTTTTTAAATTCCAACAAGAAAAATCTAAAAAGAATGTGTAAAAATGTAAAAATATAAAAATATTAACCCCCCAAAATAGTATATTATAATAATATAATAATGTATTGATAAGAAAGAGGGAGAAACAAGTAAAAAAAAAAATGTAAAAAAAAAAGTAAATATTCAATTATTCAGTTGTGGCCTAGGTTAAATCACCCACTTTCAAAGTCCAGCCAATAATTATTTCCCCAGCAACAATTTCTGCAGTGCCAACTTGCAGATGTTCTTCTAGGAAAAAAAACCAAAACGAGAAAGGGAATATGGTCTTCTGCTTCCTTGTATCTAATTTGTTTCTTTAAGTTTCCAACAGTTACACTGTTTAAGAAAAGTTCTCAGTGTTCCACTCTCTGACTATAAATAATGTATCCTTATCTTTTCCTCCATGCTGCATCGAGAGCCCAGGATGGGTTGACTCCTTCCTATGATGTCATAGTTGAGTCTGTACTAAGATATAAAAGCCAGCCCCCGGGAGAGACCCCCCCGCTCTCTCCTGCAACGTTGGGAGCAGTTTTACAGAGCTCTGTGCAGGCAAGCTGGGCAGCGTCTGCAGACCTCCCCCACGCCTGCAGTTTGGAGGGATCGTAAACACGATTGGCAAACTGATAAGAGCTCAAGCCAGCTGATCGTGTAGCTGGTTGCTGTGTTTTTTCCTTGCTGACTTCTCTTGGGGCTCTGTATAGCCTAAGGAGCGATTCTTCAATCTTGGAGCCTGTTTTCCTGTAGTCAGTGGCCATCTTGGATTCAAGCCTTCCACCACGAGGTGAGAGGCCATTTTGTAAGCCCGGGGGCCATTTATACCCTAAGGGGCTTAATAGAAAAATTTCTAAACAGCTTCTTTCCAATGCAAGAGCTTTTATTTTACAAATGGAGCAAGATAAGGCTCTGGCAGAGCTCGCCCCCCCCCCCCCCCAGTGGAACAGTCTTTTAAGCCCAATAGGAGAAAATGACGTAGGCAACACACCCAATCAGTCCAGAGGGAGGTGGCTGCTAAAATCAAAGCGAAGGCTCTAGCCCCTAAGAGGGCAACTCAGGCTGAATTGAGGGCAGAGAAGCGCAGACATGCAGCTCTAGAGAGGCAGTTCAACAGAACTATTCAACAGAAGGGAGTGCAACTACAGCATGTTTCAGGTGGGCCCCAACCAAGCCCTCCCAGGGGAGGAGAAGTTATCTATGAGCCTTTCTATCCTCCATCCTGGTCTCCTGAGGCTCTTGCTGTACAGTCAGATCCTCAGGATTTAAGCAGATCTGGGCCTTATTTCCAACAGGCTTCTGTGCCCTATGCTCCTCCCCCTCCCTCCAGGCCTTGAACCTCTCCTCAATCTAGGCCTGAAGCCACCTTTACTCCCACAGCAGCGGGCCTTCAGCCTTCTGCCTCTACCTTTGAGCATAGACCAAGGGATATCCAAGATGTAGTCTCATCAGCCATTAGGCAGGGATTGGCTGAAGGCTTCAAGCAAATTCTTCAACCTCTGGAAAGGGTTCAGGCCCTTCTCCCTTCTCAATCTATGAGTTCCTTGTCTCATCATCCTGATTTACACAGGCCTCACGACCTCAGAGTCCATTCTTCTCTACCAGAATGGGAGGAGGTTGACGAGGAAGGAAGGTCTTCACCATCTGAACACAGTTACTCCTCAGAGTGTGAAGAGGATGAGATTTTTGACCAAAATCTTTCAGAGGAAGAGGATTCTCGCCCAGAGCAGACATCCTCTGCATTGGTCTTCAAACCTACTCTCTTCAGACCATTACTCAGCAAGGCCTTGGTAACTGCCAAGCTATCGCCAGAGGAAGTAGCTCCCGAGCCACAAGGAAATCCCTCTAGCCAAGGGGATTCACTCTTCTCCAAGCCTGTAGTGCATGCAGAGGTTTTGCCTTCTCCCATTTTGTTCCTGCACATGGTCAAGGAACAGTGCACTTCTCCTTTGGCAGGTCCTCGCCCATCTTCTCTAGATAAGCGTTTTTACAATGTCAGCGAAGCTCTGGACAATGCCCTGGCAGTGCCTTCTGTTGACATTCCAGTTCTGGCCTCGTTCTCATCTTCTGGCATTCCCACGGAGCCAGAAGAGATCCTGAAACCGGATGATAAACGTTCCGAACAGACCCTCAAGCACAATCACCAGGCTGCTGCTTGGGCTGTTCGGGCTTCAATAGCAGCATCCTTCTTCACCAGGGCATCCATATAGTGGCTGGCCAACTCCAGAATAGATTGCCTGCTTCTGACTTTCGGTCTCACCAAGACCTTAATAAAATTATTGCAGCGGCGGAATTCACTGCGGATGCCACTCTCAATTCTGCCAAATTTGCATCCAAGGCCATGGTATCTTCTGTAGCAGCAAGAAGACTTTTATGGCTCCGAAATTGGCAGGCGGAGTCATGCTGAAAATGGAAGCTGGCTTCAGTTCCTTTCGCAGGCGATAAGCTTTTTGGCGATGCTCTGGAACCTTATCTCATCGAAAGAGATAAATGTAAAATTCTCTCTTCCTCTGGGAAGAAAGCTGACTATCGCCCTGCTCCTTATCGTCCTTCTGCCTTCCGAGCGGAGAACCTCATCTCGCTTCCCCCGCTCTCACAGGCCATACTCCCAACGCCAAGACCAACGGGCGGAAACATCTGGCACGCAACAACCTGGTAAATGGCCCTTTTGGGGGGGAGGGGGTCGTTCCTTCCGTCACTCTAAGTAATCCCTCGTTCTCCCCACCCATCGGAGGTTGCCTAGTCTTCTTTGCCTCCAAATGGGAGGAATCAACAATGGACGCCTGGTTGCTCAGCACTATTAGGTCAGGGTTACAATTGGACTTCCTAACCCCACCCCACCCAAAATTTTTCATCTGTTCTGTGTCTCGGGACATTTCTAGGCAAGGCCTCATGAATCAGGCCGTTCAGCACCTTCTTGAAATCAGGGCTATTCAACCTGATCCCCTGTCTCAATGGGGATGTGGGCTTTACTCTCACCTTTTCATCGTTCCCAATGCCTCGGGGAGGTGGCGAGCCATCCTTGATCTAAAATTTCTCAACCAATTTGTAAAATACAGACAATTTAAAATGCAGACTGCATTCTATTTTAGAGAGTGTTCGGGAGAGCGACCTCCTCTCTTCCATTGATCTCACTGAGGCTTATCTCCACATCCCAATTTGGCCTCATCATCGCCAGTTTCTCCGTTTCTGTTATCAGAATACCCATTACCAGTATCAAGCACTTCCCTTTGGCCTTTCATCGGCTCCAAGGGTCTTCACAAAGGTTCTGGCAGCATTGGTGGCATCTCTGCATTCTATTCCAGTGAGGATCCAATGCTTCTTGGATGACATTTTGATTCTTTCCTCTTCCATCCTTGCGGACCATTGGGATCTGCAAATTACCCTGTCATGTCTCCAGAGCCATGGATTTCCCATCAACACCAAAAAGAGCCAGCTCTCTCCTACAACCAAATTGCAACACTTGGGAGCAGTCATCGATACCATGTCGTGCCAGGTTTTCCTGTCCCCAGCTCATGGAAAGAGCCTTGCAGAGATCATCAGCCAGATCCAGCAACATCAAATTGTCCCCCTGTCGCTGCTGTCCAAGCTTCTGGGAAAGCTTCTGGTTTCCTGTATTGGCATCGTCCCGTGGGCTCGGCTCCACTCCCGAGCCCTCCAATGGTTCCTGCTTCCCTACCAGTGAGTAGGAACCAGCGACTCATCCATCAAGGTCCCACTCCCGCCACAAATCTGGAGATCTCTCAATTGGTGGCATTCCCCATCTATCTGGAGGGGACTCCTGTTCAGGGACCCAGACAGGCTAGTGATAACCACCAATGCTGGGTTGGGGTTCCCATATGCAGGGCCAGATAGTTCTGGGCGTTTGGTCCAGATTGGAACAGACCCTTCCCATAATTTGGCTAGAGCTCAGAGCCATTTTTCTGGCTCTCAAGCATTTCAGGCAATCGGTGACCGGCTCTCATGTTCTAGTCCTTATGGACAACATGTCCACAAAGGCTAATGTCAACCGGCAAGGGGGACGAGGTCCAAAGCCCTCATGAGAGAGGCTCTACAGCTGGGGTTATGGGCAGAGAAACACCTGTTATTGATCTCGGCGGACCAGATCTCCGGGGTCGACAACTCCCAGGCCAACTGGCTCAGCAGGAGACTAGTTAACCAGGCAGAATGGTCCATTCCTCCGTCTCTATTCAGGTTCGGAACACCGGAGGTGGATCTTTTCTCCACTCCTCAAAATGCCTAAGTCACCAGATTCTTCACCAGGTTTCCTTGCCAGGGAGCGGAGAGGACCAGTGCTCTTCGATGCAGATGGCCCAAGGGTCTCCTCTATGCCTTTCCCCTGCTTCCCATAATTCCAGCATTAATTTTGAAGATGTTGGAGGAACATGCGGAGCTCCTCCTCCTGGCACCCTATTGGCCAAGGAGGCCCTGGTTTGCGGACCTGGTCAACCTATTGGTGGCTTCTCCTTGAAGGATCCCTGCCCATCTAATCTCCCTTCACCAGGGGGCCCTGCTCCACCCAGAGCCCCAGTGGTTCAAGCTGACTGTATGGCACTTGAGCGGCAGCGGTTAGAGGAGGCTGATCTTCCAGAAAGGGTCATCCTCACTATCCTGGCTTCTCGTAAACCTTCTACAAGGCGCATCTATGATGCCACCTGGAAGGCTTTTTCCTGATGGTGCCTCAAGGAGGATCTTTCTCTTGCTTCAGCCCAGTTGGCATAAGTTCATAGCTTCCTTCAGCATGGGCTGAGAAAGGTTTGGCCCCCAACACCTTACGCAGGCAGGTTGCGGCCCTCTCCTCAGTCCTTTCATGGGGTTTGCTTCCTTCCTTATCCCATCACACTTCAGTCAGGAGGTTTTTGAAAGTGGCTTCCAGCCTGCACTCTCCGGTGGTTCACAGGTATCCTTCCTGGGACCTTCATTTGGTCCTTGATGCCCTTACAAAGCCCTCCTTTGAACCCCTTAGAACAGCGTCTCTCCGTTTCCTGACTCTGAAGGTAGTGTTCCTTGTTGCCATTACTTCTGCCAGGAGGGTTTCTGAGCTTGCTGCTCTTTCCATCACACAGGACCTTTGTTCCTTTCACGATGATAGGGTTGTTCTTTGTCTGGACCCCTCATTTATTCCGAAGGTTAACACCTGGTTTCACAGGTCCCAGGACATAGTTTTGCCTGACTTCTGTCCTTTCCCGCACCATGACTTAGAGCGGCAGTGGCACACGCTAGACGTAAGAAGGGCTCTTAGAATATACATTAAGCGCACTTCCTCCTTCAGGAAGTCAGAATCCATGTTTGTTTCCTTTTTCCCTTCTCACTTGGGGCACAAGGCCTCTTCTCCTATTAGCAGGTGGGTCAGGTCTTGCATTGAGCAGGCCTACAAAGCTGCGGCCCTTCCAGTTCCCCAAGATCTGACGGCGCACTCTACCAGAAGCGTGGCCACTTCTGCTGCCTGGCCGACCCAAGCATACTTGGAGGAGATTTGTCATGCGGCCACATGGACATCCCTGTCTCCTTTCATCAGACACTACCGTTTGGATGCCTTTGCCTCAGCGACTGCAGCCTTCGGCAGATGGGTGCTTCAACGAGTAGTTCCACAGTCAGTGTGATGAGCCAGACGAGGACCCGCCCGTGGACATGCAAGCTTTGGTATGTCCCATCCTGGGCTCTCGATGCAGCATGGAGGAGAATGGGCGTTGGTAAAAGTTACCCTGAACGTCCTTTCTATCTATGCTGCAAGAGAGCCCAGCCCCTCCCTTGATTCGTCCGGAGAGGGTGAGTCCTATTTCTGTATTCATTTGTGCTTTCAGAGACACCTTTCAGTCTGTCAGGTATCTTCTCCCAAGCTGGGGTCTCTTCTGTGGTCTGGCTTTTATATTTTAGTACAGACTCAGCTAAATGACATCATAGGAAGGAGTCAACCCATCCTGGGCCCTCTCACAGCATAGATAGAAAGGGCGTTCACAGTAACTTCCACCAACGCCCATTCTTGTTTCCATACCATCAGGGTCATGTAGCTCCTCTTCTCCTTCTATTTTCTATTTCCCTTTCACCTTTAGGTGGCACTGTTGCACTGCTTTCTCTTTTTATTGTAACAGTCCCTTATCCAAAGTTCCCCAACGTTTATAATTAAATGCAGGAAGGTATAAAATCAAGAAAAAAGGGAAAAAAAGTAAATCCCAATGCCTCTTCTTATTTCCCTAAATTAATCCAATAGATCCAATAAGTTCAGTCCAGTTGCTCAGTTCCTGTTCATTCACAAGTTCTTAATTAATGACTTCCTTTCTGAATCTGCACCGGAAAAAGCTTTCCTCGATGCTTTCTTCCATGTTTTTTTTTTACCCACCTCCACCTTTACTTTTGGCGCTTCTCTTTACCCTGTTTTTCCCAGGGCGGCTCTTCCTTTAATATATTTGAAAAAAAAAAAAGGTGGTTCTCACCCAGTATGATCACACTTTCTCTCCTTTCCTTCTTTCTGTCGGCAGCTGCCCAAGCTTTGTAGAGGCTCACAATGGCTGCTTTCCTTTCCTGCTGGCTTGAAGAGCTTCCTCTGGATCTGCCAGTGACTTTGCGATGTCCTTGGGATCAACAGAGTGTTCTCTTCTTGATTCTCGCCCCTCCAAGGCGATTTAGGTCCAATAGGGACTACTGGCTGTCAGGATGTCGATGCCCCCCCCCCCCCCAGGAGCTCAGAGGAAGTCCATGGTATCACTGCGACGTTAGCTCCACCCTGTTCTGAATCTCCCTTCAACAGCTTGGGGTGACTTTTAGTTTACAAAACAAGGAAAGCTTACAAAAACAAAAAGAATTGTGAAGGCCTTTAACTATTTCATATCACTAAACTATTTTTAACTATTTTCCATGAGCTCTTTATCTACACTATATTCTGTATCTTCCTATCTTTCTACTATATATCTCTAATATATTTATTGCTAACATCTATGTTTCTTTTGTTGTAAAACTTATATAGATCCTATTGTCACCCTCTATAGAATTATACTACAGAGTTCATTTACAGTCTGAGGAAGGAAAAATATAGGTTCTGTGCAGAACTCCAAGGTAGAGTTTCCTCTTCTTTCCTTTTTTTTAGCACTGAAGTCTTATTGGCAGCAGCTGTTTGATGGCAACTGTATCATTCTGACAGTGGGAGACGAACACCACCATTAAGCTATTGTTACTTAGTGTTTGAATACTCTTATTTGTTTTGCATTTCAGATTCAAAAACTACTTCAAATCTAAATTAAACATTCTAGATAGCATCGTTGTTGTGGGTAACTTGTTGGTTGATACTCTATATATTGCCTCTGACTTGGGTGGAATAACTGTAATTCCAAGGTAAGAAATATGCACCTTTTCAGCTCAAAGGTGCTTTTTCAAAAGGCAACTAAACTGTTTTTCCTTGAGAAAGAAAACATTTTGCTTCTCATCCCTCTTTCTCAACAGAGGGGGGGGGGATAAAAAACACCAATCTCCTGTCATATAACAGCAGCCCTTGCAGCAGTTCTAAGATTCCATTTGCTCTCTGATACAGATGACCCTGAGGGCATAGATAGACTCCCAAGTGGTCTCAAGAGTTCCCAGGGAGAATGCTAACAACCAGATGGCTGCAACGAAATAAAATCCTTCCACTCACCCCACCCCTCCAACCCTATCTGAACTAATCTTTCCATTGCCCCCATCATCCTGCCAGAACCATGAAACTTCTTGGATGAGAAGTGAAATGTCTTTTTCTTCTTCCTCAGGAAAAAACCAATCAAGCTGCCTTTTTGAGAAAGCACCTTTCAGATAACTGTGACCTGCATGACTAAGAATTTCTACAGGCACTTGATCAGCCTAACTCCAAAATGAAGAAATGCAATGTTAAAGACCTCAATTTTTATTCTTTAAAAGGGAGAAATGGGATGAGATGAGATTATAAATTATCAGGCTTTGCATGCATTGAATTTTACCTAGCTTATTGTGGTTTTTTTTTGTTTGAAGAGTGATATCATTCTGATACGTAACAATAGTTGTTCATTTACTCCCAAAACAAAGTGGATATTAAATGGCATTCTTACTCCTTTTTCTACCACAAAAATACTGATATCTATAGAAATTCTTTATCTGTGGGACGATATGGTAGGAGATGAGGTTGTATAATAGTTTGGTGGGATTGAAACTTAAAGATTCCCAAACCTAAATACCATTGTAGGTGGGCCTAAACTGTGATATGGGTATAGCCAAAGTTGGCACTAATCGTTGATATAATCCCATTCTTTCTGTTTCCCAGAACAGTTGTCATTCTTCGAATGTTAAGAATTATAATTCTAGTAAGAATTTTTCGAGTGGCTGCTGAGGCAGAACGACTAGAAAAAATGACCCGGAGGTTGGTAAGTGAAATAGATAGAATATTGCCAGCTCTGGTGCAGGGGTGGGATTCTACCAGTTTGGATCGGTTCTATAGAACCGGATGTTATGAGTCTGCGCAGTTCAGAGAACTGATAAATCATACCCCTGGCTGGCCCCGCCCCTTCCTGCCTGCCCACTCCCTGCCCCGCCCAGTTATTCCTCATCTCTCCCGCCATTGCTAACCTGCCTTCGCCCACCATTGCTGCCTGCTTTCCACCACAGCCCTGATCTCCCTGGGTGAGTGAGTCTACAAGCAAACCCTGGTTGAGTCGACTCCTGGGCCAGCCTAGGCCTCTACGCTGTCCCTCCCCCTATTCCTGGGCTTGCCTGGCTTACTTTGCCATGATCTAGCTAGCTAGCTGCGCCCCCCCCCCCCCCACTGCAAGGCCATGGCCGGGAGAGAAGGGAATGTTGTGTTTATCCCCCGGGCACGAAGAAGCTGCAGGGCCATGGCAGCACTGTCTGGGAGAGAAGGGAACGTTCTGTTTCTCCCCCTGTTGGTGCTGGATCTGACCAGGGAAACGCCCCCCCCCCCCAATGTGCTCTGCTGCCCTTGTCTCTGAAGCTGCTCATTTGAGGAGCAAGGCTCCTGGGGCCCCGAGAGTCCCAGACTCGCCTTGGAAGGGCTGCTGCCTAGAACTGAAGAAGGAGCTGAAGGTCAGTGGAGGGAGAGGGACACAAGGACCATCTCCTGTCCAGAGGGAGCCCCAAAGGGAGGCGTAGAGCCGGGTGACAGCAATGAGGCAGTGATGGCAAAACCGCCAAGCCGGGCAAGGAGGAAAGAAGCACCAGGGTAGTTGTCGGAGTTGTGGAGAAGCTCCAAGCAGAGGCAGAGGAAGCTGTAGGGAGCAAATGAGGGGCAGCCAGGGAGTCTGCGGGGAGTCCAGGTCCTTCTCGGACCTTCAGGCTTTGGCCGCGCTCAGCAGGAGTGGCGGAGAGGGGATCTCTTCCCTCCCCCTACCTTGAAAAGAGCCTTTCCTCTGAACAAATGGAATCGGTCGCTTTGTTGTAAGGAGAGAATTGGGAGGTTGAATTGGTTGGATAAATAGAACAGGAAGAAGTTCATAAATTGTGTGGCTGTTTTGCAAAGGGAGGCAAAACTATTATTACTGAAATATCCATATCAGTATTCAATGGGAGGAAAGCAATCTATGTGCATGTCTATTCCTTTCTTTTTCTCCTCTTGTGACTGGCGGCTGAGAGAGAGGGGGGGAGAGAGGTGGCAGTTTATCCTGGAAATGCACCTTGGGCAGCTCTGGGAGGCAGCAGCAGCAGAGCACACCCGGGCATTCTCCAGGTCGGATCCAGCAGCCCTAGGGGGAGAAAGAGAACATTCCTTCTCCCTATCTTCCCTTCTCTCCCCCTCTCTCTCTGTGTGAGACAGAGACAGGGAGAGGGGGAGAGAGAGGGGAAGATAGGGAGAGAGGCAGAGAGAGAGAGACACACACACAGAGATACAGGGGGAGAGAGAGCCAGAGAGAGCCAGAGAGAGAGGAGAGAGAGAAGGAAAGAGAGAAAAAGAGAGGGAAAAAAGAGGGAAAGAGAGAGGGAAAGAGAGAGAAGAAAGAGAAGAAAAAGCAAGAAAGAAAGAGGGAGAGAAACAGAAAGAGAAAGGAAGGAAGGGAGAGAAAAAGAAAGAACAAGAAAGGGAGAGAAAGGAAGAAAGGAAGAAAGAGAGAGAAAAAGAAAGAAAGAGAAAGAAATAGGAAGGAAGGGGTGGGAAGAGAGAAAACTCTGTGCTATTATTTTTAATTGTACCATTATTTATCATATATTAATATTCTGCACCGTCCCTACACCTAGAGTGATTTTACTGCCTTTCTTTTGCCCAGGTATTTTTCAGGGTTTACATGTTTATAGTCCAAAGCATAAATACAGTTGTGTTTAATAGAGTTGAAAGGAACTATGGAAGTCTTCTAGTTCAGCCCCCTGCTCAGGCAGGAAAACTGAGGATGCCAAACTCTGAGTAGAGGTCCTGGGAAAGGTGTCAGAATAACAGAATAACACTTAGAAGGGACTTTAGGGGGAACCCTATACCATTTCAGAGAAACGGCTGTCCAATCTTTTCTTAAAAACTTCCAGTGATTGAGCACCCAGAACTTCTAGAGACAGGCAGTTCCACTGGTTAATTGTTCTCACTGTCAGAAAGTTTCTCCTTAGTTTTAGATTGCTTCTCTCTTTGTTCAGTTTCCATCCATTGCTTCTTGTTTGCCTTCTGGTGCTTTGGAAAACACATCCCCCCCCCCTTCTTTCTGGCAGCCCCTTAAAAGCCTGTTGCCTATCACCCTCTTGGGCAAAGCATGTGAGCCATTTCCTCCTTTCAGTGGTCCATGAAAGTATATCTATAGTACGTAGATAATAAATCAAAATAATAAGTCAAATAAGTCAAAAAATGGTGAACAACATTTTTACAGAACTATAAAGTTGAGGCTGGGTGTGATAAGGAATGGCTGGGAGAGGAGGGGCCAGGTGAGGCACCCCTTGACGTGAATGACATAGAGTTGGTCATGCCCACACAGTCACATGACCACCAAGCCACTCTCAACCAGTCACATGACCACCAAGCCACGCCCAACCAGCAAGTCACACCCACAAATTAAGCCCCACCCACAGAACCAGTTCTTAAGAAATTTGAATCCCACTCCTGCTCTGGTGCCTAGATTTGCTGAATTCACTTCCTAAGAAGACTGATATAGTTTGTGGGCTTGTTGTAAACAGGTAAACTGAACCAGCCTTTTCATGTACAGTATATAGTTTGAAATCTCTGATTGATTGTTCTTTCTTTTAATAAATATGAATAACTTAATTAATTTTTAATTGACTTTTTCCCTTAAATTCTGTGGTTATCTTTGTACAGGAAGATGGGATAGATGTACTTGAAGACTTTTTCACAGGAAACGGAAGGCCAATGTTAGCTTAGAATAGAAGGTTGCATTTCCAATCTATCTAAAGAGCACCAGACAGAAAACATTGAGGTCTTTTGTTGGAAGACAGACCTTTTCAGGCCTTGTGATTCCATGTAATATTCAGGTTTTCATTCTGAGTTTCGGATGATATGTCTGTCATCTGCTTCACATTGATTACAAATTTGGCCCTTTAAACTCTTGTTCTTGATAGTAGGTGGTCCTCAACTTACAACAGTTCATTTAGTGACCGTTCAAAGTTACAAAGGCACTGAAAATTTTTTTCACAGTTACGGCCTTTTCAGCATTCCTATCATCATGTGATCAAAACTCAGTTGCTTAACAACTGGTTCATATTAGCTGTGTCCCAAGATCATGCAACCTTTTGACAAGCAAAGTCAATGGGAAAGCCAGATTCACTTAACAACCAGGTTACTAACTTATCAACTGCAATGATTTACTTAACAACTGAGGCAAGAAAGGTCATAAAATGGGGCAAAAAGTCACTTAACAAATGTCTCATTTGACAACATATTTGGGCTCAGTTGTGGTCGTAAGTTGAGGACTACCTATAAGGCTGAAGCTCTTAAATCAGTATTTTTGTGAATTTTATGCCCTGAAACCCTGAGCTCAAAGTTGTGTGTGTGTGTGGTACTTCATTTTAACAGTGAAGTAGTATATATTTGCAAATGGGTGACAGCACTTGTGTCTAACATCTTTTTGGTTTTGTACCACTTGATCTAATTTTTAAAAAAAGATAACATCATGTATGTGTAACTTGTCTGAGGATATATTTAAAAAGCCATCTACGGTAGATTAGGAAAGAAATTTGGCTGCAGATGTTATTTTCTTGCAAATTGTCTCTCTCTGACTTCTAGTACTATATTTCTAAAATGTGAGGAAAGAATAGCCAGATTTTTGAAAGAAAAAAACCTGCAAATTTTATAAAACTTATTCATTGTAGAGATTTAATGGAGAGGAATCTTTTTGTGAATAGAGTTTATGTTTACCAAATGTTTAATACAAATTTATTTATTGTAAGCATGTATAAGAAAAAAAGTACAAATATGAACATAACATATAAACATATACCATAAACAGGTATAAGTATATACATAATAAATGAGTACAAATAAATGGGAACAATAGGACAGGGATGGTAGGCATGCTGGCGCAGCTATGCATGCCCCCTTCTATTACTATTGATTGTATTAGCCTTTGCAGTGTTTTCAAAAAAAGTGCTTTTGCACTTGCTGAGTTAAACTATGTTATGATTTTAAAGCCAAGGTGCTTCAGAGTTAGGCAGAAAAATATTGGAAAATTTTTCAGGAAGTATTCAATGGCAAACCATTTACCCATTGTGTTAGGCAGTTACCAGGAGATGAGTGATTTGAAAATGTCTTCATCTTTAAGGGGATAATTTCTGAAATCTGTGCTTCCATGACTGACTACTTATTTCCTAAGATCACTATTTAATATTGCTTTTTTCCTTTTGGCTGACAGGTCTCAGAAAATAAAAGGCGTTACACAAGAGGTGGCTTTGACTTGGATCTCACTTATGTCACTAGTTAGTATTTCTTGACTAGTGGAGGGATTGGTTAAAAATTGAGATCTAGGCATCTAAGGATAATTGAAGAATGTGTGTAAGATGAAAATTCGAAGAATCCTTTGTTCCACTTTCCATCCCTAGATACTATTTTTAGGGAAATATAGTGATACCTGTCCTCTTTACTATTGTTTCTTTGTGTTGAAAATCAGTGCTTGCTGAGGTATACATTATCAATTATACTGAGCAGTTAAACTCTAACTATTTTCAATAGTCTAGAATATTTCTAAGTAAGAGTCATGTAAAAAAAATCTTAATGTGGCTAAGAGCCAACGCCACCTTTTTCAACCTTTTCATTTACATAATCGTGCCTCTCTTTGAATGAAAAGGAAATTAGGTCTTTAATTCTGTCATTATGGTTGGTTATAATTGAGAACATTTATGCATAAAATTTGATATCATGCATCAGTGATGTTCCTAGGGAATGAGGAACAATGGCCAGGGGTGGAGAATACCAGTGTGAATTAATTGCATTAGCAGCTTTTGCCAAAGACTATGGCATTACCTTTTCTTGCTAGTAATTCACGAATGATTAGATCTTGAGTGGGTCCTTTGGCTGTATTTGAAAGAAACTATAGTCCATTTCCCCCCCCAAATGCCCAAAGTAACGTAGGTAACATAGCCATTGGAATATTGATTGGCAGTTCTGGGATCTGTTTTAGTGTATTTGGAAGGTATTAGATTGCGGAAAGTTGCAATATCTAATATAGAATAAATTTGATTAGTAACACAATTGTCTTTTTCATGGAGCTTTATAATCCATTTGTACTGCATAATATAAACAGTTACTGATTGATATTGGGATTTAGATATGTGCTAATAAAGTGCTTCTTTATTTAGGGATGTTTTGTTAAAAATCAAATTTTCATTGCTGTAGCATCTTTTCCATTTGAGTATTATAAGAGACCTAATGATATGCCACTAATATACCAGTAAATTATTTGATCCTTCACCAGGTCAACTGGTGACCATATTTTTCTTTTTAATTGTTAGATGTCTTTTACATCTTTATTGTAATACAACACATTTTTCTTTTTTTAAAATTTAAAGCAGCAAATTTATATAGTAAGTATAATTCTTGATTTAC
Source organism: Hydrophis major (assembly GCA_033807585.1). Taxonomy (NCBI): domain Eukaryota; kingdom Metazoa; phylum Chordata; class Lepidosauria; order Squamata; family Elapidae; genus Hydrophis; species Hydrophis major. The sequence continues at coordinate 246,836,777 of CM066328.1, read as the reverse complement.
AACTATTCATTTAGTGACAGTTCGAAGTTACCACAGCAATGAAAAAAGTGACTTTTGATGTTTTTTTCATACTTTCTCATTCAAATAGAAAGCAGTAGTCTTAATCAAGGGATTAATAAGCAAAAAATATACCGCTACCAACACTGGAAGGGGCAAGCTACTGTACTTTGCTATTGTGGAGCAAATCTCACACTCACACTGATGATGTTACTTTAGTTGGAAACAAAACATCTGCAAGCAAACAAGCTCAACAAACAAGGACTCCACAGTTATTTACTTTCTGCATAAAATTTAATGTTTGCTTGGTGGTGCTAACCTTAAAATTGTCCTGCTTCAGTTTTTAAAAAATCTTTTGTACTTCTGAACTGATTTAAGTCACTAATTAATCCAGTTCTCTCCCTTTAAAAAATGTTTTACCTGAGTTATATCTGCAACTATGACCACAGGATTTCAAGCTGTCATGTTTTTGCTTAAGAGAATGTACAAATTCCAAACCCCAGAGTTGTATGTGACAGAAAAGACCTTGTCATAATCTCAAACTATGAAATGTTTTTTCTTGTTTTTAATCTACAATTATATGAAAAAGTACATTCCATGTAAAGTTTTTTTCTTTTTTTATTATATATGGGCATATCATTTTATCTTCATTCAAACAGTATGTAAATATAGAGGTGATTAATTGAAGAAAAAATGCTATAAAATCGATTTTGCAATCATTAATTCAACAACAAAAAATAGCAGATATGCCATTTCCTTCTGTGGAAAAAATAAATATACTTTCTTTTTTATAGAAACATGAATTTCTTCTTTTGATGAAATGCTGATTTTGATTTTCACTAAGCATATCTTCTGGTACTGTGGCCAAATAAATCTATCTTACATCCTTCCATGTAGATGTAATTTGTGCGGTACACTCCTGCAATTTAATATCAGTAGTAGTGTGAACTATTTGAAGGTGATAAAATTCTGGGCTTTGTAGATGTCTACTTCGAGATCTTCTGGATAGGGGAATCATAGATGTCCCAAAAGTTTGACAATTTTTTGAAAACTTTCCCAGACTCATAGGTGTTATAATCTCCTTTCTGAAGGCTTCTGAGAGTTCTTTGGATCTAGGCAGGTGTTCAAGAACAAAGAGCAAAATCAATTAAATGTCTGAAGTTTCAGTAAAATAGGTTTAATAAGGTCTAATCTGGTATACCTGAGTCTAATATTAGGTATTTGAGATACAGTAGCAATAAATGTTGGGTGCCTACTTAGTTTTTCCATTTGTAAAATTTGCATTTATGTTTATTTAAATTACACAATGTACTCCAAAATGTAAATGGTGCATGATATTTCTTATAATTTATCTCCTTTATTAACATTGTTGAAATGAAGATCAAATATTTGTATGTTGAAATATGTTAAAAACATTAAAAAAAACCAATTACGTATACTTACTTTTTCACATGACTCTATTCAAAGTAGTGAACCTATGAAAAATCTCACATTTGTCTCACAATGCAGATCTAACATTTTCTTTCTTTTTCGCTTATTTGTATCTATTCATTAGCTCGTGTTATAGCAATGTCGTTTCCATCTTCTGGGCAGCAAGCTTTCTACAGGAATCCTATAGGGGTAATCTAAAGATTAAAAGATAATGGAAATAATTTCTGATACTCTGTGAATCTTCCTCTTTGTTTTCCTCCACTCTCAGTTACTATTGGCTGTGTTTAATTTTAGTATGATTGTAAGAGATAATAATGGTAATTGTAGAAGAAAAGAGATCTTGGTAGTTAAAGCTATATTGCAAAATAAAAGATAGTCTGCCTTTAGGATTTTTTCCTCAAAGCTTTGGCTTAAATCCAGATATAGATTTAGCATCTACTTAACATATGGAAAAATGGGTTTCAATGATAAGCAATGAGAAATAATAACTACTCAAGGAGAAGGCCAACCTAGAAATAAGGAGAAATTTCCTGACAATTAATCAGTTGAACAACTTGCCTCCAGAAATTATGGTTGTTCCAATAGTGGAGGCTTTTAAGAAGAGATTAGACGCCCATTGTCTGAAATGATATAGTTTCCTGCTTGAGCAGGGACCTGGTTTAGAAAACCTCCAAGGTCCCTTCCAACTTTGTTATTCTGTTAATAATGGTATTTAATTCCTCTTTTAAATTGGTGAGTTCTGCAGGCCTCATAATGCTGACTATCTGGCTCCTTCAGCAGTTATCCAATTTAGCAGTGAAAATTACAATTCTTTGAGTTTGCAAATAAAGCGAAAATGCTTTTTGCATTTTGAATAAAAAATCAGTATGATCCACATAATGAAGATTTATTATAGGTTCTCCACACTATGGACTATAGTATGATAAGCACATATCCATATATACTCAAAGATAAGCACCCCCAAAATGCACCCCGAAAACTGAGTACAGCTTATCTGTGGCTGGGTTTATATAGTAGTACTTTTTAAAAATGCATACACAGGTAGTCCTTGACTTACAACAATTTATTTGGTGGCTGTTCGAAGTTACAATGGCAGTGAAAAAAGTGACATGACCTTTTTTCACATCACTACTGCAGCATCCCCATAGTCACATGATCAAAATTCAGATGCTTGACAACTGACCCATATTTATGACAGTTGCAGTGTCCTGGGATCATGTAATCACTTTTTGTGACCTTCTGACAATCAAATGAGGAAGCCAGAGTCACTTAATGGCATTAATAACTTAACAACTGGAGGGGTTCACTTAACTGTAGCAAGAAAGGTTATGAAATGGGGCAAAATACTCTTCTTGCTGAGCAAAATACTCTTCTTGCTGAGAAAGTTTGGACTCAATTATGGTCGCAAGTTAAGGACTACTTGTATATAAACAGATAAGCTGACCCTCGAATTTTTAATTAAAATATCATGAAATTTGCCAGCTGAAGATAAGCAAATTGTAAAAATTAAAGCATATGAAAAATTTTAGCCTTACCTTTGGGTGGCATATATTTCTTGGGACAGCATTTTGATTAAAAAAGCTTATTAACAGATGGACTGTTCTGTAAGAATATGCAGTATATTTCCTTCGGTTTGTCTCTTTCTCTGAGTACTGCTTTAGCTTACTGATGGACTTTAGCAATACCAGTATTTAGAATTCACTCAGGCATACTGCGTGGAAATTATGGAAGTAGAAGTCAGATTGTAGGAGGTTGCTCTATGTCTCTATATGGGCACCAAAACACTATCTGAGATTTAAATCTTCCTTGAAATACTTTATGTCTGAAACCAGCTACATAAATTTGGTAATAATTCATACCACCTTGACAATTAAAATATATTATTATTTTTTATAAGGAAGTTGCAAAGTTCTTGGATACAAAACATGGAGACCACTACAAAGTCTACAATCTTTGTAGTAAGTATTACTTTGTTTTTTGATCACCAAAACTGGAGCAGTCAGGAAAACTTTTACTGCATTTGCTCTAATCACAAACCAGGACATTCACTATCTTCAGTCTTAGCCCTGCCTTCTAGGTATACAGTGAATGTCCATAGCTGATGGAGAACATGAACCTGGGTATCATATATCTTAACCACACCACACTAAATCAGTAACTGCTTCCTTTTAAAATAAAGTTCTGAATGATATAGAACTCATTGTTAATAGCCTTAAGATACATTCATATTTCCATTTTTTTTTGAAAAAGATGTTATTAATTTTCTACAAACAAACAAGACAAACAAAACATAAAAACATCAACTCTCATATGTACATCCAGTGTGTCAGTTGGTTCATCATTTTTGTGCATTCATTCTGTAGTCTCAATGACAATTATGTTACATAACAACTCATATTGTCAATCCAAACTTATATATCCTAATATCACTAAAAAAAGAAGTTTTTGACTATATTTTTAATCATTCATGCTTTATGAGATAATAATACTTTAAACCAGTTTATTCTATAACAAATCATATAATCATATCAAATCAATCCTAAAAAACCCTTTATAAATATAATGTCAAATAACAAAAGAATAGCAAAATAGCAAAATAAAGATATTCCTTACTGTCTAGCATTCTAAATATTCTATTATCGTATTTTATCATCTAGCCATTGATAAAAAAGATCCCAAATTTCATAAAATTGTTTATCCTCTTGCTCTCTAATTTCAAATGTCAATCTACTCATCTCAGCACATTCCAATATTTTCTTAATAATTTCTTCCTGTAATGGTATTTTCTCATTCTTCCAATTTTTAGCAAATACAATCCTAGCCGCTGTTAATACATTTACAATCAGGTACTTCAAATCTTTACTATATATATCAGGTAAAATTCCCAATAAGAAGATCTCTGGTTTCAAGTTTATGTGTTTCTTTGTCATGTTTTCCAACCACATGCGAATTATAGTCCAATATTTTCTAGCGTCCTCACAAGTTCACCACATATGGTAATACGAGCCGGGTATCTGATGACATTTCCAGCATTTTTCAGATTTGTTCTTAAACATTCTTGCTATTCTTATCGGGGAAAAGTGCCACCTGTAAAACATCTTATACAAGTTTTCTTTATATGCTGTTGACATTGTCATTTTATAATTTTGAGACCACAATTTTTGCCATTTCTCTAGATCAATCCCATATCCAAAATTCTTCCCCCAAACAATCATAGTTTCTTTGACTTGTTCTTCCTCTAATTTCATTCCCAGTAAATAACCATATAATTTTTTAATCACCTTCTCATCAATACCCATCAAGATCTTATCTAAATCAGTCTGCTTATCATAGAATCCCTTCGTTTTAGAATCTTCATCATACCTTGAATGTATTTGCGCATATGAAAACCAATTCATCCTTATACCTTGTTCCTCTAAGTTTTGGATCGTTTTAAGTTCACCCTTTTCATCCAAGAGTTCCCCATATCTAACTGTTTGTTCCTTCTTATAAATTATAGGATAGGAAAATGCTTCAATAGTCGATAACCAAACTGGAATTTTCAAATAACATTGTCTTTTTATCTTCTCCCAGTTTAACCACAAAGACTCCCGTATATAATGTCTTCTAAAATAACCCTGTGTTTTAGTTCCCTTATACCATAAAAAAGCATGCCAGCCCAACAGCAAATCATGCCCTTCTAATGTCAACAACCTATGCTTTCTTAATGTTATCCATTCTTTGACCCACATCAAACTTGCAGCTTGATAATACAATTCCCAATTAGGCAGGCCAAAACCTCCTCTAATTCTAGCGTCTTGCAAAAGCTTTAGCTTTATTCTCGCTTTTTTACCTTGCCATATAAACTTCAACATGATTTTATTTCAATCTTCAAAATAGTCTTTTCCAAACCTAATTGGTATTGTTTGGAACAAAAATAAAATTCTGGGTAAAATATTCATCTTGATTGTTGTAATTTTCCCTATTAATGACAATTGCAAGTTTTCCCACTTCTTCAAATCTGTAGCTATCTGTTGTTTGAGTTTAATATAATTATTCTCTTTTAATGTGCTACATCTTGCTGTCAAATATATCCCCAGATACTTAACCTTATTTGTAATTTGGATTTTCAAAAGATCTGCCAGTTCTTCTCTTTGTCTCAACAGCATGTTCTTTGTCAAAATCTTTGTTTTATCTTTATTTATTTTCAAACCAGCCATCTCACAATATGTCTCTATCTTTTCCAATAACCTTGGAGCTGTTTCTAACAGGTCTTCCAGAATAAAAGCTAAATCATCAGCAAAAGCTTGTAGTTTAAATTCTCCCTTCTTAATTTTCATTCCTTTTATGCTTTTATCATCCCTAATATTTCTATTCAACACTTCCAAGGTCAGCACAAATAGCAAAGGAGATAGGGGACACCCTTGTCTTGTACCTTTTCTTATATTAATAAAATCTGTAAGTTCCCCCTCCATCATTACCTTTGCTGTCTGTTTATTATATATGGCTTCGATTGCTTGCATAAATTTTTTAGCAAAACCCATCTGTTCCAATAGTAATAACATAAATCTCCAGTTCACGTTGTCAAATGCCTTTTGAGCATCTAAAAATATCAAAGCCATTTGCTTTTCAGGATGAGCCTCATAGTATTCCAAAGTATCCAAGATTACTCTCATATTGTCTCTGATTTGTCTCTTTGGCAGAAATCCATTTTGATCTGAGTGAATAAAATTATTTAAATATTTTTTAAGTCTTTCTGCTAAAATTGAAGCAAAGATTTTATAGTCTGCATTCAATAAGGAGATAGGTCTATAGTTCTTAATTTGCAGTGGGTCAGCCTCTTCTTTTGGAATAAGTGTGATGTAAGCCTCTGACCATGTTTTGGGTATCATCTTCTTTAACATAACTTCATTCATGACTTCTAACAATGGGATACTCAATGATTCTTGAAATGTTTTATAGAATTCTGCCGGAAGCCCATCTGGACCCGGTGCTTTCCCATTGTTTTGTCTCTTAAATGCTTCATTTAATTCCATCATTGTTATATTGCTTTCTAACATTTCTTCAGTCTCTTTAGGTATCTTCGGTAAATTAGCATTCTGTAAATATTGTTTGACTTTTTCCTCATCAATATTCTCTTGTTTATATAGTTGCCCATAAAAATCTCGAATAATTTCCTTTTTCTCCTTATGACCATAACAAACTTGGCCTTGATCATCTATTAACTTCAATATTTTTCTTGATTCCTTCTCCTTTCTCAATTTATATGCTAGCCATCTACCTGGTTTATTCGCATCTTCAAAATAATTCTGTTTAGAATTTCTGATTTTCTGTGCCAATTCTTCTTTCTCTATTAATTCCATTTTATGTTTAATTACATCCAGCTTCAATTTAATATCTTTTTTTCTGTGGCATTTTCTGTAATTCTTTTTCAAGTCTTTTATACTCATCTTCCAAGACCTTAGAAGCTTGCCTTTTCCTAATATTCTTTTTTCTTGTATAATCTATTATCAGACCTCTAGCATATGCTTTCATTGTATCCCAAACATTCTGCGTTGACTGTTCCCATTTTTAACCTCTTCAACATAATGGTTTTTATTTAGTTTTCCTCAGTTCCATGTTTTCACAACTTAAGTGGTTTCCATCTGATGGGTTCAATACCTTGCTGACTGAAATTCTTATGTTGTAATATCAAAACATATGGAAGATACAAAACCTCTAGAAGGGAAAAAACTGCTTCGGTTATAGACTGATTTTTTTCAGTTCACTTTTTAATGTCAAGCCTCATTGTGGCAAGTGTTGAATCAAACTTTTCTAAGTTTATCTATGTCATTCAATGATCAAGACTGTGGTCCTAATTGTGGTCATAATTTGAGGATTACCTGTAGCTAGGCAACTACCTATCTAAAAACTGTAGATGTTAACTGAAGACTGTTTCTGTTAGCAACAAAATTCATTATAATGGCAGGGAGGAGGATTGAAAATGTTGCTGTTTGCTACCCTGTCAACTCCAGTAGAAATTTGGAATAAATATAGTTTTGCTTTTTTTCTACACATAGCATGCAACGTGTATGTATATTTAATGAATCGTATAAGTATTGACACTTCAGGTGGCCATGCACTGCTGGATTTTAAATACTGAGATGAAATACATACTGTAATTTGATACTTCTGATTCTAAAAATATAACTGCACTATAGATGTTTTTGTTGCTAATTTTTTCTCCAATCTATTGTTAAAATTGGAACTTCCACTGACTAATTAGAGTGGAGGCAGATTTACATCAAATTTATATTTCATTTGCTATAAATCAGACATTGCCAGCCTTTTTGCATTAGATACATTTAAAGTTTTTAGAACAATTGGTGCTGCTGCAGAACAATTGCTGGTAAAGATTGCTTGTTCTCAAGATGGTAGCAGGAATGTAATCAATTTCAAAAGTAAAGGTTTGCCAAAATGTTACCTGCCATGCTATTAGTATTCCTTTTATTAGATATGCTATATTGCCCTGGCTTAGTGTTGCTTTGTTTCTGAACAGATGGGCTTACTTCCAAACTAAACATGTTGATTAAAGTTGCTTAACATTTTAATTTTCTTAAGGAACTCAGATATTCATGAAAGAAGGATGAAAATACATAGTTTTCCATTTTAACAACTCTGGGTGTATATTTTAATATTAAGAAAACCAGATGGAGCATGGAGTTATGTAGATGCCCAAAGGGAATTGTAGATATAATGTCCCAAATACCATTGAAGGACATTTAAGATCTAGATATTCAAAGTATTGCTTTGTAATCTTCCTAATGGAACTCTGTCTCTGTTTATATACATAATATCTGTATAATATTTTTTCCTGCAGGTGAGCAAGGCTATGACCCAGAGATTTTCCATGATAGAGTGGAGCGGATGTTTATTGATGACCACAGTGTTCCCTCTCTAGCGTAAGCATGATTCTGCAATGGTTCTATGTAGATTTGACAATAAACCAACTGGCTTATTAAATAAAATAAAAAACTTATTAAATATAAAACCAACTGGCTGAATAAACCAAGTCCAGTTGAGTAAAGTTTGCAGATATCTATAGTCTAAAAATATATAAGCTATGAAAATCTATAAACTATTGAATTTACCATATTTTTCAGAGTATAAGACACTTTTTCTACCCCCAAAAGAGGATAGAAATGCCTGTGCATCTTATACAGTATATGTTGCTGAAGCTCCGCCCACCCGCTGGCCCCAACCCTTTGGCCTCTGCCTCCTAGCAATTTGCCTCCTTGCAGCAAATAGCCTGTTTCAGCTTCAGCACAGCCTGCTTAGCACAAGCAGCTGATTGTTGGTTGGATCGGCTTCCTGGCGATCAGCTATTTCAGGCTGCAGGGATTGCCATTGCCTATTGCTGCCTCCGTATGCCCCATTTTTGGCCTCCGCATCCCATTTTTGGCCTCTGTGAACCCCATTTTTGGCTTCCATGTAGCCCATTTTCCACCTGTTCTGATCCCTGCTGCCCGGAATGGGGTGAAAATGGGGTGTGCAGAGGCTGAAAATGGGATGTGGAGGCCAAAAATGGGGCACGCAGAGGTGGCAATAGGCTATGGCAATCCCTGCAGTCTGAAACAGTTGATCATCAGGAGGCCAGTCCAACCAACAATTGGCTGCTTGTGCTGATCAGACTGTACTGAAGCTGAAACAGGCTGTTTGCTGTTTGCTGCAAGGAGGTAAATATCTGCGAGGCAGAGACAGAGGCAGATTCCCCCCCCCCTTGTTTTCCTCCCCAAAAGCTAGCTGTGTCTTATACTTTGGAGTGTCTTATACTCCAAAAATATGGTATATATTGCTATCCCACAACTGTTAGCAGTTCACAATAAAATATCCACAATAAAATATAAATTAATTAAAACTCTGTACCACTGAACCTTGCAACATTAGTTAACACTCAAAACCCTCTGGAATAACTTACTTTTATTTCCTGAAAGTTGTAGTCAATGGACTCAATCTCATCTTCAGAGAGAGGTCAATCCAGAGGGCAGGAGTCATCAGAGAAAAACAGTGCCTCTGGACTTCAGCCCCATCACTTCCTAAAAATAAAGCAATACTAGCAGCTTCTCCCTGGAAGAGAAGCTTTAAACAGGTCAAGTCCACTTGAAGGTAGCTAACCTGAAGTACTAAGGGCTAAGCCATAAAGGGATATGTACAGGGATGGGATTCTACCTGGTTGGACTGGTTCTATGGAACTGGTTGTTAAGATTCTGCGCAGTTTGGAGAACTGGCAAATCACGCCACTGGCTGGCTCCACCCCACTCTGCCCACTCACTCCTTACCTGGCATGCGCGTCATCCAACTTGCCTGTGTTGTGCCTTCACCTAATTTTTGATAAGTTGCTATTTTTCTTCCCCCCCCCCCCCGACCATCAACTGTTCCAACTCAGCTGTGCCGGGAGATTTAGATTAGCTAGAAAACAGGAAATTATTGGAAATTATTTCCTTTTGTACCTCAAGGACCACCAAACTCATACTTTTAAATCCCAAGGACCACTAATACAATTTTAAAAAAAAACTAACATATTTAATATATTTTTTATGTTAAATATAAATTTAATTATATATACATATATACACATATATATACACATACATATACACACACACACACACACACACACACACCACTTACTTATTTAATTATAACAAAAATGTAAATGCTTAATGATAACAAAATAAAACGTTCCGGGCTGGAAGCCTCACCCCACCTGGCACCTTCCAAAAAGACAGAAGAGCGGGCGATGTGTGTGTGTGTGAGGGGCCTCAGAGCAACTGTCGCTGGGAGAAAGAGGCAGAAAGGGGGCTTTGCTCTCCTTGGGGGGCAGTGCCCCTTGGCTGCCACTCCAGGGGCTTCTCAGCAGGCATCTACCTACAGAAGGCTGCCGCCCTCAGTGATTAATTGGGGGGAGGGGAGGGGGAGAAAGTGGGAGCTCCTTTCAGATCCCGAGAGGAGGATTGAGAGAGGTCAGATCTGCAGCTGAGGAAAAGCTGGGGGGGGGGGGTGGCTTTGCCAGCCTCACTGGAGACAGGCAAGGAAAGGTGTCCCTGGGAGCACTTTGCTCACTTTAGCACTTCGCTGCCAAACCCAGCCACAGCCAGTGATTATCTGGGGGCAGGGTAGGAGGGAGAGAGAGAGAAAGCATCTCTCGCATTACCAGGGGAGGAAAGGAGGCAAAACAAAGCTCACTCTTTCACCGAGACCTACAAAACGGCAATCTACCATGTTCCAGGAGTTCTTCGAAATCACCAAATACTCTTACTTGCAGTTTTCGCACCTCTTGGCTCTTCGAGGGACCCCAGAGTGAGGTCCCCGAGAAGCATGCACCAACCAGCTCCCACACATGGCGGCAACAACAATCCCCTCCTCCAGCGCCCACTGTTAGCTCTCCCCATTAGTTCTCTAGTTTTGAATTTCTCCCACCTCTCTCACTTTCCTTCCCCCCCCCCACGTGCAGACAGGTAAGGAAAGGGACATGGAGCTGTGCGCAGCTCTCAGCTCTTCCAGCCCTCACTGCCTCTCCCAACATCGAAACCTTGGAGATGCAGGCAAAGCCGCCACAGCAGTCGTGCTCTGAGTTGCTTGCTTACTTCTCCACTACTGCCTCCTCCTTCTCCAGCACCTCCTTCTCTGGGTAGGGCGATGCTTAACTAACCAAGCATGCTAAGACAACTCAGGGCGCTACCACTGTTGCGGCTTTGCCTGCATCTCCGAGGCTTTGATGTTGGAAGAGGCAGCGAGGGCTGGAGGAGCCAAGAGCTGTGCATGGCTCCATCTCCCTTTCCTTGCCTGTCTGCAGGGGGGAGGGGGAAGGAGGCGGGAGCAATTCAAAACTAGAGAACTAATGGGGAGAACTAACAGTGGGCGCTGGGGGAGGGGACTGTTGTTGCCACCGCCTGCTGTTTGTGGGAGCTGGTTAGTGCGTGCATCTCAAGGACCTGACTCGGGGGTCCCTTGAAGAGCCGGGAGGTGCGAGAACTGCGCAGCCTAGATTAATTGCTTTTGGGGGCCATTTCTTCTGCGGTCCACCAAAAATTTTCCACAGCCCACCTGTGGGTTGCGGCCCACCGGTTGACAACCACTGTTCTAGCTAATCTAAAAGCAGAGCTGAAGCTTCATTGGGATTGAAGCTTTTATTTTTTAGTGCAGACTCAGGTAGCAAATTGCAGAAATATAGATCTCTGAGTGAATCTGTGATTCTGTGAGCAACTCAGTCTGCCTGCCTGCTTTGCCTGATTTTGGGCAAAAGTTGCTCTTTTTTTAATAAAAAATTCAATATTTACATACATGGTGTGTTGTGAGTTAATTTTATGAGTTTACTTGTTAGCAAATTTTATGAGTTTGCTTGCAAGCATAAAAATACAATATTTACATAAATATTTACAATATTTACATACAAGCCATGCCCAGCCAGTCGTGTTACCACCAAGCCACAACCAGTCAGCAAGCCACACTTACCCAGTCACATGACCACCAAGCCACACCCACAAATTAGGCCACGCCCATAGAACCGGTTAAGAAATTTGAATCCCATCCCTGCATTATATGCAATCTAAATAGCAATAACAATCAATATAGTAATATATGTATTTCCTAATACTGTATTATAATATAATACTAACACAACCTTAGTAGATGTAATAGAAAGAAGGAATGACCTTGTGGGACAGAAGAAAGAGCTGCTACCAAGATAAGTGTCAGATAAAAGAAGTCTGAGTCCTGGGCAAAATTGTAACCTGAGAAAACATCTCATACAAGATGTTTTCTTATCTCATAAATTGGGGTGGGTGGGAATGCATTTAGGTTGCAGGTTTGTGTTACTGTAATTTTATAGTAAAAGTAGTATTGGCCTGCATGATTCAGTTTCCTAGTCTGGTCTACCTTAGGGCTGATAGTATAAATCCAGAATCAAACCCACTGGAAGCAGGGATGGTCATCAAATTGATTGTTCTTCCTCACAATTGTTTTTCTGGGCCTCCTCATATACCCCTCAACCCATCATTACTGGGATCATCCTGCTACCATCCTTAATGGTGTGCTCACAGTACATATTCCTGCTTTACAAGCCAATTAACCAACCATACACCCACACTCTGGGCTCAGTAGTCTGGTTCTTTCCAAGCCACTCTAGCAAGCTATCCTATCCTGATCCTCTATTCCCATAATCCATAATAATATCTCTCAAATGCCCTTCCTCACAAAAGCCCTCCAAGCCTAATCTGTTTGTCTCCACTCCCCAGAAAAGAAGAATGTTAATAAGTTCAGCTAGTTTCCAATTGTGAGCAGCAAAAACCCCTTCCAGTGGGAAGTCCTTAAAATGTCTCCTATGAACTTTGTGCTTCATGTGGCTTATCTCCAGAGGCAACCCAAACAAGCTTAAATGGAAATGGTGTGTGGCTATAAGAAATTCCACTGCCAGATGGACTTGTGCTGTTCTGATAAATGATCGAATATTTTAATTTTTCTACAGTAATATCTAGATAAGCTCTTAAACAAGCATTCTTCCTTTTTTTTAAGGGAGACGCTCACATTCACTGCCAATGTCAGGAAGTGGATGAAACAGGACAACCGCAATGTTATAGTAATACACTGTAAAGGTGGGAAAGGTATGTGAACTTTCTGGTTTGGAAGGCATTCCCAAAAATCTCTCTTTTGACAATTCTTATAGTGCAGGAGAGTATGTAAAATGATGCCCTGAATTGGGCATAGAGTCTAGCAGCTGTCAGTATTAATGCTGAAGGGCTGATAAAATGTTTTCAGATAATGTATTAGTTAAGGGATGTGCTGACTGTTATGTATGTAAATAGTTTAAATAAAAACAAGCTTGGGGTAAAGTGCAGGGTTCTGGCCCTGCACTTCTGATTGGGTGTTAAGCAGCTCGATCGGATTGGTTGGGCTCAGAGAATCCGATTGGCCCTAAACGAAGGACTCTTATTGGTTCTGGAGCTAGCGTCTTACAGCTCCCTATTGGTTATTTCACATTAAGATTACCTATATAAGACAGAGTTGTTGTTGTTCAAGTTCTCAAGTCACTATGTAATAAAGAGCTGAAAGTTCACCAACTAAGATTGTCTCCAGTCATTTCACCCATGCCTGAAACTATATCACTGGCGACGAGGGTGGGATTTGGAGACATCTGATCTTAAGGAACCGGGAAGAAAAACAGAGCACGTGCCAAGACAACGCCACCAACGGAAACCATGTCCAGCGGCATCGTACCACCCGCTCCGTTCGATCCGAACCAAGAGGATTGGGAATCCTACATGGATCGCTTCCAAATGTTCCTTGAAACAAACAACCTGAAGGACGCCACACCAGCCAAGAAGCGGGCGCTGTTCCTGACGTACTGTGGCCCGGCTGTCTTTAAAATGGCAAAGGCACTTGCGAAACCTCGAGAAGTTAAGGCAATGAGCTGGGACGACCTCGAACCTCTCCTGAGAGACCATTACGCGCCAACCGTACCTACACTCGTGAGACGCCACGAATTCTATCAAAGAAGCCAGTGAAAAGGAGAGAGTGTGGCTGACTTCGTGGCAGACCTCCGACACTTGGGAGGCCTCTGCGGGTTCGCAAACTTAGATGAAGCACTGAGAGACCGCTTAATTCTGGGATTAGATGTGCTAGGTGTGCAAAGCAAGCTGATGGCGAAAGGCGACATCGACCTTGCTGACACCATCGCCGAAGCCACTGCTGCTGAGGCGACCAAAAGGTCCGCGACGCAACTACGGCGAAGCTGAAACCCACCGACCCCACTGACAGGCGACATCTTACCCAGCTCAGAAGGGCAGCTAGCGACAACGCACTACGAGGACCTCTCTTCGTCGTCAGACAGCGACGAAGAAGGGGTCCATCGACTGCGGTCCGACCAGGACCCTCGCTCTAAACCTTCACGCCCTTGCGCTGGTTGCGGGGCAAACCACCCCAGGGCAGACTGCAAATTCCGTGATGCGATCTGTCATGAGTGCGGAAAACGAGGCCACATCAGTCGAGTCTGTCGCAGTTTACCGGGACCAAGGGGAACCAGCTCTCGCCAATCGGCAGGAAACCGTCCTGTTAGGCGAGATCCAGCAAACCACTCCTACAGATATTGAGCGTTGCAGAAAGAAGAGGCCCACCATACTATCACTATAGGTCACGCCTCAGCCATGGACGCTAAGAAGATTCGAGTTACAGTAGCCATAGAGAACCAACCTTGCTACATGGAGGTCGATTCCAGATCGTCCCTCTCGATGGTGTCGTGGAAGACATTAAAGCAACTCATTCCTACCATCCAACGCCAAGACCTTCAAATGCAACATCTTATCCTTAAAGACGACCAAGGGAATCGGATCCCTGTGGTTGGGTCTTGTCGAGTCCGCGTCTCGTTTAAAAAGTATACGGTATACTTACCTCAAACGATCATCGATAGGGACAGGCCTAGTTTGTTGGGCCTCCAATGGTTCGCGCCACTCGTCATCGAAGTAGCCTGCATGAACCGAGTCAGTGATTGCGAGTGGGAGGAGGACCTTATTACTGAATTCAGCGATGTCTTCGCAGATCATCTGGGCGAGTATAAGGGGACCCCAATTTCGTTTAACCCTAAGGTCGCCCCGATCCGTTTAAAGCCACGTCGAGTTCCATTCACCCTTAAGGCCAAGATAGATGAACAACTTGACAAACTAATTAAACAAGGGGTACTGCAACCCATTGATCATTCTCCATGGGAAATTCCTATTGTAACCCCCATTAAACCAGATGGGTCAATCCGAATCTGTGGGGACTACCGGGCCACTCTAAACCACGCCCTCCAGCAGAACGCGTATCCAGTGCCGGTGGTACAGCACCTCCTTCATTCCCTGGGAAGCGGAAAGGTTTTTGCTAAGTTAGATTTAGCTCAAGCCTATCAACAATTGCCCGTGGATGATAAAACAGCCCAAGCTCAAACGATAGTAACGCACAGAGGTGTTTTTAAATGTACCCGATTGCAACTCAGGGTAAGTATAGCCCCGGGAATATTCCAAAGTTTAATGGAACGATTATTGCAGGGAATCAAGGGTGTGGTTCCGTATTTTGATGACGTGTTAATTGCAGCTCCTAGTAAAAAAATTCTACAGAATCATTTAAAATGTGTTCTTAAGAAATTCCAAGAAGCGGGATTGAAAGTAAAAAAGGATAAATGTCATCTGTATACCAACAGTGTTGAATTTCTAGGTTATCGCATTGATAGTCAGGGTATCCACCCTACTGAGAGTAAATTAAGGGCGATAAAAAATGCTCCCAGACCCTGTAACAAAACAGATCTTCAGGCATTTTTAGGCCTTATTAATTTCTATAATGTGTTTTTACCACATAAGGCGACTGTGGCTGAACTGTTACACCGGTTATTAGATAAGAAAGCATTGTGGGTTTGGGGTTACCGGGAGGAAAAAGCGTTTCGAAATGTAAAAGATTTACTTACATCTGATTCTGTACTTATGCAATATAATGAAACATTACCATTGGTTATAACTTGTGATGCCTCACCGTTTGGGGTGGGCGCTATTTTGAGCCATGTGCTGCCTAATGGAAACGAGGCCCCTGTTGCATACTTTTTGAAGACTCTTTCTCAGGCAGAACGTAACTATGGGCAAATAGATAAGGAAGCTCTTGCAATTGTGGCAGCCGTAAAAACATTCCATGAGTATGTATATGGAAGGACATTTACCATTGTAACTGACCACAAACCTTTACTGGGGATAATCACTGGGGACAAACCAACCCCCTATTTATTGTCCCCAAGAATGACTCGATGGTCAGAGTTCCTAGCTGCTTACAATTATCGATTGTTACATTGCCCGGGGAAAGCCATTCCCCACGCCGACGCACTCAGCAGAGCACCACTACCAGAAACTCTCGACGATCCGGCACCAACAGTATCGGCGTTACAAATCGAGACGCTCAACTCGCCTCCTATGACTGCTCGAGATATCGCGAGAGAGACCAGACGAGATCACACCCTAGCTCGAGTCCTAGGCTGGGTAGAACGTGGATGGCCATTGGACCAGGTCCCAGATGACTTCGCGCCATTTAAAACAAGACAGACTGAACTTTTTTCACAAAAAGGCTGTGTCATCTGGGGCGATAGAGTCGTCGTTCCAGAACGACTCCAAAACTCGCTGTTACAAATTTTGCACGAAGGCCATCCCGGGATCGTGCGGATGAAAGCACTCGCACGAAGCTACGCTTGGTGGCCAGGCATGGACCGACACATCGAGCAATGGGTCAAGGCCTGCATCAAGTGCCAACAAAACAGCAACGCACCGCCAAAAGCTGCACCAACTGAATGGGAGACGCCACGCGGGCCCTGGTCCAGAATCCACCTGGATTTCGCAGGGCCGATTAAAGGACATACATTACTATTGACTGTCGATGCATACTCTAATTGGTTGGAAATTCATCGAATGACCCATACAACCTCCGAAGCTGTCATTAAAGTCCTCAATAGACTATTTGCAACTCATGGATTGCCGGACGTCCTGGTGTCCGACAACGGACCACAGTTTACAGCGCTGATGTTTGAACAGTACCTTGCTGATAATGGCATCCGCCATGCGCTCACCTCGCCTGCGCATCCTGCTACCAACGGCCAAGCGGAACGCATGGTCCAATTTGTAAAAAAGACTTTGCAAAAAGTGGACTATGATAATATTGATGAAAAAATAAACTGCATTCTACTTCTACAACATATCACTCCGCACAGCGTAACCGGCAGAACTCCCGCAGAACTTCTCATGGGGCGAAAACTCACTATGTAATAAAGAGCTGAAAGTTCCCGCCTCGACCGACTGCACCCTGCTTACGAGCCAGAAAAGCCTGCAGGATCCAGCGGACGCTACCCTACCTTCAAGGTAGGCGACCCCGTTTATGCAAGAAATTTATCGGGCGACCCAGTTTGGATTGAAGCAATGATAATACGCGAGACTGGGCCCAAATCCTATATTGTAAGATGTGTTGATGAAAGACTGTGGAAACGACATATTGACCAATTATGGTGACGACTCATATCGGCCAGCCAATAACTCCCCTACGACCAAACTGAGGGGGAGGAAGGAATGGAAGAAGACGACATTCCAGGGAACCTGTTCCAAGAGAGCGATGAATCTAGTGAAACTCAGGAAAGGGAGCAGGAGGAAGAATCGTACGCTCCAAGGGAAATCACACCAGAATGAGAAGCTGAACCACTGCCAAACAACATTTTACCTCAACAGGACTGCACACAGCCAGTCCAAAGAAAATCTAATAGACCCAAAAGACAACCGTCCTATTTGAAGGACTATATAACCACACCATAATTGAGGAGCCAGGGGGAAGGGGTGTTATGTATGTAAATAGTTTAAATAAAAGCAAGCTTGGGATAAAGTGCAGGGTTCTGGCCCTGCACTTCTGATTGGGTGTTAAGCGGCTCGATCGGATTGGTTGGGTTCAGAGAATCCGATTGGCCCTTAATGAAGGACTCTTATTGGTTCTGGAGCTAGCGTCTTACAGCTCCCTATTGGTTATTTCACATTAAGGTTACCTATATAAGGCAGAGTTGTTGTTGTTCAAGTTCTCAAGTCACTATGTAATAAAGAGCTGAAAGTTCACCAACTAAGATTGTCTCCAGTCATTTCAGGCATGCCTGAAACTATATCACTGACCATAGCCTCACATGGTCTTGAAAAATAGCCCTGTGCAGAATGCACTGTAGTGATCCAGTCTCTTTCAGACATGCTCAAGGGGAATGTCATTTTAGCCCTTCTGTAAACCTTAGAGAATCTGTCATTATCTGGGATGCATGGAAATTCTGTAATAGTTTTAGCACTCACTGATAGCACCTGTCTGCAAAAGCTGTTTGCATCACCTGGTGGTAGATGTGCGGGCTGAAGGTGCTTTTCAGATTTAGTAGGAGCTGCAGGGGTGGGGTTGCTTAATACTGATGCTGTCATTGTCTCATTCTTGGGGACAAGTAAACACAACAGCATCATTATTTCGAAGTCACTGATTTCCCCTTTTTGATGCAGGTAGGACTGGAACTATGATTGGCATCTGGCTTATTGACACCGGCCAGTTTAAGACTGCACAGGTACCAAAGTAATGTTGATATTTTCCCTCTTGTTTCTGAATGAATTAAAGTATGTGAAATGACTATGCAAAGTGTGTTGAAAAGTGCTACCTCCCATAATTTCTTCTGTGTGGGTTCCAAATATAAAATGGGATTAAAAATGGATACTTTCAGTATGGCTTGACCAAACTACCTAGTATGCAACTTTTGTTTGTTCATCTTTGATAAGGACTTTGAATTTGCCATGTCCAGGACTTTATGTAATAGAGCCTGGTACGTATTGCCGTTCTGAAATTCCTTCAGCAAACCTTGTTCCTATGTGTGTCCAACTGTTTCCCCCCCCTCTGATTACTATTTTACCTGTTTGTCTGTAGTAAATGTTAAATTGTCCAACTTGTAATTATTTGGATGTCTCCTGGAATTCTATTTAAAGTGGCATTAATTTAGGTGCCGCCTATAGAGTTCTTCCAAAAATTGTTTATGAATTGTAATTTATAATGTGACTGAAAAGGAAAATAATTAAATATGTAATACAGTAACTGTTTAACTAAATCCAAATTAAGTATTGCTCCACTCTTCCCAGTTGGTTTTCTTGGACACATCTATTTTCTGAAGTATAGCTCTGGTATGCTACCCACAAATAATGAGTAGTTCTGAGGCATCCCAAGTTATGCACCTTTTCTCATATAAGATTTCTAGTTAGTTCTTATTAAATACTCTAAGGCGCTACAATAGTTATAGTAACATAATTCTCAATTTTTCAGGAAAGTTTGGAGTACTTTGGCAAACGAAGAACTGATGAAACTACTAGCACCAAGTTTCAGGGTGTTGAAACTCCATCACAGGTAAAAATGTACTGTGTAAGGTTGAATCAAAGAACCAACACAGTTGATTGGCAAAAAATAGCTGTGTAATTTAAATAGTTATCTTGTGTTTTTACTTTGCATTTCTCAAGTGCTGCTTCACTTTTTTCATTCAATTATATGAGCTTTGGGTTTGGTCATGTTTTGATTAAGCGAAACTTGGAACATGAATGTTAAATATCCCCCCCCCCCCCTTTATGAAGTCAAACATCAGAGAAAGATATGGGAAATATCTTGGGAGATGGGGCAAAGAGATGCTGCCTAGAGAATGGTCAGATAAGAAACAGCGTATCCCACAGCTAGATAGTAGTTGGAACAAGAGGCTCAGAAGGGAGTTTTTTGGGCTGTACCTTCATACTTTCAAGTTTTTATTAATGTAGCTTCACAATGAAGTAGAATTAGATTATCTGATCTTGCTTCCTGCCTGGCTACTTGATAAGGTTGACATCAGTTTTGCAAGTTTGCAAGTTTTACAATTCTCCCACTGTCTCATTTACTGCTTGAAAAACTCTGGAAGATCCTTTCTGAGCCTGTTGCCCTATCTACCATCCAACTGCAGGGTATTTCCCTGCAATATCTCTTTGCTCCATTTCCCAACAACTTTGCCATATATCATGACAAATAGCCTCCCCTTTGGATTAGCAGGGCATTTGCTTTCCTAAAGATTTTTATTTTATACAGATATGAATTTTTAATTATATTTATTATAGATTATAAAATTATTTTTGTCTCAAGGCACTCCTAAATTTTATTTGCAGAGTAGGTATGTAGAATATTATGCAATCTTGAAATCAAAATACAACCTGATCCTCCCACCAGAGAAGCCTTTCAGAATCAGATGCATAAAACTCTATGCTATCCAAGGTAAGTGGCACTAAAATGTTGTAGGAAGGGGATTTTCCAGCTAATACTGCAATATCAGCACTTAGATCAATTCGGTTCCCTCCATCACTAGTACTATACCATCAAAGTAGATCTGTGAATGGTCAGGCTGAATATTCTTGACATTTACAGCTTGCTGAACCCATTCTAGCTGGTCAGTTCATATCCACACACACAAAAAAATGTTGGGTGTTGGTTGTATTGAATCAGACTGCCCCATCTCCCTCTGTTGGAAGTAGAATTTAAAAAACAAACAAGGACTTGGGGGGGAAAACTTGGAAAGAAGTTATAGAAGGAATATATAGGGGAAAGAGTGGAGTTGACCATCTCTTTGAACAGTCCCTATTAAATGGCTGGAATGTTTATAAGTCACAGGAGAAGTCTAAGTAATTTAATCAAAGCAGCATCTGATTTTTTTTAATAAAAGTTTTATTTAAGTTTTCACAAAACATACAAATACAAATAAAATGTCTTTTTTTGAGAACAGCGTGCCCCCAGGTTATCCATACAGACATAAACTCAATATATATTTATCTTATACATTCTAATCCATATCTTATAACTATTTTTGCATTTTTTTCAATAGCTTTTCCCTTTCTTTACTTCCTATAGCCTTATTTTAAATTATCTAATTCCTTTCTTAATTCAATTAGATATCTTTTTCTAATTTTTAAAATCTTTCTAATCAATGTTTTTATACTTTTGTCTGTCCTGTTTACAATTTCATATTATCTTTTCTCATAAAACAAATTTTCCCCTGTAATTACTAGACTAGAGTGTAACATCTTTGTATCTTTTTTTCAAATCTTGTTTAAAAATTTAAGTTGCATCTTTACAGTTACAACATTCATATTCTAACCTCTATTTTATAACACATACCTATTTTCAATTGAATTCTGCTTGGTACATTCCTTCAAAATTACACCCTAAATTCTTAAAAGAAAAAAGTATATATGTATAAATATCTGTGTATATCTGTATAACAGTAGTAAATGGAATAATTATTCTATTCAAGTACAGCTCTCCCATTAATATTAATAATAATCTTTTACATGTCTATTTCTTTTAACTACCTAGTAATATCAGTTGTCTTTCATTTTAATCATCTATATTTCATATTTTACTTATTTAAATATTTACTTATATTATATGTACTTATTTAAATAAAAAACCAAACAATAGTAATTAACAATAGTCAATAAAGTTATTATTCTTATTCAAGTTCATCTTGTCAACTGAGAAGCAGTAAAAAACAGGTGCATGAAATAAAGAAATACGGAAATAGTAAAATGTTGAAAAGAAATTGTTTTTTTAGAGATAATGGTTGATGAATTAAAAAGGGGATTCTGCAGGGTGACAAGGGGTAATAAGAATATTTCTGCAATTAAAAATATTTAGAAAATAGGGTAATATAGATACTGATAATTCTTATTAAAAATCAAGGGGGGAAAATATGCTGCGGAATCCAAATGAAAAGATGTAATGATTATTGTAACTTCTTAAAAATAATGGTTTATTGGGAATCAAGATGAGGGAATAAAGGTATATTTTAATCATTGAGGTGTCACACTCAAAGCAGTAAAAGGGGGGAAACCTATACTTGTTCTTTTTTGTGTTAAAATTTGTATTAATCTAGTATTTATAAAAAGAATGTGTAATGGAAAGGGAATATGACAGACTAAAGAACCAACTAAATTAATAAGTTAATATAGACTATTAAAAGCAAGGAGGGACATTGGTAACTTTTTTATTATCATCATCATCATTATTATTAAGCAAACACATATTGTTTATCTTTATTTTTAAAATAAATATTAAAAGATTATATTTGAAATAATTGAAATGAAACAAAAAGATGTTTCAATTGAGATTAATGAAAGAGGCTAGAATTAATGTGTTTGTTTCTCTCCTTACTGAAAATTTGGAATGGAAAAGGTAATAATAGAATTAAGTATGCATATATGAATGTATAATTGCTGTCATATTTGTATGTAAAGGTGATGACCTGGAAATACGTTGTCCACTAAAAAGAGATTTTTGGTTTTAATGTGAAAAACTGAATAAAATTTGTTAAAAAAAATAAAATAAAGCAGCATCTGATTTAAGAGTCACTAGTTTTTTGTAGAAATAGGTAAAAAAAAATTTGCATTAGATTTTTAGTTTGTTTTCTCTGGCTGTTAAGTCTGTATTTATTTATGCAGGATAACTTTCATTTAGGATATTTTTATGAGTTGGAATCCCTGTAGTTTCTCTTCTGAGTTCCATGAAAGTTGCTATTTATAGCAGACCAGTATCATCTTAAAAAGAGGATGTTCAATCCCTTCAGACTATTTCACACATGTTCAGCCATCCATTTTAGCCGGGTAGCAGCTGCAACATATCCTTGTGTGGGTGCTGTTTTAGCCCACTGATGTCATTTCAGGAAGTGAACTGACCAGTTGCCTTGGGTTTCAAGAGATCTGTGCTCCTCTTTGGTGGAGATTCTTTACTCAACCTGTCTCTCAGCATTTTAGGTTTCCCATTGTAGAAATATGCTTGCACAAATAAAGAATTGCTGGTTTAGCAGCATTGCAAGTTTCAGAGGTTGGAAAGCAAGTTTGCTGCTATGAGGCAGCAACTTACCTGCAATTTTTAAGCAATTTATCTCCCTATTGCACAGCTTTCCTTCATACTATAGCTGCATCTCCAATGATGTAGATGTAGATAAAGTAAAATGCAGTTATTGGCCAGCTTGAAAGTAAAGCAGTCTAGGAATGATTGATTGATGGTTCTCAATGAATTATAGATTGGCAAACCTATAAATACTATTGTATTCCCAGCATTTAAATAGTCAAGTTGTCAGAACAGTCCAAATAAATCTTGAGAGCAGTTTAAACTGGATTGGAAAAGACTAGGAAATGAAAGAGCTGATAATTTTGCATCACAGGATATTTTTGGTTTAAAATATGAATTCCATTGTTTGGTTCCAGTATTTATCTAATGCATGTCTTATCTCCAATTCTCCTCTTTCCCCTCTTTAGGAGTTGGTAAAGGCAATGGGACTGATTTCAGAATAAAGATAAACATGAAGAAGGAAGTAGCATTTCAATGCAATTGTGCAATACAAATGAACTGCAAGGTCAGAGCTTCATATTAATTTAACAATCCTGCAGTCATGAAGGCCAGGATTTGTTGATAGAGTTCCCATTTGTCCCATGATCTGTGTACTGCAATGGAAACTGATGCATCCTTTTGAATTCCCTGATTGAACAACTCCAAATAAGCAGTAATGTATAAAGTAGTGAGATGGGCCATGCTTAGTGGTATGCATGCCAGGTATTTGTTTCAGTTGAAGTATAAATGAGGAGGAGAAACTTCTTATTTGAGATCCTGGAGAACCAGTATAAAAAAGAAAATGCTAGGAACACTAGTAATCTGACTTGCAATATGGCAGTTTCTGCTATTCCTTTTGGCTATGTTGTGAGAAAAACAGATCCTTTTGCAGTTCTTTACAAAAATAGCTAGCATACTATTTGACTACCATCCAGAAAGGCTGTTCAGTGATTATATGTCAGGTAAGTTCCCACAAATAGTGATAAATTAACTAGAGGTGGCACTGATCTATCTGAGAATCAGAGAAGAATGTATTTTTAATGTTCATGCCCTGAGAGAAGTAACTTTTGAGAAGCAAATTAGGAAAAGCTGCATTCAAAGGAGAGCTAATTATTACCTAAAGCACTAATAGAGAACTCTTAATGTTGCATGTGGCTATATAGTTATAGAACTACAATCTGTTCAAGAGCTAAATGGCAGTTTTATGGCATGACTTCTTACCTTAAAATTTCCTTTTGAGCCAAAATGGGTAATGCAATATGCATATGACTGTCAGTCTCTCACATACATAATCTCATCCTCTGAAGTGGAGAGACTTATTGAAATATTAACAGATAATGAGCTGAACCTTCCTCCAAGCTCCATTGTGGTGATTTCAGTGCATGAAAAAAGAAATAATAAATTACAGTCTTGCATTTTGTGAGAAACATTTAATGAATGAAAATAAGATGTATATCTATTTTGTTTCAGTTGTTCCTTGATCATGAAAATGACCTGTTAGTAATTGGTTTGAAGAACTGTCCTGTCATCAGAAATGATGTGAAAGTCAGATTTGAATCTACTTCTGTAAGTTGAAAAATGGTGACTTTGTTACATACCTTTCACATTTGTAACTGTTGAAATAGTCATTCCATTCCATCTCAGTCACAAAATCTTTAAATGGTTTAACCATCCTGCTGATCTTACACCCACCTACGAAACTTGGCTGACTTTAAAAAGCTAAGCTGCATGGGTAGATCTGTTTTGAAGTCCACCAGGAAATGCCAAAGTAAAAATCTCTAAAAAGAGTGGCAAATTACTTCCAGATTGTTTTTAAGGAAATTATATAGACATGCCTCAAAGTGACCAATTGTTTTGGATTGAAAAAAACTTCAGACTTTTCTGTTTTGCAGCTTTAAGCTGCTAGACTTCTCTGCATAAATTGACCAGAAGTGGCCAGTTTAAGACATCTTATTATGGATTTGAGTTCTTTCTATGGTTTGGCTGTGATGATGGCTTGATGTTTAAGTAGCATTAACTGTATTTCTTGTCTTTTTTTTTTAAATGTAGGATATTCCAAGAGGCTATGGTGGCTGTGCTTTTTTTTTTTGTTTCCACACAGCTTTTATACAGGACTATCAGTAAGTTGTGATGTTTGAAAGCACACATGTACTGGAAAGGAAAGCCAAAATGCACCCAGAGCTATGAGCCAGGGTATAAGAGACTTTAGGTTATAGAAGTTTAGTTTAAGTCTCCATAGAAAGAGACAGGCGTTTCTTTATTTCTATGGGGTTGTGTATTTTGGGGGGATAGTCTGTTGAGAAAAAGAGGCCTGCCATTTAATATTGCTTCGTGTGAGCCAACTCTTCAGAGAATACCAGCTTTAAAAAAATGCCTCTACCATGTAGACCAAGGGTTTTCAACCTTGGCAAGTTTAATACTTATGGACTTCAACTCCCAGAATTCCTGAGCTAACATGTCTGGAGGAGGGATTATGGGAGTTGAAGGCCACAAGTCGTAAAGCTGTCAAATTTGAAGACCCCGGTGTAGAGAGATGTTCCTAATACTGTTTTTCCTTTAATGGATTTATAAAGTTTACTAAGCCTATAAGGAAAGTTATGTGATTATTTAGTAAAAGCTCACAACTCTTTTTTTTGAAAATAATTCATCAGTGGTACCATTCAGTTTGTCACTATGGATAAATAACTGTATTTGCCATGTAAGAGATCCAAAATACTAGAGTGGCACCTTAGGGTTTTTAAGCAAGGGGATAATTTATGTTGCAAGTGTTATTTCTCTCTTTCTTTAATCTATTAAACTATGTTTCATATTGCTTGTTTGCTAATGTTTCGAAATACATTTAGCGTTGGCTAGAATTTATTTTTCATTCAAGCTATTATATTCTTTTCCCAAACTATGCTCTTCTTAAACTATTTATATTTACTTACTTGGGGACATTTATACAGGTTGCCCTCCCAATTGCATCTATTTGAGACATCATAAATGAGCATTGCTGAGTACTCATGAAAGTATGAGTTTTATGTGCTTGAAAATTCAGCTTTCTTAGATGTGACTCACTTTTCATTCTTCCTATGAGTAATATTTGGAGGTGAATGATAGCATTGCAGAGACACAATGGTACCATCTATGCGCAGGAGACAGGCATGTGTATTCTTAATAGGAACCAAAGGGTTGCTGAAGAGTTGAATATTTTTCTGGGAAAATAAAATAAACGGGCTATATTCTATTACTTCAAAATTCAGTGATATAAGAAAAATATTTTGTACTTTTCTGTGCATTAGTTTAAATCATTTACATAAGAGAACTAGTTTTTTTTCTCTTTTCCCTAGACTTTTCCTCACAAGAAATGAAATCGATAACTTAAACAAGTCAAAGATGTGGAAGGTGTTCAGAGATAATTTTGCTCTGGAGATAATTTTCACTGATCCATGATTGAACCAAGCAGAAACAGACTTAACTGGGAATTGCATAATAATTCAATAACCTGGTTTCACACCCGATATGGAATTTTATTGAGACTACTACTTCTCAATGTGCAGAATCACCTTGAATGTAAAAATAAAACTAAGGACTAGTGCGCTATCATGATTACAACAATTAATTTTGCCATCTGGATTGCGTGCAAGACAATTAAAGGGTCTTCAAAGAGTTTTACTATTCTCTTTTGTTCCCACCCCTTTGTAAACTCAGTAGCAATTTCACATTTTGATCTTTTAAAAATATTTCAATAATGACTGCGTTATTGGCCAGTTTCCAATAGCAGTTTATGACTGGGAGTCTGGAGATCAGGCTTAATTTAACTACACTGCTCAAAAAAATAAAGGGAACACAAAAATAAGACATCCTAGATCTGAATGAATGAAATATTCTTATTAAATACTTCGTTCATTACATAGTTGAATGTGCTGTCAACAAAATCACATAAAAATTATCAATGGAAATCAAATTTAGCAACCCATGGCAGTCTGGATTTGGAGTTACACTCAAAATTAAAGTGGAAAAAAACACGACAGGCTGATCCAACTTTGATGTAATGTCCTTAAAACAAGTCAAAAATGAGGCTTAGTAGTATGTGTGGCCACGTGCTTGTATAACCTCCCTACAACGCCTGGGCATGCTCCTGATGAGGTGGCGGATGGTCTCCTGAGGGATCTCCTCCCACACCTGGACTAAAGCATCCCCCAACTCCTGGACAGTCTGTGGTGCAACGTGGCGTTGGTAGATGGAGCAAGACATGATGTCCCAGATGTGCTCAATTGGATTCAGGTCTGGGGAATGGGCGGGCCAGTCCAAAGCATGAGTGCTTTCATCTTGCAGGAACTGCTGACACACTCCAGCCATATGAGGTCTAGCATTGTCTTGCATTAGGAGGAACCCAGGGCCAACCGCACCAGCATATAGTCTCACAAGGGGTCTGAGGATCTCATCTCAGTACCTAATGGCAGTCAGGCTACCTCTGGCGAGCACATGGAGGGCTGTGCGGCCCCTAAAGAAATGCCACCCCACACCATTACTGACCCACTGCCAAACCAGTCATGCTGGAGGATGTTGCAGGTAGCAGAATGTTCTCCACGGCGTCTCCAAACCCTGTCACATCTGTCATGTGCTCAGTGTGAACGTGCTTTCATCTGTGAAGAGCACAGGGCAACAGTGGTGAATTTGCCGATCTTGGTGTTCTCTGGCAAATGCCAAACATCCTGCACGGTGTTGGGCTGTAAGCACAACCCCCACCTGTGGATGTCGGGCCCTCATACCACCTTCATGGAGTCTGTTTCTGACCGTTTGAGCAGCCACATGCACATTTGTGGCCCGCTGGAGGTCATTTTGCAGGGCTCTGGCAATGCTCCTCCTGTCCCTCCTTGCACAAAGGCAGATGTAGCGGTCCTGATGCTGGGTTGTTGCGTCCTCGTCTCCTGATGTACTGGCCTGTCTCCTGGTAGCGCCTCCATGATCTGGACACTACGCTGACAAGACAAAGTAAACCTTCTTGCCACAGCTCTCATTGATGTGCCATCTTGGATGAGCTGCACTACTTGAGCCACTTGTGTGGGTTGTAGACTCCGTCTCATGCTACCACTAGAGTGACAGCACCGCCAGCATTCAAAAGTGATCAAACCATCAGCCAGAAAACATAGGACCTGAGAAGTGGTCTGCGATCACCACCTGCAGAACCACTCCTTTATTGGGGATGTCTTGCTAACTGCCTATGCTTTCCACCCGTTGTCTATTCCATTTGCACAACAGCATGTGCAATTGATTGTCAATCAGTGTTGCTACCTAAGTGGACAGTTTGATTTCACAGAAGTGGGATTGACTTGGAGTTACATTGTGTTGTTTAAGTGTTCCCTTTATTTTTTTGAGCAGTGTATATTGTAATGGCTTCTTATGCTAGATTCATCAGATTTATGTATGAGCCATGATGTCCCAAGATTTGAGATCAAAGATTTTTTCTGCTTTTTTTTTCTTCTCTTTCTCCATTCCATAGCCTTTTATTGAGTTTCTGATATATTTGGGCTAATTGTTATCCTACATGTAGGAACTCCAAACATTGTCAGGTCAGGTAATTTCATAATCTGCATTGACTGGGAAGGCTTTAAATTCACAGTTCAGTTTCCAGGCATGATAGAGGTGGATGTATAGATAATATTGTTAGCAAAAGCTGCCGCAGAAGTTCATTGTTTAAAATGGCTGGAGTTTATGATATATAATGATGATGGCTTCTTCATCATAGATACTGCATGTAAGCGATTGCATTAACTCCCCAAATTTTTCCTTATAAATAACCTTTCATGTTTTCTTTGGCAAGCAATAAATTCTACCTTTTGATCTAGTTAAAGTGTAATATTGGTTCATGAATATTTGTTCAGCAGCTTTATATTAGTTCCACATTGATGGTTTGTCATTTCATAT
Source organism: Hydrophis major (assembly GCA_033807585.1). Taxonomy (NCBI): domain Eukaryota; kingdom Metazoa; phylum Chordata; class Lepidosauria; order Squamata; family Elapidae; genus Hydrophis; species Hydrophis major. Next base: position 246,808,028 of record CM066328.1, on the reverse strand, counting down.
AATTCCTTCAAGTTTGCTGCACAATATCATGAAGGAATGAAATGTTTTCTCCCTATGCTTCTCCTAGGTTTAATGTATGATTTATATAATTTTATGTTTTCATTTAAACTATGATGCCCAACATTGGAATACATAACATGAAATATAATTTGTGATTAAAATTGGCAGTTGGAAGCATAGTTGAAATGGTATATCAGCATCAGGAAATTGTATAGTATGGTAATAATTTTGTGTAATATGTAAGAACAGGTTTAACAAATAATATCCACAAAAACAATATGCTGTATTTTTATTCTGAAATCTTCTGATCATCTGTTTGCAAACCTGTCAAGCAACATTAGGTATTCAGTTATATAGTCTATTGCAGTGTATTGCATACTTGACAACTTTTAAGAGGTATGAACTTCAGCTCCTAGAGTTCTCCAGCTAGTATTCTGGCTGGGGAATTCTGGGAGTAGAAGTCTGCACATCTTAAAGCTGCCAATTTTGAAAATCATAGATCTAGTTTTAATAAGTTATTAATACTACTTTGAATTTCCATAATTAGAATGTAATGCAGAATTTGCTACTACTGCATTCCAAAATATTTAGTACATCTAAAATTACTCTGTAACATGCCTATTTGTGAAGGATATTGTGAAATGCATTGAGTTTCAGCTAAATGCTTGTTCTGTAGGTTGAATCCAGATGCAGTGAGCTAAATGCAGACTATACTCCATTCCAAAGCATTGTTATAGAAGCTGAGCCAATTGTTGTCCACATCACTAATAATAATATGCTACAACTAAGAAATATAACATGATTATGGCCAAAGATAGCAGATGGTATTAATGCCTTTTATTTTTAAAATAAATGCTTAGACTTGGGTAGATTACCGGTATATGTCATTAAAGAATGAAAAAAAGCCTAACTTCTCTAATCAACAGTTTCAGAACAAAGGCACTGTATTCTGGCAACAGGGAACATTATAAAGAAATATTGGATACTGTATTACAAGTGACTTTTTTTGAAGTCTATTTATGTGTAATGTGCTTTCCAATGCTCTGTGGTGTGTGAGAATCAAGTAACCAGTAAGAAGAATTGTATACAAATTAACAAATGTGGGACATTATAAAAACTACTCTGCAATATACCTCCTGCTCAGCTTCCCAGCATATTAAGTTACTTTTATAGTGCAGTCACTATGTTGCAAGCTAATAGTTAACTGCTATTGTAGCATATTCTTTTTTAAAACCCCATGACTAAAATTTCTATAGAAGTTAGTAATTGAAATCCCTTATAAGATCATGTAGTATCAGTGCTGATCTAGATATGTAAATCCACAAAGCACACGTTTAGAAAATACAGCATTTTTACTGAAATCATGTTTTTTAAAAAATGTAGTCATTTTACTCCCATTTCACATTTTAAAATCTGTCACTCACAGTTGGACAATTACTGTGGTGACTACACATAGTCTAATGATATCAGTCTGTGATAAAAGTTCTAGCTATCAAATTGGTTCATCATCAGTTTACGGCTGTGTTCATAGGCAAGGAACAGGGCACCATTGGCTGGGAATGCACGGATCATAGTAGGTTTCAGTCCAGAGTACAAGGCAAACACGCCTAGGAGCAAGACATAAGCATTAGAAAAACTATCTTAGAATTTCACTTCCATCACTTTTTAAAACTCAGACTATGTTGTACTGATTTAAAACTGAACAAGGAAATCCAACAAAAGAATTTTTAGGAATTTTAGCTTACCTACAAATTCAGAAAAAATGGTTAAATATTTTTGGCTTGATCAGATGACTTATCTTTATCTCCATTTATTATTTATCTTACTTTAATGCAGAGGTGATATTCAGCAGGTTCTGACCAGTTCCGGAGAACCAATAGCGGAACTTTTGAGTAGTTCGGAGAACCGACAAATACCACCTCTGATTGGAGATTTTACAGTATCCTTTTGCCATGCCCACCAAACTTCGCCCACAGAAAAGATAGTAAAAAAAAATTGAATCCCACCACTGCTTTAATGAGTAGTTGATAAGATCCAGAAATATGTTAAGCAATATAATCTATTCGAAAAATAAAAGATGAAATTGTAAGACTGAAATGACTGGATTCTAGTAATAATAAAACTATATATAAATTATCCTGCAGTTGATTTGGAGATAGTGAATTTGAAAGAAAAAATAAATCTAAAATTTTATCTGGACCAATGACTATCATAGATCTGTGGTTCGCAACCTTTTTTTCACCTTTTGTGCCATGGACCATGGTCATGGATCCCCAAGATTTAAGATTTAAATCATAACGGTTCTTCAAGCCTTTGTGGACGCCCTGTTATGATAATGGACCACAGATTGAAAACCACTGTCACAGATTAATTATATCTTAAGAGTGATTAAATTCATCATGGATTCACAGGTTATGAAACCTAAGTTTCTTAGTAAAAATTAGACCTGAAGGCTGCAAATGCAAGTGAAGGAATCAACAATAAATGAAATGAGTGTACAGTTTATAAAAAGTATAGTAACATCAAAATGGCATGTAGATATAATACAAATGATGTAGTTATATAGTCATATTTGATTCAAATGACATAACACATTATTTGTCCTTCACTTGTCTAAAGCCTAAAACAAGTCATAATACAATTGGGTTTTGGAGTATTGTGCTGTGATATGGAACATTCCTGGGATGATGTGAGCTGCAGCCCAAACTTAAAGGGGACCAATCAAGAAAGTCTGCCGTATGTTAAAAAAGGAGGTGGTGGAGACAGAAAAGAACTGGGTTTACATATTATACCAAGTTCAAATGTGGGTTATTGTTTGTGATTTAGTCTCATCTGCAGGCATAAAAACAATTCTGTAGGGGATAGCTGATCCCTCAGCTGTGGCGATGCAGAAGTTAAGAGATACCCTCACCCATGGCCCCATTAGTCTCTTCCATATTCTAACCTTCATTCTTGACAACACTTGCAAAAGTTCTCATAAAGCCAGTTTGTTTTCCTGCCATGGAAAGAACTTGGATCCTAGATTTGATGCAGTCCACTGGGTAAACAGCAATCCAGAGACACATGCCACCGAAGCCACCACTGAGCATCAGTGCAACCGGACCTATAAAAACAAGCAGCAGGAGCTTAATATATTATAGTATGATAGCAAAAAAGCCAAATGATTTTTCCCCCAACTCGCAATTTCATAAAAAAAAGATAGTTCCCATATCCTATTAGAACAGGTAAGCATGTTTGTTTTAAGGGTCAGTGTATTGGTGAGTTATGGGAATCACTTGAAAGATGTGTGTTGGCTATTGAATTGTCCAATTCTCTAAATATCTGACTTGGCTGCTGTTCGGTTTTTTTTCCCCTTGTGCAGGTCAAGAACTGAAGGAAGGAATGGGCACTGGTTCTTCTCCACCTAATTTGGGTTGGGCTTCTTTTTCTTTAACCAGTAATCTTTAAGGCTTCTAGTCCATGTATGTCATACACTAAATAAATAATTTAAACCTACTGTGTTTATATGAGAAGATTTTGAACAGGCAACAGGATTGTTTTTATTATATAGAAATCCTTTGAGCTTAAAAATCAGCAGGGGTGGGACTAAAAGAAGCTGTATTTATCTCAAGACAAGAAGACATATTATTGGCAAGCTCAAACATACCTAATTCTTCTTTTGGTTTTCCAAATGCCAAAAAGGTCCGGCTCAATTCATAGACTCCAAAGAATAAAAAGTACCCTGGAATTTCACGTAGCAAAGTGCTGAACCAACCATGATAGAAGCCAAGGGGGCCATCCTTTTGTAGTACATTTTTTATTACTGACCAAACTGTACTAGGAGAAGAAAAAGAATATTGCTACAAACATAGGTTGCCAGCTAATGATGAAAGAAGGGACTATACGATTGTAAGTTGAACTGAAAAAAAGATGGAAAGTGATTCTATTTCCTAATTTTAGTTTTTTTTTTCCTCCTTTTTTCCTCCCATTTATCTTTTACTCTGTGAAAAAATTCTTAATGAATTTAAATCAATCAAAATGCAACAAAATAAAATATGGGAAACATAATTAAAAAATAATATACAAACATGTAATAAGTGCAGAGAAATAAATTAATTCAAAGTGTCAAACCATTTCCAAACCTGGAAAAGGCAGGCAGGGTTGAGGCTAACTAATTACTTACTTGTGCTGTTGCACTATCTGCCCAGATAATTTCATTTCGTGCATTGCCTGCAGACGGCATTTCACAAGCTCTGTAGGGCAGAGGGCCAAAGTGGCAAAGGCAGAAGCAAAAGAGCCAGCCACTGCATTTTGAAGGTCGCTGCAAAAAAAATAAAAATAAAAAATGACGTGTATCTACTACATGGAAATCACATGCAGCTCAAAACTAGCATGCCTTTACCCAGTTGGTGCTGCAACTAATTATAAAAAGATATAGCAAAGGAGCATTTTATAGCATCCCATCTGATGAAACAACCACAGGTGATGGTTGTGGGGAAAATAGAAGACAGGAGTATTAGATATGCTTGCTGTCTTGAATTATATATATATAATTAGTGAGATAAAATCATGTCACCATGATCATGCTTTCAACACTGGATTTAATGAAGCATCTTTTAAATTCCCTGCTGAAAAACAGGATGCTGTATGATTATCATTAATAGATAAAACTCTTTTTGTACCAAACATTAAGGGAAAAGAGTGTTCTACAACAGTTCCAAGTATCTTACTCCCTACCAAAATGTATCTAGAAGCTTCAACATTACTGAAAAAAAATAAGCATAACCTCTTTGTTGTTTTCAATGGGCAACTGGTCACAGTGATAAACACTTTCAGTAATGAAATTAGAGGAAAGAAAGAAGTTTGGGATGTGATTGAGTTTTACATCCATTTTTTTCTAGTCACCATCCTTTCTTGCTCAGTGACCCAGCACATTTCCACAGTATTTCTATTTTTGCTTTGCCCACCCTTGGATGCCTACATGATTTAAATGGGGCAGTCCTCCAAATGTTTTCAAAGCTCCAGAATCATTCCCTCATGATTTTTATCATTTGTTTTCCAGGCCTATCCATTGCCCTGAGTGTTCTATCTTTTCAAAAGTTTCAAATGTCCTACATCCATCTTCAAGAATCCTTTAACTTAACCCAACTCATAGGCATTAAGGGGATGTAAATACTCTTTCTTGGTTCATCAACTTTCACGCCAAGCTTATAGATGCTTTGCAATCTATTTGGCTTTAAAAGAAGCTAAACTAATATTATATATTTTATTTTTGTTCATTTTACTTTTGTCTTGGGATTTTTTTGCAGTTCATATTGTCAACAGTTAACATTTAGAAAACATTAATTGATCCTAAGAACAAACAATTCTCCAATCATGCAACTCTGAAAGTAGGTCAAGTATTTGTCAAAGGTCACAGGTCAGATTAGCAGATTCATGGGGGAATCTACTGAAGCCTCACATGATTCTGGCAGTTGACTAACAATCACAAACAAATAAATTCCAGATATAACTCAAGGATTTAGGACATGGAATATGGAAAAAATACATTACATGCCTGTTGTTGACCTGGTATCTATCCATCTGAGGGAGAAGACACTGTTCACTGGATTTTAATTGGCATGTTCAAAGGAGCATTTCATCCTTTGCTATAGAAATCTGATTAGCAAGGAATACAAATACCTGATCTGCAAATAAATCAGTACGTGGATAGGTGGAAGAGAGTGGATGCATGTGATTTATATACTATGCAAAGCTATGATATGATTTGATTTTTGGTTCAATTATCCTATGAATCTAACCACTATGATTTGCAAACCATACATTATCATTTATCATGTTATAGGAACTCAGTTATTTAGAATTCCTTCAGCAAACTATGGTCTAAAACAGAGGTGAGCAACTTCTTTAGACTGGGGACCTCAACTCCTGATTTTTTTTGGAGAGTCAACAGGAAGCCATCCCATGACATAGTGACATCAACAGAAGGGGAAAGAATTCAGTATGTTTCATCTGCTTTTCAAGGTGGGAGCAAGTCACTTTTATCCCCATTCTTATTTAAGAAATCCCCAAATAGGATGAAATGGTATGACTGAGTTTCTGATGATTGTCCTCAGCACCTAGACTGCAGTCCTGTTTTTAGGCCTCCGAAAAGCCTCCTGCCTGTATTCCCACCCATATAGTTCAAAAAGAAATGCCACCTACATCAGACATTCTGCCAATGAATTTCAGTGGCTCAATCTGGGGCAGCTGAACGACTACATGGAGCCTGTGAGCTTCCCATTCTTGGTTTAAGGTAAAGTAAGGACAGAAAGGAAGTGCCATGTTACAAACAGCAAGTTTTGTTGCCACTCTTTCAGGCATAAGGTGGCAAGGAAAAGGTTTTCAGATTTTCTTCTTGCAGACTCCTCTTTTAAACAATTTCACTGAGAAAGCCGTAGTAGTAGGCTGGCTTGCCTGGAACACTGTCTGACCCATAACCTGATTAAGTGGAGAAAGCTTATGGCTCAATTAATCAAAATTTAAAGGATTTTATCCATAGATATTTATGTTTTAAACTACTGCCATCTTTCCTAAGTACCAGAAATGCAGAGGGAAAAAAAATCAAGCTATAATTAAAAGAAAAACATCAGAGTCAAGGAACAGAGTTTCTATCTCAATAGGATTCTCATTTTCTGGGTGTGAGAACTCCACTTCTACTTCTGAACTATGATGCTTTAAAAAAAATTTTTTTTATAGCTTCTCTTAGTTGCAGAGTGGTTGAGGAAATCACACACTAACCTCAGATTTGCTTTCCTATCTAGGCCAGCAATTTTCCTCACAATATTTTGGCAAAAGCCATAACACATAAAGAGCACAGCATTTTCAGCAATGTTTGCCACAAGTGCAGGGGTGGTCCCCTTGTAGAAGCCACGGAACCCTACTTGCTTGTAGGTCTTCACAAAACAGTCCACAAGCCCTTGGTACATGGTGGGGAATGTCTGCATTTTCACCTTTGCGGTGTCAAATGGTTGACCGGTTATCACGCAGGCAGTACCTCCTGCATGAGAAAGGAAAGTAAAAACATCAGAAATGGGAGTTGTTAGGTGGCTGGTTTTTGTTTTGCATTTTGGCTATTACATAACATTCTCAAGCAAAAGGAGGTAAACTGGAGAAAGAAAATTATCCTTGACAAAAAAGGCACACGCACACGCACACATATATATATACATACCCACACACACACACACATATATATATGTGTGTGTGTGTGTTTATATATATATTATAAAATATTATAAATTTATAATATTTTAAGCTTGATGCTAGGAATAACCAGAATATTTGCTTTGCTCTAGAAGTTATCAACTTTTTCACACAGAGCACTATCTGGCAATTTCATATGGTGCCAAACCTCCCTCATCTTAAAAAATATTCAAAACTAAAAGCCGGGTCTTATGAATCTGAAGGCAAGAATATATTTTCTGAGATTTGGGTTATTTTTCATTTCAGTCACTCCTTCCCTCTTTCAAAATAAATAATATGTATTAAAATCATGCTCTCCCTTTTTACGAACCTATAATTCCTTAATTCAAGGTAGGGTTCTGGATGGAGCTGAAGTATTAAAATCATACTATCCCGATTATTTTATTTTCAAATAAGGGACTGATTAAAACCCATCTCACAGAGTGGTAGTTGTGGGGAAAGTTGAAAGTGAAAGCATTATGTATGCTATCTTGACTGGCACAAAAGGAGAGATGAAGTAATAATAATACTTATGACTTGGCTTGGAAGATAAGAAAACTAATGACAACTGACCACGCTTTGTACCCAAAAACTAATGATAACACATCATGATCGGCTCTATTTGCCAAGAGTTGAAGAAGCTAGAGGACTTCTAACGGTGAAACAAACTGTGGAGAAAGAAAAGCATGGCTTGAATGACTACATTAAGAAAAGCCAGGAATCATTGCTGAAGGTACTCAATCAGGGAAAGCTCTTGAAAGCAGCACAGCTGAAGGCTGAGTATAGAAGAAACAACTGAAAACTGACGTTAATTGGAAGAACAAATCAATGCATGAAAGATATAGAAGGAAAAGCTGATTAAAAAAAAACCTACATGGAGTTGGTTAAGATCAGGAGTGTTAATGAAAGAAACTGAAGGCTTTATTTTAGTAGCTCAAGAATAAACTTTGCCAACTACCCATAGTTGCATGGAGGCAAATATTTAACATGTAACAAACAACAGCAAATATTGCCTTTGTAGTAAAAAGGATGACACACTTGACCACTTGATTAGTGGCTGCAGCAAACATTCACAAACTGCCAGAAATATTCATTGGAAACATTACCAGATGTTTGGATTTGAATGTAATAAAAGCCCCTGGGATCATTAAGGTTTTGGAAAATGAGGGGGTTAACATCTTATGGGACTTTAAGAACCAAACAGACAAGCATCTTCTTAATAACTTGCCTGGTATTTACTGAAAAGAAGAAAGTCTGGTTCATTTATGTTGCTATTTTGGATTATGCTAGGATTGAGGAAAAACAATTGGAAAAAAATATGAAATATCAGAATTTGTAGATCAGAGTTGAATGATGATGCAGGGGGGAATCTTTTGTTATACCAATTTTGATTGGGGCCCTTGGAGCGTAACATTCAGTATCTAGAAATATTGAATTCATTAGACCTGAACACCTAATTTTAAAAAAATTAGGAATTGGTTGGAACTGCCTATATTCTTAGATACTATTTTAATAATTCTTAGGTCTTTGGTTAGGACTTGAATGACATTTTCATCAGTCTCAGACAGTGAATCTCACTGAAAAGTACCCACATATACCATAAGCTGAATCAGTATAGTACAGGGATCCCCAACCCCTGGGCTGCAGAAGTGGTGGGAAGTGGGTGAATGGGTATGCTCCATTTAGGCGAGCAGTGGGCGCCGGTGCCCGCCACTCACACAAAAGGAGCTGTGTGCATGCTTGCCAGACAGTTGCACGGAACTATCCCCCCTCCCGCCTCCACCGGTCTTCAAAGCCAGAAAGGTTGGGGAACTCTGATGTTGTCTAGCTATTTTAGAATAACAATTTAAAATTTCTCAGCCAATGCAGCTTTTGGCATGCTGGTAGGAAATTCTGGGAGTTGCAATATATGGAGTACATCACAGTTTTTAAAAGTAGCACAGAGGACCTCTGTGGCTATGACTCAGATTTAGGAAACCAAAGTTCAATTCCTCACTCAGGATGAAAAAGAATCATGATCTAAATCTAATCTGTATCAGTACTATCATAAAAAAGTAGAACAACTGCTGATGCTTGCTCTAATATTAAGTTACCTGAACGAATGATGGGATTTCCACATGTTAACAACATATAATAGCAGGAATCCCAACACCACATTTTTCTTCTTCTGAAGAAACCACAGAAGAAAGCTCACATTCACCTTACTTGGAAGTGTTGAGTGATTTATAGATCTAGAAGAAGGGCACTGCTAAGATTAAAAAACAAAAACTGGGAAAAACTGAGGAGCGGCACTGAAAATGAAAAGAGTGGTTTCTCCTATAAAATCCTGCTATCCTAAGCAAAAGAAACAGTGATGTTACCTAGTTGAGAAATGAAACATCTGCAAGAGAGAGAGAGCACCAAGGACCTACAGAAGAAACACTTGGGAGCAAAAAAGTTATCTTCCCATCATTCTCCTCCAAAACCAAAGAATCAAAAATGTCAATCTGGAGTTTTTTCTAAGTGAAAAGATTTGAACTATTTAAAAAAAGTCTCAAGAACACACATTTTACAACTGAAATTAATTATTCTGTGCTCCTGACAATCATTTAAAAAAAATGAATGCAGATATAAAAAAGACCCTATCTTTCCATAGAAGGGACAACTACATTGACTTAAGAAATGAAAGCAAAGTACAAACTTGGCTCTCTCTTGCACACGTGGGCATTTGTATTTTCTACTTTTCTTACCTTCTTCTTAAAGAAAAGAACAAGCAACAGCAATTAAATGATGGCTGCAAATTTCTCTTTTATACTTGTACTGGGTTTTGTAGATTCCACTTCTGAATCCTTGTCCAGAAATACAATAGAGTATTTTTGTCAACTTTAAGATGCATGGACTTCAACTTCCAGAGTTTCTCAAGCAGTATGCTAGCTATTAAGCTCCACTGATGGCCTGGCATAACAGTCCCTAACCTTTTGGGCACTAGAGTTCAATCCCGCAGAGGGAGGTTTTTCAGTGGACAGGAAGGTGCGTGGTTTTGTATGCTGCTTGCATCCTGAGGATGGGCCTTTGCTTGTCTGTGTGGCCTGGTTGCTGGCATGCCATGGGCCAGTGCTGGTCCACAGACGAGGAGGTTGTGGACCCCTGGCCTAGCTGACACACCCAGATCAGACCTAGCAGAGAAAAATGCAGCAATTCTACATCAGAATCCATTTTGGGGGCTTCTGATATCAGCAATATTTTCTCTGTAGGTCTCGTCAGGACAGGAGCCTCAATTTGAAACTTCCCTCTATTTTACACAAACAGCTGGTTTTCACTTTAAAGTGTTATGTGTCTCTTCTGTCTTTAGCTTATAGGCTTCCTGTGAGCATCTGCTTGGCCTTGGAAGGAGAAAGCCCCCACCAAGGAGAGCACTATGCTCCAGACCAGGATAGGCCTTGTTCTGTGTCTGTGGTTGATGGGCAGTCTTCACTTTTCACCTGGGTAACAGCTGAGACTACAGAGAAATATCAATAGCTGCCATCTACACTGCTGCGTTCCTAAAAGCAAACCAATAAAAGGCAGTTGACTGACCAGCACACAACTTAACTATAGAATGCAAAACAAAACAAAGATTATCTTGTCTCTCCAATCATTGCTCAACTTTTTCTTGTGACATATTTTGAAATGCTTGTGTAAGCATGAAATAAGGTCTCAACAAATTAAAAGCCGCAGTTAGGAAATTATTAGACAAAAAAGTGCTTACACATTTACTTTTCCTCCTTAGGAAGGGATTAGAGGAAAGGAAGCAATTCATGGGAAGCTTATAATTTACGGCAAGGTCAAAACATTATTCCCTGTTAGTGCCCTTCACTAAACAGCCACCTTTAGGACCCACACTGCTGTCAAGAGAATTGCCTTACACCTCCAGAGAAGAGCTTTGTTTAACTAGCATAAAAGAGGCTGCTATCAGTTTTTAACAGGATTTATGTAAACAGCAATTCCTAAGACTTACCTACAGCCCCAGCTGTGAGGTCAATGGCAGCTTGGATGACAGGATTTGTTTTCATATTTTTTATTTGCTTTGTGTTGACTCTAAATCACAAAGTTTCCTGTAGTACGCAAAGCGCTGAGATGAGTATCTCTAAATTAGATTTGGAGAGGGAGGAAAATGAAAATGTTAATTTGACAGCAAGTAAATGAGTCATATTGCATTTCATATTTCATTTAAATATATACTAAATTGTTCAGGTCTTTTGTTTTTTAACCAAAAGTTACTTCAATATATAAATTATTGGGATTGGATTTCTCTTCCAAACCATGTGGAAATGTCACAGAAATACAAACTTTTTAAATAAAATGTTAGCAAAAATAAAGTACGGTGCAAGTTTTTGTCAGGATCTAAGCACAATGACTCAGGAACTATATTTCAGTTCTCAACAATTTCAGTGATTTTCACCAGAAGTTAGCTTCCAATAAAAGCATCAGAACAAATAAGGCCATATTGCATCAAACTCTCCTGCTCCAGCATCCTACTATTTCCTATCCATATTTCCTTAAACTCTATTGAATCCTGCACAGTTCTAGCACTCTTTCTTGCTATAAAGATATGCAGGCTCATTATAGTTAACTATCAGATGACTAAAGATTGTTCCAATGCATTATTTTAAAATCTTAAGACTTTAATATATATATATATATGGAAGAATGATTTATTTTAAAATAACTGCAAGATTCAGAAGGCATTGAAAATAGTGAGTCACACTCTTGCCTCATCCATCAGCTACTTGGGGCTTCCCTTGAAAATAACCCAGAAAGCTGAGAATAGCAAAGCCTTCTTGCTGATTGGTACCAATCAGTTTTAGAGCAGAGTTGATAGTGTAGGATCTTCAATGTCTGCCAGCAAGTTTATAGCTCAACATGAAGTGGGATTATTTAGTCAGCCCTTTACAGCTTGGGAACATGTTATCTTTAGGATCATCTTCATTTAGACTCTGCCTGCCCTACAAAGAGTCTTATCCTTTATCCAGGGCATAAAGGATCATACCCACTTACAAGGGGCTTGAGATATTTTTAGAAAGCAGACCCTTTTCTCCAGAACAGCTGGCCCAAGGTCAAATGTGCTGGTACTCTGATGTCTTTCTGTAAAAAAGGAACTTTCCAGGAGACCATTCAGATGTAAAGATTTGTCTATCAGTAACAATTTGGATTGCAGTTTTTTTAAAAGTTACTAATAATGTGTAATGGCTTCTAACAGGCTGCTGTATTTATTAATCTTTTATAGATACTATACTTGATCTTAACCAAAAGGCTGAGAAGCGATTGGCCCTACTGAGATCGGCATATTGGGCCTGATTGGGGTAGATTGTAGGGGTGATAAAGAAATATAATTTTATGTCATTTTATTCTATTTTATATATTTATGTACTCAATTATTGTATTTTATGCTATAACTATTGTGTTTTACTCTACTCTCATTTTAAATTGTTTGTTTAGAATTTTATTGGTAATATGTGTTTGAACCTGTATGTTGACATTGCCTATAGGTAATAAATAAATAAATATAATCTTTTATAGATGGGTTATTGTATTTATTGTAAGCAGTCTAGAACTGCAAGAACAGTTACAATAATTGTAATGATGATACAAATAATCATTAATATATAAATACTAAAGACAAGAATCCCATCACTAGCTAACTAAAATAGGATCTTTCAAGACAACAGCAGACAATTGATGGCAATCAGTAACACACAAATTGTTATTAAACAGTTTTAATGACTTTAATGGTGAGGTATCAATGCAAAACAACATGTATCTTTAGTTCTACTCTCTCCCTCTTCCACCTCCACCTCTAGAAAAATTTGGCATCCTAACCAAAAATAGTCATCTACCAGTGATACCTATGGAGGGATCAGAATTTTTTATTTTTATTTTATTTATTTTGATTTGTCATTCGCTCACAAGGTAATAGATATAAGTATAAATATGACTAAGAATATAGGAAATTAGTATGAATAAATGGGCACAATAGGACAGTGACGGTGGGCGCGAAGGTGCACTTATGCATGCCCCTTAGGAATGGGGTGAGGTCAATAGTGGTTAGTTTGAGGTTAAAGAAATGGGGGTTAGAGGATGTGACAATAGAGTGAATTTTGCCAAACTCAGCAGCTAACAAAGGAAACATAATTAAATATTAGCTATCTATTCAAACATTTTACCTTTGTATTACTAAATCTATCATGCGGTATATAAAACTGATGATCACCAGGATTGAGAAATTTGCTATTTAAGGTGTAACAATGTAACACTAATATTTAATGGATATATTACTTTCATTTGAGTCCTTTATTTCAGTTTTTGAATTTAATCAATTTGACATTTTACACATCTCCAAAATTTTCGAAGGTTTTGTCATCTGATATGTATAAACTCTAATAGGGAAAAGGAAATTTGTACAGTTGAGCCCAACATTTCTGTTGCTAAATGAGATATTTGTTAAATGAACTTTGTTCCATTTCATGATCTTTCTTGCAACAGTTGTTAAGTGAATCACTGTGATTGTTAAGTTAGTAATATGGTTGTTAAGTGAATCTGGCTTTTCCATTGACTTGGCTTGATTAGAAAGTTGTAAAAAGGGAATACATGATCCTGGGACACCGCAACTATCATAAATATCAGTTGCAAAGCATATGAACTTTGATCATGTGACCAGGGGATGCTACAATGGTTGTAAGTGTGAAAAAAGATCATGTCCCTTTTTTCAGTACCATTGTAATTTTGAACGGTCACTAAATGAATTGTTATAAGTCGAGGACTACCTGTAATGGTTTAAGGCACCGAACTAGAAAACAGAAGATTATGATTTCTAGTCCTGCCTTTAGGTACAAAGCCAGCTGGGTAACAATGAGCCAATCTCTCTCTCAGAGGAGTATCAAATATATTCACAGCCTTGAGTTACTCTAACATTAATAAAGGTGGGATACAAATAAACAATAAATTATATAGTTATAGATGATATATATAAAAATAAATGTAGGCATAATGTTTAGGCATATGGTAAATTCATGTGTTATTGTATGTATATACCTAAATCAGGGCTGGGGAATGCTTTGGATTCTATTCCAAAAATTTGCTTTGGCAACGCCAAGGGCACTAACCTAGCATCACTAGACAGCTCTTTAAAGCAGCTGCATCTTTCCCCGGGCTTGTGGGCCAGCTCATCCAGGGAAGAGGCTCGGCTGTTTTAAAGATCTGCAGGTAGCTGCTACCGCCACCTCTCCAATTGCAAAGCCTGTAATACATCTCCCAGTAGACGATCAAGTGATGTATTATTTAAAAACAGGAAAGAAAGAAAACAAGACTTCCCACTGACCGATCCCTGCAGACCGAAGAGGGCAGCTCCCCGAGGGAGGGACGGAGGGTGGGTGGGTGTCCTCTGAAATCGGCTACTTCTCTCCGCTGGGGTTGCCAACGAAAGCCCTGCGCTTCTCTTTGGTTGACTCAGCTGCATTGCCTCTCCAGAACGGGCTCGCTTTCCACGCAGCGAGCGCTATATACCTGCGATCAAAGGGGCGCTCGCCCTCCACCCGCCTGGCAGGGGAAAGGACAGGAGGAGGAGGAGCTGGCGCTCTGGAGCTGGGCCTGGGAAGCGGAACCGGAGGCGGGGAGGGTGCTGCTTACTGCTGCCCACACCCCTCCAAAGCCCGCCTCAAAGGCCGGCCAGGTGGCCTTGGCAGCCTTAGAGGAAGCGGGGAGGTTACGAGTCTCTGGGGCGTTTTACAATGTACCTTTTAAAGGGCAATATTTGTAGCTCCGGGTTGACGTGCGGAGGCCTTGGGGCTTTCTGAGCTTCGTTGTTTTTTTTTCTTGCAGACGTTTTTTCTTGCAAACTAAAGGAAACCACATCACTGATGATCTTATCTCGTTTGAGTAATGAAACGTCTGAAAGAAAACAAGCATGCTCAGAGAGCACCCTCGAAATACCTTTTAGACATTGGTAAATTAAATCCCCTTCTTGGATCTATCCCTTTGCATGCGGCACATATAAACCTGATTGTCACCGACAGACAGACAGACACATATATATCTCGTTCGTTTCGGGGCTCAGAGTGTTAGGCGAACCTCACCAATAAGATTTAGAAATCACCTATTTCCCACCCTCCGAACATGCATGCAGTACATATTTAAACGGCGGCGTCCCTTTTCCCTCCCTTTCAGAGCGAGAAAGGACCCTTTCCAAAAAAGAGCGCGAAGGTTTATCCGCCTGCGGAACCAATGTTCGGGTGCTTGCGTTCCGGACGGACTGATGGGGGGAAGGACCTTGTCAGAACTTTGTGGCGGAAGCACTTCGTGGTATGGACAGATTGAGCGTGACTCCTTGCGGCGTCTGGAATAATGTGGCGGAGAAGCGGGAGGGTCCCCGGGAGGCTCTGTGCAGTGGTTCGCTTCGGTGCTCCAAGAGAGGACGTGGCCTTGCACAGGTACTTGGGAGAGAAGAAGCGGGCTTTCCCCCCGTAAGAGTGTCGGTGTTCGATGCCCCATTTCGAAGGCTATTAAATATTCTTTTTTTTTAATTTGTCAATTGCTTACAAGATAATAGTTATAAGTATAAACATAGTTATGAATACATGAAATGGATACCTATAAGAAAAATAAAAAAACAATAGGACAGGGACGTAGGCAAATTGGTGCGCTTATGCACGCCCCCTACAGACCTCTTAGTAGACAGTCTAAGGTTAAAGTTTTTGGGATTTGGGGAAGAAACCACAGAGTCAGATAGAGTATTCCAGACATTGACTGTTGCTGAAGTCGTATTTCTTGCAATCAAGTTTGGTGCGGTTTGCAAGGGGGAAGTTGCCTCTTCGCATCATTCTTTTTCCAAATGTACTTTGACGAGTCATGCGCAAGTGGTAGGTTGGGAGAGAGATAAAACACCTTTTTTATATTAATTTCAGCTTGCTCAGGAACTTTTGGGTTGAGTTCAGGAAAGATTATGAGGTTTGGTTGTGGTTGCTATAAATTCGACTAATTCTGTAATCAGATTAGTGTTAATGTACTGGGTGAACACGGGCACTGATTCAGCAACAGTAGTTTTACACATGATTACAATAACAGAACAGAGTTGGAAGGGACCTTGGAGATCTTCTAGTCCAACCCCCTGCTCAGGCAGGAAAACCTATACCATTTCAGACAATCTCTTCTTAAAAACTTCCAGAGTTGGAGCATTCACAACTTCTGAAAGCAAGTCATTCCACTGATTGATTATTCTAACTGTCAGGAAACATCTCCTTAGTTCTAAGTTGCTTCTCTCCTTGATTAGTTTCCACCCATTGCTTCTTGTCCTTCCCTCAGGTCCTTTGGAGAACAGCTTGACTCTTCTTTGTGGCAACCCCCTTAAACAAAACACTGCAGTGTGCTTCAGCATATCCAGCCCAATTCTCTTTCTTCAAAATTCATATTGTGGGAATTTGGGAATGCCTTCTTGTCTCTGTCAAACACATCCCTAATTCCACCTCCAGTGTCATCTCTGGGATTTTCTCATCTGATAGCCCCCATTCTGTAAACTCTAACCCTTACAAGATTGTTTTTAATCAATTTTATATGCAAAATAGCCTCTGTTTTATTTTTTGTTCAAAATCAGTGTAAGATATGATTCTTCTCCAGAAAAATATTTACTAAGGCATTAAAAGCCTAGTTATGTGCCGTAGCCTGAAATCCCAAGTATGTGAAGGAGCCCATTTTGTGATTATTTTAACATCTATAGATGATCACATTTTCTTGGCTGCTGTATGTATTTCATTTTTTTTGGTGGTATTACGAGCATAGTTTGGATTTTAACTAATTTTATGATTGCCATCCAGCATCACTTGTTTGAGATGAGTAGCCATACAAATTGAATAAATAATAGAAAAACGCCAAAAGAAAGGCATGATTATTAAATGATGCTAACAATGTTTATATTGCATATATTTTTCCTGGAATTGCATTTTTTAAATGTAAACATTAAGGGGAAATTTGGTGGAGTTTACTATACATGCAGCTTTGTGAAATAAGGCACATTTTGTATGTTTTAACATTAAAAAATGTTAAAAAACTTTGACATTAAAAAAAAACACCCTGCAATTAACTGGCCATAAAACATTAAATATTTAGATTTATTATATATCTGAGCCTTGTTGCACATAGTTCCATGATCTCATAATAATCTCTTACAATATTTTAAGTTGTAAAAATCTTAAAAATCAGTTTGTATAATTAGTCTGTGCTTTCTACATCTTTCCTAGCAAAGCACACAAGTTCTTTAGCACTACCCCTGCCTTCTACACTAACGAAGATGAGCAAGTCAACTGCACCAATACAAGTGTTTCACCAGATCAGGAGCAGAAAACAGAAGTACAAGCAAAGAAAAATTTGCTACAATTAATCCATGGAATGAAAATAGAACTAAGTACAAAGAAGAAGATTATGGAGAATGCCAAAAGCAGATTATTGGAAGAAGATGAAAAAAGGTAAAGCTATAAGCATATTTTCATATTGTTTGTCTACAAATACTGTGGTTTTTTTTAAAGAGATACATACCAAAAAGGGGCAGGGAATATGATAAATAAATAAATAGTATATTTAAAAATAATAATAATAATAAAGAACCAAAAGGACACTTGGTATGTATTCTGTCTGATTCAGAAATGACCAGCTTTATTCACTGTGTTGTGAAAATAAGGAAAAAATTCTTCAGACTCTTTATTCTGATTTTGTGTGGAGTCATTCTCAATGAAGGATTCAAAACCTGTGAGCTCTGGATATGTCCCCAATAGTTCTCTCCTTAAATTGTTCTGTCAAATTGAGGTGGCAAGGAACAAAGAAAAAAACCCAACCAGTTGCCAGGAACAAACAATCCTATTTATTTTATGTTTATTTATTTGTATTCCATCTTTATTGTTTTTATAAATGACTCAAGGCAGTAAATATAAGTGGCACTCCTTCCTCCTTTTTCCCCAAAACAACAATCCCGTGAGGTGAGTTGGACTGGCAGAGAGCGACTGGTCCAAGGTCACCCAGCTGGTTTTCATGCTACAGAGAGACTAGAACCCAGTCTTCTGGTGTCTAGCCTGGTGCCTTCATCTCTAGCCCAAACTGGCTCTTTACCAGGATACCTGTTCCTGTTTCTGGGGCTATTACCGCAGTTTTGCAGTACCACAGCTAAAGACTTATGTGGGTTCCTCAACAATCCCAGGTTTCTTTTCCTTGCATTAATGTTTCTCACATCACTTTTTGTTTTTTGCTTTCATTCTAAGCACCAGCTGGTCTTCCTTCCTGCTTGCTTGTTCTATTGTCCTGGCTTCTGCCTTTTCATTGTGAATCATGGATCATCCACTAGAGCAGTGGTCGCCAACCAATGGGCTGTGGCCCACTGGTGGGCTGTGAGAAAATTTTGGCGGGCCTCAGAGAAATCTCACCCCCAGAGCTCCCCTCCCCCAAAGCAATTAATCCAGGCTGCACAGAAACACAAGGCTGCTCAGCCCACATGGCCAGCAGGAACCCTCCCCGCCCATTCACTCCTTACCCAGCAAACTTGCCTGCTAAATTGCTATTTTTCCTTTTTCCAACCATCAGCTGTTCTGTTGTGCCGGGAGATTTAGATTAGCTAGGAAGCAGGAAATGGTTGGATTTCTTGCTTTCTAGCTAGTCTTTAGATCTTCAGCTCTGCTTTTAAGCACAGCTGAACCTCCCTTAGGATTGACGTTTCTGTTATTCAGTTCAGACTCACGGCAAGCAAATTTGCCTGATTTTGAGTAAAAGTTGCTCTTTTTTTAATAAAAAATTCAATATTTATATAAATATTTATAATATTTACATACAAGCCATGCCCAGCCAGTCACATGACCATCAAGCCACACCCACAAATTAGGCCATGCCCACAGAACTGGTTAGTGGTCCCTGGGATTTAAAATTATGAGTTTGGTGGTCTCTGAGGTCCAAAAGGTTGGCAACCCCTGCACTAGAGAAGTTTGATTAGCTAACTATGCAGAAAGAGTTCTTCCTGGTGCACATGAGATGAACTAGGATATTAAAATATTATAGGGTAGAAGAAAATAGATTAAAACTCCTTCAGTTTTCTGGATAACATCTGATGCTGTTGCTTTACAATTGATGAGAGCTAGAATCTAGCAATATATGGAGTACAGTAGTTTGAGTACTTCAGGTTACATAGGATATGCAAAGATGCATGTAAACATTATTGATAGATCTTTTTGTACAAATGTGTAGGTTTTTTTCTTAGAAGATAACTGGAATACTTGTTATATCCTGTTAGTGCTCCTGTTAGTACTTTGCAGTTTTAGAAATATATTATCTGGAGCCTGCCTGATATTGATCAATCATAAGAGGACTGGGTTAAGTATTTTTTTAAAAATCATATATTTGAGTTTGATTTATTTTTCAGAACAAACTTTCCTGAGAACAAAGTTTTGGTCTTATTAATAGTTATTCAAATTTCCCAAGAGAAAAAAAGGAACTGGAAAATTTCCTATGCAAATTAAGGGAATTTGAATAGGAAAATGGTCAGTTTGAAATAGAAAATTTTCTGATAAAAAGAGTGAATAATTTAAAATATTTGCGAGAGGTTATTACCTAAAAAACAGTAATTGAAATGTTAAAGTTGTCTAATACTGTATTATACAATTGGTATAATGTAATCATTAGTAACCTAGATTATTACATTTATGAAACTATTTTTCAATGGAAAAATTAAGGCCTGGAAAATGTTTCCTCTCCATAACTAATAAAGAATCAAGTGGACATATGTCCTGCTTTACCGAGAACAGCTCCCTATTTGAAGGGATGTCATGAGCTAACTTGGAAAGAATAAGGGAGAGAAAGATCCTTGAAGCTGTCTGTCAATTGTACATTTGCTAGTACTGTGTGACCATTTGAAAAAAAATTGGATGATGCTTTCTTCTACTGTATTCATTGTTAATTTTCTGCCTGTTCTCAGAAGGTTAGCAAAATATGGACAACAAAGAATGTAAAATGAGCATTTATATTTTGGATTTCCTTTTTCAGCAACCAACATGTTCCAGAATTGGAGGCAGCAGCCTCTGCTGTTGTATCTTCACTCCCTTTCGATAAACAAAAGACAACTTCCGAACTTTTGCATTTGGTAAAAAAGCACAAGGAAGAAATGAATGCTCACAAATTGGCTGACCTAAGGTTTGTAGCTATAATTCTATTCCCATAATATGTCTGTCACATTGAAAAGAGACAAATAGTAATAATTTGCTTTTAAAGTGGAACCTCAGCTCGCAACCATAATCCATTCCAGGACTATGGTCGCAACCTGATTTGGTCATGACCAGAAGTACGACCGCCTGCGCATGCACGGACAAAAAAGGCGAAATCGCTGGGACCGGGAAAATTGCTGCAGCTGTGTCTGGTCACCACCTGAAGATGTGTTCATGACCAGAAACAAAACTGCCAAAAATTCTGGCTGTCACCCCATTTGGTCACAAACAGAAGTGTTCGCAACCCGAGGTTCCACTGTATCTGCCTTCTTTTAAAAATGCAAATTTGGATTTGGAGTCAGAAGCTTTAAAGCAGTCTTAGCCAATCTTTTCATTTCTGTATTTCTTAATTTTTCATTTTTCTGCTTCTGTCTTCTTTGGTAAGTTCCACAAAAGAGTGTAAAATCAAATATGCAGCAACAAGCGCTTTGAAATATTTGCATTAATATATTATGGATTTTTTTCCTCAATATTGGCTAGAAATGGTTTTGATGTTACCAAGCTTAACTGAGAGATTAATTAGTGAAGTTTATAAAATGTATTCATACTAAACCTGCTGAATCCATCAAAGTGCCAGCTTAGAAGAAGAACCAGCTTCTTCTAGAACCAGCTAGCTTCTTCCAGAACAACTTATGCAAAACCAAATTACCATAAGCCTGAAGCTGGAGGATATTTGGCCTGTGCAGCATTTCAGATTCAGGCTTCAAAAGGTGCTTTGGAGCTCATGAAGGACAAATATAGCAACTCTGTACAGCCGCTGTCAGGCTTCCTGGGATCACATAGTTGCCTTCCACATTTGTTCCTGATCCTCAGATTTACAAATTTTGCACATCCTTTCCAGACATTTAGTTCTTCAACTTAATGTCTGTCTAGTAATAGTAACCTGTATTATGTTTCAATTAAATAATCCCTTGTTGAATTAAACAGTAGTTAGGTTAATATATATTCTGATTTAAATACCTAGCGTATAAAACAAAATACTTCGCACACAGATCTTTCAGAAAATTATTTTTCTCAAGAAGAAATGAATAAATGTATCCCTGTATAACTGAATATAGTCTTGCATTTCTTTGGTTTTCTGCCAGTAAATTACAGCTAAGCCCTTCTGTTTTTGCAGTGATATAAGATAATCTGTGGGTATCTCTGCTTTATAAAATCTTCACCATCATTTTCTTTTTAAACATAGGAAACACTAAATATTTGCCGAATTGAAATTATAACAGTATAGAATTTGGTGGTGGAACAAGTATTCTCTCATTGGAAATTATGGCATAATATCACAAAATACATTAAAGGTTTAAACTTTATTATAAATAATAAAATTTAGCGCCAAGATGCACCTTCAGTATCCCAGATCTTTAAGATTGATATTTAAAGGATGGCATGGCACTCAGGTACTAATTTTGTATATGTTGATAACATTTTTTTATCCCACTGTGCCCTGACATAATAATTGAAAAAGCATAATACACATCTTGTTTAATTCCAGCTCAGATGGCTCACAAAAACACAGCAACAATAGTAACATGTTGCTTAGAGGGACAAAGAATGCATTCTAGACTGCTTGCTCTTTCTATTAAGAGTGATTTTGAAGAAAAAATTCAGGGCTGGCCACTGTATGGATGAAATAAATTGGTGTTTTTACCAAATCAGTATAACTGGCTTGTTCATTATACTGCTTGTCGGTAATGAAAATATTCAGTCTTGCATACTAACGGTTTCTGCAATTAAAACTTAGTGCTTTAATTTGCCAATTTTCTTTTAATTTCATCTTCTCCATGCTATTGTCCTACAGATTTCTAGGCTGAACTAGAAGGCTGTAGTCAATGCAGACAAGCATGCCTCCTTTAAAACAACTCAAAAAAATAAAGCAGCTTTCTTCAATGTGGTGCTCTCCAGATGTGTACGGCTATAGTCTCAGCATTCCTAGACCATTTGGCTAAAAATTATGGAAGCCCATAGACCCAATGTTTCTGAAATATACAAATTAGGAAGGCTAAAGGTTGAATAGCTAAAGGTTAAATAGCTTGACATGTGATTTTTTGAGGGGATCCTTGTGCTGATAAGACCTTTTAATATCTACAGGAAGAGGCAATATATATTGAGTTTTATGGAATAAGATGTCATCAATATGTTGTTAATACGCAATAATGCTATTAACATTTCAAAGCAGGTATTTGAGAATATTAGATAGAGCCCCCAGGTCAGCTGATGGAGTGTATAGTAATATGAAGATTCTGGTTAAACGACATTGCTTTCTTATTTATTTAAAACCCAATATAAGGATCTCATCTGGGAATGTGGTTAAATTGCATGTCTCTTCCAGGTTCCTGTTCTACCATCCATAGGTTTGTATACTGGAAAACTGATACTTATGCTTCCTTTGGAAACACTCTGGGAGTTTTGCTAACAGCATCGTTTGCCTATCCTATAGGCTAGCGGTCAAGTGCATATTCATTACTTCCTTAAATAGAACTTCTCTGCTCTTCAGCAGCCAAATCTTAACTAGACTGTATGTAGGTACTTGTACTGACTTACAGAATTCTTTGTGGTCTGGCATTAGTAACTACCTTCACTCATTTTTCAGTCTACTACTTACAAATTATGCCAGGTTAAACAGAGCATTTGCTGTTACCACCCTAATGTTTGGGAAGACGTTACCACTGACCATTGTCAATATATGCCAACTGAATTCTAAGGAAATACGGAAGATAGCCTTGTTCCGGCTGATCTTCCGGAGAAGGCTAGACCAAATTGTATTATTTTGTAAATTGTGTAAAGGTGATGGGTACGGAGTTTATTTATTTGTTTAAAAGCATTCTTAGCACTGTTCTTTAGTTTATTAGGTTCCCATTACCATAATTCAAACACAGAAAATACAGTCATTGCTGCTAGGTTTCTGGTCTGTGAAACATTAGATTAAAAATAAATAGGGGAAGATGGAAGGAAACAAAAAAAAAATAGATTTCAGAACATCCACACAATTGAATTTTTCTTTACATTTTCATATATTTATGTTTTTTTTCTTTATTGCACCAGAATAGCAAACATGAACAAAAATTATGTACTGTACATCCTTCAGTACACGGTAATATTTACATGCTAATGTTTTTAATTTTAGCAAAATGATGGGAAGCATGAAAATTAGAAGAAAACCTATGAAACAAAACGCCTTTCGAGCATCCAGTCAAATTGAATGTGATGAAGATGAAGATGGCAATATGGCACATATTAATGAAATCATTAGAATTAAAAGGTACTTTACTTGATGATTTTCTGCATGTATCTCTTTAAAATCCTGAATTTATACATCATTACAGGTAATCCTTGATTTACAACTATTCATTTAGTGACCATTTGAAGTTACAATAGCACCCAAAAAAGTGACTTATGACCGTTTTTCCACACATACGACTGTTATAGCATCCATATGGTCACATGCTCAAAATTCAGGTGCTTGGCAATAATTGCCATGCATTGATGATATTGCTCTGTCCAGGGTCATGTGATTACCATTTGTAACCTTCCCATCTGGTTTCCTGGTAAGCAAAGTCAATGGGGGAAGCCAGATTCACTTAATGACTGCAGTGATTCACTTAAAAATTATGGCAAAAAGTCACAAAACGAGGCACAACTTGCTTAACAATTGCCTGGCTTAGCCACAGAAATTTTGTGTTCAATTGTGGTTGTAAGTCAAGGACTACCTGTGCAAGGGTGGCCAAATGTTGCTGTGTTGAAGCATGCCACATTCTTTCTCCTTATGACACCCCCCCCCCTTTACTGTGGTGTGGTACAGAAGATTAGACTTGTCACATTTTTAATATGACATAAAAATCAGGCTTAATGAAATAGATTAAGTCTGGCAGGTATGTAAAATCTAACTGTAGGCTACTTCTGCTGACTGCCAGCTGCCTGCAATTCGGCAGTTTGATTCTTAGCAAGCTCCAGGTTGATTCAGCCTTCCAGTCCATTCCCCTGTTAAATTCAGTATATTGCTCTTTGATATGTTCATTTTTAGATCCATGCTCCTTTTTGGACCATGTAGTCTGTCTTACCTTTGCTGAAAATCATTCAGGTTCTCCACTAACAACGCAATGTTGTCTTCATATTGAAAAATTCATATGTTCACATCCCAACCAACACGTGACCATGAGCATTCCTTATCAGGTCATTTCTCTGAAACAATGCCATCTGTTGGAATCTAGGAGGCACGGTATTTGGCTGCAATAACTGCCTTGTGGAACGGTCTCTCCTTATGATTCAACTGTCCACCTAGCGTGGTTGGCCTTCAAGAAGTTTTTTAAGACCTCAATATTTCCTTAAGATATTATGGGAGTCTGATCATATGTGGTTATGCCCCAATTATGTGATTTGCTTTTGTTGTTGTGCTGTTCTTTTTCCTGTGTCTATGGGAAACTAATTCTATGATTATACGCTACCTAGAGTTACATGTTGACAAGTTGCATGGCCAAATAAATTTATAAATTAATTTAATTTAGGTGTATGTGTGTGTCATTTATGAATATTTTCTTCATTGTTACATGCTTGAAAAATATGTGGGCAATGATTGTTTAAAAACAAATCAAAGGAGTATGTTTAAGATTTCAAACTATTTATGACAGAGTTTAGAATTATTCATATTGGATCCTTTAAATTTAATAGCAAAAGCAGAATTTTTAATGTATATATATTTTTAGGAATCTCTATTCTGGAGAAAGGCTACAGATTTTCACTCCTAAATCAGAGGACGCACACGAAACAGGTTAGTCACAAAATAGTTACTATAATCATACCAGGAAGATAATTCGAGTGTAATAAAACACATCTATTCTATCTCAATGCATTAGTCTTGAACATGCTACAAACCATGTTATAGAAATTTCCTCTGTGTATTTGGAGAAGAGGCTAATTCTCAATAGCAAGGGACAATTTGGAACCAGATACTCAAGACAGTGTAAATCAATAAAAACAGAGACACTTGCATAGAAGTGTTGAAAATTATCTTATGGCTCTCAATCAGAGGAGAGGTTTCACGAGTAATTGAATGCAGATTTCACATACAAAACGTTTTTTTTTTTAATTCCTGGCATCTCAAGATAAGATTTTTTTTTTAAAATCCCGTTTGAATGCCGAAACCAGTTTTGACCAGTTTGATGCCCTCTTGATCCATTGGACTGACAATTCTATAATTCCCAGAATTCATGCCTTGCAGCGTCTAAAAGATATAGGCTAATGCATCAAAGCAGTGGTGTTAAACTCGATTTTATTGAGACCGCATCAGGGTTGTGTTAGATCTTGGTGGTGGTGGGGAACAGCATGACTTCACTCATGTCGGGGGATGCCTGTGGTGCCCCAAGTGCTTTGCCAGCAAAAACGGGCTGTGGAGCTCCATTTTCGGCTGTGATGGCCTCCTGCAACTCTCTGCCAGCAAAAACAGAGCCCAGGGGGCATGTGCGGCTTTTGCAAACTCTGTTTTCAGCTGGAACAGTTCTGTTTTTGCTGGCAGAGGTACTGCGGGCCAGTCCTTCTCTGTTTCTGCAGGGTGGCCCTGCAGTCCAGATCTAAGCACCCAGTGGGCCAGATCCGGGCCCTGGGCCTTGAGGTTGACACCCTTGCATTAAAGGATTCCAGGTTGGAGAAGCTGCTTTCAGTGGTTGTACACAGCCAAATAGTTCAATAATCTGACTTAATCTAAAGCAGCATCCTAGGTTCCCACTAATGAGGAACTTGAGGCAGATACAGAGAGTCTTCAACTTACAGCAGTCCATTTAGTGACTGTTCAAAGTTACAACATCACTGAAAAAAGTGACTTATGATCATTTTTCATACTTATGACCATCACAGCATCCCCCATCAAAATTCAAATACTTGGCAACTGAGTCATATTTGTGACGGTTGCAGTTTCCTGGAATCTATTGCAACCTTCTAACTAGCAAAGCCAATGAGAAAGTGGATTCACTTAACAACCATGCTTCCAATTAACCAGCAGCAGTGATTCGCTTCACAACTGTGGCAAGAAAAGTCATATAATGGGGCAGAACTCACTTAACCAATGTTTCACTTAGCAACAGACATTTGGGGCTCAGTTGTGGCCATAAGTTGAGGACTACCTGCATTGCCTTTTAGGTTTGAATGGGATTTGGAAAGAATATTCTTATAGGCATTTTATAGACAATCATTCATTCAATGACAGTTCAACATTTCCGACAGTGCTGAAAGAATGGACTCACAACCCATGTCTGAAATTATGGCCATTGCAGGCCCTTCCCGCCGGTGATCATGTGATCAAAATTCAAGTGCTTTGGTAGCCCACTCATATTTACAGCCACAGGGACACTGCAACCCACCCACCCCCTCAAAAAAAAAAAGCACCGCCTATCTCTTCCCCTTTGGCCACCCTGAGCTCTGTCTTCTGTGGCAGCAAACTTCAGCAAGCAACAGCCTTCATTTGCACACCAGCATTCATTCATTCTCTACAAGTGCCAGCATTTGTTTGCATGCCACATGGGCTGAGGCTTGCCTTTCCACAAGCAGAATGTGGGGTTGCCAGAAAGGCACAAAATTGGGGAGGGAGATAGGGGAGTAGGGAAAGTTGACCCTAACCCTTAACAACCACAACAGGAAAAGAAGAGATATTGATTGGTAAGCAATGCAATCATGTGACATCTGGCTTTACAACCATATTGTTTAGCGACCAAAATTTCTGACTCGGTTGTGGTTGTAAGTCAAGGATCACCCGTAACTACATTTGTTTTAAGGAACACATTCCTTTATAGGGAAGCTAGAGAAAATTCCTCCCTTTTTTTATATATTTCATTTCCGACTGGAAACACAGGGAAATAAAATTATAATTTCTCTCACTTTTTCTGCTAGTTCAAATCATGTCAAGGAGTACTTATCCGCATAGTACTCTTCATGCTATATAACATTTTTGAACATATTTTCAAATAATAATAATTTTTTAAATTGAAATATGTATTTAATCAGTTTTGAAGCTAATACAGCAGGCAAGTTCATAAAGAAAATTGAGAACAGAAATTGATATGAAAACAGTTGTCCTTTTATTGAGCTGTGCTATGCTGTTATAGCATGTCAAATTTTTTAACTTTCAATTTCCAAATAATCAGCGTTGCTCAAAAGTTGTGACATACCTTGGGGATTGTAAAGGTATTTTGGTTACTTTAATTTAGATGTGCTTGGTAAGTAAGTACATAAATATCACAACTCTTTAACATTTTATGTGTTTCATGCTGTCCATTCATAATGTTGATATTAAATTAGCTTTTATTGCAGTGCCAATAGTAAAAAGCAGCCAATATTTTGGAACTTTGAAATTGGCTGTTCTTTTGACAATGCTAACAATCTTGAGAATTCACACACACACGCACAAAATGTCAATTCCATTGAATAGCATTTCTATGGACAACTTGGATTACTAAACTGTTACTTTTTTGATGGTTTTTTTTTCAATGCATTTGACGATTTAGATACAGTAGCAATACCAACAATTTGGGATCTGGAATTTGCCAAAACCATTACATCTAACGTTTCACCACAGAATGGTTTTGAGGAGATGATACAGTGGACAAAGGAGGGAAAACTTTGGGAGTTCCCAATTAACAATGAAGTTGGTGAGTATCCTAAAAAAGCTTTGAGCTTGGTTCAGAGGCTCAGTGAAAATTGGGGATAGAGGTTTTGGGGAGTTGGATTTGTAGGGAGCTGAAACAAATGTTCATATTATCATATATTGTATAGTATAGTATAGTATAGTGTATAGTATAGTGTATAGTATAGTATAGTATAGTATAGTATAGTATGCTATACTATACTATACTATACTATACTATACTATACTATACTATACTATACTATACTATACTATACTATACTATACTATAGTTATATTGTACAAAAAATGGGTAAGTCATTTTCAGAATTTGCATATTGTTTTTGAGATTTACTTTTGACGGGTTTCAAACATAGTTATTTTTTATTTTATTTTGTTTAAATAAATTAACAAACCAATTCTGAATTACCATCACCTTTTTCTATGATAGTCTCTGGGAAGACGAAGAGGTCCTTTTTACTTTATATCCTCAAAATGAGAATTAAACACTACTTCAAATATTTGAATGAAGAAAATGGGACGTAATTTCATTTGATAAGTGAAAAAGATAATGTATGTGGTCCTCTCAGATACATCTTAATCAAGAGTTACCTGGAACCACAGGATGTATATAGGTACTCAATTGCTTTGAAACTCATCAAATTTGGTACTCAATGCATTTTGACATGAAAATTTTGTCCCTGTACTCATCGTTTGTTTGATACTCTACACGTGAGCTAGAACTTATTGGTGTCAGCTGTCTTTTGATACACTATGTTATTCCTTATGGAACTCATTGGTTACTCATTTGATACACTATGTTATTCCTTATGGTACTCATTGGTTTTGGTACTCATTATGCCTCCCAGAACCAATTAACAATGAGTACTGAGGTACCACTGTATATAAGTTTGATAAATATGAATAAATAATTTGCTCTCCTGTTTATCAATTTGATTTTTTAAAAATCCTTTTAATAGAGTCAAAAATTTAAATGTCTTTTTGGGACATCCAGATAGCAGAAAAGGATGCATAAAACTTTTCATTCCACTTAGTCAACTGAACAATGTATTGAATTTATAAAAACACTTTCATTAGTGTTAAAAGCAAGTAATTATCAAAATGGCTTTTTAAAGCTCAATGAGATATCAATGAGAATATTGGCTTAGATGACCATAGGGATTAATGTTTGCAAATCATTTGCCAATTATAAGGTAAGATACTGCAATCTGCTCAGGGAGGTTGTAAATTGAAGTGTTTTGACAGTGATTGTATCTTTTCCTTTGTCAGGACTTGAAGATGATGCTGAATTTTATGAACATATATTTCTGGATAAGCATTTGGCAGACTTCCCTAAAGAAGGACCAATTCGCCACTTCATGGAACTTGTAGCATGTGGACTTTCCAAAAATCCCTACTTAAGTGTAAAACAAAAAGTAGAACATATTCAATGGTTCCGGGATTATTTCAAGGAAAAAGAACAGTTGCTTAAGGAAATTGAAGCTCATGAGAAGGAAGCCTTGGTTCAGATAGAGAATATATCAAAATGAAAGCTGAAAACAATAATGTCCTCGTGTAAATAATCATTGGGAAGTTGAACATCATAATCTGGAAATAACCTGATTCAGAGATATTAAAACTGGCAAAGATAGTTTAGAGAATGTATATTCCTCTGTATATTAATGTTCTTAAGATGGCGTTTACAATGTTTTGCTCTAAAAATATTGGAGTTAACTCAGTCTGAAGATTAAAGAGAAATCATCAACTGATGTTCATTGGTAATGCTTACTAATAGCGTAGCTACACTTTAGGATAAACCATTCTGTATTTTTATAGTTTTATTTCCTCATTTTCAATCAAATTTAAATAGAATTAGATCATGGAATTTATTCAACTTGTTTGTTGTTTGAGATTATTTTGTAAAAAGATACATTGTTCCTCTCCACATAGATCTATATATTGCACCAGCATGTTTTCTTTGCCTTTATTCTCAACTTTGTGTGTGTGCGTATGTGTACATTTAATTAGATATGCTAAAATAAGATTTTATTCAGACTCACTGATTGCTTTGGAATTTGAACATAAATAATACTAGATACTGCTTGAAATACTTACATTTTTAAAGCAAGTCTGAATTACTAAACCCATGTATTTATCAGCGTTCTCTGATTTTTCACCTCTACCATTCTTTTCAGTGTGTTTTAAACATAAATTTTTAAAAACCATTGTACCTGTAGTGTAAATTCCACTTTTTGGCTAATTATGCTACTTCAATGTTTCTATATCCAATATCTTTTCAACAGTTCTCATGAGATCAATGTATATATATGTTAATCCCATTCAATAGGCAGTTTAAGTAATATTCCAGTTTTCTTAACAGTCCCACATAAGTTTACTGAGTGCTTGACAAGATAATGGCATTAATTTATGCAAATTAGATCTTTTCAGATCAAAGAAAATGCTGGTTGTTGAGTACGATATTGTGGTTTATTTGCTTGGTTTTTAAGATTTCTAACTTTTCATTCAGGAGCAAGGCTGTGTGTTTGTGTATTTGATTAATTTTTATTTTTTATCCCATCTTTATCACTTTATAAGTAACTCAAGGCATCAAACATACTTAATACATTCCTTCTCTTACTTTCTCCACACCAACAACCCTGTGAGGTGGGTTGGGCTGAGAAAAAGTAACTGGCCCAAGGTTACCCAGCTGGCTTTCATGTCCAAGGTAGGATTAGAACCCACAGCCTCCTGGTTTCTAGGCCAGCACCTTAACCACTAGAACTACCCCCCACCCTTTTCTGCACAATAACATCCTAGTGAGTTACATTGGGTTAAAAATGACCCAAAGTCATAATTAAATACTACATAGATTATCAGGAATGATCCGGTAAAGCCAGTCAAATTTTTATGATGGTGTTGGACCAGCATAAGGTAGAAATATCTGAGTTCTTGCAAAGAATTTTGCAACCTCACAGAGAAATCATTGGAAAGATTTTTTTAAAAAGATAAAATTGGATTGAGTTACCAAGTATTCAGAAAATAAGAGCATTGCTAATATCACTATAGTGCAGAAACATACTCAACTGTTCATCTTCATATGGACATAAGCAGGGGTGGGATTCTACCAGTTTGCACCTATTCACTAGAACCGGTTGTTAACATTCTAAGCAGTTTGGAGAACCGGTTGTTGGAAGAAATTACTGGCCTAATCCTGTAAGGAAGGCAGGAAGGAAACATTCTGGGGTTGCTTACAGAAACTGCCTCTCCATTAACACTTATTACATTCTTGGCAGGACTAGACTTCCTGTTTGGAATGTCTCTGGAGTTTTTTTCCTCTCCTTTGCTGGTACTTTGCTTGTGTGGAGTGACCATTCAAAATTACAAAAGCACTGAAAAAAGTGGCTTTTGGCCGTTTTTCACACTTATGACTGTTAAAGCATCCTCACAGTCAGGAGAGGCCAGGCAAGGAGATGTGTGCCTTGATGTGAGTGATGTTGAGTTGGCCACATGCAGCCAGTTACATGACCACCAAGCCACACCCACCAACTAAGCCACTCCCACAGAACCGGTTGTTAAAAAATTTGAATCCCATCCCTGGACATAAGCACCATAAGTTTTATTATATTCCCTTGAATATAACTGAATATAACTTACCATAAATATCTTCTGTGGCTGGGACTGTTAGTTTTGTTAACTGCTTAGAAGTTGTTAATCTGCTTTTTGATTACGGAAGGTTAGGAAATCTATTTAAGTCAGGCTTATTTTATATCCATAATGCATAATTTAAGAAATAGTATTGCCTGATCGTAACTGTAGGAATTGATAAGATGGTATAAACTTAAGGTTAGGCAGTGCATGCCTAAAGGATAATTATAACTTGGATTGAAAACCATCTGTCATTATTAAGGGCCAGGATCAGCAAAGAAAGAGTCTATGTCAATAGTTAAATTTAGTTAACTACATAACAAAGATATTTAGGGAATGGGAGCTAATATAGTTCAGATAGTTGAGGATTATATGCAAATGTTTGATTATTAGAGGAAAAGAAGCTGTGCTGTACCACATTTTATCTCCCACAAGATGTCAGTGTTGAGCTATTTCACTTTGCTAAAGTAAACTCCATAGACTAATGAAGAGTAACCCTATTAGCAAAGCAACAGTTTGCAAAAGAATTTGCTATTAAAGGAAAATACAAGGAAAATATTTCTGATTTTTTAAAAAATTAATGATTACATTTATGTCTGTTTCTAAATGTACCCTTTTTTTTAGAACAAGGTCACAAACATTTGAACATTTAGTGTAGTACCTCCTGGCAATCTAGTTTAGTGTAGTAGTTAAGGTGCTGGCTAAGAAACCATTATTTTATCTCACTCTTTTTAGATATAACTCAAAGTGGCCAACATACCTAATATTCTTGCCTCCCATTTTCCCCATAACAACTCTGTGAGGTGGTTGGGCTAAGAGTGACTAGCCCAAAGTCACCCAGTCACCATTTGGGTTTAAGGGAGGCCTTTCTTAGACATAAAAGGTATATTTTCCACCTTGAGTTATATCTAAAAGGAGCAAGACTTAAAAAAATGACCATTTCAACCGTACTGGATAGGTCTCATCAGAGGAGCCGGATGAAAAGTGTCCCTCCCATAAACAATATGATGAGATGTAAAGAAACATACTAGATTGGTCATCGTCCAAGTCAACCTAGACTGTGCTAAGCGTAGGAGATCCTGGACATTTAGTGACACATGACAGCTACAAATCAAGTCCACTGAGATCTGTAGCACCACTTGAACACTTGCCATTGACAAAATCACCAGCAGTCAGTTGCAAAAGGCAGCTTCACTTAGAACAGCTTACATCCTATGACAATACGTTTAATAATATTAAACAACATCTGCCTAACCCAAGTTCTTGGAAAGGACTTGATAGGTAGACAAAAATGCCAAATCCAGTTTAAACACCTGGCTGTGTGACCAACCATAATTTCCAGAAGCCTGCTATGCTCCTTCATCGTGGTGGTGGGGATGTTCCGGGCAGACATGAAGAGAACACCAGAAATATACTCCAAGGAGAGTCACTCAAGATGTCAAAGTCATTCTGAGCGCCCAGCTAAAGCAAGCATGCTCCTATATTGGTCAGAGGTTAGTGGTGGGTGGATGATAATTGTAGCGGACAATAGCAAATGCATTCTTTCATTTTACACAGGAGAAGCAGTTTAAACCATTCCTGTATTATTTTTTTCCCCTAAGAAAACCATATGGATAGAAAATATTAAATCCTGCCAATATAATGCCAGATGAAGGGGCCCCTCAGGTCAGATGGCACTAAAGATGAGGAAGAACTGAAGACCTCAGAGTAGTGATGCTGTTTTTGACGTGGCTAAATTAAGGCCTTCAAGACATTGAGTCGCTGCTGATCACTTGCCTTGCAGGAGGAAAAACATCCAAAGTGCAAAGAGAGAAGAGCAACGGGAAGATGAAATGTAAGAAGCATGAACATGGGAAACCTCAACATAGTGAAAGATAAAATGAATCAGTTATATATTTACTTTTTAGGCATCAATAAATTCAAATGGATTGGAACTGGATATTTTCACTCGTGCTATCATACTATTTACTACTCAGAACACAAAAAGGGAATAGTGATATTTGCATAGTAAGGAAAAATGTAGCAAAGGCAGTACTTCAGTCCAACACAGTCAACCACTGGATAATATAAATCACCTTTACAAACAACTCTTTAATACAGGGTGTCAAACTCAAAGCCTGCGGGCTGAATTCGTCCCGCAATGTGGTCAGATCTGGCCCGTGGGGCTGTCCTGGAAAATGTAAGGGACTTCGGCATGGTTTATCTGATGCAAAAAGGAAACATGCCAGAAGTTTGGGGAGTGGCGTCAAGCTGGCCATGCCCACCCAGTCTCCTCCCCCGCCTCCCCCCGAGGTCAACCACAGCCCTAATGCGGCCCTCAATGAAATTGAGTTTGACGTCCCTACATATATCAACCATTCAAATTTATGCTCCAACCAATGATGCAAAGAAAAGGAGGTTGCTAGGTTTTATGTCCAATCTGAAATTGGCAACATCAGCAAGCAAGATGTGAAACAAATTCTCCCACTAAATTTCAGAGAGCTGAGACAAGTAGCGGTATCACAACATCCATAAAGATATCGAACATGGAAACAGACATGGAAAAACAGGAAAAGTCTTACAAAAGATCTCCAAACTCGAAACTTTCTACCTGGAACTGGCATGCAAAAGGATGACACTGGAGGGATTGTTATTGATTCAATGAAGATCAAAGAAAGAAGGAAAGGATATACTGTAGAGATGTCAACATTCAAGATACCTTAGAACAGGGGCCAGATGCGTCACATGCTGGTCCCACCTTCGCCCGGTTTAGCAAAGAGGAAAAAAGTCCCGATACGTCATGTGACGACACCGTGACACCGTGAGTTTGACACCCCTGCCTTAGAATATACTCTGGCTAACACCAAGTTGGGAAGTTACAGGGATTAATGAAGAATCTATGGCAAGATATTTCAAGAGACATCATGGGATGTGCAAACTACCATATAATATCCTTAGTTTTATATACAGTATTATTAACATTTGTTATGTGAGTTTTGCCCCATTTTACGACCTTCCTTGCCACCATTGTTAAGTGAATCACTGCAATTATTACATTAGTAAGACGGTTGTTAAGTGAAATCTGGCTTCCCCATTGACTTTGCTTGTCGGAAGGTCGCAATGTGTGAACACATGACCCTGGGACACAGTATCTGTCATAAATATGAATCAGTTGCCAAGCATCTGAATTTTGATCAAGTGATCATGGGGATGTTCTAAAGGTCATAACATTCAAAGTTGTAACTTTTGAATGGTCCCCAAAATGAACTGTTGTAAGTTGAAGACTACCTGTATAGAAAGACCTTCAGTTGCATTGATTGTGTCAAGCTGTGGAATGTCTTTAGGAAAATGAGAATCTGAGAACATTTCATTGTGCTCACCTGAAACCTATGGGCAGAACAGGAAGCCCGGAGCCTGGATGGAACATGAAGAAACAAACTGGCTTCAGGTCAGCAAGGAACTGAGACAAGGCTGTATAGTCCCTCCTCATTTATTCAATTTATATGTTGAATATTAATTGAAGGAGGCTGGATTGGAGGAAGATAAGCATTGTTTTAAAACAGGAAGAAGAAATACCAGCAACTTATACTAAGCCAATGACACAGCTTAAAATGCAATGATTTCCAAATTCTGCAGGTAAAGACAAGGAGCCTAATGAAAATAAGGGATTATGATTAAACATAAAGGCCAAAGTAATGATAAGTATAGCACCTACCCTTAGAATTGATAATGAAGTGGTAGATTAACTTCTGCCTTTTAGGATTGCTTATAGAATAAAGAATAACCAGGAAAGACATATCCCACAGACTAAAAGTTGGCAGAGTTGTAATGAAAGCCTTGAAAAAGACATTCAGATACTGTGACCTGTCTATTTGGAAAAAAATATCGCGGCACAATTCTCACCTTTGTAAACAGAATTATGTAGGATTTTTAAGACTCTATGGGGCAGCTAGTAAATTCCCAGAGGCTGGAAATGTCCTGTTCTACATGGAAAGGAGAAGGGGGTTGCAGAGCTTGTGAGTCTGGCATTTACTTATTTCATTAAATAAAGCTTTAAAACTAAAGATAAAAATGGCAAGCACAGTGAAGCAAGGAGTCAGTTTCCTTTGTCAAACACCTGGGCGATGAAGCAGATCTTTACAGCTCTTCTAAACAACAGTAGAGTGAGAACCATGTGCATTTTACAAGGGGGGAAAGTTGCCTCAATAATTTAATCCTATTAGGTGGCCCAGAGTCACTCTGGAGTTGGGTGGCCTAGAAATCTGTCCAACCAATCAACCAGGAAAATGTAGGAGAAATGGCTGTTAAAGCTACAACTCCAGCATCTTAAGCACAAAAGGATGCTATAGTGACCAGTGAAAACCTAACACTGATGCACAAATTGTGCTAGTTTAGTTCTATTGCTCTCTTGGGTCCAGCAACCTGATCAAAAGTAAACAGTATTGCGAGAGGATTGGTCAGCATAGCCTGGGTCAATGAACTCATGTTATTCTTTCCTCCCATAAACGTGAGCATAAAAGTTGCTGGATTTGGTGTCAGGTTTCTTCCAACCGATATGAGAAGCCTTACAGGCAGTGATTCAAGAACGTGGATCTTTGATAAGCAATGTTTATTGTGAAAACAATTAAAGCCCTTAAAGTAGAAATCCAGCAACTGCCAAGAGTAAAATACAAGCCCCATTTATATTAGAAGCAAGGTTCAATTTGAATGCTTCTTTCTGTATTCTATGGGGCATTTACAGTCTGAGAGCCTAGTGTTTTTAGTTGAGAGGAACAGTGAATCTTTGGATATTGTTGCTGTAATAGCCCAATCTGATTTCAGGCTGTTTGTTCTTGACCTTTCATTATTATTTCATCTTCATAGATTGATCCTTTGCCTTCTTGTGGGACATTCCCTGTGTTTTGGATAGGCTAACAATAGCTCAAAGCCAGATCCTGTGGTATTGTAATGAATGCAGTACATAACATCTTCATACCACCACCAACAGCAACATTTAACAGGAAACTGTTTGTATTATTTATTAGTGTCTGCACTGACTTACAAGAGTTTTGTGATGGCCTGGGGCATGGCACAAAGGCAACACAATCAGATAATCAATAAGAGTCCCATGGCACTGAAAAAAGTGACTTACGACCATTTTTCACACTTATAACTGTTGCAGCATCCCCATAGTCACGAGAGGCCAGGCGAGGAGATGTGTGCCTTGATGTGAGTGATATTGAGTTGGCCACACCCAGCCAATAACATGACCACCAAGCCATGTCCACCCAGTCACATGACCACTAAGCCACGCCCACCACCTAAGCCACATCCACAGAACCAGTTGTTAAAAAATTTGAATCCCACCCCTGTTTGCCCCCAATGCCCAGGTTACCTTCTGGCTGGAGAAAAACTCTCCCAGGACTCTTCCTTTGACTGCAGAAAATTAAGTCCAAAACATGGTCAACACAAACTGTAACTTTCAGTCCAATCAAGCCAAACTGAAGTAATTAGTTTGGCAGGGCAGGAGCAAGAATTTCAGACTTGAAGGCACGGCAAAACTCACACGGTTGGGAAGATGCCAGGAACACAAATAAGCCACGACAACACAAGATAAAGTCATATTTGCTCCCAGCAGTCTTCTGTATGCAGCCTGCCTTTCTTATCAACTATCTTCCCAGCTGTGGCTAATGAAGGGAATCAGGGCCCTTTCCTCCCCTGTAAGCCATGCAACCCACATTGCTCTCTTCTCTGTTCCTTCCTGCGTGCCTAGGATGAAGAGGGGGTAGGCCTGGGTCTTCCTCTGAACTCCTTCTCCCTTGTTCTACCTCTTTTCTGCTCTGCCCAGCCAGACTTTGCCCTTCCCCAGCCTCCTCCATAACCAATGGAGCCACACTCCTATTCTCTGTCAGCTGTTTAGCTTCCTCCTCGGATTCAGACTCTGACAGGGGCATGACAAGTTTATACAGAATACAGATTCTGTGACAATTGAAACAATCTGCCAGGTCTTTGATTCAGTACTGAGATAATGCTCCATCTCATGGTTGCAGCTCCTGAAATATGACTGTACTTCCAATAATATAGCACAGAATGCATCCTTTATGTCCAGGAGGGAGAAGAACTAGTGTATTTGTGGTCCTTAACTTACATCCCGTCATTTAACAAGCACTCGCCTTTATTTGCAGTGTCCTATCATGATCATGACTTGCAACATTTTTCATTGGTTTCTAGTGTTCACTTCACATTTCCAGCAAAAAATGCCCATTGGGGAAACCAGTTCACTTAACGACCATGTATTCATTTAACAGCCATTGCAAAAAATGTTGAAAAATTGGGCCCAGTCACTTTATGCATCAACTTACAACCACACATTTTCCATACAACATCCTTGCCAGGTAGTGTTGGAAGTTAAAACCCATCGCTCTCCTAGGAAAATGAAATATTTTAGGATATACTAAAAGGGCAGAATATTTCCCCTAAAAAGAGAAAGAGAAACTCAGAAGCAGAAACTCACCTCAGAAGCAGAAGCTCTCCCCCCCACACCTTTGTTAATGGGCGGGCCATTAAGGCCTAGGGCAGAGTATTCTACATAACAAAGCCCTCTACGCATTGCACCACATGGCCTAGGAAGATTGCATCAGCCAGCACTCAGGTGAAGCCATGAGGTCCAGATAAAACCTACAAAGTTAGCTAAGACACCTGCCCCCCACCCCACCAGGAGTCTGAGAGTCAATGGGATACACTTCTCACACAGGAACAGGAAACACTAAGGTATATAAGAGATATAGAGGGTATATAACTAAGCATCTCTCAGCATCTTGGCCTTTCTTTTCCTTCACCCAACATCTTGAAGCATGTGATCATCCTTTTCACCTTGGTGCTCCAAGCCACATGGTCCTGTCCACCATTAAACCATCTTTCCAAACAGCCTCCATTTTCCCCACTTGGAATTGAACCCAGAAGGATATTTTCTTCCAACAATTGATTGGGCTGGAAGTCTGAAACTGAGCCAAGTCACCCAGGGCTAAGGATTAATTAGAACCTGGTTCTCCTCAGGCCTAGCCATCATCTTATGCTCTGTGCCATACGGACTCTTTGGGCAAATACATGATAAGCAAGAGAGCTATTTCAGAACATTATTCCTTCTATAAAAACTAAATTTGGGGGTAAGGTAAACATCATATTTTATTCCTCTGTCTGATCTGACAAAAGAATAGATGTTTTTTCTTTATTTTTCTTTTTAAACTAATCAGTAGCTGCCAAATGGTTATATGTAGGTTTCGTTTACATATAACCACAGGTGGCAGTTTTCCTGCTCCATGCTTGATAACATTGTTAAAACCAAAATACAGGATTAATCCATTTACAAAAAAAAAAAGCCTGATACAATGATGCTTTGAATACTTAAGGCAAATCTTAACTTTCATAATTTTCATAGCAAAGGACTAAACATAAAGCCAAAAGCCCCGCACAGATGTTGTTTGGAGTTCATTCAAACATCATTTAGCGGCAGTGGGAAGTTACCACCAATTCTAGATCCTTGATGGGTGGCAGTAATAATTCCAGGCAAGTACAAAAGGGTTCATCCATCGGTTGTTGTGAAGGAGTAATGAGATGAGTGAAGCTTGCATAGCTCCAGGCAACAGTTGCCAAGGGCCTAGGATTTTGGAGGGGAAAGTGGGTAGGGGTGGGAAGGACATCCAGTTACCACTTTGACAGTACGCTTCTGACCGATTGCATGGGTTTAATTAAGTATCTTCGTGCAGATATAAGCTTAGGAGATCAATTTTCACACTCACACTAATATTCAGGATGCATCATTCAAATGCCACTGTGGAAAGGTGATAATATCCCAAGATCTGGGGAAAGGAGAGGAAAAAAAACCTAACATCTGGCATCAAAATGGAGATGACTTCCCAACAGCTGCTTACCTAGATGTCTAGGAGCAGCCCACCTCATCAAAATGTCACTCTGCTAAATCTCAGAGGATAACATAATTTCATCCATTCTTGGTATGAATGACAAAAGATAAACATGAATGTCTAAAACCTGACATAGTAGTTTAACTAACTCAGTTGTTCTTTTGTCAATGTCTAGTTTGGTTCTGTTATGCCCTGTTTTGGGTGAGTTATTCTACTGAGAGATGTCTGGAGAAATGGGCACCGCCCAGAACCCTTGAATTGTGCTTAGTTTCTTTTGAATTGTGCTTAGTTTCACTGGAACAAATTTAAAACTATGAGTGGCTTTTATTCAGTGCTGTGTAAAATGAAATTGGAGCAAAATACAAGAATTTCATATATAGCGTAAATAAGTAAAATAAGATAAAATTATATTTGAGGTAGAAGACTTGGCTCATATACTATTTGATTGTTGTCTGTATAAGAGGGTGAGAGGCAGGTATCTTGGTTCATATATTAAACAAATGACCCGTTAGGAACCCAGTATTAAAACAGCAAACGTTATGTGCAGTCAGAATCCGAAAACAACATTTAATATGGCACAGTACTTATGTAAAATGGTTCGGCTGAGATCAGCAGATGTGAGGCTGATTGTGGTTGTAGAGGTGATACTGAAATATAATTTTATATTATTTTACTTATTTATATATGAAATTATTGTATTTTACTCCAATTTCATTTTAAATTGTTTTATAGGATTTTATGAATAATTTATGTTTGGAACATTGCATTCTGATATGGCCTATGGGCTAATCAATAAACTAAACTAAAAACAGTGCTGTTTGGAATTGTGACAAGTAGCCCAGAAAAAAAATAGAAGTAACCTAGCTGGTAAAGAATATCACAAGGAGTCGGTTTTGTGACTGATCAAGTCTACCACACCACCCGTTTTGTGAGAATGCACATGGCATGCTTTTAAAATTCCACATTTGTCTCCCAGGCCCTAACGAATCATACAGTTTTATCATTGCTCTTCAAAGCTAAAATCTGCTAACATTTAGGACCACAGATGCAGAGCTGAAGCTTTTAGAAAATACAAAGAAAAATATGAAAACAACAGAAAATGGGTTACAATAACTGATCCTATTTCATCTCATTAAAAGTAACTTTCCAGATACAATCAAGTGGGGAAAATATGCACCAGTGGGGTGACCTTGGGCCAATGGGCCAGTCATTTTCTCCCAGGCAATGCAAACTTTTGTCGGACAAGCTTTGCAAAAAAAACAAAAACAAAAAAAAACTTGCAGGGATTAATCCAGGTAGTGGCTGGGAGTCAAGACTGAATCAAAGGGACAAAACAAAACAAGGGAAAAAAAAACATATTTGAAGTTGCTCCTTTTTCTTTCTTTGCTATAGCCATGATTGCACACGGACGCTTTTACTTTTAAACTATCTGAAATTCCTTGTTATACCTAATTTCAGGTGAGTGTGGCAAGTTTTAACTGTGGCTACAGAACAAGTGAGGGTCACATCCTGCTATATGATTCTGTCTTTTGCAGCAATCCTGAATCCTTCCCTATATAACATACTTGTATAAATGCTCTGGCAATGCTAACAACGTGATAGGATTTTACAGCTTTTACTGGAAACACTACTGAATAAAGGCTTGCTTAACACTGTACCCCAAAATAATTGCCAACAATCTTTTGAAAACAATGACTTTAAAATCCTGTGAGTACTTTAAAAAGATCTGAGTTTGCTGGGCAGGCCAGTTTCATTAAGATGCATTGTCATTGTTCTATATTAACATTCTCCAAATCCTAAATTCTGATTGGTCCACACGGACCGCAACCTGATTGGCCGACTAAGTGGCTGTGATTGGCACGCTAAGAATCGACTGCGATTGGCCGAGCCAATCGCGGGAGATTCAAAGCACTGTCATTGGCCGCCGAGCTGCGAGCTAGGTCTATATGAAGAACTGCTGCGATTCCTAGGTCCTGTACAGAACTGTATATCTAATAAAGAGCTGACTGTTCACTTTGGTCTCACGTCTCTGTGGGAACCAATCTACCCGATCTAACAGTCATAGTAATAGCAATAGCACTTAGCCTTATATACCACTTCAAAGTGCTTTACAGCCCCCTCTAAGTGGTTTACAGTATCAGCCTTTTGCCCACAACAATCTGGGTCCTCATTTTATCAACCTCGGAAGGTTGGAAGGCTGAGTCAACCTTGAGCCTGGTGAGATTCGAACTACCAAATTACAGGCAGCCGGCAGGCAGCAGAAGTAGCCTGCAGTACTGCACTCTAACCACTGCGCCATGCAGCCTTATTTGATTTAAGGATAGGCATAAGAAACTTATGGAAACTTATAGAATTCTTTATTGGCCAAATGTGATTGGACACACAAGGAATTTTTCTCTAGTGCACAAGCTGTCAGTGTACACACAAGCAACAATAAGTGCCTTGAAGAGCTGCTACACCTCTGAAATTGTTACAACAGGAGATATACCCGGCAGTTGCTACAGCTGCAATTTTTCTAATCAAATCATCAATTCTGAGTGGCAAATGTTGCTATCTAACTGAACTTCTGAACCATTAAAGTCTGATAGGCTAAAATTGCCACATAAGCAATTATCTACTTGTCTTTCCTTCACATGCAAGGAGAAACTGACAGTTAAAACGCAGAGAGCAAAGCTGACTAATTACAAAACTTGCTGGCTTTGACTATGCCACTCCGTATGTTAATAGACAAAAGCAGTGGTGAGAATGTGTACGTTTTAAAACATATGTGCAGGGTTGGCCGAGTGCTGGTGGTACTGGGATCACAGTGAGTGCAATTTAAGGGTTCCAGAAGGGAATTGGGGAGAAATTACAAAACAACTTCTTTATTATTTTTTTTAATAAACTTTATTAGTCTTTTATGTCTTTTAAAAACAAAACAATAATCATTAGATGAACAGTTCTGTGACATCAATCTCATATATTTCTATCTTTTGTGCATATTTACAAATATATATAATTTGTGCAAATGTATACATTTATTCTAAAAATTGCTCATCTTAAATTCCTTCATTTTCCATCTGTCTTAATTCAATCCAATTATACTCTTTTTCCAAGATTTTGTAATATTCAGACACATCTTTCTCTTGTAACATTAAGGTCAGTCTGTCCATTTCAGCATGTCATAATTTTTTGAATGATCAATTCATCTAGGGGAATACAGTTGTGCTTCCAGCATTGAGCAGATGCTATTCTGGCTGCCGTTAAAATATGTAATACAATATATTTTATGTTTTTCCATATTTCTTTTTAAATATCCCTCACAAGAATAATTCTGGTTCCAATTCTATTTGATCTTTAAGAATTTCTTGCAGCCAATATTTAATTTTAAGCCAGTATTTCTGGGCCTCAGGACAAGACCACCACATATGATAGAAGGTACCCTCTTTCTTTCTACATTTCCAACATGCCGGACTCATGTTGGGGTATAACTTCGCCAATCTCACTGGGGGCAGATAACATCTATAGAACATCTTATAAATATTCTCTTTGTATGACACTGATTTTGTTAATTTGTAGTTTTGGTTCCAAATACTTTCCCAATCTGTCAAATTCATATTATGTCCTATGTTTTGAGCCCAAGCTATCATACAACTGCTTTAATATGAGTGGATGATACTTGAAGTGAAGGTAAAATGAGAAAACATGAGTGGAAAGCTTATTAACCAAGATACAAACTGATGCTGGGTTTTATGAATCTCTTGATTTTTTTTCAGCTTTATCCTTCATTTGTTGAAGTTAAGTAGTTCATTGCTAGGGTGGAATGAATGGAAATGCAGTAGCCTATTACTGCTACATTGTTTATGAGCTCATTAAAAAAAGTTATACTATACATTTCTTTATATATATACCAGAGAATACTTTCACAAAATTGACATTTATTGTGTATATTCCCCTTATAATATGTGATACACAAGGAGCACTGCAACAAATTACAAACTGCAAATTCTGGGGGGGAAATTAATTTTGACTTGTATGTGTATTCTAGTTCTATGCAAAAGGTTTGAAATGTATTTATTCAAATATAAACTTTCATGTGATGTATACTTCATCCATCTCTAATTCCATGTGAAAGGAATTAAGGATGGTTACAACAATGTGCTCACCAACAGAAGCAATCTCAAAAAATAAAAATTGAGGGGACTAGAGCCCCCTTGCTTTCAACAATATGGATGTTTCAATGCTGGCTACACCCACTTTTTCAGGCTGATGGCACCCCTTGGTCCCAAGAGCCTGAAAAGTGAGGCCCATCCTGAGGGAGCAGAGCTACATGTATGCAAACTGATCTTTTTAGCCTGCATGTGAAATCTAAAACGTTGCCTTCAACCTCTGGAAACCTTCCAATGTCATTATAAATGTGTAATTTTTAATGTGCCAGAAGGAAAAATGTGTTGGCAACATGGCTGAAGTTATTATATACATTTACACTTAATTTAAATATATAAAGTCAAATTTAATTTTTCTCTTCATCACCACAAGGAGTCTGATGTTCAAAGGCCAAGTGTAGGCGTCAATCCAGAACAAACTGGATCAATCATTCCTGGTCTAAATGAAGAAAAGGCACCTAAAGTCAACTTAAGATTCCCCTACAATAAAAAGATGAAAAGACCCTTGAGTCAAGCATGACTCTGGGGCATTGCCTAGAAATAAACATGTGATTTGATTTGCAATAATATTGAAATACTTGCCTTTAATGCTTAACTTCCAGAGTATTTTTGCAACTTTAAAATTCTGGGATTTCCTTGCAATCTTCATCTAAATGCCACCCAGGTGTAGCTCTGCTTATGTCTTTTAGCTGTGCCAAAATTGGTTGGGAATTGCTATTGGCCATGACACAAGTAATAATAATTTGTAACCATTTTTAAATAAAGAGCTGGTTGTTACTGTTCTGTACGGTCATTTACATTCTTGTAGACACTGCGCTGTGATTGGTCAAAGCGCGCAGGGATCCGATTGGTCGAGCGAGCCGCTCTGATTGGCCCGCTGCAGATCTCCCGCGATTGGTGGAAGCTAATCACGGGAGATTCAAAGTGGTGCCAGTGGCCGTGGCCGCCGCGGCTTGGGAATAAAAAGCCGCAGTTTTCCCCCCGAAAACCAAGCCGTTCTCGGGACCAATAAATGAGCTGAACAAAGTCACTGAGTCCTGGTCTCCTTGCCGCGCCGGACATAACACTGGTGATGAAGGTGGGATTCCAAGGCTGATTCCCCATCAACACGTGTCCGGA
Source organism: Hydrophis major (assembly GCA_033807585.1). NCBI lineage: Eukaryota > Metazoa > Chordata > Lepidosauria > Squamata > Elapidae > Hydrophis > Hydrophis major. Next base: position 246,763,186 of record CM066328.1, on the reverse strand, counting down.
GGAAGTGAGACCGACGAGATGGCCAGCATCGCACCGCCCGCACCCTCCAATCCCGCTACCGAGGACTAGGAATCATACACAGACAGATTCCTCATGTTCCTCGAATGTAGCAACATGAAGGACGCCACCGGGCTGAAGAAAAGAGCCGTCTTCCTGACACACTGTGTGTGTGTTCAAGATGGCAAAAGCTCTAGTGAAACCCGCGGACTTCAAGGAGATGGACTGGGCCGACGTCGAACCATTGCTCCAGAACCACTATGCCCCCGCTGTGCCCACCCTCATCAGGCGGCATGATTTCTACCGGCGGGACCAGAGAGCGGGCAAGAGCATCAGCGATTTTGTGGCTGAACTGCGAAGCCTACGGGGCATGTGCGGGTTCTCGGACATGGATGAGGCCTTACGGGACCGCGTCGTACTTGGACTCCGAGACCCAGTCCTACAGAGCCGACTGATGGCCAAAGGAGACATCGCCCTTGCTGACGCCATCGCTGAAGCCACCGCAGCCGAGGCAACCCGGAAATCAGCGAACTGCATGCGGAGACCAGACACCGGAGACCGCACCGGGACTGCCGACCCAGGAAGGGTGACCGAGGCCCACCCAGAAGCAAGTCACCGCGAGACCACCACCCATCATGGTGAATTCCACTCTGCCTCCGACACCACGGACGAGGAGGAGGAGATCCACCGGCTCCAGACGGGACGTGACCAGTGAAATTGGTGGGGTCGTAAGTCAGGGACCGCATGTGCCAGGTGCGGAGGTGACCACCCTCGAGCAGAGTGCCGTTTCTTCGATGCAGTCTGCCGGCACTGCGACAAAAAGGGTCACATCGCCTGAGTCTGCCGATTGAGGAAGGCCTACAGCCCCAGACGGCGGGACCACAGCGAGCGGAGACGGGACAGCACACCCCCAGAGCCAGAGATCGCCAAGCCGACAGCCGATGGGACCGGAGCGGACGGAACCGACGAGGTGGCGAAACCCGGTGGAAGGAGGAAACCCACCAGACGGTCATCATCGGCCACGCATCAACCACTGACGCCCGAAAAGTCTACGTGGAGGTAGGCATCGAAGGCAAGCCATGCAAAATGGAGGTGGACTCTGGGTCCTACCTCTCCATGGTCACCTGGCAAGAAATCAAATGCTTGGTGCCTACCATCCACAAGAAGGGACTGGAGAACCAGAGACTAATAATCAAGGACTACCAGGGAAACCGCATCCTGGTAGTCGAAACCAGACAATTCAAGGTAACATTCAAGGGCTGCCCTGCAAAGCTTCCACTGACGATCGTGGACCGAGACCAACCCAGATTTTTGGGACTGCAATGGTTCGCACCGCTCGGCATCGAAGTCACTGGCATCAACTACACCCCGAGACCGATTGGGAACAGCAACTGGCACGGGACTTCCAGGAAGTGTTCGATGGCACCCTAGGCAAGTACTGAGGGCCCCCCATCTTCTTCAGCCTAGACCCCAACATTCCCCCGATACGCCTAAAACCAAGGCGGGTACCCTTTGCACTCAGGCCAAAAATAGACGAGCAAATTGACAAGCTCGTCAATCAAGGGGTCCTACAACCCATTGACCACACCTGGTGGGAGACCCCAATAGTCACCCCAGTCAAGCCCGATGGGTCGGTAAGAATCTGCGAGAACTATAAGGCCACCCTAAATTGCACCTTACAACAAAGCGCCTACCCCGTCCCAGTAGTGCAGCACCTTCTACACTCACTGGGGGGAGGCAAGGTTTTTGCGAAGCTCAACCTGGCACAAGCATACCAACAGCTGCCGGTCGACGCAGAAACCGCTGAGGCGCAAACCATAGTCACCCACCGGGGAGCGTTTCGCTGTAACCAACTCCAGTTTGGAGTCAGCGTGGCACCTGGAATTTTCCAGAGCCTCATGGAGAGGCTTTTGCAAGGAATTAAGGGGGTGGTGCCCACTTCGATGACGTGCTGGTGTTGGCAACCAACCAGCTAGAACTAGAGGGTCGGCTAAGGGAGGTGCTAACAAAATTCAAGGAAACTGGGCTAAAAGTGAAGAGAGAAAAATGCCAGCTTTACACAGAGCGGGTCGAGCTCCTGGGGTACCTCCTAGACCGGCACGGCATCCACCCAACCGCAAACAAAATCAGAGCCATTAAGGAGGCCCCCACACCCAGGAATAAAATGGAACTGCAGGCATTTCTGGGACTGCTTAATTTTTACAATGTGTTCCTGCCCCAAAAGGCGACTGCGGCGGAGCCTTTGTATAGGCTTTTGGACAAGGTGGCCACCTGGACTTGGGGGAAACACGAGGAAGCCGCCTTCAGGAAAACCAAGGACCTGCTCACCTCGGATGCCATCCTCATCCAATACAATGAGACCCTACCACTTGCCGTCACATGCGACGCCTCACCCTTCAGTGTCGGCACCGTCCTCAGCCACACACTCCCGGATGGAAGAGAAGCACCCATCGCTTTCTTCTCGAGGACACTCACCAAACCAGAGAGGAACTATAGCCAGCTGGACAAGGAGGCCCTAGCCATCGTCGCAGCAGTGAAGAGGTGCCACGAGTACCTCTACGGCCGCACATTCACCATTATCACAGACCACAAGCCGCTGCTGGGCATCCTGGCAGGGAACCAGGCCACCCCAAACATCCTATTTCCCAGAATGACAAGGTGGTCCGAATTCCTTGCCGCCTACAGCTACCGGCTCACACACCGACCCGGTAAGACTATCACCCACGCAGACGCCTTGAGCCGCTCGCCATTACCCAACCTAGACACCGACCCAGCATTCACGACGAGCACCCTCAGCATAGAGACTCTGCCCGATCTACCCATAACCGCGTCAGACATTGCCCGAGAAACTAATAAAGACAAACGTCTGGCGCGGGTGTTACATTGGGTAGAAAAAGGGTGGCCGGAAAAAGATGACGACGAAGCATTCAAGACATTCCGGAACCGGCAAACAGAATTCTTGCTACAAAAAGGGTGTATTGTGGGGGGATAGGGTTGTTATTCCGGAAAAACTACAAGAGAAGGTATTGGGGTTGTTACACGGGCATAGTTAGAATGAAAGCCCTGGCCAGAAGTTACGCTTGGTGGCCAGGGATGGACAAGCAAATCGAGGCCTGGGTGGCAAGATGTGAACGCTGCCAAGAAACCAGACCGAGCCCTCCCGCGGAATGGGAAACCCCCAGGGGACCATGGTCCAGGATCCACATAGATTTTGCCGGGCCCACTAAGGGACATACATTCCTTGTAATGGTAGATGCTTAATCCAACTGGTTGGAGGTAAGCAACATGAAAACCACCACCACGGAGGCCATGACCAAGGAACTTAGCAAGCTATTCGCAACCCACGGCCTCCCAGATGTCATCGTGTCAGACAATGGGCCCCAATTCACCTCACTAGAATTTGAAAAATTTCTAGTGGAATGGGGCATACGACACGCATTGACAGCTCCGGCACATCCGGCGGCAAATGGAAGGGCGGAATGGATGGTTCAATTTATGAAAAAAACCATCCAAAAAATCGAACACGGGGAAATCCAAGAAAAAATAAATAAAATGCTCTTCATACAACATATAACCCTGAACACAACAATGAACAAAAGCCCGGCAGAGCTACTAATGGGGAGGAAAATAAGGTCCCCACTAGACAGGCTACACCCCACATACAACCCAGAGAAACCCCCCAACTCCTCTAGCAAGCACCGGTCCTTTGCACCAGGCGACGCCGTCTACGCAAAGAACCTAACTGGAGACCCACTATGGGTACCAGCAACCATAACCCAACTGACAGGCCCCCGCTCGTACCTGCTGAAAACAACCGATGGACGAGCCTAGAAACGCCACATCGATCAACTAAGATCGAGGACAATCACAGGAAACACAACCGACACGCAACCAAATACAGACAACCCCCCTAATACAAGCCAAGAGGGGAGGGAATACCCCGGGAACCAGAACCCAATAGAAAGAAACCAGCAACACTTACCGACGGACAGCCAGCTCGAAGCCTCACCAGGAAGAAGCAGCCAGGCCAGCTCAACCAGCCCAGAAAGACGAGGCGGGAGCAGCGGAAACCGCAGCTCAACCAGCCCGGGTAGACCGGGAGGGAGCTGCGACAAGAGGCCCGGTGAGACCTTCCAGGCGGTTCCATCGACGAGGCCGAGAGCAACAGAGAACCCGACCGAACCGGCCGGGAGCCAAGCAACAACTGACCTGTGCAGGTCCAGTAGGCAAGTACGGAGCCCCGCCTACTTACGGGACTATGTCACGTAGGACCGAACCAAGGGGGGAGGGGTGTTCTGTATGGTCATTTACATTCTTGTAGATGCCGCGCTATGATTGGTCAAAGCGCGCAGGGATCCGATTGGTCGAGCGAGTCGCTCTGATTGGCCTGCTGCGGATCTCCCACGATTGGTGGAAACTAATCACGGGAGATTCAAAGCGGTGCCATTGGCTGCAGCCGCTGCAGCTTGGGAATAAAAAGCCGCAGTTTTTCCCTCAGAAACTGAGCCATTCTCGGGACCAATAAATGAGCTGAACCAAGTCACTGAGTCCTGGTCTCCTTGCCACGCCGGACATTACAGTTACATTTCTGGAATCTCTCTCACTATTACAGACTTTAGAAGTGTGTCAAATCTGATTAATCTCTGCAAGTAGACTAGCTTCTTAAAAGTGATGAACACTGTGACATCATTACATCACGATTTGTTGGATTATATACTGCAGAAAATGGGAAGAATTCAATGAAGTAAACAGGGTTGTAAAACATTGAAAATGAATTTTTTTAACACTAAACCTCTTGCTGAAGTGACCTGAGACTTTTTAAAATTAAAAATGAACTAGGGTGTAATATGTCAAATATATTATTTCCAGATTACTATTCAAGGATTAAAAGTATTTAATATACAAAGGTGCTCTGTGCGATTAGACTCTTTCAGCATATTGCAATACAAAAATAAATAAAGGATATGGCTCTCAGAGGTGGTATGTGGGCAATACTATAATAGCTGTCCTGCGCATCAAAACAGCAACATGATACTGAGAAAAATACAAAGCTCTTAGTGCTGCATTTATTCCCAGGTACATTGCCCTTTGCATATGGGTAGACCCACATCATACAACCAATACTGAAACATGATCTACTTTTACGTCTTGTGACTAGTCCTGGCTTTTATTAAAACAGACGAGTTAGGGTTTTTATTTTTTAAAGGAGGTCTATTTCATTTATGTATAAAATGTAATGAGCTCAAGCAATATTTCCAGAAATGTATTTTTAGGTGTTTTGATACCGCCAGATGGTAATGTCTTAATGATGGGGGTAGGTGGGCTGGGTGAGGCGATTGGATAACCAGGTGAATAGTAATAATTTAATATGTGCTTTGAATCCCTACAACCAGGCTGCAAATCTCTAGAATGTTTAATTGAAACAACGTTCATATATTATGTATTTGTTACTGAAATGGATTATTCAGTTTAAGGTTGTATACAAAATATGGTCCTGAATAGTAAGCAGTGCCTCTTTAATTGCTCCTTTCCAGTTGGACAACCGGCTGAGCAATTCTGACATGAAATGTTCCATCCATTCATTCATCCACACTATCAAACAGACCCAAGGAAAGGCTGGAATGATCACACGGCTGCTCCTTTAAAGACCGGAGCTGAAACAGAGTTGATTAACCAACCTGGGGAAGTGGGTTATGTTGGAGTTTTGAATGAGAAGGTGGAACTGCAGATAGCCCCAAGACCAAGACCTGCATGTCCCCAAGACCAGAGATAAACAGGATCATGTTTCATTGAAACATAATTAAAATGACACCCAGGCACCAAAGCCTGGAATTCAGCAGGTGTGACTCTTGCCTACATTTCTGCTGGTAGACCTAGACTTACGACCACAAGTGAGCCCAACATTTTTGTGGCTAAGCGAAACGTTGGTTAAGTGTGTGTGGAGGCCCATTTTACAACCTTTCTTGCCACAGCTGCTAAGTGAATCAGTGCTGTTGTTAAGTTAGCCACGAGGTTGTGAAGTGAATAGAAAGAGAATACCTTTATTGTCATTGCATTCCACGAATACAATTAAATTTGAAAGCTACTCCAGCACAGTGGCCCTAACACCACATCACAATCACATTACAGAGTATTTAAAATAATAATAATAATAATAATAATAATAATAATAATAATAATAATAATAATAATAAATCACAAATGTATTGTTTGATTCAAGACAATTAGTGCCTTGGAAAAGAAACTGTTTCTCAATCTATTGGACCTCATTTTAAGACACCTATAACATCTTCCTGATGGTAACAATTCAAAATATGAATGTCCAGGATGAGAACGGTCTGGAAATTTTTAGTGCTCTAGAGAGGAGTCTGGTCTTCACAATCTCTTCCAAAGAAGAAAGAGAGCAACCGATGATTTTTTGTGCTGTGTTTATAACTCTCTGGAACATCTTCTTATCCACTACAGAGCATCCAGCATACCATACTGATACACAGGATGTCAAAATGCTCTTGATGGTAGACCGGTAAAAAGTAACCAGCAACTTCTCACCCAAACCACTTTTTCTGGCTTCCATGTTGACTTTTGCTTGTCAGAAGGTCACAAAAGGGGATCACATGACCCCAGGACACTGCAACGGTCATAAGTATGAGTCAGTTGCCAAGTGTCTGAATTTTGATCACATGACCAGGGTGATGCTGCAACAGCGGTAAGTATGAAAAATGGTCATGTCACTTTTTTTCAGTGCCGCTGTAACTTTAAACGGTCACTGAATGAACTGTTGTAAGTTTATTTGTTTGTTTGTCAAACATGTACAAGATAACAAGTATAAATATGAACATAAACAATGGGCACAGTAAGACAGGGACGGATGAAATACATTCATTTACAGTGTTGTATTTTTGAGATACCTTTAATAATAATGTCCATATTGGCCCTCTCATTGGGCAGTGAGGCAACTGCCTTACCCATTGGGGCAAGCGCAGCAATCTCCAAAGTTCCCTCGACATTCCTCTTTCCTGGACAAAAAATTGTGCTTCTCAGCAGCTCCTTGACTCCCTACCTAGCCTGATCTTAGCCAAGCCAGCCACAGGCCCTGAATATTTAACTGTTTGTCTGCAACAGCTCCACCAGATTGGCTGGATTGAGAAGAAGGTGAATACCGAGGAAGGAGTAGCTAGAAGCAATTGATGAGATCCAGCCACTCTGTGCAGGCCTGGACTCTTGGTTTGTACTATGTGTATATGATGGAGTTAAGTACTTTTTTATCTGTTTTATCTTGGGGAAGAAAAGACTTTATAAAGTCTGTTTTATCTTGGGGAAGAAAAGAGTGCAGCCATCTTTGCAAAAGAAATTTATTTTGCTAATCACTGCTATTAAGAGATTTTAATATCTTTTTCCATTGTTTTGGCTTTCTGATGGGAAAAAGCTAAGTTGGGGGAAGGGAAACAAAGCTTACCTTAAGGTTCAAGAGTATTTTTTAACATAGTACGATAACATTGCAAAAAGGAATACTTCTTCATAGAACTATATTTTTGCACTTCTTAAAAATCAAAATGCTTTCATATGCATATTTTTTTCTGAAGGAAATGAAGCTGTGCTTTGGGTTGTGTATTTGGTGCATACCAGGAGTCTGTAGAGCAAGCAACTTGACCAGATGTATAGGTGCCTCTCTGGAAAAAAAAAAAAAAAAGGCACAGGAAGGAAGTGACAGCTTACTTCACCCTTAAGAAGCACATCCTTTGGGGTTTTCTTTTCAGTCATTTCTATCAAGAAAGCAGATATCTCCCAATTTTGAAATGAATTTCTTAGCCAGGTTAAGTAAAATTTGGTGAAAAATTGCTGCAGGTTGCACCACGATGCAGCACATTTATAGATGGATTTCTTATAAAATGGAAACAAAAGAGACTTTTCAACAAAATAATCACACGTATTTTATTCAATTAAAATATTGTAATATTTGTCTCAGATATAATGCAAGCTGCCAAGAGTTGTTCTATTGGCGAGATAGGATGTGATAAATAAACAAAGCCAAGTTTTGTTGTTGTTGTTGTTCCCACCTATAGGGAAAATTCAAAATAAAAAAGGAAAACAGGTGAAAGTGTGGAAAATTCCCTGGACTGCATACACGGGGTTCTATGAAACTGTGCTTTCCCTCACCTCTGGGAGAAACTTACAGTAGTTTTACTGTAAGAGCCTTCTCAGTCAGGGCTTGTGACTGAACCATAAAACAAATTTATTTCTTCAATTATCACAGTTCTTTTGTTTCTTCCAAGTCTGGCAGTTCGGAAATTCCTGGGAATCAGGCTTGTTCAGGCGTGTCTGTTCTTGCACATAACCAAGTCAGTTGCACAGCACCAGCTTATTTTAAATATTTGCTATTGACTTTTAACACAATAATTAAGCATGATAATGAAATGATTATAATACATGGAATTTTCATGAGGGCATATTCATGTTAATTGAATTCAACCCCATTTAAAGCAATTCTTTCTTTCAGCATATATGTACGTGTGGATATACACACACATGCTGTTTCTTGACATTGCTATTTGCTTTAAGCATAAAAACAGGGACTTGGTGTTCTTCTGGATAAACCTGTGTGTTTTCCTATATGGGAAATGGAACAATGGTTTAGACTTCTGGCAACACAACCTTTTGCACTTTTAATCTCTCCTGAGCTTGAGGAACTGACATCCTGCAGGGTATATAGCCTTCCAACTTTATGGTTGAAATTAATTGCATTAGGCTCACTGTTCTAAACAAGCCGATATATAAATAAAGGAAACAAAGCATACAATTAACATTTCCACAAATCATAAACTCCTTGTATGGCTCCTGTGTCAATACCTCTTTCTAAGCTTAATTGTTCCACAAGTGGTTGAGATACAGCTATGTTTGCTGCCAAAAGGTGGGTACCTTGGCCCTTTTATTTATATTCTAGTGTACAATAGATTAAAATGCTGAAATAGGCCCCTCAGTGACCGCTGTACTTACGAGACAATGCTAGGAATAAAAAAAAATCAGCCTATGAAAGTGGTGTAGAAAATTCAGCAAGGACCTCATCTACTACATTAGACGGAACAAGGCCTTGGATTCAAGTTGGCTCTGCTAAATGGTAGGTCTGTTGCTTCTCTACAGGTAGTCCTCATTTAGTGACTGCCTGGGACAGAAACATTTGCAGTTACAACATTGATGAAAAAAAAGTAACTTTGCAACCAATCTTTGCATTTATGACATTCAGAACTTAAAGCAGAGGAAAGCTGAAAGAAGACTGTGAGCGTGGTAGCAGTTGCACTTAGCAATTTCTTACTTAATGATTGAGTTACTGGTCCAAATTGTGGTCTCTGAATGAGGACTGCCAATGATGGAGAAGAGAGTAGAGCTAGAATATATTCTAGAGCCTTGGCTCAACAAGCTCTGGGAGACAGATTTTGAGTTGTACACCAGCCACTACAGCAAGGTCAGGAAATGGAGGAAGGATGGCCATCATATACTGTGAGAATGAGATATATTTTTCCTCTGAATCTGAAATCACTGTTAGTGGTTAACAAGCATAAAGTGAGGAGTACTACTTGTATATTGGCCTATGTAATATCCTGTAGTTTCCCTCTCTAAGAGCTTTATTTCATTGCCAGGCTGGTGGTCTCCCAAAATTTGTTTACTGGACCTGGATGAGTGTAGTGTACTTCTATTATTGTTGCATCTCTAAATGATATTCATCCAATGGTGTTGACCATGGTATCATATTGGACTATCTATTAAAGACTGGGGGTTAGGACACTGTTTTTTCTGAGTAGGGGGTGCCATTTGATGTTGGTGGGAGAGAGTAAAAGAGGTGGTGAAAGTCTTGACCTGGAGCCTTCTAGTTTCTGTTGATACAGAACAGGTACTATGGATGATCCATTTGTAGATCTTGATGGAATTGCACTTTATTTGAAGCAGAGGTGGTATTCAGCAGGTTCTGACCAGTTCTGGAGAACTGGTAGCACAAATTTTGAGTAGTTTGGAGAACCTGCAAATACCACCTCTGACTGGCCCCACCCCCATCTATTGCCTGCCTCCTGAGTCCCAGCTGATTTTCTGGATCTTCTTTGGTTGCCCTGCACAGGAGAACGGAGCTGGAAAGCAGGTTAGTGGGGTGGGGAGGGGAGAGAACGGGATTTTGCAGTGACCTTCCCCTGGAGTTGGGAGGGAATGGAGATTTTGCAATATCCGTCCCCTGCCACGCCCACCAAGCCACACCCACAGAACTAGTAGTAAAAAAAATTGAATCCCACCACTGATTTGAAGGATTGACTGTATAGTATGTGGGTTCTTCTGGATTTCTGGCTCCTGCTAGAACAGCAGATAGAAACTGTAGCTAGGGAAATCTTTGGCCAGCTTTGTGTGTTGCACCATTCGCTATCTTTTCTAGATGAGAAGGTTCTGAATACAGTGAACCATGCTGTAATCAACTCCTGATTAGGCTTCTGCAATGTGTTGAACGCAGAGTTGCCCTTGCCCTTGGCTTGGAAGTGACTGGCCTACAAAGACACAGAACGTGGCTGCCTAGTTTGTGACTTAGCAGAGTCATCTCCATCCTGTGGGAGCAGGCCAGTTCACCAGTCAGCTTCTGGCCCCAACTCACAGTGGTAATGTCACCTACAACTCCTTTTATGGATTAGCGTCTTGGTACCATTGAGGTGGTCTGCTTCAGGTAGAAGCTACCTGCTCAATAAACAGCATAATGGGAAGCAGCATCTAGCAGATTATGTGACAGAGTGGTATTTCTGATGCTGTCTCCTCATCCAGTCGGAAAGCCACCCACTCTGAATACTTTGGTTATATTAAACCATCCAGTTCTGGTTGCAAACAGGGATCTTCTGCAGGGAAAACTCCCCTTACAGGGAGAATATGGAATTAGATTTCAGTTGATTATTGCACTACTGTTTTAAAATTATTATTATATTTACATATATTGTAGGACACTTTGAGTATTGTATGTGGCATACCAATGACCTGATAATTCATTAATTTTTTTAAATCTGGAACCCCCTTTCCCCCCTCCACATTTTTAGGAAATTAAATTGCCAAAGAGTGGCTGGATTGAGAAGAAGGTGAATACCGAGGAAGGAGTAGCTGGAAGCAATTGATGAGATCCAGCCACTTCGTGCACTCTTGGTTTGTACTGTGTGTGTATGATGGAGTTAAGTACTTTTTATAAGTATAGATGAGTTTGGAGAGGCATGGTGAATGGGGTTGTTGTAAACCTGGTTTAGAGTTTCTTTTTCTTTTTTTCCAAAAAGAATCTTGCGCTTTTTAATATCTTTGTTTTACCACATTTTATTATTTTTGCTTTCCATGAGTTTATTCTGAGAGAGAACAGGGTCTTGCATGGTCCTAGTCTTCGGCATACATTAGTCTTATTGTGCCTGAAGGTCTCTGGAGCACCCAAAGCCACCCGGATCGTGTGTATGTTGTGGGGATCTGAATTCACCCGCCCAGCATCAGGGTCTCCTCCTCTTAGCCTCCCGCCAATTGCAACGGATCTGAACAGCCTCCATTCTGCCAGTAAACAACCCACTTTTAAGCAGGTCTTTAAACTCCTTAAAACCGTCTTCACGCCTTGCGTTGTGCTTCTTGCAGATAATAACATTACCTGATGATTTTCCTGTTCCCCTTTCATTCCAAAGCCCCGCCACGATCGACTAAAGGGACGATCTACTGGCGGTCTGGAGTTTTAAAACCGATCTGAAACGCGGATTGCGATCTCTCGCACGGCGCTCGACGCTCACACCCTTAACCCGCACATCCTGCCTGGCTCACCACGGCCGCACCCCTCGCTCCCCCCCACGGCCTCTCCCGCGGGTACACACCGTCGCCCCACGCACACGGGTGGCTCCATCCCACCACGCGAAGGGGGAGCTGGGTCCCGAGGCGGGCCAGATCGGGAAGGCACAAGAGACGCCGCGTTGGCCCTGAGAGGTCGGAGGAGGAACACTTCAAGAAGCCCTCACCAAAACCCACCGCGGACAGCAATTCCCGCCCCCCCTTTTAGCTTGCACTACGAAAGTCCAGCTGTGGGGGGGGGGAGCTTGGACTCTGAGGGTGCAGCTGTGTGGGAGGGCCTTGGACTGTGAAAGTCCAAGACACCACACACAGCTGGACTTTCCCGGTCCAAGCCCCCCACACAGCTGGACTTTCGCAGTCCAAGCCCCCCACACAACTGGACTTTCGCAGTCCAAGCCCCCCCACAGCTGGACTTTCGCAGTCCAAGCCCCCCACACAACTGGACTTTCGCAGTCCAAGGCCTCCCACACAGCTGGACTTTCGCAGTCCAAGCCCCCCCCACAGCTGGACTTTCGCAGTCCAAGGCCCCACACACAGCTGGACTTTCGCAGTCCAAGCCCCCCCACAGCTGGACTTTCGCAGTCCAAGCCCCTCACACAGCTGGACTTTCGCAGTCCAAGGCCCCCCACACAGCTGGACTTTCGCAGTCCAAGCCCCCCCACAGCTGGACTTTCGCAGTCCAATCCCCCCACAGCTGGACTTTCGCAGTCCAAGTCCCCCCACAGAGCTGGACTTTCGCAGTCCAAGTCCCCCACACAGCTGGACTTTCGCAGTCCAAGCCCCCTCACACAGCTGGGCTTGGACTGCGAAAGTCCATCTGTATGTCTGTGTTTGTCTCTTTGTCTGTGTGTTTGTGTGTGTGTCTGTACGGGGGAGAATGCCCCGACGCGCTTCCCTCCGCAGCGCACAGGAGAGCGCCTCCCTCCACCCAGGCGGGCAAAGCCTTCGGGGCGTTTCTTTCGGCCCTTTGGGCCGCCCCCTCGCGCTCGTCCCTTAGGCCCGGGCGGAGTGGGCGGCGCTGGTGCTCGTTCCTCAGCCAGGACGTCGAGCTAACTGCGTTGAGCCCTGCCCGTCTGTCGGCCAGCCAGCCAGCGAACGAGCGAGCGGCCGCCGCGGGACGGAGTTGGAGTTTGTCAAGTGGCGTCTGGCGCTCACGAGGAGGCCGCTGGCAGACGAGGAAGCCGCCCGGCCGGCTCAAGAAAGCTCACTCTTTTCTCTCTCTCTCTCTCCCTCTCGCCTCACTGCCCCGCTCCGCTCTTCCTTCGCCATGGCCGAGGCGCCTCACCCCGTGGAGACCGACCCTGATTTCCAGCCGCTGGCTCGCCCGAGGTCCTGCACTTGGCCTCTGCCCCGTCCGGAGCTCGCCCCGTCCAGTCCGGGACAGACGCCCACTGCAACTCCGGCCAGGGCCGCGTCTCCGTCTCGCTGCGGGCTGGTTACGGCCCTGGGCGCCTCCTCCTCCTCCTCCTCCTCCGCCGGCGGTGACCTGCTGAGTTTGCTGGAAGCGGGCGGAGGCGACGGCTTCGAGGCGGGCAGCTCCGGAGCGGGAGACCTCGGACTTTCAGGCGGTTGCCTTTGCGGGGAGTTCCCGTGCCTTCAGCACCCGCCGCCTCCGCCACCGCAGCAGCAGCAGCAACATGCAGGGCCCGCCGCCTTGGCCTCGGTGACGGGCCCTCGCAAGAGCAGCTCTTCCCGCCGCAACGCTTGGGGCAACTTGTCCTACGCGGACCTCATCACTAAGGCGATCGAAAGCGCCCCGGAGAAGCGGCTCACTCTCTCCCAGATCTACGAGTGGATGGTCAAGAACGTGTCGTACTTCAAGGACAAGGGGGATAGCAACAGCTCCGCCGGATGGAAGGTTAGCAGGCCCCGGGTCTTGGGGGGGGGGAGGGCGGGCTTGGGGGCGCGTGGCGGCATCGTCCCTCGCCCGGCCAACTTTGCTTTCGGCGGAGAGGAAATGTGGAAAGGCGCAGGCTCTGCCTCGCCGAGAGGTAAGGCAGAGGAGAGGAGGAGGAGGGAAGTGGAAAAAGCCGAGCTATGTAGCTGCCTGGCGTCTCCTCCGCTTCCTGCCCCCCCCCTCCGCTTTGCCCCAAATCTGCAGAGTGCCGGGCCGGGAATAATCTCTACAGGTAGTCCTCGACTTAGCATCAACACCTGAACCCATAATTTATGTGGCTGAGACCTGGTTAGGTGAGTTTTGCCCCATTTTACCACGCAGTTCTCAAGGGAAGGGCTGCAGGTGTTGAAAGTTTAGTGAACTGGTTGTGAAGTGAATCTGGCTGCCCCATGGACTTTTATCAGAAGGTTGCCAAAGGGGATCACATGACACCGCAACCATCATAAATACGAACCAGCAGTTGATCAGTGGACGCATTTTGCATCACATGGCCTTGAGGATGCTGCAGAGGTCCTGAGGGTGAAAAGGGGCCATTAAGTCATTTTTTTCGGTTGTAAATTTGAACAGTCACTAATTGAACTCTTGTAAGTCGAGGACTACCTGTAGTTGGCTCTTATGCATCACCCCTTCCTATTGATGCTGGGATGTTTTTTCATTTCCCATGGCGTCCTCTTCCTTCTTGGTATTCGCAGATGAAGAGCCACTTAGGCAGTGCTAGGTTGAAGAAAGGGTCCCCAGATCCTTCGGTTCTTTCCTGTCTTTGTCCCAATTGCTATACATAACTCGCTAGACAGCTGGTTTCAAGCACAGCTGTGTCATTTCCTCTGGTATTTTTGAGAGGCCCTTGAGTGATCCAGGCACTCGAGCAGTTTTGCTTGACTGACGCAGCCTTTCTGAACTTGACGCTCTTTGAGCCTTTTCACACTCCCACACAATAGTCCAACACATCTGGAGGGCATCACGTTGGCTAAGGTTGGATTGAGGAGTAACTGGATATTACAGGTCTAGCTGTATTGCCCTGGTGCAAAGTTGACTTCTTTCTATATTGCTTCCACAATTGTACCAAGGCAGATTTTCTTCCCGTTCTGAAATCTACCAGAGTTCATAGCCATGTCAGTTAATTCACCTTAAGCAGCTATATCTGATAGCTTTGAGAAAGTACATACTAGGAGAAACAGTTCTCAACAACATAATTTTTTTTTTTTAAAAAAAGAAAGATACTGCTACACTTATATTTTACTAATATATCTTGGTGCAGATGTTACCTAATGACTAATTGAGATGCTTGAGCTTTTGGGGGTTCCTTCCAAATGGGCAAGTTATTACAGCTTACTAACCTTTGAGAAATTCTCATGAGAGTGGTTATGTTTTTTTGGCTCCTGAATTCTCAGTAGCTATTTAAGTTCAGTAAAGTAGCGTATAAATATTATCTGCATACTTTCCAAAGGAAAAAAAATGGGAGTCACCATTTTTTGATAGAAGGAAAAGAACTAAATTAATTTATTAAGGAGATATACTATTAATTCACAACAAATTCCCAGTGTTATAATGTGATAATTACTGGTAGAAAAAAAGACAAATGTATTAAGGGGGAGCAGTGGCAATGTTCATCAAAGTTAGCCTTTTAGTGGTGCCCAGTATTGTCAATCCCAGAAGAACATTATGGAAATATATGAGCAGTAGAATTTGGGAGCAGGTCATTTGAGAAAAGGAAATAGTTCATTGGTCTTTCCATCTCCATTTCTGAAAAAAAAAACTAGTTAGCAGTGATCATTTGCTTCACTAACATATTATTAAACAAAGCATAACCTCCAGATTTAAAGTTTAGCTTCATATTAAGTTAGCTTTAATTAATTCAATATTTTCAATTCTAATAAATAGATCCCATAAATACAATGAACAGACCAATAGTTTTCATTTTCAGGAAGGGAAAATAGGAAATGTGTCTGTATCCCTTGAATCATATAATAATTTGTATGGATAAATTAGAGAAATCAGATCTGGTCTGTAGGAATCCAGTGACCACTAGATGGCAGGAAAGAGACACAGAAAATTTCACTTTGTTTGCTCCCATCTAGTAATTGTCCTGGGTTTTGCAGGCCAGATCTTGTGAAGCTAGAAAAAATAAGCAACCTCTGTGTAAAATCTGCATACAGATCACAGCCTACTGCTTATAGTGCTGCAGAAATGCTGTTTGAGTCATCTGATATTTCTGTCAGTAGAAGCAGCCAGAAGTCGTTTTAAATGATTTGTCCTCTTTTTTGCATTTCCAATCTGTTCTGAAGGCTTCAAAACATTATGGAAAATGGTGTGGTGAATTGTAAAGTTAGAGAAATTACCAAAAATGCTATATTTCTTTTTGCTCACAGTGGCCTCTGCACAAAAAAGGGATAAAAACTTGTGTTTAAAATTCTATATTCCTTCAATGTTTTTGGTGATATAACCTAATAAATCTAATCTTCAACAATCTCTAATTGTTCTGGAGAAAGATATACAATTTTGTCCTTCAAGCATCAAAAAAAAAATATGAATCAGTTTATTTGAATCTTAAAAATGAACTGTAACCTGTCCAGGTTACTTGTCAATAACAATTTATTCCACTTTATAGAGAAACTGTCGTAGAAAGATGGTTTGCTTTGGTAGAATTAAAAGGAGACTAGGATGTGGGTCTTTATCAATGTGTTAGCTCTTCAAACAAGCTTGGAGCTGTAGGTATTCACAACCCCACTGCCTGAACTGATGGATTTGTCAATTTTATTTTTGAATATAAGTTTTACTCAAAAGGTAAATGAAGTAAAATAAATTTATTCATCCGTATGTCAAAGTGATAATGCAGATTTCATTATGCTCTATAATTCATAAGTCAGTATAGAAAGTGTGGGTAACAAACTACCTGCTACTGCTTGTGAAAATTATGTAATATTTGTGTGTTTGATTCAGTTTACTTGTTTCCTGGACTCAAAATTGAGGACAATGTTATAAATCAATAAAATAGGAGCTTCAGCATATCCATGTGAATTAGATATCCCATATTGGAAAGGAATATACAAACAAAGGAGCATTTCTCAACTTTAAAAAAAGAGATGATCTGTTTCCTGAATGTTTTTACTTTCTCGTTACTTAAAGTACTGCATTTGTTGCTAATGAAAATGGTGACACTTCCATTCTTAAATGTTCCTTAAACTTTTGGGCAAAAATTGGCAATTGGCTGTTTGGGGCTATAATTCTTGTGAAGCCAATCCAGGATAATCAGTGGTGAGAGATAATCCGAAGTTTAGAAATATCCAGGAATTATAATTCTATCCTTAGGGGTCATTTATTAATTCTGGAAAGTGAAAAAGTATAGAAGTTGCTCTGCTTCGGAAGCACATGAATAAGTCTCCACACCCCAACCCAAAAGAATGAAGTAATACAGTTCTATTCCACATCAGAGTGGATTTTTTAAAAAGGAGGATTTTAAAGAGATATGAGTATATCACAATATACCATTATATAAAATATTTTCAAACAGTATACTAATTTTTGTTTGAAAACAACAAAAGAGTTTCATTGCACCCGCTTTCTGAAATACTAGGGTTGCCTCAAGAAAAAAAAAATTACCCTCATCTGGTTGTGACCATCTGTTCCAAATTGTACTGCGTGAACTAAAAAAGCTTCTCCTGTTTTCTGATATTTTCATATTTTTAAAATATTGAAGTTGCTGTAAGGCTCTTTTGCATAGGCTGGGCAGGAGAGAAAAGTCCTACATTTTCCCAAGTTTTTTGCAAGTTGAAGAACTTTGGTCAAAAGGAACATCGATACTTGGACAGTGGAATTGTTGTGAAGCTCTTCAGGTGAAGTGAGAAATGAATTCAGAATTACCTGTATTTGTCTGAGGCACAGATATAAGAAAGTATACAACTGATAATTTCTTTGTCTGCAGCTCAGGTTTCCTGGTTTCACTTGACACTTTGATGATCTCTCATTAGAGTGGAAAAAATGACAGCCTCTGATAGGAAACAGTGTAGAAACCCAGGACCTCTCAGTGATGTGCTAACAATGTTTCCTTCTCATTCTGTTTTCAAAAAGTAAAAAAACACCTTGTATTACTTTAAATCCCAGTCATCCTATGTTGCAAAATTATATTTTTCTTTTAAACAGCCTTGCATATATTTCCTATGCTGGAAAAATGGAAATTACTGGTCCGGTATCATAATATTTTGATACTATTTTTGCATTATTGGTTCATGCATGCAACACGGGTTTATCAGATTGTCCGTGTATTATACTTCCATGGATGTATGCTGGTGTTTCAGGTGGAGCTCACAGTCAAGTCTTCCAGTTTAGGTGGAAGCTGAAATTCTTAATGTCTCACAACAACTCTTCGTTAATGAAATATTAAATAAAATATTTTAGGATCTATTAACTGTTTAATCTACATGATCGTTGAAATGCTAAACATAAGTTTTATAATGACAATAAATGTGCTTATTCCTGAATAGACTTCTGTGCTGAAAAAATGCTGGTCTGTGATGTTAATTCAAAGGAAGGTTCACAGAAGTAAAAAAAATGTGCTATATTTAGAATATCTTAAATTCTTATTTGTAAATAAATTGTTGAATGTTGCTTGTTTATTTAAATGATTTATGTGGCCATCTATCTTGGGACTGTGACTGCACTTTTACCGATTAAATTAAATGAGAAAAATATGTCAGTTTTACCTACATAAGTTATTTGCATTAAAAATGCTGAGTTTCAGGGCTTCCCTCTTTGGCAAATTGATTGGTTTTTTTATGCTGCCACTATCCCCCCCCCCCATAACAAACACATGACACCCTTCATCTGCATACTATGCCTTGCTATCCACTTGGCAAGCTTATAAAAGACATGTGAATTTCCAGCACTTCATATCTGGGAAACTGCTTATCAGAAATAGCATTGTTTTATTTTGTACTTTGGATGTACTAGTTGTATTATTTTAATTATATTATTATATTGTATTGCACACTGTACTATACTAATCTATACTATACTATACTATACTATACTATACTATACTATACTATACTATACTAATATTTTAAAATTTTTATGCTGCCTATCTCATTGATGCAGCAATTGTGAGTGGCTTACAGTTTATTATGAGTTTATATAATTGAATGCCTTTCTAATGTTATTTTATATTTCTTTGCCCAATAAGATATTGTTGTTTGGGATAACACAATTAATTATAAAATCATAAAATATTTATTTAGTAGAAATTACTTTGAACTTTTTCAGGGTAAATCAAGCATTTTTTTCTATATATATTTTCTTAAAAATAGACTGGTAAAGAAGTGTATTTCTGCATATGAAATCACTTTTTATCTGGAAATCAGTGGATGTTGGCTGATGTCAAAAAAAGTAAGTTGGACTGCATTTGGTTAGTGCTTGATTGGGAGGTCACTACAAAAGAGCAGACCTTTAAGAGGCTGGGAAATTTAAAAAACAAAACAAAATAAAGCAGTGACAACTACTTCTGTAATGCTGCCAAGAAAACTATAATGATGTGCCACGCACCATAAGCAGTTGAGCTCAACTTGATTTAGCTTACTAGTTTAAGAATGGTAATTTAGGATGTGGATTTGATTTTGAGACAAGTCTATTGTACAATTTAACAGCTGTATTGATAGCACTAGTTTTATTATACATTTTGTATTATAATAATAACAACTACAACAACATTAATGACACTAGCACTAATAAAACTAAAGCTAAGAATATCCTTTTGTAACTAAAAAGGGAGGGACTTGTCTGCAATTCATTTTTTCTCCTTTGTTTCCAATATAATAATCATAATTTATTAAATTCATATGCCACCCAACTCCCATTGACTCTGTTATTTCCCAGCTTTCATGACTTTTTCTGAATGTATTGTTTCCTGCTCCAATAGTAGAAAATAATCTTGAGCAATGCTTTTCTACTTTGTGGTCCTATTTGTTACATTTTCCCACACTACTGGAGAAGTGGCAAAAAACTTCTGTTTAAATGCTAATTGAGGATATGTGTAATTTTGACACCTGCCCAGTGTACAGCTTATAGAGCTGCAATGTTAAAAGCAGACCCCAAAGGGAATTTATTAATATTAAACAGCTTGGAAATGACAGCTTGCTGCCATCCAATAATTGACTGCCAAGAGGCATGTTTAAAAATATTTTTTCAGGATGTGCTTTCCTATGTTTTACTGCCTGAACATTTCCTCCTACTGATTACTGTAATGGTTCTTCTTTTATATGCTTGCCCAGGAATTTAAAGCCAGTCAGGTTAGATGGAAATTACAAGAAGAATTACTGTTGTGCTTTATTTTCTCTCCCTCCCTCTCCCTCCTTCCTTAAAAATGCAATTGAGTGTACATTTTAACTAAACACAGAAGTAAAGATGGTGGCTGCAGCCATGTGATCAAAATCTCTTTTAATGGGTGTAATATGTTATTTGATTTATATGGACTCAAATGATGTCATTTTGGCCATTTCCATTTTAAAGTTTTTAAAAATAAACTTCCTGTATTTTGTATAGCTTTTATGCTCAAGTAAATTCTAGCAGTGTTGTGAATGGTCTCTAGCTCCTTAAAAAAAATTTTTTATTACCACACTTAATTTATACCCCTCTTTTCTATCCAGTCAGGGTGATCAGGCTGGCTCTCATAAAGAGATACAAAACAATGTTCTAAGGTGGGGTTACATTTTTTTAAAGGACATCATAAAAGGCCTGATTGAAGAACCAAAATTTAAATTATTTTCCAAAAGTTATGAGCCTGGGGAACAGACACACCTGTAAGAAAGAACACTGAAGTGATTCAGAAGAAGCATTATTTTGCAAAAAAAAAAAACCCAAAACCCCACCTCCAAAAGGAGAGGTGTTTGCAAGATAAATTTTACTTCTTGATAGATCCTGTGACTCAGTACATTTTGGAAAAATAATATCATAAATACCAAATGAGTCAAGTTTAGTCATTCTTTCATATATAAGTCTCATTGATTAAGACCAATAATAACATTTCAAGAATGACATATAACTTATTTCAAAAGCAAGTTAATCTCAGTGTTTAAATGTAATATTAACCCCAGCATGTTAAACAAATATCCTTCTGGACAGAAATACTAAGTGTGAATTCTTGAAATGCTTGTATTAAATTCACAAGTGTACATTTCATAAACCTACAGCACATTACCATTTTTATTTTTTAAAGTTCCTCTTGTGCTTATTGATTTATTAGATTTTTATCCCACCTTCATTAGTTTATAAGTGACTCAAAGAGATTATTTTTGTGCAACAAACAAAGAAACAATGTTTTTTCTACAAATACTAGGACCCAAGGAAGAGGAAATCTCACTAGATAGATAGGTCTTGAGCAAATGTTAGAAAATACCCCTTTAAAGAGTTCCTAAACAATGCCCTTATTTCAGATCTCTCAATAAAGGGAGGATAAGGGGCCTAACACTGTGTATCAATTAACAGTCTAAACACTGCATTTTTTTCCAGCGGAACTTATGGATGCTTCTGCATAGACCACTGTAGTGATCTAATAATAATTGTGTAGAAAACTGTTGTATATTAGGCATAGTGAAACATTTCTACTACCACCGGTAGGAGTAAATTTATATGCAGCTGATAATCAAGGCGTTCTTGCAGACCTGATCTTTTAATGGAAGGGCAACAGTGGTGGGATTCAATTTTTTTTACTACCGGTTCTCTGGGCGTGGCTTGGTGGGCGTGGCAGGGGAAAGGATACTGTAAAATCTCCAGTCAGAGGTGGCGTTTGCCGGTTCTCCAAACTACTCCAAACTTCCGCTACCGGTTCTCCAGAACTGGTCAGAACCTGCTGAATACCAGCTCTGGAGGGCAACTGATTGCAAAATAGGCTGACCTCTGCCCAAAATTAAATTCGACTTTTCTGCTTGCAGTTCACATCCTGCTGATTTTCTCTCTCCCTCTTTTTTCTTCTTCCCCAACTGAGATGTGGAAATTACAAATGAATAATAATTCTGATGTGATTCTTAAACAGAATCCCTACATTGTTCACATGTAATTTTCTCATCCTATTTGCGGTGAGGTGGGGAATCTTACTGAACTCTCATTTTTTAATGGCATTGTTATTTTTAGTAGGCTTATTTGTCACTTTAAGAAAAAATAAAGGAAGTAATTGAAGTGTCCCTCTACAATTATACCCTTAGAGATATATAAACATGAGGAGGGAGATAGGGAGGAAAAAAATTCTGAGATTTCCCCCAAGAATTGTTCTGGCCTTCCTTCTATATAACTCTAGAAAAAGAGACCTATATGGTCCAATCTTAGTGAGATATTTAAGAGGCAAATCAGTAGTGATTTGATAATAGCTTAACTTGCACTAACAAGAAGTAGTAAAATAGGATGAACCTTCAAACAAGCATTTAGAAGCGTTAGAAGAGCAGAAATAATTTAGTGTACTAAAAATACATTTCTGTGAATGTTAAAAATATAATAGTTTAAGAGAATAAAACCACGAGAACAGATGCACTGCCATTTGAAAGACATAGTGATTGGGACAGCTGCATTTAAAAATTGAGGGATCAATTAGTAAAGAATTAATTATGAATACATTACATAAAGAGTTGTGATGGAAGAGCATTGATTGGTAATACAGTTCTATGTGAAAAAATTGATTTAAGTTCTGCTTTAATAGTTTCTAGATGATTTTAAAAAGCTATTACACATTTTATGTTGAAAGACTCACAAATGGAAAGCTGAACCCAAGTTTTTCAAAGTATTTCACCAGTACCATAAATATATGCTGCCTACTGATGAATAAAAATATAAATTCTCACACTTTCTTTTGCTGCCATTAGTGCGATGGATTAATTTGAAAACATGTGATTTTAATTGTTGGTAACAAGATTGAGGAGCCTCTGGAGCAGTGGTTAGAGTGCAGTACTGCAAGCTACTTCTGCAGCCAGCTGCTTACAATTTGGCAGTTCAGATTCCACCAGGCTCAAGGTTGACTCAGCCTTCCATTCTTCTGAGGTGGGTAAAATGAGGACTCAAATTGTTGGGGACAATAGGCTGACTCTGTAAAGCACTATAAAGCGGTATATAAGTCTAAGTGCTATTGCTACCGTGTTGCTCACAAAATAAGGCTGGGCCTTAATTTTTTTTTTTGAGCCCCGAAAAAGCAGCTAGGATGTCTTTTCGGGGGTGAATTAATTTCTCCCCTCCCTGTACACATCAGTGCCGTCTCCAATAAGAGCATCTGAGTCACTCACTCCCGTTTTTCCCCCATCCCCATAACAACAGGAAAAAAAAAAGATTTTGAGGTACCTGGGAGCACTGCGCGCTGCGTTTTGGTTTAATTCCGAGTGGCTGGGTGGGCGTGAGAAGAGCCAAGCGAGCGTCTCTGCTGCTGTTACCCTTGGTGCTCCAGCCTCGGGCTCTGCAAGTTTGCAAAGTCCCAGTGCACAGCCCGTTCCTGCATTCCAAGCGCCCAGGCCAAGGTGCAGCTGTCCCTCTCTCGCCAGCGCCATCTCCAATAACAGAGGCAGCAGCGTCGGGAACCGTGGAAGTTACGGAGGTGGCTCCCCCACCCAAGAAGTGGCTGAAACGCTTCCAAGGTTCCCGCCGCTGCTGCTGTTATTGGAGACGGTACTGGCGAGAGAGGGACAGCTGCAGCTCGGCCTGGGCACTTGGAATGCAGGAACGGGCTGCGCACCAGGACTTTCGTAAACTTGCAGAGCCCAAGGCTGGAGCACCAAGGGTAGCAACAGCACAGACACTTGCTCGGCTCTTCTCATGCCCACCCAGCCACTCGGGATTAAACCAAAACACAGGCCGCGGTGCTCCCAGGTACCTCAAAATCTTTTTTTTTCCTGTTGTTACGGGGACGGGTGAAAAGCGGGAGCGACTCAGATGCTGTTGTTGGAGACAACGCTGGCGAGAGAGGTGCCAGCACTGGTGGGAACCATGGAAGCCATGGAGGCCTGAGAAGTGGCTGAAACGCTGCCAGCCATCCACACCAACACCACCTGCCTGCTGACCCGGGTAAGGGAGCCATTTGTGCTTCACCATGATTGGCTGTTAGGAGTGGCTGATGGTGAGGCGTAGCTGCCCACAGGGCACTCCTAATGGCAAGTTCCCCTAACCTTCCCCCCCCAATTTCGCATGTTTTAAACTAGGCCTAAATTTGGGGGGAGGGTCTTAATTTCATTTTATGCCTAGAAAACATGCTGGGTCTTCCTATGGGGGGGGCGAATTGTTGGAGAAACACGGTATATAGCATGCTAAGGGCAGTAGCCCCTGCAGAGTTTGGTTGAAACAATGGATGACGTCCTTTGGCAGGGCCGAGAAAGCAATAAAAAACAGGGTGACACAAACTAAAATATAGAATAGCTAATTTCAAGCCAGAGCCTATGGTAGGAAGTCAGAAAAGCTGAGAAAGCCATTTCAGAGAAACAAATAAAGGAGGAAGCAGGAAAATAAAAAAGTAGGGAAAGTGGAAAAATATAGTGGGTAGTGAGGCTGACTAGTCCTTCGAGTAGAGAATCGGGAGTGACACACACAAAATATTTCTGGCATTCTGTAAAGATATGGTCTGAATAGTAAATATAATGAAACCTTGATTTAAACCACAAATTGGAAAGAAAAGGTTTATTAAATTGAAGAGTATATTATCTGTAGTTTCGCCATTGTGCAAATGACATTATCAGGCAAATTGGCACCATGGAAATTTTGTCTGTTGCATCTCAAGCCTATTTCACTGTGGCTTCACTGTATTATAACTAATCCAAGTCAAAGGGGATCATTGGTTTATGGCAGGGAACACATTCAAATTCCTTTTTTTCCATTGAAAGGAATTGAAAATTGAACAGCATTTTATATGGCATATATAAAGTGACAGATTCCTGTTTGAGATTATAGCACTGCAGGTGTTTGGTAATTAACATTAAAACATTGGTAATTAGAGGTAAGATACCAAATCTTATATTTAATAACAATTTACAAACTGCTTTTCAAAATGTAACATATTAGAACTGAATATCAGGAGAATATATACAACACCTGAGAATATATCAGGTGTTATACACTTATACTGTACGTACTTTACAGTTTGGAGACATATAATATTTTATTGCTGCATAAAATCAGTAATAGAAAAGCACTTGTCCAATCTAGCCACTGAGCCAACAACTCCTGTAATCTCAAATAAGTATATAAGTCTAAGGGCTATTGCTGTTATTTCTGATCAGCAGTAAATCAAAGAAAAGCAATTTTGTCTACAATTTTGTCTAAATACAAAAATTGTATTTTTCACAGAATGAAAAGTCAGGAACATTTATAGAAAAATAGGTTCCTTTCTCCACTGATAACTGAACCAGGGACCAATAGCAATAGCAACAGCACTTATATATCGCTTCACAGTGCACTATAGTCCTCTCTAAGTGGTTTATAGAATCAACTTATTGCCCCCAACAATTTGGGCCCTCATTTTACCGACCTTGGAAGGATGGAAGGCTGAGCTAACCTTGAGCCAATGAAAATGGGCATTGGTATTTACCTGATAACGCCCTTTCTCATCGAGCTGCGTAGAGCATCCAGAGTGGGAGGTGCTCCAGTCTTCACTCTAACAGGCTGAGCTATAATTGAGGAACGCTCCTCCTCCTCCACGTGACTCCTCCACGCGTTCCCCAGTTTTACGAAGACGAGAAGACAGCAACTATCCTCTCATGTCAACTATTATACAAGTCTCAACGATGAACTATATACATAATTGGCCGAAACAGGATTCCCCACCAGACGGACCAATTAGGGTGGGGCTGGATGCTCTACGCAGCTCGACAAAAAAGCCCGTTTTCCGTAGAGCTGCTGTGAGCATCCAGAGTGGGACATATCAAAGCATGGCCTTTCCTACGGGAGAGACTCCGTCTGGTCCAGAATCACCTCTGGGTCTCTTGCCACCTGTTGAAGGACTCGCCTGCCAAAGGATGCCTCAACTGAGATGTAAATATCGATTTTATAGTGTCTTATAAAAGGAAACGGAGACACCCAGGTGGCTGCACTCCTTGTAGAGTGAGCGATAATTCCACTAGGGACAGGAAGAGCCTGAGCCAAATAGGCCTTGGATATGGTAGCTCTAATCCAGTGGCCAACGGTAGATGGGGATACCTTGCAGCCCAGTGTCTTTGGCTGAAAAGACAGGAATAACGACTCTGACTTCCTGATAGACTGTGTACATGTATATACAAAGCGCCCTTCGCACATCGAGAGTGTGCCACTGCCTTTCCCTTTCTCGAGAAGGCTTGGGACAAAAATTAGGCAGGACCAATTCCTGAGCTCTGTGAAATGCCGAATTGATTTTAGGCATAAAGGCGGGGTCTGGTCTCAGAACCACCCGATCAGTGTGAAAAACACATAAGTCCTTTCTCACGGATAGAGCTGCAATTTCAGATATCCTTCTTGCCGATGTTATCACCACAAGGAACACCACTTTGAATGTGAGAAACTGAAGTGGCGCCTCCTTGAGAGGCTCGAAGGGAGGTTTGGTTAATGCTATAAGAACCTTATTAAGATCCCAGGTAGGGTATCTGTGAATCACTGGGGGATGCAGATTGGAAGCCCCCCTAAGGAAAGCCCTTATGCGAGGGTGGTGGGAAAGGGAGCCTGAAGAGCTGCTAGCGACCACCATTGACAGAGCTGCGACCTGTCTCCTCAGGGTGTTGAGGAAGAGGCCCCTATCTAGGCCGTCTTGTAGGAAGGCCAGGATTTGTGCAATTGAGGGTGAGAGCGGATCAACGGATGACTTATGACATCACTTACAAAAGATGTTCCAGGTTGCATTATAAATCGAAGGCCGCCTTGCTGCCAGGATGGTATCGATGACCTGGATCAACAGGCCCTCATATTTTAGCCTTTCCCGCTCAACCTCCACATGGCTAACTGAAGCCACTGAGGTCTGGATGTTGAAGAGGTCCCTGGGACAGAGAGATCCTTTCTAGGGGGATCCTCCACGGAGGGGCCACTGACAGATTGTGAAAATCCGCAACCCACGGTCTCCTGGGCCAATATGGGGCTACCAGCAGGACCTCCGCTCTTTTGAGGATCACTTTCTGAATCACCTTAGGGATCAATGGAATGGGGGGAAAGGCGTACAGAAGCCTGGTGGGCCAGGGGCAGCGCAGGGCATTGTGGTTCTCTGCCCCGTCGGTGGAGAAATGTGAGAAAAATCTCAGTGTCTGGGCATTGAGTGGAGATGCGAACAGGTCCACCAAGGGCTGACCGAATATTGCTGCTGCCTCCCTGAACAAAGAGGGATGTAGGCACCATTCCGACTGGTCCAGCGTGGCCCTGCTCAGCCAATCTGCCTGAACATTCAAAACCCCTGAAATGTGTTCCGCCCTGATGGATAAGAGATGCCCCTCTGCCCATCGACAAAGCCACTCGGCCTCCCTCATGAGGCGGATGGAATGAGTGCCCCCTTGACGGTTGATGTGGGCTTTGGTAGCAGTGTTGTCTGTTAAGACCATTATGTGACGCCCTCGTACCTGAGGGAGGAAGGCGCGCAGGGCTAAGTATACTGCGTGAAGCTCCAGCCAGTTGATGCTGCAGCGCTGCTCGGTTGCTGGCCAAGTTTCCTGGGCTGAAAGCGACTGCATGTGGGCCCCCCCATCCGAAAAGGCTGGCGTCTGTTGTGAAAGTGACCCTTTGGGGCTCCTTGAAGAGATGACCACTGTTGGTAGAGGGTCTTGTCCACCAGAGGGGGAGGCAAGAACCTTTGAAGGAACCCTCACCATGAGGCCTGAGTTGCTCCTTCCGGAACGTTGGTAAGGCAGGAGGAACCACTGCAAGGGTCTGGAATGTAAGCGTGCCCAGGGGATAATTGATATGCAAGAAACTAACTTTCCAAGCAACTTGGACAAGTCCAGCAATGAGGACTTTCTAGTCCATCTAATAGTCCTGATAGCTTTTTGGATACTGCTGAACCTCTTGTGGGAAAGGAAAACCTTCCCTTCCACCGAATCAATCACAGCTCCTAAGTGAGCTATACAGGTGGAAGGGTTAAGCTGGCTCTTCTCCCAATTTACGAGGAAGCCGTGAGCCTGAAGCACCGAGAGGGTGGTCTTAGTGTCACTCTCGGCCTGATACCGGGTAGGGGATAGAATAAGAATGTCGTCAAGGTAGCAGTGAATGCGGATAGGGAAGTGTCTGAGGTGAGCTGCTAGAGCTGCCAATACCTTGGTGAAAGTCCTCGGGTCCGAGACGAGACCAAAGGGAAGGGCTACATACTGGAAATGCTGATTGTTGTAACAAAATCTCAAATATTTGGCACACAAGGGGCGAATGGGTATATGGAGATATGCCTCGGAGAGGTCAATGGATGTAAGCCAGTCTCCCTTCCTGGTGCCCTGTAAGATTGACTGAAGTGTATGCATTTTGAACTTGTGGCGAACGATATAGCAATTTAGCCTTTTCAGATCTAAAGTGGGCCTCCAACCCCCGGAATGCTTAGGGACCAAGAAGAGGAGGGAATAGAACCCCCCTTCCCGCTGTGAAGGTGGCATGGGCTGGATGGCCTTGATATCAGAAAGATGTTTGATAGTGGCTGCCATGAGAGCCCGCTTAGTCGGGTCTCTGGAAAGGGGAGAAACCATGAAGTGCTCCGGAGGAGCAGACTGAAACTGAAGAGAGAGGCCAAACCTTACAGTGTCCCTAACCCAGGCATCCGAGGTGGATGATTCCCACTGGTCAGCAAAATATTTAAGTCGACCGCCAATGGGATAAGAGGCTGAAAGACTACCTGGGACGGCAGGGCGGCTTATTCCCTGCACCCTGGAAGGGCCTCCTGTAGCTGCCTCCCCTTCTGTTTCTGTCTCCCGAGTCGCTCTGGTCCTGATAGGCCGACCGGAACGTCAGGGAACTCTGATACCTAGGGGTGAAGGAGGGTTGGAAGGAGGTGCGAAATGAGCCCCTCCGAAAGGGCTGGGACCCTCTGGACTCTTGCCTGCGAAAAAGTGATGGGAGGAACTTCTTCTTATTCCGGGTCCCCATCAGCAATGGCTCAAGAGCCGGGCCAAACAATTTTTCCCCCCGCTATAGGAGCTGAGGCCAACTTAGTTTTATTCTTAATGTCAGCCTGCCAGTGCCTAAGCCAAAGTAACCATCGGGCAGTAACATGCGAGGAGATGGCCCTAGAAGAAAATTTTACAGAATGAAAAGTGGCATCGGCCGCAAACTCTGCTGCAGCCATGAGTTTGGCAATGTCTTGATGGGCCCTAGTGTTTGATGGAGGGACATGTTGTTTCAACTGTCTGAGCCACCTGATAGAAGATCGAGTGAAAAATGACGCAGCCATGGCCGACCGGATGGCCCAAGCATCCGACTGGTGCGCTCGCCTCAGTGCCATCTCTGCTCGCTTATCCTCTGGCTTCAGCGCTTCCAGAATGTCAGTGAGATTGGATGATGATGCTAGTCTCACTGTGGGGTCGTCTACCTCAGGAGTGTCTAGCATGGTAGAAAATTCTGGGTCGAGATTAAACAATCTCTTGTCTTGGCTGGAAGGAGCGGGAGGGGGACCCGCAGAGGCCAATTGCCTCACGACCAAATTGGAAAAGATTGGGGGGGGTTGGAATAACCTCGGTTTTGACGACCGGTTGTCTGAATATTGAATCCTCTGGTCCCCCCGTGGTCACTGGAGATGGTTCAGAGGAAGACTGGGAAGTCAGGCCCGAGACATTCTTTGCCTTGAATAGCAAGGACTTAAACAAATGAGGCTTAAACAGGCCTACAAATGCTGGTTGGTCAGGAGAAAAGCCCTCGTCCTCTGACATCTCCCCTTCCATGGGGTCTACTTTGAAAAAGAGTTCTGAATATTGTAGAGACCCCCTATCTGAACCTTCCTCTTCCCTGAAGGGTTCAAACCCCATTTCCTCCTCTTCCTGGGCCTCCTCCGCTTCCGGGAAAGGGGCTTCCATTTGGGAAGGTACCTGACCATGTTGTGATGCCGGTCTGGAGAGGGATCTTCTGGACATAGATTTGACCTAGGGCGCCATCATTTGGGAGCCTGGTCTGGATAGCTGCTGGATGCCCTCTGCTATTCCTGCCTGATGGCCATTTGCATCCACTCTCTAATGCTGTCCAGAATAATGGTTGAGGAATGGGTCTTCTGGATGAAGACCCGCTGCAGTTGGTGTGAAGGTCGCTTCAGGCGTGCGAGAGGTCTGGTGACTTCGGATGGGTGAGTACCTGGAAGGAGAAGGTTGACCTGAAAGGGGAGGGGGTTAAGTAGAGGTAGAGGGCAGGGCAGGGCAGGGTTTACAGAATGCGAGTCTTTAGGTCGTTTGTCAAACTCCCTCTCCAAGGCCTTATGACGCCTTAAGGCATCCATTTGAGAGTCCTTGGAAGAGTCCTTGTCCCTTTTGTGCAAATAGTGCGTCTTTGACTTCGCCTTCAAAGAAGGACCGCTGGGATTGCCTTCTGCCATGACACCAAAAGGATATTAGACAAGAAAAAAAGGGTGGTTGGCACACCTGGGAGTTCGACCTACAACGTAGGCTGGCTTTCCTATAGTTGGGCCGCATCCCCCTTTTGGATAAAAAAAAAAATTATTTTATTTTATTTATTTATTTATTTTTGTGGGCGGAACCCAAAAAAACCAATCAAGTCCAAACAAATTTTTTTTATAATAATCGGCTTTCAACTTATTGATTACCAAGAAGAAAGAAAATAATTTTAGAGTTAGACCCTAATCATCCAATACACCAAATGAACGCAGAGGCCAGAAAATAACCAACAAGGAAGAAAAGGGGGCCTCCTGAGGCAGCCTTCCCAACAACAATGGGAAGTAAGTGCCTCCGTCTCTGAGCGAGCTGCGGAAAAGACAAAACTAGCACTAGAATGAAAGGGCAACAGCCTGCCGGTCTCACTATGGGCCTTTAGAAACTTCGCAGCCCGATCGGAATGAGATAACCAAAATTCAAAATGGCAGCCGGCCACGAGGCGCACCCAAAATGGGTGTTGGCCCCGGCGCGATTACCTCAGAGATGCACAAACCCTCTAAAGAACACAAACGGCTGGAAAAAAACAGGAAAGGACACGAGGGCTGTAAGGAGAAGCTCTCCTTCTAGGTGTTCATGGGGGGAAGGCGCAACGTAGCACGATCTAAAGCGCGATCTCAAGCCGCTGCTTAGCTGTAGCGTGGCTACAAAGGCGGCAGAGGAAGAGGAGGGGGGTGGGGGGGCAAAGGGCTCCAAATTCCCCTACTTCCCCCCTTGAGGGGCGAAAAAACACTCCTAAACTAAATTTGGGACAAAAACTAAATGCGCAGGGAACAAGGAGAAAGGAGAGATCAAACCTGATTTTAAGAGAAGAGAGAAAAAACCTGGATCGGCCAAGGAGCAAACGAAGAAGCTGCCTGTCTCTAGCGAGGCTGTGCTAAAACTGGGGAACGCGTGGAGGAGTCACGTGGAGGAGGAGGAGCTCAATTATAGCTCAGCCTGTTAGAGTGAAGACTGGAGCACCTCCCACTCTGGATGCTCGCAGCAGCTCTATGGAGAATTGAACTGCTGGCATTCAGCAGAATTGGCCTGCAGATCAGTCACTCCTTGTCTCTATCATATTTATTTATTTGTATCCCATCTTTATTGTTTTTACAAATAGCTAAAGGCAGAGAACATATCCAACACAGCTTCCTCTCCTATTTTCCCCACAATAAAAACCCAGTGAGGGGAGGGGAGCTTAAAGAGAGAGTGACCAGCCCAAGATCACCCAGCTGGTTTTCATGCCTAAGGCTTTCACACTCTCCTGTTTCTAACCTGATGCCTTAACCACTAGACCAAACTGTATCTCACGAAAAGAAACTCCTCTCTTTGATTTGGGATTGTTCTGCACAGAGGGCGGTCTCAGTGCAAGCATGAACCACTAACCATTTTTCGAGGACAGGAACTCACATTGTTGTCAGATTGATTGGGTATATACTATCAGGTTGTTAACTCTTCGTGGCGACATAGATATATATGGTTATGATTATATACCCAGTTCCAGCTCACTGGGAGGGCAACTTCCACTTGACTTTTGTATCAAAAATAGTGCTTTCTGATTTCTTCTGGGGCAAACAATATTGTTGGATTAAGGTGCTGTTTTACATTTTGTGGTAGGCAAATATCTCCACTAGAGTTGGTGGAGGAAAGGACACCACAGAGTGCTTCCTAAGCTTGGTTGTTTGCTAACAGATATTTCATTACCAGACTAAGTAATATCTTCAGTGTTAGTGAAAGATATCCCTCTCCTTCCAGTCACTGATCAATCTCTTGGCTGCATGCCCCCTTCTAAAGAGACCTTAACCAGTGAACCATTTTTGTTTCCTCTAGTGGCCCAATTAAATGCTGAATCATTTTCATTTCAAGTTCACCGGTGGAATGATTGTATGTTTCTTTCTTTTTTGTTGTTGGGGGGTGGGAAGGATCAGCTGAGGATGGGCCTTTTGTTAATCAGATGAAAGTTCTGCCAGCTTCCCCTTTTAGACTAAGTGACAAGAAGAATGGTAAAACTAATTATCTGGGGAAAATTCAACATAATATTGTTATCTTAGAAATCACCTTTATTAGTTAGGGAAGCAGGGACATGGTTGATGTTTAATGAAATTATATGACAAAATGCAATTGAGTGTACATTTTAATTAAACACATTGGTAAAATGATTTTCTGGTACTTCTGTATCTGATATTACTACTTTTGGGAATCCAGAGGGAGTAAAAGAACTAAAGGTGGCAGCTACAACCATATAATTAAAGTCCTTCCTTCCTTCCTTCCTTCCTTCCTTCCTTCCTTCCTTCCTTCCTTCCCTCCCTCCCTCCCTCCCTCCCTCCCTCCCTCCCTGTTAAGCCACTGGGTATAAGGCAATTCTTACACGGTGTACCTCAGTAGAAATCTGCTCAGCTTCCTTTTCCAGGATGAATGGGTGAAGCAAGGAAGTATGATCACAGTCAAATCCTTTAATCCAAAGACAACAGGAGGCCATTCCCTTGGCCAAGTGCAGGAAGCTAAAATCAGAAAAGGGATTTCTTGAAGGAACTTAGCTTCTAGCTGGTTTATGCATGGGAGTCAGTCAAGCAACTTAAAGCTGTGGTGTGGAAGAGCTTTCAGCCTGGTCCAACAAGTTTAGGAGGAGATGATAGCCCTTGGGCCAGATTATGTTCTTCATTCCTTTAGTTAATGCAAGACAACTTAATTTCCAGAAAGTCTGGCAAGTGAGTTTTAGGATAGGGTGGATGCCCATTCATCCAGAAGGCCCCAGTGATATTTATAGACAACACTGCAAAAAGAAATTTGGTGGTGATGGGTTGTTTTTTTTCCCCAGTAAGAAGAGAATCACTGGACATATATTTCATGTAAACATGATAGCTCTGGTTGCAAACCACGAAATGGCAACAAATGCAAAAATGTTACCTGGATCCTCTGTCATAGTAAATAAATTATAATATTTTTGTTCTGAGACTTGCAGATTTGCCAGACTTTCTTATCTGATAGAAAGAAGTGGCATAACTACCCATTCACAGACCCAACTTTGCAAGGCACCTGTTGTTTTAAAAGCTGTTGCTCTCAGCAACAAAAATGGAAATATCCCTTATGGTTTGTTTGTTTGTTTTTCAGATCTGACTCAGTTTTCATCACCTTGCTGTGTTATTCCAGTGCTTAATAGAAATTGTAGGTGGAAAGAATGGAATACTTTCATCCAAGAAGTAGATAATAAGATTAGGCAGCTTTTTTTGATGGTTGAATCTTGAGATTCAGATTTCCAAGAGGAGGAGGAGGAGTTATAGACAGATATAATGCAGGTTGCTTAGGCTCATTACAGGTTTCTTCAGAAGGCTTTCAAATATTGGTCAATAATTTATGTTTGTACTGCCATAATAATCTTTTCCCCTGTGATTGCTATCATTTACCTCTTCCAAATAATGTAGATGACATTGCCACCCAAAATGATTATATTTGAGAGCTTTCTCCGTTGCCCTTTTCTGTTTTGTGGTAATAGGCAATAAACACAACAAAGGAAAAAATATAGAAGCTTTGGAGAGTAGCTATATCTGATCTCCAAATACAACTGACGTGGCAGGCAGACGAGCAGGGAAACACATTGGGAATTATGGTACAACTACATAATTAAGGCACAGATTCTCTACTCTTGAATTAAAAGTTTACAATATGGATTTTGCCAATCTTAATGCCTCCTGACTAATGATTAATGTTTACCTCTTAATTTGTTCATTTAATTCTCTATATATGCATATAGTGGGGGGAATGTTAATTACTATCTGTGCCTTGCATAATCTTTTCATTTCTTCATGGTAGTGATATTTCATTGTAAAAGGAAGCCAGGCTACTAAGATATTAGTAACTAAAAAAATCTCCTGCAGGAAAGAAACCCCAATTAAAGGAATATTAAATACTAAACATACTTAATCTGCAATTATGGATAACTGGCCAGGATGAATGAGAAAAACTTGCAATAAGGACAAGTTCAATTTGTTTTGCAGGAAATCCCTGCTAGATATAATTTTTAAACATCATAGAAGAATCTTGTCTTGTTTTTTATTTATTTATTTGATTTGTCAATTACTTACAAGATAATAGGTATAAGTATATACATAATTATGAATACATGAAATAGGTACATATAAGAAAAATAAAAGAAACAATAGGACAGGGACGGTAGGCACGTTGGTGCGCTTATGCACGCCCCCTACAGACCTCTTAGGAAAGGGGTGAGGTCAATAGTAGACAGTCTGAGGTTAAAGTTTTTGGGTTTGGGGAAGAAACTACAGAGTCAGGTGGAGTATTCCAGACATTGACCACTCTGTTGCTGAAGTCATATTTCCTGCAATCAAGTTTGGTGCGGTTAACCTTGAGTTCGTATCTATTGTGTGCTCTTGTGTTGTTATGGTTGAAGTTGAAGTATTCATTGATGGGTAGGACATTGCAATGTATGATTTTATATACCATAGATCAGACCAAAGACGGCGTCATTCAAGGTTTTCTAGGTCTAGAATTTCAAGTCTGGTGGCATAAGGTATTCTACAATGAGTAGAGGAGTGGAGAACTCTTCTTGTGAAATATTTCTGGACTTTCTCAACTGTGCTAATATCAGATACGTAATGTGGGTTCCAGACTGATGATCTGTATTTGAGTATTGGTCTAGCAAATGTTTTGTATGCTCTAGTTAGGAGTGTGATATTACCATAGAAAAAGCTACATAGGATTATGTTAACAACTCTTAATGCCTTTTTGGCTATGTAGTTAGAGTGGGCTCTAGCACTTAGATCATTAGAGATGAGTATTCCAAGGTCCTTTACAGAGCTTGGATCATCAACAAGATCTTGGACTATTTGGCTTGTATTTTATTTTTTGATTTTTTTTGCCAATATGTAAGACAGAGCATTTATTTGTTGAGATTTGAAGTTGCCATTTGTTTGACCATCCTGATACATAGTCAAGATCTTTTTGAAGGGTAGCAGTATTGACTGTGGTATTGAACAGCTTTACATCATCAGTGAAAAAAACGCAGTTGCTCTTAATATAATCACAGAGGTCATTTATGTAGAGTATGAAGAGAGTTGGTCCTAGAACACTGTCTTGGGGGACACCACTTGGGGGACACCACTATTGACAGGTACAGATTTTGATAGGACACTCCCAATTTTGACCATTTGTTGTCTGTTTGACAGGAATGCTTCTATCCAGTTATGCAGTTGTCCAGAGATACCATAAGATTTTAGTTTTAGGAGTAGTTTGTCATGTACCACTGAATCAAAGGCTTTACAGAAGTCTATGTAGATTGCGTCTATTGCTTTGCCCTGATCAAGTTGTGTAGTCCATATGTTTTTGCAGTGTAAGAGTTGCAGATTACAGGATAGTTTTTTCCTGAAACCAAATTGTTTATTGGAGAGTAGGTTGTTTGTCTCTAAGTGGAGGATAATGGATTGATTAATAATTGATTCCATGACTTTACAGGTGACGCAGCATAAGGAGATTAGTCTGTAATTTTCAACTAGGCTGGGGTCTCCCTTTTTGAAGATGTGGATGACCGTGGCTTGTGACAATAGGTTAGGCAAGGAGCTGGTCCTGAAAGATTTTTCAAAGATTATGCTTAGAGGTTCAGCTATGGCAGTGGATAGCTTTTTTAAGAAGTAGGCACATATTCCATCCGGTCCAATAGATAGAGATGGTTTTAGATTGCGTAGTGCTTTTTCAACATTGTCTTCTGTAAAATCAATATGTATTAGATCATTGTAGTTGTCTGTGGTTTGGCTAGGAAATACTGGGCATGATCCATTGCTGTTTACAAATACTGAGCCAAAGAATGTGTTAAAGATGTTGGCTGCGACGACGCTGGTGTCGTCATTGCAGTCTTTACCATTAGGTCCTATCAGGGTGGGATGGACCTTGAGTCTTTTAGTTTGTTGTTTACAAAATTGTAAAAAGCACAGGTGGAATTGGTGCATAGAAGGTTTTCCTCTTGTTTAATGTGATAATTGGTGCATTCAGTCTTTATCTGATGGCATAAATTTTTGTATTTGCTTTTGAAATTGGCAACGTGACCACATTTGTTTTTCTGCCAGAGTAATCTCTTTTTGGATTGAAGTTTCCTTATTGTTATGGGTAATCTGTTTTTTTTTGGGGGGGGGGGAGTTGTTGTTGGTACATATAGTTTGATGGCTCTTTTGACTTCAAGTAAAAATATGTTTTAATGGTCTTCAACAGTATTGCATTCAGTGAATAGAGATTGCCAATCAAGGGATGAGAGATCGTTGTCTATAAGATCATAGTTGCCTTTTTTGAAGTTATAATTGGGGATTACATCATTGTGATGATTTTTGTATAGGCGTATGTTGAGACAAAAGTCAACCATATTGTGGTCACTGCTGTAAAAGGGTTCTTTAGTTTATATTTTGTAAATTAAATTCAAACTATTGCAGAAAATGAGATTGAGGCAGTTGTTTAGTCTAGTGTTGTTGGTTACTAGTTGTTCCAGTCCCAGATTTGTAACAGCATTGTGGAAGGTTGCATGTATGGGTTCAGTTGTACATTCATTTAGGGTCCAGTCAATGTGAGGTAGATTGAAGTCACCAAGAAAGAGTTGGAATTGAGGTAGTTAGGGACATGCGTGCCTAGTCTTGGGTGATGGTGGATTGATTGAGGTAGGGTTGTGGTTGAAGGTTAAAGCTGAGTTGCGGGTTGTGTGACTTACTTTTGATACAGTCAGCATGGTAGTCAATATACAGGTCCTTCTCTCCATTGTCTGGATGTTGTTTGAGTTCAGTGCGGAGTACACAGGAGCGGGCACATTGCTGTATGGTTAGGTCAGGGCGACAACAGAGGTTCTTATGGTTGGTGTTGGTTTGGGCGAGTGAATTTATAGTGTAAATGAATTTACATTTACTTGATTCATTTTTGCAAATGACCCTGCAGAAGCGTGGGGCCACAGAGCCATCTCTGTTTTTGAGCTCTTGGCCAATGTGGGAAATGTCAAGTATTTCATCAGGGGAGATGGTTGATGCTTGACAATCACTGATGATGTTTCGGACAGTTGTGATGTCATCATTATCATTGATGTCCTCTAGACCAAATAAGATGGCATTTGGACGTTTCCGTTCACGCTCAACAGCTTCTCTGATGAGGATTGGGATATCATTATTTGTCTGGCTTATGTTTTTTTGTGGATTGGGTTGTGGTTGTTGGGTAGAGATGTGGTTTGTAGCTATTGGATGTTCAGGGTTTTGCGTTGTGTCTTTTTTTTTCGAGGTTGGATAATCTTTCTTTTAAGGCATCCAGGGATGCTACTGTGGTGTCAAGGGATGTTATTCGTGTTTCTATGGTATCAACTCTTTCAAACAGATCCAGTTTGGGTCTGCATGATTTGCAGAGATATGGAAACTCATTGGATGATTCTACGTTTTGAATCATTTGCTCGGGTAATCCCAAGCAGTCATGATGAGCGTATTTGTTACATAGAGAACATTTGATGGAGTTTTCATTATCCTTTAGAGTTTTGTAGCATTTAAGGCATGTGCAGGAGTCTTGTGGTTCATTGGTGGGGATTAATTTCTCTTTAGGTTGTGGTTTGGCATTGGATTTTTTTCTTGGTATGGTAGGTTTGTTAAGATGGTATGTTGATTAAATTAATTAATGGAACAATTTGGGTAATCAGTATAGCTAACATCACACCAATCAAACAATTGCAGTAATCTCTCATCAAATAATTTTCCTAAGCAACAATCAGCCTAATCAATTAATTGCACCAATCACTAATCAATTAATTAAACTAATTATTAATCACACTGTTCAATTAAATTCACTGTCACTGATTTTACTAATCAATTAAATTACACGAATCTTGATCTTTTAAAGTAATCAGTAATCA
The DNA here is from genome assembly GCA_033807585.1 of Hydrophis major. NCBI lineage: Eukaryota > Metazoa > Chordata > Lepidosauria > Squamata > Elapidae > Hydrophis > Hydrophis major. The sequence continues at coordinate 246,725,067 of CM066328.1, read as the reverse complement.
CACTATTTGCACTAAACACTCTAATCACACTAATCAATTAAAACAATAAATCAATTAAACCATTAATGAAATATTTTGTAGAAATTGATTGTCTAATCATTGATATAGGTGATGAGGTAGAAAAGTTGTAAGTTTTGAATTAATCAGTGTTTGATTAAAGTAATGAGGTAGTAATGAGAGTAATGAGGTAGTCTTGTGTATGTCTCAGTAGCCGTAGCCCCGTTAAATCTAACAATGCTCATTTCCATCCTTTGGAGTTTAGATTTTCATCTTGAAGTGTGTGCTCATTGATTTTGGAAAACTTTCTCAGGAGAACCAGAAAAATTCTGTATAAATTCAACCTAAATGCATGACTTTTTTCTAGAGTTAAAGAACAGTGGCCTATAGAGGAGTTTGTTTGTTCAGCCTTCTTAAATTATGTTTTTCCATTTTTTTTCCTTTCTTAAAATTAATTAGGAGTTCTGTTGTTTCTCTACTTAAGATGCAGTTTCCTTTTAAATTCACTCAATGTATTGAAAACATGTCTTTTCTTTCCCAATGAATTGTGGGAGGGTGCATTTTTTAATGTTAGTAGCAAGGCGGATTGATTTAGTTATTTTTAAACTTTCCTGTGAAAACAGCATCTGTGAGCGTATCACAATGGGTCATGATGTATTTCCTTTACCAGGATGAAAAATAAGTCATTTATTATTTCAGCTATGACTTTTTGACTTTTGGGTCTTTTAAATCAAAATAATGTAGGATGCTAGAAGAGCAACCTGGGTACCAAATTGCACCTTTTTATTATATTGAACTATAAGCAAGATGTTTGTGACTTAAGAAAAATACAATATACAATATCTTCTTGCAGGTACAGTATAATGCACGTAGGGTATAGCAATTTCTTTTGGAATAATTCTAGTTTTATAATTCATTATAGGAGAGAGCCCCACTTTCCCAATTTTTAGAGAAGGCAAACCCCGTCTAAATCTCTGGATTTCAGAACTCTGTAACTTTAGAGCAGGGGTCTCCAACCTTGGCTCCTGGAAGCCTGGCGGACTTCAACTCCCAGAATTCCACAGCCAGCTTTGCTGGCTGTGGAACTCTGGGAGTTGAAGTCCGCCAGGCTTCCAGGAGCCAAGGTTGGAGACCCCTGCTTTAGAGGCTGGTTTCCTTCATATCTAGCTTCAGTTCACTGTCCTTGTTAATTGTCAATGTTGACATCAAGGGAAGATGAAAATTCCCTAGCCATCATGCTAGGAATTGAAGTCCATACATTGCTAAATTGCGAGTTTTAAGAAATAGTGGTTTAGGCTCTAAGACTTGTCTCCAAGAGGAAGGGGTAACAGTAATGGATGGTCTTGTGTTGAATTGGTCTAATGGACTCTTCTGTGCCGCCTTTCTTCTAGCACTGATAAGCAAAATCATACAAATAAATAAATTAATGGCTAAGAAAGATCTTCATAACTCTGAAGTAAACAAGATACTTATAGTTTCCAATTCTTGTTTTCTGCTGAATTGATTGATTCCGTCCCCTGATGGAAATATCTACTAAGCCAGGCTTGTCAAAACCAGAAATGAGAATTCCTAAATATAAATGTCTGGAGGTTGACCAAGGGACTATTGGAGAATCAAACCTATTTATTTTTTAAAAAGTTTCAATTCTCAAAAGGTTCCCCAACAGATGGAACTGATGAATACATATGCTAGTATTGAAGACATCCCTATACTATATCTACAAAAGCTTTTATTTCCTGTCAGAAAAAGACTTTCAGCAGATCTTCACTAAAGAACCAAGGATCACTTATCAACATGTTGGAAGGATTATCAATGGAGTTTTTAAACTTTAGAAGATGCACAAAGGTCTACTGTGTTCAAAAATCCTATGTTAGGAAGTTCTTCAAAATAATTGGCCTTATTAGTCCCTCACCAAGGCAGACTTCATACCCCTAGATTTGTTTTTGTTTTTTTAATGGGGAGAAGTATCATGACCTTCATTCACTAAATTTTACAAATTGATACATTTGAATGTATGTTAGTATGCTGCTTATATCTTTTAGTCAGTGGGATTTGGTACTTTGGCATGCAAGATAATCTGACTAGAGATCCTAGCTTGCATGGAATAGCATGGGATACAACTTGCAGTACAATTGAGATTTGTTTATGCTTGTGAAATATTGGTGAAGTATATCAAACTGATTGTCCTTAACATTAATAGTTAATGCAACATGTGTTATGATATAAGTAAAGATAGTTTACATCCTTTATCTTACTAAAATGTCTTACATGAAAACTTTGATTGACTAAAGTGACAGTGATTAGTGTTGGTCAATATTTGTGGGCCCATCTGATGACAACCAAATCTTAATAATATGGAAGATTATGATTTGGAGTGTAGGATAAATAATGTAGGTAAAGAGGGAAGGAGGGCATCAGAAACCAAGATACAATGGAAAGTTTTCTGATGAATAGAGGGCTAACTAATAATACATGTAGAAAAGTTAAGGTTGGATTTAAAAGAAAAAGTGTATATCAGAAAGTACTAATTGTTGTCGTTCTTCTAATGTGTATGAAAATAGGAATCCATAGGTTTTTGCACTATTCTCCAGTAAAAGGTAATAACAGAAGAACCAGAAATACTGTATATAGATGATGATAGGTTCTGAATATAGAATATATTTGGTAGTATCAAGAGTAGACTTTAAGAACAATGAACAGGAAAAACCGTTAAAATATTAGAATAAGAATAAAACATCTGAAGGGAGAGACAGGATTCTTTTATGCAAAATATTAATTTCCCATCAGAATGAGTGAAAATGGATATAATGATCAAGATGAAAATGGCTTGTAATAGAGTGAAAAGAATTGCATGCTCTAGAACAGTTATTAATATTAAAAAAAATTAATGATAAGAATAAGAAAAAATCCTTGAAATGATAAATTTAAGAAGGGTGTGGATGAAAATATAATGTACATATGAGATAACTGCTGCAAAAATAAGATTTTTATAATATACATAAGAAATGAATGTGAAAGAGAGGCAAGGAAAGATTAAAATTAAAAGACGCACAGAAAATGCAGATGGACTTTGATGGATTTTAAAAAAAGTTTGGAAGTAGCTAAAGAGTTCCAGCATAATGAAAGTTTCTAGAAATAAAAGTGATAAAATATTAGAGATGAAATTGAATGAAGGACTACTGGAAGGAGTATTTTAGAGATTTATGTGAGAATGATAGTGATATGCTAAAGAGTGGAATTAAAACTCAGGTTTTAATGTTGATAGTTGAAGGATAGATGCTGAGTGAAGTACAAGTAGTATGTGGAAATAAACCCTGTGTTAGAATGAATTGAATGTTATATGAATGGTCCATCATTGAGCAGAAAATAAAATAAAGTTAGGTTTTAGTACAGTACCTTCAACAATTTCTGAAGAAATATACCAGAATGACAGCAGTTTGTTTGTTTACCTATTTATTAATTAAAACAAATATCAATTTATCTATCAATTTATCAGAAGACAGTGACAGTGAAGATTAGTACAGTATCCTTTGAAAAATACTGTAAGAATTTATGACCAAGTAATCTAGCCAAATTTCAGTTGCATAATTACTGCCTGCATTCTAAAATTAATCTAAGTTATAGCCAAATAAAATTCAGCTTTGTTTTTATTGTGATGATATGCTTACTCCAGATCTACTTAGCAATGACTGCCAGCTTTCATTATGAAAGTTAGGAACTTTTAGGCAAGACAAATTCTTGGGAAGAAGAATCTTATGTTCTTTACATTTATATTTTTATAAGAAAGCATACAGTTCTATCATTTTCTTGACTGCAATATGGTAAATTGAGCAGTGTTGTAATGACCCAGAACAAAATCCAAAACGTAAATAAAAGTCCTTTAATGCCTTCAACTTGGCTTCACTGTTTAATTGTTCACAGTGGAGGAGTAAACTATTTTCAAAATAACATTTCAAAGGAAAGAAACACAGTTCAAATTCAAAGAGCCGATAACAAAGCAAAAACCAAAAACAAACCGCATTGAATAAAGTTCCACGACAGACCAGGATAGATAACTGCCAACTTCAGGAAGATAACCAGGTACAGTCTGTCGGAAGAACACCAACCAAGATAAACCTTCTTTAAGAATAAAACACTAATTTGTCTCTAGCATATGTTAGCACGCAGGTCCAAACTCTTATGCAAATCTCACACCTGCAACCCATGAAGAGGATCATGGCCCTCTCCTCCCGAGTAGGATCACGTTTTTACCCTGATCCTCTCCTCCCTGTGTGCCCTAGGATGGATAGGGGATGGACCTGGGTCCTTCTCTGACTGCTCAGCCAGCCTCTGCCCTTCCCCAGCCTCTTCCACCATCTCTGGACTCCAACTCCCTGTTGGCCGTTCCTCCTCTCCCTCAGAGTCAGTCTCCACCAGGGGCATGACAAGTGTTAAGTTTTATTCTATTAGCCTTGTTTCAAATCGATACTTCAAGCAAATTTCTACTACTTATTCTAATATATGTATGCACAGTATCTCTAAGGACAAAATAATGTGTAATACGGCCTAAGAATCAAAAATGGGATGGAAGGAAGGATAGAGGCATATGGAGAGGTGGCTGGTTTGAAAATAAATAAAGACAAAACAAAGATTTTGACAAAGAATATGCTATTGAGACAGAGAGAAGAATTGGCAGATCTTTTGAAAATTCAAGTTACAAATAAGGTTAAGTATTTGGGGATATATTTGACAACAAGATGTAGCACATTAAAGGAGAATAATTATATTAAACTTAAACAACAGATAACTACAGATTTGAAGAAGTGGGAAAACTTGCAATTGTCATTAATAGGGAGAATTTCAACAATTAAGATGAATATCTTACCTAGAATTTTATTTTTGTTTCAAACAATACCAATTAGGCTTGGAAAAGACTATTTTGAAGATTTAAATAAAATTATGTTGAAGTTTATATGGCAAGGTAAAAAAGCGAGAATAAAGCTAAAGCTTTTGCAAGATGCTAGAATTAGAGGAGGTTTTGGTCTGCCTAATTGGGAATTGTATTATCAAGCTGCAAGTTTGATGTGGGTCAAAGAATGGATAACATTAAGGAAACATAGGTTGTTGACATTAGAAGGGCATGACTTGCTGTTGGGTTGGCATGCTTTTTTAAGGTATAAGGGAACTAAAACACAGGGTTATTTTAGAAGACATTATGTCTTTGTGGTTAAATTGGGAGAAGATAAAAAGACAATGTTATATGAAAATTCCAGTTTGGTTATCGACCATTGAAGCATTTTCCTATCCTATAATCTACAAGAAGGAACAAACAGTTAGATATGGGGAACTTTTGGATGAAAAGGGTGAACTTAAATCGATCCAAAACTTAGAGGAACAAGGTATAAGGATGAATTGGTTTTCATATGCACAAATACACTCAAGGTATGATGAAGATTCTAAAACGGAGGGATTTTATGATAAACAGACTGATTTAGATAAGATCTTGATGGGTACTGATGAGAAGGTGATTAAAAAACTATATGGTTATTTACTGGGAATGAAATTAGAGGAAGAACAAGTCAAAGAAACTATGATTGTTTGGGGGAAGAATTTTGGATATGGGATTGATTTAGAGAAATGGCAGAAATTGTGGTTTCAAAATTATAAAATGACAATGTCAACAGCATATAAAGAAAACTTGTATAAGATGTTTTACAGGTGGCACTTTCCTCCGACAAGAATAGCAAGAATGTTTAAGAACAAATCTGAAAAATGCTGGAAATGTCATCAGGTACCCGGCTCGTATATGTGGTGGACTTGTGAGGATGCTAGAAAATATTGGACTATAATTCGCATGTGGTTGGAAAAAATGACAAAGAAACATATAGATTTGAAACCAGAGATCTTCTTATTGGGAATTTTACCTGATATATATAGTAAAGATTTGAAATACCTGATTGTAAATGTATTAACAGCGGCCAGGATTGTATTTGCTAAAAATTGGAAGAATGAGAAAATACCATTACAGGAAGAAATTATTAAGAAAATATTGGAATGTGCTGAGATGAGCAGATTGACATTTGAAATTAGAGAGCAAGAGGATAAACAATTCTATGAAATTTGGGATCTTTTTTATAAATGGCTAGATGATAAAATACGATAATAGAATATTTAGAATGCTAGATAGTAAGGAATATCTTTATTTTGCTATTATTTTGTTATTTGATATTATATTTATAAAGGATTTTTTAGGATTGATTTGATATGACTAGATGATTTGTTTTAGAGTAAACTGGTTTAAAGTATTGTTAGCTCATTAAGCATGAATGATTAAAAATATAGTCAAAAACTTCTTTTTTTAGTGATATTAGGATATATAAGTTTGGATTGACAGTATGAGTTGTTATGTAACATAATTGTAATTGAGACTACAGAATGAATGCACAAAAATGATGAACCAACTGACACACTGGATGTACATATAAGAGTTGATGTTTTTATGTTTTGTTTGTCTTGTTTGTTTGTAGAAAATTAATAAAAACTTTTTCAAAAAAAAAAAAATGGGATGGAAGGAAGTTTTAAAAGAAAACCTCCCTTTAAATTCTGATTACATAAATGCACATAGAATACATTCAGTTTTGCTTTTGTCCCATCCTGGATGTTCAGAGATGGCCCTTTGAAAATGTATTTAATAACAACTTGGCAAGTCTACTTTTGTTCTCCACCGCACTCGCTTCCTGTTCTACTTGGTAGATAGAAAGGCAAAAGAGAATTCACAAATTACCTCACAGCCTTTTCAACATATTCATTTCAAAATAACTCCAACAGTGCTGCCCTCTTAAGGTACTTTGTGCCATTCCCTTAGCCTGGCATTCCCACTTAAAATACAATTCTAACCCTTTCAGCTGGGATTAATTACTTCAAATATCATATAGGCAGTTACAATTTATAGTGGAAAAGGGAATTTTTTTGGTAATTGATCCCTTACCTAGAAAATCTGAGATTCTGTAATTGCATAGAGGGAATTACATATGTATCCTCTCTATATGTCTCTGATAACTTCACAACTTCAACAGCCTTTTAAAGAGGTTTAATTTGAAGCATCTCTTTTTGACAGACACCCTAACACCGTGCTGATTCATCCAATATTGTTGCCCCAATTTCATTCTGTGACTACCATAAATGATGAAATCAAAACATCAGCCGCCATATGCAAGCAGGAGGTATCCGCTGACACGGGAAACCCAAATGTATTCTAGAACCCTGCCTCCCAAAATAAGTTTTAGAGGGAAAAAACTTAAAGTGGGGAAAGCTAAAATAACCCTGTGAGGACTGAGCATGGTTTATTGTCTGAGAAATTCTGCCCTCCAGTTGGAAAAGAAATGAAAAGGGTGGAAGCAAAGCCTTGAACGGAAGGAATTCCTCCTACAAGCTTGCTGGTGAGTAACATGCCCAATTTTCGTTATTGTCTCAGCTTTTCTTTTAAAGGGAAAAGGACCTTTTGAATTTTCTTTCCCTGGATATCTGAGGAATCATGTTAGGTCCAAAGGAAAATTCTAAGGAGACATTCTGTTGGGAACAGAATGATAGCTGATAATTAGAAGCCATAAATTGACAGAACTGTGTGTGTCAAAGGAGCATAATTCAAAATGGGGAAACTCTGGTTTTGACATAGTCTTCTTTTGAGGATTGTTTGAAAAGCACTATGAAATGACTTAAGCAAATTTCATGCTTACTGTGGACTCTGAATATCTGTAGGGAAGAAAGCAAAAAGTAAAGATCAAGAGAAAGCTAACAAGGAGAGCTTTAAAGATGTATGATTGTATCTGCTAAGAGACATTAGGGAGTAAGTAACATTTGCTTATAAGACTGCCCTGCCCTATTTCTGATCACTGATAGGAGTGAATAAGATGAGTCCTACTTTCCTTTAAAAGACCTGTTGATGATGTTCTCGTTTGATATAATCATGCTTTTATCGCTTTCCTTTTTCTTTCTTTGTTTCTGCTAAAGTCTAAATTTATCATATAATTTGTATATAATAACCAGAGGTGGTATTCAGCAGGTTCTGACCAGTTCTGGAGAACCGGTAACGGAAATTTTGAGTCGGTCAGAGTATCGGCAAATACCACCTCTGACTAGAGATTTTACAGTATCCTTCCCCTGCCACACCCACCAAGCCACGCCACAGAAACGGTAGTAAAAATTTTTTGAATCACACCACTGATAATAACCTAATACTTCACCTAACCATGTGAATTATGCATTAGACTGAACTTTGATGATGATAATTTAAAATTTTTACCATGAAGTTATCCCCACCTCAAGCATAGCTTTGTGCATGGGTCTGTCCCATATTTTTTCCTCATCTGTCAGCATGGACAAGATGAAACAGCTGCAGGACATTTTTTGAGGAATTACACTTACGGACTTTCTATCTGGAACTAGCCTGAATTGTTCTAGATGCTGTGATGGTGTTCTTTATTTTCTACATTTTGCACCCAGATGTTTGAGAAAAGTTCAGTATTAACAAAGACACAAATCAGCACAGACTTGGGCATTTTACAGCCCTTTGGCTGTTCCTGTCTAGCCTGCATGAGGTCAATGGAAATTAGAAATCAAATGTAAATAAATGCAAACCATACAATTGCATTACTTTTTTTTTTTTGAAGGTGACTGCTATGTTTTAAAATTTACATATGTGCATGCATCAGAGCCTATGCCCCTTGTTTTGCCCTCCACAATAGCCCATTTTCTCATGTGGCCCCTTGGGAAAATTAATTGCCCACCCCTATTCTAGCACCACCCAAGCTTGTTCTAGAGTATCTCCATATAATTCAAAATATCACATATTAGACATCAGAACTAGCAGCTGTTAATCTTAATATTTAAGCTCCATTTTAAAAGGGCTTTTATATGCAGAGTCATTAATTGATGAATATGTACATTATTCATTATTACATACAAATAAATAATCTAATAAATAATACATTCCTCATTATTTGTAATACACCAAGGTATGCTTTATGGAATAAGTAATTTGCTCACGTAATGCAGGTCTTCCTCATAAAATCGTTATGTCAGCTCAAAGAGCAGGCAAGCAAATTATAACAGACAAGTAACTTTACGTTTAAGAGCTCTGTACAAGTAGGAGATAGTAAGATAATGTTGGGAAAAGATTGGGGGTCGAACATTGCAGTTTCTTGCTTGCTTTCCATCTATCTATACAGAATATATGGTTGACTGAGGATGGTGAACGTTATTTTTTTTACATATTGCAGGAAGCAGATGGGTGATAATTGATGGCCTGTTAAAAGGATGAATGAATTTGGGGCCCCTAGTTTCCTAATTTTAAATGTTGTGGGTTTGGGTTTTTTTTACATTTGTCACAGATTTTATTTTTGCTTTACTGCTGTAAGATGTGTGTCTATGTGGGCAGGTGGCACTGGCATAATAGCTGTGTTGTGGAAGTTTAAGGTTTTTTCCCCTTCTACTATTCTATTTAATTATATAATAATTTTATTTAGATAAAACAAGGGTTCCCGTAATATTTCTGAATTCTTTCAAGAGGCTGGATCTCTCAGGAAAAGTAGAGAATAGATAGATTGAGACAGATACTATTGTCTTCTTAGTTTATACAGTTTAAATTATATTTCCATCCCTAGCACAAACTTTTAGAAAACCCACCAGTGATGGGGAAGGAAATAGGAAAACTTGTATAACTAAATGGGCTAAGAGAAGGTATTTATTTTTAATATACTGTAGGCAGCTGTGTCATACTGTACAACTAATTATCAGTGAAAGTGACAGTCTCATCTGGTTCATGCAGGTTCTTGAAGAAGAACCTCAAAATGGTTGTTGTGACTCTTCCTTTTGCTTTTATTTTTACTCAGCTGTAACTAACAAATGGCTTAATTTTGTGTGGTGAGCATTCTAGACATTTCATCTTGACATAAAACTAGTTATCATAGTAAAAACTTTGAACCTATTACATAGCTGATAACGCAGAAGTATTTTTATATAGAGTAGTCCTTGACTTAAGACGACAATAGGGATCAGAATGGCCATCACTAAGTGATGTGGTTGCAGAGCACAATGTAATGTGACAGTATTACATAGTGACGGCAATCCTGGTTGTTGTTGTAACTCCAGACACAGCTGGAAATGGAGGGAATCCCAGGTAAAGTATGCAGGGGCACCTCAGTAGGTGCATGTGTGTGGGGAGTCCCTGGGAAGCCCAGTTCAGGCTGTGCATAAGTTGGGAGAGGGGCTGCTGTGGTATGGCACAAGGTCAGGAAGGCTGGGGAAAGGCTATGTTGGGGTTCAAGAGCTCCTTGGTGCACTCTGGCTGTGGGCTGCAAGAAGCCTCAGAGCAGTGTGAAGCAGTAGCCACACTGGAAGCCTCAGGTGCCACAGCCTGGCCCAAGCAGGGATTTTTTGACATGCCCCAGGTCTGGGGTTGCCCCCAACTCTGTGGGTATTCCCATCAGTGCTCCCATCCTAGCTGTCCAGCATTCCAGCCACCCTGCATCTCACCACCCTAGATGACCTTCGCTGTCTTCTTGTTCCTGTTTCTACTGCTGAGGCTTCCTCATCTCTCGTGAAAACGGGTGCACCATTTGGAGAATGGCAAGTTGTGCCATTTTCACAAAGCTTTGGAAAACCTCAGAAGCTTTCCAAAAGTTTTCTGAAGCGAGGGGTGGTGGGTCCTTGGTGCTCTCTGAGCTTGGTTGTTTTCTTGCAGTCGTTTCATTACCCAAAGTAACATTATCAGTGCTAGATCATGAAACATCCAAATACCTCTCATGTCAACCCTGAGCTACAGATAAGAACAGGAAGCACAATTTGGAGAATGGCACTTGCGATTTGGTGAATGGAGCAAACAGCCTCAGGAAGAAGGCTTGAGGTGGCTAGTAAGGGGTGGGATTCAAATTTTTAACAACCAGTTCTGTGGGCGTGGCTTGGGTGGTAGGTGTGGCTTGATGGTCATGTGACTGGGTGGACATGGCTTGGTGGTCATGTTATTGTTTGGGCATGGCCAACTCAATATCACTCACCTTGAGGCACACATCTCTTTGCCTGGCCTCTCATGACTGTGGGGATGCTGCAACAGTTGTAAGTGTGAAAATGGTCATAAGTCACTTTTTTCAGTGCCATTGTAACTTTGAATGGTCACTCCACACAAGCAAAGTACCAGCAAAGGAGAAGTTCCTGAGACAGGAAGTCTAGTCCTGCTAAGAATGTAATGAAGGTTAATGGAAAGGCAGCTTCTGTAAGCAACACCAGAATGTTTCCTTCCTGCTTTCCTTACAGGATTAGACCAGTAATTTCTTCTAACAACTGGTTCTCCAAACTGCTTAGAATGTTAACAACCGGTTCTAGCGAATAGGTGCAAACTGGTAGAATCCCACCCCTGGTGACTAGTAGATGCCTCACATAAGGTCAAGGTAGGCATGCCTGATCAGCAGGGGGAGGAAGATGGTGAAGGTCAGCTGAGCATTGAAGGGCCTATGGAATGTGGGGAGGGCTTTGTGGGGAGGTGGCAGCTGGCTGAATCTGCTGAAGGCCTTGGGCCTCTACTTCAGCCCCAGATCTCCCCTTTGGTAAGTGCTGCTCTGTAGGGAAGCTAATATGGCATAATTGGGGGAATAGGGGGGCAGGTGAGGGAAGTTGAAGCTTCTCTGTGATCATAAATGTGGGCAGGTTGCCAAGAGCCTGAATTTTGATCATGCGATCAATTGTCACTGCAATGTGTGATCAATAGTCATTCTTAGGACTTAAGTCACTTTTTCAGCACCATCGTAATTTTGAATGGTCACTGACCAAATGATGTAAGTTGTAGGCTTTTTGTAAGCATTTTCTGATAACTTTGGCTTCAATTTACAGTGTCTGAAATCTTTATCCCACTGAAGGACCGGAAATAGATTGAAGTACTAATGAAAGCAATTGGGGATAACCAGCATGAACCCTTGTTGGGTTACATCAGTGCTTCTCAAATAGTGGGGCGCGCCTCCCTGGGGGGGCGCGAGGCTCCGTCAAGGGGGGCGCGTTTGACCTCGGAGAACATGCTTTTTTATTTTGATTTTTTTACTGTCCTAGAATAAAGTGCAATTGCACTTCCACTACATTAGGGGGCAGTGGCACTCTCATTGGCAGAGTGTGGGCAGGGAGCATTCGCTCGGTGGTGTAGGAGTTTTGTTTGCACTGAGCATGCGGGCTTTGCACACAGCACAGAGTTTGAGTATGAAGTGTAGACACGAAGTGTAGCTTACCCTCAAGTGACACCATGAAAAAATATTTAACAGGGATGAGAAGACAGGCGGAGAGAGACGGAGATAAAGAGACAAACAAAAATCTCCCGAAAGCTAAGACAAGGAAATATGATGAAGCGTATGTAGCGCTTGGCTTCACTGTGACTACGGTGGGAGACGAGGAAAGACCGGTGTGCTTACTATGTCTAAAAATGTTGGCAGCGGACAGCATGAAGCCCAATAAATTAAGGCGTCACTTAAATACATTACACCCCAATCACTCTGATAAGCCGCTTGAGTTTTTTCAGCGAAAACGTGCCGAATATTGCCGACAATCATCCCGCTTTGTGACTGCTACTTCAGTAAACCAGCGAGCGTTGTTGGCATCATATAAGGTGGCGTACCAAATTGCACAGTGCAAAAAACCCCACACCATAGCAGAAGAGCTGATACTGCCTGCAGCATTAGACATGATCTCTGTCATGCTGGATGATGCAAGTGCTGCAAAAATAAAAACTATCCCTCTGTCCAATGACACTGTTGCTAGACGTATAAATGACATTGCTGACGATCTTAAAGAACAGCTGGTAGATAAACTCAAAGACAAATGTTTTGCCTTACAATTTGATGAAGCAACTGACAGCAACAAAGACTGTTTGTTTATTGCTTATGTACGTTTTGACATGACAAATTCCCTGTGTGAGGATCTACTTTTTTGTAAATATGTCAGAGACAGAGCCACAGCTGAAGAGCTCTTCAAAATGATAGACTGCTTCCTGACTGAGAATGGGCTAAAGTGGGAGAAGTGCATTGGTGTTTGCAGTGATGGTGCACAGACCATGGCAGGGATGAGAAAAGGACTTCGGACTCTCATCAAGAAGGCCTCACCTAATGCTGAGTGGACACACTGTGTTATACACAGAGAAGCACTGGCAGCAAGGCACCTTTCCTCTGAATTAAGTGAGGTTATGACTGACATTGTAGGTGTAGTCAATTTAATAAAGACCAGACCACTAAAAACAAGAGTCTTCTCTGCTATCTGTGAGGAGATGGGAGCTGAACATCAAGCTGTGCTGTTTCACAGTGAGGCAAGGTGGCTGTCACGAGGAAAAGTGTTATCCCGAGTTTTTGAGCTCAGAGAGGAGATTAGAATGTTTTTGGAGCAGGAGCACAAGTATGATGTTTAGTGATGAGAACTTTCTGATGAAACTGGCCTACCTGAGTGACATATTTGGAAAGCTCAATGAACTAAATCTACAGCTTCAAGGGAAAGATCAACACCTCCCTCGGGTCACAGACAAGATCAGCTCTTTCACTCGAAAGCTTGCAATGTGGGGCAGGCGACTTGATGAAGGAAATACTGAGTCATTTGAGAACCTGCAGGAATTTGTTAACACTACTGACTATGATGCCACCTCAGTGATTCCATATTTTAAGCAGCATATTTCATCACTGATGGGATTCTTTACAAAGTACTTCCCTGAAAACAGTTCACAGTATGACTGGGTGAGAAATCCTTTTAATGCACCAGCTCCAACTGGTTTCAGCTCTGTAGAGGAGGAGCAGTTCATAGACATCACATCTGACTCCACATTGAGACTAAGTTTCACATCCCAGACACTGAGTGAATTCTGGCTGAATGTGGAGAAGCAATACCCACTCTTAGGACAAAGAGCTGTGCACATTCTTCTTCCATTTGCAACTTCTTACTTGTGTGAGACTGGCTTCTCTGCTGTTGCTGCTCTGAAAAGCAAATACAGATCCCAGCTACAAATTGAGCAGGAGCTGAGAGTTGCTGTGTCCTGCTTCAAACCCCGCTTCGAAAAGCTGTGCATTGCAAAACGTGCTCATTGTAGCCATTAATCCAGACATCATCTTTGATTTTAAAAAATCAGCACAAATTATTTTATATATTTTTGTTTTGCAGGTCAAAGTTTTTTTAATATTGGGCTCCTAAGTTAATGTTGGTGATCAGTTTGAATGCATTATTATATCAATATATTATATATATTGATTTTATTTGATTTTATTATATTTTATTTTTCAGTATCATATGGTTTAACATGGTCAGTCAAAAAATGTTTATAGTTTAATTAAGGATTTAATTTTATTTTTGAATTTCAGATACACTTTAAATCTTTTTTTGTTACAGTTAATAAAGCTGTTTTTTTGTTGTGAGTTGGTCCATATTTCTTTTTTTATTCTCTTATACGTTAATAAGGATACAGTGTTATGCAGAGGTGTACTTATAACAATTTTATAGACAAATGATACTATTTATAGTCATGCGGGGGCGCGAGATGTTTTATTCTTACTGGGGGGGCATGACAGAAAATAATTGAGAAGCACTGGGTTACATGTTAAGGGAGAAAATGTAAGCTGCAGAATGTAGAGAATAAGGAAGATGATCTTGACAGAGATATGCAAAAATTATTACCCAAATAAGGAGGGCTGGATTTTTTTTTTTAAGTCCTGAGATACAATAGTCAGAAGTGGCTTAGGCAGATGCCTCCCTAATTCAGTACAAGTATACAGGTGATAGAGGGGTGGGGGGAATTTACAGCACAATCAGATTTGCAAGATTCTGATATTGTAACTGATCTCAATAAAATTAATTTTAACCTTCACGCAGAGTTGATTCTTCATCTGCTATACCTAATTGCACTGACACAGAAGCACCAGTTTTAATCCAACACAGATCCCATTTTACACAGGTTTCAGACTCACAGTGACTTTAACCTGGATTAAATGAGATCCCATATAGTATTTGCTTTGAATTCAGCAGTAGACGATCTGAAATGTCTGAGTATTATAATGATGTTGATTGTGTTTTTGCTACCCAAAATTTCTTCTCACAATATGCAATATGTTCAGAGCTGTTGTGTTATCACCATGTGAGTGAATAGGAGGAGAGATTCTTTTCTTTTTTCCTTTTACTTGTGGAGTAGCTAGACTAATGGATGACATCAGTTGTTGAGGATGTGGTAGCTTTTCCAATGACATTTAAGGACGAGGAGAAACAATTATTGCCTGTGTCGTTTAGAAAACGTAAAGTTTCTTTTGGATATAATCTTATCAATCCAATTTTTTGATCAGCTGTTCCTTATGACAGTACAGAGTCCATGAAAGGGAAAGAAAGAGAGGGAGGGATTGTATTATTATGTTGACTGTGATAACAATAACATGACAAAAAGCACTTCTACTAAAGTCCATCTATTAATTTGATAATTAGCAACTTCTAAGTCATTATTTCCATTCCAAATGGCCAATGTAAAAATCCATCATTCAGTGGTTGAATATGAAAGTAGAGAACAGGGAGATTGATTCTTGACTCCAAGGCCATAAATAGTTGCCAGATACTATGAATTTGTTGGTGATTTCCTCACGTGACCCACTGCAGAAGGCTGTAAGCCTGGTAAAGATAGACAGAAAGAGGAGAATGGCCACCAGCAAGATAGTTGGACTTAGTTACAATGGTAATGAGTACGCTATTAGGAAAATCTGAAAATCCAGGTTAGGAATGGATTGTCTGTTTAAAAAAATCTATGCGGTCGTTAAGAATCAACATCAATTTGAAAGTACATAACCAACAAGTCAGTCAGTCAGTCAGCCAGCCAGCCAGCAAATATTAAATACTAATATTAAAAATATATCAGATATAAATGTTTCCATTCTTTTAGCAAATTGGATTCGTATTTTCTGCAGTAAAACAGTATTACTCCCCAAGTAAATTTGTCTATCAGAACTATTTTGAGAATTTCAGATAAACCTTTTGGAGAAGGGGGTTGGGGGAAATTCATGGTTAAAGAAATAACATTAATATCCTAGATGAGTTGATTTTCAGTTAAAAATGTTTGTGGGATTATAAGAAGAATTTTCTCTGTCTAAAAGCATGGAATGGCAGAATACATAATTAAAATATTGCTTAATTACACAGTTTGGACTTGCACCAGCAGCATACAAAACTCTTACTGTAAATAGTTTTAGAAAATTTTAAACCCAACTTGTCTTAAATAAAGAAAATTTTGCAGATAGGTATCAATAATTTGCAATAACAGTGGAACAGGAATTGGAACATTCGATCTTAATTAATCAAGAGAGTTGGCCTTTAAACAATGTTAATGTTAAACAACGTTATCAATGTACCTTTTGATCTAAAGCCATTTAATTCAAGAAAAACCTACTGTTTTTTTCAAGTGTATTAAATTTGTTGTATAAAAAAAGTTATTTTCTTATATATGAACCATATTATGTCTACATATACTCATACATATACATACATATTTATTATGTCTTAGTTTTCTTTTTTTATGTGCATTATTAGAAATAAAATTACTTTAAAAAAAAAAGTAAGGATTTTTAGCATTGGTAGAAGCAAGGTTTTAATTCCTGTAGCTATAGTGTGACTATGAGAATGGAGTTACAATTATTTAAGTACTGTAAGTTTAAAACTTGAAACTGCACATGTCAGGGTATTTCGTTTCTTTGTTTTTAAGTCTGTACTGGCAAATCTTTTGGGGCTATGTTCTCTGTTTCAGGGATTATAAAATAAAATAAAATAAACCAGGGAGTGATAAAGAGAATAGAAAAGAGAAATATTTGTTGAGTGCTTCACAGTTGAAACTTTTTGGAAGGGGAGAATTCTGCAAGATAATTAAATTCAGAATGTAAAGTTACTTAAATGAACCACAAGGCAGTCTATTGATGAATTGTATTTCATCATCAATGCATCCTTGTGGAAAAAGAAACCCCTACGCAAATGTTGATTATTTCCTTTTTAACTGTTCAAATTGGTCTGGAAAAAAACTATGACAAGTTTGACAGTAACTTGAAGAAAAACAAACATTCTGAAACAGAAAACACATACTTAAAATGTTTAAGTGTAAACAAATAAATACTAAGAATCTGTACAAACCTTTCTTTAAAAGGAGAAGTAACACAGAAATATTAAAAAGTAGAATTGTTCTGAGCAGCAGAATGAAGGTTGGAATATTGGACTGTTTTGTCAGCAGTGAAATAAATTCTTTGGGTAGAATAACACCATGGCCATGCAGTTTGAAACTACTTGCGCTAAACAGAACTTTATAGTCTGGGGCAGGTTGCTTTGATAAATCCCTCTGGGCCGTTTGCATGTCTTTTGATCTCAGTTGCTGCCTGCCTCATTCATAAACTTGAAGCTAGTGTTTGTGGCACTGCAGGAAACTTTCAAAGGCTGAGTTCCTTGGAGGCTGGGTGGAATACAAATGTAACAGGCTATTTGTCTTTCTCATTATATAGTGCGTATGGCATGTTTTTCCTCTTGGTGTTTGTAATACCGTACTGGAATTTCTGAGCAAAACTCATCCTGTCAGGGGAAGGGGAGACAAAGAGCGGGTGAAGGCAGTGTGAATGGATGCCTGGCCAGTTCTACTTCCATTGTCATTTCCAGCCTGTTTTGCCAATTCTTGAGTGCCTCCATTGAAAACAACGGAGGTTCTTGGCTTAGGGCCCTGTCATTCCTGTTTTATGATTCTGAAGTTGCAGGAAATACTAAATAGGAGCAAAATATAAGCTAAAGAAGTTGGTGGCGTTTTATTGTCAGTCCAGAAGGGATATGGCTTTAAACAGTGACCCTTCAAAAGTGTTTAGGTGGCCTGGGAGCACAATTAAATGACAGCTTTCATCACCGACTCTAACAGCTGTTTCCTTTGATATCTAAGTGTCTGTAATTCTAATGAATGGCTCACTGTAGATGTAAATATTAAAAATATAGGGGCCAGGCTTCAATGTTTATGATATGTACTGATAAAAGAAGTTTGATCCACAGTGAAAACCTATGTATGTATGTATATATTTAATTTATTTACTGCCTATCTTGCCATAGGATTACTCTAGGCCGCTAGGAGTGTCAAATCGTGGCCCATGGACTGGATGCATCACATACTGGCCACGCCTACTCCCAGTTAAGCAAAAGGGGGAAATTTGCAACATGTCATGGGGCAACAATGCGACGCTGTGAGTTTAACACCCTTGCTCTAGGTGGTTTACAACAATAAAAAGCAAGAAGTGGAAAAATAATAAACAAAACAGAAGTAAAATAATAGAACAATAAAATAAGCAATGAAAAAGAAAACAAAGAGAAACAGAGAATTGATTTTTCCCTTCCTCTCCCAAAAATTACCTGTGAATAATCTGTAATTTCATATTGACAAAAATAAGACACCACACATATGGGCAATGATGCCTTATTTTATAGGTAATCTTAATTATTCATCATTAATTTAATCAATTTTCATGTATGTGTGTGTGTGTGTATTGTTTCCATTCATTCATTCATGTTTATGATTCACAAGGGAAGTTACAAGTATGCATTTATTGGAAAGGGAAATCCCAGGACTGATTTTAATGGCTATTGACAACTCTGGTTGACAAGATAGGATTTTTTAAAAAAAAAATTATATTGCCTTTTCTATTTAATCTTCCTTTCTAATCACATAAGATGCTTGATGACTTTATGGACACGTCCATGTAGTTTTCTTGGAAGAACCTCACTGAGATATATTTTGACTTTCTAATAATCTAGTTTACAGTATTTTGGTAGGTATACAGTATTCAGGAAGGGAACATCTTGAATTTAGGGATTGCTGTCTTTGGGGTTAAACAAAGTAATTATTTCCCCAACTATGCTGGCTTTTCATTACTTTCCAGGAAATGAATTATGATTCTACCTTTGATTTATCAAATTCTCATCTTGTCTATATTTGTCCTGGAGATTTCCCAATTCAAAGGGCTTTCCTGAGTCCACCTATAAGACAGATTGCAAGGGACCATCTTAATGGACAATCTGATCTGTATTTAAAGGAGAGCTGCTCATAATAGCAATAAATACAGTTAGTCCTTGAGTTACAACCATTCATTTAGCGACTGTTCAAAGTTGCAATGGCACTGAAAAAAAGTGACTTATGAGCGTTTTTCACACTTACTCCCATTGCAGCACATGATCAAAATTCAGATGCTTTGCAAGTGGCATGTACTTATGACAGCTGCAGTGTCCCTGGGGTGGGGAAAGCCAGATTAATTTAACAACCGTAGTGATTCACTTAACCGCTGTGGCATGAAAGGTCATAAAACAGGGCAAAATTCACTTAACAACTACCTTTGCTTAGCAACAGAAATTTTGGGTACAATTGTGGTCATACGTCAAGGACTACCTTTTTGAAAAGCATTGTAAAAATGTGGTAAAATACCAGGATCCAGAGGCTGAAATGCCATGAGGGCATGGATGTGAAAAATGCCCATGACTGAGGCAATACAATTCAACGGAGTTTTCCACTGAAACCAGGAAAAAATCTGGCAGTTACATTTATATAGTTGACTGAGGGCTTCTTCCTCACATCTTTGAGTTGGGAAGAAAGTATGTCAATATGAAAAGGGCTGCTTGTGTTGCTTCGTTTTGTTGTACCTCAGCAGAAACTGCGCTCTCACCCAGAGTGTAACCTGGAGCAGTGATAGGTAGATTCCCAGCTCCCTTTCTCCTTACTGCCAGCCTCGCTCACTGGGTAGGAAAATAAACTGCCAATAATTATTCATACGTGTTCTGGGATGGGTTTCAGGTTTGAGCTTTCATTTTTTTATTATGTCGCTATTTTTCTTACCTTATTCAAAAAGTTCTGGCTATCAGAATATTGTCTTCTCAAGTGTCTTCCAGAACTGCTCTGTTCCTTGGACCATGGGACAAAGGTGGTTATTCAGCAGGTTCTGACCAATTCTGGAGAACCAGGAGCAGAAATTTTGAATAGTTCGGAGAACCAGCAAATCCCACCTCTGACTGGAGATTTTACTGGTATCCTTCCCCTGCCACGCCCACCAAGCCACGCCCACAGAACCGGTAGTAAAAAAAATTTGAATCCCACCACTGCCTTGGGACTTACATAGATGATCAGAATAGCACTTCCTGTTGTGAATGCATAATACCAATAAAGTTATCATTGAGCTTGAAGTCTAATGCAGGGTTCTGGCCCTGCACTTCTGATTGGCTGTTAATTGGTCCGATCGGATTGGCCCGTTCAGAAGCCTCCGATTGGACATTAACAGACCATTCCCATTGGATAACGGAGCTAGCGCTCCAGGTTCGCTATTGGTTAAGTAGTTAATGAGTTGCCTATATAAGTGAGGCTTGAGCAGCCTTTGAGCTGAGCAGTCACAATATGTAAATAAAGAGTTTGAAGTTCACTGTTTCCACCAGCTCGTCTCCATCATTTGCACCCATGCTTCAGATTTAGCACTGGCGATGAGGGTGGGATTGGATGACATCAGAGCCAACTAAGCAAATGACTGAAGCGCACAACGGTGAAGCAATGTCCGGCGGTGCCATACCACCTGCTCCGTTCGATCTGGCTCAAGAAGATGGGAGTCTTACATGGATCATTTCCAAATGTTCTTGGAAACAAATAATCTAAAGGATGCCACGGCCGGAAAGAAACGGGCGGTATTCCTGATGCACTGCGGCCCAACAGTTTTTAAGATGGCTAAGGCATTGGCGAAACGGCTGAGGTGAAGGCCATGGACTGGGACGTCCTCGAACCGCTACTAAGGGCCCACTATGCACCCGCTGTTCCAACACTCGTAAGACGACATGAGTTCTACCAACGGAACCAGCGAAAAGGAGAAAGCGTCGCCGATTTTGTTGCAGACCTCCGGAACTTGGGAGGCCTTTGTGAATTCACCGACCTGGAGGAGGCTTTGCGAGACAGAGTAGTCCTCGGGCTCGACGCTCTAAATGTGCAGAGCAAAATAATGGCAAAGGGCGACATCACCCTTAAAGACGCCATAACTGAAGCCACGGCAGTGGAGGCAACTAAGAAGTCGGCTGCTCAACTACACCGAAATTGCACTCACGCCCACCAACCGGCCGGCGAAATTTCACCTAGCACGGAAGGGCAGCTTTCTATGGCCCATCATGAGGACCTCTCTTCGTCGTCAGACAGTGACGAAGAAGAGGTCCATCGCTTGCGTACCGATCGGGAACGACACCCAAAGTTCCGACAACCCTGCGCTGGCTGCGGGGCCAACCATTTTCGCTCTGACTGCAAATTCCGCGACGCACTCTGCCATGAGTGCGGGAAACGAGGCCACATCGGACGGGTCTGTAGAAGCCTCCTCGGACCCAGCTTGACCTCAAAAGGAACAAACCTTTGCCAATCGACAGGGAATCGCCCTGTAAGGCGAGAGCCAGTAAACCACTCCTAGGGAAACTGACCCGTGAATCGTCTAGCGAGACGAGAAGAGACTCACCAAACACTCACTATTGGCCATGCCTCCTTGTTAGACGCTCAGAAAATTCGGGTCAACGTGAACATTGAAAATCGGCCCTGCCCAATGGAAGTAGACTCGGGATCGTCCCTCTCGATGGTCTCTTGGAAGACCTTCAAGCAACTCATCCCCACTATCCGGCGCCAAGACCTTCAATTTAAACAGCTTGTCTGAAAAGACTACCAGGGGAACCAAATTCCAGTTGCAGGATCCAGCCGAGTCCGGGTCACATTCAAAAACCGCATGGCGTACTTACACCTGACGGTGATTGATAAGGACCGGCCTAGCCTGTTGGGCCTACAGTGGTTCGCACCACTCGGCATCGAAGTGGTAGGCATTAATCGAATCAGCGGCCGTGACTGGGAGGAAGATCTCGCCCGCGAATTCAAGGACGTCTTCGAGGAAAAGTTAGGCGAGTACAAAGGGACCCCGATATCCTTTAGCCTTAATCCAAAGATAGCGCCCATCCGCCTTAAGCCTCGTCGAGTTCCGTTTGCTCTAAAACCGAAAATCGACGAGCAACTTGATAAGTTGATTGCCCAGGGAGTTTTAAAGCCAACCGATCACTCTCCTTGGGAAACGCCGATTGTGACACCCATTAAGCCGGATGGCTCCATTAGAATTTGCGGGGACTTCTGAGCCACCCTAAACCACGCCCTGCAACAGAACCCATATCCGGTGCCGATAGTACAGCACCTCCTTCATTCCTGGGGGGGCGGAAAAGTCTTCGCTAAATTAGACTTAACTCAGGCTTACCAGCAACTGCCGGTTGACGAACCAACGGCACAGGCACAGACTATCGTAACACACCGAGGCGCTTTTAAGTGTACGAGGCTTCAATTCGGAGTCAGTGTAGCCCCAGGAATCTTTCAGAGCCTAATGGAGAGACTATTGCAGGGGATCAAGGGTGTTGTCCCCTATTTCGACGATGTGCTTATTGCTGCCCCCACTCAAAAAATCTTGCGGGAGCGTCTAAGTTTAGTATTACAAAAATTTCAGGAAGCAGGCTTGAAAGTTAAAAAAAATAAATGCAAAATGTGTACCGATCGTGTTGAATTCTTAGGGTACCTAATTGACAGTCAGGGTATTCACCCTACTGATAGTAAATTAAGAGCAATAAAGAACGCTCCCAGACCCCAGAACAAGACCGACCTTCAGGCATTCCTAGGCCTCATCAACTTCTATAATGTTTTCTTGCCGCACAAAGCGACTGTCGCTGAACCGCTACATCGTCTTTTAGACAGAAAGGCAAACTGGGTGTGGGGTCACAAAGAAGAGCAGGCGTTCCGTAATGTAAAGAAACTACTGACTTCAGACGCCGTGCTTATGCAGTACAATGAGACTCTGCCAATAAACATTACATGTGATGCATCGCCTTTTGGAGTGGGCGCCATTTTGAGCCATGTACTACCTAATGGTAACGAAGCCCCTGTTGCTTACTTTTCAAAGACACTCTTGAAAATCGAGTGAAATTACAGTCAAATCGATAAGGAAGCCTTGGCGATTGTATCAGCAGTTAAGAGGTTTCATGAGTACGTGTACGGCTGGAATTTCACCATTGTAACTGACCACAAACCATTGCTGGGGATCATTGCCGGGGACAAACCAACTCCCTACATACTATCTCCCCGAATGACCCGCTGGTCAGAATTCTTGGCTGCCTACAATTATCGGCTACAATATCGTCCGGGAAAAGCCATTCCCCATGCTGATGCGGTGGGTTGAAGCAACCGTAATCCGTGTAACTGGCCCTGGATCATACCTCGTTCAGTGCCCGAACAATAGACTTTGGAAGCGCCACATAGATCAGCTACGATCGCGCCTACCACCTCGTAATTCTGAACTCCCCTTTAATCAAACTGAGGGATAGGGAGATACAGAGGAAAGCGAATTATTATTCGAAGGAAACTCTTTCGAAGAGACTGGAAATGGAACGGAAACGCAGGAACAGGAACCAGGGACCAGAGTAAATACACCTCAAGAAATGGCCAGTGATATTAATGACAATGAAAACGCGAACTCGGAACCAGAGGCATCCTTACCGCTAAACAACGATCTACCTCAGCAAGAGTGCAGCCAACCGCTGGGCACCTTGTGAAAATCGAAAAGACTAATTAAACAACCGTCCTACCTTAAGGACTATGTAACCGCGCCCCGTGGGCAGAAGCCGGGGGAAAGGGGTGTTGTGAATGCATAATACCAATAAAGTTATCATTGAGCTTGAAGTCTAGTGCAGGGTTCTGGCCCTGCACTTCTGATTGGCTATTAATTGGTCCGATCAGATTGGCCCGTTCAGAAGCCTCCGATTGGACATTAACAGATCATTCCCATTGGATAACAGAGCTGGCGCTCCAGGTTCGCTATTGGTTAAGTAGTTAATGAGTTGCCTATATAAGTGAGGCTTGAGCAGCCTTTGAGCTGAGCAGTCACAATATGTAAATAAAGAGTTTGAAGTTCACTGTTTCCACTGGCTCGTCTCCATCATTTGCACCCATGCTCCAGACTTAACACTTCCGACTCCTCTTTCTTGCTAATCAGAGGTTCAAGGATGGTAATAAAGGATTATAAAAGAACTGGTTCTTACCGTCAACATTAGTTCTTGAAGTCCCTGATCCCCCATCTTTGCTTGCTTTGCTCTCTCCTAATCCTACAGAGGACCAAAGCAAATAATAAATTATAGGATCTACTTGGAGGAAACTACTTGTGTCCTGGTTTGTGTCTTTATGGTAGGGGTTAGGTCACTGCCTCTGCCCAATGTTAGATCATGTGCCAATTGTGGCTGAATGATTTTGTCTGACTCAGGTAGGTCTACCCAGTGAACAAGCATAGGCTGTTCAGCTGTTTCTTGAGGAACCCTGGTGCCAGCAGCCAAAATCAGCACAATATTGGCCACACAGGCCTGAGGTTTTCTTGAAGTCTCTCCCAGCCTTTCGATTGTGTCAGTACTTGGAATGGTGCAACCTACACAGTTGTCCCCTCCTAAATTCGGCAGTTTTTAGAAACTTTTAAGGGCAATACTTCTGAGATTTACTTTTGTTTCTCAAAACCTATGTCCTAGGTTTATTTTTATTTTGCTTACCAAATAAGGAAGACTGGATAGGTTCCTCCATGAGATTAATATTCTCATATCCACACCTCCCAAAAGAAGAGGAATTAGGTCACTCACGGGAGGTATCATGTCTCTCCTGTAGCCAAAGCAAAAATGTCCAAGACCAGCAACCATATAGGAGGGGATGATGTCGCAGCTCATCTTCCTCGTCAATTGGAGCCAATCAGATTGTTGAACCTGAACATGTCCCCCAAAGCTGCTTCTCTGTGTGCTTTAGAATGAGGTTTTGTGTCATATTGTGAGAGAAATCATTACTCTTCAGACTACAACATTTTACACCAATTTCGGCCTGGCTGTTCAGTGAGCTGGTGGTAACATAGAGACAACATGTCTTGTGAAGACATGCCCATGAAATGGTATCAGTGGGGTGTCTTTATATTATGACAGGCAACATGAGAATGAGCTGAAAGTTTGTTAGCTTTGAAGGGGAAAGGCTATTTTGTTTTTGTGGCTTAATATGTTATAAAAAATAGTGTGCTTGATTGTATATGGTATGGTGTGTTCTATAACACTCAGAAAATATGTTAATTGAATAGTCAGGTAAAAAATGTTATTTCAATGCAGTAAATGAGTTCTTTTAAGAACACTTATATGATTTGATTTTTTACTAAATAAGATTTTATGCCACTTCTTGCTACCTTAAGTTTAAATTTCTTCTTTTTAAATCTATATTTGCTATTTTTAAAAATCAATTTAAAACTGTACATTTCATTTTCATTTAAAGTATGTATTTCCTAAGACCAAACCCCAAAAACAGAATGTAAACAATAAATTGAAACATATAGAGAATTAAACAAGCAGCTAGGGTTTTATTTCATTGATTCATAGACACATAGACAAACACACTTTCTTAGATGCTTTGTAATTTCTGTGTAATCTCAATCCTGCTATAAATAGTGTGCACAATAGCTAATGAAACAGATGTTCAGTTCCCCAGAGATATAAGTTCATAACTGATTTCAAAAAATATTATAGTGTTTTAAAGAACACTATAAACACTAAAGAACAACCTGAAATCTTGACACAGTGAATTATCATCTGAAAAAGGCAGTACAACAGATCCTCTGAAAAATTTTTTCTATGTATCAGAATGGAAAATGGTCACTAAATCCTGAAATACAGGATAAAATCAGAACATTTTACCACCATTAAATGTATATTAATATATCCATGATTTTTTGGCTAATTAATTTTGATAAGCCTCTAACTCAGGGCTGTCACACTCACAGCCTGTGGGCTGGATATGTCACATGCTGGCCACACCCATGCCCGGTTTAGTGAAGGGGAAAAAAAGTTGTGATATATAATGTGACATTGCCATAACGGCACGAGTTTGACACCCCTGCTCTAACTAAATCCATCAATATGAGAAACTCTTCAAAACTAACATTTACATAAGCTTCCCCATAGTTTGATGATGCATATAATTTTAGAACATTCTTGATAAAACAGCCATGTCTTAAAGGTGATGGGCTAATTTGGTTATTTTGTTATTGTAAGTGATTGGATTCAAGCTTGTTTATTTTAAAATGCCTCAAAAAGATTTTAAATGGACTATAAAAGATTTAACAAGTAAATCATATTATAATACCGTTATAAAAAAAGCTACTACATTCATGCCTAAGCAGATCGTTCCTTACTTCTTTTTAATGGAATAATAATGCCTTTCCCCATAGATGGTATTATTGCTAGAAATGGAGAAGATTTTCAGGTTTAACTGAAACTTTGAAATGACAATATATTATGGATGGACAAGCTATGGTCTGGGGTCATAGACAGTCCTAAACCACCAAAAAGTGTGGCCTCCTAGAATCTTAGGAACTTGGTATGCTTTTCCTGCTGGCCAACTAATCAGCATCATCAGCTGGCTGGCAGGAAATGGATCATTGGTTTCCTGCTGCTGTTAAGGCAGGAAGCCCAACAATCTGGTGTCCCAACTGCTTGCTGATTACTTATTCAAAAGATTGGTGAGGATCAGACCACTGTTTTCCGGTTGCTAATAGTCATTGAAAATCAACAACCTGTAGAGGGACTTCACTGGGTCAGATTTATCTCTGTAGAGCTCTTGGCTTCCAAATTTCAGAGCATCTCCTCTTGTATGCATATTCCAGGTAACAGGAAGCAGATGCTAGCTTTGCTGTGGATGGACATAGGTGGGCTTCTGAATGAACAGTAGATGGGAAATTAACATATCTGATTTATTGATCCAGGAACATTGATCAGGATGCAATGTGCTTAAAGTCCCGCAAACATTTGGTAGCAAATTGCTAACAGCAAAACAATAAATATTACTCAAATGAACAGCAGTGGCACTTAGACTTACAAACCGCTTCACAGTATTTTACAGCCCCTCTCTGAGCGGTTTACAGAGTCAGCCTATTGCCCTCCCCAACAACATGGGTCCTCATTTTCCTGACCTCAGAAGGATGGAAGGCTGAGTCAGCCTTGAGCCGCTCAGGATTGAACCACTGTGCCACCACAGAATAATACTTGAAAAAGATGGAAGCAGTGAGAAGTCTTATCTCTCATTCCCTGATTCAGTTGCACTTGGTGACATTGGAACTGTACAAGGATTAGAGAGACATTTTCCCATTCAGGAAAACAGTCACCTGAACAGTTCCTTCCATCATTTACATTCAGCACTTCCTAGCTGTAAGCTGTTCAGCTTCTTTTACAGGCAATGTTATAGCATCCATAATTCCTGTAAAAAAAAAAAAAAAACCTCTGCAACTTGATTTGCAAAATGAAGCCTTGAACTCAATTTAATCCTTCTGGTCCATTTCACAATCTCAATAAATGCCTGGCATGGTTTTTTTTGGAGGGAGGGGGGGTTTGCATTCTGTATCGCATGTCCAAATGTCTGGATTCAAGCAAGTCATTGCTTTCTCTCTGGGGTCTAGGATAACTCGCCATGACCAATTCGCCACGGGACAATTCAACGCTTTATTAATTGTTTCATTCAGCTACTTGTATTATTGATGGTTCCATTTTTGTCATAATTATTGTGGCTCTTGTATTTCTGGATTGACTTTATTATTATTCACCACGGTTCTGTTGAAATTAATTTAACTTTTGTATTTGTTGAATTAGCTGCGGTGAGTTGGCTGCGGCTAGTTGGCTGTGACAAATTGTCCCATTATGTTCTCTCTGCTTCCATACACTGTTCTACAGTGTGACCTATAAGTGTTGGGAAAGAGACCATAATTCTGTTATGCCTTTATCACAGAATTCAACAGGGATTTATTGCAGAAAGTCTTGATGGCTAAGCAATTTTCCTTTATACCAAAAGCTTAGATCTGTCTTTCTGTATATCACAAGCAGCCAAATACACATAGCATGAACTTGAAACATGCGCTAAAAAATAAATAAATTTTCCCTTTCTTTGTGCAGAGGGGGGCACAAGGGGAGTTTTATTACTGCAGGAATTGCTGTAAGTTTGGGGGAGGGATACAGGTTGGAGGTAGTCTCGATTTTCCACTTGGTTGACTGGAAAGGACACTGATTTGCCTAAGTTATATCCCGCCTATTCCTTGGTTTTTAAGCTGGCCGGGAGGAAAAAGGGTCACACAGATCATCTTCCAAACATAATGGGGGGACGGGGGGAGGATCAGGGAATAGAAACATAGATGTATGAAAGTGGCAACAGAATAATTATGCCCAAATGCAGAAATGTTTCCAGAGTGAAGTTTGCAAAGTTAGAGAGAAACTTAGTGACTTCACTAAAGATTTATTATAGATGAAGTTGCAATCAATCCTGCCAAGAAATAGAGCAATAAAATTTGACACACTGAGTTGATGCATGTACTTTCAAGTGAAACTCCTGCTTAGTTTAGACAAAAAATTCCACCTTTCATTTTCACTGTCGCTCAAGTTCTTTCTAGACTTGAGGGACAGACTCCAAATTTAGTCACTGCACTTGCTGGCCCAGTTGCCAAGTTCCAGTGTTTAAAATTGTACCATTATCAAGTCATGTCTATGTTTGGCAAAGATTTGTAGACACAACATCAATAACTATGCTAAATATTTTTGCAATACTTATTTCTCTTCCACACTTTTTTCCAAGTAGTAAATCATACTGTAGTTTCTTTAATGTCCCCCGGCTTGTGAAAAACAGGAATTTATGAAACAGGCGCTCTGCTGCAAACTTTTTCCTGTTTGGAACTTCTGTTGTTGTTGGCAAAATTTGGAGATGGCTTAGCTGCTCCAAAAGTGACCTTGAATGTCCTTCATATAAGAATACTAGATTGTAACTTTTTGATGACTAAGGAAGCCTCTGCAGTTTCTGCAAAATACTAAATGGTTCTTTTGTGGATGGAGTAAATAATTTGCACAGATAGGTCTGCACACAGAATTACATTTTCAGTATAAAACATACTTTCAGCTTTGGTAAGGTGAGATATATGATGGCCACAAAACATCTTTGGTTTCATTTTTTTTTTTTTTTTGGAATGTGTTAATGGATTTTAGTGTGAACAGTCCAGAGTGTTGTGGTTTTTTTTTTAAGTTTTCCAACCTCATATTCATCTCACACTGAATTATCTCAAGTAGCTTCAAACATTCTTATCTGCTGATGTTGCCAGGGACAAGGTGTAGCACTATTATTCTGTCTGTCCCTCTTTTAAGCTACTTTCAGTAGGAAATAGGAATATATGTTTGCTCAGTAGATGAGCAAAACTTGATGTTTCAAATTAGAAAGTGATAATCTCTGGATTTGACATTGGGTGAATGAAGCAAGTTTACAGAAGCCTTGGCTAGAAACATCACACAAGATAAAACAGACACGTAGAACAGCGGTATATTTCTCCCATTCGGTTATGAAACGGAGGAAGGCTCCTACTTCACACCCAAAAAAGTATACGCAAAGGAGGAATGTAAAAGTTGACACCACAATACACTCCATTTCTCACTAGCTGCTTTAAACATTTTACCTGTCCGTCTAATTGCATTATCAAACGTGAACCAGACAAGGAAGATGAAGTGC
Source organism: Hydrophis major (assembly GCA_033807585.1). Lineage (NCBI taxonomy): Eukaryota > Metazoa > Chordata > Lepidosauria > Squamata > Elapidae > Hydrophis > Hydrophis major. The sequence continues at coordinate 246,695,462 of CM066328.1, read as the reverse complement.
CAAGAAAGTGGGAAAAGGGGTCAGGTTTCTGTTCCCTTGACACAAGACCACAAAGACACACACTCCAACACAAAACACCCACACCAATTTGATCCTTGTTTAAACTATATCTTATGCACACACAAAAACCTTGCATCTTGCAAAAAGGGGGGGACTCATAGCAAAATATGAAAGTTATAACCATATATTCCCCTAATATTTCTAATGGGCTTACCATACTTGTTCAAATGAAATCTGAATACTTTTATTTTGGTTTTATCTTATTATCTTATTCTAATCTTATATATATATGTACATACACATACATTTTTTTTTAAAAAAAGATAAAAACTAACACAAGCTGATATAAAGGAAAAGAGAAAAAGAGAGAGAGAGAAAAGGAAAAAGTGCAAGAAAAGGAAAAAATAACAAAAGTTACAATGAAATGGCTTCCAATATTCTTGACAGCATTTTTAACTACAAATATATTTTAACCTGTCATCTTAATTATCAGGTGGTCCTTGAGTTATGACCATGGTGGAGCCTGTCCATTATGTTCATAAGACATAACTGTTGCATTTTATGACATTTTCTCAAGAGGTTGTTAAGTAACTGCCAGTTTTCGGCAAAAGCTTTGTAAATGCAGCTGGGTGCATTGTCCACCTGTTTCCATGAGAGTTAAACCCATTGCCATCATCTCTGGAAACTTAACAAGCTCGTTTGGGCAATGTGAAAGCTATCTGTGCCTTTGCTGCCAACCCACTTGATTCCAGTTCCTTCTAAGACATCTACTAATCAATAGAAAGACGTGCCCGGGAGTGCTGTGACAAGGCTTGTGTGATTTCCACGGTCTTGGGTCCTTTCCCTGTTTCTCATAGGCCAGGAAATGGATGACTTGGTGGGAATGGACTGTTGGCTTTCCGCTCCCTTAGCAGAAGTAAAATAACTCTCTGTTCAGACCAATTAGCTGGTCAGCTGGCAAGAGAAGAAATTGTAGTGGGTTTAACCCTTTTGAAGCCAAATGCCATCTGTACTGTTCTGTGTCCTTTGATTCCTCTAGGAAGCCTCTCTTCCTCCTCTTTTCTCTGTATTTGCATTAGTCTAGTCTGCTTCCTGAGAAGTTTGTCTTTGAGCTGACGGGATGGAATTATTGATGAATCCAAACTTTCCAGTTCCTGTTTGTGGGGTGGAGGGTAGGGGAACTGGCTTAGCAGATCCTGAATTTTTTTTTTCTTCAGCTATGCTCCCATGAAGAGGGCTTTTTACATAGCAATCTGGCTGAACGTCTAGTGTCCAGAGACATTTGATAATCTATGGTGTTAATTTTCAGATGGAGCAGGTATGGCTTCCTGCATGTGTATCGTGCAGAATCCTGTTGATTCTAACAATGAAGAGTGTTATTATTTGGTGTGGCAGCCACTGTGATTTGTTGATCTTGATTCACCCTCTTTGCATCCTACAAGTGTGATAGGTTTTGTTACTGACAGAAATACAATTGAAAGTGAGTGTGTGTGTGGAGGGAGAGATACTATTTTATATTGATATTGTTCTATTTCTCACTTGATGGATTGGTGGGTTTTTTGGGTGGGGTGGGGAATCCAGAATATATTACTGTGGCAGAGGAATTCAATATCTTTCTTATGTTTTCTTTTTTTTTTTTAGAACTCAATCCGTCACAACCTCTCTTTGCACAGCAAGTTCATTAGAGTACAGAATGAAGGAACGGGAAAAAGCTCTTGGTGGATGCTTAATCCAGAAGGAGGCAAAAGTGGCAAGTCACCCAGGAGGAGGGCTGCCTCCATGGACAACAGCAGCAAGTTTGCAAAAAGTCGAGGGAGGGCTGCAAAGAAAAAATCAGCTCTTCAAGCAGGTCAAGATGGAAATGGCGACAGTCCAGGAGCGCAGTTCCCGAAATGGCCTGCGAGCCCAAGCAATCATAGCAACGATGACTTTGATAATAACTGGAGTACTTTTCGACCTCGAGCCAGTTCAAATGCTAGTACTATTAGTGGAAGACTTTCCCCAATTCTGCCAGAACAAGATGACCTCGGGGAAGGGGATGTGCATTCCCTGGTCTATCCTCCATCAGCAACCAAAATGGCCTCAACCCTGCCGAGCCTTTCTGAAATGAGTAGTTCCGAAAATATGGAAAATCTACTGGATAATCTCAATCTTTTGTCTCCAAATACATCATTGACTGGATCTACCCAATCTCCACCTACTACCATGATGCAACAATCCACTGGTTATTCATATACATCGTCCAGTACAAATATAGGTTCAACCAATGCAGACTACAGGAAGTACAGTTATGCTCAGCCTAGCATAAATTCTTTGTCCCAGATGCCTATGCCGACAATTCAGGACAATAAATCGAGCTATGGGACTCTTAACCAATATAACTGCCCAGGACTTCTTAAGGAGTTGCTTACTTCTGATTCACCGCCACATAATGACGTCTTAGCCTCAGTAGATACTCATGTTTCCCAGCCTAATAGCCGAGTGCTGGGACAAAATATATTAATGGTCTCTAACTCTGCAATATCACCATATGGCAACCAGCAGTCCCACAACAAAATCATTGCCCCCAGTGCTCACTCTCATCAAGGACACATCCAACCTACAGCAGTTATAAACAGCCATACCTTGTCTCTCACCCTTAGCACTGTGTCTCATGCTTCAAATGTGACTCATTCAACCTCAGCAAAAAACTCAGTCCAGGGGCTCATGAGCCACCCCATGCAAGTGAATAGCATAAGCCCCTTCACCACAGTGAACAGCTGTAATGGGTATGGAAGAGTGGGAATTGTTTCTTTCCATCAGGAGAAGCTGCCTAGTGACTTAGATGACATGTTCATTGAACGATTGGACTGCGATATGGAATCAATAATCCGTAATGATCTGATGGATGGGGAAACATTAGATTTTAACTTTGACAGTGTGTTACCTAACCAAAGTTTGCCACACGGTGTTAAAACAACAACACATAGCTGGGTGTCAGGATAAGACTGGAAGGTTAGTTCTTTTTTTGTTATTTTATGACTATGTTGGCAATACATTCATTATCTTAAAACTTTAAAGCAATAGTATAAGGGCAAAATTGAGCTTGGGGTAGACTATTCCATAAGAATGAAAAGCTTCATATAAATTATCTTATTTTCATGAAGTTGTCATGTACAGAACTGCTCCAAGAGTGTTGAAGGAACTTCTGCCCTAGAAGGAAATTAGACAAAGAGAGAAGGCACAGTAGATATTACATGTAAAATATCATTAGCAAATGCAATTATATAATTTGCTTATATGATCAAAACATATTCTAGATCAGAAAGTTTATAAATACATGCTTTGCCTTGTTAATGAAAAATGATTTATAAATACATAGAGATAGTTCTTGACTTACAATCTTACTGAACATTCTAAGTTACAACAACAATAACAACAACAAAAATTGACCTAGGACCATTTTTCACACTTACAACCATTGCAACATCCCTGTGGTCACATGATCAAAATTGGGATGCTTGGCAAGTGACTCATATTTATGTCCCAGGGTCATGTCATCACTTTTTGTGATGACAAGCAAAGTCAATGGGGAAGTTAGATTCACTTTACATTTCTGTTACCAATTTAACAACAGCAGTGATATACATAACAACGGTGACAAGAAAGGTTGAAAGATGGAGCAAAACTCATTTAACAACTGTCTCACTTAGCAATAGAAATTTTGGGCTCAATTGTGGTCGTAAGGACTACCTGTACTTTAAAAATCAATATAGAAGCTATAAAAAAAGCTATCTTATGAGATATGAGACATGTTATTTTTCCAGAAGCAGGAAACTTAAATTCTAATAATAAATAAAATGTTATGATAAAAGTTTAGTAACGTAGAATAACTTTAGGTGCAATTTGGCCAATAAATAATCAGTGGAAAGGGCAACAAGAAAATGGAAGAGAAAAGAATACTTATTTTACCGTTAATCTAGGCATTTTAATGACTTCATTTTGAAATTACCATCATGTTGTTCATTCTCAGTTTTCTAAAGATTAATGGTTTTGGTAGGACATTCTTGCATATTTGCTTTTGTTTTGTTATATGATGAGAGGATGGGGTGGAGTTACATTTTGAAAGTATCTTAGATGATGAATCGCACTATGTGATCTTAAGGTGTCACAGAAGGGCAGCTCATCAAAAGGCAACAAGAGACATGAAAGAGCAGCTACCATGTGAAGTCAAATATAGCTTTATCTTTTACTTATTTTGAGTAAAGCCACAGGAGAATCACCACCACAAGTTTTTAAGGCATGAATACCTCAATATCCTCCCTGGCAGACTTATGTCAAAATAGCATAGTTTGCTGGATGCCTCATGAAAAAGCCATAAAAATGCATTTTTATGTAGGGATCTGATCAATGAAGAGTGCCTTTTATCATTTTATGTTTTCTTTCTATTATCCTAGGTTACAGCTTAAAGTGCTTTAGACATCTCTGACTACAAGAACTGCATATGCATAAAGAAGTCCAAAGATGTTCTTCATCTTCTTTGCATTTTCTTGTATAATTTTTTTCTCTTGTCAGTCTTGGCTGCTGATCTCTTTCTCTCTCTCTCTCTTTTTGTACAAATATTTGCTGCCAGATATTTGCAGGTTATTCACTGCTGAAAGTAAGGAATGTGCCATTGGAAGTGTCTTTATTTGGAAGTGCCAAACTTACTATTATGTCATAGAAAAGCAGAAGATACCTGACTGTATGCTGCAGCTTTCCCCGAATAGATGGCTTCCAGATGTATTACATTTCAAATCCCATAATCCCTGCTGACATGGCAGCAGTATGGTCAAAGTGGTGTATAAAATAAGCTGTAGAAGTAAACTTAATTTCTATAAGAACATATTAGATTTATTAAAATCACAGAACATGGTGAACAGCTTGATTAATTTTCTTTTGGTGAGTTAAAGTTGCTGTAAATTTCATATGTGACAAACCATTGAATATAACCCAACCAAAGTTTTGGTATTCAGATTTCTACATTAGAGAGTATATTGAGAAGCTTTGTATGCATATGGAGTAGATTTATTTTAGAGCTCATTTCCAGACTGATTAATTTTATTAATAAAATGTAAAATTTGTAATACATCTATAACTATTTTCTTACATTTGCTGTTTTACAAGCTTCTTAAAAATATGCAGAATCCAATACTTTAAAGACATTCAGCATATTTTATGCACAGTATTTTAACAATATAAGAGGAGAGAATTTTTATTAGCATTCTGTAAGATTTATAAGAGAAGGTTTTTACATATACAACTTCTGGTTTTTATCTGGCATGAGGATGATCTGTATTCTTAGTATATATTGACAGTTCAAGTCTTAAATGTTGTTAAATACTTTGTACATACAGATCATATTTGTATTTATTTTATGAAGTTTTTATAAAGATTGTTAGGCACTTGTGTTAATATTTTCATTAATAATCAATTTTAATTTACCTTTTTTAATTGCATGGTCCCTCATTTCTTTTTTATTACTGCCTCCTATTTTGATTTGAAGAGATCATACAGCTAGAAACTGGTTTACGATAATTATGATATAATAATCTATTTTGTAGAAATAAATCTTGGTCATCATAATGTAACAATAGTTTTGGTGGGGTTTACTGACCATTGCCTTCAACATCTTACAATGATCAAGGAAAGTTCCAATAATTTACTCTTAGATTGATAAGAGCAGGCTTGCAATATATAAATAAATATAAATATCATTGAAATTGTGAGCTATATCTTATGTCTCTTTGATATAGTAGCTGTGTTGTGCGTCTTTCTTTTATATGATATTGAATCTCACCCCTCCAAAATCTAAGCAAAGAAAATATTTATTCAAAAAAGTCTTCAAATCCTAGCAAATCAAATTTTCAATTCTTTGAAGTAGATTTCGGGTGCCTGAGGAAAAGCCAAGGAGACTGGCCCCTCAAAATTGCTTTGTTTCTGTGTTTTGGAGAGTGAGGTCATGAGGAATAGCCATGGATGATTTAGTGGACATTAGGTGAGATATAGCCCCTGAGGGACATTTAAGCTTTAACCCTCCTCCAGCGATTTACAATATCATGTGGTTCAACTGCACATGCCTCACGGAAGACACATGCAAGGTATTCTTTGAAGACCTTATTTTCATATGATACCACATGGTGTACAGCTGCAGCAAGCATATATTTTAACTACCAGCAGAGCACCCCTAAGAGAGAAATGGTTCCATGAGCATTTTATAACCTAAGAATATTTTAATAATGCTGGCAAAGAATCCTGGGAAAGACTGTTAAATATTCTCGTGTCTCTGTGTATGTTTCAATTCAGTATGAATATTAGTCGAATACTGTTTGCCCAGATAAGGAACACCTCTGCTCATTTTAAATAACTGACAATTAGCGTTACCTGGACCCAATGCTCAGTAATGCTATTATAGGGCAGGAGGACAGGGAAATTTAAAATATAATGGAGTGTGGTATTATAAAAATTAATGTAAAGATTGATCATACATGTTTTTGCATATGTCTTTATATTCTGTAATTTTAAATAATCGCATATGATGGCTTTGTGAATTGTGTCAGTTGTTTTTCCAAGCAGCCAGGCTATCTTCTCTGCCTCAGTCTGTAAAAGAAATATGTAATAGAACTGTTCCAATTTAATGTACTGTTTTCTAATTATGTATTAATAACTGCATTAATGAGATCTTTGCTTTGATAAAACTGACAAGTTCTATGAAATGATAAGCTAATGTTGTAATGTTGAATGGTGACAACTCAACAGAGCATCTGTAAAAAAAGAGATGATTATTCATATGGACCAGTTCCTTAAAAGTCTTACAGTGCAATTCTGCACGTGCTTGCTGGGATATAATTCTGACGATTCCGTGGGTCTGACTTCGTAGCAAGCATGCCTCAGGATTGCAATCTTAAGTTTGCACTCATTACAATGAATTAGATGTTGCTATGACTTTTAAACAACGTTAAGATCATAAGATGAAAAGTTCAATTATTAATTATAATTTATAATTAATGTTTTAGGAAAATGATTTTGTGTTTTATATGGTCTGAATTTAATGGATATGGTTTAAGATAACAGAGAAAATGTAACTGCATTGTAACTAGATCTTTTAAGAAAAGAACTATCCTCCATTTTGTGTTTCCTTTGTATCTCCCTCACCAACATGTTGACATCCAAATTGTTACAGATCATTTTTGCTATTTGTAAAGAGAAGGCAATTTGATTGCTGAACACCTCGGACTACCTTTTGGATATTTGTGGAAAAGTGCCTGATGTTTTTCCAAACAGAAAGAAATCCTTTGTATAAACCCATATATGTACATGTATTATTTTAATGATCTTGTCCTTATGGCTATCTGTATGCTGATAAAGGATTCTGTTTATTTGTTATTGTTTGTACTCATTCAGAAATGCAAAGGCATTTAAAATCTTTCTAATCTGTTTTTACAGTAATATCATGAGAAAAGGCTTTTTTAAAACAACTACTTGGGCATTTTTTATTGGAAAGAATATATTTTATAAATAAATAAATAAATACTATTTTCATTTTTAATATATGGGGACCTGAGATTGAGGGGGTATGATTTGCTTCAGAAAGTCATTGCTTGAGGCCCTATTTGCACCCAAATCCCCTGACTGTGATTCCCAATTTTGCATTCGTTCAGTTATATATGGGATTATTTGTGTTCCTTCTCTGCTAATTTTCTCAACAAACACTTGTTTCAGGCTGTAACATTTACCACACACAACCAAAAGTCAGCAATAAAATGATGCCACTGTAGATTTTATTTTAACTGCTGTACCAACTTCTACAGCTGGAATCTTGGTCTATGTTAATTTGGTGTTCTTATTCCCAAACGTGTCACTGCTGTAGCTGTGCTTGAAAAAAGAGAGAAGTTTGAGATGCCTAAATAGAGGTAGCAAGTTGCTCCCATAAACATTGAGTTAAGATGACTTAAAATCTGTTCACATCTCCTCTGATATATTCTGTGGCGGGACAGACTTCCTTTTTCTAAATTATTTTCCCCATGGCATTTAAGGAAATTGGGTTTAGTGCCACTATGCAGCAAGATATACTTAAACTGAGATTTCAGAAACCATTCTCCACTGCAATTAAAGGAAAAAATGATTATTTGCTAATGAGGTTTTTAAAAACCGCTGAGAAAAGGCACTAACAGTAATTAGTGGAATGGGAAAGTAATACTTATTACTAATGAAAACACCTCATCTCCCAAAGCCAATGGCTAACATAGAACTTCTTTTAAAACTTCTGTATATATGTTTCTGCAGTATTCACATTAGATTAGCAAATCACCATGAAAAATAACCAGACACTGTTTTTGGCAGTTCATTTACCTCCCTTTCTGTTGGGGGTGCATCAGTACTGCCCTTTCATTGTCACAAGAGTTAACAGATAGTATGGTTTAGCCACTATAATCTAGTATTTTCAATAGTATTTTATATTGCTGCCTCTGCTGTTGCAGAAAGTTGTGAGGTCTTCAGCATAGCTTCTACATTCAGTCTTAAGAAGAGAGAACTCTGCTAATAGAATTTGGGGATTACATGGACTATTTCTATTCTGGTTCCCAAGAGGTATAGATATAACTGAAGAAAGAGATTCAAACTTAACACTTGTTTTTCTTTGAATCCACCTTTAAATATAAACATTTTATAACAAGACATAAGTCTACAACTAACCCAATAAAAATGGTAAATTCAATAAAAAGGTGTCTCCTCAAAGAATTTTCATACAATAAATGAAACATCACTTGGTATGCCTGAAATGCAGAATGAAACATGAAATTATGCCTCCATTATCTACCATAGACTATATTTTCAAAGTAACAGTTTCAGTTTTGTCACAATGTACCATATCTTCTCATAAAACAATAGAACCACTTCTGGGGTACTAATCTGTGTCCCAGTCTTTCACATTTTACTTAGGAATTTTCCCATTTTTTATTATCAACTATCTTCAGCCTTAGCTATCTATCTAGAGCCTTCGAAGCATCTGTGGCTCGAAGAATGCTTCCAATGTCTACCACCAAATTGTAATTTTTACATAAAGAAAAAAATAAATATATGTGAATCAATGTGATGTAATTTTAATTTAATTTAGTTCTGGTCCCATTCACTTTGCTTTGGTCCTAGGTATTCTGTGGAATATGACTCCAACAGACTAGTTAAAATCACGAGCCTTATCTCCTCACCCATCCCTCACCAGAGTTAGATATCTAATTGGGAGGAATTAAAAAAAAAAACATTAAAGAAAATATAACAGATATGACTTTGTGCCTGCTGTTTTGCAACCGAGAAATTTTTCTCATGGTTAATGGGAGATTCCATATTACAGAGTTGGGTTTCCCAACTTTTGCTACTTAGAGAGTTCCCCAATCAACATAGCATTGCTGAAAATTCTGGGAATTGATGGCTATTCAATCTGAAAGTTGTCAAGAAGATTGAGAATCACTGATTCATAGGAAGATATAATTAGTATTAATGACACCTTTCTAATAAATATACCACAGGGTACAAAAAGTACAATATGTAGAATAAGCATTGAATATAATATGGTGATATTGTCTACTTGTTCATCGACTGAGAATATTTTATTATATATTTAATACATATTTTAATATGTATTTAATTCAATTATATATATAATTATACATGTGGTACATTTTTAGGAAAAAGAAACATGTTCAGTCAGGAGTTCAATGAGTTCATCAAAAGTAATGGCATATGACTAGCTATTAATTAATTTGATTGCTTCGTTCAAGTCAGCATGCAACTTGAACCTTCACTCCATTGCATTCCAGGTCTCAGAGTTGCTCTAGCAACAGAAGCTATCAACACCCGTATTCTCTCACACTGGCAGATCATCTCGGGGTGGGAAATGGATACAGATCTAGCTCCAGAAAGCTCAGGCCTTTTCATACATAAGCAATCATTTTAGCACACCACAGAATAATCAGAATCCAACTTAATTGGGATTAAAATAAAAATGGAGTTCATGAGATGGAGAAGTTCCAGTGTCCTATAGCAGTTAACAAGTTGGTATAGGACTTGTATCCGTCTGGGGCACTGGATCAACGTTGGTCCTATTACACTGTTGTCTCAGCTCAGTCTGAATCTCAAAGATGTTATTGAGGAAATAAAATGAAGGAAGATCCCCATGTAAGTAACCTTGAGCTCCTGCAGAAAAGGTGGGAGAGAGAATGTACATTTTTTTAATAATAAATTATTGAGTATGGCTAGTCTAGACAAAAGAAGGACTAGGGGTGACACGATAGCAGTATTCCAGTATTTGAAGGGCTGCCACAAGAAGAGGGAGTAGAATACCTACCTTCCAGTTCCATGCTGATTGAGTTGAAAAATCTAAGAAATGTTGGAAAGCTGACTGGAAGGATCCCCTAGTAGGGAATCAAAAAAGTAAGTGCCCGGCTGCATTCCTCCCAAAAGAAGTGGCAAAGGTGGGCATCGGCCAAGCCATACAAAAGGTTTTTAGTGGATTTTTAATATTTATTACTGGTCTCTTTGATTTGAAAAAGATCTCAAGCAAACAGTCATAGCACAAAATGAAATATTTGGCAGAAAGAATGAATATAAATATGTTCCCAATTTCCTGATTTTGGATTTTGTACATATTATTTAGTTCAACTGTCCAGTCATGGTTTGTACGACAATAATACACATCTAGACATATATCCTTGCAGTAGATTTTTGCTGAAAGTCACATTCCTCCCTGATGCATTGCCCTAAAGTTAGTTTTTGGGACATCTTTGGAGGTAAGGAGCAGCCCATGAGGGTGTTCTATCTAGCAGAAAGCTGTTGAGTTTGGAGCACTTTCTAAAATGCTACGTGGCCTGTTGAAGCACCTAGAACATCCTTACTTTTAGGACTCCCAGCATTACACAGCTGGCAGGGGAATGCTGGGAGTTGAAGTCTACTCATCTTAAAATTGCCAAGGTTGAGAAACACTGACCTAGAAAGTAAGGATGTTCTTAATTACTATTTAAAATGTTATACTTTTTGGAGTGGAGCTTAAGGAACTAGAAGAAAGGCAGATGGAAAGATGGAAAGGCGACAGAAGGCGGGAGGGGAAAAAAGGACTTCCAGTTGGCAAGCATGCCACGCATATGGTTCTACTCTTCTGCTGACCAAAGGGATGTGCCAGACTTGAGGCAGCTCTCCAGAGAGGCACAGTGAAGGGTCTACTACCATGTCTTCATTTTGGTTCTCCGAGTGGTTACTGAACTTAGAAGCCTTCTGGGAAGCTATTGGAGAAAGAGAGCTGTGTGGGTCCCTGGTGGCAAAAAGCAGGGAGGAGTCTGATACTACCTTTTCTGCCCAAACAATTTCATTGAATGGCATAAGCTTGTATATGTTGCAGCTCTGAAGATGCACATGGCAACTCACAAAAACTTATGCCTTTTAATAAAATAGTTTAGTTGGAAAAGATGCACCAGATTCCTGATTTTGGGTGGGAAGGTGAGAATGGCTAGCATGGCTGACACTTGAAAATAGACACTCTGCACTAAGAAAGGTTAATGGGAGAAAGGTTTGATGAAAGCATTGGGCCCTGGACACAGTTGCCTATTTCAAGTGGACACATAACATCAGTTTTAACCCCTGCTTCCTCCAGTCAGCTTTACAGCATATACAATCACATGCACTCAGGGGTAGGATTCAAATTTTTCAACAACCGGTTTTGTGGGCATGGCTTAGTTGGTGGACATGGCTTGGGGGTCATGTGGCTGGGTGTGGCCAACTCAATATCACTCACATTGAGGCACACATCTCCTCGCCTGGCCTCTCGTGACTGTGGGGATGCTGCAACAGTTGTAAGTGTCAAAAATGATAATATGTCACTTTTTTCAATGCCATTGTAACTTTGAATGGTCAATCCACACAAGCAAAGTTCCAGCAAAGGAGGGGAAAAAAACTCCAGAGACATTCCAGAGACAGGAAGTCTAGTTCTGCTAAGAATGTAATAAGGGTTAATGGAGAGGCAGTTTCTGTAAGCAACACCACAATGTTTCCTTCCTTACAGGATTAGGCCATACTTTCTTCTAACAACTGGTTCTCCAAACTGCTTAGAATGTTAACAACCGGTTCTTGCAAATAGGTGCAAACTGGTAGAATCCCATCCCTGCATGCACTATTCTGTATAACTTACCTGAGAAAGTGTTTCAGGACATTTCACTCCCTGTTCCTCACAAGAAGAACAGATTCATAGTTTGGGGTTACTCCTTGACCCCCAGCTGTGGTTAGGCTCATATTTTCATAGTTATGGGGTTGAGTCCTATGAGGGCTGACTGTCTCAGAGAGCAGATCTACCACTCAAGTCTACCTGATTTTCTTTAGGAGGAGGGGAAGCTCTTTGGAAGATGTCCCTGCTACCTGAAGTTCAGCCCATTACTATATAGCAGAGGACCTTCTCTTAAATACAAGGTGTCAAACTCAATTTCATTGAGGGCCACATCCGGGTTGTGTTTGACCTCGGAGGCCAGGGGGGCATGGGGCATGGCCATGGTGGGCGTGATACCGGACTTGTGTTGGGAGCACCTGTGGTGGCCAAGTGCTAAGGCAAGACTTCCCTGAGACCCTCCCTCACTTTCATTATAATCTCCCTCCTTCCTTCTTTGCTTCCTTCCTGCCTTCCTTCTCTTCTTTTTCCTTCCCTCTTCGTTCTTTCTTCTCCCTTCCCCTTTCCTTATTTTTCCTTTTGCTCTCTTCCTATCTTCCCTTCTTTTTCTTTGTCTTTCCTCTTTCTCCTTTCCTGTCCCTTCTTGCATGCTCAGTGCAAAAGGGGAAACATTTCTTCTTTTGTTTTTAGTTTTTGATAGCCCTCTACAAATGAAAACAGAGGCCAGGGGGCTCTGTGTGGCCTCCCTGGGCCCCGTTTTCAACCTGGACAGCCTCCTGCAGCCCTCTGCCAGTGAAAACAGAGCCTGGGGGCCACTTGTGGGCTCCTGGAGCTTGATTTTCACTGGCAGGAGGCTGCAGGAGGCCATCCAGGCCAAAAATGGTGGTGGTCGGGCATGCACGTGCCCCCCCCAGCTCCATTTTTGCTAGCAGAGGCATTGTGGGCCAGTCCTTTTCTGTTTCCAGGCTGGGCCCATGGGCCAGATCTAAGCACCTGGCGGACCAGATTTGGTCCACAGGCCTTGAGGTTGACACACACACCGTCCTAAATAGACAATCTAATCATGGAATATGTTCCCCAAGGAGATATATCTGATCCTGACTATCTCATCTACAGTATTTGGGGATATGGTGACAAGCTTTCAAAAAAAAAAAAAAATCGAAGAATTTTCTGAACTTATTTTCCATTTAATGACACTCATGGTAATTTTGCCTTTTATTGTACTGCCTTTTAAATTTGTGCTTTGTGATGAGTGCTGCATAAAAGGACAAACATGATATAAATTATATGCATAAATAATGAATGTTGAGTGAAAAGAAAACCATCATTCAGTATGATTTACATCTTATGAATACTTTTAAGACAGAGCAGAACATGAGCTTGCTACTACTACCAATCACAAGCAATGCCCTGGGGACAGAATCAAAATGAAAAGATTTGCAAGGAGTTAGGGATTGATATGCATAAATAGACAGCAGCAACTTATTTTAAAATCTAAACTTACAGATTATGGAAATTGATTCCACTGATTTGGCTTCATACTGCCTTTGGCGTTGCTTTATACAGGTTTGCCTTGCCCTGCTTGGAATACCTCCTACTTCTCATCATTCCCAAAATTATGAGGACTACTACAGTTAGGATTTATTTATTCATGAAAACTTTTCTCTCAACTGCCTTCATCAAAAGGATGGGCAAAATTATCCATTCCACCCTATGCCTATTAAAATGATAAATAACTAGAGCTACTAGAAAAGAGAAGGAATGTTGGAAAAAGGAAGAATAGGGGTATTTGCAGAATAAAACTGTTATGAACGAATAAAACGCTTAAATAAAGTTTTATCAAACCTTTAGAAAATAGCAGGTTCTAATCCTGCACTTCTGATTGGCCAATAATAGCAATATCGGATTGGTCCGTTCAGGAGAATCTGATTGGCTGTTAACGAGCCACTCTCATTGGTTAAAGCGGTTAACACTCCACATTTCTCATTGGTTACTAGATCAGCAGCTTGCCTATAAAAAGGCTGCTGCCCTAGGTTTTTGCTCTGTTCAGAATGATTAATAAAGAGTTGAAGTTCACTGTTCACCGTCTCGTCTCCGTTCCTTGCGCCCATGCGCAGAACTTAACACTGGCGACGAGGATGGGATGCGGAGACATCAGAGCTGACTGAACACTACAGAGCACCAAACAGAGCACGTGGCTGAAGGTGCATCAACAACAGAAACCATGTCCGGCGGCGCCATACCACCCACTCCATTCGACCTGACACAAGAAGACTGGGACTCATACATGGACCGGTTCCAGATGTTTCTGGAGACCAACAACTTGAAGGATGCCACTACTGGAAAAAAGCGAGCGGTATTCCTGACTCACTGCGGACCTGCCGTTTTTAAGATGGCTAAGGCACTGGCGAAACCGGCTGAGGTGAAATCCATGGACTGGGATGTCCTCGAGCCCCTCCTACGGGCCCACTATGCACCTACCATACCAATGCTTGTCCGAAGACATGAATTTTACCAGACAGACCAGTGGAAAGGAGAAAGTGTTGCAGATTTCATCATGGATCTCCAGAACCTGGGAGGCCTCTGTGGGTTTGCCGACCTCGAAGAAGCTCTAAGAAACTGAATAGTTCTGGGTTTAGATGCACCTCACGTGCAAAGTAAGCTGATGGTGAAAGGCGACATCAGCCTTGCAGATACCATCGCTGACGCTTCTGTAGCAGAAGCAACCAGGAAGTCGGCTGCCCGAATGCGCCGCACCAATGTCCCACTCTACCAACTCGCTGGCGAAACCTCATCTCACCTAGAGGGACATGCAACGGCAACCCACCACGAGGACCTTGAATCGTCATCAGAAAGTGATGAGGAAGAGGTCAACCGGCTCTGGTCTGAAAGAGACCAACGCCACCAGCATAATCAGAGACTGCAGCATCAATGCGCAGGTTGTGAGGCAAACCACCCATGATCAGACTGCAAATTCCTTGACGCGCTCTGCCATGTTTGTGGGAAGAGAGGCCACATCGGAAAGGTCTGTAGAAGCAAGCAAGGATCCAGCCCATTTCAGAGGGGAACCAACTACCGCCAAACCACAGGAAATCGTCCTGTGAGTCGGGAACATTTGAACCACCAATGGAACAACCACTCCTAAGAAATAAACCACTAGCCAATTCAACAAAACGAGAAGAGGCACACCAAACCATTACAATTGGTCACGCCTCATCATTACATGCAAAGATCCAGATGAAGGTCGCCATTGAAAACCAGCCCTGCGTGATGGAAGTCGATTCAGGATCGTCCCTCTCGATGGTTTCCTGGAAGACCCTTAAACAATTAATCCCTGCTGTCCGACGGCAAGACCTCAGAACCCAAAGAATCACACTCAAGGATTATCAGGGAAACTGAATTCCGGTCGTTGGTTCCAGCCTAGTCCAGGTTTCATTCAAAAATCGTACTGCATCTTTACCATTGACCGTCGTCGACCGTGATCGGCCTAGCTTGTTAGGCCTTCAATGGTTCGCTCCACTCGGGATTGAGGTAGCCGGCATTCACCAAACCAGAAGCAACGACTGGGAGGAGGCCCTCGTTCAGGAATTCCAGGACGTCTTTGCAGACAAACTAGGCGAGTACAAGAGGACCCCGATATCATTTAATCTTAACCCTGAAGTAGCCCCCATCCGCCTTAAGCCTCATCGAGTACCTTTTGCCCTTAAACCAAAGATTGACGAGCAACTTGATAAATTGAAAGCCCAGGATGTTTTAGAACCAACAGACCACGCTCCTTGGGAAACCCCAATCGTAACACCCATCAAACCGGATGGATCGTTAAGGATTTGTGGGGACTACCGTGCCACCTTGAATCATGCCCTTCAACAGAACGCTTACCCGGTGCCAGTGGTACAACACCTCCTCCATTCCCTGGGGGGCGGAAAAGTCTTCGCTAAATTGGATTTAGCACAGGCATACCAACAACTGCCTGTAGATAAAAAAACAGCAGAGGCACAAACGATCGTTACGCACCGAGGTGCCTTTAAGTGCAACCGACTCCAATTCGGAGTTAGCGTAGCCCCAGGGATTTTTCAGAGTTTGATGGAGAGACTCTTACAGGGGATAAAAGGGGTCATACCATACTTTGATGACATTTTAATTGCTGTCCCGAATAGAGAAATACTAAAAGAGCGTCTTAAATTGCTTCTCCAGAAATTTAAAGACTCTGGCCTTAAGGTTAAAAAAAATAAATGTCAACTGTGTACAGATAAAGTAGAGTTCCTGGGGTACCTAATCGATAAACAAGGCATTCACCCCACCAATAGCAAACTAAAAGCAATCAAGAATGCCCCAAGACCCAGAAATAAGACTGATCTCCAAGCTTTTCTGGGGCTCATTAATTTTTACAACATCTTCCTGCCCCACAAAGCGACTGTAGCTGAGGCCCTACATAGGCTTCTCAACAAAAAAGCAACCTGGGTCTGGGGGCACCGAGAGGAGCACACGTTCCGACAAGTGAAAAACTTATTAACCTCAGATGCTGTTTTAATGCAGTATAACGAGACTTTGCCTTTAACAATTACATGTGACACGTCACCATTTGGAGTAGGAGCCATTTTGAGCCATGTGTTACCAAACGGTAGTGAAGCCCCTATTACCTATTTTTCAAGGACCCTATCAAAGGCTGAATGTAATTATAGTCAAATCGATAAAGAGGCTCTTGCTGTTGTATCTGCTGTGAAACAGTTTCATGAATATGTATATGGACGAGTTTTTACTATTGTTACCGACCACAAACCTTTGCAAGGGATTATAGCAGGAGACAAGCCAACCCCCTATATATTATCACCTAGAATGACTCGCTGGTCGGAGTTTTTGGCTGCGTACAATTATAGGCTGCAACACCGCCTGGGGAAAGCCATTCTCCACGCTGACGCGCTGAGCTGTGCACCACTTCCGGAAACCGTTGACAACCCAGCTCCAACCCTTACGACACTCCAGATTGAAATGCTACATTCACCGCTGCTAACAGCTAGAGATATCGCGATCGAAACAAAACGCGATCCTATCTTAACGTGAGTTCTTAGCTGGGACGAACGGGGATGACCAGTAGATCAAACCCCTGACGACTTCACTCCCTTCAAGAACCGGCAAACAGAACTTTTTTCTCAAAAAGGCTGCATCCTATGGAGGAATAGAGTTGTCATCCCAGAGCGGTTACAACGAGCAGTATTAAAAACATTGCATGAGGGTCACCCCGGCATCGTGCGTATGAAAGCGTTCACACGAAGCTACGCGTGGTGGCCAGGCATCGACAAACAGATCAAAGCCTGGGTAAAGACTTGTTTAAAGTGCCAGGAAGTTAGCAATGCCCCACCTAAAGCAACCCCAACAGAAACACCCTGGGGACCGTGGTCCCGCATCCACATTGACTTTGCGGGACCTACTAAGGGACATACGTTCCTCCTAACAGTGGATGCCTATTCCAACTGGCTCGAGATCCACGAAATGAAGAGTACTACAACCAAGTCCGTCATCCGGAAATTGAATAGGCTATTTGCGACGCATGGACTGCCAGACATTCTGGTCTCCGACAACAGACCCCAGTTTATCGCTCTACCCTTTGAACAATACTTAGCGGACCGGGGTATTCACCATGCGCTAACTTCGCCAGCACACCCTGCAGCTAACGGAAGGGCCAAGCGCATGGTACAATTTGTTAAAAAAACCCTCTACAGAATGGACTATGGGGACATTGAAGATAAAATAAACAGAATATTCCTTCTCCAACACATCACTCCGCACAGCGTCACCAACAAGATTCCAGCTGAACTATTGATGGGATGCAAACTCTGTTCCCACCTTGACCGACTTCACCCGTCTTACGAGCCAGAGAAACCCTGTGGATCTAGCGGAAAATGCCGCGAGTTCAAGATAAACGACTTAGTTTTCACCAGAAACCTTTCCGGCGAACCATTGTGGGTCGAGGCAACTGTAACTCAAGCCACTGGACCCAGGTCGTACCGGGTGAAAACCTGTGACGGAAAAATATGGAAATGCCATTATAGATCAGCTTCGCTCAAGGCTACAACCCAGTTTCCGCGACTCCCGTAACTCCCAAACTGAGGGGGGAGGGGATGTTGAAGAAATTGAATTCGAGATGGCGGAAAGCAGGAGCGAAAGAAGTCAGCAATCGGGTGTAACGAATGAAGAAGAATCAGGGAGGGGCGTGTCCTCGCCACAGAGGAACACCTCAACAGAGGCAAGCCCGCAAAGACCAGAGGACAACAACAAGAACATTAGCGGCACCAAGTCATCCAATGAGGAATCACCGGCACCCGACTTGCCCAAAAACATCCCGCCGAAACCGGGTTACAGACAGGAACCGGTGGGACAGCGTAAATCCAATAGACAGTCAAAACAACCTTCATACCTCAGAGATTATGTCACCACACCCCCTAAGCAGAACCCGGGGGGAAGGGGTGTTATGAACTAATAAAACGCTTAAAGTTTTATCAAACCTTTAGAAAATAGCAGGGTTCTAATCCTGCACTTCTGATTCGCCGATAATAGTGATGTCGGATTGGTCCGTTCAGGAGAATCTGATTGGCTGTTAATGAGCCACTCTCATTGGTTAAAGGGGTTAACACTCCACGTTTCTCATTGGTTACTAGATCAGCAGCTTGCCTATAAAAAGGCTGCTGCTGCCCTAGGTTTTTGCTCTGTTCAGAATGATTAATAAAGAGTTGAAGTTCACTGTTCATCGTCTCGTCTCCGTTCCTTGCGCCCATGTGCAGAACTTAACAAAAACAGTTAAGATGGTGGCCATTAACTGCATGTTTCAAGTCCTGTTACGCCCCCCCTTTAGGTGCATTTTGTCTAATCCATATAAAAAGAGGGCTGGGCTTTGATCACTTGGTTGAAGGACTCCATCTTGAGCCATTTGTTCTTTTCTCCAGATGCCGCTGATGGTGGGATTCAATTTTTTTTACTACCGGTCCTGTGGGCGTGGCTTGGTGCACGTGTCAGGGCAAGGTTACTGTAATATCTCCAGTCAGAGGTGGAATTTGCCGGTACTCAAAATTTCCTCTACCAGTTCTCCAGAACTGGTCAGGACCTGCTGAATACCACCTCTGCCTCTGAGTTGAAAGAGAAAGAAGAATTGAAAGACAAAATCAAAAATAGGGTAAACAGGAGGGAAAAAAAGCAGCAACCCACAACAGTGACTACAGAATAAGGCCTCAGCAGAGAATCAACATTGAATCTTTTATGTGTTTGTTCATTTAGTCTTCTTATTTCAGAAATGTGCCTTTTATGAAGTACACCCATTTGATCTGCCATTAACGGTCATATTAAAATTGCTTTAATCATTGTCATAATAAGTGTTTAGCATTCTTCCAAACAAGAGACAGGTGGAAAACTCAGGGGCTAAGAAAAATTACATTTCATAAAAATGATGTAACAAGAACAGAATATAAAACCAATTAAATAAAAATCAAAGAATGATACAGGCCAAAAACAACCCCTCAGTGATTCTTTAATGGCTTTTCCATGTCTTATTAATTGGCAGCTTGACTAATTAGAGACTCCGCCAAGGAGGACAGATCCAATTTTCCCTTGTTTCCAGAAGGGTTTACAGTTGGTAATAAGACTGCACAATTATTTATGATGTCAGCTTTGTAAGCCTCGTCTGACAAATGCTTAACTTGGGGAAAAGAAACCCCTGAAAACCAAAAACCAATGACAAAACGCTGATCAGAATGAAGATGTACTAGGGCATTTTGCTCTCAAGTTAAATCCCTTAATGCTAATTAAAGCCATGCTCTTAGACGGGGAATTTTCACCTTGCAATTAAGCATGCCGATTGCAGCAGGTAATCACCATGTGATTAAGATTGGGGGAAAGAACATTAACATCATCCTGAGTGAGCAGCTGAAATCATCTCTGTGGGTCTAAGTTTCAGGTCTTTCCACACTCCCCCTGTCCACCCAGGCAGGTTAAGCACTCTCTTCTCGGCATCGGGATCAAAGTACAAATGATTAGTTTTCTGATTTCTCTCTTCATGCCCTGAATTATGTGTCATCAAGTCAATGGTGACATTGTAGACAGGCCTCTTCTAGGAGATTTTACAGTATCCTTCCCTGTCATGCCCACCAAGCCATGCCCACAGGATCGATAGTAAAAAAAAAAAAAAAAAGAATCCCAGCACCACTGACCGGTTTTGTGGGCATGGCTTGGTAGGCGTGGTGTGGCTTGGTGGGCGTGGCTTAGTGGGCATGGCAGGGGAAGGATATACTGCAAAATCTCCATTCCCTCCCCACCCCACTAACCTGCTTTCCAGCTCTGTTCTCCTGGGCAGGGCAACAAAAGAAAACCCAGCCGATCAGTTGGGACTCAGGAGGCAGAGAAGAGATGGGGGTGGAGCCAGTCAGAGGCGGTATTTGCCAGTTCTCTGAACTACTCAAAATTTCCGCTACCAGTTCTCTAGAACTGGTCAGAACCTGCCGAATACCACCTCTGCTTATTACTGCAGGCATGCAGGTGATTGTGAGGGCTGGGATCAGCCTGTTTCCTACTAGTTATGCTTCAGTTCTTGGACCCTCACCCTTAGGGTCATTCCAATTTTAAAACGTGAAGAATCTATCTCTTTCCAGCTAGATCTTCCTACCCTTTCCACTTCCTGGAGCCTGCAGATCTGAGAAGTGGTAGATTTAAAACTGCCACATTCTCCTGCAGTACCCACTATCTTCCCAGATTGCAAATCAGCTTTCCTGCAGATCCAGGGAGAGGGAAGAGCTAAACCCACATTTACAATAAGATTGTAAAGCAGGTGATTATTACACTGGGTGTGAGGGAGGGAGGATGGAGAGTTTCTCTGAATCAGATGCTGGGTTGAGTTGCTTTGGCAGCAAACTGAGTGCTAATCCCTCTCTCGAAGAAAGAAAGGAAACCCAACCAGTGGTTGCGTGGTTTGTCAGAGATATCCAAGTGGAGCCCCATCCTGGGATGAGTTGCCTGCCAGGCTTAAGGAGTTAAGAGGCCTTTGGCAGATGGCTAAAGCCACAGGTCTCCCCCTGGGTCGATACTGCATGCCCAGTTCATAGTTTCCACCCAGCTAGTGAAGTCCAGGAAGGAGAGGGCAACAGTGTAAAACCAAAGGATTTAATCAACGCCTTTGCTTAACACACACCCTGCCCTCAGGAAATCAGGATACCGCCCATCAGGTGGCAAACTAAAACAGAGGCAGAATGAAGGTTGGCAGCTGGGACAGCAAATTTTACACTAGGCGTTTTCCACCAATGGAAAGGTGAGTAGATAACCCTTTGAGCCATGAGGAAAGGCCTTTAAAGAAGCCATTATTTTGATAATATTAAACAGCTTTAAGAAGTTATGGTGAGTCTTTGGAAGCAGCTGCTAAGTCCCTGGACATGAATCATAGAATCACAGAGCTGCAAGGGACTTTGAAGGGTTTTCTAGTCTTGAATAGCCTGTTCAAGGCAGGAATCCTTATTACGGTAGCTATTTCTTCTCCCCACCACAACGCTGAAAGGCATGAGAGTAAGCAGCCAAAGAGAAGAAAATGCTTGCTCCTACTGTAGATGTGTATGTGTGTCCTTACTTCTCCCCCAAGGTTCCTATCTATACCATCTGTCTGTCTGTCTGTCTGTCTGTCTGTCTGTCTGTCTGTCTGTCTATCTATCTATCTATTTAATCATCTCTATCACCTATTTATCTATCTATCTCTATATCTATCTATCATCTATATCATCTATCTAATCATATCTATCTAGCTATCATCTCTTTCTCTCTCTCTGCATCTATGTATCTTTCAACTATCTTATTTATCTCTATTCAATCTATAGCTGTCTGTATCTATCCTATCTATCTATCTATCTATCTATCTATCTATCTATCTATCTATCTATCTATCTGATTATATATATCTGCATCTATTTTTCATCTATCTTATTTATCTCTATTCAATCTATAGCTGTCTGTCTGTCTGTCTGTCTGTCTATCTATCTATCTATCTATCTATCTATCTATCTATCTATCTATCTATCTATCTATCTATCTAATTATCTCTATCTGCATCTATGTATCTTTCATCTATCTTATTTATCTGTATTCAATCTATAGCCGTCTGTCTGTCTATCGATCTATTCATTGATCTATCTAACATTGATCTAAACAACTTTTATGGCACCTGTTCCATACTAGCAGGCCTGCATTCCCATTGGTCCGGAATAGCCGGGCTGTGATTGGACGATATTAGCAATCCTGATTGGTTCGCATATGGGCTGCCGCGATTGGGTAAAACCAAGCGTGGCAGGCTCAAAAGTCTGTCATAGGCTGCCTAGCCGCAGCCAGCTCTATAAAAAGAGCTGCCACGGCTAGGATTTTTGTCTCAGTATCTGGTTGCTTAATAAAGAGACTACTATGAGTCTCGTCTCTCCTTGGGACCCACTGCCCAGACTTAACACTGGCAACGAAGGTGGGATACTGAGACAACAGAGCTGACCAGCACGTGGCAGACAGTGCGAAGACGACCAGCAAAATGGCCAGCAGCGCCCTGCCACCCGCACTATTCAATCTGGCCAGCGAGGACTGGGAGTCCTACATTGATCGTTTCCAAATGTTCTTGGAATCAAACAACCTGAAAGACGCCACCGGCAGCAAGAAGCGAGCGGTCTTTCTGACACACTGCGGACCCACCATTTTTAAAATGGCCAAGGCACTCGCAAAGCCGGCTGATGTCAAGACTATGGACTGGGACAACCTAGCTCCCATCCTCTGGAACCACTACGCTCCGGCTGTACCGACCCTTATCAGAAGGCATGACTTTTACCAGTGGGATCAGCACGAGGGTGAGAGCATCGGTGAGTCCGTAGCCGACTTAAGGGACCTAGGAGGCTTGTGCAGATTCGCCAATCTAGACGAGGCCATGCTTGACCGAGTCGTCCTCGGCCTGAAAGACCCAGCACTCCAAAGCAGGTTGATGGCAAAAGAAGACATCTCCCTAGCCGACGCCATAGCCGAAGTCACCGCAGCCAAAGCCACCCACAAGTCAGCGGCATGAATGCGGCATTCAAATGGAACCGACCGCCAATCCACCAGCGAGACGACAACCACATCAGAAAAACACGCAGCATCCACCCACCATGGCGACATCGAATCCCCTTCTGACAGTGAAGAGGAAGAAATTCACAGACTTCAATCCAAATGCGAGCGGCGAGACCGGCGCTGTCGTAAGTCGGGATACCAATGTGCCGGCTGCGGAGGAAACCACCCACGTTCCGAATGCAAGTTCTTGGACGCTGTTTGCCTTTTTTGCAAAAAACGAGGGCATATTGCCAAAGTATGCCGCAACAAATGAAACTCCAGCCCCCGACACCGGGAAAACAGCCCGAGAAGAATAGATGGCACCCCCACCATAAACCGGGACTGCCAAAATGACAGCCGATGGAACCGGGACAGCCAACCCAAGACATTCATCGATGCACAAAGAAGAGAAGAAACGTACCAAACAGTCATCATCGCCCATGCTTCATCAATAGACGCACAAAAGATACGTGTGGAGGTCACCATCGAGAATCAACCTTGCACCATGGAAGTCGACTCCGGCTCCTCCCTCTCTATGGTCTCCTGGAAGACCATAAAACGACTAATTCCCAGCATACGCCACCAAGAGCTAAGCAACCAGAAACTAATATTGAGAGACTATCAAGGTAACCGCATTCCAGTCGCTGGCACTGGACATTTTAAAGTCTCCTTCAAAAACCACACCACCATCCTACCACTCACAATCATTGATAAAGACCGACCCAGCCTACTCGGGTTGCAATGGTTCACACCACTGGGAATTGAAATAGCAGGCATCAACCCTACAGAAGATGAAGACTGGGAGGCAGCACTCATTCGGGACTTCCAAGAGGTCTTCAATGACACCTTAGGCAAGTACAAGGGGTCCCCAATCTCCTTTAATCTTAGCCCTGACATCGCTCCCATCTGCCTCAAACTGCGCCGAGTGCCATTTGCACTCAAGCCTAAGATAAATGAGCAATTAAACAAGCTCATACCGCAAGGTGTATTAGAACCTATCAACCATGCCCGATGGGAAACATCAATTGTCACCCCCATCAAGCCAGATGGTTCTCTGAGAATTTGTGGAGACTACAAGGCCACCCTCAACCATGCCCTGCAGCAAAGTGCCTACCCTGTGCCAGTAGTCCAGCACCTCCTACACTCACTGGGAGGTGGCAGAAACTTTGCAAAGCTCAACTTGGCACAAGCCTATCAACAACTGCCGGTCGATGCTAAAACTGCCGAAGCCCAAACAATCGTGACACATAGAGGGGCATTCAAATGTAACCGACTCCAATTTGGGGTCAGCGTCGCCCTGGGAGTTTTCCAAAGCCTAATGGAGAGATTGCTGCAGGGAATTAAAGGAGTCGTACCCTATTTTGATGATGTTTTAGTAGCAGCCCCGACTAAAAAACAATTGGAAAAACAACTGAGGGCAGTCCGACAGAAATTCAAAGACGCTGGCCTCAAGATAAAAAAGGAAAAGTGCCAATTATGCACTGAAAGGGTTGAATTTCTTGGATACCTCCTTGACAAACAAGGAATTCACCCTACCAACAAAAAATTAAAAGCCATCAAAGATGCCCCCAGACCAAAAAACAAAACGGACCTCCAAGCTTTCCTCGGACTCATTAATTTCTATAACATTTTCCTACCCCAGAAAGCAACTGTCGCGGAACCTCTGCATAGACTCCTTGATAAAAAGGCTTCCTGGATATGGGGACGGCGAGAAGAGCACGCATTTCAACAAATAAAAAACCTTTTGACTTCAGACACAGTCCTCATTCAATATAATGAAACACTACCACTGACTGTCACTTGCGACACATCACCCTTCGGGGTTGGCGCCATCCTGAGCCACATTTTGCCAAATGGAACAGAAGCCCCCATTGCATTCTTTTCCAGAACCTTGTCCAAGCCAGAGAGGAACTACAGTCAGCTGGACAAAGAAGCCCTCACTATCGTTTCCGCAGTAAAGAGATTCCATGAATACATTTATGGTAGGACATTTTCCATTATTACAGACCATAAGCCCCTACTTGGCATATTGGCGGGTAACAAACCCACTCCACACATCCTGTCACCTAGAATGACAAGATGGTCTGAATTTCTTGCCACTTATAATTACAAATTGATACATCGCCCGGGCAAGACTCTCTTGCACGCCGATGCGTTAAGCCACTCCCCCTTGCCAGACTTGCAAGATGACCCAGCACCCACATTACCAATTTTGCAAATTGAAACGATACCCATGCCACCAGTAACCACGCAAGACATCGCCTACGAAACTAGAAAGGACAAACACTTGGCACGAGTTCTCAGCTGGGTGGAGAGGGGATGGCCAGAAAACGAGCCAAACGAACCTTTTAAATCATATAAAAACTGGCAAACCGAACTCTTTTCACAAAGGGGTTGCGTGTTGTGGGGAGACCGGGTAGTAATACCAGAAAAACTGCAGAAAAAAGGGTCCTGGTATCGTACGTATGAAAGCCCTGGCCAGGAGCTATACTTGGTGGCCAGGCATGGACAAGCAAATTGAAACCTGGGTCGCCGCTTGTAACAGATGCCAAGAGACTCACTCGGCTCCCCCAAAAGCCCCACCATTAGAATGGGAGACACCCAGAAGCCCTTGGTCGCGCATCCATATTGACTTTGCAGGGCCGACTAAGGGGCATACCTTCTTAATCACTGTTGACGCTTACTCAAATTGGCTCGAAGTGAGCAAAATGAAGACAACCACCACGGAAGCTGTCATCAAGAAATTAAATAGACTTTTCGCCACGCATGGTCTGCCAGATGTGATAGTATCTGACAATGGCCCACAATTTACCACATTGGCATTTGAACAATACCTGGCAGACCGCGGCATCAGACATGCATTGACATCGGCAGCTCATCCAGCGGCGAATGGTAGAGCTGAATGCATGGTTCAGTTTACAAAAAAAAAAACTCTTCAAAAAATGGAACATGGCAACATCCACGAGAAAGTCACCAAAATGCTTCTAATACAATGCATCACACCGAACACTACTACCAACAAGAGCCCAGCAGAACTGTTAATGGGCAGAAGACTCAGGTCACCTCTGGACCACCCGCACCCTGCTTACACCCCAGAAAACCCCTTGGCTCCAACAGCAAGCACCTCACCTTCAAGGTAGGAGACACTGTTTTTGCTAAAAACTTTACGGGGGACCCACTTTGGCTCCCTGCAAAAATCACCCAAATCACAGGCCCCTGCTCCTACCGGCTCGAGACCACCGATGGGAGGTCGTGGAAATGAAATATTGACCAGCTAAGATCCAGGCTGGCCACTTCCCCCCTCATAGACTCTAACCAAGAAATCAGAGGGGGGGGGACCTCAAGTCCAGATAAAGAACTGACACCTGTACAAGCAGTACAACCCCCCCCCCCATTAAATAAAAACCAACAATACTTACCAGCCAGAAGGGATTCGTGGCAGGCGGGTACTTCGCTGGAAGCAGCAGTCGGACAAGCTCTACCAGCCCAGAAAACCCAGGCGGGAACAACAGAGCAGACGACTCAACCGACCTGGAATCACCAGGTGGGAGTCGCAGCCATAGCACCAGCTCACCCTTCCAGGCAGTTCCATCGAGTAGCTTGAGAGCAACGCAGAGCCCGTCCAAACCCGATGGCGAACAGAGACTTTGTGAACTGTGCAAGTCTAGTAGGCAGGTACGAAGACCCGCCTACTTGCGTGACTACGTTACCCCGCCCCTTGGACAGAACCAAGAGGGGAGGGGTGTTCCATACTAGCAGGCTTGTAGGCCTGCATTCCCATTGGTCTGGAATAGCCAGGCCGTGATTGGACAATATTAGCAATCCTGATTGGTTCACATATGGGCTGCCGCTATTGGGTAAAACCAAGCATGGCAGGCTCAAAAGTCTGTCATAGGCTGCCTAGCTGCAGTCAGCTCTATAAAAAGAGCTGCCGTGGCTAGGATTTTTGTCTCAGTATCTGGTTGCTTAATAAAGAGACTACTACGAGTCTCGTCTCTCCTTGGGACCCACCGCCCAGACTTAACAGCACCCATCTCATAGAGCTTATCCCTGCAGCTCATCATCTCCAGGGAGCCTGGATACCTTCCCACTTTGTTTTTCCATTCTCCCATTCTTCTCTCCCTCCTTTCCATCCTTTTTGGACAGAGCTCCCCCATTTCCCCAAGGGTGACCCAGGCCCCTGTTCCTGGCTCCTTCCCCATCTCATTGGAGCTGCTGGGCCCAAGAGGTTGAGCAGGGCTGGATCTTTTCTGGTGGTCAGCCAATCACAGGTTCTTCAGTGGGGGGGGGGGCTGAACCCCAGAGGAGCCCAAAGCATCCCACAATCCCTTCGTGGTTGCCTGTAGAAGGATTTTGGAGATGAATGTCCCATCCCCCCCCCCAAACACCTTAACAGTCTTGGCTCTTGGATATTTTCCAATCCTGGAGTTTTGTGTCTTAAATAGGCAGCAACAGTCAGACTAGCGTTGGAAAAAATATCCTTCTGGGTGGGGAAGAAAGACACTGGAAACACGGAGGCTGTTTGGAAAGATGCGTGGTTTAATGGTGGACAGGACCACATGTCTTGGAGCACCAAAGTGAAAAGGATGATCCCATGCTTTAAGATGTTGGGTGAAGGAAAAGAAAAGAGCAAGATACTGAGAGACCCTTAATTTTATACCCGCTGTTGGGCCCCACCTTAGTGTTTCCTGTTCCTGTGTAAGAAATTGTATCCCTCTGTTAATATAATGCAATCCTAAATTGTATTAACAGAGGGATACAGTCAAGATCAAGGGAAGTACTAATACCACTCTATAAAGCCTTAGTAAGACCACACCTAGAGTACTGCATCCAGTTTTGGTCACCACATTATAAAAAAGATGTTGAGACTCTAGAAAAAGTACAGAGAAGAGCAACCAGGATGATTAGGGGACTGGAGACTAAAACATATAAAGAATGGTTACAAGAACTTGGCTTGGCTAGTCTAGTAAAGAGAAGGACCAGGGGAGACATGATAGCAGTCTTCCAATATTTGAGAAGCTGCCACAGAGAGGAAGGGGAGGAAGCTATTTTCCAAGGCACCCGAAGGTCAGGCAAGGAAAAATGGATGGAAACTGAACAAGGAGAGATTTAACCTGGAAATAAGGAGAAACTTTCTGACAGTGAGAACAATCAACCAATGGAACAGAAGCTGCCCTCGGAAGTTGTGGGAGCACCATCACTTGAAACTTTCAAGAAGAGATTGTACTGCCATTTGTTAGAAATGATGTAGGGTCTCCCGCTGGGGCGGGGGGTTGGACTAGATGACCTACAAGGTCCCTTCCAACTCTGACTATCTGTTAATCTGTTAAATGTATCCCATTGGCTGTCAGACTCCTGGGGGGGGGGGCAGGGATCTTAGCTTTGTAGGCTTTGTCCGGACCAAATGGTTTTACCAGATTGCTGGCTGATGCAATCTTACCAAGCCATGTGGTGATATGGATAAAGGGCTTTGTTATGTAGAATACTCTGGCCCAGGCCTGTATGGCCCACCCATTAACAAAGGGTGGGGGGAGTTTCTGCCTCTCTGAGTTTCTACTTTCCTTTTAGGGGAAACTTTCTGCCTTTTTAATATTTCCTAGGATATTTCATTTTTCTAGGAGAGGGGTGGATGCTAACTTCCTACAGTAGAGCAGGATATTTCTAGAGATTCCTTTTGTTCCTGATGAATTGTTACAACAGATCATCCCCACTGCCCCTTCCCCCCCATATGCAGGAAATGTTCGGTGAGCATGTTAATGAAATCACTCCAGCATTCATGGAATGTATACTGGAATCCTGTGTCTGGACTTCTAATTACAAGAGGAACACAAAAAAGATTGCATTTTATTACTTGAGTGTGTGAGCACATGGCACGAGCCCAATGACTGTGGAAGAAAATCATCCTGTTATTTCAGATTGCCATGAGTAGCTGTGTAGAAATCTTGGTTGCCAATATGAACTTACGGATTTAGTTTCCTCCCAGACTTTTTATGCTATGTCAAATGGCTAGTTTTTCATTATGTTGCGCAAATACATGTGTACCTCTACAACTGCACAGTAATGCTGATTTTTAAAATAAAGAAGGTCTGATTATTCACCAGTGTGCAATGATGAAGTCTTGTGCATAGAAAAAGAGCCCCGCGCTCACCCAGCATGGATTTCCTGCCTGCAAAATCCCTTTCCCTAGCTCTCATTGAGGTCAACAGAGAGGTGATCAGGAAATGTTGCAAAACAGGTTCTGCGACTTTTCCTGCAATCCCACACTGCGAGTTAACAATATTGCTGGATTGGAACTCCTCTGATTTGGTAATTCAGAGAAGCCAAATAGCTATAAGGCACGGTCACCTGGGAAAATATGAAAGGGAACAAGAGTCTGAAGGAGACCAGACAGGAACAATTCTTTGAAAACATTTGCAGGCCCTGTTGCTTCTCTTTTCTCTCCTTCCATCCCTGCATTCAAATCTAGACTGTCGTAGGTAAAAGGGAAAACTTTCTTTTCTGTGAAATAAATCGGGACCGTGCAATGTCAATGTTCCTTCATTTTGGGTTATGATGGCATTCTCCTGGGAGGGTGACTGGCTGTCTCTTACTGTGTTGGGCTGATCAGAGAAGCTTAAAAATTGCAAGGTGTCCTTTAGGTCATATGATCCACCCCAGACACTTTGCTTTTCAGCCTCTGCTTGAATGCACCTAGAGAAGGGAATCCCCCACTCCCTGGGTAACTGGTTGCATGGTCAAGTTGCTCTATTAGACACGATTTGCTAATATATATTCAGAATCTGTTTTTCTGTAACTTGATTATCAGTCTATGCCGTGTCTTGAGGGATTATGACCTACTGTGTAACTGTCCTGTCCAGACAGTTTATAGTTAATGGGGAATTGGTATAATTAGTTAGTAATTGGGAGCTATCCCCTTAAGGGAATGCATCATGGTAAATGTAGTTAAGGTATCCTGGGAAATGCAGTCTATGTCATATGGCTACATCTGTAATCCTGACTGTTCAACTGAATTGACCCTTGGTGGGTTGGGGCAAGTTTTTGCACTCTTGCCTGGAACCAAGCAGCATGCTGCTGCCTCACTCCCTTGCTCCTTCATTTTGGGGATGAAAGATTACTATCCTTTTACACCAGAAAGTCAGCTATGCAAAGAGTTGGACGTTGAGATGAATCGCAACGTAACTGTGAGTTATCTTGAAGATGCCTGATGAACTAAATAAAAAGACTTTGTATGGATGCTTTGTGGAGTTATCTGCCTACTTTGTAATCAGCTAATGGTTGTAAGGTCCAGAACAGTAACAGCCCTTCAGCCATTTTTCCTATGTCCTCCTAATTTTTTTTTTCTTTTTTCTTTTTTTGAAACAAATTTTATTAATTTTAAAGACAAACAACACATCATTAACCATTAAGTACATAAAACCTCTTAACATTATAAATTTTTACAAGTCGAATAAAACATTATTTTTATACAACATAATTCTAATTTATCCCATTTCCATATGGACACATAAATATCTTTCAGCAAATTTCTCATTATTTCTCTTTACTCTTATTCAATTTCATTTCTTTTCTATATTTATCCATTTTATAGTCATCATATTCATTTCTTTCTGGCTTGTTTACAATTATTCTCACCTAACATTCCTCCAAGGTTTTATTGATTCTTTTTTTTTTTTTTATAAAAAACAAATTTTATTAGTTTTACAAAAAACACAATACACAAACATACAAAACACAAAACATAAACAAAACTAAAAGATCTTTTCTGAAGGTTGTCTGTTCCCGGGTTAAAACTCTTCACACAGACACAAATTCAAACATCATATTCATCCCATATATCCTTCCATATCTTATTATCATTTTCTTTTTTATATATATATATAAAAACCATTTTTATCAGTTTTATAAAAACAATGCACAGAGAATCAAGGCATAACAGCTTATAAATTCTTTTCTAGGAAAAAATAATAATAAAAGACCAATAAAGCATAACAATTCCAAATTATAGTATCAATACTTCATATAGTATTAACTTCATATCTTATCCCTACTTCTCCTTTTCATCCAAATTATTTCTTATTAATTAAAATTTTATTGCCTTTTATCAATATACAAAATCCAAAAAAAAAAACCATATATATCCTTCCATATCTTATTACCATTTTCAACAACATTCTTTTTCTGTTCTATTTCCAATTATCCATTCATCTTTTTTCTTTTACTATACTTCTCCTATACACCAATTGGAGTAACGTCTATAACTCATTACCCTAACTTAAAAATACTTCGTATAACAATTTTTCTTGGGATTCTGTTTAAAAGATTCTAAGATTACATAATGAATTTTATACTCTAAATACACATATAAAAACACAAACTTATGTACCCTCCAGAATCCCTCTTTTATCCTAAATTAAATTCACCCATTGTCTCTAAATAAACTTTTTTTCTTTAGGTCTTGCTTCCCCCCATTAAGGCTTCTCCTCCCCCCCTTTCTCTCTTGCTTATTCTTCTCCTTGCCCTTTTTCCCCCTTTGTTTTTTCTCCTCGCTTTTCTTGCTCCTTTTCCTTTGCTTTCTAACCTTGCCTCCACCTTTTCGCTCATTTTTCTCTCTTTTGGTTGTTTTTATAATTCTTAAAATCCCCTTTTTCTTATCCTTTTTCTCCTCCTCTCCGGAAGGGACCCATTGTTCATCAAAGATGGCTTCTTCTTCCTCTTCTTCCTTGTCCCAGTCCTTCTGCTGCGTAATCAACTTTTCATAAGTACATAACGCCATTTCTAAGAATTGAAACAAAGTGCCCAAAGTATCTTCTTTTTTATATTTTTGATATTCAATCAATAGTTCATCCACAAACGATGCCATTATGAAAAAGGAAACTTTTTCCAAAACAACCACAAGTATTTTTAATCAAAGACAATCAAAAACAATTTAAAAAAAAAATTTTTTTTTTCTTGTCAAGGTTTAAACATGCCCATTCTTTCAAAATCATCTTGTAGGAGTCTTGATTTTTGGCTGCCCTTCTCTAGACCCATTCTGAATATTTTCTGACTAGGATCTAACCAGCATAAAATAGAATGAAACAACTACTTCCCATTTTGGAGATTTTCATTCATACAGGCTAATGTGAAGTGTATCCCATTATCCATGGTTGTTATGGTCATGTTTGGGCTATGTACCAACTTTAAGTGCTTTGTTGTTTATTTTTAATGTGGAAGACAATTTTTTAGGGGTCAAAGAGGCACACTGGACTGAATGGATAGATTAATCACCTGGGGACTGGTATATGGCCGCTTATTATGTTGAAGATAATGACTGGAGACCAAGAATTATAAGCCACCCAGAGATAATTGGTTGATTGGATAGCTATAGAAACTGCATAAATAAAAATTAATAGTCCTCCGGCTTCTTGTTTAAAATTGTTTTATTATTTTATAAAATGTAAGTAGTACATTAAAGAATACAAATAGCTGGGTACCATGATATTTGTTTGTTACATTTATTTGTTACCTATTTCACTGTAAAGCTACTCGAAGTGGTTTACAATAATAAAAAGGAAGAAGTGAAAAAAGTGTAAACAAAAACAGAAACAAAATAGTACAATGAAATAAACAATGAAAAATACAATAATGAGAATACATCGATATGATAACAAAAAGATGGATGGGTGAAACACAGAGAGCAAGGGGAAAGGTAAGGTCTGCTTTCAATTCAGCAGTCATCTCCATATTTCTACAATATGAACTAAATGGTTAATATAAAAATTACACTTGAAATGTCAATGTTAACTATAATTCCAAGATGCTAATCAAAAAAAAAAAAATGCTTGAATTGTAAAGTTGTAGCTAAGTGTAGCATTGATAGACTATTTTATATATATTTATATGTATATTAAGTTTGAAGATTGCCTGTATCACACATAGAATGACTAAGTGGTGAAAATAAAAATCATATAAATATTACATTACAACAGGAAGCAGTTAAAACAGGAATAAAGCAAAGTTAAGCTCACTGAATTATTTTGTAGTGTAATAAGAATTTCTGTCTTGTGCTTAATACTGAGGTCTCTATTGTATTGTTATTTATTTTTATGAAAACAAAACAAAATTAAAAAGCTGCTTGGTAAAATAGATAACTTTTCCCTTTTTTATATTCCAACTGAGTTACAGTATTTATAAACTTTCAAATCACCTTAGACACCATACTAAAAATGATTGTATTTGCCTTTCTGCATGACACATTGTACATATGGAAGCCATTTTTGCTTAAACCTCTGTGTGGATATATACTGTTAATTTTGCCACTGCTGTGTATTCTCCAAGTTAAGTTCCTAATCAGATATTGTCAATGTTGTATTTTATTTTCAATATTGGCAAAGTTTTACATTATTTTTATTATGATGTTTTTCATTTGTGGTATGTCCTTGATTACTACTTTATATATGTTCCTCTAACAGAGGATATTGGTTTTGTAGGAGTATTTCAAATGTTCTTTTTTTCCTTACCATCTCTTACTCATTCTTAAGAAGATTAAAGTTTATGATTTGGGCAAATTATAAGTACAATAACCATGGAATATTCTGGTTGTCCCTAAGTCCCTAAGTCCCTATGTCTGTAATGTGTTCATAGAGCACAGGTGAACAATTTCTGCATATCGGTTACATTTGTCTTACTATTCCTGTAATCAACATGGAAAGCATTTGAAGGAGAGGCTAATGGTGAAATTGTTGAGCTTATATTTTTCCTTATGGAATCCCATGCTTTCGTCAGATTTGGCCTGATAAGATGTTCTTTCAGACTCTTGTCCTTATTTATTTATTCAATTGGTTTTGCTGCTCTTCTTGTCATGAGGCAACTTGGGTAGCCTACAAAGTTAAAAGCAGTAAAAACACTGTGTGTGTGTGTGTGTGTGTGTGTGTGTGTGTTTTTGTGTATAACAATAAAATACACATTATGATTAAAAGATGAGGAGGGAGGGAGCGAGATGGATGGGGGAAGGAGAGGGTGGGGTCTACTATCGGTCCATCAACCACCTTCCAGCATGAGACTCCCCAGTTGGGACCCAAGCCAATTGGTAGAACCACATCTTAGGGAAGTGGAGAGATCTCACCCTAGGAGCAAGATGTTCCAAAAGGTTGGAGCCACAGCAGACAAGGCTCTTCTCCTGGACCCCACCAGCTGGAATTCCTTGATGAGATCTGCAACATGCCTCCTCTGCTAGCACATGTGGGGTGGGCCTGTCTTATTGAGGTGAAACAGTTCCTTTTGTATCTGCGGAGTCCATTAGCTTCTTCCAGTATTGATGTCCTGTTATTCAGAATCCTCCAGCTTCTGAATTTCAGAAGGAAAGAAAGGAATGGAATGGACACTCACAGGCATAAAAGAAGCTTATGCTCTGCTTTATATCAATAGCCCCTTAAGCTACTGTGCATTTGTACAGAATTAAAATATCAAAGCCACTGAAGGCTTGAATATATACAGTGGCTTAAGTCTTGACTCCTTGAAGACTTTTTTTGGTAAGACTTACAGGGGAAAAAATCTGATAATATCAAAAAGGAAGAACGGTTATACATGCTGGAAATTTATTTACCATCTGTTTGTTTACCTTTTTTTTCACCAATTTCTTGCGCAGCTGACTTTTGTATTGGAACATGGCGGTATTTAAAACTGAGCAAAGTTAAATCTGATTAGTACTTAGTTGGGAGACTAGCAGGAAATCCTCTGCCATAGTCATTTCCTCTTCTTTCGTGGTGGTGTGTGGTAATAGGTATAGAACAGGCTGGATCACCAAAGCCACCTGAGAATTACACCTCTTACTCTTTTTGCTAAGTGTAGACAAACATCCAGGTGTTGATGTATGTATGCTAAAAGATTTTGATCTAGACTAATGGAATGTGCCAAGGATTGATAGCCAGTCAGAATTTGTGCAACTATTTTGCCTTTCTGGAATGCCTGTATTCTCAGTCTTTTAATGACACATGTATTAAGAAATAGGAGATTTGAATCAGCCTTATGTCTCCCTGGAACCTTCTAGATGTGTTGAACTATCATCTCCATCATCCCTAGCCAGCACAGGAAAATAATTAGATCTGTAATTCCACATACCTGGAGATAATAGGGGAAGTTCCATTGCCAGAATACTCCAGTCAAAGCAGTCATTGCCTAGCATTATGGGAGTTGAAGTCCATATATATATATGAAGAGTAGCCTATTTGAAAAAGGCTGTTGTAAAAGGTGACTAGTTTGTCTGATTCCAAAAAAAGACTCTTCTATAATTTTCTAGATGAATATTTAGTGCTAAAATCTGTTCAGAAATACATTAAGGACCGACTTGGATAAGAATTTGCCGAGATTGTTTTGATTACTTTCTGAAACTTAATTAAAATATAGATAAACTTCCTTGATGATTTGGTTAGGGATATCTGTAAGAAAATGGAAAATAAATGATTGGTGCTTTTCAGCTATAAGCATTTTTACATGCTAGAATGCTAGAGTGTCCCAGAAACTTGAGAAATATGGAATGTGTTTTGGCTAGGGTAGGGAACAAGATACTTGATCTTAAAAAGCTTTTACAGAGAACTTGTGCCTGCTTTGATAGGTGGGATTGGATACCACAAATTACCTTTTGTGATACCTTTTAATCACGAGGATTTGTCCTTGACTTGATTTTTTCTCAAGAAGTTCAAGACACTGTACCTAGAACTCACTTCTCTAACTTTTCCTCATCACTTTGTGAGATAATTTAGACTGAGTGATAGAGAACATACATAGTGAAAACTGGATTTAAACTTGCACCTTCCCACTATTGATCCAATGCCTAAATCCATTATTTTCCCACTTTGACAACTTTAAGACATGTGGACTTCAAACTCCCACAATTCCCCAGTCACACATCTTAAAGTTGCCAAGGTTGAAAAAACACTGCCTTGATCGCTGTCCTGCCGGCAAAGTGCGGGGATCTCAAGAATGCTAAAGAGGGGACAGAACAGGGAACAAGAAGATAGATGTACTCCCTATTGCCTGCATACATCAGGTATCCTAATGTGCTTGTAAGAGAACAGCTGACATGATCCTTTGACTCAAATGTGATGGGTGCTTGCATGTCAACATCATTCCCTTTCCAGTAAGCATTACTTTCATGCAATTAAAGAGAACATACCTTCTGCTGGACCATGAAAGTAGTATATAGTCATGGTATTGATTGTCCTCAAGACCAAACCAACATCTGCCATGTATGGTAATAGTTCACCATTGGAAAGAATCTGGCAACATCTTTTCTACCTAACCAATAAAAGACATATCCTTTTGTGATCTGAAAGTCATTTTATCAGGGGCATAGAGTGGATAGGCCAATGTAGGAATGAAAATGGGATGTGGGAGGGAAGAAGGATAGTTCTTTGTGTCTGATTAGTACCTGGATGGGAGACTACCAAGAAATCCCAGGTCTGTAAACTACAAAAATGGACAATAAAAAATATTCACGGATGATAAATCATTTCTAGATAATTGCCAAGAAAATGTAATGTCCATGACATTATCAGAAGTTAAACTTGATTCGATGCATCTTTACTTTTCATCAGGATCTCATCTACCTTTTGAAGCTTCCAAAGGAGGAGACCTTGCAGAATTGTTATTGAAATTATCAAATTCTCTTAACAGAATCTATCAATGCCCCTTTTATTATCTTTGTCTTTACCAATCGAATCCTACCTTTTAAAGTGGCATGGACTACCATATTGCACAAAGGACTATACCTTGCCATGTCTCTACCACCCCCTACTTAATCCACTTAGCCATTCATCTAGTTAAATGTCTGACTCTGGCAATAAATATCATCACACTAACTGTGTAATGGACAGATATATTTTGTAAGCCATTTTAGAATTCCCACACCAACAGGTTGGAAAGGGTATACCCTATGACAGATTGGAGACTGTTTTCAGCTAAATCATAACTATTAATCATAACCTTGACCTGTCGACATCTTTTGGGAGTTTTCAAGAATAAGGATGGATAGTCAATAAATCTCAGCTATAACATTAGAGCACTATGAAACATTCCACGACCAATTTGTAATAAAAATGTCTCTGTTAAGCATTTGTTTGGCACAATTGGAATCCATAAAAAAAAAAAAAGGAATAATAATACATTAATGTAGATTATACAGACTGTATTGTTAAATTTAGATAAAAATTCAAAGTATCATGTTTCAGATAGGATATCAATTATTGCATGCATTACAAATTAAAGGGCTTCTTTGCATGGGTGTCTTTTGTTATTATTTCACTGCCCTAACTGGCTACAAGAGCTATTATATATTTAAGAATAAAGCTGCTGCTAACACTTACTAGAGAGACAGTTTAGTACAGTGGTTAAGATACCAGGCTAGAAACTGAGAGATTGAGAGTTTTAGTCCCATCTGAGCCATGAAGCCAACTGGGCGACCTTGGACCAGTCCCTCTCCCTCAGCCCTGAGAAGGTGGCAATGGCAACCCACTTCTCAATATCTTGGCACAAAACCTGCAAGGGCTAGTTAATTCAATTGCCAGGGCTTAAAGGCACACCCACACAAACTATGTCAATGCATCAGGTAGGTTAAAAATAGTATGTCCAAATCAGTTTGTTTTTTTAATGCTTAGGCAGAAGAAAAATAGGGATTCGTTTTTGTGTTAGCATTCCACTTTTTTTTGTGTAGTCGTAACATGACAAATAGCTTATTACTCCATACTAGTGACTGTTAGGTTGAAACTTGTGTAAGCCTTATTTGTCACCTACTCAGAATCTTATACAACTATGAAATCAAAGGAAGAGCTGCACACTGTAGACAGCTGTGATTCTAATGGAGCTTTGGTCTCTGTGTGTGTGTGTGTGAGAGAGAGAGAGAGGGGGGGGGAATGAGAATGAGAATGAGAATGTAAAGGGAGGGTGTAGACTTGTGTACGCAGAGAAAAACTGCCTCAAAGGATTGAGGAGATGGTGAAGAAAAAATTACCACATAGTTCCCAGGAGATTCCCCAAAAATGCTCTAGAACTTCCAACTCTTTGCCCCCCCCCCATTTAAAATGAATACATTTACATACACAAAATAATTTATCCACGCTAGAGCTTTTTGACCAACCGGATGAATTGAAGGGATAGGAGAAATAAGATTTTAGAGAGCATGGGGATAATAAATGTGAAGGTGTGGGACGTGGAATTTAGCTTCTGGATGAGATATTTCCCCACTTCTGTCTTGAAGTTTATCTCCAGGAGCTACAAGCAAAGTCAGAGCTGCTTCCCAAAGGAGGAGGAGAATCTGCCACTTGACCTGCTCTTGCTGTTATCCAATGTCTATTCCAACCATACTTTCCCTCAATTATTGACTGACCAGCCAAGTTGACCCACCTCCTGAGAGCTCCCCAGAAATGGAGTCCCTGAGGAATCCCTCAGAGTCAGGAGGCCCAGCCTTGGGCTGTGGGGAAAACTGCTATGGAGAGCCAGGGGCTTTAAGAGCAATGAGATGGTTGCTTCAGAGAATGGCCCCCGTTTGTTGCTCTTCCCCGAACAGCAGATATTAACGTCAAACTGCAGTAGCAATGGCTGTTTCTGTGTGAGTTTGCATAGGTGTATAAGTTAAATTGTTTCAAGGAACTGCAGGTGGAGTTATAAATTCCAAGAATTTAAAGAATTTAAAATTCAGCTTGAGCTACTTCTGGAAATAAGTGTGTATACAATAAATGTTTTCTTCAGCATATGTCTTCCAAATATATTGGACCACATCTCCCCGTAAGGCTCATCTTGGCCAACATTTCTGGAAGGCACCGTATTGAAGAAGGTTGGGGAATAAAACCACTTCAAAGAAGCAGTTTCAACATTTAGGTAGCATCTTCAGGTTTGTGACCAATAATAGATGTTGCCAGAATTCTATAACATGGAGGCTTTATACCAAGGGTCTTCAAACTTGGCAAGTTTAA
The DNA here is from genome assembly GCA_033807585.1 of Hydrophis major. Taxonomy (NCBI): domain Eukaryota; kingdom Metazoa; phylum Chordata; class Lepidosauria; order Squamata; family Elapidae; genus Hydrophis; species Hydrophis major. The sequence goes on along the minus strand of CM066328.1, from coordinate 246,656,267 downwards.
GACTTGTGGACTTCAACTCCCAGAATTCCTGAGCTAACCTGACTGGAGGAGGAATTCTGGGAGTTGAGGTCCCAAGTCTTAGAGCTGTCAAGTTTGAAGACCCTGTATATTCCTTAAGCATTGTAGCTAAAATAGGTTTATTGTTGTGTTTCAATAAAGCATGGCATGAAACAGTTTTTAGAAAAAAACACACATTGGGAAAGTAGCATTTTAAAAACATACAATTCCATAAAGGAAGCAAAAAAATGTTGTGTTTAATTGTACCTTTAGAAAGGGAGAAGTCATCCCATGTTCCAAGACCTTGCATCACAGTAAGGGAGGGGCGATTTCACTCCTCCAGCCCTCACCCCCAGGATAAATCCAATCCATCATCATCATCCTGCATTTTCAACTCCCTTCCAATGCTGCTTTTTCCCCATGGAGTAAGCCTGTACACACACATACACACCTGTGACATGGGGAATCCTCTTCATCATCTGCACCAGGCTGTCACCGTGTCTCTTTTGAAATTGCATTTTTGGTGCCCTGTCTCACTTTTGAATGTGGAAACTTTTGGTTCTGTGTAAAAAACGACAGACAAACCACAATGAAAAACGCTCTGCTACTTTTCTCTGATTAATCTTGAATCACAGCCATTGCCTTGCAGGCCCCGGGGAAAGTCTTTGAAGCAAGTCATGGTTTTCCTGCTTTTACTTGAACCACCTCCCCCCTCAGAGAAAATGTCTCCTCATGACGCAGTGAAAAAATATGCTTTTTATCTTTGGCATGAGTGGTATGTAGGAAGACTCTGGACCTATTGCAGGGTTCCTTTAACTGTACCCAATTTGGTGGGCTGAAGACACAAAAGAGTGAACAACACAGCTCTCTATATATATAGACAACACATACAAGCACTCACACCTATTACTCTCTACTCACTCTTTTCAACTCTTCCCCGTAGCTACTATTAATCTTACTACTGCTACTCCAACTACTAATCCTTGTGACTACTACTAGAGAATATTATCCATTCTAAGCTGCTTTACTTCCCCACTTACCTTCTTGTCTCCCCTACACAAACCATCACAAAGCTTTTATAGCCAATGACGCTGTTCTGCCTGGGGAGAGGCTTTAAAGAGACAGGACAAAACAGCACAGGTGCTGGCCATTTTCTGGCAACCTGCTCTCTCAGTGAGCCCAAGAAAGAAAATATCTCCTTTTTTCTCTATGAGGGAGACAGTCTACAGTGGCCTCTGATTGTCAACCAGCAAAGCCAAGATGGACTTCACCAGGTGGGAGATGAAGGCAGCACCTGACCTCTGGCTTGAGATACAGGAGCAGAAACAGCAAAGCAATGTGTGTTACCAGTGAAGTTCTTTGCTCTCTAAGGTGGGATGCTCCCTTCAGGTGCAGCACAAAATATTTCCCCATCATCATTCTTCTTCCTTAGGATCTATGGAAGAGGGATGTGTTAGGCTGAAAATGACTTAGATTGGCCTTGACCAAAACTTGGGCTTTCTATCTTCCAACTTTTACAATTGCTTCATCTGTACATGTTCAACCTTGTCTTTGATAGTACAGGAAGTATAGGGAGCTGCTGTTTTTCCCTAAACTTACTGATAAATTTGGGCTCTTCCCTTTTAGCTTCCATACTTGGAAAATTATATGTGTCTGTAATGGTGGATACATGGCTGGTTATACTGTACAAATGAGAAATGTTTTTGTCCTTAAATATACTTCTTTCAGTTTGGAAAAAAATATACATTTTTTTTCCTGGGGACTAACATAAAATAAACTAGGTAGATGTGATGAGTGTAGTTCTCAAATAAAGGCAACTCTTGGGATGTTGGTGTTTGTTGAGTTTGGTTTTCTTCTTGGAAAATATATTATCAATAAATGAGGCAATATTGCCTGTGTTTTAATACAGGGATGGAGATATGGGGTAGCTTGTCCTACCTGTCTTGATGAAGGCTGTTATAGCTGGCTTAGTTTGTAACTAACATTTCAACCTGAGCTAAACATATTCTCCACTAAAGGCAACTCTTCCAAAGTAGTCTGTGCTAGTGCTATCATAAAACCATCATCTGATGACAGAGTAGAGATTATTTCACTGTTTTTATCACCACTGTTCTTTATTGGTCATAAAAACTGATTCCCACTTCAGAGAAGCAAGAAGGCAGGGGAGGAATGAAATTGCAATATTTAATTAATTTTAGACATAACATATCTTAGTGTGTTCTTCAGCAATATCCATTGTAAAAGAATGTCTTCATGCCTGCTTTTAAATTCCACAAGGGAAGACTTCTTTCTCTCCATCCCATTTAGTTTCTTCTCTTTCTTGATATGCAGAATACACAGATTAGATGGGAATATGTACATGGCGGCTCTGGTATGCTTATAGAATACATAGATGACTTGGTGGATCATGATGAACATGAGTAACAGATAAATTGTCAATTCAATCTCAGCTGGGAATAAGTCCTGCTTTAATTGCTCAGGGGAATGAAAAAATCAGAGCAGATTCTCTCTCTCTCTCTTTTTCTTAATCAACAGAAGCTCACAAGTATGCAAAGCAATGGCTATCTAGATATTGCACTGGATTCCTCACATGATGCCTGTCAGATATCCAGGCAAACACTCAGCTAGCAGGGACCCTCCTCCCCACACTCTGTGGATATACCACAAAGAAGGAAATATGTAATATTATTTCAAGAGATAAAAGGAGGGATCATAAAACAATTTGAAGAAAGTATTTCCCACTTTACTATATTGATTATTCAGATTCTAAAATGACCTTGGTACATCACTATTGGTATATCTATATTGAGAAGGCAATTATCTGCCATATGTGAAAGCTGTATTTAACCATTTGCGTAGGTAAAATGGACAAAAGGACCCATGAAGGAGAATTTCAATCCACTAAGAAGCCACTGTCACAGCTTTTGGACATCGTATTGGTTAATTATTTCTATAAGTTATATGAAGGAGGTTTGTCTGGTGTCTACTTTGAGAACTCGTGTTTGCCACTTTCAGTGGATGGCCCAAATTCTAGATTGAAGAAGGGTGGAGTTTAGAAAAGCTTGTTCCATTCTTTTTCCAAAGCAATCATAAATTGGGCCTACAACAAAATATCATTGGGTATATACATTGCTCCTCAGTGCTCCAGCCAGCCAGCCACTCGGGCTTATCCAGAAAACATGTCCATCAGTGGTGGGATTCAAATTTTTTTACTACCAGTTCTGTGGGTGTGGCTTGGTGGGCGTGGCAGGGGAAGGATATTGCAAAATTCTCTCCCTATTCCTGGGGGAAGGTTACTGCACAATCCCACTCCCTCCCACCCCACTAAACTGCTTTCCAGCTCTGTTCTCCTATGCAGGGCAACCAAAGAAGACCCAGTCGACCAGCTGGGACTCGGGAGGCAGAGAGTAGATGGGAGCAAGGCCAGTCAGAGGCGGTATTTGCCGCTTCTGCAAACTACTCAAAATTTTCGCTACTGGTTCTCCAGAACTGGGCAGAACCTGCTGAATACCATCTCTGATGTCCATCCATTCCTCCCTCCCTCCAATGTTTGATTTTGTGTTCCCCCGAGCTACCTAAAACTCCATTTCAACAGAGTACATTCTGGTCTCTTGCCAATGTCATTTATTTATTTATTTGGCTTTTCTTCCTTTCCGCACCTTTTCCAAAAGACTCTGGAGCTTTCATGAGCTCTCTGTCTCCCTCCTTCCCTCTCTCTCTCTCTCTCTCTCATGTGAAGGTGGTATTTGTGTTGTGAATGCATAAGGTTTAAGAAAGAGAACTTGAGCTTGGAGTAAAGTGCAGGGTTCTGGCCCTGCACTTCTGATTGGCTGTTAACGGCAGGATCAGATTGGCCCGTTCTGGGGAATCCAATTGGCCATTAACAGAGAGTTCCTATTGGCTAAGGGAGCTAGCGCTCCTCGATTGTTATTGGTTAATAGTTATTGGGGTTGCCTATATAAGGAGGATTATAACTGTCATTGAGTTGAGAAGTCACTATGTAAATAAAGAGTTGAAGTTCACCGTTCCAGAGGCTTGTCTCCATTCTTTCTCACCCATGCTCCAAACCTAACACTGGCGACGAGGATGGGATATGGAGACGTCTGAACCGACAGAACTAAGAAGAAACACTGAACACGTGGCTGACGACACTACATAACGGAACCATGTCCAGCGTCGTCGTACCACCTGCTCCGTTCGATCCAGTGCAGGAAGACTGGGAGTCCTACATGGATCACTTCCAAATGTTCTTAGAAACTAACAACTAAAAGGATGCCACAGCCGGGAAGAAACGGGCAGTGTTCCTAATGCATTGCGGTCCAACCGTATTTAAGATGGCTAAAGAACTAGCAAAACCTAGAGAAGTGAAGGCGATGGATTGGGACGACCTTGAACCTCTACTAAGAGATCACAACGCACCGACCGTGCCTACGCTCGTGAGACGGCACGAGTTCAATCAGAGAAACCAGCGAAAAGGAGAAAGCGTCGCCGACTTCATAGCAGACCTCCGAAACCTGAGAGGCCTCTGCGGATTCACTGATTTGGAAGAGGCACTGAGAGATCGAATAGTTCTGGGATTAGATGCACCAGGCGTGCAGAGCAAGCTGATGGCGAAAGGCGACATCAGCCTTGCCGATGCCATCGCCGATGCTACTGCAGCAGAAGCAACCAGGAAGTCGGCTGCACAATTACGCTGCAACCGTGCTCCGGTACACCAACCGACAAGCGAAATTTTATCCAAGTCAGAAGGGCAGCTCTCAACGACACACCATGAGGACCTCTCTTCGTCGTCAGACAGCGACGAAGAAGAGGTCCATCGACTGCGGTCTGACCAGGACCACCACCCGAAATCCCTACGCCCTTGCGCTGGCTGTGGAGCCAACCATGCCAGGTCTGAATGCAAATTCCGCAACACGCTCTGCCATGAGTGCGGGAAGAGAAGCCACATTGGATGGGTCTGCCGAAGTTTACAAGGACCCAGCCAGGCCTCAAAAGGGGCTAACTATCGCCAATCGACAGGAAACGGTCCTGTAAGGCGAGAACCAGTAAGTCACTCCTCCAGAAACCGAGCTTTGCAGCGAGAAGAGGCTCACCATAGTATCACTATCGGTCACGCCTCCGCCTTGGATGCCAAGAAAATCCGAATCACAGTAGCCATCGAGAACCAGCCTTGTCACATGGAAGTCGACTCGGGATCGTCCCTCTCGATGGTGTCCTGGAAGACCCTCAAGCAACTCATCTCCACGATTCAGCGCCAAGACCTCCGTTTCCAAAAACTCATTCTTAAAGACTATCAAGGGAATCGAAACCCTGTCGTTGGTTCCTGCCGAGTCCGGGTCTCCTTCAAGAAGCACACAGCGTACTTACCGCTAACTGTGATTGACAAAGATCGGCCTAGTCTGCTAGGTCTCCAATGGTTCGCACCACTTGGCATTGAAGTGGCAAGCATAAACCGAATCAGCGGAAGTGACTGGGAGGAGGACCTCATCCATGAGTTCAAGGACGTCTTCACGGAAAGTTTAGGCAAGTACAAGGGGACCCCAATTTCATTCAGCCTTGATCCAAAGATAGCTCCCATCCGCCTTAAGCCCCGTCGAGTTCTGTTTGCCTTAAAGCTGAAAATCGACGAACAACTCGACAAACTAATAGCTCAGGGGGTGCTAGAACCTACCGATCATTCCCCCTGGGAAACCCCTATCGTAACACCCATCAAGCCAGACGGGTCGATCCGAATTTGTGGGGACTACCGGGCCACCCTGAACCACGCCCTACAGCAGAATGCATATCCGGTGCTGGTGGTACAGCATCTCCTCCACTCCCTGGGGGGCGGAAAAGTCTTCGCTAAATTAGACTTAGCTCAGGCATATCAGCAACTACCTGTTGATGAAAAGATGGCACAGGCACAAATGATTGTGACGCACCGAGGTGCCTTCAAATGTACCCGGCTCCAATTCGGAGTCAGTGTAGCCCTGGAGAGCCTGATGGAGAGGCTACTACAAGGGATTAAAGGCGTGGTCCCCTATTTTGACGATGTATTAATTGCTCCACCTACAAAAAAAATCTTACGGGATTGTTTAAAGTTAGTCCTACAAAAATTTCAAGACGCCGGTCTTAAGGTAAAAAAGAATAAGTGTAAATTGTGTACAGATAGTGTTGAATTTTTAGGGTACCTAATTGACAGTCAGGGTATTCACCCTACCAACAGTAAACTAAGAGCAATAAAAAATGCTCCCAGGCCTCGGAACAAGGCCGATCTCCAGGCATTCCTAGGCCTCATCAACTTTCATAATGTATTTCTACCGCATAAAGCAACGGTCGCTGAACCGTGACACTGGTTGTTAGACAAGAAAGCAAACTGGTTATGGGGTCATAGAGAAGAACAGGTGTTCCGTAATGTGAAAAAACTACTGACTTCTGACTCTGTACTCATGCAATACAATGAGACCTTGCTGTTAAATATCACATGTGATGCTTCGCCTTTCGGAGTGGGCGCCATTCTGAGCCATGTACTGCCTAATGGTAATGAAGCCCCTGTTGCATATTTTTCAAAGACACTTTCAAAAACTGAGCGAAATTATGGCCAAATTGATAAAGAAGCCCTTGCAATTGTATCGGCCGTTAAAAGATTCCACGAGAATGTGTATGGCCGGGCTTTTACTATCGTGACTGACCACAAACCGTTATTGGGGATAATAGCTGGAGATAAGCCGACTCCCTACATATTATCCCCCAGGATGACTCGCTGGTCAGAATTCTTGGCTGCTTATAATTATTGGCTGCAATAACGCCCGGGGAAAGCCATTCCCTACGCTGACACATTGAGCCGAGCACCGCTTCCAGAGACTCTCGACGATCCTGCACCAACGGTAACCACGTTGCAAATTGAAACACTCAACTCGCTGCCATTAACGGCCCGAGATATCGCGAGAGAAACCAAATGTGACCCCACCTTAGCGCGAGTTCTGGGATGGGTAGAACGTGGATGGCCATTGGACCAATTATCAGATGACTTCACACCATTCAAGACTCGACAAACAGAGTTGTTCTCCCAAAAGGGCTGTGTCATCTGGGGTGATAGAGTCGTTATCCCAGAACGACTCCAAAAAGCGCTGCTGAGAACCTTGCACGATGGCCACCCCGGTATCGTGCGAATGAAAGCCCTCGCACGAAGCTACGCATGGTGGCCAGGCATCGACAAGCAAATCAAAAATTGGGTTAAAGCTTGTCATAAATGCCAGGAAGTGAGCAATGCCCCACCTAAAGCCATCCCTACCGAATGGGAGACACCATGGGGACCCTGGTCCCGTATTCACTTGGACTTTGCGGGGCCGACCAAAGGCCACACCTTTCTGCTAACCGTCGATGCCTACTCGAATTGGCTCAAGATTCACCGCATGACGAACACAACCACCGAAGTGATTGTCAAAAACTTGGAAAGACTATTTGCAACCTACGGATTACCAGACGTCCTGGTATCCGACAACGGGCCCCAATTTACAGCGCTGTCGTTCAAGCAGTACCTGGCTGACCGCGGCATCCGACATGCGCTCACCTCACCTGCGCACCCTGTGACCAATGGCAAAGCAGAGCGCATGGTCCAATTCGTTACGAAAACCTTGCAGAAGGTAGACTACGATAACATTAACGACAAGATCAATCTAATCCTTTTTCAACAACACATCACACCTCATAGCGTCACCAACAAAACTCCTGCCGAACTGCTAATGGGACGAAAACTCCGCTCCCACCTCGACCTGTTACACCCAGCTTATGAACCGGAAAAACCACTAGGATCCAGCGGCTGCTGTCGTGCCTTCCAGGTAGGCGATTTGGTATACGCTAAAAACCTATCGGGCGATCCGCTGTGGGTGGAGGCGACAGTAGTTCGTGTAACCGGCCCGAGATCCTACCTTGTACAATGCCTTGACAATAAACTATGGAAACGCCATATCGATCAATTACGATCGCGGCTCCCGTCGGGCATTCCTGAACTCCCTTATGACCAAACTGAGGGGGGGGGAGATACGGAAGAAGATGAATCCCAAGCAGAAGAAAACCCATTCGAAGGGAATGACGGCGTAATAGAGACACAGGAAGTGGAACCAGAGAGGGAAACAGATGCACCTCAGGGAATTACCGAGAATAATGGCAACGACGAAGAAATGAACTCTGAACCAGAGGCGACCCCGTTGCCAAACAACAATCTACCTCAGCGTGATTGCAGCCAAATGACGCAGCGAAAATCAAAAAGACTAATAAAGCAACCGTCCTACCTAAAGGACTATGTAACTGCGCCCTGCAAACAGAAGCCAGAGGGAAGGGGTGTTGTGAATGCATAAGGTTTAAGAAAGAGAACTTGAGCTTGGAGTAAAGTACAGGGTTCTGGTCCTGCACTTCTGATTGGCTGTTAACGGCAGGATCAGATTGGCCCGTTCCGGGGAATCCGATTGGCCATTAACAGAGAGTTCCTATTGGTTAAGGGAGCTAGCGCTCCTCGATTGTTATTGGTTAATAGTTATTGGGGTTGCCTATATAAGGAGGGTTATAACTGCCATTGACTTGAGAAGTCACTATGTAAATAAAAAATTGAAGTTCACCGTTCCAGAGGCTTGTCTCCATTCTTTCTCACCCATGCTCCAAACCTAACAATTTGGATAGTATTACACAGGGGAAACGATGACTTCTCCTTAGAGCAGGGATGTCCAACCTTGGCAACTTTAAGACTTGTGGACTTCAACTCCCAAAATTCCTTTGCTGGCTGAGGAATTCTGGGAGTTGAAGTCCACAAGTCTTAAAGTTGCCAAGGTTGGACACCCCTGCCTTAGAGGCTGGCAATCCCCATTAAGCTACTTGCATGCCAGAATGTCTAGTTAAGCTTATATCAAGCATTCCACACATAAGCTGCCCCTGCAAGCTTTGACTCCTTGCCACTCCTGTGCTGCTGGGAAGGAGGTAGCCATTTTTATTCATCCTTGCCAAACATCTGCTTGCCTTCCTTGGCTGTGGTTCAATGAAACCAGATGGCAATTCTGCCCAACCATTTTGAGAACAAGTGATTTGAAACACGCCACACTGAAAACCACCATTTATTTATTCTGTTTGTTTACTTGTTTTCGAAAGCATAATTCTTAAATGCTGGTGAGAGCTTTGGTCATTAATCAAAGTAAATGCAGATCTTTGTAGAAACCTGGTTTCTCCTAACATCTGTGATTGTGGTTTCATCTTAGCTGTTTCTTTTTTTCCCCTCGAGGCTTAATGCAACTAGAACAGGAGTTAGCGCTTGGGTGCCTGAAGGCTCCGAAGTAGTCAAATCTTGCGAGATTTCATGCAAGAATGCTGAAACCTTGCAAGTTCTTGATCGAGTGCCAAAATATTATGTAGCTCCACCAAAAGCTCGCTTCGAAAGAGAGAACGAAATAAAGAGCAAAGTTTTACCCTCCGGTGAAAGAACGAAACCCTAAAAAGAGGGGAGCAGCAGTGGCGGGAAGCAGTCTTGAGAGAGCAATGCAACAATGCCAGTACACATTGGTGCATCAGTGACACAAGAGTATCTGGCTGGACACAGGTCGATAATCCATTCTGGCTCAAATAGTAGAACTGACCTAAGTGAACTTGGATAACTCCCAACAAACTGGCAATTTCAATTTCCAGCTCCTTCAAAGTGTTAGTCCCTTGACTTCTGACCATGATGGAGCCTAGCCATTATGGCCGTAAGTTGTGAGAGTTGTAAAGTGGGTCAGTATGTGACTGGACCCATTTTTGTGACTTTTTTTGTCAATAGAGTAAATGCTGCAGCCATTAAGCGAACCTATTTTTCACTATGGGGCAGTTTTGCTGAAACCAAGAGGTTGGCACCTGTTTTCAGCAAAAAAACATCATAAAACACAGTCACGTAACTCTGGGATGCTGCAAACCACCGTAAATGAGGACTGGTTGCTGAGTGCTTGACATGTGGTCATGTGACTCTGGGGGTGGAGCCACAGCCATCCAAACTTTTGAATCAGGTCATAAATACCTTTGGGGCAATCCAATGGAGCTTCAAACGACTGGCAAGCAACCAATCATAAGTCAAGGATTACTGTACTTTGAAATTGGCTTGCGGTTTTTTTCAATCCCCCAAATGCTGAGAACCTGCTGAGATCAGGGGAAGTGTTTCTCGCACTTGAACAGGAACAGTGTGGTACTATATGGTGGTATATATCACACCCCACAATTGTTGTGACTAGACTGGCACTAGGGAGACATACAGTGGAACCTCGGTTAGTGAACACTTCTGTTTGTGACCAAATCGGGTGACAACCATAATTTTTGTTTCTGTTTTGCTTCTGGTCACGAACAGATCTTTGGGTGGCGACCAAGCAAACCTGAAAATTGCCATAGCAATTTTCCCTGCCGCGGTGATTTCCCCTTTGGTGCCAATTTTTGGGGTTTTGTTTGTTTGTTTGTCTGCACATGCTCAGACTGTCGTCCTTCCAGTCGCTACCAAATTGCATTGTGACCAGAGTCATGGAACGGATTAGAGTCACGACCTGAGATTCTACTGTCATTTCTAATCCTTCCTCAGGTACAGAAACTCAAACTCTTGACTTTGACACCAGTAATTTTTCCTTAATCAAACACTTCACAGAACTGTTTGGGAAAATAATAGGAGGCCACATTGCTGTCTTAGAGAAAAGTAGTTAAAATTGATCATTGGATCATCCTGAACTCTTTAAAAAAAAGGTGTCTTACCTACAACTCATAAGCATCCACATTGCTACGATGGGTTTTCTTTTTTTTAATCACCATGTTGCACATAACAGCATTTGAAAGTGCAACCAAGCCTTTTTACAAAGAGGACAGTTTAGACAGCATGACAGTGATATTTACAAAAAAAACAAAATACAAGCGACTATGGATGATTTTTTTAAAAAGAAGAACTTAAAAATCCCAGAGTGGACAACCATTACCCATCAAATTAAACTTCTGCAGAGGCAATTATTTGAGTTAACTGTAAAGAAATGGAAATAAAGATGATTTATGCAAAACAAAGAAATTTTGAATTTGCAAATAAACTGGGCAAATAGTAGGCATATAAATAGTGAAAAGAAAAAGAAAAGAAAGTGATGTTAAAGTTGCAAGAAAGAAAGAATGTAATAACTGATCATGCAAAAAATGTTTTCACCAGTATTATTCTATTTTATATAAGGGTCAAGGAATTTCCCTTGGAATAAGTGAATGAATACAGATGAAACTCGAAAAATTAGAATATCGTTCATTTATTTCAAAAGTGCATTTCAGTAATGCAACTTAAAAGGTGAAACTAATATATGTGATAGACTCATTACATGCAAAGCAAGATAGTTCAAGCCATGATTTGTCATAACTGTGGTGATCATGGCTTACAGCTCATGAAAACCCCAAATCCACAATCTCAATAAATTAGAATATTACATGCAATCAATAAAACAAGGATTGTACATAGAACAATATTGGACCTCTGAAAAGTGTAAGCATGCAGATGTACTCAGTACTTGGTTTGGGCCCCTTTTGCAGCAATTACTGCCTCAATGCGGCGTGGCATGGAAACTATCAGCCTGTGGCACTGCTGAGGTGTTATGGAAGACCAGGATGCTTCAATAGTGGCCTTCAGCTCTTCTGCATTGTTCGGTCTCATGTCTCTCATCTTCCTCTTCGCAATGGCCCATAGATTCTCTATGGGATTCAGCTCAGCCGAGTTTGCTGGCCAGTCAAGCACAGTAATCCCACGGGCATTGAACCAGGTTTTGGTGCTTTTGGCAGTGTGGGCAGGTGCCATGTCCTGCTGGAAAATGAAGTCAGCATCCCCATAAAGCTTGTCTGCGGAAGGAAGCATGAAGTGCTCCAAAATCTCCTGGTAGACGGCTGCATTGACCCTGGACTTAACGAAGCACAGTGGACCAAAACCAGCAGATGACATGGCTCCCCAAATCAACACAGACTGTGGAAACCTCACACTGGACTTCAAGCATCTTGCAGTGTGTGCCTCTCCATTCTTCCTCCAGACTCTGGGTCCTTGGTTTCCAAATGAGATGCAAAAGTTGCTTTCACCAGAAAAGAGGACTTTGGACCACTGAGCAACAGACCAGTTCTGTTTTTCTTTAGCCCAGGTAAGATGCTTCTGATGTTGTTTGTTGTTCAGGAGCGGCTTGACAAGAGGAATACTACATTTGAAGCCCATGTCCAGGATCCGTCTGTGTGTGGTGGCTCTTGATGCACTGATTCCAGCCTCAGTCCACTCCTTGTGAAAGTCCCCAACACTTTTGAATGGCCTTTTCCTGACAATCCTCTCCAGGCTGCGGTCATCCCTGCTGTTTGTGCACCTTTTTCTTCCACACTTTTCCCTTCCATATAACTTTCTATTCATGTGCTTTGATACAGCACTTTGGGAACACCCAACTTCTTTTGCAATTACCTTTTGAGGCTTTCCCTCCTTGTGGAGGGTGTCAATGATGGTTTTCTGCACAACTGTCAGGTCAGCAGTCTTTCCCATGATTGTGAATCCTACTGAGCCAGACTGAGAGACCATTTAAAGGCTCAGAATCCCTTTGCAGGTGTTATGGCTTAATTAGCTGATTAGAGTGGGACGCTTTGAGCCTAGAAAATTGAACCTTTTCACAATATTCTAATTTTCTGAGATTGTGGATTTGGGGTTTTCATGAGCTATAAGCCATAATCATCACAATTATGCCACATCACGTCTTGAACTCTCTTGCTTTGCATGTAATGAGTCTATCTCATATATTAGTTTCACCTTTTAAGTTGCATTACTGAAATAAGTGAACTTTTGCACGATAGTCTAATTTTTCGAGTTTCACCTGTATTTACACAAACAGAGTAAATTTCCCTTCCATATAACTTTCACAAAGATGACAGAGAATCAAAGACATATTTTGAATTGGCTTATAACAATAAGGGAACTTTGTGGAGCTATTAAAAAGACTAAAACAGGAAAGGCACCTGGTCCAGATGGCTGCCAGCCTTCTATTAGAAATGCTTTGAGGGATGAACCTTTACAACCTTTACAACAAGTGATAAATATTATTTTAGAGGACAGAAACATTTCTGAAAGCTAGAAAGAGATTAATATAGCATTAAAAACCTAAAGAAGGCCAGAACCTGACTTTAACAATAAATTCCCAACCAGTATCTTGAATAATGACCATAAGTTGTTTACAATAGTTTTGGTTTAAAAATTGGGGAAAAAATTAAGGACTTTATTCATGAAGACCAAAATGGATTTTTTTTAAACTAAAAGACAATTGCAAGATAATATTACAAATGGTATTTCCAGAGTATTTAGAGCAACACTTGAAAAACAAGCTGTATTGGTCTCCTTAGATGCAGTGGAAGGTCTTTGATAATTTTCTTGATTAGCGTTTTGGAATGTATGAGCCTTGGAGATAATTGTATTAAGTGGGTACGATTAATATCTCACAGAAAGGACAAATAATTGTTAATGGAAAATTAACAAAACCTTGTGTGATTCAAAAAGGGACAACACAAGGATGCCTGCTGTCTCCAATCTTGTTCACTTTAGTCCTTGAGGTACTGAATAGAGACATAAGACATGATGAAGGACTCGTGGGAGTTAAGATTTAAAAAAGAAACTTATAACTTAAGGCAGAGGTCTCCAAACTTGGCAACTTTAAGACTTTAAGAGCATAGCTGGCTGGAGAATTCTGGGAGTTGAAGTCCACAAGTCTTAAAATTGCCAAGTTTGGGGACCCCTGACTTAAGGGCTTCTGCAGATGATGGTGATAGTTGTGGATGATCTGTTAGAGTAGTGCTTCCCAAACTTTTTCTTCCTTAATCAAAAGTGCTTATGAGAAAATCCATTTTACCCAATCTAGGCAAAACACTCAAAGTCCACTTAAAGGTCCTTGTTGCGATTGGGTAATGGATTCAGGTGTTGCTATTCAACAAAATAAACCACTTTTGCCCAAACTTGGGAAATTTACCCAGGTTTGGGAAGCACTGTATGAGAAAGAGTAGAAACATGAATGGGGACATTCAAGTTTGATCTTAGGTAGAGGCAGATATTTCTCTCTGGGCACAATGAGAATTTATCTGCTGAATAAAATTCCACATTGGTGACAGGAAGGGCATCCGGCTAGTAAACATTCTGCTCCATTCAGTTGCTCAGACTCCTCCCTGCAAGAGATTATGGGGTCATAAAAAGGAGATGATGATGATGATGATTAAAGGACTTTGGTACATTAGCAGGTTTTAAGATTAATAATCAGAAGATGAAGATGCTAACAAAAATATGAAAATAGAAGATTAAATAGAACTGATAGAGATAATTGGTTTTAAAACTGAGGAAATGGTAAAATATTTGGCCATTGTGACAAATGTGAACTTTATGTGATTTCTCAATCATTATGCTAAAATGTCAAATGAAATTAAGAAGGTTATGTTAAGATGGAAGAAATTAGAACTGTAACTGTTGGGGAAAATTTCTATGAAAAAAATGCTTTTCCTAGAATGTTTTTGTTTTAGACATACCTAATATGACCATATGCCATGCAAGCAATGCCAAAAAGATATATCAAAATTTGTATTTCAAGGGGAAACGCCCCACATATTAAAGTGTTTCGTGATACAAAGGAAAGAGGAAGATTAGATTTACTAGATTTAAAATTGTTTTTTTTTTTAACTTGTTTGCTTTGGAGGGAAAAATGGGTGTTGCTGAGGAACAAAACATTTTACAATAAGGTCATGAGGTTTGGATGGCACGGATCCCTTATGGATCTCAGCAGAAGAAGCATTTTAAAAGAGAAACAACAGGTAAAGAGAAATAATTAATCAACCAGGAATTATTGAAGAATTATAAGGAGAGTAAGCAATATTCCTAACTGTTCTTTCAAGCTGCTAGATCATGCGGGAGAGAAAATCATAAAAAGAATTTCTTCAGAAATTCTACTTTAAAATATATTCAGGGTTGATTTAAACTGTTCTGACAGTTTTCAAATCCTTGCAAGTTTTCCTCTGTGCACAATAGTCCAGATAAAGTCAGCAGAGTGAAATTAATTTGTTATGAACTAATAAAAGCGCTTAAATAAAGTTTTATCAAAGCTTAAAGAAAAAGCAGGGTTCTAATCCTGCACTTCTGATTGGCCGATAATAGCGATATCGGATTGGTCCGTTCTGGAGAATCTGATTGGCTGTTAACGAGCCACTCTCATTGGTTCAAGGGTTTAATACTTCCATGTTCTCATTGATTAATAGGTCAGCAGCCTGCCCTATAAAAGGGCTGCTGCTGCCCCAGGTTTTTGCTCTGTTCACGATGGTTAATAAAGAGTTGAAGTCCACTGTTCACTGCCTCGTCTCCGTTCCTTGCACCATGCTCAGAACTTAACACTGGCGATGAGGGTGGGATACGGAGATATCAGAGCTGACTGAACACTACAGAGCACCAAACAGAGCACGTGGCTGAAGGCACATCGACAACGGAACCATGTCCGGAGGCGCCATACCACCCACTCCTTTTGACTGGGACTCATACAAAGACCGCTTCCAGATGTTTCTGGAGACCAACAACTTGAAGGATGCCACTACGGGAAAAAAGCGAGCAGTGTTGCTGACCCATTGTGGGCCTGCCGTCTTTAAGATGGCCAAGGCACTAGCGAAACCGGCTGAGGTGAAGACCATGGACTGGGATGTCCTTGCGCCCCTTCTATGGGCCCACCATGCACCTGAGGTACCAATGCTTGTCCGAAGACATGAATTTTACCAGAGGGACCAACGGAAGGGAGAGAGCGTTGCAGATTTCATCGCGGATCTCCGGAACGTGGGAGGCCTCTGTGAGTTCGCAGACCTCGAAGAAGCTCTGAGAGACCGAATAATTCTGGGATTAGATGACCAGATGGTACAGAGCAAGATCATGGCAAAAGGGGCCATCAACCTTGCTGATGTCATCAAAGACGCTACTGCAGCAGAAGCAACCAGGAAGTCGGCCACCTGAATGCGCCGCACCAACGCACCGCTCCATCAACTCGCCAGCGATACCTCACCTCGCCTAGAGAGGCACACAACAGCGACCCACCACGAGGACCTCGAATCGCCATCAGAAAGTGATGAGGAAGAGGTCAACCGGTTCCGGTCTGAACATGACCAACGCCACCAGTGGAATCAAAGACTACCACACCAATGCGCGGGTTGTGGGGCAAACCACCCGCGATCAGACTGCAAATTCCTCAACGCACTCTGCCATTTCTGTGGGAAAAGAGGCCACATTGGAAAGGTCTGCAGAAGCAAGCAAGGATCCAGCCCACTTCAGAGGGGAAACAACTACCGCCAGACCACAGAGAATCGCCCTGTGAGTCAGGAACATTTGAACCGCAAATGGAACAACCACTCCTACAGAAATAAAACACCGGCTATTTTATCAAGAAGAGAAGAGGCACACCAAACCATTACAATCAGTCACGCCTCATCGCTAGATGCAAAGAAAATCCGAGTGAAGGTCGCCATCGAAAACCAGCCTTGTGTGATGGAAGTCGATTCAGGATCATCCCTCTCGATGGTTTCCTGGAAGACTCTTAAACAATTAATCCCTGCCATCCGGCGTCAAGACCTCAGAGCCCAAAGAATCATACCCAAAGATTATCAGGGGAACCGAATTCCGGTCGTTGGATCCAGCCAAGTCCAAGTATCATTCAAAAATCGTACTGCGTCATTACCACTGACCGTCGTCGACCATGACCGGCCTAACTTGTTAGGTCTTCAATGGTTCACCCCACTCGGGATCGAGGTAGCCAGCATTCACCAAACCAGAAGCGACGACTGGGAGGAGGCCATCTTCCAGGAATTCCAGGACGTTTTTGCAGACAAACTAGGCGAGTACAAGGGGACCCTGATATCATTTAAACTTAACCCTGAAGTAGCCCCCATCCGCTTTAAGCCTCGTCGGGTACCTTTTGCCCTTAAACCAAAAATTGACGAGCAGCTCGATAAATTAATAGCCCAGGGTGTTTTAGAACCAACTGACCACGCTCATTGGGAAACCCCAATTGTAACACCCATCAAACCGGATGGATCGTTAAGGATTTGTGGGGACTACAGGGCTACCCTTAATCACGCTCTTCAACAGAACACTTACTCGGTACTGGTGGTACAGCACCTTCTCCATTCCCTGGGGGGGCGGAAAAGTCTTCGCTAAATTGGATTTAGCACAGGCCTACCAACAACTGCCTGTAGATAAAAAAACCACAGAGGCACAGACAATCGTTTCGCACCGAGGTGCCTTTAAGTGCAACCGACTCCAATTCGAAGTGAGCGTAGCCCCAGGGATTTTTCAAAGTCTGATGGAGAGACTCTTGCAAGGGATCAAGGGGGTCGTGCCATACTTTGATGACGTTTTAATTGCTGCTCCGAATAGAGAAATACTAGAAAAGGGGCTTAAATTGGTTCTCCAGAAATGTAAAGACTCCAGCCTTAAGGTTAAAAAAAATAAATGTCAACTGTGTACAGACAAAGTAGAGTTCCTGGGGTACCTAATCGATAAACAGGGCATCCACCCCACTAACAGCAAGCTGAGAGCAATCAAAAAGGCCCCAAGACCCAGAAATAGAACTGATCTCCAAGCTTTCCTGGGGCTCATTAACTTTTACAACATCTTCTTGCCCCAGAAAGCGACCGTAGCTGAGCCCTGACATAGACTTCTCGACAAAAAAGCAACCTGGGTCTGGGGACACCGCGAGGAGCACGCATTCCGACAAGTGAAAAACTTACCAACCTCAGATGCTGTTTTAATGCAGTATAACGAGACTCTGCCTTCAACAATTACATGTGACACGTCACCGTTTGGAGTAGGAGCCATTTTGAGTCATGTGTTACCAAATGGTAGTGAGGCCCCTATTGCCTATTTTTCAAGGACCTTGTCAAAGGCTGAACATAATTATAGCCAGATTGACAAAGAGGCTCTTGCTGTTGTATCTGCTGTGAAACGGCTTCATGAATATGAATGAATTTTTACTATTGTTACCGACCACAAACCTTTGTTAGGGATTATAGCGGGAGACAAGCCAACCCCCTATATATTGTCACCTAGAATGACTCGCTGGTCGGAGTTTTTAGCTGCGTACAACTATAAATTACAACACTGCCCGGGGAAAGCCATTCCCCACGCTGATGCATTGAGCCATGCCCCACTTCCGGAAACCGTCGACAACCCAGCTCCAACCCTTACGACACTCCAGATTGAAAGGCTACAGTCACCACCGCTAACAGGCAGAGACATTGCAATCGAAACAAAACAAGATCCTGTCTTAGCGCGAGTTCTTAGCTGGGTCGAAAGAGGATGGCCAATAGAACAAACCTCTGACGATTTCACCCCTTTCAGAAACTGGCAAACAGAACTGTTTTCGCAAAAAGACTGCATCCTATGGGGAGATAGAGTCGTCGTCCCAGAGTGGTTACAACGAGCAGTGTTGAAAACATTGCATGACGGTCACCCCGGCATCGTGCGTATGAAAGCGCTCGCACAAAGCTACGCGTGGTGGCTGGGCATCGACAAAAAAATCGAAGCCTGGGTAAAGACTTGCTTAGAGTGCCAAGAAGTCAGCAGTGCCTCACCTAGAGCAACTCCAACAGAATGGGAACCCCCCCGGGGGCCGTGGTCCCGCATCCACGTTGATTTTGCGGGACCTACTAAAGGACATACGGTCCTCCTAACAGTGGATGCCTATTCCAACTGGCTCAAGATTCACGAAATGAAGAGTACTACAACGGAGTCCGTCATCCGAAAATTGAACAGGCTATTCGCAACGCACGGACTGCCAGACGTTCTGGTCTCCGACAACAGACCCCAGTTCACCGCCTTGGCATTTGAACAATACTTAGCGGATCAGGGCATCCGCTATGCACTAACTTCGCCAGCGCACCCTGCGGCTAACGGCAGGGCTGAGCGCATGGTACAATTTGTTAAAAAAACTCTCCACAAAATGGACCATGGGGGCATTGATGAAAAAATAAACAGAATACTTCTACTCCAACACATCACTACGCACAGCGTCACCAAGATGCCAGCTGAACTATTGATGGGATGCAAGTTCCGTTCCCACCTTGACCGGCTTCACCCTTCCTACGAGCCAGGGAAACCCTGCGGATCTAGCAAAAAATGCTGCGAGTTCAAGGTAGGCGACTTAGTTTTCGCTAAAAACTTCTCCAGCGAACCATTATGGATCGAAGCAACCGTAATTCAAACCACCTGGCCCAGATCGTACCATGTGCAAACCAGCGACGGAAAAATATGGAAACGCCATAAAGATTAGCTTCGCTCTAGGCTACAACCCAGTTCCTCCGACTCCTGGGACTCCCAAACTGAGGGGGGAGGGGATGTCGAAGAAACCAAATTCGAGATAGTGGAGAGCAGAAGCGAAGGAAGTCAGCGATCGAGCGCGATTAATGAAGAAGAATCAGGGAGGGGTGTGTCCTCACCACAGAGGAATACCTCAACGGAGGCTAGCCCGCTGAGATCCGAGGACAACAACGACAGAATTAGCGGCACCGAGTCGTCCAGTGAGAATGCGGAACCGCTGGTACCAGATATGTCCAAAAATGTCCCACCGAAGCTGGACTGCAGATGGGAACTGGTGGGACAGCGCAAATCTAATAGACAGTTAAAATAACCCACATATCTTAGAGATTACGTCACCGCACCCCTCAAACGGAACCCGGGGGGAAGGGGTGTTATGAACTAATAAAAGCGCTTAAATAAAGTTTTATCAAAGCTTAAAGAAAAAGCAGGGTTCTAATCCTGCACTTCTGATTGGCTGATAATAGCGATATCGGATTGGTCCGTTCTGGAGAATCTGATTGGCTGTTAACGAGCCACTCTCATTGGTTCAAGGGTTTAATACTTCCATGTTCTCATTGGTTAATAGGTCAGCAGCCTGCCCTATAAAAGGGCTGCTGTTGCCCCAGGCTTTTGCTCTGTTCATGATGGTTAATAAAGAGTTGAAGTTCACTGTTCACTGCCTCGTCTCCATTCCTTGCACCCATGCGCAGAACATAACATAATTAATAAGAATCTGGCTGGGGGCCAGGCATGTAAAGTGTCAGTTTTCTTGAATGACTGCCTTGAAATGACATAGCTGACTTGAGGCTCGGAGCCAGAAGGTGGGGAGTGGTTCAGGAGTTCCTACCCATGCAAAAATGGATCACCCACAGTTCTGTTAACAAGGCCAGCTTTGTTCTAGCTATAACAAACCAGCATGAAGCCCCAAAAATGCTGACTCCGCTTTCATATTGAGCCAAGATCATTTGATCATTTAAAGTCCAGAGCTGATTTGAAGCTGCTGATTTGGAGCCGGATACAGTGATGGGATTCAAATTTTTTTTATTACCGGTTCTGTGGGCATGGCCTGGTAGGCATGGCAGGGGAAGGATACTATAAAATCTCCAGTCAGAGGTGGAATCTGCCGGTTCTCCGAACTACTCAAAATTTCCACTATTGGTTCTCCAGAACTGGTCAGAATCTGCTGAATACCCACCTCTGAGCTGGAAGCAGTGGCCGATTAATGTTCACTGGTGCCCTAAGCACTGACAAATCTTGGTGCCTCCCATCCTTTGTACAGACTGTACAATTGAAGCCCTATTCCCAACTTTGTGGTGCCCCCTTTGGGTCTGGTGCCCTAAGCACGTGCTAAGTCTACTTAATGGTTAATACACTGCTGGCTGGACATTTTTAGGCCCTAGCAATAGAGGAAAGCATTTTTCACTCCAATTAATGTTGTCACAATCAGGTGAATGGCTGTTGAAGAATAGAGAACATGGTCTCCAAATAATTAAAACAGAACTAGGGGCAGGCTGGTCTTTCCCTGTGATGATCTTCAGATTCTGTGTGAAAATGCAGCGGATTCAGTGCTCCTTGGATCCTGACCAGTGGCAATCCATGGTTATAATTCTATGAGGTTTATTACTTCATATATGATCAAATTATAGTGTCATTATAATTATCCTTACCTATTATGTGCAAATCAGTATTTCGGCTTTGTCTCTCCAGAACAGGCCAGGAAGCATATTCAGGAGCAAAAAAGGAGGAAGATTCTTACGTTTCCAATTTGTTCAATTAACAAACCATGGAAGGAGTATCTGTGATTCTTTAGCTGTGAGAATCTTAGCAATGTTCCAGTGATGGAAAGCAAAAAGATGTGATGATGTTGCTAGAAGTACATTGTGGCTAATGGAGACTTAACATCACACTTAAGCCTATTATATATTAAGTTAACACCAACAACTGGCCGAAGATGTGCATTTCTGCAATTATTGCAGATGTTATTTTTATGGGTTGTTGAAAACTGGAAGATCATTTGTCACTAATATATGTGCTTCATGGAAAAACACACCGTATTTCCGGTATAACCTGTCTGCCCTCATGGATGCAAGTGAAATGCTGACATAACCACTATGGTATGTAGGTCAGGATAGCAAATGAATATTCAGCGTTGGTGCATTTAATAACAAATATGACCAAAAAATGGGCCAACACAATTTCATATTTCTTAAGCCCATTCATCAAAACGAAACAGACAGAATGTAAATCTCTAAAAGGGTGACTATCTGTTGACCATTCAATCCCTGATGCAAGCTTTGAGATTTTTAGTCCATGAATATTCAAACACCAAGTTTTAAAGTGTCCCTTGTTCCAGTTTTGCTAATTAGAATTAATTACTTTAAGCTTTTTCTATTGCAAAGGGAAACCGACTTGCATTTGGCATCATTTCCTCCTAGTAGTCTTTATTCTGTGGATCTGATTCCAAAGAAGACTTACACAATGTACCCATTTGTGACCCAAACTCTAAAGCAAGAGTCTTCAAACTTGGCAAGTTTAAGACTTGTAGACTTCAGCTCTCAGAATTCCTGAGCTAACGTGACTGGAGGAGGGATTCTGGGAGCTGAAGTCCACAAGTCTTAAAGCTGTCCAAGTTTGAAGGCCCCCCTGCTCTAAAGGATCTGGTTGTCTTGGATTGGGCAATAAAACAGAGAAAAAACAAACAAGGCATACTTTGCTTGATCCTCAAGAGAACAAGATTCTGATTTAAAACAAGTTCTTTTCCTGATTGTATATGTGGGCATGTAATAAGAACATTGTATGCATTTAATAAAACACCATCAGCAAATAAGCTCATTTTGCACATGCTGCTTGCTTGTTTTCTTCCTAAGCCACCTCTAGGATTTAAAAGCAGGAGTAAAGCCAAGGGTGGCGCTCGATTTGGGGGTGTCATAAAAGGAGGAACACACACTTACCAAGTAGGCAGGACATAGAAGTGCGTGGATCTAGACCTGAGATTAATGTAGTTGATGTAATTTATTTAAATGGCAATCTAATTAAAATTAAATTAATTCAGTGCAGTTAATGTGATTGTTTCCTCCTCTAATATTTAATCATTGCTCTCTTTTATCACCTTAAAAAAATACCTCTTTTGGGAGAACCGCAGAGGGAATAACTCTTGAGCCTCTGAAATGCTACACACGGCCCAGGGTTCATGGATGTTGGCCTGTTTGAAGGAAAGAAACAGCACTTTAAATATGAGCTTCACAAGGGCCATTTCTAAGCAGTTTTCAGAGCCAGCTACATCAGCCTAACTAGTGGTGCGGTTCAATTTTTATTTTTACTACCGGTTCTGTGGGTGTGGCTTGGTGGGTATGGCAGGGGAAAGATACTGTAAAATCTCCAGTCAGAGGTGGCATTTGCCGGTTCTCCGAACGACTCAAAATTTCCACTAGCGTTTCTCCAGAACTGGTCAGAACCTGCTGAATAACCAACTCTGAGCCTATACCCAGAAATAGAGAAATGAGGCAAGGCTCCCTCTGTGTAGCCCAGTAGATCTACCAACATTCCTGATTGCTATCCTGATCCTTTAAGAGGGCAGGTTAGGCCCTGCCTAAAAAGTAAAATCCTCACTACTTGGACAAACAAGTCACCTACCAATTAAATTGCCAGAGAATACTGCTTGAAGGGATATATTAAAGGGCAAACATCTCACAACTGGGAACAGTCTCCTTTAAAAAAGAGAGAGAGAGAGGCAATGGTTGTTTTTTTCAAATAAAAGCCTTCTGGATAAGTAAGTAATCAAATCTTTGGTAGTTATGGATTCTTTTTAACCACTTTAAAAGTCAGCTTTAATTGATGCCAAATATTAAAATTAAGAAAGGGTGAGCATGATTGCCTCATGCATCAACGCAATCCTTCTCAGGGACGTGTAGCCACAAGAGATGGAGGGAAGATGCTCACTTTGGTTGCTGTTCAAATTAGTGAGCTAGTCTGTTGTTATGTAAATTGAATAGAATAGAATAACAGAGCTGGAAGGGACTTTGTAGATCATCTAGTCCAGGGGTGTCAAATTCGCAGCTTGCGGCCCGGATGTGTGACATGCTAGCGCCGCCCCCGAAGGGGAAAAAAGTCTTGATACGTCATGTGATGACACCATGACAGCGCGAGTTTGACACCCTTCATCTAGTCCAATCCAAGCCCCATCTAGTCCAAGCAGGAGACCCTACTATACCATTTCTGAGATGGCAGTCCAGTCTCTTCTTAAAAGCTTCCAGTGAAGAAGTACCCATGACTTTTGAAAGCAACTTCTGTTCCATTGGTTGATCCCACTGTCAGAAAATTTCTCCTTATTTCTGGGTTGAATCTCTCCTTGAACTGCTTTCAGGATTCATATCCTTTCATCCTAGCAGTGGAGGTACTTGGATGTTGAAGGTAAGGCTGCAAAGTCAGATAACCCCCATCTCAGGGGGATTATAGGTATTACACTGCTTACCTCAAAATGTGTATTTTGGTGACCCTCCTTCCTCCTCATCTGTTAAAAGTTAAATAGAGTTATGAATCTTTGCTTCCAGGACTAGGTCTAATTATGCCAAGAGGCATATTATTTTTTTTTATTTCAACCTTTTTCAGGGCCTTTGTAACCAAAAGAAGTTGGCTTTAATTTTTTATGTCATCAAATTTTATCAGCTTCTTTTATTTTTTGCTGTTTTAAGTTTTTTTATACATTTATTAACATTTTTGTTACATCTCAACCATTCTTTTTTGTGTAAAGGGCAGGATTAAAATAAGCCATAAAATGTTTGATGCTGCTTGGATAAAGAATATCAAATTGTAAATTGAGCTGTTTCAATGCAGCTTATCTTACCATCCTTCTAATATGAAAAGGGCTCGATGATTAAAGAACAAAATAATTCCAATGGGATGGCCATGCTTCTACATTAAGGAACCCATTTGCTCTGAAATTGCTTTTGGCCCCTGTTCTTTCAGTGTTCAGAAAATCTATAAAGACCCCATTTCTTTAATTAGGCTCTGGAATATTAGTCAATGTAAATTGAATTAATGTTTTTTTTCCCAGTGTTTTTAAGTAAACTATCTTAAATATTAATCTGGAAGGAAGGAAAGGAAGGAAAGAAGGAAGGCCCTGTACTTTGAAAGAGGGCAACTTTACACCAATTGGAGCCCATGCTTAACATTTGGGTGGAAGGGATGGTCACAGTGAGCAAAACTATGATGCAGAGAGAGAAGGACCTCATCATACTTCCCAGATTTGAGGTGCTAGTGAAGAATTTCTTGCCCCCCAGTTACAAAGCCTATCAATCAATTAATGAATTAAGTAGCCTATTTTACAGTAGATATTACTGCGTGCATGAATTTCCCACTTCAAACAGGTAAAAATGTATACCACTAACTTTGAGTGGTAAGGTAAGGGAGGTCTCCGAGGATCAGAAAAATGTAGTTTGCAAGCCCGCCAGCTGCCTTTCTCTTACATACATACTGGGAAACTGGTAACGTTTATCTTTTTTTGACTATTTTAACTGTTCTGAATTAGACAGAGGGAATTAGAAAACACACTCATGGAACATCTCTTGGGAATCCATGAGTTAATCCTGTGGGTAAATTGCAGGTGCTTTCTCCTGGAACAATTCAAGTCTGCACTTGTATCTGAGTGTGCACTGTTATTGCTTCTATCCCATATCGGGTAGCTCATTCTTAACAAGGTTGCTATTACTGTAATTGCTTAATATATCATCTTCCCTTGTTATAATCTTAGGTGACTTAACTATATGCTCTGCTGACACAAGCTGTAAGGTGTAACAAAATAATATTTCTCTTCTCAAACCTCCCGAGGAGCATCCATTTAAATTTTCAACCAGAATTTCCCTATCCATTTAACAGCATTCTGTTCTGTACGGTCATATACATTCTTGAAACCCCGCGTTTTGATTGGCCAAAGTGCGGGGTAATCCGATTGGTCTAGCGAGCCGCGCTGATTGGCCCGCTGAGAATCTCCCGCGATTGGTGTAAACGAATCGCGGGAGATTCAAAGAGGTGCCATTGGCTGCGGCCACCGCGGCTTGAGAATAAAAAGCCGCTGTTTTTCCCTCGGAGCCAGACCGGTTCCGGGGACCAATAAAAGAGCTGAACTAAGTCACTGACTCCAAGTCTCCTTGCCGTGACGGACACGACACTGGCGATGAGGGTGGGATCCCGAGGCTAACCCCATCGAGCACGTGTCCGAAGGAAGCAAGACCAACGAGATGGCCAGCATTGCTCTGCCCGCGCCCTTTAATCCCGCTAGTGAGGACTGGGAATCATACACAGACAGATTCCTCATGTTCCTCGAATGCAGCAACATGAAGGACGCCACCGGGCTGAAGAAACGAGCCGTCTTCCTGACAAACTGCGGGCCTGCAGTGTTCAAGATGGCAAAAGCCCTAGCGAAACCCGCTGATGTCAAGGAGATGGACTGGGACGACCTCAAACCATTGCTCCGCAACCACTACGCCCCCACCGTGCCCACCCTCATCAGGCTGCACGACTTCTACTGGAGGGACCAGAGACCGGCTGAAAGCATCAGCGATTTTGTGGCGGAGCTGCGGAACCTAGGGGGCATGTGTGGGTTCTCCGACATGGACGAGGCCCTACGGGACCGCGTCATGCTCGGACTTTGGGACCCAGTCCTACAGAGTCGGCTGATGGCCAAAGGCGACATCGCCCTCGCCGACGCCATCGCTGAAGCCACCGCAGCCGAGGCAACCTGGAAATCGGCGAACCGCATGCGGAGACCAGACGCCAGAGACCGCACCGTGACCACCGACCCAGGACGGGCAACTGAGGCCCAAGCGGAAGCAAGTCACCGCGAGACCACCACTCACCATGGCGAATTCCACTCCGCCTCCGACACCACGGACGAGGAGGAGGAGATCCACCGGCTCCAGACGGGACGTGACCAGCGAAATCGGCGGGGTCGTAAGTTGGGGACTGCATGCGCCGATTGCGGAGGTGACCACTCTCGAGCCAAGTGCCATTTCTTCGATGCAGTCTGCCAGCACTGCGACAAAAAGGGTCACATTGCCCAAGTCTGCCGATTGAGGAAGGCCTACAGCCCCAGACAGCGGCACCACAGCGAGCGGAGACGGGACAGCACACCCCCCAGAGCCAAAGATCACCAAGCCGACAGCCGATGGGACTGGAGCGGGAGGAACTGACGAGGTGGCGAAACCTGGCGGAAGGAGGAAACCCACCAGACGGTCATCATCGGCCATACATCAACCACTGACACCCGAAAAGTCTACGTGGAGGTAGGCATCGAAGGCGAGCCATGCAAAATGGAGGTGGACTCCGGGTCCTACCTCTCCATCGTCGCCTGGCGAGAGATCAAACGCTTGGTGCCTACCATCCACAAGAAGGGACTGGAGAACCAGAGACTAAACATCAAAGACTACCAGGGAAACAGCATCCCGGTAGTCGGAACCAAACAATTCAAAGTGACATTTAAGGGCCGCACTGCAAAGCTTCCCCTGACGATCGTGGACTGAGACCGACCCAGCCTCTTGGGACTGCAATGGTTCGCACCACTCAGCATCGAAGTCACAGGCATCAACCACATCGCCAAGACCGATTGGGAACAGCAACTGGCACGGGACTTCCAGGAAGTGTTCGACGGCACCCTAGGCAAGTACCGAGGGCCCCCCATCTCCTTCAGCCTAGACCCCAACATTCCCCCAAGACGCCTAAAACCAAGGCGGGTACCCTTTGCACTCAGGCCAAAAATAGACGAGCAAATTGACAAGCTCGTCAAGCAAGGGGTCCTACAACCCATTTACCACGCCCGGTGGGAGACCCCAATAGTCACCCCAGTCAAGCCCGATGGGTCGGTAAGAATCTGTGGGGACTATAAGGCCACCCTAAATTGCACCTTACAACAAAGCGCCTACCCCGTCCCAGTAGTGCAGCACCTTCTACACTCACTGGGGGGAGGCAAGGTTTTTGCGAAACTCGACCTGGCGCAAGCATACCAACAGCTGCCAGTCGACGCAGAAACCGCGGAGGCGCAAACCATAGTCACCCACTGGGGAGCGTTCCAATGTAACCGACTCCAGTTTGGAGTCAGCATGGCGCCTGGGATTTTCCAGAGCCTCATATAGAGGCTTTTGCAAGGAATTAAGGGGGTGGTGCCCTACTTCGATGATGTGCTGGTGTCGGCAACCAACCAGCTAGAACTAGAGGGTCGGCTAAGGGAGGTGCTAACGAAATTCAAGGAAACCAGGCTAAAAGTGAAGAGAGAAAAATGCCAGCTGTACACAGAGCGGGTCAAGTTCCTGGGGTACCTCCTAGACCGGCACGGCATCCACCCAACCGCAAACAAAATCAGAGCCATTAAGGAGGCCCCCACACCCAGGAATAAAACTGAACTGCAGGCATTTCTGGGACTGCTTAATTTTTATAATGTTTTCCTGCCTCACAAGGCGACCGCGGCAGAGCCTTTGCAAAGGCTTTTGGACAAGGCGGCCACCTGGACTTGGGGGAAACGCGAGGAAGCCGCCTTCAGGAAAACCAAGGACCTGCTCACCTCGGATGCCGTCCTCATCCAATACAATGAGACCCTACCACTCGCCGTCACATGCGACGCCTCACCCTTCGGCATCGGCGCCGTCCTCAGCCACACACTCCCAGATGGAAGAGAAGCACCCATCGCTTTCTTCTCGAGGACACTCACCAAACCAGAGAGGAACTATAGCCAGCTGGACAAGGAGGCCCTAGCCATCGTCGCAGCAGTGAAGAGGTTCCATGAGTGCCTCTACGGCCGCACGTTCACCATCATCACAGACCACAAGCCGTTGCTGGGCATCCTGGCAGGGAACCGGGCCACCCCGAACATCTTATCTTCCAGAATGACAAGGTGGTCCGAATTCCTTGCCGCCTACAGCTACCGGCTCACACACCGACCCGGTAAGACTATCACCCACGCAGACACTTTGAGCCGCTCACCATTACCCGACCTAGACACTGACCCAGCACCCACGACGACCACCCTCAGCATAGAGACTCTGCCCGATCTACCCATAACCGCGTCAGACATCGCCCGAGAAACTAATAAAGACAAAAGTCTGGCGGGGGTGTTACATTGGGTAGAAAAAGGGTGGCCGGAAAAGGACAACGACGAAGCATTCAAAATATTCCGGAACCGGCAAACAGAACTCTTGCTACAAAAAGGGTGTGTACTGTGGGGGGAAAGAGTTGTTATTCTGGAAAAACTACAAGGGAAGGTATTGAGTTTGTTACACGAGGAGCACCCGGGCATAGTTAGAACAAAAGCCCTGGCCAGAAGTTACGCTTGGTGGCCAGGGATGGACAAGCAAATCGAGGCCTGGGTGGCAAGGTGTCAATGCTGCCAAGAAACCAGACTAAGCCCTCCCGCGGCACCGATCCTGGAATGGGAAACCCCCAGGGGACCTTGGTCTAGGATCCACATAGATTTTGCCGGGCCCACCAAGGGACACACATTCCTAATAACCGTAGATGCTTACTCCAACTGGTTGGAGGTAAGCAACATGAAAACCACCACCACAGAAGCTGTGACCAAGGAACTTAGTAAACTATTCGCAACCCACGGCCTTCCGGTTGTCATCGTGGTGGACAACGGGCCCCAATTCACCTCGCTAGAATTTGAAAAATTCCTAGCGGAATGGGGCATACGACACACACTGACAGCTCCGGCACATCTGGCGGCGAACGGAAGGGCAGAACGGATGGTTCAATTCACGAAAAAAAACCATCCAGAAAATCGAACACGGGGAAATCCAAGAAAAAATAAATAAAATGATTTTTATACAACATATAACCCCAAACACGACAACAAACAAAAGCCTGGCAGAGCTGCTAATGGGGAGAAAATTAAGGTCCCCACTCGACAGACTGCACCCCACATACAACCCGGAAAACCCCCAAACTCCTCCAGCAAGCACCGGTCCTTTGCGCCAGGTGATGCCATCTACACAAAGAACCTAACCGGAGACCCACTGTGGGTACCAGCAACCATAACCCAACTGACAGGTCCCCGCTCGTACCGGCTGCAAACAACCGACGGACGAGCGTGAAAACGCCACATCGACCAAATAAGATTGAGAACGGCCATAAGAAACACAACCGACACGCAACCAGACACAGATGAACCCCTTAACACAAGCCAAGAGGGGAGGGAATACCCCGAGAACCAAAACCCAAGAGAAATAAATCAGCCATACTCACCGGCAAGCAGCCAGCCCGTAACTTCACCAGGGAGAAGCAGCCAGGCCAGCTCGACCAGCCCGGAAAGACCAGGCGGGAGTGGCGAGAACCACAGCTCAACCAGCCCGGGTAGACCGGGAGGGAGCTGCGACAAGCAGCCCGGCAGAGCCTTCCAGACAGTTCCAACGATGAGACCAAGAGAAACAGAGAATCCGACCAAACCGGCCGGGAGCCAACCAACAACTGACCTGTGCAGGTCCAATAGGCAAGTACGGAGCCCCACCTACTTACAGGACTACGTCATGTAGGACCAAACCAAGAGGGGAGGGGTGTTCTGTACGGTCATTTACATTCTTGAAACCCTGCGTTTTGATTGGCCAAAGCGCAGGGTAATCTGATTGGTCTAGCGAGCCGCGCTGATTGGCCCGCTGAGAATCTCCCGCGATTGGTGGAAACGAATCACGGGAGATTCAAAGAGGTGCCATTGGCCGCGGCCACCATGGCTTGAGAATAAAAAGCCGCTGTTTTTCCCTCGGAGCCAGACCGGTTCCGGGGACCCATAAAAGAGCTGAACTAAGTCACTGAGTCCGGGTCTCCTTGCCGTGACGGACACGACACATTCCACATTAAACCTTGCAAAATACGGAGGAGGGGGTGGAGGAAGAAAGCAGAGAGAAGACTTAGATGAAAGGGTGAAAAAGTGTTTTTGCGAAATCAAACCAATAAAAATGGAGCAAAACCATTCTCTTTTCGTTTTCTGTCAAATCCTAGCATGCTAACATTGTGCGTGCAGAGCAAGTTAAGCAAACTGATTTGTTAAACTGTGTAGCTTCATTATCCTCTCACTTTTAGAACATCATCTGACCAACAGTAGTGGTGGGATTCAGCTGATTTGCACCAGTTCAGCAGAACTGATACCTAATTTTTTGCTGAGTTCGGTGAACTGGCTCCAAAATAGCCAGGCTTGTGCCTCCAACCCCTTGCTTGCGGCAATTCAATCTGGCTTTGCAACAAGCAAGGGGGTTGGAGGCACGTAAATGCACACTAGCCCGCTGTTTCCCTGCTCTTTCCCCGATCCAGACCGGGGCAGAGAATCGGTTGTTAACTTCTTTGAATCCCCCTAACTGACCAACAGGATACCAAGATAGGACAGGGGTGGCTCTCAGGGAAGTGCCAAGTTTTGATAAACAGTTGTTTTGCTTCCCCTACTTTACATCCCCTATCAAAATTGGGGGAGCTACAGAGCAAAGAGCAAGAGCTGGATATCTCAAACCCCAATAGCACCCTCTGTGGACCACCAAAGAGCTTGGGAGCAGAATGGAGGAATGAATATAAAGGAGATTTGGCTGTTTCAAAGTCCAGCAGCGCAAGCTACACTTGTGCTTAAATTTATCTAGCCAAATCCAACTAAAAACAGAGAGGCAGTCTGGTTTCTTTGCCACATAGGACAGCCCGCTCAATAGCTGTTCAGAAGGCTGTGAGGAGTTGTTGGTACAGTGGATGATCACTGTGCCAAGCTCTAGCCCCCTCCTCCTAATAAAGGAATGCGAAGAAAGAAGAACACTTAGGATCTAAATCTTCATCGGCCTGAAGTGGCCCAATAAGTACCAGGATGTTCCCACCCCTTATGAGACACCTGTCAGCACTACTGAAAAAACAGTTGTGAAATATATAAGATTTTACATGCCTTGAAACTGCCAAAGGCTGCTGCTGGCTTAAGAGGGCAAAGATTCCTTTCAAACAGAAACGACTAAAGGTAACTTAAGTCTTTTTCACTCATGAGCTCAAAACAAGATAGGAAGGAAAATCATGGGGCTGTAGCAGAATAAAAAGGTTGACAGGGCAAGTTCAGAGATGCAATTTGAAAAGGCCCCTTAAAAGGAGCATTTACTGCTTGTTTGTGAGAGGAAAAATTCCTAAATGTAATTTGGTAATATCTTTCATTGTCCCACGATCAGGAAGACTTCGGCTTAGTACCAGTTGTCCTCAACTTATGATCACATCTGAGCCCAAAATTTCTGTTGCTAAGCAAGACAATTTTTAAATGATCCCCTCCCAATTTATGACCTTTCTTGACACAGTTATTAAGTGAATCACTGCAGGTGTTAATTTAGTAACACAGTTGTGAAGTGAATCTGTCTTCCCTCGCTGACCTCGCTTGTCAGACATTTGCAAAAGGTGGTGACATGACCCTGGGAATATGCAGCCATCAACCAAATGCATGCTACTGATAAAAAATAAAAATAAAAATATTGCAAAAATAAAATAAAATAAATATATGTTACCGGTAGTTGCCAAGCAGCTGAATTTTGATCATGTGACTGCGGGGATGCTATAACAGTTATAAGTATGGAAAATGGTCATGACACTTTTTTCAGTGTTGTTATAATTTTGAACAATCACTAAATGAATGGTTGTAAGTTGAGAACTACCTGAAATGCAATTGCTGTGGATGTTGTGTGAATAGGACAAATGTCAGAGTCTTAGAGACCAGCTATCCTTCGCTTTCCTTTCAATTTTTAGAAACATTTGATTCTCAGTGGGATGTTTGCCATTCCAGCCTGGTAGATTATTGAAAATATTTATTTAATTGTTTTAAAGTATATTCTTTTCGAAACAGTGCTGTGGTGCTTATTGCCAAATAAATGTATGTAACATCAGGTTTCAGAAATACACCCTATAACAGGGGTCTCCAACCTTGGCTCCTGGAAGCCTGGCGGACTTCAACTCCCAGAATTCCACAGCCAGCTTTGCTGGCTGTGGAACTCTGGGAGTTGAAGTCCGCCAGGCTTCCAGGAGCCAAGGTTGGAGACCCCTGCCCTATAATAATGTTTCTTGGCTTTGGAGTCTTGGTGAACTTGAGTTCCTAGAATTCCCCAACCTGGACAAACATTGCTAAGAATTCTGGGAGTTAAAGTCCCCATATCTGGAAGTTGGCATGGTTGAAAAATACTAATCTATGGTATTCTTGCAGTCGTATTATTTTTGCCTCGGTCCTGCACAGTTTTTGGAGTGTGCTAGCCTCATCTCTATCCA
Source organism: Hydrophis major (assembly GCA_033807585.1). Taxonomy (NCBI): domain Eukaryota; kingdom Metazoa; phylum Chordata; class Lepidosauria; order Squamata; family Elapidae; genus Hydrophis; species Hydrophis major. The sequence continues at coordinate 246,623,704 of CM066328.1, read as the reverse complement.
CTATGTCCTTTAAAAAAAAAAAAGAGTTGGGCTGAAAAAGTTGGACATCTCTAGTATAAATTTATCAAGCTTTATCACTGTCTGGGAAACTCGTATTTGTTTCAGTCAATCCAAACTTTGAAGCATTTTGATAGCTTTTGTATTTCAAATTGCTGTATTTCTACTGTTACATTTTAGGATACATTTTAGCTGAAATACCCAAAATAGTTTCAGCTTTGAATATTTTAGGTTGTGTTACTTTTACTATATCCTGCTTACAGTCCACAGTAAATTATTGGGACTTCTGAAATATTATATTATATTATATTTTTGAAACTATCATTCATGTATCTGATTTCTGTTTAATGCTCCCCAATACATACACTCATCCCTGTTCTAATAGTTTTTGTGCAAATGTTTGATTTCCCCAGCCCGCAGAAATTATTGTGGAACATTAAAGCTTTTACTTTAGAGCATGGCAATGTTCTGTTGGAACCACAATATTTATATACTAAGAAATGTTTGTTACTTTTATATCAATATTTCTAATGCGCGCGCATGCACACACACTTGTAATTGGCTAGCTAAATGCATAATGAAACAAGCATAGAGGATGTGTGGTAACTATTGATTTGTGCAACTGGCCGCTATTCCATCCTGCTTCACTGACCTGTTACCTGTTCTTTTACTCAGCTTAATTAGATGCTCATCTTTTTAGTGAGTAGATTGCCTTGTTACACATTTCCTGACCATGGAGGCTGAATGATGCATCAAAATAATTCCACAAGGGGCATTATATAAATTCATCCAGAGCCTATAAATCAGGGATGGGAAACTATGGCTCTTTATGGCCTGTGGACTTCAAGTTCCATAATTATTGAGCCAGCATAGGGATGTAGCTTCCCACCTCTGCTTTAAATGAATAATAATGTCAAATGCAACAGTTGGTAATTTAATCAGGGAAGAGAAATAGGGAATAGATTCATATGGATAAAACAAAGTAATTGTGGGCCAAGTAATAATTGCAGGAATTCATTGGACTGAGGCTAGCAAGCAGCAATGAATATGTTACTGTTCAATCAAAATGCAGAAATCTTGGCCTGGTTCATACAAAAATAGCTAATGGGTTTGGTTTGGGAATAGCATGTTTTGAAAATCTAGCTCTTTATGGTTAATACAGCAAGCATGGTTAAACAATAGTAGCTTAATGGACACACATATCCACTCTGTGAATCGCTCTATTCATCTGCAAGGATAATCTCATCTGCTAATAAGATCCCAGCAGGATTTCTATTGGATTGGAGTCTCTTTCATTTATAAAGAGAGCACCTTCACAATCCTTGTGCCAGCTGCAGTTGCTGCCCTGGGCAACCATGATCATCCTAAGTGAGTTATCTCAAAATACTGCCAAGGAGCAAACGTTGCAAGATTTCCAGAGATCCTGCTCTATGGCACACAGGCACGCACTTCATATAGAATGTTCTTACGGGTTATGGCCAAAAAAAGAAATTAAAAAATCCCACCAGTATTTATAAAAGGGGGAATTGTAAAGCCATCAATCCCCCTTTCCCTTGGAAAAAATGAAACCCAGAAACTGGCATAATTTAGAATAGATCAAGCATAAATGGAAAAATGAAATATCCAATGGACTTTTTTTAAAAAAATCACAAATGAAGATTAAAGGTCATATAGATAGTTCATTGCCCCATTTATGCTTGATCTTTATTTGTTTATGCTTGAATTATGCTTGATAATGTTAGTTTCTTTGTTTCATTTTTTTCCAGGGGAAAGGTGTCTTGATGGCTTTATAACTTCCCTTCACAAGTGTTAAGTTCTGCGCATGGGCGCAAGGAACGGAGATGAGGCAGTGAACAGTGAACTTCAACTCTTTATTAATCATTCTGAACAGAGCAAAACCCTAGGGCAGCAGCAGCCCTTTTATAGGGCAGGCTGCTGATCTAGTAACCAATGAGAAACATGGAGTGTTAAACCCTTGAACCAATGAGAGTGGCTCGTTAATAGCCAATCAGATTTTCCAGAATGGACCAATCCGATATCGCTATTACGGCCAATCACAAGCGCAGGATTAGAACCCTGCTTTTTCTAAAGGTTTGATAAAGCTTTATTTAAGCGTTTTATTAGTTCATAACACCCCTTCTCCCCGGGTTCCATTTAAGGGGTGCGGTGATGTAATCCCTGAGGTATGAAGGTTGTTTTGACTGTCTATTAGATTTGCACTGTCCCACCGGTTCCTGTCTGTAATCCGGTTTCGGTTGGACGTTTTTGGGCAAATCAGGTACCGGTGGTTCCGCATCCTCATTGGACGACTCGGTGCCGCTAATATTCTCGTTGTTGTCCTCCGATCTTTGCGGGCTTGCTTCTGTTGAGGTATTCCTCTGTGGCGAGGACACTCCCCTCCCTGATTCTTTTTCATTTGTCACGCCCGATTGCTGACTTCCTTCGCTCCTGCTTTCCACCATCTCGAATTCGGTTCCTTCGACATCCCCTCCCCCCTCAGTTTGGGAGTCACCGGAGTCACGGAAACTGGGTTGTAGCCTAGAGCGAAGCTGATCTATATGGGGTTTCCATATTTTTCCGTTGCAGGTTTTCACACGGTACGACCTGGGTCCGGTGGCTTGAATTACGGTTGCCTCGACCCACAATGATCCGCCGGAAAGGTTTCTGGCGAAAACTAAGTCATTTATCTTGAACTCGCAGCATTTTCTGCTAGATCCACGGGGTTTCTCTGGCTCGTAAGATGGGTGAAGCCGGTCGAGGTGGGAACGGAGCTTGCGTCCCATCAATAGTTCAACTGGAGTCTTGTTGGTGACGCTGTGCGGAGTGATGTGTTGGAGTACGAGTATTCTGTTTATTTTATCTTCAATGTCCCCATAGTCCATTTTGTAGAGGGTTTTTTTTAACAAATTGTACCATGCGCTTGTCTCTTCCATTAGCTGCAGGGTGCGCTGGCGAAGTTAGCGCATGGCGAATACCCCGGTCTGCTAAGTATTGTTCAAAGGGTAGAGCGGTAAACTGGGGTCCGTTGTCGGAGACCAGAACGTCTGGCAGCCCATGCATCGCGAATAGCCTGTTCAATTTCCGGATGACGGACTCGGTTGTAGTACTCTTCATTTCGTGGATCTCAAGCCAGTTGGAATAGGCATCCACTGTTAGGAGGAATGTAGGTCCCTTAGTAGGTCCCGCAAAGTCAACATGGATGTGGGACCACGGTCCCCGGGGTGTTTCCCATTCTGTTGGGGTTGCTTTAGGTGGGGCACTGCTAACTTCTTGGCACTTTAAACAAGCCTTTTCCCAGGTTTCGATCTGTTTGTCGATGCCTGGCCACCACGCGTAGCTTTGTGCGAGTGCTTTCATACGCACGATGCCAGGGTGACGGTCATGCAGTGTTTTTAATACTGCTCATTGTAACTGCTCTGGGACGATGACTCTATTCCCCCATAGGATGCAGCCTTTTTGCAAAAAAAGTTCTGTTTGCCGATTCCTGAAGGGGATGAAGTCATCAGGGGTTTGTTCTACTGGCCATCCCTGTTCGACCCAGCTAAGAACTCGCGCTAAGACAGGATCTCGTTTTGTTTTGATCGCAATGTCTCTGGCTGTTAGCGGCGGTGAATGTAGCGTTTCAATCTGGAGTGTCATAAGGGTTGGAGCTGGGTTGTCAACGTTTTCCGGAAGTGGTGCATCAGCATCAGCATGGGGAATGGCTTTCCCCAGGCGGTGTTGCAGTCTATAGTTGTACGCAGCCAAAAACTCTGACCAGCGAGTCATTCTAGGTGATAATATATAGGGGGTTGGCTTGTCTCCCGCTATAATCCCCAGCAAAGGTTTGTGGTCGGTAACAATAGTAAAAACTCGTCCATATACATATTCATGAAACTGTTTCACACTAGATACAACAGCAAGAGCCTCTTTATCGATTTGACTATGGTTACGTTCAGCCTTTGATAGGGTCTTTGAAAAACAGGCAATAGGGGCCTCACTAGTGTTTGGTAACACATGGGTCAAAATGGCTCCTACTCCAAACGGTGATACGTCACATGAAATTGTTAAAGGCAAAGTCTCGTTATACTGCATTAAAACAGCATCTGAGGTTAATAAGTTTTTCACTTGTCAGAACACGTGCTCCTCTCGGTGCCCCCAGACCCAGGTTGCTTTTTTGTCAAGAAGTCTATGTAGGGGCTCAGCTACGGTCGCTTTGTGGGGCAGGAAGATGTTGTAAAAATTAATGAGCCCCAGAAAAGCTTGGAGATCAGTCTTATTTCTGGGTCTCAGGGCGTTTTTGATTGCTTTTAGTTTGCTATTGGTGGGGTGGATGCCTTGTTTATCGATTAGGTACCCCAGGAACTCTACTTTATCTGTACACAGTTGACATTTATTTTTTTTAACCTTAAGGCCGGAGTCTTTAAATTTCTGGAGAAGCAATTTAAGACACTTTTCTAGTATTTCTCTATTCGGGGCAGCAATTAAAACATCATCAAAGTATGGCACGACCCCCTTGATCCCTTGCAAGAGTCTCTCCATCAGACTTTGAAAAATCCCTGGGGCTACGCTCACTCCATATTGGAGTCGGTTGCACTTAAAGGCGCCTCGGTGCATAACGATTGTCTGTGCCTCAGTGGTTTTTTTACCTACAGGCAGTTGTTGGTAGGCCTGTGCTAAATCCAATTTGGCGAAAACTTTTCCGCCCCCCAGGGAATGGAGAAGGTGTTGTATCACCAGCACCGAGTAAGCGTTCTGTTGAAGGGTGTGATTCAGGGTGGCCCGGTAGTCCCCACAAATCCTTAACTATCCATCCGGTTTGATGGGTGTTACAATTGGGGTTTCCCAATGAGCGTGGTCTGTTGGTTCTAAAACACCCTGGCCTTTTAATTTATCAAGCTGCTCGTCAATCTTTGGTTTAAGGGCAAAAGGTACCCGACGAGGCTTAAGGCAGATGGGGGCTACTTCAGGGTTAAGGTTAAATGATATCGGGGTCCCCTTGTACTCACTTAGTTTGTCTGCCAAGACGTCCTGGAATTCCTGGACGAGGGCCTCCTCCCAGTCGTCGCTTCTGGTTTGGTAAATGCCGGCTACCTCGATCCCGAGTGGGGCGAACCATTGAAGGCCTAACAAGCTAGGCCGATCACGGTCGACGACGGTCAATGGTAAAGATGCACTTCGATTTTTGAATGAGACCTGGACTAGGCTGGATCCAATGACCGGAATTTGGTTCCCTTGATAATCCTTGAGTATGATTCTTTGGGTTCTGAGGTCTTGCCACTGGATGGCAATTAATTGTTTAAGGGCCTTCTAGGAAACCATCGAGAGGGATGATCCTGAATCGACTTCCATCACGCAGGGCTGGTTTTCAATGGCGACCTTCACTCGGATCTTCTTTGCATTTAGTGATGAGGCCTGACCAATTGTAATGGTTTGGTGTGCCTCTTCTCGTTTCGTTGAATTGGCCAGTGGTTTATTTCTGTAGGAGTGGTTGTTCCATTGGTGGTTCAAATGTTCCCGACTCACGGGATGATTCCCTGTGGTTTGGCGGTAGTTGGTTCCCCTCTGAAGTGGGCTGGATCCTTGCTTGCTTCTACAGACCTTTCCGATGTGGCCTCTTTTCCCACAAAAGTGGCAGAGCGCGTCGAGGAATTTGCAGTCTGACCGCGGGTGGTTTGCCCCACAACCTGCGCATTGGTGCTGTAGTCTTTGATTCCGCTGGTGGCGTTGGTCATGTTCAGACCGGAGCCAGTTGACCTCCTCCTCATCACTTTCTGATGACAATTCGAGGTCCTCGTGGTGGGTTGCCATTGTGTGTTCCTCTAGGTGAGGTGAGGTTTCGCTGGCGAGTTGGCGGAGCGGTGCATTGGTGCGGCGCATTCGGGCAGCCGACTTCCTGGTTGCTTCTGCTGCAGTAGCGTCAGCGATGGCATCTGCAAGGCTGATGTCACCTTTCGCCATCAGCTTACTTTGCACATGTGGTGCATCTAATCCCAGAACTATTCGGTCTCTCAGAGCTTCTTCGAGGTTGGCAAACCCACAGAGGCCTCCCAGGTTCCAGAGATCCGCGATGAAATCTGCAATGCTCTCTCCTTTCCGCTGGTCTCTCTGGTAAAATTCATGTCTTTGGACAAGCGTTGGTATGGTAGGTGCATAATGGGCCCGTAGGAGGGGCTCGAGGACGTTCCAGTCCATGGTTTTCACCTCAGCTGGTTTTGCCAGTGCCTTGGCCATGTTAAAAATGGCAGGTCCACAGTGGGTCAGGAATACTGCTCGCTTTTTCCCCGTAGTGGCATCCTTCAAGTTATTGGTCTCCAGAAACATCTGGAACTGGTCCATGTACGAGTCCCAGTCTTCTTGTGCCGGGTCAAATGGAGTGGGTGGTATGGCACCGCCGGACATGGTTTCCGCTGTCGATGTGCCTTCAGCCACATGCTTTGTTTGGTGCTCTGTAGTGTTCAGTCAGCTCTTACGTCTCCACATCCCATCCTCGTCGCCAGTGTTAAGTTCTGCACATGGGTGCAAGGAACGGAGATGAGGCAGTGAACAGTGAACTTCAACTCTTTATTAATCATTCTGAACAGAGCAAAACCCTAGGGCAGCAGCAGCCCTTTTATAGGGCAGGCTGCTGATCTAGTAACCAGTGAGAAACATGGAGTGTTAAACCCTTAACCAATGAGAGTGGCTCGTTAACAGCCAATCAGATTCTCCAGAACGGACCAATCTGATATCGCTATTATCGGCCAATCAGAAGCGCAGGATTAGAACCCTGCTTTTTCTAAAGGTTTGATAAAACTTTATTTAAGTGTTTTATTAGTTCATAACAATAAGTACTGCTGTTATTTTTAATACAATTACACCATAGTAATTGTTTTGTACATACTACATCAGAAAACACTATGTCACCAACCAAATTTTTAAAAAGTTGTGTTCAGTTCTTATCTCAATTTTCCCTTGCTATATTGAGCTATAATTAAAGTATGGGAAGGATGTAATTTTTCCAGGTTTTTAAACATATGTCTCCTATCGTCATTTGTGATGATATATGTCTCATTTGTGAGACATATGTTTAAAAACCTGAAGAAATATATATATATTCTTCTCATACTTTAATTATTAGCTCAACATCAATATTATCAAAGATCAATATTAGAAATAGATAACTTTTTATAAATATTGTTGGTGATATACTGTTTTCTGTGTAATATGTACAAAACAATCACCATGGTATAGTTGTTTTTTCAAGGCTAAAATTGAAAATATACATTAATAGCCTTGTTGGGTGGGTCTGATACACAGCTCTCCTAAATTTCCTAGAAAAAAAAAATTGCTATTAAAACACAAATCATGTTGTCTGGAGAAATTCAAGGGGTAAAAGATAAAGAGACGAGGGGGAAAAATATGAGCACATAGGAGCACATGCTCAGGTTCATAAACTATCAACTGTAAACAGAATTCAGTAAATATTTTTAAGCTATGTCCTTGACTTTCGGATGTAAGTCAGAATCCTCTAGTGTGCAAATGGCTTGTTTCCCTCCTCCCTGCCTTTGTCTGAGTTTTCCCAGGTGCTTTAGTCTCATCCCAATATAGGAACCTGTGTAACCAGGTGGGAGATAATCATGAGGACTGTCATAGAAAAGGATTAGACTCCTGCCCAGCATTCCTAATCTTTCTTACTGATAACATACAAAGAACATTTGCAATGACCTGCTTTAACACTAGGTGAAATCTGAGGTTTCTCTCACTTGGTCCCTAAACCCACTACTGAATTTCAGCTGCAGAAATTTGCTTTTATGCAGAGGTATTACAGGAACTTGCATAGTTTAAAGCTTAGCATAAATCCCTTCTCTACAATCTGTAAAACATAAGTTACAAAAAGGGATTAAACTTTTGCAGTAGGGTTCCGTTGGAATTACTGGGAATGCAGTTTAAACACATCTGGATGGCATCTTCTCAGAGAAGGCCAGCTTGAGCAATGCCTTCCCGCATTATGTGACATATTTAAAATTTCCTGCTCCTAGTATCTTGGGATGAGCTTGGGGATGGAGCATGTGACTACTCTAAGTGGGAAGAGAGCCTAGAAAAGCATAGCTGTTTTTTAAAAATCAGTCTGAGAGTTGAGCATATTGCCAGAGCTGGCTGGCTGCTTTTATAATTATAATCAGAAAAAAAAAAGTTATGAGCAAAGAGACAGCACTGTCTTCATTCCTTGTTTTTCTGGAAGCAGCCTGAGAGAAAAACAGCTGGTCCAGTTGTCACTTTTTTTCCTTTCCCAATTTATTGGCTACCTTCAGCAACATGAGGTAGGAAAAAGATGAGGTAATCAAACGTATTTCACCACTTCAAGCTGCAGGTGTCCTGCAGAATGCTTTTTTAAAAAAAATCTGAAGAGAAGAATCCAGCAACAGAAGGAATCTTTTTTGCCCGTTGCACAAGGTGTTTTGGTTGTTTTATTTAAAGTATTGGTTAAGCCACAAGACAGTGAATAGGCCAATATGATCAAGTTAAGTAGTTAACCTACAGGTGATATTAACATCACAGTTAGGCTGGCTAATAAATGTAGGAGATGGCTCAATTTTTCTACCAAACCAACCCTAGAAAAGGGGTGACACGGTGTCTGAATTTAGTATCAATGGTAGATACAGACTGAATCAGATGGAGGGTGTTAAGTATGGAGCATGGGCGAGAAAGAATGGAGACGAGCCTCTGGAACAGTGAACTTCAACTCTTTATTTACATAGTGACTGCTCAAACTCAATGGCAGTTATAGCCCTCCTTATATAGGCAACCCAATAATTATTAACCAATAACAATCTAGGAGCACTAGCTCCCTTAACCAATAAGAACGCTCCGTTAATGGCCAATCGGATTCCCCGGAACGGGCCAATCCGATCCTGCCGTTAACAGCCAATCAGAAGTGCAGGGCCAGAACCCTGCACTTGACTCCAAGCTTAAGATATCTTTATTGAGGCCTATGCATTCACAACAGAGGGCCTTTCATCACTTATCCCTGATCATAGTATAAATGTGCCCTGGCCATATTGCTATGGCATTGATGACCTTCATCTTACCCCAGTCCGTAAGAGAGACAGATAATTGTGGCTATTCCTTCTTCTTCTGGTTTCCTCCAAGGGAAATCTGCAAGGTATGTAAAATTTGTTTGGTGTTATCTCTTACTTTGGAAGGTGGTCAGGTAACAACAGTGACCAGAAACAGAAAAAACAGAGGCAGGATTGGAATCAACAATTTGATGCTGCTGTATTTTTTGGCTGACTCAAGAATGGATCAGAGTCAGTGGAAGGGAAAGGCCCAGAGAAGAGATGGAAACTTTTGGTCATTTAGTGAAAACAGAAGAGTTGGAAAGAGTCATTCAGAGCACTAAATCCATTTTGTGGTGTTGGCTGTCAATGGAGGTTTGCTGGTTTGTTCAATTAAACCTTGGACCAATGCCCAAAACCAACGCATGCTTTCTGGAAGTTTCACTGAAACCAGAAGCCAGAGGGCTTCTATAAAAAATGTTTATAGGATATCTTTCTACATCCATAGTCTCTCATCCCACTTTTGGAACACATCAAGCTATAACGTAAGCCACTTGTAGTGTCCTGTGATCACATGACCCCTTTTTATGATAGTTTTGCCAAAAATTGGCACGTTTCAATTGCCATTGAAATCCGCATCCAAAGCAAAGTATTGGTTCACTTGACAACTGTGGTGTTTGCTTTATGATAACTGCAAAAAAACCCTCATAAAATCAAGTTAGTCATGTGACCGACCTACTCTATTTTATAACCATTACGGCATATAATTTTAATGGATAGACTCCATTATGGTCATGATTACCTGTGCAATTTCTATGCTGTGAAATTCATTAATACAGTCTTCCCTGTGTGGCAAAAGCAAAACAAAACACCCTTTCTCCAACTAAGACATTTTATTAAAAAGCATAAGTGTAAGCTTTCATGAGTTGATGCCTATCACCGCTAATAATAATAATTTTTATTGCAGTAATAATACTGCAGTAATAATAATGCGATGAACTGAGGCACAAATAGTTGCATCTACCCTTGATCATCAGAGCAGAGTAAGTTGCCCTACGACACACAAATCGGACATTGGCAGTGAGACCACAGGGTTTCCGAGACAGCTTACTCTAAGTGGCTGCAGCTAGACTTTCTATGTGAAATGTTCCTACTCTAACCCAACTTGCTTCCCTAAATCCATAATAACAGAGTTGATTATATTACCTTAACCTTTAGACCCAGCTTTTGTGTTCAAGGAAGAAAACAAAATGAGGACTTCCCCCAATTCCTCCCAGACTATTGATAGGACATTCAATGGTTGCAGCTTCTCCATGTTTACAGTAGACCCACCCTCACCCCCATTGGCGTTGTCCTTCCTTCCGGTCCAGAATGACTGGGAGCTCTGCTCTTTCCTTCCTTCTTCCTTTTTTTTCCTTCCTTCCTTTCTTTAGGGGCCACGGTGGGGTGGATATGTGTTTTTGGCCTTCTTCTACTGGATCTGACACTGGGTTCTTTGGCCTCTTTCCAGGGATCAAAACAAAGTGAAAGATACAAATCTCAGAATAATATCTGGATCTTGGAATGGGCTCAGGAAGAACACTTTAAACCTCTTTTGAGCCTATATTTGAAGGCAATTTTCTGCAAGATCCAGCTCCAATGGTAGTTAACAGTCCACAGTCAGCAGAAAATATATCTATTATATCAGTGTGTCTGTTGGAGGAATGGCAAAGAATGGTACAGATTTTGCATGTGAATTTCAGCAGTGTCCAGATACATACTTGAGTATAAGTCTGTATCTCACAGAGTCTGTATCTTCTCCAATTATCCCTCATTTCACTCCATCTTTTGATATTTTTCTTTGTCTGGGGATAGATGGGATAGGTTCCTTAATGAAAGTGAGTCAGGAACTTGGTTAGGCTTGTTTGTGGCTTAGTATATTGTGCAAACCTAGCCTGTTTCATTAGTCTGTGGTTTGGTGTAGCCAGCAAAGCCAGAAAATGAGCTAATTTAGTACTGTAATAATGTTAGTCTGTTCCCTGAATGCAAACCTCTGAGTCTCAGAAACCCCCGCCTACTTTTGACTTTCTTTTAAGGACAACCTATATCAAGAAACTTTCCATTCCATCTCTTTCCATCCATTGATATCAATGGCCCTGAATGGGAAGAGTGTGGGGGAAAACCCCAAACTGCATGAATCCTTAGGGTTTGTTGTAACTGATAATCAATTAAAACCATGGATCCCTCCAAATCTAAACTCTATTATAGGAAGCTCACTTCCCATTATTCAGGATACTGCTTATAATTTCTAAGTGCTTAGAGTTCAAAGCATGGTTAAAGACCCCGCACACCCACTTCATGGTCTGTTTCTGTTGCTCCCCTCTGAGAGGAGGTTTCGAAGTATCTATACCAGGACTACTAGATTCTATAACAGCTTTGTTCCTTATGCCATCCGTCTGGTCAACTTGCGAGATTCATTCTCTTCGCCCTGTATATGTATGCATTCAAACAAGACTGTGATGTTTCTCTGTGTCGTGTGTGTGTGTGTGTGTGTGTGTGTATGTATGTATGTATGTGTATGTATGTGTATGCATAATGGTTATCTTTTTGAGAGCTGAATGCAAAGAAGTATCATTTTAATGTATGCTGATTAGCATATATTTAAAGAGACAATAAAGTTTTAACCTATCCTATCCTATCCAGGGGTGGGATTCTACCAGTTTGCACCTATTCGCTAGAACTGGTTGTTAACATTCTAAGCAGTTCGGAGAACCAGTTGTTAGAAGAAATTACTGGCCTAATCCTGTCAGGAAGGCAGGAAGGAAACATTCTGGGGCTGCTTACAGAAACTGCCTCTCCGTTAACCCTTATTACATTCGTGGCAGGACTGGACTTCCTGTCTCAGGAACGTCTCTGGAGGTTTTTTTTCCCTCCTTTGCTGGTACTTTGCTTGTGTGGAGTGACCATTCAAAATTACAATGGCACTGAAAAAAGTGACTTATAACCATTTTTCACACTTACAACTGTTGCAGCATCCCCACAGTCATGAGAGGCCAGGCGAGGAGATGCGTGCCTCGATGTGAGTGATATTGAGTTTGTCATGCCCAGCCAATAACATGACCACCAAGCCACGCCTACTAACTTAGCCTCACCCACAGAACTGGTTGTTAAAAAATTTGAATCCCACCCCTGATCCTATCCTATGTTAAATGGGTACCCTTTTGTGTATGAGACTGGGCATGGCTCCCCCCTTCACCAAAAGGGTTTGAATGAAGTAGTGTTAGCCATTTATGCCTCAAGATGAGTGGGTGGGTAAGAGGGGCTATGAATAGCAAAGGCAGGAGAGGCCCAAAAACCCAGACTATCTGTTGTCCCGCTCCTTCAGCCCCCATTGTCCCATAGGCCCGCAACAGGAGCTACAACAGAGGACTGGCACAGAAGCAAAGTGAGGGAGGGGACTGCCATTGCTATTGCTGCTATAACCATGGGTCGGATTCAACCGGTGTAATAACTGGTTAGGTGAGCATGCGCTTTGCACAGCATTGGAAACTCATCTTCTCCTGCAAGCCTCTCATCTTCTCCTGCCGCACAAAATCATCTTCTCTTGCTGCGCAAAGCGGCTGTGGTTGAAAAAACAGGAAATACAGGACAGCCTAGAGCCCAGGCAGGCCAAACAGAAGAACAGAAGATCGTTGGAGCGAACCAGTTCTCTCTCAGCTGATCTTCGGAGCTACCGGTTTGGCAAAACCAGGCCGACCCGGTAGAATCCCATCTCTGGCTACAACCCCTTCCTCCTCTGTGTTGTTGTCTCAGACAGAAGCAGCCTCCTTGCCTCTGTCTACCCACTTGGATGATGGTTGTGTGAGGAGAGGCAAGATTGTGTGGTGGTCAGCCCTTCAAACCATAACCATCAGTACTTTTTTAAAGCATAGAGCATACATAGCCAAGGAAGTCTATGCTGCTTTTACCACAGACTAGTTCTGGCAGCCTATGGTTGCCAGTTTATTTTGTTTGTGCATGCGCACTATCCACAATACACAACAGAGCATGAACTAGATTTGCACTAGCTGGCCAAGCAACAACCAGGGGATGTTTGCGCTATCCATTTTCTCTCGCTGACCTCGCCTCACATCGGGGCAAGTCTGGCATCACCCCCCTTTTATGCTCAAAATGCTGCCATTTCTTAGTGGTGCCTATTTACTTGCATTTTTACTGCAAGCTGGGCAAGAACTAGGGAGAAATTACAGGAGTTCACTCTGCCACATGGAGGGCTCAAACTGGAGTGCTGACCATCTCTGGCCAATAAATCCAGCTTCTTTACGTCCTGTGCCACCAAAGCTCCTTTACCATTAATTACTAATATTACCTCTATTGTAAAGTTACAGTAGAAGAATCTTGCAAGGCTGCAAGCACTATTCCCCTTCCTTGACTTTACAATATAAGAAACTAGGGAGGGTCCCTTCTGAGATGCTGTTCCTACCCACTTTCCTTCTGTGGGTTGAGATATCTTTTATCTGTCATCTAGGCTGCATTTTCTTCCCCCCTCTCCAGTCCCCCAAGGTTATTCTTACAGACCATTACAGTGACTGAGGCCCAGCAGTTTCTCTAGTACTGAGGACTGGCTGCTCCTTTTCTCTGCAGCTAAGTTCTTTACAAGCACCCCACATTTATTGCAACAGGAGACTCTAGGGTGACTTTTTAAAATTTTAAACGTTTGTTTTTCTTTCCTAGGACTGTTTGGCTGCAATAAAAAAAAAATATTCTGTCTTGGAAAGTACAAATTATTGTAAGTTAATGTAGATCCACAATAGAACAATTTTGCATTAAAATTTCAAGTGTAAGCAGGAAGTGAGCTCCTCCCCAGGTTTAAAGTATTATCACTTTGAGAAAGAAGTAAAATATCCTTCCAAGTTGGACCAAACACAATATGCCTCTAAATATATCATTTGCGAACAAAATGCCCCATAAATGAGTTAGACCCTATTTATTTATTTGTTTGTCTGTCTGTCTGTTTAAATTTTATTCAATTTTTATACCATCCACCTCCCCTATAAGATGACTCTTGTTGAACTAGCATACCTGAAGGATGCCAAGCTGAGGAAGGATCTTAAGGATTATGTCTGGAGTTGCATTCCACAAATTTGACTATAGAAAGAAGAGTAACTCCCACAAACTATTTAAACTTGTTACAGGTCGAAGAACAGTTTTTTCCACGGTATTTATATTTAACCTCTTTCTCTAAAGATGTATCGTGGCTCTCTTTCTTCCTATAGTCTATTTTGTCTAATCATCAAAACCATAAATCACAAATGCATTTTTTTTACACAAAAGGTCCATGGGGGGAGTTTCAAGTTCTTGAGGATGAATCAGAAGTTCTTGACTGGTTATAATGAAGATTTATGAAATCCCGTTGACTTATTTGCATAGGTCAGCTGCAAACATTCTGGGAAGACAAGAGCATTTGAGGGCAACAAAATGCATGTCACCATCTGGGCTCCAGATCTCCAGCACTGGTGTCTGGTTATAGTTTGGAAGCTAAGAGCATTCAGAAGGAATATCTAGAGCAAGAGAGGCATTGAGTGCACTGCCATTGCTTCAAGGCTCTGAGGTCACCAATCTCTCCTTGCTAATTCTGAAAGGACATAGATACATTTCTAAGCCCCAATGGATAAATCATCTTGCATATTCCTTCTTTTGTGTCGCTAGCATTTCTACTCCAGTAATCCTTCAAAAGGCAATCCTACTCCAGCAATCCCACAGTTAGGAAATGGAGGCCAGGGGGTTGGGGGTTCCTGTCCCTGGGGGAAAGAGAGCTACAGAATTTCAGTTCTGCACAGTAAGACTTCATATGAAAGAGCATAAGAGTGTGCTGTTTTCAACCTCCTTCCGCAATGCAGCAATTGAACTGATGCCACAGCTATTCTCCAGATTACTCAACTGGGTATTTAAAGAGGAGAATTTTTACCACTGCCACTTCTCCTGCTTGCCCCCACTTAGTTATGAGGACAGCAAAATCTGAAGAGGATCCAACTTGCATGGTTTGAAGACAGTTCTCGATTGTCTGGGAAATCATTCCTTCACGGGCTGCCGCTTGACATGAGAAAACCAAGATCTTCAGGGAATGGAGCCAGTATGTTCTCACAAATGAAGGCAAATATACGTGTCCCGGGATAATGATGTGAAATCAAATATATTCTTCCTTCCTCTACCCTACTCCCATAGGAATAAAGATCCTACTTGTGGGAATTCTCTCTGTAAGATCAAAGGGAAACAGCATAAACCCAGAGAGTGCTGCAGGACACCAGACAAACTCTGTGACTTCTGTTTCATTACTGGCAAAAGAAGGGGAAGGAGAAATCAGAATAGCGTCATCACCACCTATACACTAATTAGTTACAGAGCTGCCGGTTACAAAAACACAATATTGAAAACCCCAAGGCAAAGGGGATCTTGGGGTCAGACAGCAGAACCCATTTCTTCCCCCATGTAGCTTGCTTAATTCAGTTGTTGATTTTATCTATTGGTTGCACCCCATTTCTCTTCCTACCTAGCTGTACACAACCTTTCCTCTGAGAAATCAAGATGACATACATTTTAAGCTCAAAGAAAGAATCTTTTGAAATAGGTAACGTTGACAGGGCAAAAGTTCTTCAAGGGGGAACATGAGTCTGGACACAGTTCATCTTGTTAACCGCCAGGCATTCTTGAAGTTTTTTCCAGCCACCATTAGCTTTTTGGCTTGCTTTCTTGTATCACGTGTAGGACATAGGGTTGATAAACCTATTTTAGCACCACAGAGCTTACCATAGTCCTCTCTACCTACCATAGTGCCCTCCAGAAGGATTAGATCATATCAGTAATTTCCAGAGATCATGGGTGTTGTACGCCTAAACAGTAGGAGAACAAGCAAACGTGCATCAGGCTGGGGAAGATAGTCTAAAGCAATCTCTTTGATCTAGACTGTACTTGCTGCTTTCCTGTTGCATCAAAGATTAATGTGCAGTTAATGGATCACTGAAACAGAATAAATCAAAGCTAAACATTCTGTGGCCGTTTATAATTGTCCTCCATAGGACCATCAGAATATGTCAATCACAAGATTAACAGAGTTGGAAGGGATCTTGTAAGCTTAAATAATATTATCATAGGCTTGCAGGGCCGGATAACAGAGAATTATCTGACAGATCTATTAGCTACTATGGTTGGGTAAATCTTCTACCCTTTCGGAAAAGCAAGAGTGATAACAGAAAGGGAGAACTAATTTTGAATGCTGCAACAACTTTGGAGAGGTAGTATTGGGAATGCTACCTGCTAAATCTACTTGAAAGCACAAAATTCCCAACACCCAGCTTTGCGGAAAAACAAGGACACACACTTCCTTGATCGTTGTGAAATGGCAGATTAACTGAGAGGTGGCATGGGGGTAGATCAGATTTTCAGGAAAGCGAGGGCATTAACTTCAAGTACAGTGGATCAGTATGGGAAGCCTGACAAGCTAAACACAGACTGGTTTAAACTATGCCAACCCTGATTTAAACAATGTTTTTACAATACTCAACTTGCCTATCTGTAAATAACCCACCAAATATTACAAAATATCAATAAACCTTTGGTCACCTCTTTGCAAATGGAGCTAAAAAGACCACGATCTGGATTGCTTGCAACTTGGAGAAATCAAGTGTCTTTTTATTTATTTTTCAATGCTTAATTATTTGTTGCAAACAGTTGTCTCTGCTTGAAAGTTTAGCATTCCAGAGGCAGAATACTGTTATTAGTAAAATCTCTGAAAGAAATAAAATATGAGCTTGGCACTTACGCAGGATAGAGTTTAAATATGTAAGAACTAAAAAGATTATCTAGCACACAAAATATTGTCAGACTTGCCTATGTCTAATAGCTAGTACTTTTGTCTATTAAGATATTAACATGGGAGACACTTAAAACTGCGTTATATAAACTTAATTGCATATAAATATGGTTTTGCTCCGAGCAATCTATACCTCAGCCAACCAACTGTTCTAAGTAAATAAGAACGAAGTATTTTGCCTTTTGCATGTCCTCGTTCACCCATCAACCGGTTTGAATCCATTCCCAGGGTACTGTACACTGTTATTACCTCATCTGCAAGAAGTGATAATTCTCTGCAATTTGCAGCATCATAATCATGAAGTACTCTGGCTTGTGTACCATCACTTAGGGATTTCAGTTTGCTGAAGTTTGAAGCAGCTGCAGCATTGCTTTGCTTACTGTTGAGAGCAAGCCTATGCCAGAAGCTGAGGGCTTGGGAATAGTACTGTAGAATTACTTGAGGAACTGCTGGAGATGACTGGTGTTAAGTCTGGAGCATGGGTGCGAATGATGGAGATGAGCCGGTAGAAACAGTGAACTTCAAACTCTTTATTTACATGGTGTGACAGCTCAACTGGAGGGCTGCTATAGCCTTCCTTATATAGGCAACTTATTAACTATTCAACCAATAGCAATCCTGGAGCGCTAGCTCCGTTAACCAATGGGAATGGCCTATTAATGACCAATCAGATGCTCCTGAATGGACCAATCCGATCCTGCCATTAACAGCCAATCAGAAGTGCAGGGCCAGAATCCTGCACTTGACTTCAAGCTCAAGATAACTTTATTGGTATTTATTCATTCACAACACCCCTTTCCCCTGGCTTCTGCCCACGGGGCGCGGTTACATAGTCCTTAAGGTAGGATGGCTGTTTTGTTAGTCTTTGTGATTTTTGCAAAGTGCCTGGCGGTTGGCTGCACTTCTGCTGAGGTAGATCGTTGTTTAATGGTAGGGGTGCCTCCGCGTTCTCATCATCATCAATATCACTGGCCACTCCCTGAGGTGAACCCGCTCCGGTCCCTGGTTCCTGTTCTTGTGTTTCAGTTCCATTATCAATCTCTTCGAAAAGACTTCCCTCTAATTGCAATTCGTTTGCCTCTGTATCTCCCTCCCCTCAGTTTGGTCATAAGGGAGTTCAGAAGTGCGAGACGGTAGCCGCGATCGTAGTTGACCTATGTGGCGTTTCCAAAGTCTATCGTCAGGGCACTGAACGAGGTATGATCTTGGGCTGGTTACGTGGATTACAGTCGCTTCTACCCACAGCGGATGGCCTGATAAGTTTTTAGCGGATACTAAATCGCCTACCTGGAAGGTATGGCATTGGCCGCTGGATCTGAGTGGTTTTTCCAGTTCGTAGGCTGGGTGTAACCGATCGAGGTGGGAGCGGAGCTTTCTTCCCATTAGCACCTTGGCGGGAGTTTTGTTGGTGACGCTGTGAGGTGTGATGTGCTGTAGGAAAAGGATCCGATTGATTTTCTCATCGATGTTGTCGTAGTCTATCTTTTGGAGAGTCTTTTTGACGAATTGTACCATGCGCTCAGCCCTACCGTTGGCCGCAGGGTGCACAGGCGAAGTGAGCGCATGTAGGATGCCATAGTCAGCCAGGTACTGCTCAAATGACAGCGCGGTTTGGGGCCCATTGTCGGATACCAGAACGTCTGGTAATCCGTGGGTTGCAAACAGTCTTTCCAGTCTTTTGATGACCGCTTCGGTGGTCGTGTTGCTCATTTGGTGAATCTCGAGCCAATTTGAGTAGGCGTCGACGGTTAGCAAAAACGTGTGGCCTTTGGTCGGCCCAGCAAAGTCCAGATGGATGTGGACCCAGGGTCCCCGCGGCGTCTCCCATTCGGTTGGGGTTGCCTTTGGTGGAGTGTTGCTTACTTCTTGGCATCTATGACAAGTTTTAACCCACGATTCGATTTGTCTGTCGATGCCTGGCCACCATGCGTAGCTTCGTGCGAGGCCCTTCATGCGCATGATGCCAGAGTGGCCATCGTGCAAGGTTCTTAGCAATGTCTGTTGGAGTCGTTCTGGGATAACGACTGTATCGCCCCAGATGACACAGCCCTTCTGTGAGAACAACTCTGTTTGACGACTTTTACAATGGTGCAAAGTCGTCTGGTACTTGGTCCAATGGCCATCCACGTTCCACCCATGTGAGGACTCGTGCTAAGATGGGGTCGCGTTTTGTTTCTCTCACGATGTCACGGGCAGTTAATGGCAGCGTGTGGAGTGTCTCGATCTGCAACGCTGTCATCATTGGTGCAGGATCGTTGATAGTTTCAGGGAGCGGTGTACGGCTCAGCGCGTCGGCGTGGGGAATGGCTTTACCCGGACAATATTGTAGCTGATAATTGTAGGCAGCCAAGAATTCTGACCAGCGGGTCATTCTGGGAGAAAGTATGTAGGGAGTTGGCTTGTCCCCAGCGATGATCCCCAGCAATGGTTTGTGGTCAGTTACAATGGTGAAAACCCGGCCGTACACATACTCATGGAATCTTTTAACAGCTGATACGATTGCCAGGGCTTCTTTATCAATCTGGCTGTAATTTCGCTCAGTTTTCGAGAGCATTTTTGAGAAGTAAGCAACAGGGGCTTCGTTACCGTTAGGTAATACATGGCTCAAAATGGCGCCCACTCCAAAAGGCGATGTATCACATGTAATGTTTATTGGCAGAATCTCATTGTACTGCATTAGTACGGCGTCCGAAGTCAGTAGTTTTTTCACATTATGGAACCCCTGCTCTTCTTTGTGACCCCATACCCAAATTGCTTTTTTATCTAATAAGCGATGTAAAGGTTCAGCGACAGTCGCTTTGTGCGGCAAAAATACATTGTAGAAATTGATGAGGCCTAAGAACGCCTGGAGGTCGGTCTTGTTCTGGGGTCTGGGAGCGTTTTTTATTGCTCTCAATTTGCTATCAGTAGGGTGAATACCCTGACTGTCAATTAAGTATCCTAAGAATTCAACACGATCTGTACACAGTTTGCACTTGTTTTTTTGAACTTTCAGGCCTGCTTTCTAGAATTTTCGTAAAACCAGTCTTAAATGCTTTCGTAAGATTTTTTGAGTGGGGGCAGCAATGAGCACATCGTCAAAATAGGGGACAACGCCCTTGATCCCCTGCAATAGTCTCTCCATTAGGCTCTGAAAGATCCCTGGGGCTACACTGACTCCGAATTGAAGCCGCGTACACTTAAAGGCACCTCGGTGTGTTACGATAGTCTGTTCTTGTGCCGTTTTTTCATCAACCGGCAGTTGCTGATAAGCCTGAGCTAAGTCTAGTTTAGCGAAGACTTTTCCGCCCCCCAGGGAATGGAGGATGTGTTGCACCACCGGCACCGGATATGGGTTTTGTTGCAGGGCATGGTTTAGGGTGGCTCAGTAGTCCCCGCAAATTCTAATGGAGCCGTCCGGCTTAATTGGTGTCACAATCAGCGTTTCCCATGGGGAGTGGTCAGTTGGCTTTAAAACTCCCTGGGCTATCAACTTATCAAGCTGCTCGTCGATTTTCGGCTTTAGAGCGAACGGGACTCGATGAGGCTTAAGGCGGATGGGAGCTATCTTTGGATTAAGGCTAAAGGATATTGGGATCCCCTTGTACTCACCTAGCTTTTCCTCGAAGACGTCCCTGAATTCGTGGGCGAGGTCTTCCTCCCAGTCACTGCCGCCGATTCGGTTAATGCCTGCCACTTCAATGCCGAGTGGTGCAAACCATTGCAGGCCTAACAGGCTAGGCCGGTCCTTATCGATCACCGTCAGGGGTAAGTACGCCGTGCGGTTCTTGAATGCCACCCGGACTCGACTGGATCCTACGACTAGAATCCGGTTCCCCTGGTAGTCCTTTAACACGAGCCGTTGGAATTGAAGGTCTTGGCGCCGGATAGTGGGGATGAGTTGCTTCAAGGTCTTCCATGAGACCATTGAAAGAGACGATCCCGAGTTAACTTCCATTTGGCAAGGCTGGTTTTCAATGTTCACGTTGACCTGAATTTTCTTAGCGTCTAGTGAAGAGGCATGGCCGATAGTGAACATTTGGTGGGCCTCTTCTCGTCTCGCTAGACGATTCATGGGTCGGTTTCTGTAGGAGTGGTTTACTGGTTCTCGCCTTACACGGCGATTCCCTGTCAATTGACGGAGATTGGTACCCTTCGAGGTCTGGCTGGGTCCGAGGAGACTTCTGCAGACCCGTCCGATGTGGCCTCGCTTCCCGCATTCGTGGCAGAGTGCGTTGCGGAATTTGCAATCGGAGCGGTAATGGTTGGTCCCGCAGCCAGCGCACGGTTGCTGGGACTTCGGGTGACAGTCCCGGTTGGACCGCAGGCAATGGACTTCTTCTTCGTCACTGTCTGATGACGAAGAGAAGTCCTCATGGTGGGCCGTCTGCAGCTGCCCTTCTGCGTTAGGTGAAACTTCGCGGGCCGGTTGATGTGCTGGAGTGCAATTTCGGCGTAGTTGGGCAGCCAACTTCTTGGCCGCCTCCGCTGCTGTCGCTTCAGCTATGGCGTCTTTAAGGGTGATGTCGCCCTTCGCCATTATTTTGCTCTGTACGTTTAGAGCGCTGAACCGAGGACTACTCGGTCTCTCAAGGCCTCCTCTAGGTCGGTGAAATCGCAAAGGCCTCCCAAGTTCCGGAGGTCTGCAACGAAATCAGCGACGCTTTCTCCTTTCCACTGGTTCCTTTGATAGAACTCGTGTCATCTTATGAGTGTTGGAACGGTCGGTGCATAGTGGGCCCTTAGTAGCGGTTCGAGGACGTCCCAATCCATGGCCTTCACTTCAGCTGGTTTCGCTAATGCCTTAGCCATTTTGAATACCGTCGGGCCGCAGTGCATTAGGAATACCGCCCATTTCTTCCCGGTTGTGGCATCCTTCAGATTATTCGTTTCCAAGAACATTTGAAAACGGTCCATGTAGGACTCCCAGTCCTCTTGGGCTGGATCGAACGGAGCGGGTGGTACTACGCTGCCGGACATGGTTCCGCCGTTGTGCACTTCAGCCACGTGCTTAGTTGTCTTAGTTGGCTCTAATGTCATCCAATCCCATCCTCGTCGCCAGTGTTAAGTCTGGAGCATGGGTGCGAATGATGGAGACGATCCGGTAGAAACAGTGAACTTCAAACTCTTTATTTACATGGTGTGACAGCTCAACTGGAGGGCTGCTATAGCCTTCCTTATATAGGCAACTTATTAACTATTCAACCAATAACAATCCTGCAGCACTAGCTCCGTTAACCAATGGGAATGGCCTGTTAATGACCAATCAGATGCTCCTGAACGGACCAATCCGATCCTGCCATTAACAGCCAATCAGAAGTGCAGGGCCAGAACCCTGCACTTGACTTCAAGCTCAAGATAACTTTATTGGTATTTATTCATTCACAACAACTGGTGCTGACAAGAAACCAAGATGGAAATTATCCCAACTATTTCTGGAGGTCCAATGTGTAATGAACCTAGGAGGTCAACTGATCTTTTACAAAATAATTTAAAAAGCAAAGGTGATGAATGGGAAGTCAGCATTTCATCTTAGCCTAAAGGCCAAAAAGCAATGCATATCACCCATCCTTTCCAAGAAAGCTCTAGTAATTTATGCCTGCTTTTGGGTTCTTCTGCTTTCATTTTCAACCCCCCCCCCCCAAATCTCTGCTTCTTTGACTCCAAACACTCATATTAATACTTTTATTTATCTAGCCATCGTTTTATTATCTCCTATCACATTTCTTGGAGAGAAAAAGAAGTGCACATTGCAGCTGTCCATTAGCTGCTCCAATTCATACATAGGTTTTTTCCATATTTAAATGAGCACATTTCTACCCATGATTCTCAAAATCAACTTGTTCCCAGCATGTTGGGCTGATTGTTCTATCTTAGATAACTTCGTGCTTGATGGTCCAATTTCTATCAGCAACTCTTAGCATCTAGATCTGGCTGCAAGAGTTGTCTTTTTTTAATAATGTTTTCTATTTCTTTCTTTTAGTGTGATCTGTTTTGCACAGAAAGTTTTCTAAGTGAGCATCTCTGGTTACTCAACTTTCTAGGTTATGGGAAGCAGAAATGTTCACTTCTTAAGACATTGGCCATCTGCTTCTTCACACTGATATCTACAGTGGTCTATAAAGTGACAATTAAATGGAGTTGTTGCCAGCATCTGCTAGTCATCACTGTGCTCCCTCCCTGCAAAAACAGCTGGTAAGGGGGGACAGCTACAGTGAAGGCAATAGTAACAAAGCAACAGATGCTTCCTGGAATGGCTTTTGCATATGCACATGCCTACATATCCCTCCCCAGGACCCTCATAGAACAAGCTGGAAAGAAAGTCCAGGGTATGCAAGGATTGTTGCTCTGGACTTGCGGGCACATTCAGGCAATGTGACTTGTCGGCAGAATGGCCTGTTGTGCCTGTTACTGCTTGAACCCAATCTGACTTTTAAGGAGACTTCCAAAGGCAGCTGTCTGTGTCAAAAGTGCAGAGAATAAGGCACTTAGTGTGAAGCCGCGATACAATTGAGTAAAGAGTTATTTATTTATTTATTTATTTAAAACCCAGCTAGATTTTGGATCTTGTTTCCAAGTCATTTTCAGCCCCGCCACAATTCAGGCCAGTGTTTCGCACTGCTTTAGAAATACTATGCCTTCTAAAACAGTAGGCCTTTTCATCTCAAAGTCTTCCTCTACTCACCCGGCATCCACAAATGCCAGGCAAGGTAGGAATTTCTTAATTATCCTGCAGCTAATCCCTGAAAAGAGAACACTGTTCAAGCCGAGTCTTGATATATATATATATATTTAAAAAAAAAAGATTAGGAGTTAATTTTTTGTGTTGGTGTTATTCAGGGCTTGGTCAATCATTTCTGTGCGGCAATAGAATCTCCCAAGCACATTTGCATTCCTTGAGGTTGCGTGGAAAATATGAAATTGGCCCGACCAGCTGTGGGCTGAATGCCATGAGAGTGGCGGATGCCTGACCGGGCCATCATCTGAGCATAGTTAACTCACTCAAATACAGACAAAGATCATGTTTCTAGCCAAATGCAGAAGCTGAATATAATTCCCAAAGCACTGAAAAACACAAAAAGAAATCCATTAAGCAACCAGCCGCACACATAGTGAGAGATTATAGGAAACTATAAGGGGATAATTTGAAGCCACTAACAACCTTCCACAAAACACCACCCTCACCTTGGAGGAGCAGGGTAGTAATAGCACAACCTCCCCCCTCCAAAATACCTTTCCTGATGGTGCTACGTAACATCTGCCCATCAAGCTCTGCCACAATATATTTGCAGTTTTGGAAGGAACACATAGCTTTAGATTAACAGCATAATATCATGCATTTGTATGAGCCTTTTACAGCTGACTGAGAAAAACACTTTCTTGATTCCTGACACGTTCCAATGTGAGAAATATCAACACCAGCACAGTGCCCCCAGAAGTGGTACTCAGCTGATTTGGACCGGTTCTGGCGGACTGGTAGTGAAAATTTTGACTGGTTCGGAGAATCGGCAAGTACCACCTCTGGCTGGCCCCACCCACCTGCCCCCACTCTTACCTCTTCTATATTTTGTTATTTATTAGCTCGACTGATTCCCGTGGCAGAGCAGATTGCTGCGCCTCAGCTGAGCTAAAAAACAGTGCAGCTCACCAGTGTCGATACAGAGGACGGTGTTTGAGCCCTGCGCATGTGCGCACAAAGTGAGCTCTTCAAGCCGATATAAAAATTTTTTGAAACCCACCATTGAGTGTCCCACTGCACTCCACACTGCATGTATTAGCTACTCTCAGAGACACCTACAAGAGTTGGAAGGACCATTCAGACCATCAAGTTCTACCTGCTCTGTCGAGTATTAAAATTATATACATATATGTACATACATACGTACACATATAAAGTGAATATATATACATTTCATATAAAGTGAATATATATACATTTCATATAAAGTGAATATATATATATTTCATATGCAGATGAACACTATACAGAAGCCTGATGATGGCAGATGAGATTCTGCTGAAACGTTGCTACAACTTTAAAAGCACAGCTACTATGACGTGGGAAAATACCCGAACAAAGCTGAATGCCATACATGTAAGTACCCACGAAAACTTAAGAATATATATATATCCCCACAGAATCCATCATATGTGCAGTAGAATCCAACCTAACTAAATTAAATACAGATGAAGCTGATAGAATAAGACACCAAGTTACTAACATCCTATGTACAAGCAAACCACCCAAAAGCAACTTGCACAAAGAAGAACTAAAAGCCCTGCAAGCCCAAATAAAGGATAGCAGCATAATCATACTTCCAGCAGATAAAGGGAATGCCACAGTAGTAATGGATAGAAAAGACTAGGAAACAAAATTGACAGACCTACTCCAAGACTCCACATACAAACCCATAAACACAGACCCAACCACATATCTGGAAAAACTAACCAAGAAGAAAATTATAACCAGCCACATGAGTAAAGAGATCCAACAGACGATCATCACAAGAGAAAAATCTTCCGGATGCCCCAAATTATACGGCCTCCCAAAAATACACAAAGAAGGCATACCTCCAGAGGAGCACCACTACAAAACCTAGCTAAACACTGAGCAAAACAGCTACAGCCCCATGCTGAAACAGCAGCTTCACATGTACAAAACTCATACCACTTCTTGGAAATGATCAAAGATCTACATGTGGAACAAGAAGATCTGCTTGTAAGTTTCGATGTGGTTTCACCAAAACCCTAGCCACTATAGAAAACCCCAGCCACAGAATTATCAGAGAAGCCATAGAGATTGAAAAAAGACCTGAAAGCATAAATAGAAGAGATGATTCCACCAGACTGTCAATTATTTGGAAGCCTGCACTCACAAACAAAAAAATCTCCACACCACAAGCCAGGCAAACACCCAGGCACAAACAGATTCCCCCCTGATACCTCCAGCTCAAACACACCCCAACCAGGCACCCAGATGAAACCTAGCTTCCAAATAAATGATAGCCGTCCATTTACTTGGAGCCAAGCTGCACTAAAAGCCTCCAATACAGGAACACAATGTTGCCAGCCAACCAAGACAAAAAAAAGCCACAAAACAGACAGAAGATATTAAAAACACCAATTAAGCAGAACACAGCAAACTCCAAGACCAATAAACACAGACCATGACTCCCAAACAATCAGGATGAAGAAAAAACCATTCTGGCACAGCAGTAGGCTAGCCCCAAATTTAAAATTGAAACAACTGTAAAAGTCTGACTCATAGATGAACACAATACAGAAGCCTGATGAACAACGATATTTATATATGTGTGTGTGTGTGTGTATGGCATTCAGCTTTGTTCGGGTATTTTACCACGTCATAGTAGTGGTGCTTTTAAAGTTGTAGCAACGTTTCAGCAGAATCTCATCTGCCATCATCAGGCTTCTGTATAGTGGTGATGCCTGATGATGGCAGATGAGATTCTGCTGAAACGTTGCTACAACTTTAAAAGCACCACTACGATGACGTGGGAAAATACCCGAACAAAGCTGAATGCCACAGGTACTTACATTTATGGCATTCAGCTTTGTTCGGGTATTTTCCCACGTCATTATAGTTGTGCTTTTAAAGTTGTAGCAATGTTTCGGCAGAATCTCATCTGCCATCATCAGGCTTCTGTATTGTGTTCGTATATAGGTTTTCGTAGATTTTCACGGGTACAGGTATGTCGGTCTAGGTGTGTTCGGGTCTTTTCCCGTGTAAGATTAAGAGTATGCTTGCACTGGCATGAAGCCGAAAGCACCAGCCTGAGGATGGCTATTTTTCAGATTTTGTTCTATTGTACTTTATTAATTTATTTGATTCTTTTTGTTAGTTTTTAGTGTTGTGGTTTTTTAAAATATGGGTTTACATTCTGCAAGCTGCCTCAAGTCGCCATGGGCAAATAGGCGTCAATATAAATTAATTAAATAAATAAATAATTATGTTCCACAATATCTTTTGCTCTTGACATTCTTCTATGTGATTCTTCTTTGGCCCTGTGATAAGAGCTCTCCTACTCCCCAACACGTATCTTCTTTCTCAATTGTAAAACTATACCCAGATCCTGTAATTTCTCATCTAGGAATGTATTATCTACCTCCTGCTAATCTTGTTGCTTTCTTTCAACTTTCTCCAGTTTGTCTACCAGCATCTAAAATTTGGTGCCAAGAAATAGGCACAGTTTATAGGATGGGATTGCATGGATGCAGAGCATATCTTATTTACAATATTAACTTACTACAGTTCGTTTAGTGACTGTTCAAAATTACAATGGCACTGAAAAAAATTGACTTAGGACTGTTTTTTATTCTTATGACCATCTCAGCATCCCCATAGTCACATGACCAAAATTCAGACGCTTGGCAACTGACTCATCTTTATAAGAGTTGCAGGGTTCCAGGGTCAGGTGATCATCTTTTGCGATCTTTTGTCAAGCAAAGTCAGTGGGGAAACCAGATTCATTTAACAACCGGGTTGCTAACTTAACATCTGCAGTGATTCATTTAACAACGGTGACAAGAAAGGTCGTAAAATGGGGCAAAACTCCCTGTCTTATTTTGCAACAGAAATTTTGGGCTCAGTTGTGGTTGTAAGTCAAGGACTATCTATAAAGTGAAAATATTACTATTCATGCTTTGGGAACTGTATCTTATAGAAGTGTTTCTCAACCTAGCAGCTTTAAGATTTATGGACTTCAATTCCGAGAATTCCACAGATAACATGCTGGAACTTGAAGTCCACATTTCTTAAAGTTGCTGAGGTTGAGAAACACTAGTCCAGGGGTGTCAAACTCACATCGTCACAATGGTGTCATGTGACATATGGGGACTTTTTCCCTCTTCGCTAAACTGGGTATGGGTGTGGTCAGCACGTGACACCTCTGGCCTGCAGGCTGGGAGTTTGACAGCCCTGCGCTAGTCCATATTATTACCTAAAGCCGGTGGTGGGATGCTGCTGGTATAACAACCAGTTCAATGATTGCACGCTTCGCTGTGCATGCGTGAACAGCTTTAAAAATGTACCTGCTATGTTACTACTGGGGAGTAACACAGCTGAGAAGTGGCAATCCGCTCTGCTGCACGAATAAGCTAAGAGGATATAGGTAAGCGCCGGGGGTGGGCAGGTGGCCCCACATGATCGTCGGAGCAAACCAATTGGCTGCCACCTGATTGTTGGAGCTTGGGGTTCACCCAAACTGGTCTGAATCAGAAGAATCCCACCCTGGCCTCAAACGTAGCCAGAGAGGTTCCAAACATTGTTCTACTGACTTCAGAAGACTGCCACAACAATCTTCTGGAAAAATACAGATTGTCTGTGCAAAAAATATGAGATTCTGTCTCATATTTTGTGTGATGGCTCCTGCCCTGTGCAACTTCCTGTCCCCAGAAATCAGATTGGCCTGGCATCTGCTAGCTTTTTCCAAAACCCTGAAAATGTGGTTTCATCAATGGACATGAGACCCACGTGTGTGATGGTGTCTATGCAGTGGCTGTACTGTGGATGTGGCTATCTTAGTCATGATTTTCATTTTACTGTTTTCATGTGGTTCTTAGGATTTTTAAATTGTCATAGTGTGCTGATTTTTTTGTATTTTTATTGTTTGTGAACCACTGAGAGTCATATATTTAAAGTGGGGGGGCTATATAAATTAGAATAATAAATTTATAATAAAGTCCATGGATGGAAATGCTTGTTACCCTGAGTAATTTGATTCTGCTTTCCATACCTGTGATTCTGGGGCTATTATTCAGTATGATATCAGATCTTTAGCAGTTATAGAAAATGTTCCCAATACCAATGAAGATTACTGGGTGAAACAAATTATATGGTTTAAGTGTGAGATGGTGAATTTATCAGATGAAATTTGAGGATTATTTGAAAGCTTTTGAAAATTTTAAATTTTGAAACAATTATTTCATTACTTTTGTAAGCTAGAGGCCACACAAAGTTCCTATTACTGGATTCTGAGGGCTTTCTGGTAGAGGTTTTTACAATGCAAGGGCCAAGCCTTCATCACAGAGGTGGTATTCGGCAGGTTCTGACCAGTTCTGGAGAAACGATAGCTGAAATTTTGAGTAGGCCAGAGAACCGGCAAATGCCACCTCTGACTGGAGATTTTACAGTATCCTTCCCCTGCCACGCCCAACAAGCCACACCCATAGAACTGGTAGTAAAAAAAAAAATTTGAATCCCACCACTGCTTCATCAATGAATTTTATGGGGAACCAAATGATAACAACTCTAATTGTTTCCCTCTTAGATTCCTACTGTCATTGAAATCTATTTTTAAAAGTTTGGTATAGACCTTATTTTTTGTAAAATATTATAAAATGCTTTCAAAATATAATATTAGTAAAATATTATTAAACACTTTCTAAGTAATACATTTAGATGTTATTTGGACCAGGCTTGGTTTTTTTTTAAAAAAACACCATTATATCTGTAATTGCAATAGAAATTTAAATTTAATTTTGATGCTGGTCTTCTAATGGCTAAAGTTATAATTGGATATTCATGCTTCCCTACATGTGGGGAGACCAATTTACTCATATTGCATCAGCAAGTTCAATTTATTTTAACTACTTCCATGGATGCCTGTAAATGAATGGCTCTTTGCACTACTAGTCCAAAGAAATTTCACCATTATTTGATCTGGAACAACTTGACAGGAGCTTGACACACACATTCCATCTGTGTATGCACACATTTTGAAAAGAAACAGGAAGGTTATGAGCAGTAAACAATGAAACTGGAGGACTGTGATTAAAACCTTCTTGGTTATTTTAAAACATCGTTACTAAACAGATTATGTTATGGTTTTTAAAATGTAAAAACCAGAATGTGGGTTTGGTCTGAGTTTAAAGATAACAGGTCTCTTTCCAGTATGGAAAATAATTCGGTCATATCTGATGCCTGCTTGCAGACACCAACTAATGAAATGGAAAAAAATAAATAAATCTGAGAGCCAAAGCAGTATTGGAGGGATGGTTTCCTCTTCTGTCCCTGATAAAGCCAAATCTCAGGAGAAACTCCATAATAAATCAACCACAAATTAGATGAGAAGTTTACCTCAATTAGATTCTGGCAATGTCTTAATCTGCTAAAGAAAAGTTGCTAAGAGTTACTAAGGGCTCAGAACAGTTCTATGACCTGTGATGAAAATAGGGCTGTTCTATCAAATTGCAGGATATCCGGACATTGTTTGCCATGGCTTCTGCCTTGTTGATTGCTGGGATTCGTGCCTTTCTACCTCTTGCTCATTTTCTTTTCTCTTTACTTGTCTTTGTATAAATTGACCCAGATCAGCAGTAGACAACCTCTTTGTTTAATCTGTTACAGACACATTCCTCCCCCCCCCCCGCCCCTGCAATAATAACCTGCTGGGGGCTGTGTGAAGAACAAGACTGAAGGAAGGTGTGGTAAGGCCAGATCCACCCATGGATGGAGACACTCTCTGATATCTCCCGTTCCTTCTTGTTCTCTTTTTCTGCAGGGAAGAGACAGAAAACACTTCCAGGAACCTACATTGGTTTTGAGGGGAAGCATTTAGCTGAGAAGGCATAAAATTAGCTTATAAACCACATCCAGAGGAAGGGGTCAAAATTAATGGAGAGGGGAATGCAGGTCAAAAGAGTGAACTAGTTTGGAATTCTGGAGTTGTGTGTGTGTTAATTATATGCCCAATATGGGGGAAAAAACCCTGTTTTGTGTGTTTGGGAGCTAATTTGGGGAAGGGGAGGAGAGAGGAGTGTCATTGCTGTAGATCCATGTAAAGATTTATCTAGCTCTTATCCTGATGATATTCCAAAAATTTTTAAAAGATTAAAACATTTGAAACACTTTAGAATAGGGAGCCAGGATGGATAGCAATAACAATAGCAATAGCACTTAGATTTATACACTGCCCCATAGTGCTTTACAGCACTCTCTGGGCAGTGTACAATATCAGCATATCTCCTCCAACAATCTGCACCCTTATTTTACTGACCTCAGAAGGATGGAAAGCTGAGTCAACCTTGAGGACCGAACTCTAGGGTATAGGCAGAGTTTACCTGCAATACTGCATTCTCACCACTATGCCACCAGGCTCCCTGGTGCAGGATAGATGGATGGGTGGATGGATGGATGGATGGATGGATAGATAGATATAGTCATTCAAAATATATGTGCCTCAAAATTTACATAGTTAAACAATACATTCCTGATTTGGAACACTGAGCTTCTGTTTTAGATATTTTAGGAAAAATGGACTTTCTCCCATGAGGATTTAAAATGTATAAAAGGAAGATAAAATGTGGTAACAATTAAAGAATAACAATGTTTTCTGAAAATTACAGCAACGAAACTGCCAGAATGCCTTCTAAGGTCCCTCTGACTGTAACTTCTATGTCCCTTCACAAAGAACTACTTACTGGGCGATATTTGTTGTCAATCTTATGTGGGCTGTTGCTACTCCTTACATAAAAAGTCCCCAGAGAAGCTCTCTAATCTAGTCAATTTTGCAATCTCAGCAAGTCTGTTTTCTTCTTCCATGATAGAGGTAATATTTCTACAGGCAGAACAAATGAATTGTCACAATGAAACGCAATAAAAATTTGCAGAGCCTAAAGAAAGGGATGCTGTCTGAAAACTGATAACCTAATAAAGTACTTAGCAATAGGATACTGTACCCAAAATGTAAACAGTTCCTAAAAGCCACTAAGTAGTTTGCAGAGTGGAGAAGGCAGCCCATTTCAACTGGGTAATTAACCCAGCTTGAAGGATAGAGCTTACAGTAAGCAAGGAGAGAATTAACCCAAAAGCCTGTGAAAATGGAACAGTAAACATAGTAAAATGCAATTGGCACCCTTTCCAACCGAATACCAGCTCACTAATTTTTATTTAAACAAAAATGGGTACTGTTTAAAATTATTCTTTTGAACACTGCTTGTTTAGTGCACAATTCTTGTTTTTCCTCATACAGGTTCTGTGTCTGTAAGAGATGCATCTTTAATATTTTCTTCTTGAACCCCTGTAGTGTCAACTCATCTTTATTCTTGGTTACCTTTTTGTAACCCTCTGCCATGGAAGGAGTACAAATGGAAAAGGAGTTTAATCACTGCTGATAGAAGTGTTGATTTCACACATATATTTTTTTCCTTTTACCCCTGGTCTCTCTTAACCAAAACCTGGTTGTTTTCATTTAAGCAAATGTAAGTACAGGTAGTCCTTGACTTATGACCACAATTGAGCCCAACATTTCTGATACTAAGTGAAACATTAAGTTTATTTTGCCCCATTTTACGACCTTACTTGCCAAAGTTAAATGAATCACTGTAGTTAAATGACTGTAGTTAAGTCACTAAGTTAATATCATGATTGTTAAGTGAACCTGCTTCCCCATTGACTTTGCTTGTCAGAAGGTCACAAAAGGTGATCACATGACTCTGGGACACTGCAACTGTCACAAATATGAACCAGTTGCCAAAGTCTGAATTTTGATCACATGACCACGGGGATGCTGCAAGTGTGAAAAATGGTCACAAGTCATCTTTTTCAGTGCTGTTGTAACTTTGAACAGACACTAAATGAACATTTGTAAGTCGAGAACTACCTGTAATTGCTCTGCTTTGTTTTATTCTTTAAATTTTTTTTAAAAAAGACAGGATTGTCACCCTTCTTGCTGCTGAATTCTAAGGTAATACCTGCTACAAATATTCAGCTTGAGGCCTCCCTTAGGCATGAAAGCCAGCTGGGTGACTTTGAGCTAGTCCTTCTCTCTCATCCCAAACATCTTACAAAGTTGTCGTTGTGGGGAAAATAGGAGGGACTCGATATTTCATCTGCTTTGAGTTATTTATAAAAATTATAAAGGCAGGACAAAAAAAAACCAATCTAAAATAAAAAAATAAATGTACATTTACTTACTTCTAGAAACATCCTGCACTTTTTTAGCCAAGAAATTGTCTTCAGTGAAGTTCAACTGAACATTCTTACGAAACCTAAGAATTAAAATGCATAATTGTAATTGTAAACCTTTTCTATTTGAATTTCTGAATTGATTAATGTTACTAAGTAATCAGAATTCCTTCAATCTTTTTTACAAGTCTTAGAAAAAGCCAACTTTTTATGAATTCCACAAAAATCTCTTCAGCATTACAGACACCTCTATAGCTCTCTTAGCACTGCAATCATTGATCAGGGTGTGTCTTTTTTTTTAAAGGACTGTTTTGTCACTTTTGTGCCTCTCCCAGAGTCTTAACATAATCTGTAGAGCAAGATGGTACAGACAAATACTATGGATAAGTATTAAACTGCTATGAACCAGGAACAAAAATAAAATTCCACAGTTCGTAGCATGGGAATGGTCCAATATTGAGGTATCCCTCTCTCCCTCCTTCCCTCCCTCCTGTGTGTGCATGTGTATTACTAAAATACACCACAGAAAATATACTGCAGCTGAGAGACATGACACCTAAATTTTCAGCTCAGTAATTATTTGTGAATACTGTTGGCTGTCATTATATAATTGAATCATATGGCTTCTGACGGCAAAGGTGGTCAGTCACGGTTGTATAAAACCTTAATCAGTATATTTCCTAGACCACAAAATCGTCCTGCAGGCACACTTTAATTACCATTCTTGTTTTCTTCAGCACTTCTTGACAAGGCTTTTATTATGCAACTACACTATCCTATTCACGATGCAGCTAGATGCTACTTCCTTTCATTTGTAACTTTCCGGGGTGTTTTTTTTCCCCAGTGCTACTTTCATCTCTCTCCCCCTCTCCCCCTCTTCTCTCCCAAAATCTGAGAATAGATTGAATAGCTGCATATA
This sequence comes from Hydrophis major, assembly GCA_033807585.1. Lineage (NCBI taxonomy): Eukaryota > Metazoa > Chordata > Lepidosauria > Squamata > Elapidae > Hydrophis > Hydrophis major. Next base: position 246,590,021 of record CM066328.1, on the reverse strand, counting down.
TTTGATTTCTAGCCAGTGATGTTGAAGCTCCTTTTATCTGAAACAAACAATGCTCTGTTTATTTGAAATACTCAATTTTTTTAAAAAAAATTTTTTTTTTTGAAGAAATTTTGTCTGATTTCTATAGCGTAGGCTTCTCATAAAGTTACACGTATTAAGAGTCAATTCTATCAATTCACCACAAAGGTATAGTTAAGTTAGGATGCTGCTTTAACATCTGTTTTCACCAAACAGTAAACTATATTGTGCAAAATACAGCTTTTTTTTTTTTCTGGACTAAAACTGTAACACTGTGCAAACAAAGAAGCTGTGTAAATGAAAGACTGAAGCCTTAATCTTGGCCTTAACATTTGGCATTTATATTCACTGCGTGTGACTTGAGATTCTGAGCCCCATTTGGGCCACCTGTTTTATGGCCCTTTTTCCAGTCCTTGAGCCCCCCCCCCCCCCCCCCCCCAGTCTGTTCTGGGTATGCAGCCTCTGCTCCACCTCAGGAATGAAGGCCCAAATTGGGCCTGTTCTTTGTGAGAAGATGAGGAGCAATGATTGGTGAATTTCCCTGTCAGTAGGAAAAAATATCCACCAATTGCTCCCCCTAAGTGGCAAGGGCAGGAACTGCAGCTGGAAGAGGGGCATTTTGATTTTATCCATCCTATCAGAATCTTTATTTCTTGCTGCAGTAATTTGGGTCCAAGCCACTTAGGTAGAAGCAAAAAAAAAAAAAAAACACCCTGCCAAGTGACCTGCTATTGGGGCAATTGCTTCTACAAGACCACTCCAGCAGGATCACCTAGAGCGACCCTCGTCTACGGCTTTGGCTAGCAATCTTGGTATAGCTGCATCTCTCCTTGTTTCATGTCTGCTTCATTCTACAGACCAAGATGGCAACATCTAATTAAGAGGGGAGAGTACCTATAACAGCCAATGTGGTATCATCATCATGGTTGCCACAGAAGGAAAACAAACCCTGCATATCACCAAGATGGAAAAATCACTTCTGCACCACAGCAGAAACACCCCCCCCCCCCAAATTTAGCCATTCTCAAGAAATAGATGGCATTCTTTGGTAGGCTTCCACCGAAGAATTAGCAAAGCATCTTAGGGGGAAATGTGGAAGTGCTCTTCCTATAAAATTGCATTTTTATTTTTTAAAAAAACCAACAAATCAGATTAATAATTTTTAATATATCTTTAATGCCTTTGACCACAAACAGATAAAACAACAGCAGACATGCAGCTACCAGATACAAAAATAACACACCCACAAGTATAACACAATCAGTTAAAAGAGAGAGTGGTTCATGTGTGCCATTTCAAATTCTTGTTGTTTTTTAATCCATGCTTGCTTCGTGCAGGAATGCAAATGGTGAGCTTATACCAGCTTTTCCAGCTATGCGTCCTTAAAACTAATTTCTTCTTACCATGTTTAAGGGCTTGACCAATCACAAATTTCCTTGCCTTTCTTCCAGTTTTGTCCAAAGGGCAGGTAGAAAAGAAGGGTTGCAAAACTTGATCCAAAGCTTCTGCCAGTATGGATTACACTACCATGCAGCTGGTAAAATGTAGATCGTCCTACGAGTTACGATGACAACTGAGGTTAGGACTGCTGTTGCCAAGCAATGTGTTTGTAAAGTGTGTTGTTACCATATCATTTAGTGACAGCAATTCAGGCAGTCCTCGTTGCCACTGTAACCCCAAGACATGTGGGTCCTTAAGTAGCAGGGGAGGAAGTCCCAGGTAAGGGGCTATAGGCTGGGGAAGGCCTGAGCCACACCCTAGTTCTCTTAGGTGTGGGTTGGGTGCGTGTGTGCGAAGGCCCAGAGGAGTGGGGGTGGGTAGGAAAGCAGGAGGGAGGGGGCTTACCAGAGTGATTTGTGACCTTCCATGCTGGCTTCCCCATTGATTTTGCTTGTGGGAACCTGGCATGTCATCATGGTATACTGCAACCATCGTAAGTGTGAGCTGGTTGCCAGGGGTCCAAATTGTGATCATGCAACCATAGGGATGCTTCAACAACTGGGATTTCCAGCATTGGTTTTAAATATCCCTCATTCAACTCCGTCTCAACAGTCACTGAATATATGGTCAGGAAGCAAGGACTACCTGAACTGCTTGGAAAAATCATGAAATGAATATATCGCCCAAAATATTGCTTGGAAGGTAGAAGCGGAAATAGCATAGCGATTGATGAGGATTACCCAGACACTGAAGTAATGGGGATAAGGATGGAGAGAGTCCTATGAATGAGGCTGAAGAAAGAGTCTTGGGTTTCAGATTTCATTTTTTTTCCCACACATTGTAGGACCAATTTTCTTCTTTGTTCTGGAGTAACATGATCATTTTAAAGTCAATTTCACAGTGACAGCAACATCATTGTATGAAGGCACAACTTCTTCTTTAGATGAAGGCCTCGGCCATCCTCAAACTCTGGGACACACTTTTACAAAAAATTATGGGGGCTCCAATCTACTTGGGAGGGGTGTCACACTATCTGCCCTGGAACCCCTTTACCCTTAACCACAGCTATGTGCCTCCTTATATGAATGTTAATTTCTGCAGTATAATAAATATGTAGATAAATTATGGATATGAACTCTCTCCTACAATTAAGTATTTTTGTCCTTCCCAATTGGAGGCTGCCAGATGGCTTGCTTTGCATCTCATAGAATTCCTAGTAAGCTTAGCCAAAATTGGCTGGGAACTATGAGAGTTTAATTGTAACATACAGGTAGTCCAGTGGTGGGATTCAAATATTTTTACCAACAGTTTGGTGGGCGTGGTTTGGTGGGCACGCTTTGTGCGCATGAACACACACTTTGCATGTGCCTGCGTACCAAATGCGCACTTTGCACAGGCGCAAAGGCATTCGAACTCACCTCCTGCAAGCCTGCAGGATCCCAGTCGCTTCAGCAGCTGCCACGCAGAGCTATTCTGTACCACGCAAAGCAGCTGCGCTTCAAATTCAGCAGATAAAGGTGAGTATGGGAGCCCGGGCGGGTGGGTAGGCCCAAGAGCAGAGCGGTGGAGAGAAGCAGTTCAGTCTCCAATGCTCATTGCCGTTACCGGCTCTGCAGAACTGGGCCGAACCAGTAGAATACCACCACTGAGCTAGTCCTTGACTCACAACCACAATGGAGCCTGAAATTTCCAGTTAAGAAAGACAACTGTTTAGTAAGTTGTGCCTCAGTTTTTGCCGCAATTGTTAAAGAAATTGTTGTGAATGCATAAGGTTTAATAAAGAGAACTTGAGCTTGGAGTAAAGTGCAGGGTTCTGGCCCTGCACTTCTGATTGGCTGTTAACGGCAGGATCGGATTGGCCCGTTCCGGAGAATCCGATTGGCCATTAACAGAGAGTTCCTATTGGTTAAGGGAGCTAGCGCTCCTCGATTGTTATTGATTAATAGTTATTGGGATTGCCTATATAAGGAGGGTTATAACTGCCATTGAGTTGAGAAGTCACTTATGTAAATAAAGAGCTGAAGTTCACCGTTCCCAAGGCTTGTCTCCATTCTTTCTCGCCCATGCTCCAAACATAACACTGGCGATGAAGGTGGGATATGGAGACGTCTGAACCGACGGAACCAAGAAGAAACACCGAGCACCTGGCTGACAGCGCTACACAACGGAACCATGTCCGGCGTCGTCGTACCACCCGCTCCGTTCGATCCAGTGCAGGAAGACTGGGAGTCCTACATGGATCGCTTCCAAATGTTCTCAGAAACTAACAACTAAAAGGACGCCACAGCCGAGAAGAAACAGGCAGTGTTCCTAACACATTGCGATCCAACCGTATTTAAGATGGCTAAAGCACTAGCAAAACCTAGAGAAGTGAAGGCGATGGACTGGGATGACCTCGAACCTCTACTAAGAGATCACTACGCACCGACCGTGCCTACGCTCGTGAGACGGCACGAGTTCTATCAGAGAAACCAGCGAAAAGGAGAAAGTGTCGCCGACTTCATAGCAGACCTCCGAAACCTGGGAGGCCTCTGCGGATTTGCTGATTTGGAAGAGGCACTGAGAGATCGAATAGTTCTGGGATTAGATGCACCAGGCGTGCAGAGCAAGCTGATGGTGAAAGACGACATCAGCCTTGCCGATGCCGTCGCCAATGCTACTGCAGCAGAAGCAACCAGGAAGTCGGCTGCACAATTACGCCGCAACCGCGCTCCGGTACACCAACCGACAAGAAAAATTTTACCCAAGTCAGAAGGGCAGCTTTCAACGACACACCACGAGGACCTCTCTTTGTCATCAGACAGCGAGGAAGAAGAGGTCCATCGACTACAGTCCAACCGGGACCACCACCCGAAGTCCCTACGCCCTTGCGCTGGCTGTGGAGCCAACCATGCCAGGTCCAAATGCAAATTCCGCGACGCGCTCTGCCATGAGTGCGGGAAGAGAGGCCACATCGGATGGGTCTACCGAAGTTTACAAGGACCCGGCCAGGCCTCAAAAGGGGCTAACTATCGCCAATCAACAGGAAACCATCTTGTAAGGCGAAAACCAGTAAGCCACTCCTACAGAAACCGAGCTTTACAGCGAGAAGAGGCTCACCATACTATCACTATTGGTCACGACTCTGCCTTGGATGCCAAGAAAATCTAAATCACAGTAGCCATCGAGAACCAGCCTTGCCACATGGAAGTCGACTCGGTGGTGTCCTGGAAGACCCTCAAGCAACTCATCCCCACGATTCAGCGCCAAGACCTCCGTTTCCAAAAACTCCTTCTTAAGGACTATCAAGGGAATCGAATCCCTGTCGATAGCTCAGGGGGTGCTAGAACCTTCCGATCACTCTCCCTGGGAAACCCCAATTGTAACACCCATAAAGCCAGATGGGTCAATCCGAATTTGTGGGGACTACCGGGCTACCCTGAACCACGCCCTACAGCAGAATGCATATCCGGTGCTGGTGGTACAGCATCTCCTCCACTCCCTGGGGGGCAGAAAGGTCTCCGCTAAATTAGATTTAGCTCAGGCATATTAGCAACTACCTGTTGATGAAAAGACGGCACAGGCACAAACGATAGTGACGCACCGAGGTGCCTTTAAATGCACCCAGCTCCAATTCGGAGTCAGTGTAGCACCAGGGATTTTTCAGAGTCTGATGGAGAGGCTACTACAAGGGATTAAAGGCGTGGTCCCATACTTTGACGATGTATTAATTGCTGCACCTACAAAAAAAATCTTACGGGATCATTTAAAGTTAGTCCCACAAAAATTCCAAGACGCCGGTCTTAAGGTAAAAAAGAATAAGTGCAAATTGTGTACAGATAGTGTTGAGTTTTTAGGGTACCTAATTGACAGTCAGGGTATTCACCCTACCGACAGTAAACTAAGAGCAATAAAAAATGCTCCCAGGCCTCGGAACAAGGCCGATCTCCAAGCGTTCCTAGGCCTCATCAACTTTTATAATGTATTTCTACCGCATAAAGCAACGGTCGCTGAACCGTTACACCGGTTGTTAGACAAGAAAGCAAACTGGTTATGGGGTCATAGAGAAGAACAGGCATTCCGTAATGTGAAAAAACTACTGACTTCTGACTCTGTACTCATGCAATACAATGAGACTTTGCCGTTAAATATCACATGTGATGCTTCGCCTTTCGGAGTGGGCGCCATTCTGAGCCATGTACTGCCTAATGGTAACGAAGCCCCTGTTGCATATTTTTCAAAGACACTTTCAAAAACTGAGCGAAATTATGGCCAAATCGATAAAGAAGCCCTCGCAATTGTATCGGCCGTTAAAAGATTCCACGAATACGTGTATGGCCGGGCTTTTACTATCGTGACTGACCACAAACCGTTATTGGGGATAATAGCTGGAGATAAGCTGACTCCCTACATATTATCCCCCAGGATGAATCGCTGGTCAGAATTCTTGGCTGCTTATAATTATCGGCTGCAATACCGCCCGGGGAAAGCCATTCCCCATGCCGATGCATTGAGCTGAGCACCGCTTCCAGAGACTCTCGACGATCCTACACCAATGGTAACCACGTTGCAAATTGAAACACTCCACTCACCGCCATTGACTGCCCGAGATATCGCAAGAGAAACCAAACGTGACCCCACCTTAGCGCGAGTTCTAGGCTGGGTAGAACGCGGATGGCCATTGGACCAATTATCAGATGACTTCACACCATTCAAGACTTGACAAATGGAGTTGTTCTCTCAAAAAGGCTGTGTCATCTGGGGCGATAGAGTCGTTATCCCAGAACGACTCCAAAAAGCGCTGCTGAGAACCTTGCACGATGGCCACCCTGGTATCCTGCGAATGAAAGCCCTCGCATGAAGTTAAGCATGGTGGCCGGGCATCAACAAGCAAATCGAAAATTGGGTTAAAGCTTGTCATAAATGCCAGGAAGTGAGCAACGCCCCACCTAAAGCCATCCCTACCAAATGGGAGACACCACGGGGACCCTGGTCCCGTATTCACTTGGACTTTGCGGGGCCGACCAAAGGCCACACCTTTCTGCTAACCGTCAACGCCTACTCGAATTGGCTCGAGATTCACCACATGACGAACACAACCACTGAAGCGGTTATAAAAAACTTGGAAAGACTATTTGCAACCCACAGATTACCAGATGTCCTGTTATCCAACAAAGGGCCCCAATTTACAGCACTGTCGTTCGAGCAGTACCTGGCTGACCGCGGCATCCGACATGCACTCACCTCGCCTGTGCACCCTGCGACCAATGGCAAAGTAGAGCGCAAGGTCCAATTTGTTAAGAAAACCTTGCAGAAGGTAGACTACGATAACATTGATGACAAGATCAATTGAATCCTTTTTCTACAACACATCACACCTCATAGCGTCACCAACAAAACTCCCGCCGAACTGCTAATGGGACGAAAACTCCGCTCCCACCTCAACCGGTTACACCCAGCTTATGAACCGGAAAAACCACTAGGATCCAGCGGCCGCTGTCGTGCCTTCCAGGTAGGCGATTTGGTATACGCTAAAAACCTATCGGGCGATCCGCTGTGGGTGGAGGCGACAGTAGTTCGTGTAACCGGCCCGAGATCCTACCTTGTACAATGCCTTGACGATAGACTATGGAAACGCCATATTGATCAATTACGATCGCGGCTCCCATTGGGCATTCCTGAACTCTTTTATGACCAAACTGAGGGGTGGGGGAGATACGGAAGAAGATGAATTCCAAGTAGAAGAAAACCCGTTCGAAGGGAACAACGGCATAATAGAGACACAGGAAGTGGAACCAGAGAGGGAAACAGATGCACTTCAGGGAATTACCGAGAATAATGGCAACGACGAAGAAATGAACTCTGAACCAGAGGTGACCCCGTTGCCAAACAACGATCTACCTCAGCGTGATTGCAGCCAAATGACACAGCGAAAATCAAAAAGACTAATAAAGCAACTGTCCTACCTAAAGGACTATGTAACTGCGCCCTGCAAACAGAAGCCAGGGGAAAGGGATGTTGTGAATGCATAAGGTTTAATAAAGAGAACTTGAGCTTGGAGTAAAGTGCAGGGTTCTGGCCCTGCACTTCTGATTGGCTGTTAACAGCAGGATCGGATTGGCCCATTCCGGGGAATCCGATTGGCCATTAACAGAGAGTTCCTATTGGTTCAGGGAGCTAGCACTCCTCGATTGTTATTGGTTAATAGTTATTGGGGTTGCCTATATAAGGAGGGTTATAACTACCATTGAGTTGAGAAGTAACTATGTAAATAAAAAGCTGAAGTTCACCGTTCCAGAGGGTTGTCTCCATTCTTTCTCGCCCATGTTCCAAACATAACACAAATCACTTCAGTTTTTAAGTGAATCATGTGGTCGTTCGGTGAACCTGGCTTCCCCATTGATTCTGTTTGTTGGAAGCCAGCTGGAAGTTTACAAATGGTGATCATGTGATCCAGGACAGTGCAACTGTCAAAAATACATGCCAGTTGCCAAGCACCTGAATTTTGATCATGTGACCATGGGGATGCTGCAACAGATTTTAAGTATAAAAACTGGTTATCAGTTACTTTTTCAATACAACGTTGTAATTTTAAACGGTCATTAAACAAATGGCTGTAAGTTGAGGATTGCCTGTATTTGCAAAGTGCCTGTATAGGAATGGTCACAGATATCCATGCAACAAAGTGTATGAGAAATTTACTTAACATCCTTGTTTAACTAAAGGCTGAATGAACCAGGAAGCATTTTACCTCGTCCAGATCATTTTGACAGCAGCAAACAAGGACATTTCTCTTTCCTCTTTCATACTAGGTTTCCCTCCCTGCCCCCAGGCCATGGTGGGTAAAGCCTTTATGTAGAATGGAATCCTACAGGTAGCCCTCATTTACTGACCAACAGCTCAGTTGTTAAGCAAAATGTAACTAAGTGAAACTGCGACTGCTTGTAATCTTATGTCAACTTTCCTTTGCTTGACAGAACTGCAAAAATCATAAAGGACAGGTTGCAAAGTTGCTTCTTCATCGCTGTCATAACTGTTAACAGTCACTAAATGAGAACTACTTATGTTTTTGTTACATGTCATCCTTGAACATTAAAAAAGGGGGCATCCTCTCTGAAAATTCTCCAACCGGTTTCATGTCAATGCAAACACAGCTCCCAATGTACGAAAAAGACTCAAACAAAACGTTCTAATATTTATGCAAAGAGAAATTACTAACATGTTTTGGATTGCCTACTATACCTCACATAATATTTTTTTTTACTGAATATTAATTTAATCCCAATTCCCTCAATTAAGCCAATCAATCTTTGCATGAAATACTGAACTGTGAATTATCCAGATAATACTCTGCAGTGTGTCGGATTGAATTTCAGAAAAAATGTTGGAGGTGCAAAGTATTAACATATGATATGCCTATTTGCAACTCTTGAAAGCGTTATCATCCCTTGGTAGCTAGTTCTGCTGTCAAACTGCTTCTAGTCTTATTTTCCTTGGGTATATTTTCTGCCTTTCTAAAGAAGAAATCCAGCCCTTCTGGGGAATATCATTTCAAGGATTTGATGGGTGTTTCCAAATCAAGACTAAATATAGCCAGTTCCCACAGTCTCCCCTCAGAGATCACCCCACCTCTTCTAATTTTCCTGGTGCCTATAACTGAATAGACATGACTCAAATAATGATTTGACCAAAATGATAATGAAAACATTCTGAGTTAGATGTTTCCCTTTCTAAACACAGTTTGCTAAGTCACCAGTCTTTAGTCAGTTTTTGACTAGCTCAACAAAAGCCCATGAACCCTGCAAACTTCGCTAGGCCAGGTTTAGCAAATGGATGCCAATGTCTGCAGACAGGCAGATCTGTCTGGTCAAACACCTGAACATACTTGGGCTAGTCTCTTCCAATCGCTACCTCTTCTTTCACTGTGTGTGAAGTTGCCTGCTTGTCTGAACCCCTCAGTGCTGCGAAAGGGAATATGTCAGCCTTGAAGTTAATGAGGCAGGAGAAGTCCGGTTTGAGCCTCACACTGGGATCAGCAGCCCCAGCCATGCCTTTGTTCTCAGCTCAGTGGCCCGTGGAGTCAACAATCATCTATCCCCATTCTGGAGGGAGGGAAAACAACGTCTGCCAGCAACTCGGAAAGGGTGCCAAGAGCAAACAGGTTTAGCAATATTGTGGTGTTTTTTGACAGAAGTATATCTAGTTATGTCTGCTATACATATATACAGGTATCTCCCCCTTTGCTGCACAAATTCCCTAGTCCACCTACTCAATATATACAGGGTGTGTATGTGTGTGAGAGAGAGATTCCCACATATACATTCCTATGTACATATGTGCATATAATTTCCATTCACCCACAAATTCCAGAATATGTGGAATTTCATCCACAAAACAGGGCATTGCCAACACTTCTTCTAAAGAAATGTTTTAGTCCCTAAAAGGCCTTATCTATATGGAACATTAGGATATACCCAGTACACAAATTAATGGCTGGCCTTGAACTCCCTTTCCAAAGTTGCATTTTAGCTGGAACCATAGCTAACCACGAGAAGTAGGTTTACCCAACTCTCTAAGTATTTCTTTTAGGAGACAGTGTTATTGCTAATAATATATGCTGGGTGAATATATCTTTATTTATTTTTTATTTTGTTTTATTTGTGAATTGCTTACAAGATAATAGATATAAGTAAAAACATAGTTATGAATACATGGATACATATAAGAAAAATAAAAAATATATAAAAGAAACAATAGGACAGGGACGGTAGGCACGTTGGTGCGCTTATGCACGCTCCTTACAGACCTCTTAGGAAAGGGGTGAGGTCAATAGTAGACAGTCTAAGGTTAAAATTTTTGGGGTTTGGGGAAGAAACCAGAGTCAGGTAGAGTATTCTGTTAAGTATGGTCGGTGGGTCCCATTGAGAGACGAGGCTTAACAACAGCTCTTTATTTAGGAAGTAGATTCTGAGACAAGAATCCTAGCTGCGGCAGCTCTTTTTATAGAGCTGGCCGTGGCTAGGCAGCCTATGACAGACTTTTGAGCTTGCCGCGTTTGGTTTTACCCAATCGCGGCAACCCACACGCGAACCAATCAGGATTGCTTTATATTGTCCAATCACGGCCCAGCTCTTCCGGACCAATAGGAATGCAGGCCTACAAGCCTGCTAGTATGGAACACATTCATTGACCACTCTGTTGCTGAAGTCGTATTTCCTGCAATCAAGTTTGGTGCGATTGATTCATCTTCTTTTTTTTTAATGAGCTGATGAAGTGTGTTGTGTCCATCGCGGGAAAGGAGACTCGGAGCCAGTGACTTAGTTTCAGCTCTTTATTAGGTCCCTAGATCGGCTCGGGGTTTAAAGGGAAAAACTGCGGCTTTTATTCTCTGGCCGCGGCGGCCGCGGCCAATGGCACCACTTTGAATCTCCCGCGATTAGTTTCCACCAATCGCGGGAGATTCATTACGGGCCAATCAGCGCGGCTTGCTTGGCCAATGAGATCGACGTGCGCTTTGGCCAATCACAGTGCGGCACTTCCAAGTATGTTAATGTCCATACAGAACAAAGTGTCAGATTACAAATGAACCCACAGAAAGCAACACTACAAATGCAATCCTGCTGAAACTCTAGATAGTCTGTATAAATTAGAAGTCTGGACAAAAACATCCCACTTGCACAGGTTGTCTTCCAGCTAGGGCTGCTGCAAGAGCCTGAGCTGAAGCTACAGTCTCAGAAGTAAGTCTGCTACACCCAGCTGAGCAAAAATGAAAGTACTGAGCTGTTTTAAATGGAGCAAGGCAGCTTTTCACCAACATTGTAAGAGTTAACAAAAGAAACCTTTCAGTAGATGAGAAACCTACACAATCTTGACCTGCTTGAAGTTTTGAAATTGCCCATCATATGTCTCAAAGGTGCTTTTAAAAAAGGGGCACCTGAACTATGTTTTTTCCTTGAGGAGGAAGAAGAAGACATTTTGCTTCTTATCCAAGAAGTTTCATCAATTCTGGTTGAATGGTGGGGGTGTGGGGAAATGCAAGGCTTAGTTCTGACAGGATGGAGTTGGGAGGTGGTGGAAGGATTGTATTTCTTTCCTTCTATCCGCTTTCCACCCCCTCCCCATCCTGTTGGAACTAATCCTTCCATTCCCCCACCACCCTGACCATCCAGCAAGAACTGATGAAGCTTCTTGGATGAGAAGCAAAACATCTTCTTCTTCTTTCTCAAGTAAAAAAACATAGTCCAGGTGCCTTTTGAAAAAGCACCTTTGAGACAACCATGACCTGGATGACTGAGAATCTCCGTAGACATTTACCCTTCCTATGGCTTCTGGGTGCTTGGTGGAGATATGCAGATCCAAAGTTGAGGGAAGGGAGACGATGTAAAGCTGAGGAGGAGTTCTGGGGTGGCACCAGGTGTGTTCATCAGGGTTGTCTGAATGAACAGTAACACAGAATGATTGACTCATCAGGCGCTTTGGAACAGGCGCATGGAGCAGTGACAGGAAAAGACTATTTTCACGGATGTCACAGAGCACAGTACCTGAGGCGGATTGCTGCTCGGAGGTGCTGTCTGGGCAGCCAGATAGGCTCCTGAGGATGCACGAAGCACTGCTGGAGGTGCCGCCTCGGATTCCCAAGCAAGTCCCGCTTTCCGTGTCTAATGGGGCACCACCCCCTCGGCTCTCGACCAGAGCCAGGAGCCTGATCAAATACATTGTCAGCCTCATCAAAGGCAAGTGGCTAGGAGGGGAAAGGCGTGTTGCTATTCAGCTGGTTCACTGACCTGCTCAAAATGTTAGCTACTGGTTCAGCCAAAGCAGTGAGAACCGGCTGAATCCACCACTGGATGCAATCAACAGTTCATAAAGCCTAAGAAAGATAAAATATACCCAGCATCAAAGCTCTAGACTTGCTAGTTGCTTTGGGACGTACATAGGTCACAATTGAAGAGTCCATTTATTGCACATTTCAATGACAGATTTTAATGGATCTGAGTTTATTTTTTACTTACCAAGTTGGACAAGGTGATTGTATCATTTAGATCAGGGGTTTCCAACCTTGGCAATTTACAGACTTGTAGACTTCAACTCCCAGAATTCTGGGTTGAAGTCCACAAGTCTTAAAGTTGCCAAGGTTGGAGACCCTTGATTTAGATCAGGAGTCCCCAACCCCCGGTAACGTGGACCGGCACCGGTCTATGACATACCAGAAATTGGTCTGCGCAAACAAGGAAAGCCCTATCTACGGGATGTAGGCAGCACATGAAACCACACCCTCCTCCAGTCCACAGAGAAACTTCTCTTTTCACGGAACCGGCCCTGGTGCCCAAAAGATTGGGGGCCATTGATTTAGATCTTCTCTGATGGCTCCCTTGTGGATTTCATGTGACCATATATTTTTGTATTTATACTTTCCCAGTATAATTATGGCATTTCAACGGTTGTTATTTAATATTATTGGTCAGAGAGAAAACAAAGAACATAAAACATTGGGTTGCTATTTTCAACAAGAGTTATATAAAAACCACAACAATGACACATAGTTTAACTTTAATCCAAAGAAGGAAGTAAAGTATTTTATAAGCTACGCAGTGATCATTACCTCTAGATATGACCATTCAAAACAAAGGTTCATAACATTGTTATATTTGCTATATTTTATTTTCCTCTGTCCTCTCCTGTTATTCTTCCTACACCTCTCCAATCATGGTTGTAAATAGAATTCTCCCAGGATAATAAGCCACAAATAAGACCCATCCTTGGGAAAAAAAACAACATAAAATATATTTCTATAAAGGTTGGAAAAATATTTTTTGCTTTTTTTTTTTTACTGCAACTTGTTAACACTGCTAAGCTGTTGAAAAATATTAGCCCCAAAGATATTTTTTACTAAACACTTTGTTAAAAAGCAGATAAAATGGATGAAATAACATTTAAATTTTAAATAAAAAAAAAATCTATGACAGGTCTTAAGAAAGTCTTTCATTGATAGTTTTGTCTTTGCTTAATGACATGTATGCACACACTTATTTGGGAAAAGTTTCTTAATTTATAGAATTTAACATATTTTGCAGAAATGTTGTCGAATACAAGTAGTCCTCAACTTATAACCACAATTGACCCCAAAATCTATGTTGCTAAGTGAGGTAATGGTTAAGTGACTTTTGCCCCATTTTATGACCTTTCTTGCCACAGTTGTTAAGTGAATCGCTGCAGTTGTTGAGTAAGTAGCACAGTCCCCATTTTCTTTGCTCATCTGAAGTTTGCACAAACTGATCACATGACCCCAGGATGTGGCAACTGTCATAAATACGAACCAGTTTCCGAGAATGCAAATTTTGATCACGTGACCATGGGGCTTCTGCAATGATCGTAAGTGTGAAAAATGGTCATAAGTCACTTTTTACAGTGCCGTTGTAATTGTGAACGATCAGTAAGTGAACTGTTGTAAGTCAAGGACTACCTCTCCTTGTCTAATGCAGTCTAAATATTGACACTGTTTAACTAACTCTCCCCCACCCCCAAAATTTCCTCTCTCCAAAGTTTTTACTTCTTTTATTTCCTTAAAAGCAAACCAATCAGAAGTTGCTACGCTGACCTTCGAGATGAGATGAGAAAGCAGAAACAACGAGAAAATCTATGGGTCATCGAAGAGACTTTGTCTAGCCACAGCTAAATAAAATGTACCCTCAGGAGAAAATGAAGAAGTTTGCACCAGCTGAGGGCCAGAATAATTGGTTCAAGCCACATAAGGGATAAAAATAAACATGCTCATTTTCTCCCAGTGGAGCAAAACTCAGCCAGGCATGCCTCAGCTAGCTAGGCGTACCTCTCACTCCCAACCATGACAAAAACATCGCCGTGACAAGAGTCGCCTGCTGCCGAACCTTCATCCAGAACCTCCTGCTGCTCTCTTTAGAAGTTCTTTCAAGCTGGTCTCCCCCCCGCCCCCCAAATTTAGTCCTCTTTCTGATACACTGGCAGTCCTGATTTGGGAATTCTGGGAGCTGTATTCCTGGCCCGGCTTGAGGATAGCAGATTGTGAAAGGATGGATTCAAGGCACAATCAAAATGCCGGAGAGACATTTGAGGCGATGGAACAACTCACCATCTTGTACAGAGGGACCTCTCGAAACCACACTTCAGTTTTCAAGCCTGGTTTCGTATCTGGATGACACACTCAATTGCAAAGCTCAGCTCCTGAGCCGCGAACATTACAGGGGATTAACCTGCGTGCTCACACATCCTCATGAAGTGAACCTTAGAATGCAGTACGTCAAATTGACGAGCCCAGTTTCTGTTTTAGCCTCACCATGTTCACAGTTTCCACAAAACTGCTTATGGGAGACTTTTGATTTGTTCATTTCATCTGTGGTTGTCTGACTAAGATCTTCTCGACCACCACCACCCAGTTGCTCTTTGCCCAGCTCTCTTTCCCCAAAATGAATACTGCAAATCACTCTACAGCTTAGTTGGCCCTCCAGTGTTGTTCTAACTTGTATCTGTTCTTAGACCTACTCATGTCTAGTTAGCTCTGGTGGTTTTACTCTTTGCCTTCCTTTGCTTCACGGTCCTTTATTGGATCTCTTTGCCATAGATTCTTCTTTTCACTCCTCACCATCAGTGTAATCTTCTGAATTCTGAGCAAAGCTGAAGCTGTGCATTTTCTCTCTGCATTGAACTTCGGGACTTTCATCTTATTTGCATAGCAGGTAAAGAATTAGCAATAACTTTATTAGGACATTTTATATGCTTTGATGCTTGGTACAAAAAAATTTTTTTTTTCAAAGATATCTTCAATAGTTTCTGATAATGCACGCAAATGTGCATCCTTTTCAAACTGGTCAAAGCTATAGCTGATCCAGCTATTGTATAGTCCTGTGATCGTAGGTGAATGTCATGTGTTCATCCCATGACTCTGTATTCCCATGATGACGGCAATCAAATCACTGTCAAGCCCGAAACTGACATATTGCATAGCCATTTTATTTAGCCTTATTATATATTCCTTTTCTTTCTTTCTCTTTGCTGGTTATGGGGAGAAGGGTTTCGGGCTTGCCACATTCCTAAGGTGGGAGGAGTGGAGATAGAGAGAGTTGTTTAGGTAGTTCTCCTTCCTGGAGGAACAAAACTGACCCTGCTGAGACCTGGAGGTGGAAATTGATGACACTAGGCAACGTTGATTTACTTCTATTGGGGAATGTGACTTTTGGGGGCTGTTTCTAATTTCCAATATTATGTGGTGTAATTCCGGGTTGTGTCAGATCCGGAATTACAACAGACTTTGTCAATTTGATGCTTTCCTAAATAAAAGAAATTGTTTTGGAAGATGCACTTTGCTCTTTTCTTTTTAAATGGATTTCATCACTTGGAAACCTGACAACCAGCTCTTTTGGGAAAGAGTAGCTGAAAAGCATGCAAAGTGTGCAACCAATTCTCTAGGCTGTGGATTAGGTTTAGGTTGATTTTTCTCCCTTGCTTATTGTGCTTCATTCAAGGTTACAAAGAGTTGTAATCTCCCAATGGGCCTTACTCCCTTACTGTAGGAAGCAGTTCTGTAACCTACACCAGGGATATGGATACTAGTAGTCTCAACCAGCCACAGTTCAACCATCTTTGGAGCTTGTATCTTGTCTTCTAGATGTTTGGAGTCTCCTATACCTGGGGGTGGGATTCAAATGTTTTAACAACCGGTTCTGTGGGCGTGGTTTAGTTGGTGGTCATGGCTTGGTGGTCATGTGACTGGCTAGGCATGGCCAACTCAACATCACTCACATCGAGGCATGCATCTCTTCACCTGGCCTCTCATGACTGTGGGGATGCTGCAACAGTCGTAAGTGCCATTATAACTTTGAATGGTCCCTCCACACAAGCAAAGTACCAGCAAAGGAGGGGGAAAAAACTCCAGAGACATTCCTGAGACAGGAAGTCTAGTCCTGCCAAGAATGTAATAAGGGTTAATGGAAAGGCAATTTCTGTAAGCAACACCAGAATGTTTCCTTCCTGTCTTCCTTACAGGATTAGGCCATTAATTTTTTCCAACCTATTTCTAATCCCACCCCTGCCTTATGATACAGTAATCTACTCTAATGATAACACGTGAATAATTTGTAAAGGTAGAATAAATTAAACCTTCATTTAATAGACTATTTGAGGGAAGGAGTGAATTTCAATATTCATGAAATCCAAATTTGTGCACAATTTTCATAATTTATGTCTAATTATATATCTCATTTAGATATGTTGTCAAGACTTATCAACTAAACAATGGATTTCTCTGTTATTTGGGAGAAATGCCACCAAATCTGATCTTATCCATTGCATTAAAGACCTACTGAACAGGGATCAGTACTGTAAAATCTAAGATTTACTGTATTTGTTTGAGAATTGTCCAAAGCACTTCTCTTGCCAAACTTAAGGCCAGGATAGGATTTTCAGCACAGGCATAATGTATGGCCAGAATCCCACAGAACAGCTGAAATGTTTTTTCAATTACCTTTGCTTCAATATTATGAAAAAAGGAAAGTGAGCTACCCTTTCAGAAGGGGAGGAGTGGACAACTCCACTTAGAGCAGCGGTGTCAAATTTGCAGCCTGTGGGCCGGATGTGTCACATGCTGGCCCCTCCCCTGCCCCAGTTTAGCAAGGGGAAAAAAGTCCCAATACGTCATGTGATGCCGCCATGACAATGTGAGTTTGACACCCCTGATCTAGAGTAATTCATTTTTCCAGAACCTAACTTAGTTCTGACCAATATAATCTCGGTCCTGACTCCTTTTATTTTCAGCTTCTTCATCCTCCTCATCCCCATCCAGTCCTTTTAACAACACAGGAAGCAATCAAAAGATTTGACTGCTTTCTTGGAGTTTGCCAATAGGTGCTTCAAATCTGCTCATGGATGGCATCAGCCTATGGTTGCATCTCTTCCCATAAGGATCAGAGGATCTCAACTCGTGATGTAGATACCAAATACCAGCCCCAAATGGAATATGGTAGGATATCATAACCCAGAGGTGGGATTCTTCCAGTTTGCACCTATTCGCCAGAACCGGCTGTTAACATTCTAAGCAGTTTGGAGAACCATTTGTTCGAAGAAATTACTGGCCTAATCCTGTAAGGAAGGCAGGAAGGAAACATTCTGGTATTGCTTACAGAAACTGCCTCTCCATTAATCCTTATTACATTCTTGGCAGGACTAGACTTCCTTCTCAGGAATTTCTCTGGAGGTTTTTTTCCCCTCCTTTGCTGGTACTTTGCTTGTGTGGAGTGACCATTCAAAGTTACAATGGCACTGACAAAAGTGACTTATGACCATTTTCATACTTACAACTGTTGCAGCATCCCCACAGTCATGAAAGGCCAGGCGAGAAGATGCGTGCCTCAAGGTGAGTGATATTGAGTTGGCCACACCCAGCCAATAACAAGACCACCAAGCCATGTCCACCCAGTCACATGACCCATGCCCACCACCTAAGCCATGCCCACAAAACCGGTTGTTAAAATTTTTGAATCCCACTCCTGCCATAGCCCCAAAGCTTAAGAAACAATATTCCTGCAGCTCCATGTTCTGGGTACAGTTTAAATGGAATGAACAGAACTGTTGCCTAACTGGGCCCAAGACCAGCTCCAAAGACAGTCCAGAAGAATACCATAATGAATGCTATGAAGAACTGCTGAGTGGTTGCAGAGAAATATCATGGTCACACTCTTCCCATCCAGTTGCTGGTTTGCCATTCACAGTAATCTTGGTCTTATTTCCTTTCCAAACCCCAACTGAAGAAGGCCCTGATTATAAATACCCTCCAAATTGATCTGGAATTACAAAGCTACCATCTTCTCAATTAGCTAAGCCAGAAGGGGAACATTTGAGATCAGCTTAATATCCCAGATGGTTTCCTGGTTTTAGTGCAAGATTTAACATGGCTTTCTTGGAACAACTCAGCATCTACTCCTCCTGCAAAGAAGCAATAATAATTATCTTTAACCATGAGTCAGTTCTCCCTTTGCCAACTTTTATCAGCCAGAAGGAGTGTGAAATAAATGATTGGGTGCAAGGCCTCACCTTCTTCAGGTGTTCTGCTATTCACATCCTTTAAAAGCCTCCCAAAGAACGCGACCAGCAGTCCCATCATCATCTATCCCTGGCTCAACCCAGAAATTCAAATTCCTTGAAATCTGCCCATTCTGCTTGCAAAACAACCCCATGGTCCCAGACTGGTCTGCCTGACCCTTCCTGAGCATCTTGCAACAATGAAAAGGCAAGGCTGGCCTCTATGTTGTGTAAATACAAATACTTCTCACTGTCTCCATTGCACAGAACAGTGCTCCAAATATGAATTGATCTCTGCTTGTTCTGTGTCAGGCTGCGCTCCTTCTAGATCCCAAGAAAGAAATACTCAGACTCCATGGTGTAGAGCAAAGTTATCCTTTTACTGGGAAATAAAGTGGTAGCTACAAAGCAATTCCGAAACTGAGAAATTGGCGGGTAGAATGCACATACAAAGAAATAGGTTTGCTCCCACCCCCCAAAGTTCAAATGATTCTTCCAATTAAAACTTTTGAAACAGCTCATGTGGTCATCTCCAGATGGTGATGAGGCGTCTTGTCAAATGACCTTGACATATTTTGATAAAAGTTCGCAGTTGCGCAAAAGAGGAAAAAGATAACCAAGAAACGGAAAGTTAAAGACAAGAATCCCCCCTCCCCTTGCTAGCCCAGCAAGGAATGCAAACACCTCCAGCTTTCTTCCCATATAAAATCCCCCCTCCCACCGTTGCCATGACAGCCGAGAGAAATAATGAAACAATAGCAGAAAGGTAGGAGGGGAAGGTATCTTGAGGCTGACATTCTGATTTGCTCAGAGATTCCTGCCATGTGCGTTCAAGCTCTCCCACTTTCTTTGGTGTCATTGCAGCAAGTCAGAAACTGCTGCGGGGAAAGCAACATTCCATAATGGCCCAGGACTCTGAACTCTCATGACCCAACTTCTGCTGTAATGAGTGGAGGCCAACTGCTCTACCCTTGAATGGCCTGAAGCACAGGGGCCACGTGGGGCCTGTTGACAGCCATAGGAAAAACCCATGGGCCCATTGGTTTATCAAAACCAGAGGAAAATTCCTTCCTTTGTTCTTACAACATCAGCAAAGGCCAAACTGAGTTGCCTTCTTATTCTTCGCCGTTCATCAGAGTCTGCTGTTCTTCCAGAAAAAAAGAAAAAAAAAGGGGGGGGGGTTGTAGACAAAGGAAAGCTGCAGAGTTCCTAAAGCAGTCCATCACCACACTCTTCCTCATGATATTTTTTATAAAATTATATAGCCTTTTTTTTTAAAAAAAAAAGTATATTCGCCCCTCCAAGTCCATGTCCATTTGAAGAAATATCAAGCAATTAAAAGAAACAGCGGTTGGGACAGGAGTGGGATTCTACCGGTTCGTACCTATTCGCTTGAACTGGTTGTTAAAAATCTAAGCAGTTTGGAGAACCGGTTGTTAGAAGAAATTACTGGCCTAATCCTGTAAGGAAGGCAGGAAGGAAACATTCTGGTGTTGCTCATAGAAACTGCCTCTCCGTTAACCCTTATTACACTCTTGGCAGGACTAGACTTCCTGTTTCTGGAACTTCTCTGGAGTTTTTCTCCCCCTCCTTTGCTGGTACTTTGCTTGTGTGGAGTGACCATTCAAAGTTACAATGGCACTGAAAAAAGTGACTTATGACCATTTTTCACACTTACGACTGTTGCAGCATCCCTACAGTCATGAGAGGCCGGGCAAGGAGATGCGTGCCTCGAAGTGAAGTGATGTTGAGTTGGCCACACCCAGCCAGTCACCAAGCCACGCCCACCAACTAAACCACGCCCACCAGAACCAGTTGTTAAAAAAATTGAATCCCACCCCTGGGTTCAGATATTTACATTCAGTGAAATTACATTTTGTTAATATTATTATACTCATATATTGTTTTTATTCCTTTTATACAAAGATGGATAATACTGTACATAGCTGGGATCTAAACTTTTGGCCCCATTTTGTCTCTTGTAGACACTACCACCCCCAAATTCCTGGTAGAGGATGGAGGGAGAAAAGTGAGCTTTGTTGGAATTTTAATGTTTTAAGGGCTTCTTGCATCTATTGCATCACTGAAAAATGCAGCCCTCCAATCTGTGCTAACTGCAAACATCTGTATGGCATCTTCATTCTCTAAAACTCTGGACCCACCAAACAAAAATGAGTGAGCTCCATTTCCATAATTTCAGTGATGTGATTTCATTCATTCTGTTTCTAAGGTATAAAAGAGATGTTTGGCAGCTTGTAAAATAATATATATTACACTGAACAAATAAACAAAAATATGTAACACATATGCCCTGCGGACAATCAAAATTGAAATGCACAGTAATTCAATGGGCTCATATAGCATTTGACCCAATGCTTGAGAGAAGAGCCAGGTCTTTTAGGCCCCGCTTAAAGACTGTCTGGGGTGGAGTAATGCAGTTCCAAATGAGAGACTTGACAGTAGAAGCCGCTTGCTGACCTTTCTCCCTGAAGTCTAGGCAGTAAAAAATTACAATGTGTAAAAAAAAAGAGAGAGAGAGAGGTCTCTGGGGCTATGCATAAGGTTTGGTGGCCTCATGTTGCCTTGGGACTATGGTATGTGATCCTTTGATGCCTGAAATAACCAGCAAGTTTGTGGTGAGACAAACATCTTCCTCCTCCTCAACGCCCAAAACAATGAACTTAGCTTAACCCCATTAGGTTGAATGCAAGAACACTGGAATTAGTTACACCACAGTGCTCACTATATCATTTTCAATCATAGAAATATCAGACTTGGAACATAGACTTTTTTTTGAAGGTGGGAACCATATCAGCTCTTTTCCATCCTCAGGAAGTTCCTCAGTGCTCCAAGAACTTTGAAAGATATGATTCAATGGTTCTGAGGTCACGTCGGCCAGTTCCAGTCTAATCCCAAGGCAGGATCAAGAAAACCCAGGGAGAACATGAAACTTTCCTGCTTTTACAAAGTGAACTTTGGGACCCAGATGGCAGGGGCTCAAATGCGTGGGCTGAAGGGGGTGAGCAAGTCTGCACACCTTACTAAAACCCACATGAAATTAAGGACACATTTGTCCTTTTTAAGGTAGTCAGAAAATAGACAAAAATCAGGGGTATACTGCATGAGCCAAAGAGGGCTGTGAAAATACTGTATTTACCGACCCTTTAGATCGCAGACATAAACTGTTTCAACTCCTTCCCTCAAAATGACGCTATAGAGCATTGCACACCAGAACAACTAGACACAAGGACAGTTTTTCCCCCGAAAGCCATCACTCTGCTAAAGAAATAATTCCCTCAACACTGTTCAACTATTTATAAAATCTGCACTACTATTACTATTAACCTTCTCATCACTCCTTATCACCCATCCCCTCCCACTTGTGAGTGTATGACTGTAACTTTGTCCCTTGTATCCTTATGATTTATATTGACTGTTTACTAGTATGATTTGATTGTCTATGACAATTATTAAGTGTTGTACCTGAATGTATCTTTTCTTTTATGTATACTTCTTTTATGTTTTACTTGCACCAAAACAAATTCCTTGTGTGTCCAAGCACACCTGGCCAATAAAGAATTCTATTCTATTCTATTCTATTCCATTCTATTCTATTCTATTTTCTATTCTATTCTATTCTATTCATAGCATATTTCCAATTAAGTTTTATTAAAAGACATAAGTGGTCTATAGCTCACTTTATCAGAGGCGTGGAGGGGCTAAACAGATCTAGTATTTAAAGTGGGATGAGGAAAAGAGAGAAAGGGAGGTGAAAAAGGGTTGGTTATGCTAATTCAGGTTACAAATAAATCTGGAAAAGTGCTAAAAGACTCTTTCTGATTTTGGACTACCATGGCTCATCTCTCTTCCTACATCAGACAATTGGAGTGGGTGTCTCTCTCCCTCCCCCCCTCTCCCCCAATTGTCCTATAAATGAGATACTATAAATACCACAATAATTCTGAAGTTATAGTTGCCCTAATTGGAGGTATATAATATCTCCTCATTATTTTAATACTAAACTGTACTGGAATGGTGCCATCTTTACATTTGGGGTTCAGAGCTGTTATTCCAATACCTCCTAAAAACCACTGGACTTTGCATTTTGGCTCAAATTGTCTTACAGAATATAAGGCAGGATGCTTCAAGCTGCTAATACCATGCAATATATCATCTGCAAGGCAAAAGAAAAGAGTGAATAATGGAGGAAGTTCTGCCTAAGATTAAGCTTTCCAAAAGAATTTGTCAACCTGACCACCTAAATGTAATTGCTACGGGGCCATAGTGCAGAAATAGAAATTGAGCTTAGTAGATTCTTTAATATCGGCATTGGTTGTTTTGTTCTTGTTCTTAACTTTGCCATGGAGACATCCACAAATTTACACAGTGCCTCCTGGATTGGATGGCGGTGATGAGGAGAAAAAGTCACACAATGATAATAAGTAATCTGAGCTATTGTGTTACTTTCTGAAGGTCATTCAAAAGATAGTTATTCAATGTACTGTTTGCTAATAGGGTAATGTTTATAGTGTGATGTAGATTCAACAATCTGGGGTTATTGTGTTTTGGGCAATGCCTTAACAAGAGAAAAATGTGTTTATTATTCCCTCAAAGTCCAATATAACTATGTAAAGCATGTGTAAAAAAACATCCAATCATGTTTTCATCACTCTTATTTTTCTCACAACTAGCACTGTTGCTATATACAGTACCTTTAGGCTGATTCTCTGATAAATAATAAAGCTTATACATTTGGGAAACACTTCCAGAAGGAGTTTAATCCAGGTTACTTTATTGGTCATGCCACACTTGTTGGGTAGCAAAACTTTAATAATCTGCTTTATTTAACAATGCAGAGTTATTTCTTTCAAAACACAGGAACTATCTGCTTTATTAATGCATTGTGCAGGTTAGGACTCTGACTTTTAACACTGTTGGCCCAGACTGAAATTGAAACACACAAGTATGACAGGACAATCAAAGAAGCAGAGGTACAACGTTTGATGAATGTTGAAAATCACATGACTCTGTAGTTACATCATCCTTTAACCTCAAATATCCCCTATTGACCTCACCCCATTCCTAAGAGCTCTGTGAGGTATTTGTACCTATTTCCTGTATTCTTACACATGTTTATACTTATGCCTATTATCTTGTAAGTGATCGACAAATCAAATAAATAAATAAACAAATAAATAAATAAAATAGAATAAAAGGAAAACAATTTTATGACAAAAGCTGGGAACCTCTCAAATATAAGTCTGAATAAGGTCATCTCAATCAATATATCTTAGTATCCAAACTATCTTTATTAGCATCTGAATCCCAGGTATATAACAGATAAGTTGTTGGAAGTTGGAAGGGAAGGGAACTTGTAGGTCATCTAGTCCAACCCCCTGCCCAAGCGGGAGACCCTACATCAGTTCTGACAAATGGCAGTCCAATCTCTTCTTGAAAGTCTCAAGTGATGGCGCTCCCACAACTTCCGAGGGAAAGCTGTCCCATTGGTTGATTGTTCTCACTGTCAGAAAGTTTCTCCTTATTTCCAGGTTAAATCTCTCCTTCTTCAGTTTCCATCCATTATTCCTTGTCTGGCCTGCAGGCGCTTTAGAAAATAGCTTGACCCCTTCCTCCCCTCAAATATTGGAAGATTGCTATCATGTCTCCCCTGGTCCTTCTCTTTACTAGACTAGCCATGCCCAGTTCCTGCAACCGTTCGTTGTATGTTTTAGCTTCCAGTCCCCTAATCATCCTGGTTGCTCTTCTCTGTACTTTTTCTAGAGTCTCAACATCTTTTTTATAATGTGATGAACAAAACTGAATGCAGTACTCTAGGTGTGGTCTTACTAAGGCTTTATAGAGTGGTATTAGTACTTCCCTTGATCTTGAGTGTATCCCTCTGTTAATACAATTTAGGATTGCATTAGCTTTTTTGGCTGCTGCTGCACACTGCTGGCTCGTATTTAGCTGATTGTCCACTAAGACTCCAAGATCCTTCTCATAGTTACTGCTATTGAGCCTGGTTTCACCCAGTCTATATGTGTACTTTTGGTTTTTCTTCCTAGGTGTAGGACTTTACTTTTCTCTACACTGAATTTCATTTTATTAGATATGGCCCAGTGTTCTAGTCTGTCAAGATCCATCTGGATCTTGAGCCCATCTTCTTGGGTGTTAGCTATTCCTGCCAATTTAGTATCATTTGCAAATTTGCTAAGTTCCCCTTCTATTCCCTCATCTAAGTCGTTAATGAAGATATTGAAGAGTACTGGGCCTAAGACAGAACCTTGTGGCACCCCACTGCTTACTTCCCTCCATGTAGACTTAGACCCATTAAGGACTACTCGTTGAGTACGGTTTGCCAGCCAGTTGCGAGTCCATCTAGTGGTGGTGCTTTCTATTCCACTTTTTTCTAGCTTACTAAGAAGTAGGTTGTGGTCTACTTTGTCAAATGCCTTGCTGAAATCTAAATATATTATGTCCACAGTATTTTGCTGATCTACTAATTTAGTCACTGTGTTGAAGAATGAAATAAGATTGGTTTGACATGATCTGTTTTTAACAAACTCGTGCTGACTGCTAGTTATTACTTTACTTGTTTCTAGATGTTGGCAGATCTGCTTTTTTATTATCTTTTCCAGTATCTTCCTGGGTATTGATGTTCGGCTGATTGGTCTATAGTTTTCTGGGTCTGGTTTTTTTTCCTTTTTTGAAGATGGGAACCACATCAGCATTTTTCCAGTCCTCTGGTACTTCCCCGATGCTCCAAGATTTTTGAAAGATCTGGTGCAGTGGTTCTGAGATGACCTCTGCCAGCTCTTTTGAAACTCTGTGATGTAATCCATCAGGCATTGGTGATTTGTTTTCATCAAGATCAGACAGGTGTTCTCTTGCTATTTTTTTTTTTTTTTGCTTATTTTAACTTTTATTTCTGGTCTGTCTTTTACAGTTATGTTTTGGGTGGGTTGAGCTATAGTTTCTTTTTTCGTGAAGACTGATGCAAAGAATGAGTTAAGCAGTTCTGCTTTCTCTCTGTTGCCTGTTAGTTCCTTGCCATCTTCTCTCTTTAGTGGACCGACTGTTTCCTTGATTTTTTTCTTGTTATTTATATGTTGGAAGAAACTTTTATTAATTATCTTTGACTTTTGTTGCAAGCCTTCGTTCGTTCTGAGCCTTTGCTATCCTGACTTCATCTTTGCAGATTCTGGCTATCTGCTGATATTCTGCCTTAGTTGTATGTCCTTCTTTCCATTTTTTGTACTTGTCCTTTTTTCTTTTCAATTTGCCAGAGAGATCTTTGTGCAGCCATGCTGGCTTCTTCTTGGATTTCTTGTTTGTTTGTTTTTCTCAGAGGTACTGTGCTGGTCTGGGCTTCTATATCATAATTTTTAGAGTTTCCAAATATTCTTGAGTTGTTTTCCCCTTTAGGATTTTCACCAATGGAATCTTTCCCAAGGTTCTCTCTGAGTTTATTGAAATCAGCTCTTTTAAAATCCAAGACTCTGGTGTCATTATGTTCTGTTGCTTGTGTTTGTGTTATGTTGAATTCTAGTATGGCATGGTCACTCTCACTCAAGTTTCCTCCAGTTTCAACTCCCTCTATCACTTCTTCTCTGTTTTTAAGAATTAAGTCCAGTATGGCTGTCCCTCTAGTTTCACCCTCTACCTTTTGGACAATAAAGTTGTCAGCTAGGTTGGTTGGGAACTTATTTGATTTCTCACTTGGTGCAGAATTAGTTTTCCAGTTGATATCAGGATAATTGAAGTCTCCCATTACTATTGTTGTGTTTCCTGCGTATGTTTGTTAGTTGGCTGGCAAAAAGATCATCTATATTTTCTGCTTGGTTGGGTGACCTATAATATACACCTATGGCCATGTCATTCTTTTTTTCTTTTATATTGACTCATATGCATTATAGGAGGTTTTCATCTTTGGTTTCATGAATTTCTGTAGCAATATAGTGGTCCTTTACATACAGTGCAACTCCACCTCCTCTTTTATGGGGTCTGGTTTTTTTGAATAGTTTGTATCCTTCTACCAGTATGTTGCAGTCATGGGTTTTATCCCACCAAGTTTCTGTTATTCCAACTTCATCATATTTACCTTCATGTATTCGTAGTTCGAGTTTACCCTGTTTGTTCCCCAGACTTTGTGCATTTGTATATAGGCACTTCAGATCTTTATGTCTGACACTGTGTTTACTGTCTATGTATGGTTTAATGGCTAGAATAATATCATAAAAAATGACCTTTCCATAATTTCTTCCATGGGTTTTTCTCTTAAAGTCAGATTTCTATCCAGAATATGCTTTGAGAAAAATTAGCTGTTATTGCGAGGTAGGTCTTTTAAAATATTATCCTAAGATAATTCGTCTTCTTCTTTTTACAATAAAAAATATATTTACTTAGTTTAGAAACTTTAGTGGCTGCCCTTCTTACATAAGAACTCTGGGTAGCTGACAAAAAAACTACAACAATAATAACAATTCTAAAAATGAAGCAAAAACCACAATGAGAATAATCATAGTACAACAGCCAAAACTACTTCTAACTAACAAACTAAGCCACTCCAAGATTTATATTAGGTCCATCTCACACCAGAACCCATTACTGTGACTAACAATGGGATTAATTACACTTAATTGCAAATGTCTGGAATGATTTGTTGTGAAATTTTAGACTTCTTAAGTTTCAGATCAATATTGCATATACATATTATGCTTTTGTGACTGTAAACTGCAGAGAAGACAGGGGAGGGGAGGCCATTTTTAAAAAACCATTTGGTGAATCAGTTTTTATTCCATTCATGAAACCTGGATAATATAATTGCTATTGTTTTGATATATGGGTAAACCTAAAGGCTTCCTTCAAAGGGAGGAGGATTGTGACATCCAAATGGGATGCTGCTCTACTCCTGGTTTTCAGGAGGTCATTCTCGGATCTATGGCCAGCTCATCACAGGACAACTCACCATGGCCAACTCTCTGTGGAACAATTCATTGTGGGACAAGAGTTACGCTAATAACAAAGAAATGGTGGATTAGAATCATTAGAAAAGGATGCAAAAGGAGGGACAGAATGAAATGTGAACGACAAAAATTAAAATAATTTTTAATTTATTTTAAACAATTAAATTGAATTGTTAAATTGTCCTGCATTGAGTTGACCATGGCAAGTTGGCCACAGCAAGTTAAGGCCATGGTGAGAAAAACTGCACAGGGAAAGTCTCTTCAAAATGGTGTTTCAGCCTATCCACTTTCCGCTTCCTACAGGGGGAAGCTATAAGAAGCCCACTTAATGCTTCACAGCTTCTGACTATGAAGCTGTACTTCTGATATTCATTTAATTCAGGTTTACCTCAGGTGCCAACTACATGAGATTTTGGCTTAATTAGATCAGGTTCCTCAAGCCAAACCTCTTCCAGATGCGTCAAATCTCAGAAATCTCCAGCCAGCATAGCCATGGCCGATATTGCCGGGAATCAAGGCCCACTGATCTGGATAGAATTTACTTTGGAAAACTATATTTCATTAATCACCAGTTGGCTGTCTATTGTGTCTGCTACCAGA
The DNA here is from genome assembly GCA_033807585.1 of Hydrophis major. Taxonomy (NCBI): domain Eukaryota; kingdom Metazoa; phylum Chordata; class Lepidosauria; order Squamata; family Elapidae; genus Hydrophis; species Hydrophis major. The sequence goes on along the minus strand of CM066328.1, from coordinate 246,561,969 downwards.
AACAGTATACTCACATCCTGTTTTGGGCAGCTGCTGATGAACTTTTGGTGACGATTTGTCTGCTGTTATGGAAAGACAGTGCTGGTCTAATCCCACAAGATATTTACATTCTGATACAGAATGTGTCAAAAAAATAAAAAGGGAGAAACAAGATTCATATTATATAGCTATATTTTAAACCCTAATAACTAATAGATAGGTGTTGACCTCAGAGAAAGAGAGATGATTGTTTTTGACTCAAGGATTAAGAAGGGAGTAAAATATTGGCAACAGTTGAAAAATAGGCCCTGCTGACAGCCTAGATATTATATGGTGCTGAGGCTTTTCTATAACTGCTTAGGCTCAGCATTTTTGAATTAGTTCATTAGGTCAATACCTTGGGGGAAGACAGAGTAGCAGATACCTTCCTCCAGCTTAGCCATCTATCTCTGAGTACTTGTGCATTGCAACAAGATTTCATTCAACAGGGAGATTCATCTCTTCATTGCCACAGAGGTGCTTTTTCAGGAGGCAATTGGACTTATTTTTTTCTTTTGAAGACATTTCGCTTCTCATCCAAGAAGCTTCTTCAGCTCTGACCCAGGATAGTGGGGAACAGAAGGATTTATATTCCTTGCAGACAGCTATCCTGTCAGAGCTGAAGAAGCTTCTTGGATGAGAAGTGAAACATCTTCAAAAGAAAAACCAAGAAAATCCAGTTGCCTCCTGAAAAAGTACCTTTGGGGCAACCATGACCTAGATGGCTGAGAATCTCTACAGATCTTCATTGCCACTCCAAATCGCCACCCCTTCCACCTTCAGTTATTGTATGAGGGGGTATTCCATCATTTTCCATCCATTACAAAGACAAGTAGTCCTCAATATACAACCATTCATTTAGTGTCTGTTCAAAATTACAATGGCACCCAAAAAGTGACTTATGACCTTTTTCACATTTACAACCATTGCAGCATCCCCCGTTGATGACGTGATCAAAATCCAGACGCTTGGCCACTGGCATTTATTTATGGCAATTGCAATGTCCCGGGGGGGGGGGTGGCATATGATCACTTTTTGTGACCTTCTGACAAGCAAAACCGGTGGGGAAACTGGGTTCGCTTAACAACTATGTTACTAACTTAACAATTACAATGACTCTTTCTAAAACTATGGCCAGAAAGGTCACAAAATGAGGGGGGAAATTGACTAAAATCTGTCTGGCTAAGCAACAACAAAAAATTGGGCTCAGTTGTGGTCATTAAGTCTAGGACTACCCGTAAGGACACAATCTATCCTGTCGAACTTGACAGGTTTAGTTAATCTTGATGTCAAAAAAAAGAAAAAAGAAAAAGGGGAGGAGGAGAGAAAGGAGAACCTCTTTGTTCTGTCCCTTAATAAGCATTCTTGAGACCCCCGCGCTTTGATTGGCCAAAGCACGGGGCACTCTGATTGGTCAGGCGAGCCGCACCGATTGGCTCGCTAAGAATCTCCCGCGATTGGTCAATTCGAATCGCGGGAGATTCAAAGCGGTGCCATTGGCCGCGGCCGCCGCGGCTAAAAGAATAAAAGCCGCGAACCTTGTGCAAAGCGCCAGTTCGGTTCCTACTTTAATAAAAGAGCATGATTTGAAGTCACCGACTCCTGGCATCATTTTCGAGGACACGACACTGGCGACGAGGATGGGGTCCAGACCCTGAACCGAACCACGTGTCCGACGGAAGCCAGACGAACCACCACGATGGCGAAAATCGCACCCCCCGAAACCTTCAACCCCGCCACCGAGGACTGGGAATCGTACTCCGACCGATTCCGCATGTTCCTCGAGTGCAGCGATCTGAAGGACGCCACCGGCCCCATGAAGCACGCCGTCTTCCTGACCCACTGCGGGACCGAGGTATTCAAGATGGCCAAGGTGCTTGCCAAACCCGCCGATGTGACCGTGATGGACTGGGACGTCCTCGAGCCAATACTTCGGCGGCACTACGCTCCAGAGGTACCCATCCTGATCCGACGCAACGAGTTCTACCGTCGGGACCAACGGTCGGGTGAGAGTTTCAGCGACTTCATCGCCGAACTACGACGCCTAGGGGGGCTCTGTGAATTCGACAACCTGAACGACGCCCTGCGAGACAGAATCGTGCTCGGCTTGTGGGACCCCGTCCTCCAGAGCCGGCTGATGGCCAAGGGCAACATCAGCCTAGCAGACACCCTCACCGCAGCCGCAGCCGCCAAAGCAACCCGAACATCCGTCGACCACATGCGCAAACCGAACGCTGGGGACCGCAGCGGGAACAACAACCCTGCAAGGTCAGCCGAGGCCCAACCCGAGACGACCACCCACCAGGGCGATTTCCACTCGGCATCGGGCACTTCCGATGACGAGGAGGACATTCATCGCCTCCAGACAGGCCGCGACCCACGGAACCAGCGGGGTCATAAGTCGAGGACCAACTGTGCCGGTTGGGAGGCGACCGCCCCAGGTCCGAATGCCGGTTTTTCGAGTTGATCTGCCGGCATTGTGACAAGAAGGGACACATCGCCCGTGTCTGCCGCCTTAAAAAGAACCGCAGCCCGGCCCGATGGGACCAGAGTGACCGGAGGAGAGAGAGCACACCACCCCGGACCAGAGATCGCCCCTTGGACAACAGATGGGACCGGAACGGATGATCCCTACGAGGCGGCGATAACCGGCGAAGAGAGGAGACCCATCAGACGGTCACCATCGGCCACGCCATAACCAATGACGCCCGGAAGGTCCACGTGGAGGTAGGCATCGAGGGCCAGCCATGCAAAATGGAGGTGGACTCCGGGTCCTACCTCTCCATGATAGCATGGCATGAAATAAAGCGTTTGGTGCCTACCATCCAAAGGAGGAACCTAGGCAGCCAGAGACTCATCGTAAAGGACTACCAGGGAAACCGCATCCCGGTAGTCGGAACCAAACACTTCAACATCACATATAAAGGGCACACCGAAAGGCTTCCCCTGACAATCGTCGACCGCGACCGCCCAAGCCTACTGGGACTGCAATGGTTCGCCCCGCTCGGCATCGCAGTCACGGGAGTCAACCACGTCACCGACGACAGCTGGGAGCAACAACTGGCCCGGGAATTCCAAGAGGTCTCCGACGGAAATCTAGGCAAGTACCGAGGGCCCCTTATATCATTCAGCCTAGACCCAAACATCCCCCCAAAACGCCTGAAACCAAGGCGGGTGCCATTCGCACTTAAACCCAAGATAGACGAGCAAATTGACAAGCTCGTCAAGCAAGGGGTCCTACAGCCAATAGACCACGCCCGGTGGGAGACCCCCATAGTCACCCCGATCAAGCCCGATGGGTCGGTGAGGATCTGTGGGGACTATAAGGCCACCCTAAATGGCGCGCTGCAACAAAGCGCCTCCCCCGTACCAGTAGTACAACACCTACTGCACTCACTGGGAGGGGGCAAGGTTTTCGCCAAGCTCGACCTCGCCCAGGCATACCAACAGTTGCCAGTCAACGAGCAAATGGCAGAAGCGCAAACCATAGTCACCCACCGGGGAGCATTTAAATGCAACCGACTCCAATTCGGAGTCAGCGTGGCACCGGGAATATTCCAAAGCCTAATGGAAAGACTATTGCAAGGCATCAAGGGGGTGGTACCTTACTTCGACGACGTCCTAGTGTCGGCAACCAACCAAGCCGAACTAGAGGGTCGCCTAAGAGAGGTCCTAACCAAATTCAAAGAGACCGGGCTCAAAGTAAAGAGGGAGAAATGCCAATTATATACGGAATGGGTTGAATTCCTAGGATACCTCCTAGACCGTCACGGCATTCACCCCACAAACCAAAAAATCAAGGCCATCAAAGAAGCCCCCACACCCAAGTCGAAGACGGAACTACAGGCATTCCTGGGGCTACTTAACTTTTACAATGTTTTCCTGCCCCAAAAGGCGATGGTGGCGGAGCCCTTGCATCGGCTCCTGGACAAGGCGGCGACTTGGACTTGGGGGAAACGCGAGCAAGCCGCCTTCCAAAGAACAAAGGACCTCCTCACTTCAGACGCCGTCCTTATACAGTATAACGAGACCCTACCTCTGACCATCACATGCGACGCATCACCCTTCGGCGTCAGCGCTGTCCTCAACCATACCCTCCCCGACAGAAAAGAAGCGCCCATCGCGTTCTTTTCAAGGACCCTCACCAAACCGGAGCGGAACTATAGCCAGCTGGACAAAGAGGCTCTGGCTATCGTTGCCGCCGTAAAAAGATTCCACGAGTACCTCTACGGCCGGACATTCACCATCATAACCGACCACAAGCCGCTGCTGGGAATCCTTGCAGGAAACTGGGCCACCCCGAACATTCTGTCTCCCCGAATGACAAGGTGGTCCGAGTTCCTGGCAGCCTACAACTACGGACTCATACACAGACCGGGTAAGATGATCTCCCATGCAGACGCCTTAAGCCGCTTGCCGCTACCGGAACCTGACACCGACCCAGCACCCACGACGACCACCCTCAGCATAGAGACTCTACCCAACCTGCCCATAACCGCGTCAGACATTGCCCGAGAGACTAATAAAGACAAACGTCTGGCGCGGGTGTTGCATTGGGTAGAGAAAGGGTGGCCGGAAAGAGACAACAACGAGTCCGTCAAAACATTCCAAAACCGGCAAACAGAACTCTCGTTATTACAAGGGTGCATACTATGGGGGGATAGGGTGGTCATTCCAGAAAAACTACAAGGGAAGGTTCTGGAACTACTACACGAGGGGCACCCTAGCATCGTTAGGACTAAAGCCCTGGCCAGAAGTTACACTTGGTGGCCAGGGATGGACAAACAAATTGAGACCTAGGTAGCAAGGTGCCAACGATGCCAGGAAACTAGGCCAAGCCCACCCACAGCACCCGTCCTAGAGTGGGAAACCCCAAGGGGACCTTGGTCTAGGATCCATATAGACTTCGCTGGGCCCACAAAAGGACACACCTTCCTTATAACAGTAGACGCTTACTCCAACTGGCTGGAAGTAAGCAACATGAAAACAACAACCACGGAGGCCATGATCAAGGAACTCTGCAAACTCTTTGCAACACACGGCCTCCCAGACGTCATCGTTTCCGACAATGGGCCCCAATTCACCTCGCTGGAATTCAAAAAATTCCTAGCGGAAAGGGGCATCCGCCACGCGCTGACAGCACCGGCGCACCCGGCGGCAAACGGTAGGGCGGAACGGATGGTGCAATTCACTAAGAAAACCATCTGGAAAATAGACCACGGGGAGATCCAGGATAAAATAAACAAACTACTCTTCACCCAACACATAACCCCAAATACCACAACGAATAAGAGCCCAGCCGAACTATTAATGGGGAGGAAATTAAGGTCCCCACTCGACAGGTTACACCCCACATATAACCCGGAGAAGCCCCCAGACTCAAATAGCAAACACCGAACTTTCGCACCAGGCGACCCCGTATACGCAAGAAACCTGACGGGAGACCCACTATGGGTACCGGCCGTCATCACACAGATAACAGGCCCACACTCATACCAGCTACATACAGCAGATGGACGAGCCTGAAAACGCCACATCGACCAATTAAGGTCAAGGACTACCAACCAAGAGACCACCGACGCACAAACAGGCGAAACTGACCCCCACAACACAAACCAAGGGGGGAGGGAATACCCAGGGGACCAAAACCAAAGAAGAATAAACCAGCCATACTTACCAGAAAGCAGCCAGCACGACCCCTCGCCAGGAAGAGACAGCCAGGCCAGCTCGACTGACCTGGGGAGACCGAGCGGGAGTGGCGAAACCCGCAGCTCAACCAACCCGGGAGGCCCAGGAGGGAGCTACGGAGAGTGGCCCGGCCCGACCGACCAGCCGGTTCCCACGACGGCATCAGGAGCAACAGAGATCCCGACCGAACTGGCCGGGATCCAACCTACGACTGAGCTGCGCAGGTCCAGTAGGCTCAGACGGAGCCCTGCCTACCTACGTGACTACGCGACGTAAGGACTAAACCAAGAGGGGAGGGGTGTTCTGTCCCTTAATTAGCATTCTTGAGATCCCCGTGCTTTGATTGGCCAAAGCGCGGGGCACTCTGATTGGTCAGGCGAGCCACGCCGATTGGCTCGCTAAGAATCTCCTGCGATTGGTCAATTCGAATCGCGGGAGATTCAAAGCGGTGCCATTGGCCGCGGCCGCCGCAGCTAAAAGAATAAAAGCCGCGAACCTTGTGCAAAGTGCCAGTTCGGTTCCTACTTTAATAAAAGAGCATGATTTGAAGTCACCGACTCCTGGCATCATTTTCGAGGACACGACACTCTTTTATGCTGACTTTTAAATCAGTTAAATTTACATTGACGGACGTTGATTATGGTCTTTTACCTATCCAGGAAATTGTTGGTAAGGCATAAACGGGCGACTGACAAGGTAAAGTAAATAGATGGCTCTGAAAATGCCTAACAAGAGTTTCTGCCGTAATACACTCTCACACAAAAGTTACTATCAAGAATTTTACCAACAAAACCTACTGAAGTTATATTTCGCAGTTTATAAATCCAAATTACATTCATTTTCAACTCTTTTCCTGTCTCTCTTTTTTATGCCATTATACTGTAGTTGTGCTTCTCTGAGATTGTATCAAAAGCAACTCAAAAACTTCCATATGTCTTGAAGCCAGTTTAAGTTAGCATCATTTCGTTCCTGGGGTAACCCATCAAAATACAAAGAGGCCTGAATTCGTTGCACATTTAAAAAAGACAGAAAGGTAGCATTTTGTGCATGCATCCCACTTCCCACAACATGGGCTCAGGAATGATTTTTGTTAGAAGCAGATCATTGGGATTTATGGCATTTCCATGATACGTGATTTATTTACATATACATAGAGGCTGAGCATAAGGCGCAGGTTTACAGCATTAACACTTCACCACTTCCTGTATTGGAAACAAGCAATAGAGATGAGTCAATATTAGTGAAATGATTTTATGCTGGAATGGAAAATGGAGATTAAGCATTAGAATATTTTTGGTCTTTCCGGAATTCTCGTTACCCAACCTGTTCTCATCTGGTTTCTATCCATTATTACGGTTAGAAGTTATTTTCTGGGAATTATCATCACCCTCACAATTTTTTTTTCTTACTGCACACATGTTAACAGAAATATTTCAATAAATTAAATATCACTTTAATTTTAAAAAGTCAGCATCCATCACTATCTGAGAAACCTGAGTTTATACAAGAATCAGAGTAACGCACTTGTTTCTATCTATGTAATATCCATGACTTGGCATCTCTCTACAACATTTTCTGATTTATCTTCAACACAGTCTGATTTTCTGCTTTGTGCACAGTATCCCATCACCTACATCTCCATCTCTAGTCAAGTGGAACGAAGAACTAAATATTACCTCTTCCCATTATTTCTAATCTCACCAGAATTTTACTGCCCATGAGTCTTCTGGATTGGACTGAAGGGGACTGAATGATAGAACTGAACAGAATGCCCAGCTTGGTTCCTTCCAGTGAATCTCCACTTCCAGAATTTACCAGCCCTTTCACTACCATTTCTCTTTCAACTCTATTGGGGAAAGATGCATTATTCTCAGTTTAGCCCTCAAACCCCATAACACCTGTTCAGACTAAATTAGTCTGAAAGGAATGCAGACAGATCTCTTTGGGTCTGGTTTATTTTGGGCAAATATAATCTGGAGAAGTTGTGGTTGTGTGTACTGTGCTGAAGGTGAAGCTCTAGGAAATCAAGAGCTTGCAGGATTCTTCTTCTGTGTAGCTTCCTGAAGGGTATCTGCCTCCACCTTGAATCATCAAGCAGAGGAGAAAGCCCTGCCAGTACCAACAATATGTTACAATCAGGGTTTATGTGATCCCTTAAACTTTAGGTTGGTGTATTATCCTGAAATATCTTGGCTTGGTATATCTTGCTCGGCCGAAAGGAATATTTCCTTTTCTTCTTTAATGTTCTCCATTTTTATGTAAGTTTTTTTTTCTTCCAAAAGCTCCATAATGAGTGAAGCCATCTCAGCTGTCTTTGTGGGCCTGCTGCCAAAATGAATAAGTCATGTAAACTGCTGGCAGATATATTATGTCAATAAATAACTGCTCCTGATATTGCTTGATTTAACTAGCTAGGGCTTGCGGCTCTTCTTGGGTGTTCACTTTTTCAAAAATATATGTCAACATTTCCTGCCAGCAGGTAATTTCTGCTGCAGGGTCATAGAATTTTCAATGCACTGGTGTCAAAAGTAATTGTCTGAGATGTTTAGCTAAAGCTTCCCTCTACCCTGGGCTTCCTCTCAATCTGCTTGCCTGCTGATGTCAGCAAACCGGCACTGTTAGAAACTGTTGTGAATGCACAAGGTTTAATAAAGAGAACTCGAGCTTGGAGTAAAGTGCAGGGTTTTGGCCCTGCACTTCTGATTGGCTGTTAACGGCAAGATCGGATTGGCCCGTTCCGGGGAATCCGATTGGCCATTAACAGAGAGTTCCTATTGGTTAAGGGCGCTAGCACTCCTCGATTGTTATTGGTTAATAGTTATTGGGGTTGCCTATATAAGGAGGGTTATAACTGCCATTGAGTAGAGAAGTCACTATGTAAATAAAGAGCTGAAGTTCACTGTTCCCGAGGCTTGTCTCCATTCTTTCTCGCCCATGCTCCAAACATAACACTGGCGACGAGGATGGGATATGGAGACGTCTGAACCGACGGAACCAAGAAGAAACACCGAGTACGTGGCTGACGGCGCTACACAACGGAACCATGTCCGGCATCATCGTACCACCTGCTCCGTTCAATCCAGTGCAGGAAGACTGGGAGTCCTACATGGATCGCTTCCAAATGTTCTTAGAAACTAACAACTTAAAGGACGCCACAGCTGGGAAGAAACGGGCGGTGTTCCTAATGCATTGCGGTCCAACCATATTTAAGATGGCTAAAGCACTAGCAAAAGCTAGAGAAGTGAAGGCGATGGATTGGGATGACCTCGAACCTCTACTAAGAGATCACTAAGCACCGACCGTGCCTACGCTCGTGAGACGGCACAAGTTCTATCAGAGAAACCAGCGAAAAGCAGAAAGCATCGCCAACTTCATAGCAGACCTCCGAAACCTGGGAGGCCTCTGCGGATTCGCCGATTTGGAAGAGGCACTGAGAGATCAAATGGTTCTGGGATTAGATGCACCAGGCGTGCAGAGCAAGCTGATGGCGAAAGGTAACATCAGCCTTGCCGATGCCATCGCCGATGCTACTGCAGCAGAAGCAACCAGGAAGTCAGCTGCACAATTACGCCACAACCACGCTCTGGTACACCAACCGACAAGTGAAATTTTACCCAAGTCAGAAGGGCAGCTTTCAACGACACACCACGAGGACCTCTCTTCGTCGTCAGACAGCGACGAAGAAGAGGTCCATTGACTACAGTCCGACCGGGACCACCACCTGAAGTCCCTACACCCTTGCGCTGGCTGTGGAGCCAACCATGCCAGGTCCGAATGCAAATTCCGCGACGCGCTCTGCCATGAGTGCGGGAAGAGAAGCCACATTGGATGGGTCTGCCGAAGTTTACAAGGACCCGGCCAGGCCTCAAAAGGGGCTAACTATCGCCAATCGACAGGAAACCGTCCTATAAGGCGAGAACCAGTAAGCCACTCCAAAAGAAACCGAGCTTTACAGCGAGAAGAGGCTCACCATACTATCACTATCGGTCATGCCTCTGCCTTGGATGCCAAGAAAATCTGAATCACAGTAGCCATCGAGAACCAGCGTTGCCACATGGAAGTCAACTCGGGATCGTCCCTCTCGATGGTGTCCTGGAAGACCCTCAACCAACTCATCCCCATGATTCAGCACCAAGACCTCCATTTCCAAAAACTCATTCTTAAGGACTATCAAGGGAATCGAATCCCTGTCATTGGTTCCTGCCGAGTCCGGGTCTCCTTCAAGAAGCACACAGTGTACTTACCGCTAACTGTGATCGACAAAGATCGGCCTAGTCTGCTAGATCTCCAATGGTTCGCGCCACTTGGCATTGAAGTGGCAGGCATAAACCGAATCAGCGGAAGTGACTGGGTGGAGGACCTCATCCATGAGTTCAAGGACGTCTTCACGGAAAGTTAAGGCGAGTACAAGGGGACCCCAATTTCGTTCAGTCTTGATCCAAAGATAGCTCCCATCCGCCTTAAGCCCCGTCGAGTTCTTTTTGCCTTAAAGCCGAAAATCAACGAACAACTCGACAAACTAATAGCTCAGGGGGTGCTAGAACCTACCAATCACTCTCCCTGGGAAACCCCAATCGTAACACCCATTAAGCCAGACGGGTCGATCCGAATTTGTGGGGACTACCGGGCCACCCTGAACCACGCCCTACAGCAGAATGCATATCCGGTGCTGGTGGTACAGCATCTCCTCCACTCCCTGGGGGGCAGAAAGGTCTTCGCTAAATTAGACTTAGCTCAGGCATATCAGCAACTACCTGTTGATGAAAAGACGGCACAGGCACAAACGATTGTGACGCACCGAGGTGCCTTTAAATGCACCCGGCTCCAATTCGGAGTCAGTGTAGCCCCAGGGATTTTTCAGAGCCTGATGGAGAGGCTACTACAAGGGATTAAAGGCATGGTCCCCTACCTTGATGATGTATTAATTGCTGCACCTACAAAAAAAATCTTACGGGATTGTTTAAAGTTAGTCCTACAAAAATTCCAAGACGCCGGTCTTAAGGTAAAAAAGAATAAGTGTAAATTGTGTACAGATAGTGTTGAGTTTTTAGGGTACCTAATTGACAGTCAGGGTATTCACCCTACCGACAGTAAACTAAGAGCAATAAAAAACGCTCCCAGGCCTCGGAACAAGGCCGATCTCCAGGCGTTCCTAGGCCTCATCAACTTTCATAATGTATTTCTACCGCATAAAGCAACGGTCGCTGAACCGTTACACCGGTTGTTAGACAAGAAAGCAAACTGGTTATGGGGTCAGAGAGAAGAACATGCGTTCCGTAATGTGAAAAAACTACTGACTTCTGACTCTGTACTCATGCAATACAATGAGACTTTGCCGTTAAATATCACATGCGATGCTTCGCCTTTCGGAGTGGGCGCCATTCTGAGCCATGTACTGCCTGATGGTAACAAAGCCCCTGTTGCATATTTTTCAAAGACACTTTCAAAAACTGAGCGAAATTATGGCCAAATCGATAAAGAAGCCCTCGCAATTGTATCGGCCGTTAAAAGATTCCACGAGTACGTGTATGGCCGGGCTTTTACTATCGTGACTGGCCATAAACCGTTATTGGGGAAAACAGCTGGAGACAAGACGATTCCCTACATATTATCCCCCAGGATGAATCGCTGGACAGAATTCTTGGCTGCTTATAATTATCGGCTGCAATACCGCCCGGGGAAAGCCATTCCCCATGCCGATGCATTGAGCCGAGCACTGCTTCCAGAGATTCTCGATGATCCTGCACCAACGGTAACCACATTGCAAATTGAAACACTCCACTCGCCGCCATTGACTGCCCGAGATATCGCGAGAGAAACCAAACGTGACCCCACCTTAGCGCGAGTTCTAGGCTGGGTAGAACGCGGATGGCCATTGGACCAATTATCAGATGACTTCACACCATTCAAGACTCGACAAATGGAGTTGTTCTCTCAAAAAGGCTGTGTCACCTGGGGTGATAGAGTTGTTATCCCAGAACAACTCCAAAAAGCGCTGCTGAGAACCTTGCACGATGGCCACCCTGGTATCCTGCGAATGAAAGCCCTCGCACGAAGCTACGCATGGTGGCCGGGCATCGACAAGCAAATTGAAAATTGGGTTAAAGCTTGTCATAAATGCCAGGAAGTGAGCAACGCCCCACCTAAAGCCATCCCTACCGAATGGGAGACACCACGGGGACCCTGGTGGAATTGGCTCGAGATTCACCGCATGATGAACACAACCACTGAAGCGGTTATCCAAAACTTGGAAAGACTATTTGCAACCCACGGATTACCAGACATCCTGGTATCCGACAACGGGCCCCAATTTACAGCGCTGTGATTCGAGCAGTACCTGGCTGACCGCGGCATCCAACATGCGCTCACCTCGCCTGCGCACCCTGCGACCAATGGCAAAGCAGAGCGCATGGTCCAATTTGTTGAGAAAACCTTGCAGAAGGTAGACTACGATAACACTGACGACAAGATCAATCGAATCCTTTTTCTACAACACATCACACCTCATAGCGTCACCAACAAAACTCCCACCGAACTGCTAATGGGACGAAAACTCCGCTCCCACCTCAACCGGTTACACCCAGCTTATGAACCGGAAAAACCACTAGGATCCAGCGGCCGCTGTCGTGCCTTCCAGGTAGGCGATTTGGTATATGCTAAAAAACTATCGGGCGATCCGCTGTGGGTGGAGGTGACAGTAGTTCGTGTAACCGGCCCGAGATCCTACCTTGTACAATGCCTTGACGATAGACTATGGAAATGCCATATCAATCAATTACAATCGCAGCTCCCGTCGGGCATTCCTGAACTCCCTTATGACCAAACTGAGGGGGGGGGAGATACGGAAGAAGATGAATTCCAAGTAGAAGAAAACCCGTTCGAAGGGAACGACGGCATAATGGAGACACAGGAAGTGGAACCAGAGAGGGAAACAGATGCACCTCAGGGAATTACCGAGAATAATGGCAACAACGAAGAAATGAACTCTGAACCAGAGGCGACCCTGTTGCCAAACAACGATCTATCTCAGCGTGATTGCAGCCAAATGACACAGCGAAAATCAAAAAGACAAATAAAGCAACCGTCCTACCTAAAGGACTATGTAACTGCGCCCTGCAAACAGAAGCCAGGGGAAAGGGATGTTGTGAATGCATAAGGTTTAATAAAGAGAACTTGAGCTTGGAGTAAAGTGCAGGGTTCTGGCCCTGCACTTCTGATTGGCTGTTAACAGCAGGATCGGATTGGCCCGTTCCGGGGAATCCGATTGGCCATTAACAGAGAGTTCCTATTGGTTCAGGGAGCTAGCGCTCCTCGATTGTTATTAGTTAATAGTTATTGGGGTTGCCTATATAAGGAGGGTTATAACTGCCATTGAGTAGAGAAGTCACTATGTAAATAAAGAGCTGAAGTTCACCGTTCCCGAGGCTTGTCTCCATTCTTTCTTGCCCATGCTTCAAACATAACAGAAACCAATGTATTTGGATGCATTTCAGAGAAAACAGGGCTCTTAAGGGCTTCCTCTGGTCACCAATTCGGGAATTGAGAAACCTGTTTTATAATAAGTCAGTTTGATTAGCTGGCCTTACGGACAGTAAGCAACTCTCCATGGTTTCAGAGGATCTTGCAACTCAACTTATGATCTACGTGCAACATAGGTACTCTACTACTGAGAGCTATGATCTTCCTCGACAATCTCCTACCTGACAGCTTAAACAGTTTAGGTACTTTTCAATAAGCAATTTGAAATGTAAACCCCGCTCTTCTTTCTGTTTTTCATGCCCAATATATTCTAGAGATATCTCAGCAGTCCAGATGTGGAGGGATCATTTTGTCACGAGAGACCATCCAAGTCAGCAACAGATATCATTTTAAGCTTAACCCCATGAGAATGTTGTGTTGGGATGGGCTCCAAAGAAAATGGTGACAAAAGCTGTTAACTAGGAGCTATTCCCTTTGATCCCAAAATTGCATTCACTCCATTCCAAACATAACCGTGAACCAAAAAATGCACAGTATGATGTACTGTATATCCCCCCCCCCAATTCTAGACTATTTTATCAGGCAGAAGGGGAGGTTGCATGGGGAAGAATATGAATCAGGAGCAGCTTTTCAGTCTCCAACTCTCAGCTGATTGTTCTGTACGGTCATTTGCATTCTCGTAAACGCCGCGCTGTGATTGGTCAAAGCGCGCAGGGATCCAATTGGTCGAGTGAGCCACTCTGATTGGCCCGCTAGGGATCTCCTGCGATTGGTGGAAACTAATCGCGGGAGATTCAAAGTGGTGCCATTGGCCGCAGCCACCGCGGCTTCAGAATAAAAAGCCAAAGTTTTTCCCTCGGAACCCGAGCTGTTCTCGGGACCAATAAATGAGCTGAACTAAGTCACTGACTCCGGGTCTCCTTGCCGCGCCGGACACAACACTGGCGACAAGGGTGGGATTCCAAGGCTAATCCCCCACCAACACATATCCGGAGGAAGCGAGACCGACAAGATGGCCAGTATCACACCACCCGCACCCTTCAATCCCGCTACCGAGGACTGGGAATCATACACCAACAGATTCCTCATGTTCTTTGAGTGCAGCAACATGAAGGATGCCGCCGGGCCAAAGAAAAGAGCCGTCTTCCTGACACACTGCGGGCCCGCAGTGTTCAAGATGGCAAAAGCTCTAGCGAAACCCGCGGATGTCAAGGAGATGGACTGGGCTGACCTCGAACCATTGCTCGGGAACCACTATGCCCCCGCCGTGCACGACTTCTACCGGTGGGACAAGAGAGCGGGCAAGAGCATCAGCAATTTTGAGGCTGAGCTACGAAGCCTAGGGGGCATGTGCAGGTTTTCGAACATGGACGAGGCCTTACGAGACCGCGTCATACTCGGACTCCGAGACCCAGTCCTACAGAGCCGACTGATGGCCAAGGGAGACATCACCCTCGCCGACGCCATCGCTGAAGCCACTGCAGCCGAGGCAACCCGGAAATCGGCAAAGTGCATGTGGAGACCAGACACCGGAGACCACACCGGGACCGCCGACCCAGGACGGGCGACCGAGGCCCAACCGGAAGCAAGTCACTGCAAGACCACCACCCATCATGGCGAATTCCACTCCACCTCCGACACCATGGATGAGGAGGAGGAGACCCACCGGCTCCAGACAGGACGTGACCAGCGAAATCGGTGGGGTTGTAAGTCAGGGACCGCATGTGCCAGCTGCGGGGATGACAACCCTCGAGCAGAATGCCGTTTTCTCAATGCAGTCTGCCAGCACTGCGACAAAAAGGGTCACATCGCCCGAGTCTGCCGATTGAGGAAGGCCTACAGCCCCAGACGGTGGGACCACAGTGAGCGGAGACGGGACAGCACACTCCCCAGAGCCAGAGATCGCCAAGTCAACAGCCGATGGGACCGGAGTGGACGGAACCGACGAGGTGGCGAGACCTGACGGAGGGAGGAAACCCACCAGACGGTCATCATCGGCCACGCATCAACCACTGATGCCAGAAAAGTCTACGTGGAGGTAGGCATCGAAGGCGAGCCATGCAAAATGGAGGTGGACTCTGGGTCCTACCTCTCCATCATCGCCTGGCAAGAAATTAAGCGCTTGGTGCCTACCATCCACAAGGAGGGACTGGAGAACCAGAGATTAATAATCAAGGACTACCAAGGAAACCGCATCCCGGTAGTCGGAACCGGACAATTCAAGGTAACATTCAAGGGCCGCCCCGCAAAGCTTCCCCTGACGATCATGGACCGAGACCGACCCAGCCTTTTGGGATTGCAATGGTTCGCACCGCTCGGCATTGAAGTCATGGGCATCAACCACACCGCTGAGGCCGATTGGGAACAGCAACTGGCACGGGACTTCCAGGAAGTGTTCGACAGCACCCTAGGCAAGTACCAAGGGCCCCCCATCTCCTTCAGCCTAGACCCCAACATTCCCACCATACGCCTAAAACCAAGGCGGGTACCCTTTGCACTCAGGCCAAAAATAGACGAACAAATTGACAAGCTCGTCAAGCAAGGGGTCCTACAACCCATTGACCATGCCCGGTGGGAGACCCCAATAGTCACCCCACTCAAGCCCGATGGGTCGGTAAGAATCTGCGGGGACTACAAGGCCACCCTAAATTGCGCCTTACAACAAAGCGCCTCCCCCGTCCCAGTAGTGCAGCACCTTCTACACTCACTGGGGGGAGGCAAGGTTTTTGCGAAGCTCGACCTAGCACAAGCATACCCACAGCTGCCAGTCAACGCAGAAACCGCCGAGGCGCAAACCATAGTCACCCACCGGGGAGCGTTTCGCTGTAACTGACTCCAGTTTGGAGTCAACGTGGTGCCTGGGATTTTCCAGAGCCTCATGGAGAGACTTTTGCAAGGAATTAAGGGGGTGGTGCCCTACTTCGACGATGTGCTAGTGTCGGCAACCAACCAGCTAGAACTAGAGGGTCGTCTAAGGGAAGTGCTAACTAAATTCAAGGAAACCGGGCTGAAAGTGAAGAGAGAGAAATGCCAGCTTTACACAGAGCGAGTCGAGTTCCTAGGATACCTGCTAGACCGGCATGGCATCCACCCAATCGCAAACAAAATCAGAGCCATTAAGGAGGCCCCCACGCCCAGGAATAAAACGGAACTGCAGGCATTTCTGGGACTGCTTAATTTTTACAATGTTTTCCTGCCCCAAAAGGTGACCTCGGCGGAGCCTTTGCATAGACTCTTGGACAAGGCGGCCACCTGAGCTTGGGGGAAGCGCGAGGAAGCCGCCTTCAGGAAAACCAAGGACCTGCTCACCTTGGATGCCATCCTCATCCAATACAATGAGACCCTACCACTTGCCGTCACATGCAACGCCTCACCCTTCGGCATTGGCACTGTCCTCAGCCACACACTCCTAGATGGAAGAGAAGCACCCATCGCTTTCTTCTCGATGACACTCACCAAACCAGAGAGGAACTATAGCCAGCTGGACAAGGAGGCCCTGGCCATCGTCGCAGCAGTGAAGAGGTTCTATGAGTACCTCTACGGATGCACGTTCACCATTATCATGGACCACAAACCGCTGCTGGGCATCCTGGCAGGGAACCGGGCCACCCCGAATATCCTATCTCCCAGCATGAGAAGGTGGTCCGAATTCCTTGCCGCCTACAGCTACCGGCTCACACACCGACCCGGTAAGACTATCACCCACGCAGACGCCTTGAGCCGCTCGCCGTTACCCGACCTAGACACTGACCCAGCACCCACAATGAGCAACCTCAGCATAGAGACTCTGCCCGATCTACCCATAACCACGTCAGACATTGCCTGAGAAACTAATAAAGACAAACGTCTGGCGTGGGTGTTACATTGGGTAGAAAAAGGGTGGCCAGAAAAAGACAATGACGAAGCATTCAAGACATTCCGGAACCGGCAAACGGAACTCTCACTTCAAAAAGGGTGTGTACTGTGGGGGGATAGGGTTGTTATTCCGGAAAAACTAGAAGGGAAGGTATTGGGGTTGTTACACGAGGGGCACCCGGGCATAGTTAGAACGAAAGCCCTGGCCAGAAGTTACACTTGGTGGCCAGGGATGGACAAACAAATCGAGGCCTGGGTGGCAAGATGTGAACACTGCCAAGAAACCAGACCGAGCCCTCCCGCGGCACCGATCCTGGTATGGGAAACCCCCAGGGGACCATGGTCCAGGATCCACATAGACTTTGCCGGGCCCACTAAGGGACATACATTCCTTATAACGGTAGATGCTTACTCCAACTGGTTGGAGGTAAGCAACATGAAAACCACCACCACGAAGGCCGTGACCAAGGAACTTAGCAAGCTATTCGCAACCCACGGCCTCCCAGATGTCATCGTGTCAGACAACAGGCCCCAATTCACCTCGCTAGAATTTGAAAAATTCCTAGCGGAACGGGGCATAAGACACGCATTGACAGTGCCGGCACATCCGGCAGCGAACGGAAGGGCGGAACGGATGGTTCAATTTACAAAAAAAGCCATCCAAAAAATCGAACACGGGGAAATCCAAGAAAAAATAAATAAAATGCTCTTCATACAGCATATAACCCCGAACACAACAATGAACAAAAGCCCGGCAGAGCTACTAATGGGGAGGAAAATAAGGTCCCCACTAGACAGGTTGTACCCCACATACAACCCGGAGAGACCCCCCAACTCCTCTAGCAAGCACCAGTCCTTTGCACCAGGCAACGCCGTCTACGCAAAGAACCTAACCGGAGACCCACTGTGGGTACCAGCAACCATAACCCAACTGACAGGCCCCCGCTCGTACCGGCTGCAAACAACCGACGGACGAGCCTGGAAACGCCACATCGACCAACTAAAATCAAGAGCAATCATGGGAAACACAACCGACACGCAACCAAACACAGGCAACCCCCTTAATACAAGTCAAGAGGGGAGGGAATAACCCAGGAACCAAAACCCAATAGAAAGAAACCAGCCATACTCACCAGCAAGCAGCCAGCTCGAAGCCTCACCAGGGAGAAGCAGCCAGGCCTGCTTAACCAGCCCGGGAAGACCAAGCGGGAGCGGTGGAAACCGCAACTCAACCAGCCCGGGTAGACCGGGAGGGAGCTGTGACAAGAGGCCCGGCGACACCTTCCAGGTGGTTCCATCGACAAAGCCGAGAGCAACAGAGAACCCGACCGAACCGGCCGGGAGCCAGACAACGACTGACCTGCGCAGGTCCAGTAGGCAAGTACGGAGCCCCACCTACTTTCGGGACTACGTCACGTAGGACCGAACCAAGAGGGGAGGGGTGTTCTGTACGGTCATTTGCATTCTCGTAAACGCCGCGCTGTGATTGGTCAAAGCGCGCAGGGATCCGATTGGTCGAGCGAGCCGCTCTGATTGGCCTGCTAGGGATCTCCCGCGATTGGTGGAAACTAATCACGGGAGATTCAAAGTGGTGCCATTGGCCGTGGCCGCTGCGGCTTGAGAATAAAAAGCCAAAGTTTTTCCCTCGGAACCCGAGCCGTTCTCAGGACCAATAAATGAGCTGAACCAAATCACTGAGTCCTGGTCTCCTTGCCGCGCCGGACACAACAGTTATAACCTAATTTGTCCTGGGAAGGAAGCAAAGTACTGTATATTATAAACCTAGGACTGAACAAGCCATGGCTGTTGCCAAACCCAAAGCAAAGAATGACATCTGGTGAGTCCTCCAAACTGAGTTCTTTATTAGTTTTCACACCTACAGACAAAATCTTGCCAGACTAAAGACTATTATCTGCATTTCCAGTGCACTATGTGAACTAAGTTTACCTTCTTTCTCTTACACATGATGTCTGGACTGAGTTGCCTCTTACTTCTCTGGCTTGCACCCTCCCCCTCCTGGCAATCCACCTCCTTACTACATTGCAACACATCATCTATGGTCTCCCAGTCCCCATGTATGGCTCCAGAGCCTCCCAGCCACCATGGTACACCACTTTTTTTTATTTTTTTTCATTTTGGCAGTTTTGAGTTAAGAGGTAAAATGGTGTTTTTCTTGCACAAGTGTGCTGTGCCTGTATCATCCCTATCCCCACACATACACACACCAATCTCCAAAGTAGAGTAGGTTTTCTTGGTTTGGGAAAAAGGTTAAAGGGCAAAAGGGGTTACAAAATACCAATGCCACAACTTGAAACTTTCAACACCCACTCCATTAAAACAGTCTAAAAATCTTGCGCCTGATCTGATTATGATCTCCTCGAACAGCTAATCCTGTCTTGAGCATGCTGCTGTTTGCCAATCTGGCACATCTAAAAGATCCACCAAATTATAATAATCCACCCACTTGTCTCTGTTCTGCAGCAGCAATATCCACATTCACACTATGCCTGCTTCTTTGCCATGGCTGAGCATCACAATTAGAGGATCTAGTCCCTTCCCACCTTTATTGTCAATAATTTAATGATTGGGAAAGTTTGAGGACCATTTATTTAAAAAAAAGCCCAATATGCCATCTGAACTGATGTGCTTACCAAGAGCTGCACGATGCAACACATCTGGTTTTGTTCTAAGATGCTTAGTGTAGCCCTGTACAGTACCTGATCTTAAGGAGGAGATTTCTTTAGTTGACCAATTTTCTATTCAACAAGTTTAAAGACAAAGGCCCAAGGAAGGGAGAGCCAGCAGATCACTGACTTCTCCATCTCCCGAAGCCTGAGCTTCTGTCATTTGTGTCCGACTTTCCTGCTATGTTGACATATATTTTCTGTTTAACAGATAAATTTCTAACTCTGTAGCTTGACCTTTGCAGTCTACATATAATGCAGGAAATGGAAGCTCCTAAATGACTGGCTGATCTCAGAAAAGCTTAGCCGCATTTGTACTTGGATAGAAAAAGCATAAAAAAAGCTCAGGTCTGTAGGCTAGACTCAGTCCAAAAAGCATCTTGGAATACTTGAGAGAGCCTATTACATTTTATACATATGTGCCAATGTTGTCCAAATCTGTGTTTCTATTACTGTTTTTTGTGGTGAGGAAGACTATGCATCTTTTCTAACGATATATAGATGACCACTCTATAATTCAACCCACTCATTCACTCGTTTTTATTCTCCTCTGCTCTGATCCTAGTCTGCCATTATCCTTCATTCACCAACTTTCTTCATCAGTCTCGAAAACTACTCAATGTTCCTAATTTATTTAGAGCAGAGGTGTCAAACTCACATTGTCACGGCAGCATCATGTGACATATCAGGACTTTTTTCCCCTTCGCTGAACCGGGCGGGGCCAGGGCCAGGGGCCAGAAGGTGACACCTCTGATCTGCAAACCGTGAGTTCGACACCCCTGACTTAGAGCCAAAGAACTCCTAATTAAGCAACATCTGCACATAACTGGAGAAGAGGAAGGATCTTAGACGACCTGGTCCTGCTAATAAAACAGGTAGGTCCTTCCCAAATATGAGGCCTTCCAGTCATATTAGCTGGGGAAATCAAACAGATCCAGAGGACAATAGATTAGGGAGAGACATGTTGCATCTTGGTCCCTTCTTATTAGATAAAATTCTTTGCTAAACTTCAGGCAGGGTTGAGAATAAGACCTAGATGTGGAGAAAGGCTACTATGGGGCATATTACAGTTGAAATGTGAAAGAACTGGTTGGCTAACCTCAAGTGGCCAAGCCAGACAAACTGGGATATGAGGCTGAACTATCACACCAACTTGATCCTGTGCAGTTAGCAATATTTACCGTGACCCTGGAATTTAAAATGTGTCAGAAACATTTCCATTGTCCATCAAGTATGCTTTCACCATTTCAGGCACAAGATCAAAGAAAACCTCACGCTGCCAAGGTCAGGAAGGTTATGAGTTCATTGGAAGGAATATTTGTTATGTGATGTGATGTAATTTGTACAGTTCATTTCTCAAAAGAGGTCAGCTGTTCTGAGCTCAATGAAAGGATCATTAGTACTTCAGGTTACTTTTCAACAGAAGTCTGTTCAGAAAGCAACTGAGTAATAGAGCTGCTCTGCTCTTGGGCACAGGTATGTCCTTCTGCTTATTTCAGACTCAAGCTGCAGGACTGAAAATAGATTTCAAGGTTCACAGCTCTGCCTTAGAGATGAAAGCTAAACGGAACCTGAAATGGAATACCTCTGAGACATCGGCTCATGCATTCCAATCTTTAATGACCCCCAGCAAAAAGCTAGAATGCTGCTATGCTGGGTTAACATAAACAATATATATTTATCCATTTATATTCAACTATTCTTCCCTACGCAAACTGCACCAAAATTTAAAATAACTATAATTCAACCAAATCCCAGCTATACAGTAAATATATACAAACTTTCTAACAAGACAAAGATGTCAAAGCCAAAGGAAACATTGGGGTAATGCATTGGAGCAATCTAAACAGTTTGGCTTGAATAAAGGAGCTCAGCATAAAACACTTGGAACCCCTGGATACCCAGAGCAATCTCTTCCTGTTACTTAGTAGAAAAGCTGTACAAATTTGGCTATTCAGACAGGCATCTGGGAATGATTGAATAACAACACATCAGATGTTTACCTGTTTTCTTTTAACCCAATCAATCAGTTGGATAGTTACTGGGAGATTGTATCTTGTAAGCTTATAAGCTACTCAGAATTTTGGGAAAAGGAGCAGAAGAAAGGAAGGAAGGAAGGAAGGAAGGAAGGAAGGAAGGAAGGAAGGAAGGAAGGAAGGAAGGAAGGAAGGAAGGAAGGAAGGAAGGAAGGAAGGAAGGAAGGAAGGAAACAAACTACCACTTAAGTACCAAAGCTGAAAGGATTTTGAACTGAAGGCAGTATGTTGTCCTTTCCTATAATACAATATGTTCAAAAATGATATTTTTATGCAATTCATAGTAAACATAATTGTGTCCTGATATTCAGTTTCATATTCTGTGTTGGAACCAATCAACCAATTAGCTGCTCTGAAGTTCCTATGTGGGGATGTGAAGGGAACATCTAACCCAACTTGATATTTTTCTTGTGTGTGGGATCTTCTCTAGCACCAGCATTTAACTCCTTACTGACAAAACTATGTGTAAAGGATAGTGACAATTGAACAGAAAAAAAATGATTAGAACACCCATCCAAGTCCAGCATTCTGTTTCCAGGACCCTACTGAATTGACCATGAAAGCCCATAAATCAGATAGGAGCACAATAGCATCTTCCACTTGTGCTTCTGAGTATTTGGACCTGAATGAATTGGATACCACAACTGCATTCCACAAAACATTTATCCTGGTTGGTTCTTGAGATAACACATTTTCTGAATTTGCACAACCTCTTGAAGTATGAACTAACCTCACACAACACACGAGAGTCACAAAAAACCTTAACAAAGATTAGAGGTGCTGGATTAAGCTGTAGGCCATCTTCCAGTACATGACCTGACCTGTCAAAGAGTTATGTACTAAGAAACCAACCCATCAGTGACTTAAATGTACAATTGTTGTATTTCTCATTAGGTGCTTCCTGTCAACTCTTCGTTCTTTCCAGCCAAAAGATAATTCCTTTTTCTCTCTCCTTAAGATGTTTTTTTTTTTTCCAGAAAAACTAAAAGTAGGCAGAAAGCGGTGAAAATTTGGACCTTGGAGAAGATTCCTGTTGGAACCTAAGTGAAATGGGCCAGAAAAAGGGGGAGTGCCACAGAGCAACATTGCTCAACCTTACCAGATCAAAGGCTAGCATTGCTGCCCATGGAATTCTTGTTTAAATATGACATTTGTTTGTTCCCCAAACCTCCCTGAGAGTTTGCTTATGCTTAGGCTTTGTATGTCACTTGCTTCTTGCTCCTCTATTAGATTATCTGAAAAACTAAATGTCATATTAGAACTGGGAATTTAAGAAGAGATTGTATCGCAACATAATGTCTAGGATAGAAATTGATATAAAGATCAAATGTAAATATGTACATAGCTGTATAAATGTATATAAATCTTTCCATTGTTTGATGATATTTTGCTTATATAACAATGTAAAGACTGAGATATACGTCAAGAAGACCATGACGTTCAATGTTTTTAAAGCTTAATTTCCATAAAAAAAAAAAAAAAGAATTGGGAAATCATTATACAACAGTCCTGTTCCTCTAAACTAGTCCCCCTTTATTGGATGACACCTTTAACCTCTGCCAGATTATTTCAAAAATAAAATGTTAACAAAATGTTACATAAACGAATTTTAATTTTTTGAAAAGCTGAGAACTGAAAGCAGCTCCCATGGTTTAACAAGTGATTTTCCTCATTCCAACAAAAATATTAGTTTTGCATGCTTTAATTGCATTTTGAAACATGGTTTGGTATACTGTATTTTGTACTTCAACATCAGAATAGTAATTATTACATTAGATATTTCCTCCAACTCCAAATGCTCTTTATTACCGTAGTAAGACTGGCTAGCAGCAAATGATAGTGTCTGTGAGACACACTGGTAGCCCACACGCTCTAGATCAGTGTTTTTCAAACTTAGCAATTTTAAGTTGTTTGGACTTGTTATTTGTGTGTGTTTGGGCTCTCCCTCCAAAGGGAAAGAAGTGATTCTGTCACAAGAAATAATGGTTTTGTTCCATGCTAGGTTTCCTTAACCAGTTGACTTCCATTTGTATTAGATTACATTTTGATATGGCCCTGCTGGTTGGAAATTCTGAATTTCCCATTATTTAGAGGGTTGGGCTCCCAACGGAGAAAATCTCAATTTCTCTTCCTGGGTTATGTGTCTGGAGAAAGGTGTGTATGTGACCAACCTGGAAGCCCTATTCTATCTATGGCTTCCTTGCTATTAAATACACACAGATTTTTGTCACCATCTAGTGGCAAACTCTCAAACCGGCACTATACTTTAAGCCAAGGTTCTCTAACTTTGCACAAGGGCAGCGTGAAGAACGTTTGGGGCTACCCACGTCAAAATACAGAAAATGCCTAACTTTGCTGATGTGTCACCTTCCCCTCAAACAAGAGAGAAACAATTCCCTATCTGCCCCTGGAACAATGGCCCAGCCATTGTGCTTGAAGTTGAGGCCCAGGTTTCGGTTTCAGTCTTAGCACAACTGCCGCCACTCCAAAAAGCAACTTGCACCATTCCCCAATATGAGTGAGCCTCAGAGAACGCGCTTTTGCCCCTGCGGCCCAGTGCTCCCCAGGATCTGCCCTGCGCCATTTACCTTCAGGCAGTGTTCTCTTTCTGTTGACGGGTTCCAGGGGCCTCTTTCAGGGGTGGGATTCTACAGGTTCGCACCTATTGGCTAGAACTGGTTGTTAACATTCTAAGCAATTCAGAGAAATGGTTGTTAGAAGAAATTACTGGCCTAATCCTGTAAGGAAGGCAGGAAGGAAACATTCTGGGGTTGCTTACAGAAACTGCCTTTCCATTAACCCTTATTACATTATTGGCAGGACTAGACTTCCTGTCTCTGGAACTTCTCTGGAGCTTTTCCCCCCTCCTTTGCTGGTACTTTGCTTGTGTGGAGTGACCATTCAAAGTTACAAGGACACTGAAAAAAGTGACATGACCATTTTTCACACTTATGACTGTTGCAGCATCCCCACAGTCATGAGAGGCCAGGAGAGGAGATGCGTGACTCGATGTGAGTGATATTGAGTTGGCCACACCCAGCCAACAACATGACCACCAAGCCACATCCACCTGGTCACATGACCACCAAGCCACGCCCACCGATTAAGCTACGCCCATAGAACTGGTTGTTAAAAAAATTGAATCCCACCTCTGGCCTCTTCAGTATCGTTCTTAAAGCAGCTTCAGAGAATGCTCTTCCATGGCCTCCACAGCCTCTAAAAATCATGCAAAAGCACACTCAGTTCTCAGTTTTCAGAGGCTCCAGAAGCCACACAAGAGCACACCCCATACTCATGCATCCTATGCAGCACCCTTTCATATGGCACGTGCTTTCAAGAATAATTGTTAGGGGTTGGTGGATCACCCTAAAGCAGCGGTAGGATTCAATTTTTTTTTACTACCAGTTCTGTGGGCGTGGCTTGGTGGGCGTGGCAGGGGAAAGATACTGTAAAATCTCCAGTCAGAGGTGGTATTTGCTGGTTCTCCAAACTATTCAAAATTTCCGCTACTGGTTCTCCAGAACTGGTCAGAACCTGCTGAATGCCACCAGAGGTAGTGCCATGCCCCCTTTGACACATGTGTAAAAAGTTCCTATCCCTGTACCATGGCACCCTCTGGGACAATAAAAGAATCTTTGTGATAAATCCCTCACACCCCACCTATCATGGTCAACCACTCAGTCATGTCCAATCCTCAGCCTCTCTTTTGATCGACAGTCTCCATGCCCCTCTGTCTCACGCCACTTCCTTCAGATCTTCCATGGTCATCCTGGTGTCATCCTTTATGGTGTTCAGCCAGTGGGTATTAGGGTGAGCCCTTCTCCATTTTCTGTTGATCATTCCTAACATAATTGATTTTTAGAATGAGTTAGCTGACATGGCGTGGCCAAAATATGGTTGTCTTTGTTTGGTAATCTTGGCTTCAAGTGACACCCTCCCACCTCATAAATTAATTGGATTTCATTGGGATTAGGAAAGGGCAAACAATATACTACTTCTTCAAAAGATACATAACTCCTATCATTTTCATGACTTAGGCTCACTGTTATCAACATTACTGGTGGAGTGGCCACTGAATACTGAACTCCACTAATATATACACGTCTGTAGATATGGGTTTAAAGAACAATCAAATCTTACTCCGGGCTTTGTTTCTTGCTCTGCCTAGGCCACTTCAGACTCTAGGCCAAGAGTCGATAACACTCTTGCTTTGTCTCTGTATAAGCCTATCAGTTTTTTAAAAGCTGGTCCCCATCTAAATTGCTCAACACTCCCTCAGGTTTAAATGGACAATCCTGCCTTAAGTATTAGAAAAGCATAATTTCAAATCTAAAGACACAGAGAGACACAAGCCTAACTTCCTTCAAAGGTTTCAAATGTAGCTTGAATTGCATTGTTTTCCCTATCAGGATTTTTTGCCGTGCTAATCCATTGTATCAGCATATAGCCTTCCAAAGGGGAAATCACATTTGTGGATTCACATTTATGCACTGATGAAGACAAATTACAGAACTTTCCTCACTTGTCGCTTGCCACTTGTACAGATATACACTGGCAATATTGTTTTTCTGCCAAATCCTGATGATTTTGTCTTCATCTGATTCCCAGACTTTCAGAGAGACATTCTCAAATGTATCAGTGTTAAATTAGCATTGTCCTCTTTCCTTCCAAGTTTTTGGAAGGCCACCTCAAGGCTTTGTCATCAGTGACCTGCCTGCAGCGGCTTGGAAACAAAAGTGGGATATGAATCAATAACGGGAACAGCAAAATACTATAACTTTCCACTAACCCAGGGATGGATTGGAGAGCACTGCAACTTCACAGTGGAAAAAAATTAAGTCGAGAAGAGCCATTGATGTTCGCATTTGAAGATATAAAAGTTATCCTGAAGCACTGCCCCCTCTCTATCGAAACAACTGCAAGTATTGGAATCCTCATGAGAAACTCTTAAATTTAATAATTTAAGAGTTTCTCATCGTTTCAATTTCATTAAAAGCCTATATTCTAGATTTTTTTCAAAATGATAGCATATAAATCTTGAAGAAAAATATTTCTGTTAACTTGGGGGGGGGTCTTTAGGCAGAAGAAATATGAATAATGTAATTTAATTATGCTTCACAAATTGGAGAAAGTCTGGGTGACTATGACAGAAAAGCTAATAAAAGTCTGGAAAAAACAGGGGACCAAACATTTAGCTAAGAAATCTGTTACTTTTCTGCTGCAAATAGTAATATGTAACACTTATGTTTCCTGCAGAGGGACCAAATATTAACACTGACTGGTAAGATCAGAGACAGAGAACCATCTTCTAAAGCAGGCCTGTCCAACCCACAGGCCGTGGGCCGCATGCGGCCCAGGTCGGCTCGTAATGAGGCCCAGTGCAATTTTTTATTTTTTTAAGAAATTCCAAAGTTTCATGTTACGCTTGCGGCTGGAATGTGGCCAGGGCACATCACAATGGTGATGCCAGCGCGTCAGCGTGCTTCACCCACCCCATCCATTATATCAGCTCCGAGAGGCCACATCTTGCAGCCTGTGCTGAGTATGGGTGAGCGTGTCACAAAAGTGACGCCATCGCGCCAGCTTCACCTGCCCCCCGTCTATTTTAGAAGCTCTGACAGGCCACATCTTGTGGCCTGTGCGGAGTGTAGATGAGCCGGTTGAACTGTATTGCTCTGCAGCCATCACTGTCGCGCAGTGCTCCCCCACTGTTGTGCAGGGTCGGACTGGCCCACCGGGGACCTAATGAAACACCCGGTGGGCTCTGACCTGCAATAAATTAGCTCATTTTTGCCGTGATTGATAGCGGCTTTTAACTGCTGCGTAGGCCGCCATCTCTCTGCAGGATTTATTATTCCCAGTGTACAATGTCCACAGCCCTGTTCCTCCTCTGTCTCCTCTGCAATGTTGTGGCCCTTATACCCCATTACTGTCTTACCTTATACATTATCATACCAGGCACACATCTATGCACAACAAGAGACAGCATCCTTAATGGCAGTCCTCACTGCAGCATCCATAAAGGCAGACAGTCCTCATCCCAGCATCCGAACTCTTAGGTAAGCCACTTTCTGGTAGTCTCCTGTCATTCTCCACCCACATAGCTCCATATTTAACCAAGATCTTCTCTCCCTCCAGGCATCCATTACTTCAGGCCTCATACCAGCATCCATAAAACCAGACAGTCCTCATACCAACATCCATTAAAGCAGACAGACTTCATTCCAGCATCCTAACTCCAGGTAAGCCACTTTCTGGTAGTCGGGAGACTAAGGCTGGGTTCACACAATGGATTTTGATACAAAATTGGCTGTGGAATTCTGCACCAAAATCCAATTGCATTCCACTTCCCATTAATTTGAAAGGGAAATCTGTAGCATAATGCACATAGTAATCACATTGATTATTAAACCAAGCTTTCTAAAAGTCCTTTTTTTTACATTCCAGCATGGCTTCTGAAATGTCAAAAAATAAAAACAAACACAAAAAAAAGAAAAATTATAGATGAAGGAAGAGTGTTCCAAGAAAAGTGGACAGATGAATATTTTTTTGTTGAGTCCAATAGTAAGGCAATCTGCTTAATTTGCAAAGAATTAGTGCCAGTTTTCAAAGACTACAATTTGAAATGGCATTACATGACAAGACATGCTGAGAAATTTGCTGTGTATGAAGGAATGTGTCGTAAAGACAAAATCGCTGAACTGAAAAAAAATCTATCATCTCAACAAAATTATTTTAAAAAAGTATTGATTCAATCAGATTTTATTGTCAAAGCCAGTTATGTGGTTGCAAACCTGATAGCCAAAAAATCAAAACTGTATTGCGATGGTGAGTTTATTAAGGAATGCATGGAAACTGTGGCTGATATAATTTGCCCGGATAAAAAAGGGGACTTTTCAAAAATCAGTTTGTCTCACCAGACTAAAGCCAGGCGAATTGAAGATATAGGAAAATCCATCGAAAAAGTTGTGAAGAGTAGAGCTGCTCATTTTAAATTTTATGCTATGGCGCTAGATCAGGGGTCTCCAACCTTGGCTCCTGGAAGCCTGGCGGACTTCAACTCCCAGAATTCCACAGCCAGCTTTGCTGGCTGTGGAACTCTGGGAGTTGAAGTCCGCCAGGCTTCCAGGAGCCAAGGTTGGAGACCCCTGCGCTAGATGAAAGTACAGATGCTACAGATACAGCTCAATTGGCAATTTTTATTAGAGGCATTGATGACAAATATAATATCACTGAAGAAATGGCTGCTTTAGTTCCACTGAAAGACACAACTAAAGCAAGAGATTTATATGAAGCTGTGAAAAATACATTACAGCGATTTTCTTTGTCATTTGCTAACATATCTGGCATAGCAATGATAGGTAACAGAGATGGACTTGTAAAATTGATAGAAGATGATGCAGTTGCCTCCCAAAATTTCAGTATGATTAAATATCACTGCATAGTACACCAAGAAAATTTATGTGCAAAAGCTTTAAAGATGGCTAACGTCATGCAGATTGTCATCAAAGCTGCAAATTTCATAAGGTCCAAGGGATTGAATCATTGCCAATTCCAGGAATTCCTTAAATTCGAGGGAAAATGCTGGCAAGATTTTATGATCTGAGAAATGAAATCAAGTCATTTATGGAATCTAAAACAAAATGTGTGCCAGAACTTGATGATGAAAACTGGCTCACAGATTTGGCATTTTTAGTCGACTTGACCACTCATTTAAATGAGTTAAACATGCGTCTTCAAGGTGAAAACCAATTGATCAGCACAATGTTTCAAACTATAATAGCGTTTGAAATGAAACTGAAACTATGGCATTCTCAAATGAAGGCAAAGAATTTGATGCATTTTAGCACATTGGCTAAACATGCCTGTGTGAACACGGAAAAATATGCAGCCTTGCTTTTCAATTTGGTACAGGAATTTCAGAACAGGTTTCAAGATTTTAGAAAAAATCAGCCATCTTTTCTGATATTTGCAACTCCACTTTCAGTGGACATTAATATATTACCTGTCAATTTGCAAATGGAATGCATAGAGCTCCAATCTGACATTCAACTGAAAGAAAAATTTGACCATGTCTCTTTAATGAACTTCTATAAGATATATGTTCCCAGAGAAAAATATCCTTCACTTCACATCATGCCTTATTCATGTCATCGCTATTTGGAAGCACCTACATTTGTGAGCAGCTATTTTCAAGGATGAAGCACACAAAAAATAAAACTAGAACCAAAATATCTGATGAGCACCTTGAGCACTCACTGAGAATGGCAACAAGTTCCATCGAAGCAAATATGGATGCATTGGTGGCTGAGAAACAATGTCAAACATCTCACTAACTTCATTTCCAAGTAAGTTTAATATGTTAACTATGTTTTCTATGGGTTTTTTTGGATGATCAGGTATCGTTACTGTTATTTTATTTTATGTGCGGCCCAAACCAAATTTTCATCTTCTAATGTGGCCCAGGGAAGGTGAAAGGTTGGACACCCTTGTTCTAAAGGGTAGCAGAAGAACCTTACTTTGTGTCCCCCCCCCCCACTACCTTAAAATTATCTGTCTTGCAAAGAAATATGGGTCATATTTTAGGATGCATGTCTTCCAGTGCAGTTTGTTTGAAATGAGGGATCTGGGATGGATAAACAATAGCGAACTGATGAAGTCTATGAATCTTACTAGAGAAAACAATTCAGCAGATAAATTCACAAAACATACAACATGGGAAAGAAAGGTTAAATAAAAGCATATTGCTCCCTTAATTCCTGCCACTTGCTATTATTTATTTTAGGGCTACTACAATAGATCTAAGTTGCAAACATTTGGGTGACTGGTGGACGGCAGCAATATGAGAGGTTTCTATATCTCTTTGCTCTCTGACAGTCATCCAAAATGTTTGCAATAAAGTAAATCTGGTAACTTTACTTTCACTAAACTTTATAATTTATTAGATCATCTGATCCTGAAACAGCCATCGGTTTGAGCATTTGGAAACTATTTTAAGGTCCAATGCCTACGGCAGGGTAAGAGGGCATCCGTGCTTGTTCACCTTTTTTTTTTAAGGTTAGTGTGTCACACAAAGAGAGCCAGGGATTCAAAGTAATGCTTACTATTATTTCTGCTTTGCTGCTTGTGCTGTTTCAAGGCAAAGGACAGGACAGAGAGCATACACACACGGCTTTGCATTTCCTTGCAGTACATCAGTTA
Source organism: Hydrophis major (assembly GCA_033807585.1). Taxonomy (NCBI): domain Eukaryota; kingdom Metazoa; phylum Chordata; class Lepidosauria; order Squamata; family Elapidae; genus Hydrophis; species Hydrophis major. Next base: position 246,531,008 of record CM066328.1, on the reverse strand, counting down.
CAGGAAATTGAAATTGAGGTACAAACATGAAATGAAGTAGTGAATGGATAAACTTCCTCCTCTTTGCTCCTGAATTAAGATGAGTTCAAACTCAAAGCAGTATGAAAGTAAGATTGACTTAGTTTATTAGTCAACTGTCAGTGGGTGGATGAATCCGTGAACTGTAAGGCTATGTTCATACAATATGGTCACTCATAAAGCACAACTTGTTGCCTTTCATACAACAGGATAAATCAAACGAAGAAACCATCTTGTGGCTTAATAAGATGGACTGGCTCACTCACAACTCATATTGTGATATATGAGTTGATCATATGATATGATCAGGTTCATTTGGTTTAAATTTAGCTATTGTGGCTTAATAATCACAGTTTATAGCATCTTGTATAAATGGCGCCTCAAAGACATACAACAAATAGAGTTAGCATTTCTTGAATTTTGCCACTTTCTAAATTAATGCAACAGAAACCGCATGCTCGACTGGCTGGCTATTCAACATTAGAGGCTGGATAGAAGCAACCCAATGGCAGATCTTTGCAGACCTGAAGTCATGAACATCAGTCACCAACATGTATGTGTATACGTGTGAATGTGGTTGGGCTCCACTACATTGAGCTACTCTAGCTCATAGTTTCCCATCGGTTCCTACACCAATGGCAGTGAGTAGAATGTCAGGTCTAAATGGCTACAGAAGGGAATCTTCCTGTGGGGCATGATCAATTCCCAATGCTCTGCTTTTCTGAGCAAATGATTTCCTTCTGTCAACTCTAATCGTGCCACACATAATTTTCCAATCCAGCGTAGGAAAAAAGACTTGCGTTTTTTTACCTTCTGCAGCAGCCCTAATCCAAATAGAACCATTTCTCTTCTGGGACCCAAAAATAATGATTCAAAAGAAACCCCTTTCTTTTGTAAAAGCACATTACTTACAGTTTGCCTTTTGCTAGACATGAGTTTAGTTCCTCCAACTTTTCTCACTAGTAATATAGGAAGTTTCCCTTAAATCAGGGGTGGGCAAACTACGGCCCGCAGGCCACATCCGGCCCGTTGGTCTGTCCAACCCGGCCCGCCCCTGAAAAAAAATCGCTGGGCGTGGCCCTGCACCACGTGGCCCCCAAAGCTGCAAAACAGTGCGGAGCGCTCTCGGGGTCGGAAAGGAAAGAACGTTACAAAGGCCTTGGCTGGGAGTTCGAAATCACCTTCGAGTGCGACCTCTCCGAAGGTGAGTGCCAAGCGATCCCCCTTTTTTTTCCGGTGCTTCCAGGCTTAAACTTTGCAAAGGCAAAGTTTGCAGGTGGGAGCGTCTTCCCGCCAAGGAGCGAGCAGGACCGCCGACCCGGGAAACAGGGCACCAAGGCAGGGCAAGGCTCCACCAACAGCGGCATAGCTTTAGGTGGGCTTGGATGTCCCTGAGCACGGTTTGCTGTTTGCTCTCTCCTGGGACTCGCGTTTGGAAAGCGTGGAAAGTAGTAGCAGGAGCAGCCGCGGTGTTACTTTTTCTTATATATATAATATATATATAATGTGTATATATATATATATATATATATATATATATATATATATATTTTCTTAAGTTTTCGCGGGTACTTACATGTCTGGCATTCAGCTTTGTTCGGGTATTTTCCTACGTCATAGTAGTGGTGCTTTTAAAGTTGTAGCAACGTTTCAGCAGAATCTCATCAATATATATATACACATATATATATTATAAAGGGCCCATTATAAAATGCAGCAAATTATATATAAGAATATTATTTATCTATCTATCTATCTATTATCTATCTATCTATCTATCTATCTATCTATCTATTTATCTATCTATCTATATGGCATTCAGCTTTGTTCGGGTATTTTCCCACGTCATAGTAGTGGTGCTTTTAAAGTTGTAGCAACGTTTCAGCAGAATCTCATCTGCCATCATCAGGCTTCTAAATAAATACCAGTATTTATAGAAAGACGGCAACTCCGATCACACACTGCTTGCACTGGCATGAAGCCGAAAGCACCAGCATGAGGATGGCTAGTGGGACCTCACTTTGACAAGATCCCACTCACCATCTTCAGGCTGGTGTTTTCGGCTTCGTGCTTGTGCGAACACAATACACAAGCCTGATAATGGCAGATGAGATTCTGCTGAAACGTTGCTACAACTTTAAAAGCACCACTACTGACGTGGGAAAATACCCGAACAAAGCTAAATGCCATACATGTAAGTACCCGCGAAAACTTAAGAAAACACACACATATATATAATATAATATAATATAATATAATATAATATAATATAATATAATATAATATAATATAATATAATATAATATAATATAATATAATATAATATAATATAATATAATATAATATAATATATAATATATATATATATAATATTATATATAATTTGCTGTATTTTATAATGGGCCCTTTATAATGGCCTTTTATAAAATTGGTTCGACCCTCGAACGCAGATCTGATTTTCCATGTGGCCCCCGACAGAAATTATTTGCCCACCCCTGCCTTAAATAGTGCTTAAGGATTAAAAAAAATGGTGCCTAGAATACAGTAACAATTTTTTCTGGAGGAGGACATTGGAGCACATTGCCAGTATGCCAGCAGATGTTCCTGGTGCATTGCTTAGAGCAGGGTTTCCCAACTTCAGCAATGTTCAACTAGCTGGGGAATTCTGAAAGTTGAAGTCCACATAACTTAACATTGCTAAGATGAGAAACACTGTTAAGAGATACTGCGGTTCAGGGAACCTGACTGCTCAATCCTCACAAACGGAATCCTTCTGAAGACATCCAAATCAAACCTGCACTAAAAGGCCCTTTTAATTTAGGGAACACCCTGCAAAACTGTTTCCAGTTTTGAGAGTCACCATAAAGCTTGTCTCTCTGGATTAGCTTGTAGAAATCAGGAATATAGAGCAAAGAACGGTGGATTGGAATGCAGTTGGATATTTGGACAATTTGTTTGTTTGGTTTGCTCATGTCTTTCTCCCATTCATTACCTACCCACTGCCAAAGTCTCTGAGCAATGGCAAACAAATGAACTACTGAAGACACCATTTGAGCTCATAGGACGCCCCTTTTTGACATAACTGCAGTGGCTTTCTGAACATATTGATTCTGTTTGGGGAGTGAAGCCAAAAGCTGATGACAGCAAAGTTCATAGGTTTTTGCTCTTCCCTCTGTGGATGGCAGTCAGATGTTTGTTCTCTGGAGCAGTTGGCTGACTGCATCTACTTTACTCTAATAGATTGAATAGATGACCATTAAAATAGAAAGGCAAGCACAGCAGCTCTTAATTTCTAACTTACCCTAAAAGCATTCACTCTTTAGCTGTTAAGGCTATCCTTTTAATAAAGGCTATCCTTTATTAAGGCTATCCTTTTAATAAAGCATCCAAAGAATTATTATTTTTTTGTCCAAGGGCCATCTTTACAGGCATTTCACTTTAGCCCTTTTATTTAGTCTAATAGGAGTTTATGATGAACACAAATTACCTCCTAGCAGAAGGGGGAAAGGACTGGCATGCAATGTATCATATTGAGGTAACAAACAATTATTGTGCCATTTATTTTTTTCAAGGGCAGGCATGTTGTGATGCTAAAGTCTAAAGGAAAGTACATTGAGTTACAGGAAATTGTTCACTTTCATGGTAGTCATTTACAAATGTACTTTTAGAGGCCCTCTCAAATGTTGGTAAGCTTTCTGCTGCTCCAGCCAAGTCGTCTCCAATAACGTCAGAGGCTCTTTAGGAGCAGGTGCACCTACTGCTGGCATTCAAAGTTCAGGAAAACACTACCTTTATAGACAAAACCCAACTGCTTTATAGAAACCTATCTGGAATGCAGAAGAAGCTTTTCCTAATTTGGTGCTTCCCCCGACCCCACCCCACAATGGCCATGTTTGGTAGAGATAACAAAGTCTCTAGTCCAGTGATGGTGAACCTATGACATGGGTCAAAGGTGACATGCCATGTTTTGGGTGACATACCAGCCTTCCCCAACACCCAACAACTCTTCTTGAAAGCATGGCCTGTTCTCAGGTGGTTTTTGGAGGCCACAGAGGCCGCATGAGAACAAGGTGTGCTCTCGCGCAGCTTTTGGAGCCTCCAAAAATCACGCAAGAGGACCAGGCTCTCATGTGGCCTCCAGACCACCACCCCCCACTGAAAATTGTGAAAAGATGTGTGCTTTCATGTGGTTTTTTTAAGAGGCTGCAGAAGCCATGGAAGAGCATTTCCTGAAACTGCTTCAACAATGAAGGCTTTGTGTGATCTGGACTGGAGCAGCCTCAGGTAGGCTCCTGGGTCTGTCAACAGAAAGGGAACATCACTTGAAGATAAGTGGTGTGTGGCAGACTCTAGAAAGTGCCGGACTGTGGGGGCAATTGTGCTGTTCCCAAAAGTTTGTGTGCTTTAGAGAACACCATGAGGCAGCCATTTTGAGTGGCAGCAGTGTTGCTAGGATTGAAACTAAGGCCCGAGTCTCATCTTCAGGCCAGTTCTGCATTGCCGCCAAGTGTTGCTATCCAGAATAGCCTAGGGGTGTGTGTGTGTGTGTGTGACGTATAACACATCAGCAGAGTCAAATTAGGCCTATTCCAAATTTTTCAGGTGCCAAGCCCCAAAGGTTTGCTATGACTGCTCTAATCCAAGGCATCTGGAGATAATCAAGTTGGAAAAGGTTGTCACAGAGAATATTCCAAAGAGACAGGAGTATTATTAGATTTTAGGCAGTTTATTGTTAGTCTGATCATCATATTTAGTTGAAAATGCATTATCTTTAGAGAAATAAAGTTGTTCATGACCAAAACAAACATCAATTATCACACCTGTCCACAGGTGGTGCTTAATAGATTCTACTGCACTTAATATTACATAGCTCTAGTAAGAAACTGTGGCCTTACAACTGATGTCCCTTAGTAACCCATAGAAATTAGTAAACATCACTGATCTCTTACATAATCTCATTGTTAGTATTGGATGTTTTGGTCATTTAGTGCAAATTGTAAATCTGCTTCTCATTGCTTTGTGATCTAATCCTGCTCACATGTAGGAATCCAGTAGAAACTGCAATGGCATCATATATGTGATACCATTAATTTCACCTGTTTCCCCATGGATGTCTACCCCATCTCACAATGGAATGGACTCCAGAAAGTTCATCTTGCCTTTCAAAATTGTGAGAAAATATATTTTCTTTGTAAATCCTTCCCTCTATTAAAGAAAAGGCTCAAGACTTCAACAAATAAAACCTATTTTCATTGATTTCTCAAATATAAAAGACAATCAGAAATAGTACTGTTTAGTTTATTAACATTCATAAACTAATGCAGTCGCTAATTAAGATGACTAACTTTTATTACAAAAAACGGAGACACTTCAAAGATTTGGCTTAAATCTTTTTTGATTTTGAAGTTACAGATGTTTGTTATTTCGTTTAGGGATGACTCAAATTAATGAGTAAAATAAATGCAATTATTATTTTGCAGTAACAAATATGCTTTTGTTATGTATCATTATTTGTTTACCTTTTAAACAAAGGGTGAGTACGGAGGTAGAAACCGATTTGTGTTAACAATAAAAAATGCACTTTAAAATTCATCTTCCATTCCCACCCACCCCAATATTTGAAAGTGTATTTATTTATTTTCCAATTTCCAGCATATTTCAGGTTTGGCATAGTGATTAAACAAGATGGCTGAACTTGTTTCTTGAGTTGAATCCTCTCAGGATGTAGGTCAATACACAACTCAAATACCTCCCCATAATACACAAATACCTCCCCATAATATACAAATACCTCCCCATAATTAATTTAAAAACCTGATCAAATATGAAACTACTGTATACGCACTTGGACAAGATATTGTTTTGGAAAAAGCCCACGAGTCCTGATGCTGGGAAGAGAATGGGTTTAAAAAAAAACATAGTGCTTATCAAAATCACAAATGGACATTATGAATTGAGAATAAACATGCAAGAATTCCAACAAAAATGTACAAATATATTTTGTAGAAATATCAAGAAGTTTCAGCAGGCCTATATCAAGTTTTGTGTTAGAAAACTTGAATCACTTAATACTCACAGCTGGTTGGATGTACTATATGTATACACTTTATTAAAGTTTGTATAGGACCTTCTTAGTTGGTTTTGGGGTTTGCGTCAGAGAACCAGTAGCTAATACACCCAAGCTGACTGTTAAGAATAAGGCTGCTGAATAATATTCACTGCATTGTATTGACTTATACAAAATTTGTAAAGTTTAAATGGGATCTAGTTGGTAGTACTGATTCCAAGACTTTTTGTTCAGGAAAATCAATGACTAAACAAGCTTTTAGATACTTTTTACAATTCTTCTTTTAAGAACTTTATTCAGGTGTGAATAAAATTCATTACGGTCAATTATTTTTACCAACACTTCCACCAATTTCCTCAGAAGTTAGCAGATTAGAGGGTGCCTGAGATAGGAAGAATCAATCACTTGCTTCCTATTAGTAGCTGTTTCTCCTAAGACAGAGGCCTTTATTTTCCCAGAAAGATATTTTGGGATGCCACATGGTGCAAATCAGTTCAAATGTCTTTTTTGAAAAAAAAATCACCAGCTGGTACTCTTTGGCTAATTAGACTTGGTGTCTGTTCAAACACTATAGACAGCAGCAGGTTCCTAATTTCTTCCTGCTAAATCTAATGTGTGGTAGGGTCAATTGAGCATTTTTTTTTACTGTCCAGCGCCACCACAAACAGATTTACAAGGTAAGCTTCAGCTCTCGGTGCACTAACAACTTTTCTGGATCCTACCTAACTCCTTATATAATTGTGGCAGCCTCTTCTTATACAGGTAATCCTTGACTTATCAGTTTGCTTAGTGACCATTCAGTTACAAGGGCACTGAAAAAAAAACACATGACCATCTTTCACATTTATGACCATTGCAGCATTCCCAGGGTCATGTGATCAAAATTCGGATGCTTGGCAACTGACTCGTATTTATGACAGTTGCAGTGTCTCTGGGTCACGTGATCCCCTTTTGCAACCTACTGACAAGCCAAGTGAATGGGGAGGACAGATTCACTTAACAACCTTGTTACTAACTTAATAACTGCAGTGATTCACTTAACAACTGGGGCAAGAAAGATCGTAAAATGGGGCAAAATTCACTTAACCAATGTCTCAGTAACATAAATTTAGGGCTCCATTGTTGTCATAAGTCTAGGATTACCTGTACATGGAATTGAAACTCCACTCCTAAAGTTCTTGAGGGGCATGTTGAGAAATACCAAATTTGTATCAAAGGAAAATTAAGGCTGGCAATATCATGCCCAAGTGTCTCTTGCCACAGTTGGAATCAAAATCCACCCCTTTCTAGATTTTGCTTTTTTAAAAGGGGGATACCACGTGTTTGCAAAATAGCAGCATAAACTATATTCATCTACGTATAACAGTAGCTCGGAAATAAAATGGATAAGCTATTGTCATTATTTATCTAACAAACTATCGGTGTATGTTATGGGATTTAGCATCTTTTAACTCTGAAAGCTTTTTAAGAAAACTGCTTCTACCACAGTCTCAAACTGGGTTGGGGCTTCCAAGGAATTGGAGTGGTAATGGTCCATATTTTTTTTAGAGCTTCACATAGGCAGAATAATTTATTTTCTATAAGCCTTGTTCTTTATTTGACCTGTGTTCAACTGTAGTGCTGCAAAGTCAGAGAATACATACAATATATAGATTATCATTCCATAATTAAAAGTAAGTGATAAGAGTTATTTTTTTGCCTAACCTTAACTCCAATAGTTCATTTTATTCAAGGGAATCCCATACACCTATCATTTTCAGGGATCATGAAACTACACAGGTTGAGAATCTTTGCCTCTTCCTATGTACAATCAACATGGCATTCTACATCAATAATATTCCCAGTTCAGGGAATATTTGATTTTCCTGGGTTTATTAGGTATATTATTTTGGTATGAAATATATATTGTTATTTTTTCTCATTTTATGTACTGTAGAAGTTCAAATGTTAGAGTAGCCTTGAAGATTTTAGTTTGTAAAAGTTTATGAACAGAGGTTTGCAAATCTTTACAAATTTATAACTTCTATTTCAAGTTCAAATTGGATTCCCTGATGTTACCGTGATATGATATTGTACGGGTTCCATGGAAGTTATTGCTGCCTTATCTTACATTTGTTGACAGTATGTTCTCCCTATAACTAGGGCTTCTCACAAGTAACCTGCAAAAAATAGCGGTCTTATTTGTATTTTAACAAGAAACGTTTTATCTTGACACTTATTTCAAGTACTACTGAATATTCAATCTATTCTCCAAAGCACCTGAAGGCAGGACAAGGGTAATGGATAGAAACTAATCAAGGACAGAAGCAACCTAGAATAAAGGAGACATTTCCTGACCGTTAGAACAATTAATCAGTGGAAGAACTTGTCTCCAGAAATTGTGAATGCTCCAACACTGAAGAAATTGGACAACCATTTTTCTGAAATAGTATTAGATTTCTTGCCTGAGCAGAGGATTGGACTACCTTCCAACTCTGTTATTCTGTTATACTTCCAAAGTTATGGATTGGGAAGTGCTACTTTGGGTGTAAGTTTTGCATCTTATACCCTTTCACCCTTACATTAACTTTTCCGCTTTTCTTTAGCATAATATACTCTCTGCTGCAGACAAGCACTATGAAATGAAGCAGAAAATCATTCTAATGTGGTTCAGATGAATCAGAGGTCCTTACATAACTAAATGCATTTTAGCAGATGGCACAGAATCCTTTAAAAAGATATTTCAGTTGTTAAATGAAATTTAGAGTGACATCTAAAATTGTTCTTTCAGTTCTGTAAAATTCTTCATCACATCCCAAATTATATTAAAGAACATTTATGTGATGGGAACTATTCTGGTGCTCTTTAATCAATTTTGCTGAGAAGCATAATAATCCAGAAAACAGTCCACATTTAATGCCAAAGAAGAAATAGGGCTCTGTGTGCAACCTTTTTTTTTCCTGCAGTTCTATTTGTGCAGGAAGGGGAAGGGGAATTGCATGAACCAGACCAACCTTTATCACCCTCACTTTCCTCTGTTCAAAAAAAGTTACAGATCTGCATTGGAGAATCTGTTGTGTTTGGAAATGTATCCCAGCATTTTCAAACTAAGCAGCACCGAATTACATAAAGGGTTTACAAGGAGAATAGGCTTCCCAGGAAAGCATTCCATTCTCCAATATTTTGGGGATGAATTGGCACATTGAGAGAGCAAGCCACGAGCAAAGAAATTAGTGTTATGTGGGCTTACCCATCAATATTTATTTTACTTTTGCAAGCTAGCAAAAATATTGCTTTCCATTCTTTCTGAAGCCTAGGCATATATTATCAATGCTCAATTGAATCTACCTGTGCCATTTTTTTTTGAGCGTGTAAACATATTCCCAAACAGATCTTCCATTCCATTATTTACTAAAAATGCTGATGGAAACTAAATTCTGTTTTAACTTGAAGCATATACCAGCTTCCTTACTAATTTTGACAATAAAATTACAGATTAAAAAAATGGAAGGCAGCAGAGGCCCTTGTTGGTACCAAGTGATGTTTTAACACAGAGAAAAACTGTTGCATTTGACTTGGAGTGAAAAAGGAATCATGTGTTTTCAGAAATATTCAATCTGTCCATATTTTGAGGTACTCAAACAAATGTCAAAATCTGCTTTTTGAGCACAGCATTTGTGAACCCTGTTCAGTGTCACTCCTAAGCCTATGGAATACACCTTTTCAATCTTCTCTTCTGGGTTTCAGGAAAGAGTTTGAGGCCTTTCTCTTCCACTGCATCTTATTAGTCATTTTAATAGTATTAATGGTTTTAAATTTTAAGCATTTTTTAATCTTTATTTATAGCATATTGAATACTTGATTATAGAAAAGATACAACTTGTGGGATTTTTTAAAATAAAATTTCTGAAAAGCTCTCCTATTCCAGTGCCATTAAAAACACAAAACTCATGTAATCCAATCCTTTTCCCAAAAATTACTCCTAACAGGAGTTTGCTAAGTTTTTGATATTTTTGCTCACTAAATCAATAAGAAAATATATAATATCTGGGTAGTATTAGCACTGGGGTTTTAATCAAATAAACTAAAATGTGGTTTGTGCATAGGCTCAATATAATTTGTTAAAAATTGCTGAAGGAAAAAATAGCAGGCCAATACCAATACTGGCTAAATCACCAAAATAAGAAAATGCTTTGGTTCCACTATTTATTTGATCATCATAATAAAAAGTAATCTGAATTATGACAAAGCTTTCCCAAATTGTAATAAATTACTTGAAATGCTGTCATGCAGCAATACAATTTAACGCCACCCCACAAAAGTCAGCGGGATTTCAGCTAATTACATGCGTAACTGCAATCCAAGCAACAGTCTTTGCCCGTTTCAAAGCTGTGTTATGTCCATTCTTTTGTAATGCAGTCCGTGTTTTAAAAGGCATGTCTTGGGCGATAAGATTAGGAGAGAAGAGACTGAACTTGATGAGGAGATCTATGTAATATAGTTTCCGGATCTTTATAAGCATTATCAGGATTCATCACAGCTGCATACAGTTCAGTGTAAGCTCGGCAGATCAGTTCTGTGGACTGTTTTATTATCTGTTGTCTAAAACACAACCAGAATTAGACATTTAGATATACAACTGATGATAACAGAATAAACATAGAAAGTACCTTGATGAGTGAGATCCTGTCCCCTTTCTTTGTAGGAAGAAAAAATGAAGGTCATCCTAACAGCTCCCTGCCTCTACTCACTGTAAATGAATACAACCTCTTCCAGGAGGCAGAAGGCAGATGCTCTTGGGCAGCAATGGCAGGATGGCCTGAGGGTCTACACCAGGGCTCGCCAACCTTTTGGACCTCAGGGACCACCAAACTCATAATTTTAGATCCCGCGGACCAGAGATCCTGGGAAAATCCCAAAACAAGTCTTCAGGAAAATTCCCCACCCCGTTTTCCCATCGATCAATCATTTTTTATTTGGGATTGCAGGATACTGTTTCCAGCTCCGTTCTCAAGGGGAGAGAGAGAGACTTTTGGCTTCATTCAAGGAAAGCAGCAGAAATAGCAGAAGTCTTTCTCCCCCCCGCCCCCAAACTCTGCCAGAAATGAGTCTTTGCTGGCGCAGCCTCTTGGAGGAGGATGCCTTGCAGGCTCCCAAAGACTCATTTCTGGCCGAGTTTGGGGGAGAGAAAGAAAGACTTTTGCTGCTTTCCTTGTGTGCAGCCAAAAGCAGAAGAAGAAAGAAATGGAAAAAAAACAGCCTGGTGGTGAACTTCCGGTTTTGCGTGGCTTCAGAGCAGCAGGAATTTGCTTGTCTGCAATTCCTGCTGTGCTTGCTGCCAAGGTGCCCCCGATCCAAATGGGTCTGGGGGATATGGCTGCCCTGTAGAGGCAGCCGAAGAGAGAGGGGATCCGGACAGGGGTTTGGGGGTGTCACAGACCCCCTCCCCAGCCGGAAAAAACCCTTTTTCCCAAGGTGGTGGAGCGGCGGTCAGTGATGGCCGTCACAAAGAAGCCTGCAGCCGGGTAAGATTTGTGCTGGAGGTTGCAGGAGGAAGTGAAAATTTGGCTGAGCCGAGACAATTACAACTCTTAATTACCCTGGAAACTGAACTGTTTGAATTGCCTGAGGATACATTGTTTCCCAAAGAAGACTGGAAAGCTGCGGTTAAAGCTGTTACGGGGAAAAAAATTTTTTCTTAACTCTCCCTCCCCATAGAAATAGCAGACGGAGATCTGGAAAATCTACTTGGGCACGGAAGGTAACTCAATTTGAAATTTAAAGCCAAGGGATAAAGGATTTCTGGACATTGGATTTAAAAAAAAACTACAACTTAAAATTGATTCGGTTTGCTTTGTGACTTTGAGATCTTTGTGAAATTTTGTTTTTTAAAAAAAGGGACTAAAGACATTAGGGTTGCGTTAAAAAAGAAAGAAAGAAAAAATGGCATTATCTTTTGAAGGACTACAAATGGAATTTCAAAAACTGAAAAATGAAGATAAGGGCTCGTTTGGATCTATCTTTCGCTTTTTGGAAATGGCGATTTCTACCTACCAAGAAATACTACAGGAAGGCTGGGATGAAAGAGAAGAAGCCATCTTTAATGGACAAACACACTTAGCGGAGGAAGAAAAGCGGAAGGGGGGCAAGGAAAAGATGAACTTAAAACTTAAAAAAGCAACCAAGAAAAAGAAGAAGGAGATGAAAAAGCAATATGATGTCAGAAAGCAACAGAAAAGAGAAATACAACAGAGAGGGAAGATTAAGAGAGTGAAATTGGAGAGATGGGGGGGGGTCAAAAAGTTAGAATGGAGAAGAAAGGGGGAAAGGAAAGAGAAGTCATAAAGGCTTTAAATAATATGCAAAAAATGTTTTTTTTTTTCAGAGATAAGGAATGAGATAATCTTTTTTTAAAAAATGATTCTGCAAAAGTACATAAAAATACATTGTAGACATTAGTATTTGAAGTTGAGTTAGAATATTATATGATTTAAAAATGTATTAAAGCGAAGTAATTATAGAGTTTAATTTCTTAATTTCATAATAATATGAAATAGTATTTTTATTGTTTAAGAATTAATAATAGAATTAATTTCTTATGAAACATTGCTTTTACTATATTATAAATTTAATATTTCTTTTTTACTTGTTTTTAGTTTTATTATTACTTATTAAACTCAATATTATTTGTTTGTTTTACTATTTTGAAATGTAATACTTTGAATGTACGGAGCAGAATCAGCACGGAAAATATGTATTATTTTAAGTGTTATTTAGGGGCAAGATAAAAAGTTGTCATACTTCAATCTGGGTTTACAGGAGAAATATTGTATTTGATAGAAAGGATAAGTAGGTGATTGAAAGAAAACAGACCAAAGATGCAAATATAATTATTTAATTGAGATGGAATAAATAAAATAGAATTAAAAGAATGAGTAGGAGAGAGAAAATATATGGAAAATAGAGAATGTTAAATAAGATATGAGATAGTATATTAAGTGAGTATAAATTTTGATTGATGTCTGCATAAAAAGAGTTAACTCAGGGTAAGCCACCTTCCAAAAAGAAGTTTTATGTATTTATGTTTTGTGTAATGTTTGTTTATGTTTTGTTTGTGTGTGTTAAAAAAAATTAATAAAGTTTGTTATTAAAAAAAAAAGAAAAAGCAGCCTGGTGGCCAGGCGAGGCATGTGGGGCGAGTGGAGCAAGTCCCCGCCTCCGCCCTTCCCCTCCCCCACTACCTCATGTTGTTCGCAATGCAAGCGACACAAGCCTTGTGTTCCCGCGGGCCATGTGGGCAGCACAGCCTTGTGTTCCCGCACAGCCTGGATTAATTGCGTTGGGGGTGACATTTCTCCGAGGATCACCAAAATTTTCTTGCGGACCACCAATGGTCCCCAGCCCACTAGTTAGCAACCACTAGTCTACATAATGCAAAGTTATGTGATATCTGGGACCAAGTTCTTCCCCCAATTATTTGGCAGCAGTGCAAGAGTTGTGCCTTGACCTCTGAAACAGCCACAAGGGGTAAGTCTTTCTTTTATGATTTTTTTATACATCCATACCTTTCAATGATGATGATGGAAATAAACTGTGGCGATCAGTTTAATCATTCTTCTGGGATTGCCTCCATACACACACACACACACACATGTCCCTTTTCTATACTGGTACAGTATGCAATTTGCAGCTGAACATGTGGATGCAACCCCTTTATCCCTCAAACAACTGGTTAGATTAAAATAGCTATGCAAGCAAACACAAAAGATGGCTATAACCAACTTCCTGGCAAAATTACTGCAGGACTCCCATTGAAAAAACAGTCTTTCAGCCAAACAATGTCTTTCCAAAATGGTCCTGCTGCCGGCCTCACATAATAAATTCACCAACTGTGAATCAGTAAGCTGTCATCCTGCAGAGTATCGGCCAGTCAAGGACACTTTAAACATGCTTTGTCCTCAAATTAGCCCCCTCAAGTTTGAGCCTTTGCCCGTGATTCTTATGTACATCACATGCAAAGGAAAACAATGAATTCTGATTCTGTGAAAGAAAGGAAAATAAAGAAACATTTTACTTACTTAACAGCTGTGCTCAGGAGAAAGTTTATCTGTGGCATTAACAGGCCATCAGGAGCAGACAAATAACGATCAAACTGGACCTGTCACATAGAGAAGGGCAGGTATTAGTCAATGTGTTGTCCTCAAAAGATAGGCCCACTGCTCAGAAGCCAAGAATTAGGCCCAAACACTCTCCAAATGTATTCTAATGCTCCAAGGAAGGAAGAATCTGGATGCAGAAAAAGTCCACAACTTCCTATATACCTTAGCCAAAACTAAGCTGTAGAATGGAGATGTTTCCCACAAGCCCAACACTTGCACTGTGCAGCAATCATTTGAATGAGGAAAGGGGGTCAGTCCAGCCTTATCTTATTCTTGTTCTTTCTGCTTTCTGCTCTCTTCTCATTTGCCTCATTCTAGTTACCGCTCCTCACTACATGGGTTAATTTCCTCTCACAAAAGAAAAAAAATCCCTGCTCCTTGATTTCATTCCTTAAAGTTTATAGACGTCAATTTTTTTTTTCAATTTGAATTAAATTAACAGCTGTCAAACTTAGACATATCTTAAGGTGACACAGTCCAACTTTTGCCTTAGAATGCAATTTCTGAAGTCTCTCACTACCAAATGTACTATATCAAAATAACTTATCTGAAAAAAAAAAAACTGCTATGAAAATGAACATGAAATCTGAATCAATGTTATGTCCTCCTTAACATCACACGAAATTTTCTTGTTCTGTAGTGGGTTAACTAGAAACAAATAAAAGAATTAAATTCTAAAATTCCTTTACATTACAGTGAAATATTACACACTCCTGGATTTCCATTATTTATTAAACTCACAGACCAAGACCAAAACCAAAAAACCCTGAACTGACCCTTAAGGCTTCCTTTTTGCTTTTTTCCTTTCCCTTATTTCTAAAATTTTAGATAGGAAACACCTTGGAATACAAATTTGTCCTCTTACATCTAGAGGAGCATCTTATAAACAGTGACAACACAATGACAAAGAAACTAAAACACCCACTCTCAAAATCCTATCCCAGTTTCCCCCTCTTCTCTTGTATAACACAGCTGAAAATGATTTATCTCACCATTGCAGTTTTTAATGACATAGAATCCATACTGGGTACATTAGCCAAGGGATCCTAAAATTAAAGGAGAGATAAATACATGAATAATTACACAGAATCAGTGTTTTAATAAAATCAAACCAAAAACTATTTTGCAACAAGCCCTAAAACTGTAGCATGCTATGGATATTTATGGAATCGTGCAATGATTATAGCGAATGAATTTTGGAGAGCGTAAGTGCCACAAATCTCTAGATCAAATTTTGAAGTTAGTAACTTATTTATCTGGTGAAAGAAAACCAAATTAAGAGACAACTAAACAGACAACTATTGACTTTATGGAGGACAACTGATGTAGAAGTCCACTGACTAATAATTTTTTTGTGGGTCTTATGGAAAGGAAAGAAGAGTATGATTTTTTAAAGTTCCTAAAGCAAAATAAAATGTGAATAAGATACAGTCTAAAAGAGTGAGGGGAAAGATTATCATTCAGGCAATTTGTGAAAATTTAGAATGTAGGGCGTGTGATCAAAATTCTAGATGATCTAAACTGGGAGAACAGGCAGACCTCCTAATCACACAATTTTAAGGTCAGAAAAACACATTACTTACAGTAGCCTGAACCACTTTATATTACTATAGTTATATAATTCTGTAGTACGACTTATTAAACAAATCAGCAAAAGCAAAATTGAGTATATCCCAATTAAAAAACTCTATCTTATGAATTACAATGTTATACTATTTTTTCACAAGGTGGCTTGGTGCTCTAAAACTAAAATAATGCTTTTCTTTTCATTATTCAAAAACTGCCAACGACACCAGTAATCACTGCTTATCTTTTTGAATGGGAGGTTAAAAAACCCCAATATGAATATTACAAAGTAAATTCCTGGTCATGTGTGGGTTAACTAAATGGAGAGAAGTCTACCTAATACAAGTTAAAACTTTAAATAAAACTCCACCCACCGAAATCCATTCTTTTTAAGATACCACTACAGTTGTGTCTTTTTTTTTTTTTTTAAACAAATTTTATTAATTTTACAAACACAATACACAAGACATAAACTAAAACATCTTTTCTGAAGGCTGCCTGATCCCAGGTTAAAACTCTTCACACAGACACAAATTCAAACATCATATTCATTTTATATATCCTTCCATCTCTTGTTATCATTTTCTTGTCTTTTTTTTTTATAAACCAATTTAATTAATTTTACAAAAACAGTGCACAAACAATCAAAGCATAACAGCTTATAACCATTTTCAATAACATTCTTTGTCTGTTCTATTTCCAACTATCCATTCATCTTTTTTCTTTTACTATACTTCTCCTATACACTATTTGGAGTGACGCCTTTACACTAACTTAAAAGTACTTCATATAATACTTAATTTATCTTGGGATTCTGTTTAATAAATTCTAAATTTACACAATAAATTTTATACTCTAAATACACATATAAAAACACAATCTTATATACCTTCCAGAATCCCCCTTTTATCCTTAATTAGATTCACTCATTGTCTCTAAATAAGCTTTTTTTCTTTAGATCTTGCTTCCCACCATTGAGGCTTCTCCTCCCCCCCTTTCTCTCTTGCTTACTCTTCTCCTTGCCCTTTTTACCCCTTTGTCTCTCCTCTTCCCTTTTCTTACTCCCTTTCCTTTGCTTTCTAATCTTGCATCCACCTTTCCTCTCATTTTTCTTTTTTTGGGTTGTTTTTTCAAACTTTAAAATCCCCTTTTTCTTATCCTCTTTCTCCTCCTCCCCGGAAAAAACCCATTGTTCATCAAAGATGGCTTCTTGTTCCTCTTCTTCTTTGTCCCAGTCATTCTGCTGCATAATCAACTTTTCATAAGTACATAACGCCATTTCTAAAAATTGAAATGAAGTGCCCAAAGTATCTTTTCCATCTTCTTCTTCCTTTTTATATCTTTGATATTCAATCTTTAGTTCATCCACAAGCGATGCCATCCTGAAAAGAAAAACTTTCCCCAAAACAACCACCCAAGTATTTTTAGTCAAAAGTAATTCAAAAAGAAAGTTCCAAAAGTTAATACTTTTCTTCCTTCTTCGATTTCTCTTTCTGGGGTTACTGTTTAATCAAAGAGGTCCAATTACCATATTTCTTTTTTTAGTATTCTTGGCAATCTCCTCCTTTTTCCACTTCTGCTCCAATATTTTTCCGCTCCCTTCCCACTTGCAACATCAATTTTTAAATGATCAGAACTCCATACCTCTAATAAAGGTTTTCCAATTTCTTAAATTTTTAAGTCCAATGTCCAAGCAACTTTCAGAATATTTCACCTTCAGTGCCCAAACAAATTTCAAATCTTCTTCTGCTTTTTTCATGGGGTGGGAGAGTGAAGAAAAAAAAAGTTCCCTTTAACAGCTTCTCCGCCGCTTTCGATCTTCTTAGGGATACAATGTATCCTCCAGCAATTCAGACAGCTCAGTTCCAGCGAATTTAAAGGATGTTGACTGACCCGGCTCAGCCAGCACTTTCACTTTTATTGCTTCCTCCAGCACGATCTTACCCGGTTGCAGACTTCTTCGTGGCGGCCATTGCTGACCGCCGCTCCACCGCCTTGGGAAAAAGGGGTTTTTCAGGACGAGGAGGGGGTCTGCGACACCCCCAACCCCCTGTCCAGCTCCCCTCTCTCTTCGGCTGTCCCTACAGGGCAGCCATATCCCCCTGACCCATTTGGATCGGGGGTACCTCGGCGGCTAGCACAGCAGGAATCGCGAGCGGTCGCAAATTCCTGCTGCCCTGAAGCCACGCAAAAACCGGAAACCTACAGTTGTGTCTTTTTCAGATAGGTCAGGCAGGGTCTCATGACTGCGTTAAAAACATATTTGTTGACATTTATTTGAGGTCTCCTAAAATCTTATGAATAATCTATCTTCCTCCCAGTGTGTTTAAGATTGGGTCCATTTGGTATTACTTTTTATTAAATAATTCTGCCTGCAAATCTGATTTCATTTTGGCTGAAGAAGAACTTTTAAGAGTATGAAAATGGAAACTATATTACCCAAACTAATTTTGATAACATGAAATTGGGTATTGTCTCTCACCAAAATTTCAAAAGTCTTAAAACATTTGTGTTCAAACAAGAACTTGCTTGGTTATTGATTCTGAAATTCTGAATATTTATCTCAATATGTTAAACTTTGCCTCAGTAAAACTGTAACCTTAATATCTCCTGTTTCTCACCCATGCTTATGCTAACGTAGAGAGAAATGCTCTATCATATATTGTTCCTATAAAAGAGTATGAAGATAACTCATTGATGGAGGAATGTAAGAAATATTAAGAGAAAATGAATAACAACTCAGTTCTAGAACAGGAAAAGCGTAAAAAACAAATGCAAGATAGCCCAGTCATAACTGTTTTGTTTAGTGTTAAGAAGAGGGTGAGAGAAATTCCTGGTGGCTTTCAAGATTTTGACATCATGCTAGTAAAGAAAAATAACATTCCTGAAATCTTCGTGAACTCTGTATGCTTTCCTCACTTGGCCTACCTTGAAGGGCTGATCCTTGCAATGTAATATGCTTGATTGCATTTGACTCATAATAAATAAAGTAGCCAGAAATAGATAGCCTCCCATTAGGCCATGCTTACAAGTATGATGAATGTACCAACAAGTCAGGATTCTAAGCTGAATTGAAAGAAATGATTGTACATTTGCAATGACATATGTAAACTTATTTGGGTATATTAGCGAAGGATGAGAGAACAAAAGTAGTGAAAGAAACAAAGAGCGAAAGTAGAATACTGTAGGAAGAGAAAGGACAAGCTGTGTGGATTGGAAGATTGAAAGCTACGTATGATGGGCGATTATATTGTTTTAAATAAATAAACCAACAAATAAGATAATCTCCCCAAAGAATGAAAATTGGTACAGGGGAAGTGGTCACAGAATGCTATTTATTTAGAACAGACACAAAATCATTATGCTACAGAATGCCTCAGGTCCATAAGTGTTAATGTTAAAAAGAGTTTATTTTTATTTTATTTTATTATAGAAAAAGCAACGGGCTTGAATTATGGCAAGTTTTTTGTGAGTGTGGAGTTGAAGGCTGGTTGTTAAACTTCCATGATGGAAATTAAATATCTATGAACATAAATTGAATGTTTAGAGAATGGTTTAACATTGAGTGGGATATACACAAGAATAGAGGATGTCCCTTTAATTGTTTAAGATATTTATGGATAAACATATAAAGAATGCTTGTAGCAATGGAACAAATGTATTTGTAGGGCATGAATATATGTGCAATTTGTACGCAACTACAATGTTAGCTGAGGACTCAAAATTATTTCTAACAAATCTGGGGAAATGCTTATTATTACAATGGAAAAATCTATAGAAACATTGTACTATATGTGAATTTTAGCAGAAAGACAGTAGGCCATATGTAAGGAATGAATGTTTATCAAAAGAAGCAAAAATGACTGTGTATAAGAGCATAGGACTTCCATGAAGGAAAGGAAAAAGCCATGCAAATTATAGTTGGGTGGCATTGATGAGCTCCTCAGAAAGGAGAGAGGATTAAGGAAAAGGTAATGTATTACTGTACGTATGAATATGCTTCAGACAAGAATAGTTGGCAGCTCTGAAAACATATGGAGATTTATAATGAATTGTTTTGGTATAAATCAAATTTAGCTCTATTTTTTTCTTCTTATCTCATGCCTTTAGTTTCTTTGGCTTTCTATTTCTTACACTCTTTCTGGGTTTTGCAAAATATCGCTTGCCATGAAAGGAAATAGTATCATGGGTTTTGCATGTTATATAATTATAGCCATGCACATAACAACTCCTTTTTGAAACTAAGGCTTTCAGAAACAATTATCCTTTCTGCTAAAGAAAAAGAAACCAGAAATTCTGAAGTATCTCTTTAGATCTCAACTAAATACATTCTTACATTTGCACTTCAGGGTATCTGATTGAATGGAAATATTGGCTGAACAGCTAAAGGAGTTTCCAAGTAACACAAATATGCAATCAAAAATAAGCAATCCAGTAAGACTTACTCAGTTCTTTGACAGTATTTTCAGGTCAGAAATGTCTATTAAATAGCTAAGAAACAGAGTTATTTGGCTAGTGCGCTATATATTCCACTGGCTCCTTCCAGGAATAGGAAGAATGGTGTATCTTCTATCCATGCTTATAAACCATTCCTAATGTTTGAACATGTTATTCAAATCTAGGATGATGGGGATGGTAGCAAGTTTCTTAACCATGATTATATTTTGCAGTCTAAAGAAGTTCACATGAAAAGCTTAAATGTTAGGCAAAACACATAAAAAGAGACTTGTCAGAAATGTGTATTGATATTGATAGTTTCCAAAATTATCGCTTACCTGCTCTGTCTTATGTTGCTGTACCATGTTATAAATATAACTTAGACCCACTCTAGTTAATACATAAGATGCTTGTTCATTTATAAGGGTATCCAAATGTGCTTCAATCTAAAATAAAGACAGTGAATTTTTCACTTATTGCAAAGTATTTAACAATGATCATATGTAATTTATTAACTTTAAAAAAACTGGTAATGAGTTTGTGTAAGTTACATGCCATGAGTCTATGGCTATGTAAATTCAATATCCCAGCTAGATGTTTATGACATTCTGAACTGTACTATTTTTTTCCCCAATCATCCCACAAAGTGGCATTTTGCACAAACTGACTAGCCAGATAGATAATTCCATAAAAAAAAGTTTTTTGGCTCTTGTGTTTGGAGATGAAGCAAGCATTAATGAAGAATGCACATTCTTTAATTAAAAATGCAACAATATTGTTAAATTAATTGCCAAAGAAGAAATAAGAGGAATACCTACAGTACATGATAAATTGTATTTTTCACCAATGGACATAATCTTTTATCAAAACCCATTCATGTTCAGCTTGTAACTTTACTTGTAAATGACTGCTATTCTCCAAAATGAATGAGAAGTATGTTTTAGATTCAGTACTGAGAATAATTCATCATATCTATTTATTATTTTTAATATCACAACAGGCTCTATTCGGATACTATCTTCGTTTAGTTAGCTGATTCTATTGTCTACATAGGTAGCTTCCTATCTTTGCATTTTGTCTTGGAAACAACAATTAAAGTTAGGGAAGGGCAAACTTTGTGCATCAAGCAGCTGTTTTGAAATACTACATGCTCAGGTTGAAATATGCATGTGTGTGTGTGTGTGTGTATGTAGATATATATATCTACATAAACACACACACACAAATATACATATACACACACACACATGTATGTATATAAAACAAAATGTGGGTGTTTTGTTCTGGGAAAAAGCTGAAAAAATTACTTTGGTGGAGCGGGGAGTTCAGTAAGAGCAGGATAAAGGCAAGGCCCAACGTTTCCTTGCTGACATCATCGGGGAGGGAGATCAAGATGGTATTGGGAAGATTGGGGTGTAAAGAGACTGGTGGGGTTTTCTGTGCCCAGATATCATTAGAAGCTGAGCGGAGACAGAGAACGTGTAAAAGAGTACAGAGATGACCAGCAAAACATAAATATCAGCTTAGCTCTTTAAGAGATCATGGGATTAAGGAAAAAAAACCTGTTGATTATCCTCTAGATTCTCTTTAATATAAGAAGGGACAGAATCCTTGTCAGGCTTTTAAGAGAATGCTATTGTATCTTATTGTAAAGAATCAGGGAGGTGACCTTAAGGAAAATAGGCAGGAACTGTTACCTAAGCAAAAACAGTAGGAATATTCTTTAAATCCCAGGAAACGAGATGGAAGAGTCTCAGGTAGACTTCTTCCTGATTCATTGGGCTATAAGAGAGTGAATAAAGCATACTCAGGATGAAGCATAATCGTGTTTTTAAGATTCTGTTACTATATTTTATCTCAGTGAAGTACAGCCTTACCCTCCCTTTGGAGTCTGATCTACCCCAAGGGCTGACATCTTAAAAGTAAAGCAAGGTGCCAATTGCTCATGTGATGTCTGCTTTCTGACACCGTCTACTACAAGGGTTGGCAGGAGGGAAGCCTGGAATGCAAGAGACTGAAGATAAATCACTTGGAAGAAGTGGGGGGGAGAGTGGAAGATGTGCCCTAATCTTGTGCAATTATTAATTGTAAAATAACACTAGGATCCTTCTAGGTTTTGTTTCACCGAAAACCAAACCTCCACTTTGTGTTTTTGACAATGAAACATTTAATCAGAACTTTTAGGACATAGTAGCTCATTTGGTTTAATCCTGACTAAAACAAAGGAAGAAACCATGGCACCTGCAAGCTAAAAACTTGTTTGCATCTTGGCTTAATAGAGTGCTAAAATGTGATTTTATAATGTTAATTTTAGGATAGACAGAACCAGATAAACCCTGTAATTCATCTGCCAAACACAGCCCAATGATACCTGCTCCTCCCACCTATCTCATAGCTGGATCTAGAAAAATCTAGGAATTTCATCTAATTACAATATAAATGTTTAAAAATCAAGAAATCATCTAGTAAATTATCCCCTGGATAGCAACTGTAATTTATGTGCGCTGTCATTTAAAAAAAAAACAACAGCTTGCAAATATGGCTCAGCTTTTTACGTTTCACTGCTTTGCTGCATCGGGGTTCTTAACCCCCATTAATGATTTTTTTTGTGGCTGCATGCACCAGAGTGTTTACTTTAAATATAAAGCTATGAGGATACACACATTTAAGAAGATTGTGTTTTATTTATTCCCTGTTAATGGTTAATGGCAAAGAAAACATCAGAAGATTGACTTTGGACATTTACCTGGTATTGTAACATTTCTAGCCTTTTATCTGTGAATTCAAACAGAGCCAGCATTGTCTTCATCATATGAAGTGAATTCACCATGAAGGTTGCCATGTCAGCAGACCCCAAGTTACTGGCAGACATAGTACACATCTGCAACAGAGGATCCAGCACACAAGACAGAACCTAGAAGAAAGCAGGAAGAGCAAAATACTGCCTCAGAGCAACCGTTCGGTATTTTCCCATTCTATTACTCCCCAAAAGAAGGAAGCTAATGTTGAAAGAAAATTTTTTTGATGGCCTTTGAAAACGATTTCAGATCTTATAAATAAGCACGGCCAGCCATTTGCTCTTCTAATTTCACCTTTCAATCCAGTGTGTTTGCCAGCCGCTTATGCAACCTCTTCTACATTTAGTCATGCTTTATTTGTTAATGTCAGAAAAGGATATTGCATGGGAAAGTTGCGTAGGCATAGCCAGCCCAAAGCAGAAGTGATAAAAACATAGATAGCTGATGATGCTTGTTGGTGATGGTGAGGCTTGCAGCGTCCAAGCTATTCGTGTGTGTGTGTATGTGTGTGTGTGTGTGTGTAGCTTGAGGGAAGATTCAAGTTGCAATACTGCAGTTTTAATGGTAAATATTCAAAACAACTACCTACTCATTCAGCACAGGGACAACAGAGGCTGCTTGCCAAAAAAAAAACGGGGGGATCCTCCCCCCCCGGTTGGAAAATTCAACAAGCATCCACCAAGTTTGTCTTTTTAAGATAGGTGGGCTTTCCCCACTTTGAATGGAGTCAGCATGTTTCTTCTAAAACTTGAATAGTGTGTCATCATATGACTGACCTAATCTTACCACTTTTTATTTTGAGGTGTTAAACAAATCATCAAGGTCATTAAGTGTGGTTGTTGAGCGAATCCTGAGACTGTTAAGCAGACCTATTGTTTGCTATAGGATGTTTTGGCCAAAAAACAGAAATTCTAATTTCTGGCAAAAACAAAAAACAAAAAAACAATTAAATCAGTGCGGATGACAGTGGGATGCTGCAAACACCTATAAGCTTAGGCCAGGTGTCAAGCACCCAAAATATGCTCACGTGATTGGAGTGGCGGTGGTTGTAACTCTGGAACTGGGTTTTAAGTACCTGGGGGAGGGGATTTGTTGTAACTTGGAACAGTCACCAAGCAACTGGTCGTATGTCAAGGACTACCTACAGCCCAATTTACAGAACTTAAATTTTTAGAAAATGACAGTATTAAACCAAATCGGCAAAATGTACTTCAAACAATTTTGAAGACAGACTATTTCTTGGGGGGAGGAGTGGGGGGGAGGTCAAATACATTATTAATTCTAGAGACTCTATAATTTAGTTTTCCAAATGAGCTTAGAAAAGTTAGCACCCACCAACCAATGCCTGTGCTGTATTATTCTACCAAGAGATGGAAGGGAGCCAGATCTCCTGGGTTATAGCAGGGGAGAGGCTTATAGCTCCTCTCCTGAGTTTGGAGGACAGAGAGAGAATTGCAGAGTATTGGAGAAGCCTGTTCTCTGCTTTTGTAGCCAGAGAGGCAAGCTTGGCATTTAATTCAATTTAGTTCCTTGGTGAGAATAGCAAATACAGCCAAAGATTAAAGAAAAGCTTCCTTTTTTGAGAGAGAAGTAACATATAAAATTTGAAATATTGGAACAAACGCTATCATTTTTTTCCACATCCTTAGTGAAACCACTGGGAATTAGCAGGATTACATTCATACACATAAGATGAAATGAACATTAATTTACTTGTCCAAAGTCTGTTTGACGAGTATCCAAAGGAATAACGCAAGAGTCATGGGATGATAGTACTTCACGCAGCAGAGCAAGTGTTTGATTCAGTGCATGACTTGGACCAAGGTCTGCAGGTGGCAGTTCAACCTAAAAAAGAAAGCAGACTATCTGAGTTCAGAAGATGTGTTTATATTGAAGCCTATGTACACAGAAGAACAGAATAGTAATCAAAAACTCCATAAATAAATCTATTATGGTTTATTAGAACAACGTTGTCCAATCTGGTGTCCTTCGTTCGGAATGTAACTCACCTAATAGTTGGGTTGGAAAAAATATAAACCAGGATAGACATTTTAATACTGTCTCTTTAAGGGAATGCTAAAAGTGTAATTGGGTGTAGTTCATCAAACGGCCATAAGACGGAGCCAGAAACCTGGATTGTTTAGTTCCTGTTCTGGTGTTTTTGGAGTGTGTGTTTGAGTCTCAGAAGAGAGTGTGAATGAGTCTCTATTTTCCTTCTGTTGGAGAGTATTGCTGTTCCTCCTAATTGACTGTTATTCTTGGATTTGATGTAAGTCTGTTACTGAACTGTTTTTTGATACTGGACTTTGTTATTGGATTATCCCTGAACTGAACACTGATTGCTTTACCTGTGAATGACTTGGACTGCTTATCTTGGACTTTGCTTAAATGTTTATGGGAAGTAAAAACCTACATTTACTGTACAGTGTATCTGTGTGCTGTGTGTGTGTTATTCTTCCCTACTCTCACTATGTCTCCCTGTATGCGCTCATTCTCTTAATGGGGAATTACCTCAACATCCTTTAAAAGATTTGGGCTTCAACTGTAATCATTTCCAGTTCATGTCGCCTTTCAGTTTGTGAAGACAATGAGATATATAACATGAAAATGGTTACACACACTTGTCTATTTACAATTTTTTTAATCTACTCCAATCCAAAGACTTTGGTCATCACCTAGACCAGGGGTCTCCAACCTTGGCTGGGGAATTCTGGGAGTTGAAGTCCCCCAGGCTTAAAGTTGCCAAGGTTGGAGACCCCTGGCCTAGACAAGCAAATATGAATTTTTTAAGCTAGCATGAAACCCAGAAGGTTTCAGATTGCTGAAAATAAATTACAACTTTCAATATGTCAGCAACAATCCTTCCACCCCCATCTATTTTGAAAGGAAAAAAAAAGCGGAAAAAAAGGAAGCCATGTTGCCAATGACAGCCAATCAGGTTCTGACACGCCTTCAAAAAGCCCATCCCAAACTGCTCTTTCTATGTGTGCCACCTCTGTAAAAGTGGTGGCTACAGTGTAGAACAGAATTGGGAAAACAGGATAGATAAGACGTGTGACTGACAAGCGTGCTGATTGACACAAGAAGCAAAGGTATGTAATGCAAAATAAATGAGTTTGGGGATCACTTCTCAGTAAAGCACAGATTTCCCAAATTATTGAGCAAAGGATTTGTTGGTGATTAAGACTGAGAAATGCAACTCTGAAGTCAACCTTTTGTAACCCTATATATTTAGCAAAAGAGTATGTATGTAAACAGACCTTATCCAGCAGTTTATTCGCATGGAGACTCAAACTGTTGAAGAATATCTTTTTGCTCAAAAGGTGCATCTCTTCTATTGTAGTTAACAGCATAGCTGCACTGTTTCCTATAATATTACTGAAATTGAAAATAAAAAGTATGCGTGTGAGAAAGGAAATAAGAGATTTTATTTGATTCGGGGATTAGCTGGTGCAACTATTCCATTTGGGAAGAGAATTTAAAGCAAAAAGGCATTTATATTTTTAAAAACGTCATGCCTTGCAATAAAGAAAAGTTGTCTCTCTCCTCAGTTCTTCCTTTCTGTGTTTCTCAAGAGCCAGAAGGAAGTTCACCCTGGGAAAACTACTATGTCATCATGAAGCAAGACCATGACTGAAGCTGGGAGAAAGTTGCCATGGCAAAAAAACATAGTAAGCAGCACCATCTCTATTTCAAGCTAAAGCAAAATCTGTTCACCTTTGAACAGATTTAAAGGACACTGAGGCAAATGACCACCCCCTCAGAAATTCATTAGGTAAAAAACAAAGTTCCTTTTCTTCTCAGAAAAAAAGAAAGCAGGATATAACCAGTGTAGAATTTCAGATCTGAACCAAAAGGGAGGCTTTTTTTTTTTTTTAGTATTTTCCTCCAAGTGCATGGTCTGATTTATCCTCCCACTGGATCAACCACGTGTGGATCAAGTGTATTTCCATTGGTTGTGACCAGAAATTGACCAACTGGCTTGTCACCCGAACCTTATATAATAGGATGAGAACAGAATGAGTGTCCCAAAGCCACCCAGCTAGCTTGAACTCACAGTCTCTGGGTTTCTAACCTGGTGCTTTAAACCACTGAGTCAAACAGCTCTCTAAAACTCCATCCTAAAAGTCTGTCTTGTTCAGTGATACAGGAATATATTTTATACTATTTGCTAAATTTATCAGTTGATACCTAAGCGCTCCCCCTCATTCTCCTCTTAGAGGCCTCTCCTAGAAGGCCATAGAGAAGCTGTCTTTTCCCAAATCCCCTAGGCCTATCTCCAATTCAATGGGAGATAGAAATAGATGGCAACAGTGAAGTATCTAATGGGATTATCCAGTGAGGTTCCATAAAGTTCAATATTGTCACAGATCAGTGGTGGGATTCAAAAAATTTTACTACCCATTCTGTGGGCATGGCTTGGTGGGCTTGGTTAGGTAGGCATGGCTATGTGACTGGGTGGGCATGGCTTTTTTCTTTCTTGCAACCACCACCTCCCCACGCATTTTTCGGGCCTTCTGGACCTCAGATGTGCCTCGGGGGGGGGGGGGTGGAGGTGGCATTTTTGCTCCCAGAAAGCTCCTCTAGGGCTCAGGAAGGCAAAAAATTGAGGTGGGGCTGAGCCCCTCCCTCCATTTTTTGCCTTCCTGGGCCTCAGGCAAGAGGAATCCCGGCACAGCTGATTGTATGAACAGCAGATTGTCGGGAGAGTAAAAAAAAAAGAAATACCTTAAGGGGCGAGCATTGGGCAGGCGGGGCAAGCGACCCAGTGGCAACCGGGTTGGGGGCATGGCCAGCCAGAACATACTACCAGTTTGGCAACTTACGCCAAATCCTTGCTACCGGTTCGCCCGATCCGGTGCAAACTGGCTGAATACCACCGTCACAGATGCTGTTTAAATCTGATCAGAAACTAAGCACTGATGGCATCAGGCTGTGTCACAAGAGAACATCTTTTCTCAATGCCAGATATTACATTGCAAAGCAGTAGAGTGACACTGTGTTATACTACAATGTAACCATGGAACACAACCAGTTCTTCTCAAAACAATTTTTTTTTAAAGTTTGCTTACCTAATGGTGTGATGATAAAATTTGAGAAGATTAGAAATTTTATACAGAAGGACTGCGCCAGGTTCAGCTATAATCACCTGTTCAATTCGAACCTGAGGAAATATTTTAAGAACATACTGTTCAAACACACTTCATCTTCAAGAAAATAACAATGTACAATTTTAAGATTATAGCGTTCCTTTTAAGGCTAGCAAGCTCTTCAGGGATATATTCTAAATCCTGCGCATCCGTTATTCCATTTTGTTTCTTATAATAATGAAAGATGAAATCTCCTTGGGAAATAAGAAATCAACAAGGTTCCTTTTCATGAAGGTAAATATGTTATTATTTGTAAACTGCGTTTTCATTCCTTGTTTCTCAATATATGGAGCTGATGCAGTTTTAATACCAAGAGCTTTCATAAAACCAAATATTTCACCTTGAGTGGCCGGCAAACACCTTCTGTGATGTGCCCAACTATTTCTTGCATATTTTCTTCCACTCCTGAAAATAAAAACAGCGTATGTTAGAAGTAGGAATGTTAGTTCCTGTCATTTAGAAAGAAGAACTTCAGCCATTGTCTTTCCCCCCCAAAACAGGGCTTCCCCTAAAATGGCAAAAATTCCACATTCCTGCAGCACTCTAGTTTCCCCCTATATGTAACCTTTAGGACAGAAAAATCCCAGATGAAATTCCCCTCCTCGGAAGATCCCAAACCCACCATTCTTGGCTTTCTAAAATACCTTCTGTGGTTATGTGCTTCAAGAGAGCCTCCAGGTGCTCTTTTTCAGAAGCAGTAGCCTGATGCAGCCAAGCCAACATGTCTCCCACATATCTAAAGGCAGAAAATGGATTCTATTAAAAATGAATCTTCCTATTCATATTAATGCTGTACAATGTGCATTGCCACAAGTAATGTACCTCAAAGGATCGTGTGAATGCATTTCAATAGGTCGAGGTGTTCCTCCTGGGCCTCCTCTAGTAAGAGCATCTATAAAGCCCCGGACCACAGCACTTCTTCTGGCTGTTCCAAACTCATCAAGAGTGTATCTACAATGAGGAAAAAAATGCACTTACAAAGTTATGGACATTTTAGTTGCCCTCCTTAATGATCAAAGTGCCTTTATGCAAGATTATGCATAAAATTCAACTGCCTAGGTAATTTATCATTAGATGCCCAGCACAAATGTATTTTTAATGGCCACCAAATCATCATGTAAAAACTTTGTTGTCATACTTCAGCAAGCAAACGGACTTGAAGAAAATTGATTTTTTTCAGAAAATAAATATTTATTCTGTTTCAACTATCATTTTCATTATGATCCAATATAAGATGGGAAATTACAGAAATTACACTAACTAGAAAACATAGGCATTCAGGCAACTATCAAGCTGCCTGAAAACAAGTAAAATGATTTGTTTACTTGCTTTAAAGCAGTGGGTAATAAGCCCACTGGAACAGGTTGTAACTGGTATTTGTTCTAGCAACAGCCAATCGAAGAAGAAACATTTAAAAAAGCAAAGTATGATATAAAAAGAGAAAGACTTTTATACATTAATATTTATATTAACAAACAGCACAATTCCACTTTTACTTCCATATTAATTCCATAATTCCAACTGTAATTATATTTTAATTCAGCAGAAATCATCTATTGGAAAAAAACAAACCAGTCTATACTTTGATTCAATATCAAAATACTAAGTCTTTAAAAATAGCACAAGTCCCTTAATCCTTTTGAATGACTGCATTGTATGCTGTATGTGAATATTGCCTGATGTTTTTTATTGTTCTTGCAAAATAGATGAAGAGAATCAAAGGAGAAGTGACTGTAGTTTCGGTGAGAAACTCATTATCACTTTCTATTCTTTGGAATCCCGAAAACCTTTACTTTTAATATTGGAATACATTCTAGTATTAAAAATGAAGTTTTTCATAAGAAGAAAATGTCAACTGGGAACAAAAGTTAAGGAACGTATTTGAGGGAAATTCATCTTCATTTCTAAGACGCCTAAGGAATATACACATCACTGTCAGTGAGGTATGTATTTTAGTGAGGTATATTGTATCAAGATAAGGCAGCTGTTGACATGGTCATGGTAGACATTCCAATATTGCCACCTTGTGGTAAATCTGAAATATATCTATATCCTTCTTACAAGATGTCAAAAAGAAAGCCATCAATTGTGTCATTCGTAATATCTAAATAATAAGTAACACAGAGTACATCACTAAGACTTCTGGGCCGTTTCTATGAATGCCTTCGTTGTGACCTATAAGGATTTCCTACGTCTGAGTCTGATTGCCAGGAGCCATGTGATAGACAGCCACAGGTCAGCGTACATGGGTTTGCACCCTCCACACTTTTTAAAAACACATTTGGAAGACAATTATCTTTTTAAGTTTGAAGTGTCTTTGGAGCAGCAGAGTAATCAAACTACTCGATGAATGTTCCTTTATCTTGGATTAAAGGTAAGAGCAAAGAAACAATCTAAAGGATTTAAAAGTAATTATAAATGAAAAGCTTGTCAAGAGTTTAAATTAAGAAAGTTTAAAACAAAGGGGAGAGTTGAATCTAGAATTATTGAACAAAGTGTTGTAACTATGTATCATTCATGTGATTGCAACTATGTATCATTGCAACTATGTATCATTCAAGCATTGCAACATTGTATCATTCACGTGTAAACATTAGACTTCTGTCTCTTCAGTGATCTTTTCAAGGCACGGACAAGGGACGGGGAGATAAACAACTGTCAATACAGAATGATATCCTAACTGACTTGAACTGTTGTAAATCACACACATCCTGTTAACCTGGTATCCTAACTGACCTGAACTATTGTAAATCACGCGCATCCTGTTTAACCTGGTATCTTAACTGACCTGAACCATTGTAAATCTTGAATACCCTGTTTGACTTGGGCTCTGAAAAATTTCACCCCCCCTGTGAAAAAGCATAATAAAAGAGCGAGTACCAAGACATTCTGGGCGCGCTCATCCCGAGGAAACCTTGTCTCGTGTCGTTTCTCTCTCCCTTGCTCCCTTTCATGAGCCGCCCATCAGATGCGGGATGGCAGATACCGCAACAAAGTATTTTTGAAACAATTAAACACTGAATGTGTATTTCTCTCGAAAAGTGTTGTATTTGAATAGATCAGCTTTCCAAAAAGAAAGATAAGGAAAAGTTGCTAGAGCCCATCTGACTAAAGAACTATGGAACACTGAATAGGACTAAAGGTTTAATGATCTGGTGCAGGGATGTCAAACTTGATTGCGTCGCGGGCCAGTTTACAACGCATTATAATGTTTTTTGCCTTTACGGAGCTAGGGTGGATGTGGTCTGTATCTGGCCCGCGAGCCGCCAGTTTGACAGGCTTGATGTGCAGAAAGAGGGAGAAAAGAAAAAAGAAAAATGTCTTTACTTTTATTTCCCCTTTCTCAATTTAAATGCCTCCTACTAGCAAAGTAATGAAACTTACAGAGATGACAGAACAAGATATTCCACTTGAGACATTCCAAAGGATCTTTGAAGAACTGGGAAACAACGTTACAGCTACAACAACACACAGCATCAGTAATTGCTTATATAAATGGATCATTTTAAAAGATATCCAAAAGAAGAGATGAAAAATAATTCTGAAGAATCTGTAGGACAGCTGAGTGGAGAAGTGAAACAAATTGAATTCAAGGTGAAATTTTTGGAAAATAAAGCAGAAATAATGGCAAGAGAATACAAATATCAAGTTGAAAGTTGAAAAATAGGCAATGGACTATTACAGGATTTAGAAAAGGCAGAATCTTGTCTGAGACCAGGGGTTCTTAGAGATCAACTTGAGGAAAACTGTAAAGAGAGCATCACTGAGGTCTAAAACACTAGGATGAGAGGAAGAAGATGTAGAAGATCAGGTCCTATGACCTCTTAATATCAAGCTAAGGATTGAGAATGCCAGAATACCACCTAAGGAAAAAAAAAATCAAAAATGAAAACCAGCATAAGATAATAAGTGTTTTTATAAACTACTGGAAATCTTTTATGGATTTTCTGCTCAAAATGGATTAATGACTAAGTTAATGATTTGGATTTGCCATTAGAAAAGGGATGGATATGGAAAGAAGCGATCTAAGCAATGTAATTTCAAAGGGGAGGAGTTAAGTTTATTTGTAACTGCTCGAAAGAAGACTAGAAGTCACTGATTTAAATATCTTTAAATAGAAATATTTTTCTATTTCATGTACCGGTATTTTCTATTCAAGGAGCAAACGTTTGAAGAAATTAGTCCAGTTATGCCTACTAATATCAAATATTTTACAAAATACATACAAACTCAAGTCTTTCCTCAATGTCAACAGTAAAGATAGCTTTCAACCTATGACCATTCATTCATTCAGCGATTGTTCAAAATTACAAGGGAATTGAATAAACAATGGTTACAACCTGTCCATGGATTTCTGGCTATCTCAGCATGTTTGCAGCCGTGTGATTGCAATGTGGCCACTTGTCAACAGATTCACAGTTGCAACTGGTTGCAGCACCCTCCAATCATGTGAGCTCCCTCTTGAAACCTTTCCAGATAGCTTCTCCCAAGAAAGTCAGTGGGGCAAGAAAGTTGCAAGTGTCTGGAATAAGTCCCCACCCAATTCTCACCGCACCTCCCTCATACCTCTTACATACCCTCTTGCATACTCATACATTCTTCCCAACCTGTACCCCTCCGCCCCCAAAAAACCCCATGCCTTTTATGCACCCTTGTGCACCCGGCCCTGACCAAACCTCTTGCACAGCCCAACACCCTCATGTACATTCCCATGGGCCTCTGGTGCAACCTCAAACATCCTTCCTGATCTTCATCACTCACACTTTTCGTTTTCTTCCCTATCTGGCAGCAGCCATTACCATACCTGCCAGTCTGGGGCTTGCAACTTGGGGCTGGCTTCCTCATTGGTGATTTGCCTTGAATCATTTTTCAAATCATTTGCCGGTGCTCTATGGCAAATTCATGCATATTCTCAATG
The DNA here is from genome assembly GCA_033807585.1 of Hydrophis major. Taxonomy (NCBI): domain Eukaryota; kingdom Metazoa; phylum Chordata; class Lepidosauria; order Squamata; family Elapidae; genus Hydrophis; species Hydrophis major. The sequence continues at coordinate 246,497,916 of CM066328.1, read as the reverse complement.
GTAGCCCTTGTTTCTTATTCTGGGGAAATTCTGTCTAAATCAGGGGTATCAAAACACACAGCCCATGGACCGGATGCGTCGCATGCTGGCCACACCGACCCCCATTGTAGTGAAGAGGGGAAAAGCTGCAATACATCATGTGACAAGAGTTTGACACCCCTGGTCTAAATGGTCACTTAGAATTGACACCAACTTTATCACAAACACATACATCCCACCATGGTCATATTAATTTTCTCCACATATTCATGCTGTGTGCTTAACCAAAGCAGAAACTTACTTATAGAGAACAGGCCTGTCTTGCAAAGCTTCCATTGCCTGAGCTAGAACTGGAGAAACATCACAGGTTTCTTGTGTTAAAGCCCTGCATTCACCTATAAACAAGCCAACAGTCTGATGTCAGTATTGGTAAGGATTCAACAACATTTCTCCCTTCATTTAATTGATAAAACTGAATACTAAAGAAAACATTACATTTTTTTAGTGCCCTTTCTTACAAACCACGGTCTAAATTCAGCTGCCCTGATGAAGTCTAGTTAGATACAGCTGCATTTGCCACTCTGGCAAAAGCCCTCTGTATATATAGGAGTGGTTGTTTACCCTTCCTGTAAGTACTTATTATGGGAAACACAACGACAGCCACAAAGTAGCTGTGGAAAACACCATGGCTATTTAAAACAAGCAAGGCGGGGATGTAGACATTTTCTGTCTAAAAACAGACAACAAAATCAGACTTTTTAGGGAAAGACAATGGCAGTGGTTGTTCATGTCTAGAAGACAGAGAGGAAGAGCATGTGCAAATGGTCTTCAAGCTGAAAAGCAATAGTAACAAACCATCAATATAAAAAACACCAATTATAGGATGGGAGAATTACATGACTGACAAAGCAGAGATGTAAGAACTACATGGCTAATAAAGCAGCTTTAAATTCTACTGTTGTTTAAAAACAAGGAAATTACCCGTGAGTATCAAAATATTATCTTCTTTAAAGAAGCCCCAGTGGCGCAGTGGTTAGAATGCAGTATTGCAGACTAATGCTGCCCACAGTCTGGAATTCGATCCTGACCGGCTCAGCCTTCCATCCTTCTGAGGTCGGTAAAATGAGGACCCAGATTTTGGGGGGCAATATGCTGACATTGTAGACTTGTTCAGAGAGTGCTGTAAAGTGCTATGAATATGTCTAAATATGATTGCTATCTTCTTTAAATATAGGCTTCTAAACTTTGATTAACTCTGAAACATAGGTAGATTATTAGGTACAGAAAAGTAGCTTTTGAGAGTCCTAAAAAGTTTTCAGATTATAATAATATTATGATGGCACCAGCATATACTTGGAGCAAGTGGGAACCGATTTGCCAGAAACTGCCTTAACATGCAATCTTATACATTTTAAGAGAAAATGTACTGTTCAGATTGCTCTAATTGAGCATATAGTAGCTACATTTACTCATGCCATACAGACTTCTAAAAGCCACCTATTTCCATCTACAAAAAATAATATTTTAATGAAAAAAAAAATCAAAATAACTGCAATACCTTGTGTCCAACGATAAAGCTGTTCATAAGAAGACTCCTGGAGGAGTGCCATCTGTTCCATAATCTCCAGGCTGCAGATTTAACATGTTTGAGTTTTAACCAAAAAGTGAATCATAGAAGCAAGAACATCTAAACCCATATGGCTTTACACTTGTCTTCATGTTTTTATTTTCCAATATAAATCTCAATATGCTAATAACTCAATTTATGAGGTTTTACTTAGTTGATGGTTCCAGTTGCTTTATACAGTGTGAACTCACCCTGATCTTTGTTGACTGGTGCGCAGAAGAATCTTGACATCATTGTGAATTTGCTTTATTCGTCTCAATACTTTAAAAAATTTCTTTAACAAAAAAAATTCAAAATTAAAAGCCGTTACTCAAACTAACTTTGTTTACATAGCTGTTGTACATTCAAATAATCGTACTGCAGCACCCTTGGTACTTGTATTGGAACTTTAACCTTCAAAATTCATCCCCAGCTGGCTTGAAATTTGGCGACTGCTGTTTCATGTTTGCAGTATAGTGTTTAAAATTCAAAACAGAGTATTACAAATTCAGATGGGTTAAAACTTGAAAATTTTTGTACATTTATAACAGAGAGAGGCAGCTTCATACACAAAGGGTCTGAACTAGGTTTAATGTTTTTACTTTTGATGTTGATAAAAATATTGGTTTTGTTCCCTTTTTTAAATAGTGGTGGCTATATATATATTTATATTGTCTAAGAGAAGAAATAAAGAACAATAAAAAGTGCTTTAACAAAAAAAGTAAAAGAAATATTACAAAGAGAAAATTATTACATCGGTATGTCAATATAATAGTTACAATTCTACATATGCTTGCTAATGCAAATATTCAACTATGTAAATGTTTCCAATACATTTATATGACTACTTTTTAAAAAAATTATATTTGGTATAAGAGAGTCCCATATTTCATTATAATTGTCTATAGAAATTCTGTGTGTGTTCTTCAAACGTGAGAGACTGTAAGGAAGATACCATCTCATTATATACCGAATGACTGTGAACTCAGAACTGTCCTTCAAAAACATACAATTTAGAAACCAAAGCAAATTGACTTTACCCATTCCAGATGTGTTCAGTGTTGTATTCCAAACAGGCTACAGAGTTTTGTAGTTTGAAATAAGGATTGTTGTACAGAATACTTTCTTTGTGCCATATTATTTGCTACTGTGGGTAAAAGTGAAGCATACCATAGTATTTTACTGCTGTTTGCTCGGGAGAACAGATTCCCTTTGTTTCGATAACAGCCTTTGTTCGAAGCTGGTTATTTTATTAGGTACAACAGATTAGCAACAGGAAAGCACAATATGGAACAATATCACCCAGGTGAGCACAGCAGGCAATTACAACCTAAACAATTATTTCCAAGGATACAGCTAAACAGTATTATGTAGTATTAAGCTATTTTTACCACTTCCACGGTGGACACTGCGAATTTCAGTCACAGACCTTCACAAATGATTATAATCAATTATGTTATGAACATTTCCTAACTACTCCCATCTTTGGACTAAAAGTAAAAGTTCCCCTTACACATAATGTTCTAGTCGTTTCCAGCTCTACGGGGCGGTACTCATCTCCATTACAAAGCTGAAGAACCAGTGCTGTCCGAAGACGTCTCTGTGGTCATGTGGCTGGCATGACTAAACACCGAAGGCACACAGAATGCTGTTACCTTCCTACCACAGTGGTCCCTATTTTTCTACTTGTATTTTTTACATGCTTTCAAACTGCTATTTGGGCAGAAGCTGGGACAAGTAACAGGAGCTCACTCCATTATGCGGTGCTAGGGATTTGAACCGCTGAACTTTCTGATTGACAAGCTCAGTGTCACTGAGCCACCATGTCCCTTATCTTTAATTAATTAATTAATTAATTAATTAATCCCTTATCTATAATCTTTGGTTTACAGAAGATTATTTTATGTAGTCTCTTCCAGCCAGAATCTTTGCAAAGGATAGAATTCTTTTCTAAAAACTCCACCCTTATATGGAAAGTTTTACTGCAAGTAGCACAATTATTCATATTATCCAAAGAGAAAATGATGATCAGAAAAGGAAGTCTGCTTATTCAATATATTAAAGAAGGTTATTGTATCTATTTTAGGATGCTTACTTCAGTAACTAGTCCATCTCTGGTGCTTCGCAGGACGTCCATCTCCTCTGGAGAAAGCTGGAATTCTGCTATGAAAGCATCTGCTATTTGTGCTTTTAATTCTAACCTTTGGCTATAATAAAAAAATTAATTCAGTTCATGACTATTATAATTTGTTTCGCATAAGCTTAAGATGTGGCAGTCATTCAAGCAGAAAAGTCTTAGAGGGTGCACTTTCATCTTCAGAACAGGAAGAAAAAGGAGATGGAGATAAGGGGAAATAGGAGGTTAAAGGTAGTGGTTGACTCGCAACCAAAACTGAGTCCAGAATTGTTGTTAAATGAGATGCAAATCTAACAGTATTATTTGCAGTTGTTCGGTGATCTCAGGTTGTTGAGCAGAATCCCAAATAAAGAACATGCAGTGCCTGGGACAGGGCCGGGGGTGGGGTGGGGGTGGGAGGCCCAGCTTCTCATTTTTACCTTCTGAAAGAGAGACACTTTCACGTGGCCCGTGCCAGGCCTCACCAGGCTTCCCCCAAGGCCCACTGCACTGCTTACTTATGCAGCCTCTATCAATCATGCTGCCTTAATGGAAAGGAATTTTTTCAAGGACTCCTTCAGAAAGAGAACTCATCAGAATCTGAGCTTGATTCCTCTCTCCTTTGGGCACAGAAGGGAATTTCTCCCAAAGGGTGCAGAAAGAGAAATTCAATGCATCAGGATCCAAGCTCCATCTTTGCACCCCATGAAAGTGGGCCATCTCTCCTCTGGGCTTGGAAGAGAACTCTTCCAAGGGTTCAGAAATGGAGTTCAAATCATCAGGATCGGAGGTCAAGTGATGGCTGCTATTTTCAAAAGTGTTTCAGCATAAAGCATTCAGAATTTTTTGACTTTTTTTCATTCGTAATTAACTCTGTTGCTTTTGCTTCAGTCATGTTAGTCAAAGGAGGTTTATCTCTTGTTGTTTCCTCCTTTGCCAGACCCAGCCTGGAATGCTTATCTCTAAAAAGTGATGTTAACCTGCCAGCTATTGCAATTTGTTGCTTTGCTCGTGACCTTGTGGTCGCCCAGGCTCGTTTCTTCATTATTCCTGTCTGTTATAACTTGAGGCAGCTCTGCCAAGTTCCTCTGTATTTGGACAGGCCTGGCTGTGCCTTCATAGGATGAGTCCACATGCCCAGGGATGGGGGGGTGCCATCGATCCCTGCTCCCCGATGGGAAGTGGTATCTGCTCCTCCTGCAGGGTCTTTCCTGGTGTCTTAATGCTTAGTAGGCCAGTGGTAGTTCGATATGCCTATTGATAGAATTGCTGTTGGAAAACCAGGGTTCTTTTAGTAGACATCCTCCTTTAGTTCTATCATGTGCAACAACCTCAGTCTCTTGAAAACTGAATGTGTGATTATGCTCCTGCATATGTGCCCAGATCTGAGACCGCTGTTCTTTGCACTGGACAGCCAGTTCGTGTTCCTGTACTCTGGTCTGTAGCCGCTTCCACTATGTAATTGCTTGCACAGTCACTACAGTTGATGCGGTAAACCACCAAAGATGTCTCCTCCTTTGACTAACACGACTGAAGCAAAAACAACAGAGTTAATTACGGGTGAGAGGCAGTTGGAAGAACCTATTACGCATGAGATACATGTATGTATGTATGTATATATATATATATATATTCTTAAGTTTTCGCGGGTACTTACATGTCTGGCATTCAGCTTTGTTCGGGTATTTTCCCACGTCATAATAGTGGTGCTTTTAAAGTTGTAGCAACGTTTCAGCAGAATCTCATCTGCCATCATCAGGCTTCTGTATGGTGTTTGTCTGTGAGTCAAACTTTTACAGTGGTTTCAGATTTAAATTTGGGGCAGCCTATTGCTGTGTCAGAATGGTTTTTTCTTCCTCCTGATTGGTTGAAAGTCTTGGTCTGTGTTTATTGGTCTTGGAGTTTGCTGTGTTCTGCTACTAATATCTTCTGTCTTTTTTTGGGGGGGGGCTCTTTTTGTATCTTGATTGGCTGGCAACATTGTGTTACTTTATTGGAGGCCTTTAGTGCAGCTTGGCTTCGGGTAAATGGACGGCTATCATTAGTTAGGAAGCTGGTTTTCATCTGAAGAAGAAAACCATTCTGACACAGCAATAGGCTGCCCCAAATTTAAATCTGAAACCACTGTAAAAGTTTGACTCACAGACAAACACCATACAGAAGCCTGATGATGGCAGATGAGATTCTGCTGAAACGTTGCTACAACTTTAAAAGCACCACTATTATGACGTGGGAAAATACCCGAACAAAGCTGAATGCCAGACATATACATACATACATACATACATACATACATACATACATACATATATATATAGTGTGTAGCATTCTTATATAGCAGTGTCTGTCTGTCTGTCTGTCTTAAAACAGCACATGTGATCAATGAGGACAGACTCCATAAACTAACAGGAGAAAGCAGCTGATTAATAAACTGAATGTCTGGAAAAACCTGCCAGTTTGTGATTTTCAACCATCCTTAAATTTATATTTAATTACTTGGTACAAAAAATCCACAAATTTTGAAACACCCATGACAAGGATTTACTACTTACGTACTTGTACTGAAAAGTACAAGAGCCATTTTATTGGAAGGGTCAGCCGAATAAATGAGGGGACATCAGAACATATAAAACAGAATAGAATGGAATTCCCAGAAGGGCCTGTTTGAAATTTGGATTGTGGCCTTTCAGTTGAATATTAGATTCTTTTTATTCTTCCTACATACAATAACACTGCTGTAAATCACATTTTATATCATTGCATACCTGCTGGCTTATATTTTGGTTTTATTCCAGAACTACTTTTATGCCAGCTTTAGGTTTTAGAATTTAATGGCGTTATATTTTATTGATTTTTCTCTATTCTGTAAAATATCTACAAAGATTCATCTTCTGTGAAATTTAGAAATGCAGTTACTAAATGAAGCTTTGAAACCATTTTATTTCCTTCTCATGACATCCATTTTTAAACCTGTCGGTATTGCCTAAATTTAGAGATAAAAGCAGAGCTAGTAGATGTTCAGGATGCAATAACCTCTTATATCATATCACGTAGTGGAAATTATTTCTCTAGAAACTATCTGAGAGAAGGCTGCACCCAATATAGCAACATAAAGTTGTCCTAAGGAGATTATTATTCAGAATAAAAATGAATGATGGAATCCACAAAACCATTCTTATTTATCTTAAGGGGAAAACATTTACCTCTCTGCTTGAAGCTTTGTTGTTTTGACAATTAAATCCTGAGTTTGCTCCTTAGTTGCCTGGAAGACATATATGAATGATTAAAATGAATTGCTATTAAGGACATAGTTTTACTTTTAAATATATATTACTTAAATATGGTAAGAATGAATGGAAGAGCAATTTAAAAAGTCTAAAAAATTCTTGTTTCCTCTCACTGACGGGACACAGGGTGACCCTTTTAAAAAAGATTGCACATACATTGGTTTCTTAACATTTGAACTGGGAATGAGTTCCATATTGCCAGGCTAAAGAGAGGACTAATCTGGGACAGACTCAGGGACATTATAGATCTGTTTCAAAAAAAAATCTTCAATATTTTGTTTCATGCAACTATTTTAGCACCTGAACAATCTTTACAGTCACATTAAAAACATTCTGTATAATGTGTTGCTTGAAAGTAACATTTCCAGAGGGGGAAAAAAGTGCAAATTCCCCATCATATGCACAATACCTTCAAGTGATTAGTCATATCCTGGCAGCAATTGCTCATAAACTGCACATCTTCACTGATGTTTTCAAGCTCCTGAAATTGCATGGAAATACACATAACATTACAAATATACATTATAACAGATGGCCTAAAGTATTTCTTTATTAAATGTATGTGCTGCCCTTTTCGCAAGTTGAGGCAACTCTAGGTGGCTTACAACATAATAAAACAGAGAGCTATAAAAAATAAATAAATATAAAAGCAAAACATTAAATACAGATTAAAAGATCACACGTTTGGGACAGAATAGCAGGGATGCCTTCTTTGTCTCTGCATCAACTGCCTACAGCTTCTTCAACAGAACCTCATGCCAAAAAAACTAGGTTTTAGAAAAAATACAATTAATACATTTATTTAAATCAATAAATGAAAAGATCAGTTATTATTTTGGATTCAACTCAGTATTAATTTCAGTGAATCAACTATTTCTCTCAATAAATTCAAGATTATTTCTGTTTGCAGAATTGAAAAGTTTCCCTTGCCATCTAAAGTCCTTGAAACTTGCTCCAGAAAATTGGGAAAACTGCCAAACAAGTGGGAGAAATTATGCGAGAAAAAAATGATGTGTGTCCTATTCAAGAAAAGAGTTCCTGCTCAAACATAATTTCAAATTATGTCTTTTTTATTTGATCATATGAATAAATTTGTCAAATAATATATACATTGAAAATATTAAATTATGTATAAGAAAAACAGTAGATTTATATAACAACCTGCAGCACAGTACCTACCAAAGGAGCTTATCTTAAGAATGATTCTTTTTAGTAAATTTCATGATACTTTTCTATACCTCTTTCACTTGTTTGAAAATGTAGACAAATTCTTCATTGATAGCTAAACTACGATGCTCAATATCTCCACGCAGATTTCTTCTGGTACGCAAGCTGTTTTCCACAAAAAAGTCTGAAAGAGTCTTGAGTGCTTCTAACATTTCCTACAAAAATATGCAATAAAGATAATATTGACAATTCAGACATTAAAAGTACCCTTAAGAGTTACATAGTTCTAGGTTTTCAGTCACCGTATTTGTTCATGTTAAATGTGCAAAATATTTAATATAAATATAAAATACACACTTTATGCCATGTTCAATTGCTTCTAAGCATAGACTAAGTATACGGTATAGTATAGTGTAGTATATGCTGCATAATATATAGGGTACAGTATTAATATAGTTTGGCTTTTTAACGCATCTGAAGAGCATCTTGTGGGAATTATATTTGCCATGGTAACAATTTTTTACCACTTCAAACATGGCTCTTAACCAGTCACAAACAAAAAAAGAGGTATGGCAGAAATCTATAGTAGGCACTGAGGCAACATCTGCAGGCCTTCTGGGGAAACTTTGATGTAGAGAACAGCTTTAGAGCAGTTCAAGGGACAGACAATAACATCCATTCCTTTCTCCTTCAAAAGAAGCACTTAGAAGCACACAAAGAGTACACAGAGAATTGTCCTGAGGGCAGGAGAAGCAGCAATGGATGGAAACTAATTAAGGAGAGAAGCAATCTAAGAACTAAGGAGAAATTTCCTGAGAGTCAGAACAATTAATCAGTAGAACAACTTGCCTCCAGAAGTTGTGAATGATCCAACACAGGAAATTTTAAAGAAGAGATTGGACAACCATTTGTCTGAAATGGTAAAGAGTTTCCTGCCTAAGTAAGGGGTTGTACTGGAAGATGTCCAAGATCCCTTCCAACTCTGTTATTCTCTTATTATGATACAAATATCAAAAGACAATTTCATTACGTAAAACCTGCTCTCCCCTACAGGTCTCTCTTGCTAAGAAATCATATGCATCACAAGATCTGTGATTTCACAATGCAGTTTGTACTTACACATGTGAGCTATGATTAAATAATAGATCAGTTATCTGTTGCTATAAATACTGTGTGTATGCTTCACATCTAACTCTGGTAGTATAGCAGCATCACTAAGTCTGTGAGCATGAAATAGACCAGCAATTGGAAATATTTTTGTGACTGTGCATACTAATTGAGAAGATCCATGCCTCACAAAATACAGCTTTTTTTACATCTTTTATGAAGCAGATTCAAGGCTGATAATGCCACCTGTTTTTAGAGAGGTGAGTTTCTTTCATAAAGTATCTGTATACATTTAAGAATACATAAAGATCTTCCTTCTTCATATTTTTGCATTAATTGACAGATGTTAAACTTGAGGGTGGATTTTTTTTAGTCAGTATTAAGGGGAAAAATCAGTTATTCTATAACGCATGTAATAAGATGACCGTACATATTATGAGGATGTTCGTGTCTTAAATGCATGCTTTTGGCCCTACAGTAATCCCAAGGAACTTTTCTCACTGTAATCTGTTGCCACAGTTATAAACTGTGATTATAAACTATGAGTGTCTATGTTAACCCTCCCAATCCATACAGCATGCCTTAAATCCATAATTTTGTCACTCAAAAACCACTGTGCTACAGATTTTATAACAACCATTAACATAAACTTTAATCTAATACAGCACTACAGAATTTACATATAAAAACTTTAGGATCTGTTAAGAATTTGTGCCTTGGATTTATCAAAACAACCCCATAAAACAGGCAGTCCATTTTTGTTATACTGTATACACATCACAGAGGAGTGGAGGATAGATTTAATTCATATCCATCTGTCTGAATTATTCAACTATTTTTGGAGACCAATATGTAGCAGTGATTCTGTGATATTCAATGTGATGCAAGTCACAAGTTATGACAATTGAGGGCAAGATTTCTGTTGCTAAGTGAGACATTTGCTAAGTGAGTTTTGCCCCATTTTAAACCGTTCTTGTCACAGTTAAGTGAATCACTGCAGCTGTTAAGTTAGTAACATGGTTGTTAAATGAATCTGGCTTTCACATTAACTTTGCTTGTCAGAAGGTCACAAAAACGGGATCACATGATCCTGAGACATTGCAATCATCATAAATATGAGTCAGTTGCCAAGTAGCTGAATTTGGATCATGTGACCATGGGGGTTTCTGCAATGATTTAGTATGAAAATGGTCATACATTTTTTTTAGTGGTTGTAATTTCAAATAATCACTAACTGAACTGTTGTAAGTCAATACCTATATAATACTCCTTCTTCCTCCTATTTTCCCACAATAACAACTCTGTGGCTTGGGCTGAGAGAGAGTGACTGCTTCAAGGAACCCAGCTGGCTTTCATGGCTAAGGCAGAACTAGAATGCATAGTCTCCAAATTTCTAGCTGTTTACCTCAACCACAATGTTAAGCCTGGGTTTCCCCAACCAGGGTTAGGGAGACAAGCTAAACAGAATGTGCAGCTTAGTCAGATAGGCACACAGATAAATGAGTGAGCTAAGCTTGTATGTTTATTAACATACAGTAAAAATGACAGATACGCTTGTGCTATCAAATATATAGTTTATTCCATTATGAGTTCATAGCATAGTCAAAATAACAGTCCAATAGTCATGTATCATTTAGTCAGTCCATTCAGGGATATTCAGTTAGCAAAGTCCATTTGGAATATCCTATGTCAGTTCACTTACAAGCCAGTCCTTTGTTTTCTCTCCCGTTCGAGCAATGCAGTCTTGTGTCCTTGCAGTAATCAGGTTTCATCAAAGCCAGAGAGATAGCAAGCTGCAGCCTTGCTTCTTTTAAAGTGCTTTCACAACCACTCCCTTAATTACTATCCCACAGTTAAAGTTGCAGACACTTTAACTTACAAACTATGATTACATATTATTATTTACCTAAACCAGTTAGGGTAAAACAATGTTATCCCTAACATTCTCCCCTTTTAGGAAATAATAATATAACTATTTACATCTTTAAATCATATTTGTTACAACTCTCTTTAAACTTAGTTACTCCTTGAGCTTTTGTAAATTGGTCTGCAATATTTTCTTCCGTCATGCAGTATTCCAATTTAATTGGCCCATTCTTTACAGATTCTCTAACATTTAAGTATCTTAAATCAGTATGCTTTGATCTAGTTTTTACAGCAATACTAGTAGCTAACTTTATAGCTGCTTGATTATCCTCGTACACAATAATGGAATCTTTTACAGTTATACCCATGTCTAATAATAACTGTTTGTACAAAATCAAGTCAGTGCATAATAATGACAGACATGAAAATTCCGCTTCCATCGTGGACAAGCTGATATGCTGTTGTCTGATTGACCTCCACCCTATTAGTGTTTTACCAAATAATATAGCCATCCCAGATGTTGATTTTCTTGTGTTTATATCAGTTGCAAAACTTGCATCTGCATAGGCACTAAGACTCAAATCACCCTTTGGTTCTATATACAATGCATGGTTCATTGTTCCTTTAAGATATCTTAAAATTCTCTTCAATGATTGCCAATGATATTGATGTGGATCTGAATTAAAACGTGCCAGCTGATTTACACTATAAGCTATATCTGGCCTAGACCAATTGCTGATATATGATAAGCTACCAATCAAAGATTGATATATGGACTTATCAAATTTGGGACTTTGATCATCAGTTTGGCAAACTTCCTGACTCATTGGAGTCTTTGCCGGTTTACAAAGTTCCATTTTAAACGTTTTAATTAATTGGCAAATTTTATCTTCTTGAGATATCTTAAAACCATTTTTTGTTTTGTTAATTGTCAATCCTAGATACCTTTTAATTTCACCTAAATGCTTTAATTTTATCTTTTTGGCTAATAATGATATCTCATTAGCTTCATTATTAGTCTTAGTTATCAAAGCAATATCATCTGTAAATAATAACAATAATGACACCGTTCCATTATTTTCTCTTTTAAACACACATGGATCTGCTAAACCAGATTTAAAACCTATATTGTTTAACTCTTTCACAATATATTGGTTCCACTCAAACCCAGATTGTTTCAACCCGTAAAGACTCTTTTTGAGTTTCCAACAATCATTACTATTTAATTTATTGTCTTTTATACCTACTGGTTTTCTTAAATATATAGTGTGCTGCAATGGTGCATGTAGATAAGCAGTTTCTACATCTAAATGGTTAATTACATAGTTTTTCTTAGCTGCCCACACTAAAGCTGCTCTTAAAGATGTTGCTTTAAGACTTGGTGCAAAAACTTCATCATAATCAGATGCAATTTGATTAAATCCTTGAGCTACTAACCTAGCTTTATAGGTAACAATCCCATCATTTCCAGTTTTTACTTTAAATATCCATTTGCACCCAATGGATTTTTCTCCTGGAGGTAATTTAGCATCTTCATAAACTTTCATTACCTTTAATGAATTTAGTTCTTTTTCCATTGCCTTTTGCCAATTCTCCTGATCCTTAGCAGGATACATCCTAAGTTCATCTACACTACTTGGAACTTTAGTTACTTGGCAAACTATACTTGCTTGATACCTATCAGGTGGTCTAGTTACACGTGTAGTACATCTAGGTATTACAGGACTTACAGGTGGACTTTCATTTATTAACTCTTCTTGATTATCTAACTCTTCCTGATCAACTGTTTCCTCTTGTTCTGGTCCTATTTGCTCTTCGTGGACTTCTTCTTTAATTGGACTCTTCTTATAACTAGTCTGATCTTTCTGCCTTTTGTAGGGTTCAACAATTACTTCATTATTTAAATCTTGCTCTAATCTATTCCATCCTACATGTTCTAGGAATTTTGCACTAGCACTGGTGTAAACTCTAGATGTACCTTGTTCCCAGAATCTATAAGATCTATGATTAGATGTATATCCTACAAAATATAATCTTTTAGCTCTATGTTGTCCTTTTTGTCTAAGTTGTGAAGGGATATGCACCCATGCTGGTGCTCCAAATGTGTGCATGTAACTTAAATCAGGTTTTGTACCATGCCACAGTGTGAATGGTAATTCACCTGTTGTTGAATTAACAACATTATTTAATATATGATTACCACACATTATTGCTTCTCCCCATAAATTGTCAGGTAATCCTGAATCAGACATCATAGTACGTGTCATTGATTGTGATATTTGGCCTCTTCTCTCTATAAAGGCATTATGTTGTGGCCTATATGGTGCAGACATTTTATGTTGAATACCTAACATTCTTAGTTTGTTCTGGAATTTATTATTTGTAAATTCCGTACCATTATCTGTTATAAGAGTTACTAATTTCTTTTTAGTTTTCCTTTCTGCAAATTTTATCCAATTAAAGAGATTTTGATACGTTTCAGTTTTGCTTTTCATTAAATAGCAAAACCCATATCCAGAATAGTGGTCCATTATACTTAGTATGTAACGAGCTCCTCCTACACTTGGTTTTTTAGGACCTATTAAATCTGCAAATACTACCTCTAAAGGTTCTTTGGTAGTAAATCCATCAACTCTATCAGCCGGTGTGACCCTGGCCTTACTTTGATTGCAGATAGAACATTGCAAATACTTATTACAAGGTTTCAAACTTATTCCCTTAGATAATTCAACAGTTTTCTTAAGCATTTTAAAATTTAAATGCCCTAGCCTTCGATGTAACAAGTGAATACATTCATCATGAGGTTTCTTATTTTCATAAACTGTGTTAGCCACTTTTAAACCATCATCATTTAACACATGTAATTCACCTCTTAAAGATGCAGTAATTTTCTTATCTTCTTTCTCAATTATGCAGTTATCTCCTTTAAAAGTAACTACATATCCTAGTTTAACCAAAATTCTTACTGAAATTAAATTAAACTTAAGTTGTGGTACATATAACATTTTTACATTCTCTTTTATAAAAGAACAATATGCTATACCTTGACCTTTAGCTTTCAGTTTCCAGCCATTGGCTAACGATATCTGCTGTGTACTCTTGGACATTTTAATAAAATTTTTCTTATCATTAGTTATACAATGAGATGCTCCACTGTCAATCACCCATAAATTATTTTTTACAGCTCCGTTAGTATACATGGCTAACTCTGAATTTTTATTTATCTTTTGATGACTTTTAGTATTCTGGCCAGCGTTCTGGCGTTTTGCTTTTTTACAAAATCTTGCCAAATGTCCTCTTCCTCCACAATTAAAACACTTTTTAATTGCGTATGCAGTAGGAGTTTTATTATCTTCTTTTTGAGGTTGCTGCCTCCTTAACTCGTCTCTTTCAAGCCTTCTTCTGGCTTCTTCAATCAATCTGCCAGTTATATCAGTTAAAGTTAGGCTTTCCTTTGGCAATATTTCAAGTGAAGTTACGTAATTATCATAGCTTTCATCAAGGGAAGATAGAATTATATAGACTTGGTGTAGTTCAGAGAAAATAAGCTCTTTCTCGTGCAGTTCTTGAAAAATGCTTTGCATAGTTTTCAAATGACTCAGCATATCACCATGCTTATGGAGATGTGTACTGAAAAGTTTCCGTGTTAGATTTATGTGAGCACCAACATTATCTCGAACATAAATCCTCTTCAGCTTCTGCCAACACCCAACAGCTGTATTCTCTCCGTGGATATAAACAAGTTGCATATCAGTTAAGATTAAAGCAATAATGCAAATAGCTTGTTGATTTTTATGCATAAATTCTTCTATCTTTAATTTATCTTCCTCATCCTCTGGATCCCATTCTTCTACGTTTGGTGGATTTTCAATTATGTTCCACAAACCTTCTCTTCGTAGAAGCAGACTACATTTCATAGACCATGATACATAGTTTGTTCCATCCAGCTTGGATATAAGGGACAAACTTTGTAGATTGACTTGTGCCATGTTTTCTTATATGGATATAAAACTATAATTAATAAAACACAGCTGTCTGTTTACTGTAATGTATAACAACACAAACTCTCACTTTTACATAAATCTGTTTTATCCTAGTTAAACTGACTTTGCAGCCTCTGGGCCCATAACCAGTGTTAAGCCTGGGTTTCCCCAACCAGGGTTAGGGAGACAAGCTAAACAGAATGTGCAGCTTAGTCAGATAGGCACACAGATAAATGAGTGAGCTAAGTTTGTATGTTTATTAACATACAGTAAAAATGACAGATACGCTTGTGCTATCAAATATATAGTTTATTCCATTATGAGTTCATAGCATAGTCAAAATAACAGTCCAATAGTCATGTATCATTTAGTCAGTCCATTCAGGGATATTCAGTTAGCAAAGTCCATTTAGAATATCCTATGTCAGTTCACTTACAAGCCAGTCCTTTGTTTTCTCTCCCGTTCGAGCAATGCAGTCTTGTGTCCTTGCAGTAATCAGGTTTCATCAAAGCCAGAGAGATAGCAAGCTGCAGCCTTGCTTCTTTTAAAGTGCTTTCACAACCACTCCCTTAATTACTATCCCACAGTTAAAGTTGCAGACACTTTAACTTACAAACTATGATTACATATTATTATTTACCTAAACCAGTTAGGGTAAAACAATGTTATCCCTAACACACTAGACCAAATAACCAAATTTGTTGGATTTTTTGGGGATCATTCTTTAGGCTACAGCTGATATGGCCGTTAGGTGAGGAAGTAAGATAGATATTTCTAGTTTGTAGGATATTCTAAAACTTTTTAAAAGTATGCCAAACCTTCTAGAGATATAACATATAGATTTAGCTTCTTTAATTCTTTCTCACCCAACTCAAAAAGCACATATCCATATTTCAGCATTGTAATACCGAATTCTGTAGTGTAAACTCAGAAGAGATGCTCTAAGGAAGGCAAACATCGATCTGGGGACTGTATAGTCCATAGGCCACAGACTGCCCATGGTTCAGCAAGCAAGAATCTCAGTTTTACTTTACTATAATAATCGGACCATCTCATACATTATCATATGGCTAATAATCCTGAGCATTGCATTTAACTCCATAATACATTTCACACTGGTCCTGAGGAAAGCACTTGATAAATGCAACATCAAATTATAGCTAGCTACACATCATGTGAGTACAAGTCATCACAAATACAATCATGGAAAAACCATCTTCAGAACATGCTTTTAAGAACGGATTGCTTACCTGTACAGTTGACTCTCCCACTACATAGTGCCATATATTTAAACTGCAGTTATGCCATGAACAAATTCGCAAGTTTTAAATAATCCCTCTGGGATTCAATTCTCAGATCTAATCCTTTCAGAAAATGGGAACAGGGCATTTAGGTAGCAATTTCAGGGTGTCAAATAACACAGGAGTAGGAGAGGTAACTCAACTCATAGATCCATCGTGGGTTTTTGAGATGAAAAATCTTACCTTCCTATCTTCATCCAGGTGAAATCACAGGGAATCCTTGGCCAACTAGTTAGTCCCTTTCCAGGGTATTCAATTACAGCACCCATCCTGCCCTGCAGCAGAACAGTCGCTGGGGAGGATGGAAGCTCAATATAGCCGGCTAGGGGCTGTTTTCTGTCCTCCCGTCTTCTAGCCGGGACAGAACCGGCCTTATTTTTCAGAAAGTTGGAAGGAAAGGGAGAAAAACGGAGGCGACGAAATCAACCTGACTTACTTTGTCCGCCTCCAATCGCGTCTCCAGCACTTTGCGGAGCTTGCGTGACAGCGGGTTGGCCCCGGCCCCGCCGAGCGGCCCCTGAGACGAACCCCCCGTCATCGGGATAGCCGAAGCAGCATTCACAGCCGTAAACGGACGCGGCGGCAGATGTTCTTCGGATACCGCTGCCATTTTCGTGCCGAAAGTGCCTTGGTGGCGAAGGTAGCGCCGGGACCCGGACAAAGTGCGTCGGCGCACAGATTCCCTTCTCTCCTCTGCCCGAAAAGTGTAGTTCCGCCTATTTTCGTTCTCTCTCTCTCTCGGCTCTGAAAGCCTTTGTCTCTGCGAGTCCGGCACATGCCGACTCGGCGCCTTGTAGGAGTTAGAGGGAGGCTTTGCTTTTTCGCGATTAGGACAAATAATAGGCAGTTCCTGCTCCTAGCTTTCATCATACTAATGAATTGTTACATTAATAGAGATCATGCATCCAGGAGATACAGGTAGTCCTTGAATTGCAACAGTTCATTTAGTTTGAAGTTACAAAGGGAAAAAATGACTGATGACCATTTTTCACACTTATGACCATTGCAACATTCCCCATGGTCACATGTATTTTACGTTCAGATGCTTGACAACTGACTCATATTTATGATGGTTGCAGTGTCCTGAGGTCATGTTGCGATCTACTGACCAGAAGTCAATGGAGAAGCCAGATTCACTTAACAACCAGGTTACTGATTTAACAACTGCAGTGGTTCATTTAAGAAATGTGACAAGAAAATGTAAATCACAGAACTGGTCGTTACACCGGTCGGATCCCACCCCTGGGCAATGCCCATCATAACTACCTGTGGGCTGTTTTGTAACAGCCCACAATATGCTCTCAAAATTGTAAATATATGAAATAGTGGAGTAAAAAATTGCCTACCTCTTTCAGTCATTTTCACAATTCTGGGAGCGCTTACATATATACTCAGGAATTTTTGTGAGCTCTGATGCTCACTAAACTCATTCTTACTAGTTCAGTCACCCCAAGGGTCGGTTTCTGGCAACCATTTATTAAAACATTGAGCTGAGATAAAGAGCAAGGAAACAATGTCATTCTGCAAATGCCTTTTACACGTTTTACATTGTTGGGGTGCTAAGGATGATATCTAAAACTTTGATGACTAGAGTAGATGACTTATTTGATTCTCCAACATTGTGAATTCTATCATGCCGAAACTAGATGTTTGACAAGAACGGGAGATAAAATGCAACAGAGATCTTATAAATATGGGCAGATAAGTAATTGGGAACTAAAGAGATACATACTGTTGGATCTGAGAGACTTCTCAGCTGCATTCAATATACCAATGTTAATTTGCTCCTGGAGTTCTCTCTGAAAAACTTCCAGCAGGGCTTAGCAGTGGAATGATGATCTATTCTATAGGATTTCTTGGGGCTTCACTATCCCCTGATAGAATACTGAACATGAAACTGATATGCTTGTGATCTTTCTCCTCAGTACCTGACAGGCTTTCTCAACCCAAGTTTTTTTATTGATTCATTTTTAGACATACATAAAATAAAATTACCATAATGAAAGAAAAAACTTTAAATAATAATAAATTTGAAACTCACACAAAAACTATAATTACAGCTATACCCCAGGTTCACCTGATTTTGCAACTCTTTAAAAAGAAACATTTTTTTGCCACTAATAATTGACCATGAATATTCCAAAGGAAGAGATAATGTGACATTTCCTGATTAACCAAATATATAATTTTCTCAAAAATTGCTAAATCATACATCTCTGAAATCCAGTCTTTCATACCTTGAGTTATAATATCTTCTCATCTAAGGATTATACTTTTTGCTATTGTTAAAACACGAAAACCCTCCTTTGTTCTGAACATTTTAAATTCTAAGTAATTGGTGAATAAATGAGTACAATATAGGCATCTTTAAAAACTAGGATTTTCTCAATAATCCCATCAATATAATGCGTAACATTACTCCAAAAAGGGCATAACCAAAAATATAACCATAACATATGATTAAAGTGTCCTCAAATTTCTTGCAATACCAATACAAATAATCATTTGTTAATCTTTTATAAAACATTCTAGATCCGTGTTTCTCAATCTTGGCAATATAAAGATCTGTGGACTTCAATTCTCAGAATTCCCCAACCAGCATAGCCACCCATTAAGTGGTCATTAAGTGCGTGGCTGTAGAAATGGAATAACAAAATGAATAAATAAACATGCTGGCTGAAGAATTCTGGGAGTTGCAGTTCACAGGTTTTCTAGTTGCCAAGGTTGAGAAACACTATTCTAGATGGTGTCCAATACATATAAAAGCCATTTTATTGATGAATTAATTTCATTTTAAATCACAGGACAAGTCTCATGTACCTACGTGAACCTCATTATGATTATTAGGCAATAAAAATTATGTACTGGGACAATCTGGAAGCACAGTAAAACTACAGGTATTCTGATAGAGACTATCAAGGCTGCTAAAGTTCATCACATGCTCATCTTCTGATAAATGTTGTTTCATGACTGGCTATATCCATCAAAATAGCACGATATGAATTGGCTAGAACAGGGATCTGCAACCTTAAACGCTCAAAGAGCCATTTGGACCTGTTTCCCACAGAAAAGAAAACCATGAAGCTAATAATTTAACAACCGGTGTGACAGGGTGGGTGTGGCCAACTTGACATCACTAAACTCCCACCCAGTCACCTCCTGCTCTGGAATATGGAGTGAGTCTCCATCCCCACCATCACCGTTAACTTCTCAGGCCAGGGGAGGAGTGATGGGGAGGGGAGGGACCAGCCAGTGGTGGGATCCGCCAAAAGGGAGTTGCAGCAGAGGGCTGAAAGAGCCGCATGTAGTTCCAGAGCCACAGGTTGCAGACCCCTGGGCTAGAAGAAGTGATTAGATTAGATTAGATTAGATTAGATTAGATTAGATTAGATTAGATTAGATTAGATTAGATTAGAGCAGAGGCTTTTCAATGTCTTCAGAGTATGGAACCTCTAGGGCAGGGGTCTCCAACCTTGGCTCCTGGAAGCCTGGCGGACTTCAACTCCCAGAGTTCCACAGCCAGCTGGCTGTGGAATTCTGGGAGTTGAAGTCCACCAGGCTTCCAGGGGCCAAGGTTGGAGACCCCTGCTCTAGGGTTTTGTTTTTTTTAAAATGAATCCGTGATCAAAAAGCATAGCTCTGGTGACAGAAGATTTATTGTGTTGGGAGTTAAAGGTGTTTTTTTTTACCTCGAGTCTCTCATGGAACCCCAGCAAGTCCTTATAGAGGTAGTCCTCGACTTACAACAGTTCATTTAGTGACCGTTCAATGTTACAACGGGACTGAAAAAAATAACATGATCAAATTCAGATGCTTGGCTACTGGCTCATATTTATGATAGTTGCAGTGTCCTATGCGATCCCTTTTGCGACCTGTTGACAAGCAAAGTCAAGGAGGAAGTCAGATTCACTTCCTCAAGGAGGAAGTCAGATTCACCGTGTTACTGCAGTGATTCACTTAACAACTATAGCAAGAAAGGTCATAAAATGGGGCAAAACTCGCTTAACAAATGTCTTGCTTAACAACATCAATTTTGGGCTCAGTTATGGTCAGAAGTCGAGGACTGTCTATCGTGTTCTAGGGATCTGTAGAAGACAGTTTGAAAAATTCTGGTCTAGACTTTTTGGAAATGGCTCTCACCATCGTGCTGATGTTACCCAGCTGCATTTCAGACCCTTGAAGTTCTAAAATGTTAATGATATATGATGCAATTAATAAGTTGAGGATCAGTCTATACAAGAGTCCTCTGGCTTTTGGGGAAGATTGATTCAAAGAATAAAACCCGAGAAATCTCTTCTTCAGTTTATTTAATTACCAACATTCAAAAGGTACTAGCTCATAGGGTGTCAAACTCGATTTCAATGAGGGCCACATCAGGGTTGCGTTTGATCTTGGGGAGATGGGAGTGGTCACCTGGGGGCGTGGCCAGGGTGAGCATGGCCAGTTTAACATCACTCGTCGAGGTTCCATTTTCTACCGTGATGCTGCAGCCCTCTGCCAATGAAAAGTGAGCACACAACCTCCCTGGGCCTCCATTTTTACTAGCAGAGGGCTGCAGGAGACCGTTGTGGCCAAACACAGAGCCTGGGTGGGCCTTGGGCGGCCTCCCTGAGCTCCACTTTTGCTGGCAGAGGCACCATGGGCCAGTCCTTCGCTGTTTCCAGGGTGGGCCCACAAGCCAGATCGAAGCATCCTGCAGGCTGAATCCAGCCCCTGGGCCTTGACTTTGACACCCCTGTACTACATGAAGAAAGATAGTGGGAAGCAGTTCCCTGAAATTATATTCAACCACTGCCTTCTGAGCTTGCAATACTCTTATCTTCATTGAGTTGGGAGCCCCTGCCAAGTTCTGTCTGAGCTCAGAGACAGATGTGGCAGAAGACAAAATAAAAATACAAACTGTTTTAGCATCATGAGAGAGGAAGCCAAATCTAGCCACGGTATAGTCCTCAATTGTGAATTTCCCCAACCGCATGAAATTTCATCGGGACCTCTGCAGTTATCTGGTAGATAATGCTTGATGTGCCAGTAAAGTATAGTCTTCAAAAGGTTTTGTTTCAAGCGCTCATCTGCCATCTATTTAGCCTCTTTCCTTTCTCTCTGCACAGTCTAATTATAGGATTGGGATTTATATTTGGAATGTAGAATAATTCTTTCAGATGTATGCATCCACATTCAGTCTGATTTCTCAGAGTTCCTAAGAAATATTCCATCCGAATTGCCTGCCTCCCCCCCCCCCGCCTCTGCCTCTGTGTACTGCTTTCACAGGTACTCAACTCACCTGTGCTGTGTGGGCTGTGGCTGCTGTGAGACACCATTGGCCCGCATGTGCTCACTGCCTTCAATGTTGGCCATGCCCAACCCCCCTTCACTGGGGCTTACTTTTGGGGGAGGGCTTATATCAGGTGCATGCATAAAACCCCAGGTTGGGGCTTATTTTCAGGGTAGGGGGAAATACGGTAATAATAAAAACAATAAATAGGTTTAATGAATAAATTGGGAGTTCAGTCCTAGGTCGCGGCAGATGTTTCTTTCTTAGAGCTCAAAGAAAAAAATATCTGCTGTGAACTCTGTGTGGCATCAGGAAGGGCATCAGGCTGGCAAACGCACAGCTCCATCCAGTTGACCCGACTTTACCTTGAGTTAAAGCAGGGGTGTCCAACCTTGGCAACTTTAAGACTTGTGGACTTCAACTCCCAGAATTCCTCAGCCAGCAAAGTTAAAGGATTTTGACAAGCAAAGTCAAGGAGGAAGTCAGATTCACTTAGCAACCGTGTTACTGCAGTGATTCACTTAACAACTATGGCAAGAAAGGTCATAAAATGGGGCAAAAGTTAAAGGATTACAGGGTTATAAAAAGGGAGTTTTTAAAATGATCCCTATATAAAATAAATCAAATTTAGCTCCCCCTATCTTTACTACAATTGTTTTTTTCAGAAAGTACTGGAGTCCTTAAGCATTCAAAGGTCACATTTGGCCCCGAAAAAGTTGTGCTTATGAAGATGTTGGAAATCATGGTGGCACAGACATTCAATATGACGTATAATGTTACAAGGGCAAACCATAGCTTAATGCTTGCACTTATTTTTAAATTTGAAGACAGAATTACATAGATGTGCATATCAAATTTCTTAAAAATTTACATGTGAAATGCCAATTGGACATGTTAAAACAAAGACCATCTTATTTTCTATCAATATTACTTGATTTCTGAGAGAAAATAAACTATGATTCTGGGGGGGAAAACCCAATTAATCTAAATCAGATTTAGATGCCTTAACAATTTTTAACTTGAAATAAAAATAGCATATATAGCACATCAATGTTACATGCTGCATAACCATTGCAACATTTTTTTCAACATCCAAACTTGGTTGAGTTAAAGTACTTAAGCTCAACAAACAGTTGATGTTTTATAATATTATTACAGAACTATTGCAAATCACAAGTCTCTTCTGATTGCAACGCAAGTCAAATAAATACATTTAATGTGGTGTACTAAATGAGATGTAAAGTTGTTCAAAATAGTGCCAACTTTTGTGCCAAATTTGAGATATATTTTAACCTGAAAAAGCAGGTTAGATAATAAAAACCTTTTACTGGAATCCTTAAATACATAACAGGCAATACCGTAGTAGGCAATTCTCTATATTGACTTTTTAAGAAAAATAATATGCTGAAAACGATAAGTGTATTAATATTAACATATTGAAAGTCACACTCATAAATTCAGTCATTTTTTAGCTGTCTAAAAATAAGGGATCCTTATTGCTCTCTGAGCTTGATTGTTTTCTTGCAGATGTTTCATTACCCAAATTAGGTAACATCATCAATGCTAGTACAAATGGTGTTACCAAGTCTGGGTAATGAAACATCTGCAAAAAAAAAAACCCAGCCAAGTTCAGAGAACACCAAGAACCCTTCATTTCAACCCTGAGCTACAAATATTCTCCTATATTTCTAAAAATAATTGATTCAATGTCAGATTTAATTTAGATGGATTTCCATCCATTAATTTATGATTAAATTATAACTTCAAAAGCTGTAGGTGCTTCATCACGGGAGGTTTTTAAAGAAGAGATTGGACAGCCACCTACCTGAAATGATATAGGGCAGGGGTATCAAACTCAGGGATGCTTAGATCTGGTCTGTGGGGCTGATGTGGAAATAGCAAGGGACTGGCCTGTGGTGCCTCTGCTAGCAAAAACGGGGCGTGGGCAGGGGGCACAGAACCCCTACAATCACTTTTGGCCTCCGGAGTCCTCTGGAGGCCTTCCAGGCCCAAAATGGAGCCTCTGGAGTCCTCCAGGAGGCCTTCCAGGCCCAAAACAAGGCCTTGGACTCAGGTTATAAAAGGGAGGAAAAGTAAAAAAATTTGCCTTTCAGGCTTGCAGGATTCTGCTACTGTAGCCTATGTCAATAATTTTGTAGTTCTAGTCTTCCTATGGAGTCAGTTTCTTGATCTGGTCTCTCATAAAGGTGATCAAAGAAAATCACAGAAATGTATGCCTCCCTATTTTTAGAAGTCTATGAAACATGTCTGAGGAGGTGCAGTCCACATCACGCCCACCATGTCCACGCGCCCACTGGCCCTCCAAGATCAAACCCAATCCTGATGTGGCCCTTAATGAAATCGAGTTTGACACCCCTGGTATAGGGCCTCCTTATTGAGCAAGGGGTTGGACTAGAAGACCTCAAAGTCCCTTCCAACTCTGTTATTCTCTTATTATGCTAAAAGGCAGTTTCCTAACTTAAAACTTGCTCTCTTATATAGATCTCTCCTGCTAAGAAAGCTCTATTCTGATCGATCGATTGATTGAATGAACTGCATTTCCAAAACTATAAAAGGGAAGGGTTAAGTGCTCATCCTATTCTTTAAGAAACTGAAGAACCCAGAGATTCCCAGGGAGCCCACCCTCCCCCACCCCTCCTATCCGCCAGACAAATAAATCAATATTTCCAGGGATATGGGCGCTCAGCACTGCCTTTACCCCTTCAGACATTTCAGGCGCTTAATGGGAAAAGCAATGGGAAGCTTCCATGTGTTGGAATGGGAAGCTTCCATGTGTTGGAATGGGAAGCTTCCATGTGTTGCCGGATCCGCTATTCCCTCGGCTCTTCAAAAAAGTGAGATTCGTATAGGTCGGGCCGGGCTGTTTTCACACCTGTGTCGTCCCATCTACCCACCCCACCTCCGTCCCCGCTCAGTCTTCTGCGCGGTCCTCCCTCCTCCCTCTCCCCCCCCGCCAAGATGCTGGAGAGATGCGCTCTCGTTTTCCGCCTCGCCGCGATCGCTTCTCTTCGGGTGTTGTCCTCCTTCGCCTTACAAGGCTGAGCGCGAAGCTCCCCCTTCTTCGTCCTCGTAGGTGGCGGGGGGGGGGCGGAGCTCCTCGCGCAGAGGTTTTGGGACTCTGCTTGGTCTCTTCTCTCCCAGAACCGAGCGCGGCGGCCGCAGCTGGTCCTGCACTCCGGACCAAAAGCCGCCCCCGCTGCTGCTTTCCCGGCTCCGACGCGTGCCGAGCAGCT
This sequence comes from Hydrophis major, assembly GCA_033807585.1. Lineage (NCBI taxonomy): Eukaryota > Metazoa > Chordata > Lepidosauria > Squamata > Elapidae > Hydrophis > Hydrophis major. Next base: position 246,472,978 of record CM066328.1, on the reverse strand, counting down.
GCAGAAAGGCCGCGCTTTGCAAGCTTCCATGTGTTGCCGGATCGGCTTAGACAGGTTGGTAAAAAGGCTGAGAGTTAAATGAGAGAGTGGGGGACGTGGAGGGGCGGGCGACGGGGACGCGATCCTCGTCCGATCCAAGGAGCTGCCGCTGTCCAGAAACCGTTTGGGGCAAACGGCGGAAAAGAGACCTTGCCTGTCGGAACACCCGCCCGCTTTTCCCCCGCCTTCCCAACACCAGCCCCGGGTCTTCCTTCTCTCAGTGCCGGGGATCGTCTCCTTTCGAGGAGGCGGCAGTGGGAAAGCCCAGCAGAACCCAAACTTAAGCGGCAAGTTCCAGCGGGGCAGGCTTGGCAAAACGCCCTCTCGGCATTGACGCCCGGCCGTCCGGAGAAAGGCCGTGACTCAGCACTTGGGGGTGGGGGGAGAGACACCCCCTTCGCCCACCCCATTTCCCAGGATTGACAGCCAGAGCGGGAGAGTTTGCAAACAGCTTCTTTTTTTCTTTTCGCCGCCCCCTCCTCCCCCTTTGCGCCTCTTTCCCCTCGGTCGTTGCCCGTTCCAGTTTCATTTGAGCGAAGCAGGCACCCGGGGGAGTGGAGTGGGGCGCGGCGTGCATCTCGCTTTACCGTGGGTGGGGAAAAGATGTGTGTGTGTGTGTATACATACATATATATGTGTGTGTGATACACACACACACACACACATAGTATTCAGCGTTGTTCCGGTATTTTCCCAGTCATTGTAGTTGTGCTTTTAAAGTTGTAGCCACGTTTCAGCAGAATCTCATCTGCCATCATCAGGCTTCTGTATTGTGTTCATCTGAACAAAGCTGAATACCATACATGTAAGTACCCGCGAAAACTTAAGAAAACATATATATATATATATATATATATATATATATGTATGTATGTATGTATGTATGTAAGTATGTATGTATGTATGTATGTATGTACATATATGTATATGTATACACACACACACACACACACATATACACATACACATACATATATATATTTATATATATGGATGCTCAAAGAAGGCTTCTCTGCCTGATCCGGGCCTCCTTCCCAGAGGTGCAGCCTGGGTTTTGGATTTGAAAGGACTGCCAGATTTTCCTCCTCCTGTTATCAAATGCGATCCAGCCCATCCTTTTCCCTTCTGGTTTGAAAGGTGATCCGGGCTGGTGTTTGTTCTCTTGTTGGGATCTAGGCAGGGGGTTATAACTCTGAGAAGGAAAACAGTGGAGGCAGAGCCTAATTTGTGAAAGTGTTAACTTCCCTCTTTTACAGCCTCTTCTAAAGGCAAAACCGTTTGGGGTTTTGTTCAATTGTCTTCCTGATCTTTGAAAGCTCAGTTTATTCCTTTTAGGCATAAACAGGAATAACAGGAGGAAAAAGTCTTGGTACATTGCTCTCTTATTTCTCCAGTCTTCCTGCCCTAAGGGTTTTGTAGCCATTCCCAGGGGTTGTTACTGGCAGGGTGTTATTGAGCACTTCATTTAACTCAAGATGGATATTGCAAGGCTAATTGGGCTGCAAAAATATGGATGACCACTGCATAGCAGCAGTGAGAGCTTTTAGTATCTACTTGCTGCCCTCAATAGTCACCTTGGATTTTAGTAGTTCTTGGCTGTCTCGGTCACAAGGCAAGGCAGATGTGGACTGCCCAGCTGACTTCTGTGACGTGACCATGGGCTTTGTTGGGTGGTATTTCCAGGCTCCATAAAGCTTCCACTGCTGACTTCCTCATGTCAAAAGAACAAGAGAGCTCTTTTTCTTTTGTTTGCCAACTGACAACCAGATGTGGTAGGAAAGATGAGATGGACTGACCTGTTTCTTCATCAAACTAAAAGGTGGGATTTTGTCATTCATGGGTTCATTTCCACTTGACACTAAAAAGCCATAAGAACAGAGTCCAGGGCTGGATCTGGTGATCTCCCTGCTGCTTTTCCCAGCCCTGATGCCTGGTAGGACTACCCATCCTTTCATTCTGAACACCTTCATTAAACGGTTGTTGGATTGGAACAAGTTATCTAACCCAACCTTCAATCTTGCATTACTTGCATTGCTCCCCAGCTTGGCTTCATAGTGAAACTTAATTTTCATCGCCTACTTTTCTTGGGCCCCTTCCCAATTTTCAAAGAACTCATGATGATTTACCTCATTGTCCTGCTCCCTTCCTTAATGCTTCTCATTGCAATTATAGCTTCCGTTGGAGATGAAGAAATAACAAGGAGAAGAACTGTCTCTGCCATACCAGGAATCTTAAGAATAAAAGAAGTGAGCCTGACGGCGCTTATGGAAGATTTCCTTGGACTCCAGGGTTCCTGGGACTGAGGAAATACCTACAGATCTCCAAAACGAGTGTATCAGGTGGCGGATTTTGTTCCAAGTTCCTTTGGGTCATCATGACTGGGAAAATGGCCTCTAGCCTGACGTATGCCGGAGTGATCTGGGCCTTGCTTTCCTTCCTTTGTGCTGGAGCCTCCTGTGTGGGTTTCTTCATGCCTTATTGGCTGCTGGGTTCTCAGCTGGAGAAATCCGTTTCTTTTGGCACTTTCCGGAGATGTTCCTATCCTGTTCGAGATGAGAGCCGCCAGATTACAGTAATGGTGGAGCAGTGTGGACGTTATGCATCCTTCCAGGCCATTCCAAGTGTGGAATGGCAGATCTGCACAGTGGTGACCGGTCTGGGCTGTGGCCTCCTTCTTTTAGTGGCCCTCACTGCACTAATGGGATGCTGTATCTATGAGTTGATCTCCAGGACTGTGGGCAGGGTGGCTGGAGGCATCCAATTCTTAGGGGGTAAGTACCTGCAAACTCCTGACCTTGAAACTAATGCTTGCCAGTGTAGACATAATGCTTCCCTTGTTCTTGCTGAATCAAATTCTTTCTTATATTCATTTTTCTGCTAGGGCCAGCCTCCACAATATGGGAGGGGTATATTTATAGAGAAAAAAAGACAGTGAATGGAATTTCCAATGCCAAACCCTTTTATTACAGTACTATCGTTTTTCCTGTGGGGGAAAAGAACTATCTCAGAGTTCACTCTAATCTCTTGTCCCTGAAGTAGTGAGATTTTCCACCCATTACTTGCAGGGAAAGAGTACTTGACTGCTACTCAGTCACGAAGGAATTGTTGACTGCTACTTTGCCTGAAGGAATTGTTCTGGTGAAGACACTATACACCACAGTTCTAACCATTAATGCCAAACAGGAAGACCACTGTGTTTTTGGACATCCCCTCAACTGCTCCTATTAAAATGGGAAACATAACATATTAGAAAATAGATTTTTTAGATTGTAGCTCATATCACATTTTGAAAGTTATTCTCCCTTCCCCAAAGTCTGCTCAAGTCTCAGAGACCATTTCCTCTAGTTTATTGTTTCTGACCATATGGTTTTAATTCTGATTTTTCCTTTGTGTGTGTCTGTGGCTGTACTCCCTCTTTTCTCTCTCTCTCTCTCTCTCTCTCTGTGTGTGTGTGTGTGTGTGTGTGTGTGTGTTTGCAGCTGTTTTCAATTCCAACTTCTGCAGCTGTGAAGGAGAAAACAAACCCCAAGAATTATGTAAGAAGTCACATTTTATGACATTTTGTGAGGAGATAAAGTAGAGTCTCCCTTGAGCTGAGGAGAACTTTTGGCTATAAACACATCCATGCAGTTTCCTGGTCAACAGTGTAGAAGTGATTTTTCTATTACCTTCTCTGGTGTATTTTTTTTTACTTTTCCCCAATTTTGCCTCCAGCCTTGAAATACCCTAGTGATGTGTCATCATAGCACTGACCAGGTTTAAGCTTGCTTAACTTCCAGATCTGTATAAGTTTGGCCAAGTGCTACCCCCTACTGAGATGAGTTTATGGGAAGTTTGTTTTCTTTTTTTTTCTTTTTGTAAATTTTATTTGAGTTTTCACAAAGAGAACAAATAAAACATCTTTTTTGAAAGCATTCTAATCCCGGGTTACATTTCTTCTACAGACACAAATTCAGGTTCATGCTCATTTTAATATTCTATTCCATATTTTATTACTATTTTACATTTTCTACATAGCTTCTCCCCTCTTTTAATTTTCTCAATTTTATTTTAATTATCTCATCTCAATTCAAATCATTGTATTTATATTTTTTGTCTGTCCTGTTTCAATTATCTATTATCTTTTCTCATTAAACAAAATTTCTCCTGTAGTTACTGATTGGAGTAACGCCTTTATATCTTTTCCCTAAAGTTGTAACATTCAATATAATACATAACTTCCATTCGGATTCTGCTTGTTACATTCTTAAAATACACATTGTATTCTTAAAAAAAGAAAAAAATTATAAATGTATATAATTAAAACAACATTCCATTCCAATTCAATTTTATCATTAATATTAATATTCAAGTCATTAATATTCATTAATATTCATCTTTAACATGACTTTTCAATTAAATGTCATACTTCTAGGGGAACAATTATAAGCTTTCCATAGTTATTTCCCCCCCTTCACTTACATTTTATAAAACATTAACTAATTAAAATGTCCCCGTTCCTACCTAATTCAGTTTTCTCATTTATTTTATTTCACTTATTTTATTCACAAACATTTCACTAAATTACACTGACTATTTTATCCCTCATTTTAATCATACGTTGTTTCCAATTTTCTAAAGTTATTTCTATTACTAATGTAACAATACAATCTTATGTACCTTTACAGAATCCTTTTTTCAGTTAGATTTTCACCCATTATCTCCAAATAGGTCCTGTTTCGGTATATCTTGCCCCGGTCCTTTGTAACTTCTTTTCCTTTCCTTCTTCCCTCTCTTCTTCTCTCTCCCCTTTTTACCCCCTTGTCTCTCTACCTCTATTTCTCTCTTCTGTATTCCTCTTTTCTGTTGCTTTCCAGTATTATACTTATTTTTTGAATTATTTTTCTTTTCTTTGGTTGTTTTTTTAAGTCTTAAATTCTCCATTCTCTTTCCCTCCTTTCCTTTTTCTTCCTCACATAGAATTACTTGTTCATTAAAGATGGCTTCTTCTTTATCCCAGTCGTCTTGTTTTGCAGTCTTTTCTTGTTGTTTCTCATAGTTCCAAATCTCCATTTCTAAGAATTGAAAAACGAAGCCAAAAGAACTCTTCCCTTCTTTTGCATCTTCTTTGTACTTTTTAAGTTCCATTTTCAATTCATCCAGAAGTGGTGCCATTGTATACATTTTTAAACAACCACCCGATTTATTTTAGTCATTCAAATATAATAACCAAAAATCCAAAGATCACCAAATAGTCCAAATACACGCAAGCTGTTTCTTTTTTGCTCTTTTTTTTTCCACTTTCTTTTCCTGGGGTTACTATTTAGTTGCAAAGTTTCAGTTAAAATGTATCTTTTAGAAGTCTTGTTGAAGTTTTACTTTAAATTCTTTTTAATTCCAGGCAGTCTCCTCCCTTTTCCAGATCCTGCCCTTATTCTTTTTCTCTCCCTTCCTGCTTATGAAAAAGAAAGTTTTTAATGTCCAGAAATCTTTATTATCCCTTTGGCATTTTGTTTTATTTTCAGCTTAATTGCCTATTGATGTCAAAGCGGATTTTTCCGATTTCTTATTTAAGTCTCTTAGTTGTCAGTATAGGGAAGGAGAGAGAAGAAAAAAAAAAGCCAAACCTTTCCCTTTTCACTTTCCTTCGCTGCTTCCAACTCTTCTTTGGGAGCAAGGTTATTTTTTGTAAGTTTAAATTCCAGAGGTACCTTGGTTGTTGCTTTTACAATTTAACCCGGTCAGCCAAAACTTTCACTTCTTATCTTCCTCCTGCACATTCTTTTCCGGTCGAGTTCTTCTTTGTGGTGGCCATTTCTGACCACCGCTACAACTGCCTTCAGGAAAGAGAGTAATGGCCAGCTGAGGAGGAGAGATGCGGCTCTCCTCGACCCTGCTGGCGGTCTACCCCCTCTTCACCACCTCTACGGGGTGGCTTAGCCCCGAAACCAGTCGGCTCAGGGAGCTCCAGCAGTGAGCCCAAACAGAAACCGTACATGATCGCGGATTTCTGTCTGTCGCCGAAGTCCTTCAAACTGGAAGTCCGGGAAGTTTGTTTTCTGAAAGTGAGGTGATGGTGGTAGAAATGGAAATTGCTGATAAGGTCTTATCTCCTCCTTTTTAAGCATTCTAAAAGAAAGAAAACTTCACAATGGAGAACTCATAGAATGCATCAAATTTTTATTCTGATGGTAATATTAGTGTCTGCCTCTGCAATTTCTCTTTAAAGCCACTTCCACACAAGCTGATTTAAAAAAATACAAAGATATAAGATGGATTTCAATGTCACGAGAAAATATTACATTCACCTAATTTCTTCAGATTTCTTCTACTTTACAAGCATACTTTTCAAAGTGTATTGGGTGATAAAATAAATTAGCAATAAAGTAACACAAACCTGGTGTGAATTCAGTTGGATAATGCTAATTAAATTCTAATTAACTTTTCCAAATGACTTTTATGGAAACAGATAAATTTAGGTGCCAAATTCACACATACTAAAATTAATACTGTGAGGTGTAGTACTATCTCTATTATTGAGGAAAATGTACTCAATTAGCTATGTTTAGAATAATTATAAGCATTGTTATAAAATAATTCCCAAAGAAAGGTTTTAATCTGAATATAACATATTCATCTCTCTCCCTGTTTCCACTCTTTCTGCCAAATAAATTATTTATTTTCAGCTATTAGAAGAAAGATTTTTGAGAAATTTACATAGTATTCATAATTAGCTTTATTTTTACTATATTTAAATAAAAATGAACCAGTGATATACATTTTTCCATTGACTGAAGGAACTGAAAAACTTTTTTCAAAAGATTCTAATGTGAAGTCTTCCAGCAAACTCACATTTCTCCCGAAGAAATAAGTGCTCAGACAGTAATACTTGTCTGCTTTTTAAATTAGTTTTGTCCTCATTTTCTACCATAATTTTTGATAATTTTCTGTACAAGAGTTTCCTTTTGTGGCTGTTTCTACCAAATTTCACCTTTTTCATTAATGGACAATCTTACCCTAACAATATGCATTTGTCTTGCAATCTACTTGAAACTAAGTAAACTTAGCTCCATAAATACTGCTTATGGAGAGGCAGAATGAAAGAAAATGTAGTTTTGATGTAGTCAAAATGATTGGAACCATAGTTCTTTGCACTTATTTGTAAGGTACATAGTGCAAATTTAGCAACTTGATTTTTTGGCGGGGTGGGGTGGATGTCAGTGAAAAGCACTAGTAATATATCTTAAGACAGTGAAAATCAAAGCAATCCAGTTCAATGCTTTGTATACTTCACTGTGAATTGTTGTGATTCAAAACTTCTTTTTAATTGTCTTATTAGTTATATGGTTAATAATATTAAGAGCTTTGCAGTCCTGTTTAGTTGACACACTGAAGAATAACTCCTACTCCAGAAAACGGCTTACAAATTCTGGTTACTTAATGAGGTTGTGAATGTTGAATTGGATCCTCCCCTGCCCAGTTGTCTTGTTCTCATAACAATAATTGAGCAGTGCTATTCTGTGTCCTACTAAGATGGTTGGTGGAGAGGAACAAGTTGCCCCATGCAAATTAGTTAGTATCCTAGGATCCTTCATTCAGCAGCTGAACAATGTGACAAGGATAGCAAACATGGCAACTATAACTACTAGCCAGACAGAGACTATTCCCTCTAGTTACAACAACAGGGACAGACTACGCCCCTAGCAACCCTGGGCTTGGAAAGCCCCAGTCAATAGGCCAATCTTGGACAGCAACTCAGACTGATGACGTTTAACCCTTTGTTTCCCCATCCTTTAGGCAATGGCTGGGGGCTGAAGATTAAGGGGGGGGAAAGGCCCTTTGTTTTTTGCTCAGCTTTTGACTTGCAGCTCCATGGGGACACAGTGACCAATGGGAAACAAGGGTTTGAAATTTTGCATCTTGTTTTGACTCTGAAACAAAGATAAGATAAGCACCAAGGTCTTAGTATAACATACAAAACATTTTGATACATAATTGTGCAGAAGTGTGACGGACTGGAAAAAAGCAAGGCATTGGAGAAAGAAAATAATGGGCATGTGTGTGTCTGCCTTTTTAACATCGTACAGAAGGGCTATGAAGGGAAGTTACATTTATAAGGAAAAATCTTTTCTTCTCTTTTTGTAAGTTTTATTTGAGTTTTCACAATAAGAAAAGAAATACAAGTAAAGCATCTTTTTTGAAAGCAGCATAATCCCAGGTTACATTTCTTCGTACAGACATAAATTCAGGTTCATGCTCATTTTTATATTCTATTCCATATCTTATTACTATTTTACATTTTCTACATAGCTTCTCCCTTCTTTTAATTTTCTTAATTTTATTTTATTTATTTCTTCTCAATTCAAATCATTGTACTTATATTTTTTGTCTGTCCAGGAAAAATCTATTCTAACCCAACAAAAAGAATGGATTTATTTTATTAACATGTAGCTTCACGGATGTGAATAAATATTTGAATTATTTATTCATTCATTGCTCATTGCTCCCCCTTTTTCATATGTGAACTTTTTCAGTCTGAATTAAATTTAGTCCTTACTGGTAACCTCCAATCTGTTGGCCGGTCTCTATGAAGAGTAGGGCTGTCAAACACCTGGTTTAGTGAAGTCCCGATATGTCATGTGATGCTGCCGATATGTCATGTGATGCTGCTGATATGTCATGTGATGCTGCCTATTTGACACCCTGGATGAAAAGCAACAGTTGCTGAATTACTGCATTGGAGCCAGGATGCAAAGAAAAGGCCAGAGGCACATTTCCTGGGAACTCTGTGTTTATTAAAAAGCAACTCCTGCTTATACCCAAGGCATGGCCCATCGCAAAGTTTACACATTCCACAGTTTTAATATCAGAATGAATATAGCCAGCTAAAAGCAACCCAAATGGATGGTTTCTTCCTTCATGCTGTATTTTGTAGTACTACCGGTATTGCTTTGGCTGAATCTCTGTTCTTAAACTTGCTGTGGGTGGGTTTGCAGGGCATTTCATTGAGAAAAATAACCACTGGTTTGATTTCTACTTGCCCCTCTGTTCAAGGTAGCTAATGAAATTTCAAACAAGACAAAATATAAGGCCTTAAAAATAAGGATTAAAATCAACAATGAACCTAAAACCATAATGACTGAGTGGTTGGTTTTGTAAGCTGTTTAGGGCTAGAAACGTCAGTGCCAACATCTTAAGTGCTTAATGTTTTGCTCTTCTTGCAATTAATACCACAGCTTATTTAAGGTGTTACTTTCTTTATGCTCAGTTCAGTTGAGGAAAATTACACTACTGTATCATTCTTCATTTTGGAAATGTATATGATTTGGTATTATTAATTCAGAGGGACATGTTGGAAGTTTTATTATATCCACTAGCAAGGGTAACTGTTCTTGATTTGTTCAGCCTCCAGATTGGTCCGTCTTTCTCTCCTTCTGTCTATGGAGATTCTAAATCATCCGGGTCATGGTTATCGCAAAAGTGCTTTTTTCAAAAGGCAACTGGACTTTATTTTTTCTTTGAAGATGTTTCGCTTCTCATCCAAGAGGCTTCTTTAGTTCAGTAAAGTCAACTGAAGTGAGGCTTCTCCAATGAAGTGAAGCTTTTTCGGTGAACTGAAGAAGTTTCTTGGACGGGAAGCAAAACTTCTTTAATGAAAAACCAGTTGCCTTTTGAAAAAAAAACACCTTTGGGTTTCTCTCCTTCTCTTCAGTTGTGATTCCTAGTCTGTCCCTCTCTCCAAGTTCTTTGCTGTCTCTAAGCTTCATCCACCCTAGTTTAATATGTCATTGCTTTTGAATCAAATGTGTCTAATAGTAGGAATCAATGTTCAAGTACAGCCTAAAATACATTGGAGGACTGCAGGTGAATGAGACCCAAAAGTCTGTCAAATGTATATGATTGTAGTTACTATTTCTAAAAAATATCGTTCCTGTACCTTCAGATCTCAAGAGTTGCCAGAATCCTATTCACCTCCATTTTTTATTTGATTTATTTAAATGACCTCATAACAGAGAGCTAGGTGAGAAATGATATCAGTTTTTCAACTTCAGATACATTATTTGTGTACCACATGTCAGGGATGCGAGTCATTTGCTTTGAAATAATAAATAATGGGTTATATAAATGTAATTGATCCATTGGGAAGTTCCCAGCAGTGGAAATATCTCAGTCAGCTAGTCCTGAGGCTTATTAGATATAAAGCAAGCAACAAACTCCAATTCTTTTCTGTAGGTAGATGTTTGTCTTAGGAATTCCCCCATGGCTCATTAAAATGCGTCAAAGCAATGAAACTCACACAGCCCTAGCAGGTGATTGTTGTTTGTTCTTCATTTGAAATGTTTGTCTCAGTTATTCTGCACTTCTCTCTGTTGCTCTATTGCTCATCACATTTTGATTCTGCACTAGTTTTTAAGTGAATATTTTTCTCAATGTATCTTACAATTAAAAATCAAAAATCAGTGCATTGTGATTGACTGTGCATGATTGCCTTTTCCTCAGGCTTTACAGACAAAAATACAGGACATATAAGTGATGAAATAATAGGAGAAATGGAAAACACAGGAAATAGCAAAATATCAAATGTTTTCTCCTAAATCAAACCTTGCATCGGTACAGATTGCTAGCAGATTCACACAATGCTCTGAACTACAAGTCAGACAATCACATTTTTAGCAGCCTAGCATGTAAGTTAACTTATTATTCAATTTACAAAATAAATAAAGCACTTACCGGTAGATTAATTACACAAATTACAATGTACTGTGGGTGTGTGATGTGAACATTGACTGCATTTTCAAAATTTCAGATCCTTTTTTTACCCAACCCTGCCTGGACTTGCAGAGAGACAAAAGTGAAATGGCAGGAATAAAGCATATGGTTAATTTTATTTCACAGGTAATAGAAATTGTGTTAAATACCACTTTTCCTTTCAAGTACAAAGGGACGCCTGACATATTCAGCCCATAGCATTTCATACATTGACATAGAATGAAAGTTGATTAGTTAGACTTAGTTATGAAGTGATAAGAATGGAGAAGTTTATGAAATATATCCCAACGGTGCTTTTTCAGACCTGGGTGACTAAAAATTTCCATAGACATTTATGAAATATCTATTATTCAAACAATATTGCTCAGGGTTGCTCAGGTAATATTGTATGTTATTATTTTAATTGGTTTCTCAAGTCTCTTAAAAATATGTTCCTGTTGATGTTTTTTGTTGTTCCCCCTTCCCCCCAAAATCCCCAATTACCATAAAGTAGAAGTCTTTCTTCTACTTTCACACATTGGTTCATTTATTCTGTCATACTCTGCAATTTAGGCAGAGCCTGAAGTTGTTGTTTTATAAGTATTTTTAGCTCATCTAAGCCTTTCCTTTTCCCTGATTACTTTTAAAATCTATATTGAGTATCAAATATCCTGGACCACAATGCTAACTAATTTCACCAACAGACATAACCAAGAGGTAACTTTTTGGAGAAGTTTGGACTGGTGTGTAGCTGAATGTCAAATTTGTTTATAGGTTCTGGACTCTGTTCAGGGAAATGCATGGATATAAAAATTAGCACAAAAGAGAAAAAAAAAAACAGGAGGGAACATTCCATCACCGTAGGATCCATACACAGTTCAATCTAAAAGTGATAAGTCAGGCACCATTAAATTGAAATATGGTGCATTTCCTCATTCTAAGACTAATTGCCATCCTGGTACAAAGTCATCAAAGGAAACAAGCTTCTGTAAACTTGGTATAAACATTTATGAAGAACCCATTTAGGCTGCTGCAATATTGCTGAGAGCAGATGATGATACATGCATGGCTGGGAATCTAAATATCTGATAGATTTTGTTCTGCCTGTTTTCCTGCTGATCTGCCCATCATGATCTAGTGGCACATTTCTTCGATGATATTCTACCTGCCAAGAATTCACAGTGTAGTAACCCAAAAGAAGACCTGTTTCAGGGGTCCTTCCACAAATACCTCCCCACACGAATTAAGTTTGATGCAAAGTCATTCTCTGGTACCAGTTGAGGCCATCGGCTCCTGCAGGCTTTCTATTGAATTTAGGTGGCCAATAGTACTGATTTTGGTTGCCATCACCATTGCTGTTGGTCTTGCTGTCCTGTAAAATGAATTTCATAATGTAATTGTTGTATTATATCTCTGCTTTGGGATTATAGTTATTTTTTTAGTAAGGAAACATTTCCTAGGATATATATTTGGTACATCAATTGGACTAAGGTCATAGGGAAAGCACATGAGTTGAAGAAAAGGTGAACAAGTTCTTTTCCCCCCCCTGAAGTCCTGTGTTCCTGTTCAATTCTTGTGCATGGCATGCAGAAACATCAGTCAATGTGTTCTTTCTCTTTTGTGGGGAGGTGATATAATGTCAACTATCTCATTGGCACATGCCACAAAAGAAACTTCTGGGGCATTGTTTTTCCAAAAGTATAGCTTTACTGGTTCAGAAAAAGCAGAGCCAGATCTGAGTTTTTTTCACAAGAAAAGCAACTTAGGTAAAAATCCCCTTTTCCCCCTGAGCTACCCCACTGTCCATTGTCGACCAACATATACAGTCCACTTGGAAAGGGGTGAACCCAATGCTATTATTGTTATATGTATTGTTATATGCCACTTCCCCGAAAGGCAAAAACTCAGCCCATTAGCTCACGTAACACCGATGGTACTGCTCCAAGTCAACCATATCTTTAATCAAGTTCCTGGGTATACTTCAAGCATATCTTTAGCAAATCAGCTGTAATGATTAAGCCCAAGTGCTTAACTAACCATTGCTCCAATGATTCCTCTGTAGAACGAACAGCACAAAAACTTCCTACTTGCTTAAGCTTTCATTAGACTTTATTATGGGAAATTTTCTTCATCCAAACATTTTTAGTTTCTTTTCACTTAATGAGAGACAAGCTGTTGCAAAGTATCTGAAAAAAAAAATATACTAGCTCAGTACTGTGTTGTATTAAAAACCAGACCAAATATTTTATCACCTTCCACATTTCATGGGAATGTGTGATCCGTTAGCAACATCCCTATGGCCCATAAAACATTTTTGACAAAGGTCCTTTTTCTAGTCCCCGCTTTTGCACACATGGCTGAAAGCTCTTTTTCCCATTTATGTATTTATTATTTCGATTTATATGGCCACCTAGAGTCATGTATTTGTCATCTGTGAACACATTCCCATGAAATGTGGGAGATGATAAAATATTTAGCCATATGTTTAATGTTCTAAGAAATGGAAGATGATAGATCAGTCCTTCACAGGCTGTCATAAGTCCACATCGGCAGACTATCATTCGTGTTGCCAAACTGCCAGGAGTAAAAAATTCCTCTCATTGCAGAAAAATAGCAGGGGATCATAATAAACCCTTGCTTCCCTTTCCAGTCATCATACCAGCCAGCTTAGGCAAGCGCCAGACATGCATTTGGCACTAATGCTGCCAGCGAATATCCCTGACATCAGTAGGCAATGCTTTGATATAAATGGCAAATAACAATTTGTATTCTGAGAAAATCACTCCTTGGAGTACTGCATATAGGTGGTCCTTGGCTTATGGCCATTCATTTGATGACAGTTCAAAGTTACTCCTCATAAAAGATTATTTACAACCTCTCCTTGAAATTAGGAGCATCATACCACCCCTGCAGGTACAGGATGCAATTTGGACACTTGGCAATTGGCTCACATTTACAACTGGGTACAGCATCGTGTGGGTTATGTGATTGTGATTTGCAACCTTCATAGCTGGTCTCCAACAAGCAGTGCTAATCGGGGAAGCTGGAGTCACTTAACAACCATGGTGATTTGCTTAACAGCTGTGGTAAAAATGGTGGTAAAATAAGGTCTGGTTAGGTGACTTGCTTTATGACCACACTGACAAGTTGGAAATTCCAGTCCCAGTTGTGGTTGTATGTTGAGGACTATCTATAGTAGCCAGAAAATGATCTAGAAAGTTAGCTGATAATTAATTTATGATTTTTTTACGTCTGTGCCTTAGCCTTCAGTTGGGATTCTAGGAATTAGTCATTTTCCCTCCTTTTCCTCCTTTCCTTAAAACTGAAATACTAGATAGATTTTGTTCAGAGACGTATATCTGTGGGGATTCTCAGTCATCCAGCTCTGAAGAAGCTGAAGAAGCTTCTTGGATGAGAAGCAAAACGTCTTCAAGGAAAAACCAGAAAATCCAGTTGACTCTTGAAAAATTGGGTTCAGAGGCATAATTCTAAATTTAGAGATTCTTGCTAAGTAAAAACACTTCTTTCTTTTTTCTTTTTTCTAATGTTGGCAGCTCATCCCTCTTCCATAGTTCATTAGTTCCCTGTGTAGCTTCATGTTTAAAATGGGGAGGCTCCAATAACTTCTTAGTGTATTCCAATTTTATTGTATTTTTCTTAAAGTTAATCATTAAACTTAGATGCATTTAAACACATGCTGCAGATACGCACACATAGTGTAGCTTTGTATAAATCTAACAAATAAAATGCCATTAAAAATCAATATTCTTTTGTTGGCTTAACTCCAAATTCTAGATGACCAATCTAAATAAGCAAACCTTGCAAATTCTTTTGAAAGCAACCTTGAAGGAGACAGATTGTAGTGAAGAGGCTTTAGGAATTTAGAGCAGGGAAAAGAGCCATCAATAATACATGTTGTGTCCTGAGCTTCCAGGTGAAGATTTTTGGAGGACAACCTTGTGGCAGATTGGCCACCAGAAGATGAATTCTAGCTGGCATAGTCTTTTCCTGAACAAGGAGAGATTGTGAATCACCCACTCTAGACAGCTGCTCCTTGTGAAGAAACTGCAAGAATTGAGTTTTTTGGGGGGAGTTGACTCATGAGTCAAGCAGCTGGGAATCAAGGAATTTGAATGAAGCACAGCTGTAAAGCACTCTATCTGAACACAATGTTTGCACTTTCGTAAACATTTCTGGATGTAATCAATGTATAGCTAAAGAGAGATTTTCTGAGTGGCAGGATAAGAGCAATCCACTTGGTGAATCAGCACTCTGATTGGATTTATAAGAGGGGGAAGAGAGGGGGCTTCAAGGATACAACAACTTTCATCAAAAAGTTTAACATCTGTACAAGTTGCAGATACTGAAACTGCAAGAGGGAGAGACTGCATTAGTGGATAAGGTGGCTATGCAAGAAACCATTTCATTAATATTATTTCAATTTGCATAAAGGACAAGATATTTCTCTGGAAAAAAAAATAGATGAATACTTTAAGAAACAAAATTACTGCAGATTGCAGAGGAACAAAAACAGATTGTGAATGGATCTGACTACATGGTGGAGGGACAGTTGCGAAACTTTAAAAAAAGATTAAAACTGGAAAGTTGGTTGGACCAGATTCTTATTATAAATGTTTTGCAGATGTCTTTTATGACCTTTACAAAATACAGCAAATCCTAGTTTACAGGGAGGAAGGGTGTCAGAGAGTTGGAAGGAAGCCAGTACAGAATTAATACAAATGATAAAGAGGGACAAGATTTGATTTTAACAAGAAACATAATTATTGAATAATGGCTATAAGTTTAGAACAATTTTGGCTGAATTTTGGTGAAAACGGGAATGTAAGGCTCTGTTTATGGTCTAAATCTGATAGCTAAACCTGCTGTTTTTTCTATCTGTCAAATCTCAGATCTTACCCAGCCCCACATTAGGGAGATGTGGGGCTGTGGAAATTTTTTTTCGCTCGCACAGAAATCTACCAATCACTGCTCCTCAAGTTGCCCCAGAATAAGTTTTTATGACAGCGTCTCTCAGTTGCTTTGTTAACAAGGCAGTACAAGGCTTGGCAATGGCATACTTTGTGTTATCACATGATTGGAGGACAGCATGCTAAAACAGTTGTCTAGATCAAAGGTGCCTAATTTGATTTCATTGAAGGCTTCATCAGGTTTATGGTTGACCTTGAGGAGCTGGGGTGGGCATGGCCAGGGTGGGTGTGGTCACTCGTGTCGGAGGTACCTATGCTGGCCCGAGCGCTCTGCCAACAAAAACGGAGCTTGGGAGCCCGTTTTTGCTGGCAGAAGCACTGCAGGCCAGCCCTTTGCTGTTTCCAGAATGGCCCCACGGGCCAGATCTAAGCACCCTGCAGGCCAGACCTGGGCCCCGGGCCTTGAATTTGACACCCCTGGTCTAGATGAACCCTGGAGGAACAAAAAAATTTTTTAAAAAAAATTCTGAGTTATTTGCAATGAAAGCAACAAAAAAATCTCCATCCCAATAAGTTGAAATGAAGATCGTCTAAAGCACAGGTGTCAAACTCAATCATGTCACGGGCTGGATTGTGACATATTGTGAGGTGTTTTGGCTTTGCGGTTGTGGGATATGTGTGGCCTGCACATGACAAATGGGCCATGGGCCACCAGTTTTACAGGCCTGGAAAAAGCAACTCTTTACGCAGATATAGGAAACTTCTGGCCAATACTGCTGCCTAGCAAACTCACCAGATTACTACTCCTATCCTGCCTGAAGGATCTCAACTAAAGTGCTTTTCACTGTTGTTCATTTTTCTACTTCTGCTTTGGGGAAATTACTAGGTGAGTCCTATGAATCCATTTACCATCTACCCATTTTTTTTCCCATGGGAAAACTTCCCAGTGCTTAATGCAGGGTACAACCATGTTTAGAACACTTTTCTCCATGTGAGAAGATATTCAGAATGATTCCTTCAGATATTCTATATGGAGTATGAATATGATCAAATATGCACAAGAAGAATTCTAATGTCCTGATTGATAATGAAAGTCCTTGGAATTCCTCTGCTGAATAAGATAGGCATCTCCAGGTTAGGGAACAGCATAAACCGCTTAGAGAGGGCTGTAAAGCACTATAAAGCAGTGTGTGTGTATGTGTGTATGTATTTGTGTGTGTGTGTATATATATATATGTTTTCTTAAGTTTTCGCGGGTACTTACATGTATGGTATTCAGCTTTGTTCGGGTATTTTCCCATGTCATTGTAGTTGTGCTTTTAAAGTTGTAGCAACGTTTCGGCAGAATCTCATCTGCCAAAACGTTGCTATAACTTTAAAAGCACAACTACAATGATGTGGGAAAACACCCGAACAAAGCTGAATACCATACATACATACATACATACATACATGTCTAAGTGCTATTGCTATTGTTATCCTGAGAAATGAAATGTTCCACTTGTAATTTTTGGGCTATTGCCTATTTTTAATCTCAAATTATTGCTCACTGGACTTTATGTGACCAGCTAAGTTGCAGCATCTTGAGCTGTCTCAAAAAACTAAATGAGGTGGGACTTTCTTTGTTCTTTAATAAAGCAGATTGTAAATCAAGCTAAGAATGTGTTAAAAATTTCTGGAAGGAGGAAATGATAAATTGCTTCCATATTGCTGCCAAGAAAACAGTAAAATCCGTGACATCTCCAGAAGATAAACTTGATTTGAGATTCTAATCTTTTTTGTAAACACGCTCCAGTTTCCCCAATATTAAAACTGCTGACAGATGATTATACATAAAATATTGAAAGTTCTCCCAACACAAAAGCATATCCCTCAGTAGATTTGCCAGTCTTTAAGGTGCCACAAAGCATCTAGTTATTTTTTTGTGGCAACACACCTCGATTCCTCCTCTTCTGTCCACTACCCAGAATCCCATGGCGATTTTAAAGCAAACAATTGATATTTTGGAACGCCGGGATTTTACACAGCACCTCATTGTCCAGGACCAGGAAAACAAGTCATTGAAAAAAAAAAGAAAGCTTCCCAGTTGTGTTACACATGAGTGGATTGACTCGGTCTGCTGTCTGTGATGAATGTATGCAATCAACTGTATGTATGTTCTGCCCATGAGGCATTGTCAGAAGCTTCAACTGGGGTGGATGAAATGGGATTGGCAGGAACAAGCAAGACCATATTTGGTAGTCACTGCCCTGACCATCCAGTTTCCAGGCACAAAAATCAGGGGTCAAAATGTCCTCTATAAAGCTCTCGGAGTTTCTTTCTTATGTTAAGCGAGCTTGCTTCCAATTCTCTATCGGCTTTTCCCTGTCTGATATCCTGTGGAGGGTGCAGTATAGTTGATCAAGGAAAGGCTGATCGAGACAGAATTTCAAGTGGAGCTAACAGAGATTTTGATGGCTTCGGTTTTGTGAAACACCCTCCCAAACGAGAACCCACTTTTTCAGGATTTCAAAAGGGCTAAAACCGTCCTTTACCCCCAACCCCCTGTTAAAACAATTGTCCGGGTTGAACATTTAATTGCATTGTCAGACTGTGCTTCTTCTTCACTTGTGCACCTCTTGCCGGAACGAAGGGGATTTAATTGGCTATTTTACGGTAGATGCAGTTTGAGAAGAGCAGTGCGGTGGTGTAACCTTTATTATTGATTTAGTGGCTGGAAGTGCCTGTCATGAACACTTGGTTATAAGATTTCTTTGTGAACGACAGTCACTTGGGAAACAATCATTGCTTTTTGCACAATATTTAATCGCTAGGTTGAGAGCCAACAGAGGCATTTTTTAAATAGTCCTAACATTGCTTCCCAAAAAATAAAGCTCAATTTAATGGCAGCTTGGTTGTCTGTGGAGCTTTAAAAAAAATCAATTCGGCAATTACTGGCACAACCTTTATCCTCAAATGTAGTTGCTTGTGTCCCTCACAATCCATGAATATATATTACTAAATTAATTCCTGCTTTCTTGGACCCCTGCTGTTCAGAAATAATTGTTTCAATAATAAAAGGTTACGTTTTTACAGCTGCATCTAAGCAGCAGATCAGATAATAGCTAGGTCATTTTCCTCCTCAGGCCATGGATCCTTGCCAAAGGTATTGTGTGTGCTGTATCAACAACAGTCAATGTTTTCCTGTTCAGCTGTTGCTAAATTTTTCATGAACCCTGGGCAATTTGCCTCATAAAAACAAAGCTGACTCACAAGCCAGCTTGCAGTATTTGCATGCAAATCTTTAGCAAGATCAGTGAGAAAAGAGAGAGATGAACAATTCACTTTGGATATATATTTTTTAAAGTATTGGGATTGAGAAAGTAGATGATGCTTTAATGTTCATAAGCTGTACAGTTAGGCTTTGAATGGTTAAGATGGTTTTACAGTGATGATATGGTTGCATCAATTAAAATTGCATATTTACTTGAAAGCATAAAAGCCAAGGGAAGACATTCTAAAATAAGCAGGATACAATCCTTCAATAGAATTAAAATGATGAAAAAGTGCTTGTAGATTTCTGATGAAAGCAGAATGCTTAAGTTTATACGCTTCCACCTTGAAAATCCATTGCAACTACGCTATGTATATGCCTTGGCTTTTTGGTAAAGACTTGCTGTTTTGGTTCTGCCTAACAAATAGTGAGAAACATTTATATTCTAGTTCTTAAATCATGCATGCATTTCATGCACCATTGAAGACAGTGGAATTCCAGTTCCAAATATCATAACATCAGCTCAAGATTATTTAATTCTAAACATGTATATATGTCTCTAAAGCATTCCGTCTAAGGAATATATAAGACAACAACCACATTTTCTCCCTGGGCATCCAGTCCAATTTAGGAACTCTCTCAGGACTTTTTACATTGTACTTTTTTGAATCATAGCAAAATGTGACTTATATTTTCCATTCCTTTCCTGTATGATTGATGAAGCTTTCACAGGCAAAATATGTAGCAGTTTGTGAATAAATGCACTCAGAAAAAAGACTGGAATGGGAAATAGGTTTTTCCTAATTGTACAGAGGAGACTGTGTTTTTGTGTATGTGTCTCTCAGTGTGTTTGTATTACTAGCTTAGAAAAGAATCTACATATCTATATAGTAGTGCTAGATGTTGTGGACAGGTAGAAGTTTGTTTGTTGATTATACATCTTACGTTAACATAATTTTGAGTAACAACTCAAGAGAGTGCATGTGAGTGTAGATGTTGAATAATATTTACTGCTTCCATTTCATTAGGATTTGAGTCCAAAGGTAGATACCCCTCCTTATTTTATACCCTAATTTTTGAGTCTATATAATCATGATATATGGCCAACCTTAGTCATGACAATGCCAAAATAATGTAATGTGCAGTGAGACATCATGATGTTAGTTATATTTGTTGGTACTTCCGTTGTAACATGGAACACAAGTACACAAAGAATAGAGTTGCATTCTTTCCCATTCAACATTCCCCATTTTATGTATTACAGATTTTCATTATAGATAGTGAAAATAATACAGTGACATGCAAACCAAATCTTCTGAATATCAATGCTTGTGCTTCATGATTATAACGAACACCATAATCTTAATACAATAGAATCTTATTGGGTCATCTTCAGTATTCCCTGGGTCTACTTCAGTTTTGAAATATCTTTGAGGATTTCTTAAAAATATTTATTGTATCAATTCTGTCACTAATAAAGATGTGGTCTTCAGATAACAAAGAGCACTAACACTTATTTACTCACATTTTAAATAAGACCACAATCTTATTTTTCTACCAATATGCAATCAAGCACTACAGTCAATAAATTAGCTACAGTCAATAAATTAGATTGAATCTCATTCTAGTGTGTTCAGTATTCAGGTGCACTCCCATGCACAATTAGTCAAAAGCCAGTGCCACTCTTATAGTCCATAATCCATTGTGTACATTTATTATCCCTAGGATTTTAGTCTTAGGCTTTATTGACATCACTTCGATATTACAGTGGAATTGTAATATCAATTATATACTTAATAATATCTGTGCAACTATTCCTAGACTAACAATGAACAATGTCATCCTTTAAAATAGGACACTATCAGCAAATTGAATTAGTATATCCCCTCACCCTAGTCCTTCATGATAATTAGCTGACATTTTTTAATTATTCTCCATCAACTGTAATCATTCTCCAAAAGGGAATAGTATGATATATGATAGAGTCGAGTCAAATAGAATAGAATAGAATAGAATAGAATAGAATAGAATTCTTTATTGGCCAAGTGTGATTAGACACACAAGGAATTTGTTTCCAGTGTGTAAGTTCTCAATGTATATACAACAATATAGAACATTAACATAGTCATTGTAAAATATACTCATCAGAAAACATTAGATACAATACTTAGTGATCGTCATAGATACTAAATAAGCAATCACCATCAATCATAGTAGGATATTAAGTAAGCAATATAAATTGTACGATAAGGCAACAAAATTATAGTTATAAGGAGATAGGGAATAGGCAAGATGAGAATAATGATGATAATACTGCCTATTTTAGATAGGTTGACAGTGTTGTGGGAATTAGTTGTTTAGCAGAGTGAAGGTATGGAAGAAAAACTATCCTTGTGTCTAGTTCTTCTGACGTGCAGTGCCCTATAGCATCGTTCTGAGGATAGAAGTTGAAAATGTTTATGTCCAGGATGTGAGGGGTCTATAGATATTTTCACAGCCCTCTTTCTGGCTCGTGCAGTATATAGGTCCTCAACGGAAGGCAGATTGGTAGCAATTGTTTTTTCTGCAGTTCTAATAATATCACCACACCATACTCTTTTGGGGCAAACTATGCTATTCCATATGCAAAAAGAAAAAAAATAACCCCAAAAATCTTAAACGCGTAAGAAAAAGAAACACAGGTAGTCCTTGGTTATGACCACTTGTTCAGTGACTGTTCCAAGTCATACTACGCCAAATGAGGGAGACTTCAGACTGGTCCTTAAAAGTTCTGGAAGTTGCACCGTCCTTATGATCATGATTCAAGCACTTGGCAACCAGCTCTCGCTTATGATGGTTGCAACATGCAACCATCATGTGTTCAAGCAATCGCCATTTGCAACCTTCTTTACTGGCTTCCCACAAGCAAAGTCAAGAGGGAAGTGATTGAGACCCGTATGTTGCTCCAGCTCCTGATGTTTTTCCTCCAAAGGATCCCTTGGGTGAGCAGGCAGCTGCTGAGTGGCACCAAACTGCAGCACCACCACTCCCTCTGTGCCCCAGCTGCACTGCAGCAAATCCCTGCCTGCCCTCTCTTGCATACACTTCCCGCTGACCTGCCTGCAAGCTGCCTAAGGGAATGCCGCCTTTTGCCTTTCGTGGTGGGGAGTTGTAACTTCTTGCTGGCTTCCTGATTGACTTTGCTTGTTGAAAACTGGCAGGAAGTCCCACATCTCAGTTAGATGAGATCCTTGTTTAACAGGGTGGGATAAAAATTGATGATTAAAAAAAAAAAAATTAATGGGATTTTGAAAAAAATTAATGGGATTTTTTTTTATTTTTATCAAATTTATTTTAATAAAATGCTTTCGGAGTAAAAATCTATCTAAAGATAGTTTTCTACTTAAGATACATTAATAATTTAGTTTATTCAGCATGAAATGGAGCTTAGTTACATTGCATGAGGCTGTATCTTCTGCAATATTATATATTATGCTAATATAATATAATATAATATAATATAATATAATATAATATGAATATATTATGCATATATTATGCATATAATATAATATAACATAATATAATATAATAAATATAACAACATAACATAATATATTATAAATATAATATTATATATAATGCATATAATAATATGCATAAGCGTACCAACGTGCCTACTGTCCCTGTCCTATTGTTTCTTTTTATTTTTCTTATATGTACCCATTTCATGTATTCATAACTATGTATATACTTATACCTATTATCTTGTAAGCAATTGACAAATCAAAATAAATAAAATAAAAAAATAAATATTTACTTTTTTGGTAAAGTCATTCAATGAATCCAAGCTCTGCACACTGAGATAACATGCACTCTAAGTAGGAAACCTTCATTTTGTTTGCAAATAATAATATTAAAGATTCTAACTACCAGCAAGAATGAATCTTTACATTTAAAAAGCACCTGTGGCAGTGGTGGGATTCAAATTTTTTTACTACCAGTTCTGTGGGTGTGGCTTGGTAGGCATGGCAGAGGAAGGATACAACAAAATCCCATTCCCTCCCCACCTACTAACCTGCTTTCCAGCTCTGTTCTCCTGTGCAGGGCAACTAAAGGAGACCCAGCCAATTAGCTGGGACTCAGGAGGCAGAGAAGAGATGGGGGCAGGGCCAGTCAGAGGTGGAATTTGCTGGTTCTCTGAACTACTCAAAATTTCCACTACCGATTCTCCAGAACTGGTCAGAACTTGCTGAATACCACCTCTGAACCTGTCATTTCAGATCCATGATGGCAGTGCCTGTTAGCGGGCATCCACTCACCTGCAGCCCACCACATCTCTCACCTTGTCGTGTCACTGCCCCATCACCAGCCATCCCATTAAAGTGAATGGGACTGCCGCTGAGTCAACAGCGGATCAGAAGAGGAACGGCTGCGGGACAGAGATGATAGTTGCTCTTCAAAAATTATGATTTAAATCGAGTTGATTTAAATCAAGCTTTTTTACTAGTGATTTAAATTGTGAGTTAAATGGTGATTTAAATCAACTTGACCCACCTGTAATGCTTAACAACCTGTGGTCCTTGCTTTACAATGGGACCAGGGACTGCTAGGATTGCAGTCAGAAAGTGATGTGGTCACAATGATACTGTACTTTATGTCCACATTGCTTAGCAAGTGAAATTCCAGTGTCCCGTTGTTATACAGGTAGTCCTCATTTAATAATTACTATTATTAAATGAGGACTACCTGTATAACAACGAGTTTATGTTCACCCTATTTATTATATTATTCCATTCCGTTCTATTCATTCAAACTACCAGTTCTGGCTTCAACCAAATCCATACATTGCTTTATACGCTGCCCTTTGTTCTATTACGTTTTGAGGATTGCATTGATTTGGCCATGATTTTCTCTTAACTTCACTTTCTTTCCCACCTCCCATTCATTCTTCTTTCCTATGTTTATTTTGTAACTTAATCTTGATTCATTCATCTTGAAAAATGGGCATTCATTTGTATAAACAAGATTAAATTGCTGTTTATTGTATGGAACAGCTTAGCCAACAGTTATTCCTTTACATTCTTGCAGTTTATTTCAACAGGATTTGCACATGATTTACATACTCTTCCTTTGTTTGAATTTTCACAAAGTTCTCCATATGTTGTTTGACCTTTGGAAATGGTTCTTTTTAGCTATCTTATGTTCTTGCTGTAACTGAAAATACAAGGAACAAAGAAACAATTTTCTTAATAGTTCTTCCTGTGTACAAATCCCTCTTTGTCCTATTAATTGTTTTAATTATGATTCCAAACTATGAAAAAGATTTGTAAGAAAATATCTTGGGGTTTATGTCATGAATTCACATGCCATAACCAGTTCAGTTTTAGTTTCCTTTGTATTTATTTGTCTACCTTGGGGGCAGAAAAGCTGTTTCATCCATTCATTTAGCAGATGTGGGGAGCTATGGCCCCTTTATGACCACACTGGCTCAGGAATTCTGGGAGTTGAAGTCCACAAGTCATAAAAGGGCCATAGTTCCCCATCCAATTTAGAGCTTGAAGGTGGATTTCATATTACTGCACAGACCCATCATAGAAGATGACTTTCTTCACTCCTATATTTTTTTGCTTTTAATGATCCTGTGTAAATTCCTTGCATCAAGGTGGATTTGGGGGCAACTGAATGGAGCTGAGAGTTTATTGGCTAGATGCCTTTCCTGATACTTCTGTGGAGTTCACAGCAGACAATTCATCATTGCACCCGGAGAGAGAAATATCTGCCACTACCTAGGATCAAACTCACAGCCTCCTAATTAAGAGACAAGAATTCCACCTCTAGGCTACCGCACTGCTCTTTGGAACTTCTCTTAAATGTTTGCAAAGAATTTAAAACAAGTGTACTGCTCAAGTGACATTTTCTACAGATTGTCCTTGATATATAATGTTTGTTTAGTGACCGTTTGAACTTTGAATGGTCACTAAACGATGGTTTTAGTCAAAGACTACGCGTACCTCTTTTTTTTTAACATTGGCATCAACTGCTGTGTTCCTGTGACTTCTTCCTTCTGGGTAGCCTGTTTTCTTCTGGTCAACCGCAGGGCATTTCAGATTGGAAAACTTCCATCTGGAGTTCCAGAAGGCTTAGGAGCAGGTGGTTTTCTCATTTTGACGAACTCTACTTGAACCTCTTGATCTCTAATTTCACAACTCATGAGTAGATTAAATTTTTATGAATGAATATGACTTGGATTTTTCTATTCGGTTTCTATTCAGGTTCACATCTTATTAAAAAGGTACAGCTTCATTTCTTTTGCTTCTATGAACAGTCCACTACCCCCAAATGCTTGCCTCGTCCCATCCTCTTAGCCTCTAGGCTCAAATGAGAGACATTGTTCTTCCATCCCACTCACCCAAGCAGAGAGACTACACTGCAATCTCTAGCCATATATGTAGCTGTCTGGAACAGTACCTGCTTACAGAATGATGGTGTCATTACAGCTTTCAGCAGTTTGTGTTTAAATATAAGAAGAAAGAAACCTTGATGGCCAGGAGCTTGGTTATTCCTCCTCCTCCTCCCAAATACATTCACACAATTTAATTTTACCCATGTCATTGTGAAGCAGGGGCAACGGGCTTGTTTTGCCTAGAAACTGCCATGTCTTAGGAAGTGGCACAGTTATTGAGAGCTTTGTCGCTTTAGTCAGCTGGAGGGAGCTTTAATTGGCTGTTAGTTTCTCCTATTTTACCTCAGCATTTGAGATTTCAAAATGGGAAGGAAATTGTGCTAGATGGTAGTTAACTGAAATTTAGGATCTTCAATAAAGCTGGTTTGGGATGATCACACTTAGAGGTCAGTCTTAGAAAAACATTTTTAAATATTACTCTGGTGCAGCTGATGTAAGGAAAACCATTTTCTGGTGGACTGTGATATAAAGCTGAAATGAATGCAAAATAGATCCCACAAAAAACACTTCAAAGGAATAATCAGTGATAATCTGTCTGGATAGATACAGATAATCAGAATTGGAAGGGATCTTGTAGGTCATCTAGTCCAACCCCCCACCCAAGCAGGAGACTCTACACCATTTCTGACAAATGGCATTCCAATCTCTTCTTGAAAGTCTCAAGTGATGGCGCTCCCACAACTTCCAAGGGCAAGCTGTTCCATTGGTTGATTGTTCTCACTGTCAGAAAGTTTCTCCTTGTTTCCAGGTTAAATCTCTCCTTGTTCAGTTTCCATCCATTATTCCTTGTCTGGCCTACAGGTTTACTGATTTGATGTTAAATACATTGCATTTACTAATTGCTGTGCCTAAGGAATTGCATAAATTAAGGCATCCAATACATTTAGATTTAGATGATGTATTCTTAGATGCAAACACTTCTGAAGAATTGATCAAGATACCAAGAATCATAAATGCATGCATGGATTCTGGGCAGGGTGAATTGCAAAAATAATAATTATGTACAATTGATAGGATGACATCTTCGCTTGGATTGCTGACATGTACTCCTTCTCAACATTTGTATTCGTTTTTTTGTGAGGCAGAGAATCAGAGCAGCTTCAGTAGATAGAAATACTTGATTGACCCTAACCCTGAGAAGCTAAGCAAGATAGAGAAACATGGTTGTACTTGATGGGAGCTTTTCAGAAGACTCCAGAACTGAAAGTTGGATTTATATACTCTGGAAGAAGGCAGTTGTAAACCATTTCATATTGTTGTAAGAAAGATTACACACTGTAGGTGTGTCCATAACATCACCCTAAGCTAAATTAAACCTATTGGAAACTCTGAAGAAAGAGCAGCAATTTGGTTAATTTTGCTTTGGTCTGATACAAATTTCCCTCTTGCTGTCAATATAGCACATGATGTTCAACTCGTACACTTTAATACTTTACATTTAGATTTTTGTTTGTTGAGTAGAGGAAAAGTTAGAGGATTCAGTAGTCCATCCTTTTCTCAAGGGTCCACCAACTGCGGACACAGAGACAGGGAGATAAACAGAAAATGAAGTCTGCCACCAACCTTCATTCATGCCATTTGTTGACTATAGTCCAGCTAAAATTATGTTACTTTCTTTCACCTATTATAGGTTTGTTGATTGGTTCTGGGTGTGCTCTCTATCCTCTGGGCTGGGACAGTGAAGAAGTCAGACAAGCCTGTAGCAATCTTTCCGACCAGTTTGAACTAGGTGAGTAATCCTAACCCTGTGGAAAATGGCCTGAAATGAAATGGATTTCATTTAAACAAAACCAGAAAGAGAAAAGAATGAAAGAAGTTACGAAAGAATCTTCCATTCTTTAAGAAATGGAACAGCTGCCCAGCCAAAATCTATACCTATGAGTAAAGTAAAGCCACTTCAGAGACTCATGCCTATATGCTAGTTTAACTGTGGTTTGATCTTGGCTGTGTTTGCATAACATGCTGAGATATAAATCATCTATAAACTGCAACGATTGGGTTTGCTTAAATTGTAAAGCAATAATAATATAATTCTAGACAAATTTCCATCTTTTGATTACAAGAGGCCATGCAGCTTGGATCCGCACATATACTTCGCTGACTCATCCTAGATTCTTGGGAAAAACTCAGTGCGTATGAAAGTCAACACCAGCTACAGAGCTGGCAATTGTGATTTCACATTGTTGTGTATATAATTTAAAAAAAACACCATTTAGACCATAGTGTGAGCTGCATCCTTAAGTATATTTTCTTCCTTAAATTCTTTCTGCTCTACTACTGCTCTACTACTGCTCTACAAGTCTTGTAATGCGAGTCCTCTATTCCATAAACTTTAACTCATTTTGAAATGGCCATCCTGAGTTGAATGTGGGGATCCTACATACAGAAATCAAAAGGGATTGAGTCCCCCAAACCATACTGCAGTAGAGGGGGAAATGCCCCCTTTTTTCAATGATGGTCCATGATTCCTGAAGATATATACCCAGGTGCAAGCTAAACTAGGCTTAGGGGCAGATATCCGGACACCGTTTTTGAATCTAAAAGGAGTTGTTAATGCCTAAAAACTCTGACGAGTGCCTGTTTATATACAACCCTCTAAATTCCTAGGCACTTTATCTATGCATCTTTTGAAGGTAAGAAAACTTCAGACCTTGGCCTATCCTCACACCAAGGAACCAGCATGTCTACAAACTTGATGGGTGAGGAATAAATACATGTGTTTTTCTTCAATTATTGAATACAGCATTAAAATGCTACTATTATTCCAATGGGGGCGGGGAGGGGCGGGGAAGAGATCGAGAAAAGGAGAACAGCACTTTCAATAATACTGTCTTTGTGTCTTCTGTCTCCCCTGCAGGCACCTGTGAAATTGGCTGGGCTTACTATTGTACAGGAGGAGGAGCTGCAGGGGCAATGTTGATATGCACTTGGCTGGCCTGTTTCTCTGGCAAGAAACAAAAACAATATCCTTATTAAAGCCAGAGCAAAACAGAACAAAAGAAAACAGTTTTGGGGATAGGGGTGGGGTGGGGGGAACAGTTCATATGTTTTCTTGAGAAGATGCATATTAACTCTTTATTGTAGCCAGATAAATGCAAACCAGAGTCAGTGAAGTTGGAACTGATGTGTGATACTGTGAATAGGAATGGGTCTTAAGGAGAATCTCAGATTGAGACTCTTAGGGGGAAGGGGCTAAATTCTAACTCTATTCTTCCTAGCCGTTTATGGGCATCGTCCAACCACATGAAGTATCCCCTCTCATGAAGGGTGGGGGGAAGGGATTGGATTTTAGCACACCATCAGTTGAAAAGAGTTGAAAAACACCTTCAGAGACAAGGATTGAGTGTCAGAAAAGTTTCTCAACAAATAGAGAAGAAAGGGGAAATTTCTTCCCCTTAGTAACCTGCATGTACTGTGGAGTAAGTGCCAATTTTCTTACAAGGGTGGCTATCACTTGCGTATCTATAGGGAGACCTGTTTTTAGGCCTTAATACAGTTTGCCTTTAAGGGCATCACGGGCTGGGGATTGGCCTCCTGCAGAGTATGTTTTTTTCTTTTTAATTTGAATTTGAATCTGAAGTAGGCGGGGGCCTTCTTTGTGGGGACTCTTTAAAAGCACAGTTTCTGACATTTGCACAGACACTTTCCCCTCAAGCATACACAACAAACGTTCAGCCTCGTGGATCAGGTTTTTTTTTTTTCAATGTACAACCTTCAGGTATTCGACCAATCTGCCTGTATATATGTGTGTGTATGCGTGTAAAACAAAGCAGTTTGAGCAGTAAATTGCTGTGGCAGTTATTGTTACTCAGGCAAATTTCTAAAGCCAATATAAATCTTGTCACCTCTGCCTAAAAGCACAGAAATCCACTCTAGATATTTCTTTGTCTTCACCTATGCATGTTATTCAGCTCATCGTTTCATTTATAGGATACATACAGATTTGGCCAAATTACCTATTTTATAAAAGAAATATACCTGCTTTTTCAAATGTAAAAAAAACCCCTGATTTTAATAGACAGTTGGAAACAGTAAGCTGATGAGTGTTCTGTAGAATGAATTGAAGATCACACAAACATACTTTTCGACTTCCAAATGCCTCCTTGAGGCAGATTTTCACATCAGAAAAATCTGTCATATCACACACCTATAGTGTGAAGTGTGATCAGCCCTAATTTTCATACTATTGTACACAT
The DNA here is from genome assembly GCA_033807585.1 of Hydrophis major. Classification (NCBI taxonomy): domain Eukaryota; kingdom Metazoa; phylum Chordata; class Lepidosauria; order Squamata; family Elapidae; genus Hydrophis; species Hydrophis major. Next base: position 246,443,389 of record CM066328.1, on the reverse strand, counting down.
TCAAAAGACTTTTCATCCAAATGAAAAGCCACATACATCTTGAACTTCATTTCCCTATACATTTAAAATATTTATTAAGAATTTTTTAATAGTTTTAAGGACAAATTTTAAAAAAGAAATGCAAGAGAGAAAAAAGGGGGGGAACTAAATTTAAAGAATATGTGATTTCTGACATGCTTTTCAGCAGGTAATCATAACCTTGTTATCCTTCCTCTCTTAGATATTATAGGTTCCTTCAGCTCCTTATTTAATCCATATCTTTCTTAATCTTCACCAATGTATTTTCCCTTGAATTTCCATTTTCATCTATGATCAAGCATACAAACTCTACGCCTTTTTCTTAAGATTAGTACACACAAACCTCCCTCCTTTATCAGGTAATTAAAGCAAGAAAAAGGGAACATTTTCCCTTCATGCTTTCCCTCTCCTCCTTCCCTTGGGGAGAATTAACCTATGGTGTAAATATGCCTTTTTCTCCTCCAGTTCCTTCATATATTTACTGGGAAGGGCTAAGGGCAGCAGGGGAAATGCCACTACCTCTGTTCGTAACTCTGTGAAGGGAAGGGTTGCACAATGCTTGCTGCAATGCAAAATCTGTTTTACATAGACAGAGCACACCTGATTTCGATGATGCACAAAGCCACAAAGTTCAGGCCACCATTTTTACTGGGCCAGTTTTATTTCTTTGCAACCACTACATTTCCTGCATTATCATTGCTACAGGATGCAAAGGCTGCAACCAGAATGTTCCAACCCAAATATTTCAGAAGGGTTCGGATCCACAACCAGTATCAAGAGTTGGAACATTCAGGGAGAAAATGCTTTGCCCCTCACACTCCATTGCATTATGGGGGAAAGACTCCCCCTAATACCAATACTGTGGAATAGAGCAGTTGCAATAAGTACTCTGTGCACTTAGTTTGTTTTTGTATGTGTATGCACGTGTGATAAATTTGAAGTTCAGTATTATGCCACATTTTAAACAAACGACTAATGGACTTACGGGCCATTTTTTTTCCAGTATTTTATATAGTGTAGATGTGATCTCAAGTTTTATTGTCATTTTTCAGAATTTGATATCAATTTTATTAATCTCAACATTTTCAATGTTATTAAAAATGCAATATTATATACTCAGCATATGTAGCCTTTTAGATAAAAGAGTATTCCTACAAAGGGACACCTCTGTCCACTGACACTAATGTGTATGGTACAGTAGAATATTACTACTTATACAAGGGCAATGAAAAGCATCAAAGGTTTTATTACAAATACTGTTAATAATTATTGTTGTATTGTGCTGTATTGTTTAATATTCATTTTTATAACGCAATATAAAATGTACTATTTTGTTAGTACTTTAGAATCTGTACGAATAAATGTCTTCTTCATCTGTACATTTTTCCTCATATAATCAAATATTTGGCTTAGTCCTAAACCTAAGCAAAAGCTGACTACCTGTGGTTTAATCTTTCTCTGTATGGATCATAGAAGCGAGATATTTACAGTCATGATGCCATGCCACATGCTAGAACAGAATTCAAGAGAATAAAGGGGAAATTGGTGTCCTTGCTTCCTTTTATAAAAAGGGACGGGTTAAAAGGTCCCAACCACTTTTGCCTCCTAATACAAAGCTGCCTGGCTTCTCTGGCAGCAGAGAAGAGAGGTAGCCAGCAGGAGCCCTTGTCTCCATATGTGGAATCAAGTTCCAAAATGGTCATAAAAGGAGAGTTCCATCCTGTGCAGCTGCCATTGTACATGGGCCCTGAACGGCTCTTGTAGCTGTAGGACCTGAAATATCAGAATATATGTGAATATTTTGGAAAGAATGTACAGGGATTCCTAAATTTATGGCCACAATTGAGTCCAGAATTTATGTTGCTGAGTGAGAAATTTGTTAAAATGAGTTCACCCCATTTTACGACTTTTTCTTGCCATGGCTGTTAAGTGAATCAGGCTTCTCCAATGACTTTGCTTGCCAGAAGGGCGCTACGGGGGATAATGTGACTCTGGGACACAACAGCGGTCATAAATATGATATCAGTTGTCAAGCATTTGAATTTTGATCCTGTAAGCGAGTGATGCTGCAACAGTTGTGTGAAATACGATCATGTCCCTTTTTTGGGTGAGGTAACTTCGAATGGTCACTAAACAAACTGTTTTAAGTCAAAGATTATCTGTACTAGAAAGGGAAATTATTCCAGGGACCAGAGCAACTTTGATTAAAATATGGAAATGTTCCCGAATTAAGGAAACAGATATGTCTCATGCAGGTCAGTTCCATCAGCAGGAGTTCCATGACGTGTGTGTGTGTGTGTGTGTGTTATTATATAGAAGTGATTTGCCTTTGCCGCCTAGGATTCTTTTACCTCACAATCCTACAATTTCAGGTTCAAAGCAATGTAGGTCAAAGTTGTTAATATCCTAATATCTTGCAGGAACTTTTGGAGCAGAGTAACCCATGCAAAGTTCAGAGGAATAATGTTACGTAGTTAATTGATAAGACGGATTATGTGTCATCAGGTTTTTGATTCTTAGGGACCATATCACAACATAGATGCGTCTCAGCATTCGAATATCGTTTCCAAGGCCTTTGTGGCTGCTCTACGGAGCTCCAATCTGCAACCTTTTTCTTGACTGCTTATTCTTGTACTGACAGTCGATTATAAAAGACAAGAGACTATCCAGTATTTTGATATCTTTACTGTCTATTCTAAAATGGTCTACCTGCTGTTGTTAAGTTATCCCTCTTTACATTTATGTCACAAATGGTTTACATATAATGCTGTCTTTAACATGTTTGTAACATGTCAATATCCCAAACAGTGCTTTTTTGTGCAGATTATAAATTGCTGTTAGCTTTCTTTGCTTAAAAAGTAACAAACATGTTCATTGTTCAAAAAAGTTTCTTTAAAAGGTAAGAACCATCACAATGATGAATATAAAACAAGGCAACTTATAATGTATGGAATTAGCTTTGGTAGGCTGAACAGTCACAACCTGTCACAACAAGGCAACTTATAATGTATGGAATTAGCTTTGGTAGGCTGAATAGTCACAACCTATCGTATTTTTAAAAATATTTATTTCACAGAACCATACCAAAATATAACAGGAAAACAGACAAGCAATTGAAGGAATGCTTTAAGTTGCCTTTGAATAGGGGCTGTGCTTAGAAAAACCTTCAGTGGACAAGGACTGCCAATGGTCCAAGCTCTGCTAATGCTGAAATGCAGTTCATATTTTTCAAAAATGTTATCTTATCTACTCATGGAGCAGGAATTGCTTCCTGAGATAATTGCAATAGCCAGCCTTCCTTCCTTCCCTCCCTCCCTCTTAAATAATTAATTAATTAATCAATCAAATATGCTGTTGTCTCCCATTGACTGTAAACAAATTTAAGGCTGGCGGTAAAATCACTGCAAGCACGCAAGTCTGATTATGTTAAAAGAATGAACCCTTGGAACTGTATTGCAAGAGAAATAATTTATCTGAAAAAAACAATTAAAACACTGTCTGTAAAACTTGGCTAAAATACTGAAAGACAGACCAGTCCCTGAGATAAATGCACAGAATGCATCATTAGTTATTTCAAGTATTGCACAACTAGAGAGATCAGGCCATCCAGGAGAGTAAAATCCCTCAGCCAGCTGTTCCTAAGGATACACACACCAACCAGCACAGCAATTAGCTGTGAGACAGAGGAGTCCTAAGAACTGCAGCTAACCCCATCTGGTTGCGATGGACGAGATTCCACACTTGCTTGTATGGCATGAAAGATACCATTAATCCAAAGGTACATATTTCTGTACTTGTTCAGCTCCAATTTCTGCCACATATATGGCTCCGGTACTTAGGCTGACATCCAGAAGATGAGGCTTGACTTCTCTTGCAAGCTGGATTGTGTCCACTACAATGCAATCCCCAATTAATCCTACTGGTGGGGCTGCCAAGATAGAAATCTTATCAATATTTAGGTGGGCCACAATTATATACTGCTGATCGGGAGTAAACCTGTAAACAGAAGGGGAAAAAAGGAAACTTTTTAAAAAAGGAAACGTTGAATCTTAAAGATCTCATTCTGTGAGCAATATGCATTTCTGTTGGATCTGAGGCAACATTGCTGTCTCTAGATAACCACATTGCTTGAAATGCTATCCTAAGAGCTTTTTGAAAATCCTATTGGTGGGAGTCTATTTTGGAGCCAATTTTCAATAGGCATGTTGTGCAAATTAAGAAAAGTGACAGTTGCCCTTCAATAACAAAACAAAACAAAAATTGTTCTTTGGAAACAATTTCAATATTCAGAGGTATAATATTTTTGCATTTTTTAAAAAAAATCAATACTACTAAGAAATGTGATCCACAGACTTGTTATTGGTCCATGACAAAATAGTTATTTCATACAGTTCTGGAATAGTGAGATTACTACACATGAAAAAGTATGTTAATAAAAGAATGCATAAAATCCCACTTTAATCCTCTTCACTGCAAGTATACATTTAAATAGAATGGAAATTATTCAAACTGTCCATGTTCCAAAACAGGGTGTGGGGTTTCTCTCTTGAGGAAACAATTTTCAGCTACACTTACCTTTCCTAGAACTCAGCCTTCCTTTCTGACATCATAAAATACACTGGAGTGAGGTAGGTATGTGTGTGTGTGGTGAAACAATACAAATATCATCTCCCATTCTAGTTTGTTTCCAACTCCACTCAGTGAATACTTGGATCCCACCCAAATGCCATTTTAAAATATCAGGCAGTTTAATGGAAAGTGAAATTGAGCTTTTTCAGGTCAACATCACAGAAAAAATGCCAGGGCTACCACTCCCTGGCAGCTCACTTTCAAAAAGGATATGGAAAAATTATAATTAAGGTGATTCAAAATCAGCGGGGTGCAAATTGTTGGTGAACTCACTGGTGCATTCAGAGTGCTACATACAGTAATTCTTATCTGGTTCTATCCTAGGAATTGAAACCTTTGTCAGAAATCCTATACACAAAAGGTTTCTTGTTCAATTAGTTAGTTGAAAAGTTTTTCTCTCCCATCCAATGGACATACACTGGCGTGCATACACACAGACGGGTGGGATTCTACCAGTTTGCACCTATACGCTAGAACCGGTTGTTAACATTCTAAGTAGTTTGGGGAACTGGTTGTTGGAAGGAATTACTGGCCTAATCCTGTAAGGCAGGAAGGAAACATTCTGGGGTTGCTTACAGAAACTGCCTCTCCATTAATCTTTATTACATTCTTGGCAGGACTAGACTTCCTGTCTCTGGAACGTCTCTGGAGTTTTTTTCTCCTCCTTTGCTGGTACTTTGCTTGTGTGGAGTGACCATTCAAAGTTACAATGGCACTGAAAAAAAGTGACTTATGACCCTTTTTCACACTTACGACTGTTGCAGCATCCCCACAGTCATGATAGGCCAAGCCAGGAAATGCGTGCCTCGATGTGAGTGATGTTGAGTTGGCCACACCCAGCCAGTCACATGACCACCAAGCCACACCCACCAACTAAGCCACATCCACAGAACTGGTTGTTAAAAAATTTGAATCCCACCCCTGCACACAGATACTATACCTTACAGAGTAAGGGCCATCTTCTGTGAAGCAGTTATCCCAAGATCCTAACCATTCCCCAGTACTTTTTTCAAAAACTTGGATTCTCCAGTTGGCTCTGTCTGCAACCCAGACCTGGTGCAAACAAAGACACTGTTCTGAACACCGAGAAAGAGATACACAAACATTTTCTAACTTAAATGGATTGTACTCTCAATTAATAATCAGCACCTCACTAATCTATGTTGGGGAGGAACCAAATCTTAATATTCAAGCAATATGTACAACTTTTTAATCCACCCAAATGGTTTCAATAGCCATCAAGGCAATTTTTAAGGGCACTGGGAGTGGAGGGAGGTCTGGGGATTTTAAAAAGTCAAGTTGGCAAACTGCATGAGTGAAACCTTCCTTTTGTATGTGTGTTATGTTGCGCACATACAAAGCGCTGAGACAATGAAAGCTATATTGGCTGTTAGCTTTGCCAACAGTATCCTCATCAGTGTGATCAGTAGTATTCTAATGTTTATGCTATTATGTCAAAATTATCACTGCTCCCTTACCCGCCCAACTGAATCCACCGTCACACTGTGTGGAATCCTGAACTGTGTAGGAGCAGTACCATTTTCCCCACGTAGCCATAGAATCTTTAAGTCTGTGGATAAAAAGTTGTTGATCAAGCATTATTTCCTTCAATGAGTTTACAGTATAACATCAGAATTAAAACAAAAGCAGGAGTAGAGAACCCACAGTCCAGGGATATGTATGAATCTTTTATTGTGCTAATTCATACACCTTGTCAAAGATATACAAAAGAGTGCAATGAGATGCTTTGAGACTTCTAACTCAATTTTTATTTTGAAAGCTACCAAACTGCTTCTGAAAAAGATAAACATTTTTGCCCTCATCTACAGCCAAAAAGGTTGCCTTGCACTTTAAAGGAGTTTAACATTTTGTATGGTATAGTCATGCTATTCTATCACAACAGAGAGAAACTGAAGAAAGCCTAACATTAGGGAAAATAAAGCAGGCATATTTGTGTCATAAAAATTCAGAAAATACCATGTTATATTTCACCAATATGCATTAAATATGATAATCTAGCTTTCCATTGCAGAATACATTAGGATTTCAGCTTTCTGACTATTAATATATCTATTTCATTCTGCAAAGTAATGCTGTTTAAGTTCTTAAGATATCACCAGAATATTACTGAAAAAGTATTTGAATCTTATAAAAAGATAAGGTATCAGTAAATTTGCAGCATTGATTATATACATATTGGTGGCTTATATTTGCAGAATCTCTAAGATCATAATCTATGAGTCACCAAGAATTGAGGTACATGGGAGAAGACTCAATTTCCTTGTTTAGAATCTCATCATCTGTGTAAATGACTTACGGCAAGTGGTTGCACCTCCAAAAACCTTGGCTAATCTCAAAAAAGCTAACCAGGAATGAATCTGGTTAATGCTTGAAAATGAGAGGCTACCTGGAAGCCCCATCATTGTAGGCTAGACGGCAAAGTTTAAAGATAATATTCCCGAAAGAAGAACAATGTTGGCATATTGTTGCCCAGAAAACCACATGGAGACATTCGTGTGGTCAACAGCTAATGCTGATTGCATCAAAAACACAAACCACTTAAGCACTCCTAATGTGTTCTGTTATCATAGCAAAAGCTACTAAGGCAGCCTTTCCCAGTCTTATGTCTCCAGATATGAGTCTCATATTCTATAAGTTATAGTCCAATCCAGGGGTCCCCAACCCCTGGTCTGTGGACTGGCACCAGGCCACAGCATGACAGAAACCGGGCCGCGCAAACAAGCAAAGCCCCATCCTCAGGATGAGGCCTCATGAGAAACCATGTCCCCTCCGGTCCTTGGAAAAACTTCTCTTCATGGAACAGGGCTGCTGGTCCAGTCGCATACCGGGTTATGGTAGCTCAGGAAATGGTACCTCAGCACATTAGAAATAAAACCCGGCATCAACATTTTAAACATACATTTGCTTACCTTCTGTCAATTTGAGCAAGCGATTATTTAGTCCTCCATCACCGTCCACAATGTAAACGTTTCCGGTTGGTTCCACAAAGACCTCCGCTGGCTGGTCAAATTGTAGAGGTTCCGTATCAGAACCTGCTCTACCCGGAGTACCTATGACTCGAAGGAGTTCACCTAATGGGCTGTACTGTTTCACTGTATGTCCATATTTTCCTGCATCAAGGAGAAGTTGAGACTTTCCAACAAGGTCACAAGTATGACAGACTTTTAGATAAAAGAAGAATCTATTCCCTACCTTCTTCTGAGGCAAATTGGTAGAACTTCTGGATTCTATGTACAGGTAAACCTTGACTTATAACTATGTGTGTGTGGTGATGGTTCAAAGTGACGATGTCACTGAAAATAGTGACTTATAACCACTTTTCACACTTGGGACCACAGCAGCATCCCCATGGGCACGTCATCAAAATCTGGACACTTGGCAACTGGCTCATATTTATGATAGTTGCAGTGTGATGGGGTCATGTGATCCCCTTTTGCAAACTTCTGACAAGCAGTCAATGAGGATGCCAGATTCACTTAACAACAGTGTTATTAACTGAACTGCAGTGATTCACTTAACAACTGCGGCAAGAACCATCATAAAATGGGGCAAAACTCATAATGTCTCGCTTAGCAACAGAAATTTTGCACTCAATTGTGGTCGTAAGTTGAAGATGGCCTGTATAGAAACTTTCTGCTCTGCATTACACAGACTTGCTCATAATGAACCCTTGTTCCTGCCTTTTCTCTCCCTACCCCTTGATTAGTAACTCCTTTTCGCCTTCATTCTCCTGCAACTTTGAATAAATAATAAGATCTGTAGAGGTGTGAAAAGAATTCAGTAATAGAGTACAGGCTGCAGATACCCCATATAACCAAATGTTAATTAAACAATCCATGCTACAATATTTGGAAACAGGTTTTTTTTGACAAGCATAAAAAAAAGAATCAGGCTGCAGCCATGTCATTTGTAGTGCTGTACCTGTGAAAACGGCTGCCAAAACAGTGCCACGAGCCTTTTGTTTTCACACTGCCCAAACCCTTCAGTGCTACTATCTATTAACAACCCCCTTTCTTCCCATTCTGATGGGGAGAAATGACTTACTAAAACAGGAATGCAGTCATCAGCTATTTGCACTGCATGCATTGTTTGAGCTGTATCGTAGCCAAACTGCACACACATTTGAGCATCACCTGTAGAACTTTTCACAAGGTGTGTGAGATTCTGGGGTTAGCACCAGAGGTGCTATTCAACCAGTTCACACCTATTCGGGTGAACCAGTAGCGGTTATTTGGCATGGGTCGCTGAACCGGTGGCAATCCCTGGCTGGCCACGCCCCCAATCTGGTTGCCTGGTCGCTCACTTGCAATCGCTCTCCTAGCTTTCCGTTTCCCACGTCTTCTTTCTCCCCGGGGAAAAGGAAGAAAGGCATGGATGCTGCAAGTATCGCTTTCCCCGTGTGAGTTAAAGTGTCGGGAGTGAGAAGGAGTGCGGTCTGACAGAGAAGGTGGGGATGAATCGAGCCATGGAGCACTTTGCAATGTAAAAAAAATGCATTTTGGAAGCAGGTCTTTTAAAAATTTCTCCAAGGATTTCCCATGGATACTGCAAGTATCGCTTTCCCCTTGTGAGTTAAAGTGCTGGAGTGAAAAGGAATGCGGTCTGACAGAGGGGGTGGGGGAATCCACTCTAGCCTTGGAGAAATTTAAAGGAGCTGCTTCCAAAATGCTTGTCTGTTAAGTGCTGTGTGTGTGTGTGTGTGTGTATGTAGGAGAGAAAGAGAGAGAGAGAAAGAGGAAGGTAGAGAAAGAAAGAAAAAATAGAAGGAGAGAGAGAGATAAAACTCTGTGCTATTATTTTTAATTGTTCCATTATTTATCATGTGTTAATATTTTACACTGTCTACCTAGAGTGATTTTTCTGCCTTTCTTTTGCCCAGGGCTACCGCATATTTTTCAGGGTTTACATGCATTCAATGTCAATAGTCCAGAGCATAAAATGCACATGTGTTTAATAAGAGTTGAAAGGGACCTTGGAGGTCTTCTAGTCCAACCCCCAGCTCAGGCAAGAAAACTGAGGATGCCAAACTCTGAGTAGAAATCCTGGGAAAGGTGTCAGAATAATACTTAGAAGGGACTTTGGAGTGAGCCCTATGCCATTTCAGAGAAATGGCTGTCCAGTCTAAAATTTCCAGTGATTGAGCACCCAGAACTTCTGGAGACAGGCAGTTCCACTGGTTAATTGTTCTCACTGTCAGAAAGTTCCTCCTTAGTTTTAGGTTGCTTCTCTCTGTTCAGTTTCCATCCATTGCTTCTGGTTTGCATTCTGCTTCTTTAGAAAATACATTGTCCCCCTTTTTTTGTGGCAGCCCCTTAAAAGCCTGTTGCCTATCACACTCTTGAGTAAAGCATGGGGGCCATTTCCTCTTTTCAGTGGTCCATGAAAGTACATCTATAGTATGCAGATAATAAAGTCAAAAAAGGTGAACAACATTTTTACAGAACTACAGATAAATTGAGGCTGGGCAACAAGGAATGGCTGGGAGGGGAGGGGCCAGGTGAGGCATCCCTTGATGTGAGTGACATTGAGTTGGCCATGCCCACCCAGTCACATGACCACTAAGCCACACCCACCCAGTCACATGACCACTAAGCCACACCCACAGAACCGGTGGTAAAAATATTTGAATTCCACCACTGGTTTGCACTGATGTGCTATCACCTCTTCTCAGTCACAGAATTTCAAAAAGCACACCAGGTGCTGATACCAACTCCCGTTAAGTATCCTTACCATATTTTTCTATCACTGAAAACCCATTATGAAGATGAAATATTACATCAAGGACTTTTGATTACTATGACTAGAAACCTTGGTAGAAGCATGTTTGGCTTGCTAACACTCAGTTGGAAAGATCATTGTCCTCTTTTATCTGAAAAAGGAGGGATAATAGCTTAAGAATATGGAAGAAAATCTTAAGAAACAAACTAAAGTGGTTAGAAGAGGGTCAACCTGGGTCAGCTACCTAACCAACTGTTCGGTTTTGAAGACACTCATTCTAGGTTTGATTATTGGTTATTATATGCTGACATTTTAATGGTGACCGATGCTTTTTAAATATTGATATGAGGTCTTAAAATGACTCTTATCTTTCAGATTTCATTGCGCATAGTCCACACTCCTGTGGGCTTATAGAATTTGAAAACTGAAATAACTGATGAGTACCAGACTGATATATGTTTATTGTAAATATATATGACCTATGTTTAATCTTGGGTTCCAATTTATTTTGGGGGGAAGGGCAGAACTCAACTTAAATTCAATCCAAAATGCACCTTCAGTTGCAAAACATAAGATACACAACAGCATTCTTTTTCCACGTTAAACAACAATATTTCTACGCACCATTTCCTATATCTGTGATCCACACAGAACTTCCATTGGGTGTGGTCAGTGCAAAGATTCCATGGGGCATCTCAATGGTGGCTGTTTTCCATGTTTGTACAAGATAGCCTTCCTCAGAGTACACCGAGACCTTTGGTACATCTTCATTACCTCTCTCAAGGTGCGCAAAGATAACAAAAAAGAGAATAAGGGGGAGTATGGCAGACAAAAAAATCCAATCATTTTTTTTTCATTACAGCTCCTTATATAGTAAATAGCCTTAAGCAGTGGTCCCCAACCTTTTTTGTACCAGGGACCAGTTTCAAGCAGAAACACTTTTTCAAGGAGGTGGGGGGGAATCTGAGTTTGGTGGTTTGCTTGCAGACATTTCATTACCTGACTAGGTAACATCTGATGTTGTTACCTAGTCGGGTAATAAAACATCTGCCAGCAAACCCCAAGTTCAGGGAGCGCCAATGCCTCCTCATTGCAACCCTGAGACAGATATTCTCTTCTATTGGGACATTTAAAACGGAGGGTTTCAGCTGCAGATTCAGGAACTGCGCCCGGCTGAGGAACGCCTTCAAAACTGAGCGCTTTCCTCAGCCCCATCCCTCAGGTGTCTCCCTCCCTCCCTCCCTCAGGTGTCTGCCTCGTTCCTCTCTCAGTCGCTCTCTCGCTCCTCCACCAGCCCAGGAAGAAACTGCTTCAAAGAAGCCGGCAGCGTGGTTTTTCCTGTCGCCGCAGCTCCTCGGAAGCGCCTGTTCACCCCTACCCCGCCGCCCACGTGCAGTTCAATCCAGTGCTCCATTCTGCCTGCCTGCCTGCCTGCCTTCGTTTCTGGTTGTTTGGGAGCAGCTTTGGCTGATAAAAAGAGGCGAATAGCTATTATTCTCATCCGAAGCTGCTCCCAAACAACCAGAAACAAAGGCAGGCTGGCAGGCAGAACGGAGCACTGGATTGAACCACGGGCGGCTGGGTGGGGGTGAACGGGCGCTTCGGAAGAGCTGCGCTGACAGGAAGCCACCCTGCCGGCTTCTTTGAATCAGTTTCTTCCTGGGCTGGTGGAGGAGCGAGAGAGCGACTGAGAGAGGAACGAGGCGGGAGGAAACCGAAGCCGCTGAACCAGAGAGCAGGACAGGCTTTGGTTGCTTCCTCCGTCCCCTTCTTTCATTTGTGTCCTTGATCCCTGATCCCAGCAGCATTCACCAAAGGCGAAGAAAGCCGCCATTTTTTTTATTTTCTTTTCTTTGCGGCCCGGTACAAAGTGATCCAGGTCCGCAGCCCGGTGGTTGGGGACCCCTGGCCTTAAGCATTATTATGTTGTAACTCCAAGGAGCCTGACCAAGTGTAGTTACCTCCCCAAAAAATAAACAAGGAAAATAAACATATTAAATAAATACTAGTCATTTCACCTCTCTCAGGTTTCAGAGTGCACCAGTGCAGCTATGTAAAAAATAAGTAATTGGTGGGTCCAAGGAGACCACAAAAACCAATGTTTCCTGAAAAGCCGATACAACAAATGACACCCATCGTTTTGTGTACTGATTAAGGAAATTCTTACGGCTATTTTGAAAAAATTAATCCACGCTTCCCTAACCCAAGCATCCTTCAATTATGCAGACATTAACTTTCAAGATTTTCAACAATGGCCATTTTGGCTTGGAAAGTCTGCATTTGGAATTCCAAATGTAAGAAAGGCGCCCAAGTATTTAGCTCAAGGCATTGCTGTCAAAAGACAGAGAAAAGTACTTTCAGATAGCTTTACAGCAGCCCAAGAAGACAATGGCCTTTCCCTTCTTACTTGTTCTCAGCATTTGAACATTTGAGATTCAGGTACCTAAATGAAGGTTCCAATAAATCCAAATTTAATCTCTTTCGCTATTCAATGAGAAGCCTTTCTGAAGGACAAACAGAATTGTAACTAAATAAAAATCACAGGTCCAGAAATAATAATAAAATATTCCAAAAGAGCTATAAATACTGTATGTACAACATCTAATAATAGAGGGTTCCAAATTAACTTTTGCAGAACTAAGGGTGAAATAAAAGCACGGTAAAAAAGTTAAAGCATCATGATACATTTTAAAAGATCCACTTATTTTTAAGTCCTGCACTTGGCTTAAAATACCTCAAACTTGGCACCATGCAAACTTGCCCTTAAGGATATTTCATAAACAAAAGAGCAGAGAGCAGACTATTTCCAACCAGTATTGCTTTATTTATTCATTCCTCAATATGTCACATTGCTGCCACATAAATGTACTTTTTTTTAATGCTTTTGAGTCATTGTTGACTCCAGGGGTGCAGGGGTGAAATTCAACCACCTCGCACCACCTTGGGAGAGGTGGTAGGGATGATTTGAATCAGTTGGCCCACCCATGCCACCCGCCTTCTTCCTTTTAGACACTAAGTCCCACCAAGCCACGCCCACAGAGCCAGCGGGGAACATTTTTGAATTTCATGGTGACTGCCTGGACTAAACCTTGTAGTTTTCTTGGCAAGATTTTTGAAGTGGTTGGTCACTGCCTATTTCTTAGGAATAAAAAAGAATGATTGGGCCAAGGTTACCTGGATGGCTTTGTGCCCAAGGCAGGCCTAGACTCGTGGTCTCCAATCCCATGCCTTAACCACTACACCAGCAATATGGCTCTCTTTTTAAAATATCCACGTAAAAATGAAACACATTTCAACATATGTTTTTTTAATCACAAAGAATGCTAATGTATTTTAGCTTCATAAAATTAGCATTAACAATAATAGCCTAATAATAGCCTTGGCACTTTTCCCAAACTGAGAATTTTGTTATACAATACAGAGATATGAGCAAAATGAAGGGCAACTGCATTGCAACTTACACATCAGCCTGGTTGGTGCTGATCCTATTGCTTTATCAGGGGTCTTCAAACTTGACAGCTTTAAGACTTGTGGACTTCAGCTCCCAGAATTCCTCCTCCAGTCATGTTAGCTCAGGAATTCTGGGAGTTGAAGTCCATAAGTCTTAAACTTGCCAAGTTTGAAGACCCCTTGCTTTAGATTGAGAATTCAAAGAGCCTGAACTCCCATGAGCATTCCTGTCAGAGGGTGTTTTTTTTTTTTTTTTTTAAATGCCCTGGCTCTCCTAGTCACCTGCCATACTCTAAGAATGGTGTTCAATGGGGAGATGTGGGGGGCTTTAAGTACAAACCCCCAAGCTAGGAAGTACATTCAAGATTGCAACCAGTCATTTTTAACTGCCCCAAGAAATTCACCAGGAATCCTACAATACTGGCTTAGGACATATACCAGTATAGCACTGGATTTTGTTACAACTGTTGTACTGACTGCAAATTCCTTGACTGTTTTCAAAAAGGCAGCTGTACTTATGTCTCTGGTTGACAGTCGCAGAATATTTCCCAAAGCAAAATTCTTTACAGAAAGGCAGCCTTTGCGGCTTCTGCCACGTTGGTATCATCTGTTAAAGCTACAGCTGGGAAACAGCTCACGGTTTCCAGCAATTCATCAAGAGATCCAGAAGTCTAGCTGTCTGGTCTTCAATTTTCCTTATATCAATCTTTCTTACCCTGGCTGTTTTTCAGTAGTTTGGGAATTCAGGCCAATTTTTAAAAAATTACAGTAATTTTATTAAAGTTTTGTAATTACAACAGTGGGAATTCAGATTAATTTTAGACGCATTACATCCCTTAAAATACATTTCTGGCTTTAAAGTGCTTTAGGATGATCTTTAAATGCTGCAATTATACAAGGCCCTTTCAATGTTTAATTGTTTTTAGCCATTGCTGCTTGAAAAATATGAGCACACCACGATTTAAAAATATACACAGACCTGCAATGTACTTATTGCCAGATTTATGGAAGAAAACTAGACATTAAGATGGGTTACTTGGGGCTGTTCCTATGAAGAGACTGACCAAACAGTACAGCAGCTGATTCAATATTCTAGGGTCTGACTTTTAAGCTATTAAGAAAATAACACAATAAACTTTAAAACAGCATGTTCACTTATGCAAGGTTTATAGAGTCAGATGAGAAGGATGTATAATTTGAGAGGACTGTATGAATTAAAGAAAGGAAATAATCAGATTCCTCTTTGGGGTAATGTATTGGGAAAAAAATGGAATCTGCGTTACAGATGTGTTCACACAACATGCTAAAGATTGTGGATCCCAGTGAGGTATTTACTCAGCGAACATGTACAAAAGGCAAATATGGCATGGTTTGGTTTCCCAGTCTTCAACCAAAATTTCTGTATGTTTATGTTGGCCAAATGACTAGCTCTTCTCATTTATTTTCATACCCACAAACTTACAAGCCCATACTAATCCAACTGGGGCTCACAGACAGCATGTATAACGAGGAAGTGGTAATTCGCCCACTCTTCTGTGTCCCTAATTCAATCTTCATTTATGTAAGATTAGCTCCAATTTATTCCTGCTACCTAGCATCATTTTCTTAGAAATACAAACTCCATATGCTAGCACAGGGGTGGGCAAACTTTTTGGCTCGGGGGCCGCATTGACTTTTAAAATTTGACAGACGGGCCAGGTCAGCGCAAGATTTTTTGGGAATAGCCCCTCCTTCTCCTCCTCCCCCTCCCCTCGGAGGCCCCCTGAATCAGGAGTTGCTACCGCCGGTGCGGCTCCAGTCCCGCGTTGCCTCGGGAAGGGAAAGGCAAAAAGGAAGAGCCATGGCGGTGCTTTGCAATGGCAGCAGCAGCAGCTCCTGGTTTTGCCTTTTCCTTCCCAAGGCAACGTGGGACTGGAGCCGCGCGGAGCTGCGCTGGCGGTAGCAACTCCTGACAGCCCCAGCTGGACACCTGAGCTGAGCCCAGGCGGAACTGCCTGTTGCTGCTGCCGGAGCACCGCCGGGTCGCCTCCTCCAAGCAGCCTGCCTGCCCGCCCACCAGGCTTCCCCTCCGCTGTGCGGCTTGGGGCCAGGCGCGAGAGCCCATGAGTTAAAACGAAGCTGAAAGTTGCTGGGAAGTTGCTCGGGTTTCCAAGGCTTCCAGGGCTTTGCAAAGGCAAAGTTTGCAGGTGGGAGCGTCTTCCCGCTGAGGAGTGGGAAGGGTTCTGCCCGGCGGGCGGGACGGGCTGCTTGGAGCGGGCTGCCGTGCGGCTCGGGGCGAGGCGCGAGCGCCCGCGAGTTAAAAGTTGCTGGGAAGTTGCTCTGGTGCTGGGAGCAGGCTTTTAAAGTGCCACCCGAGCAAAGTTTAAGCAGCCCACCTGCCCGCTGGGTGGAACCCTTCCCACTCCTCGGCGGGAAGACGCTCCAGCCTGCAAACTTTGCCTTTGCAAAGCCCTGGAAGCCCCGGAAAACCGAGCAACTTCCCAGCAACTTTCGGATTCATTTTAACTCGCGGGCGCTCACGCCTCACCCTGAGCCGCACTGCAGCCTGCTCCAAGCAGCGCGCCCCGCCCACCGGGCGGAACCCTTCCCGCTCCTTGGCAGGAAGACACTCCAGCCTGCAAACTTTGCCTTTGCAAAGCCCTGGAAGCCCCGGAAACCCGAGCAACTTCCCAGCAATTTTCGGCTTCGTTTTAACTCGTGGGCGCTCACGCCTCGCCCGAGCCGCACGGTGGAGGGGAAGCCCGGAGCGCCGCTGGGTTGCCTCCTCCAAGCAGCCCGCCTGCCCGCCAGGCTTCCCCTCCATCACGCAGCTCGGGGCCAGCCGTGAGCGCCCGCGAGTTAAAAGGAAGCCGAAAGTTGCTGGGAAGTTGCTCGGGTGCTGGGAGCAGGCTTTTAAAGTGCCGCCCGAGCAGGACCGCCAAGCCGGGAAACAGGGCACCAAGGCAGGGCAAGGCTCCTCCAGTAGTGGCCTAGCTTTAGGTGGCTCCAAGAAGACCACCCCGCCCACTGGGCGGAACCCTTCCCGCTCCTCGGCGGGAAGACGCTCCAGCCTGCAAGCTTTGCCTTTGCAAAGTTTAAGCCTGGAAGCCCCGGAAAAAAAAGGGGGATTGGCGGGGACTCACCTTCGGAGAGGTCGCACTCGAAGGTGATTTCGAACTCCCAGCCGAGGCCTTTGCAAAGTTCTTCTTTTCTTTCCTACCCCGAGAGCGCTCCGCACTGTTTTGCAGCTTTGGGGGCCCTGCGGCACAGGGCAATATGCCACGCCCAGCTATTTTTTTTCAGGGGCGGCCCGGATTGGACAGACCAATGGCAGAGATTTTTTTTCAGGGGCGGGCCGGATTGGACAGACCAGTGGGCCGGATGTGGCCCGCGGGCCGTAGTTTGCCCACTGCTGTGCTAGCAGCATACGCTTCAGGTGACAGATTGGACCACCACTGGATAAATAAATTAAGCCAAGTCATGGTTTCAGATCATGATCAGCCTGTCTTATGATCTGGGTTCAAACAGTATTTTAGGCCAAGTCACAATATGTTATGCAAACCAGACCACAGACTTCAAAGGAAAACTGTGAGAAAATTTCGCACATCTGAGCAAAGTACTATCAGATGCTGAAATAGGAGAATCTGTTTGCAATCTGAAAAAAAGCTGCCAAAATAAAAACACAGTCACATCTCTGGAAATATAAAATCTAGCTTTTAACTTGAAAATATCTCCATTTTTCATTGAAAACCATAATTTGATAGACAATAGACAATAAAATTATTGTAATAGGTTCTATATTAATAAGACTGGGATACTGTAATAATTCCTGGAACCACAGACACCGGAAGCCAAATAAAAGGCTTTATGTAGAATTGGAAGAATAAAAATTTTAGATAATCTCAGATGCAGTAAAATTCTCTGCTATAAAATGTTGCTATTGAAATGCTAATTTCAAGTACATTTTTGTGTGTGTAATTTGAAGAACTATGGGAAAAAGGCATGCAGGGTTTTTAACGTAATATTTTTTACTGTATGAAACTGCCCAGAGTAAATCTGAAACTGAGACAGCTAAGTGTAACAAAGAAATAATTCATCAACTTAAGTAGAACAACATTTCCAAAGTCAAATCTTGTAACAATGTAAAGCAGGGGTTTCAAGGCTCAGGGGCCAAATGCAGCATGCGGGATGCTTAGCAGCAGAATCATGCAGGATTACAACACTGTATTATTCATCTCCTCACTGTAATAACTATATCTTGGGTAAGTATAGTGGCTCCATAAACATTTTGATTTTGTTGTTTCTTACCTGTCCCACATAGACTAATCCCTGGAGATGATCAACAGCGACACAAAATGTTTGACCAGTAAATTCTTCTGGAAACTTTGGCCACTCTAGATCAAGCTTGTAGAGTGGTTTCTGTATCTGCCACAATGAATAAGTAGTCCACTGATTTAACACCTTACAAATTAAGCACAGAAACAATACTGTTAAACGGTGGTCTGATTTACCGTGAAGCATCATTCAGGCTATTAGTAAATTGATCTGTCCAGAAAGGGTTAACTCCACCTCTTTGTTAGATTTATTTGCTACACTGTTTCCTCTTTTCCCCAACAACAATCCTGTCAGGTGGATTAGGCAGAGAGAGCATTAAAAGACAAATGTTTAGGTCTAACTTGAGGGAATCCTCCTTCTTCAATCATATGTATTGATTTAGCTGAGGGGAAAGAACACTTTCAAACAACTTTATTAATTTACAAACAAAAAAACCTTCAAAGCATTTTCAAACAGCCCCACCCAGAGACAAGGTGCTAAGTATTGTTTCTTTCCAAGTTGAGATCAATTCCTCCCCACTACATAGACACATGCATGCAGGTAATGCTCAACTTATGACCACAATTGAGCCCAAAAGTACCATTGCTAAGCAAGACAGCTATGTGCGTTTGCCCCATATTATGACCTTCCTTGCCACAGTTGTTAAGTGAATCATTGAATTTGTTAAGTTAGTAACATGGATGTTAAATGAATCTGGCTTCTCTATTAACTTTGCTTGTCAGAAGGTCGCAAAAAGTGATCACATGACCCTGGGACACTGCAACTGTCATAAATACAGGTCAATTGCCACGAATTTTGATCGTGTGACCATGAAGATGCTACCACAGTCGTCACTTTTTTCAGTGCCATTGTAACTTCAAATGGTCACTAAATGAATGGTTGTAAGCTGAGGACTACTTGTATACCTGGCAATAATATGGAACTGATTTTCCATTCTTGTTCTTCAAAATTTTCTCAACTTCCTAGTCTAGCTCACAAGAGGAGAGGTCTCCTTGACAACTCTGCTGAGTTCAGTTTACTTTACTGTACTGTCATTGCACCTCGTACAATGAAATCAAACACCATCTTCAGTGCACATCATGACCATGATCATGAAAATAAATACAAACATACATCCTTCACCCTTCACACATTGACCGAAAACCCCCGACACCGCACCAATACATCTATTCAGTAGAATTCAAAAGAGCTACTGCCCTGGGATAGAAGCTGTTTTTCAGCCTATTTGTCCTTGTTTTTATTATTCTGTACCATCTGCCAGATGGTAATAGTTCAAAAAAAAAAAAAAAAGGGTTGCCCAGAATGAGATGGATCTTTGAGAACATTTTGAACTT
The DNA here is from genome assembly GCA_033807585.1 of Hydrophis major. Taxonomy (NCBI): domain Eukaryota; kingdom Metazoa; phylum Chordata; class Lepidosauria; order Squamata; family Elapidae; genus Hydrophis; species Hydrophis major. The sequence goes on along the minus strand of CM066328.1, from coordinate 246,423,905 downwards.
TCTTAAGGCAGCAGGAGCTGTAAAGCTCTTCCAAAGAGGGGAGAGGGCAACCAATGATCTTCTGGGCAATGACGTTAACCCTCTGGAATGCTTTCCTATCTGCCACTGTGCAATTGGGAAACCACACAGAGGTGCAGTAAGTTAAAATATTCTCTACGGTGCAGCAGTAGAAGGTCAGCAACAGTTTTTCATTCATTTAGCTTTGCAGAAATCAGCCAATGACAGCAACACAATAATTGGAATCATACACTCATAAACTATAATTTATCCTCATCAGTATTTATACTGTAAAGTCCAATGATCTGGCTTCTCTACTTGTCTAGAAAAGACCAAGTAATGCCAGGAAATCAACATCATTCTGTTAAGATAATTTTTGTTGGGAAAGCGGCACATGAATAGGGATTAATTGGAAAAGATGGTTATATACTGTCAAAAGATGCATTTCAACTGCATTTCCTATCATTTCCATAATATGGAAATCTAGTTAAGACTTCTTAGAATTGCAGTCTTACTACAACTAAATGATATTCAACAGGGGAAGAAGGCTCATGTAAATACAATTCCTTGAAGGGAAAAAAATGCAGGCTTCAAAAAAAGAAATCTAGCTTAAATTTATTTACACATAAATAATTCAGAATTAAAAAGGAAAGTGAAATCATTCAAAAGGCTCCCTTCAAATTGGGAAATTGAATGTTAAAACAGCAGATACGATTTGCTTAATTAAGTGTGAATCTTGCATATTAGCAAAAACTTTCCAACATCAGAGGTGATACAGTGAGGTATTCTGAGATAATTACGACTGATTGTGAAGTGGTTGAACTTGTCATTTATAAAAAGTACTAAGGAACACTTTGGCAAAGCTGCTCCTCAGTACGCAGGGCACCCAAACAACACACGATCAATACTTTAAAGCAAATATTAGTTGAATTCAGAATGTAAAATATGGAGTATTATATTTCTGGATTTTGCATGGATATACTTTGCAATCAGTTTGGTACAGCAGTGAAGGCATCAGGCTAGAAACCAGAAGACCATTCTAGTCCTATCTTAGGCACAAAGGCAGATGAATAACCTTGAGCCAGTCACTCTCCTTCAGTCCTATGAAAGAGGCAGTGCCAAACCACTTCCCCAAAACCACACCAAGAAAATGGTAGAGATTTGTCTAGGCAGTCTCCCAAGAATCAGACATGATTGATTTGAGTGGAAGAAAAAATTATTCACAATTGAAATATTGTACAGTATACAGCTTTGATTACTGCATCCCCCCCAAAAAAAAATTAAAGAACCAAAAAAAGCACTAAGCATCAACCAAAATTATCAGAGTACTTGAACATCTTTCCCTTGAATGCCCTACTATGATATTTACTCCTATAATTTTCAGCAATAATCATGTTTGCTGATTAATTTAGGGAGTTATAATCCACACATTCTTGGAAGAGTTAGAGCAATTCTCTTCGAGGAAACTCTGGCTGGGGTATATCTGGTTCTAAAAAAACACTAAATGGAAAGGGTATATCTGGTTCTAAAAAAACACTAAATGGAAAGATGTCAAGAGGTAGAGAAAAGTGTGGCATGTGGACAAATCTAGAGGCAATAAAGCTGAGCAATGGTTCAAGAACAGATAAAATGAAATAAAGTTTGATACACGATGTGTTGGAATAATGGAATTTGCTACAAGATGTAGGGATGGCTGTCACCTGTGGCAATCGTAAAAGGAGAGCAATCAATTTAATAAACAAGGATCAGCAAACAATAGCTACAAGTCATGAGAGGAATACATTATTTTCCAGAATCACAGATCATTTCATTTTGAATATAAGGAGATGTGGTTGCTTCAGTCAGGCCCTGCTTTACAGCTTTTTGTACATATCTAATTGACTAGATATGTGTAATGGAATGGAATTTTGGATCAGTTAGGCTTTTGGTCTTATGATTGTATTAAATTATCCTTATTCGGGTTAATAGACTGATGAAAGATGAGGTCTTAAATTATATCCTTAAAACTGATCCATATCAGAAGTACAGTTCCATTTAAAAGACAGTGAAAGACATCTTCCAGGTTAGGCAAACTCTATGCCTAACCCAGATACCCTAATGATATCTGCAGGAGATGGGCAGTTTAGAAATACAGTAGAAAATATAAATAAATAAAAATACATGTTCTTTGGATTAGGTTTCAGTGTATGGCTCTCACTGTATCCATTCCTAAATGTCAGACACTGGTTCAGATTTTCCATAGCTTCAATTTGAATGGAAAACGGGGAAGCTGATACCACTGCACTGTACTTACTCAGACTCTGAAGGTTAGTGTAGCAAAAGGAGTGATAAGATACAATAAAATGGAATGCTATAACTATCCGGATAAAAGTAAATTAAAACCATTTATGGATAAGCATAGCAGCTGGGGCACAATGATAACACTCTAAACGGCATTAAGAACCCCAGCACTTTATAAAGGTATCAGAAATAAGGAAATGTCCAATTTTTTTCTCCTTATACTGAGTCTTTGCAGTGTCTTAAACTGTTCAGATTTGCCAGCCTCAAACCTTAATATTTTTTTAATTAAATTTGGGCAGAGTGGCATGTGGAGAGGACGCAAGTTTTCCTCTTCTCCTGAAATATAAAGAAGAAAGTTATTAACTTTCTATTCTGAATATAAAGAATGTTATTAACTTTGCATTAGTTGGCCCAAGCTAACCTCCAACTAGTTCTTTTCCCCCAGCATCAAGAATATTTATTTAAGCTCTTGAAAGCCCTACTCAGTCAGTTCCCACACTTCTCTCTCTCATTTCCTTTTTTGGTTTTATTTTGAAGTATGCCCAAAGAAACTACTGCCATGTTCCATTTTTCATTGACATGATGAACTAGACAATTTGTGTATGTTTGTGTGTGTGTGTGTGTGTGTGGGTATTTTAGATGTGTTATTTTATGCCACAATATTAATCCACTAATCATGCTGCCCCATGGTGAGGGTAACTGTAATTCAACACAATTTTGAAAAGAATAATGGCAACTTTGATATATATATTTGGTTGATTGGACTCAATATCCAAAATTATTTTACCAAAGCTCTCACCTTATTCAAGAATTCTTAATCAATTAATAATTTAAATTTGTCAAGAGATAAACTTTTTTTGATTATTTGTAATTATTTTCTCAAAAATCACTTAGGGCAATCACGGACCCACTGTTAGATCTATGAGATCTGCGCTGCAAAAATCTGGCAGCCTTATTTACAATTGAACTCTGAGCGAATTAAAATCATTGCGAAGCCTTTTGAACACCGCTATATAGAGACATATATAACTGATCGTTGTTATTAATCCGGCTTGCCAACCCACCTCCAACTCGGACCCAACTCTATACAGGACTATCAACAACAGGAACAAAGCAGCCCCTCCGAGTCCCGTAAACAACCGCACCCGAGAATGATCGTAAGCCCCCATTGAAGCTCTGCAGCGGCCGCCGACGAAAATAAGCACACTAACCCGCGCATGCTCAATCCGCAGCGACAACGGGCGCGCGAAAAGCTTCTTGGGAGATTGAGTGCTGCCCTTCGTTCCGAATCAGGTGGGCAGGGATTTTAGAGAACTACGAGTCCCATGAAAGCATCGGGGTTGGGTGGGCGAGCCTATCCAAAGTAAGAGAGAGAGAGAGAGACTGAGCAGAGTCTTATAATTCAGTCGCCTTTCTTCGTTCCATCCAAGGGCCTGGAGTAACTAATTGGAGCGCAACCAACGATTGCAAGTCCATTTAAAAAGGTGAGCCCTCGAGCAACAGTGTTGGTTTCCCGCTCTTTTCATGACCATTATAAGAAGATTGGTAAGCTGCTTTTTTGTTCATGGTGGAACGTAGGTGTGCAAGCTGCACTTCATGTATTTATAAAAGGGGGAAATGGGGGGAGACAATATGTGCACACTGCCACTTTGGCTTTGTATAAAAGGACCAGGGGTAAATTAAGTATATTTTCTCCCGCTGAGCTTTCTTTTAAAACGGTTTTATTATTTGGGATAAATTAATGGTGTCTGGTTTTCCCATGTGATTCTTAAAACATGGAGGTTACAGAGTTACAAGGCTATTAAAAAGAGAAAACTTCAATTCTTTTGCTTTTAATAGAAGAAAAACATCAAGTGGAGAGCAACGATAGGTATCAAAGCCCCCGGGACAGCCTACATTCTCCCAACCGTTTCGTTTTACAGATGCACATCAATTTAAAAGAGAAAAATAATATAGATTTAGGGGTCAGCCCAACCCACTTTCCAGCATGGCCTGTCTCACTGAAGTAATGCCAACCCACAGGTGTCTGACTGTGTGTCTGTTAAAACGTGGCAGCTTACAATTTAAAACAAAGCATGCACATACAAGTGCAAAATATATAACTGAAACAAGTAAATGAAAATGTATTAGTCAAATTGGATTCTATACAAAATAGATACTTAGGCAGACTTGTGAGTTATTTTTATGTTCCATTTATAATTAAGTCCCCCCATAATTATAGAAATGCTGTTGACTTTAAATGCTGTCAAATTCATGTGGCTAGCCAGGTTGTATTGTATATTGTTGCTGGTTTCAACCCATGCATTTTTCTTCCTAGTGGTTTTTTTTTAGTGGAGGCCCTACTTTTTTGTCTTTTTAAAGAAAGTGTTGATCCATTTGTTGCAACAGAAATTGACTGACTGGCTTGTTGCCCAAGCCCTGACATCAAGCCTAAGTATAATGACTGGGCCCAAAAGTCACCTAGCCAGGTTTCATGCCAATGGCAGAACTAGAACTCATGGCCTCTTGGTTCTATCCCCTAAAATTATATATATAATCTAGAGATTGTGTACATAATTAATATGTGCCCTTCATTTCTTACTGGACTTGGGAAACAAGTATGAAAAAAATTCTAGTAGCAAGCGTATATATTCTCTATGAAAAAAATGGATAAATTTTATACTGATAAGATTTTTCTCATTTGAGCATTTGTTTTCTTTAAAAGAACCATTCAAACTTAATAAAATAGGCTCAATCTAATTGTTTTCATATCAAGTACACGTAGTCCTCGACTTAAAACCCCAACTGAGCCCCAAATTTCTGAAATATTTGTTAAGTGAGTTTTGCCCCATTTTAAAACCTTTCTTGCCACAGTTGTTAAGTGAATCACTGCAGTTGATAAGTTAGTAACCCAGTTGGAAAGTAAATCTTACTTCCCCGTTGATTTTGTTTGTGAGAAGGTTGCAAAAGGTGATAGCATGACCTTGAGATTCAGCAATGGTCATAACTATGAACCAGTTGCCATGCATCTGAATTTTGACCACATCATGGGGCTGCTACAAAGATGGTCACTGTGAAAACTGGTCATAAGTCCGGTTTTTTCAGCGCTGTTGGTAAATTTGAACAGTCACTAAATGAACTGTTGTAAGTTGAGGACTATCTGTAACATAGCTTGTGTGGGCAATGGATATGGAGATGAAAATGTCAGTTGGGATAATATTCACTTCAACAGTTTCCAGAAAATCTATATCTCTTGTCTGAGGTCAGTAGTATAGGAAAGGTAATATTTAAAAATGTTATAAGCAAGCTGTATAAGGACTCTTTCATTCCTATCTGTAGGACAATTTTTAGAAGAACAACGAAGAATGTACTTCATGGACTTTTTAATGGATAAAATCATTCTTATGATCTGTGAAAGGAAATGTAAATTGCACTAAAATCCTTATAGTATAATGTCATTTACTGGACATTTAGTTCTCACTTGATGGTACAAATTCAGTGCTAGTTACCCCACAGGGCATCTTTTTATAGATATCTGTGGGAAATATAAGATAATGCTGGCAGAGTTTATCATCTATTATTTCATTTTATATAGATGGGAGAGAAAAATATTAGATTGTGCCATAACAGCCTGGCATATGAAAGTTAAGCAAGTTGATATTAAATAAATGACTCGGAGTTGCTGGGAAAGGAACCTCTGAACTAGCGTTACCTCCTGCCTCCACACATCGAGGAGATTGAGCAACTGCCAGCGATACCCTCAGGTGAAGATGTTGTGAGGGGAGGCTCAACCCCTCCCCTCAGGAGATGCAAAACATTCACTGTCCCTCTGGAATGCTTCTCTTCCTCCTCTCCAGAAGTGCTCACATGCCCAATGGGAAGGAGGAGGTTTGGCAGGTGCCAGAGGGGCTGCGAGCACTTTGCAGCTCCTGAGGGGAGAGGTTGAGCCTCCCCCTCACAACATCTTCACCTGAGGGCATTGCTGGTAGCCGCAATGGAGGAGCTCAGGAGGTCCGCGCTCTTCCCACTGCTGCTCAGCCTCCTTGATGCGTGGAGGCAGGAGGCAGCAGCTATGACACGGGCTTGCTAGAGAGACTGCAGGATTGCCCCACCTCCCCAGCAGCCACCTGGTCTTCAGCACATAGCTTGTCAGCCTCTGGACATCAGATTCCCACCACCCAACACCAGTTCAAAGGTTCCTTTGCCCTCACCCCCTCACAGGCTAGGGAACACCCGGGAAGGGCTCCAATGCCGCAGTTTCCCGTACTCTGCCCTCCCTCCTTGCATGCATCAGTCCATCTGCTACTGGTATCACCCCTGTTGCAGATACGGGTGCGCTGTGGCTGACCAATTTTTTCTCACAGCCCACCGGTTAGCAACCTCTGTTCTAGGAAATATTAAAAAGGCAGAATATTTTTCCCTAAAAGAGAAATATAAATCTTAGAGGACACAGAAACTCAACCCCAACAGATATTTTGGCGCCAGCTTATTTACAGATAAAAGGCTGGGCCAGCTTATCTACAACACAAAAGACCTTCACTCTCAGGACATGGTAGGATTAGCCTTCACTCAGATCCAAACCAGGACAAAGCCATTAAGCCTTAATAGAAATTGCCCAAAGCCCCTTAACTACATCACCCAGCAAGATTCAACCAAGCTTGGGACTCAAGACAATCCACAAAGTTACCAAGTCTGACAACCAATCAGGATACATTTCTTACCATAGGAACAGGAAGCAAGTTCAAAGCCTAACAGAGGATATAAAATTCTCTCCCTTTCTCACCCAGGTGCTCTTTTTTTTTGCCCAGGACCTCAAAACCATGTGGTCCTGTCCACCATTAAACCATCCTTCCAAGCAGTCTCTGTGTTTCCAGCGTTTTTCTTCCCACTTGGAACTGAACCCAAGTGAACATTTCTTCCAACAGTGCTATGGAAAATAATTTGACTCCCTCATCATTGTAGGAGCCCCTCAAATATTGGAACAGAACTATCATGTTTGTTAAGTTTTGAGCATGGGCGAGAAAGAATGGAGACAAGCCTCTGAACGGTGAACTTCAACTCTTTATTTACATTGTGACTTCCTCAATTCAACAGCAGTAAAACCCGCCTTATATAGGCAAACCCTGTAACATTTAACCAATAACGAGCTAGGAACGCTAGCTCTTATAACCAATAAGAACTCTCTGTTAAGGGCCAGTCGGATTCTCCGGAACGGGCCAATCCGGTCCGGCTGCTTAACAGCCAATCAGAACCCTGCACTCCAAGCTCACACTTTATTAATCTTATTGCATACACAACAATGTTTCCCCTAGTCCTTCTTTTCTTTAGATTAGACATACCCAGTTCCTGCAACCATTCTTGGTACATTTTAACCTTCAGTCCCCTAATTATTTTTGTTGCAATTCTCTGTACTCTTTCCAGAGTCTCCATATCTTCTTTATTTTGTGTTGACCAAAATGAATGCAGTATTCATCCTCATGCAGAAAAAAAAATCTTATAAATCAAGGTCTTATGGGAAAGAAAGATGTTCTGGACTGGCAATATTGTCACATCATTTATGTGATTTGGCCTGAATGTTGGTATTCTATTATTTATGTAGTGCAATATATATGTATAGTGCAATATGCTTCCTTGATGAATATCATTTTCATACTTTTCTCTTTTTACTTCCCCATACTTGCAAACCTATAATTGTAAGAGCTAGAAAACTGTAAGAATTTACTTGCTTTAATGTCACAGTATAAACAATGCTTGCTCTTTCTCCTGGTAACCTATTACCATTACATTTCAAATGTGAAATTTATTTACCATATCATTGAATGAAATGTATATCTCTGTTGCTTGACATGATAGTATTGCTGTTATAACCCATCTTACCTCAGGCTTAATATAGTTGTGACCTTTGATTCTTCAGCTGAAGACCAGGTTCCTGCAATCTCTTGGCTTATGGACAAGGGTGCTTTGCAGACTTCCTAGAGAAAGAAAAAACTATTTAGTCTTCATGTTCAATTGCCCTCTCTATTTTCTTCACACTTTTTGTGTGGAGAAAACCTGGATTTATTTTTTAACTGTGGGTCATGCTGTAATTTAGAATGGGAGAAATGAGAGACACCAACCCCTTGACAGAACACAGATGTGCTGGTGATCTTGCTTTTGCCAAGACATTGCCAGTCTTGGGCTTTAGTGCTGCAGTTGCACCATTGAACATCTGGATAATTCAGCTTCTCTCCCTATTGCATGCTTATAGCCCTGTATTCTCAAATGTGTCCCTGAGATTTGTAGTTCCAGTATATCTGAAGCTGGGGTGGGGCAGTCTAAGGGTTTTTATTATTATTATCTTTGGATATAAACCAGCCTGGTAATATATGAGAATTTTTTTAAATGTAGGAAATTAAGACAAGATTAAGAAAAGGAAAATATGATTTGTTAAAGTTGAATCAATCTTTCCATATCTCACTGATTATAAGAAGATTGCTTCTTGTTTCATCAGAACATTTTCCTCCATGATATGTTCTTAATATATCTAGTTTTTTTTAATGACACAACCCATATTCTTGCATCTAAGTGTAGCATGCAGAAACCAATAATGTCTGTGTTTAATTGGTAATCTTGTTTTCGGATGTTGTTCATTCTGCCCATGTTGCATCAGGCCATTTTAATAAATTTCTATAAAGAGCAAATAAAATTTCAAAATATTGTTTGTGGATGCTTCTGTTTTCCTCTTTGAGAAGTAATTCTGATGCCAAAAGCTTTGAATTTATGAAGAGCAAGCAGATATTGCAAACTGCTTTGGGGAATTTTCCATTTTCAGTGGTATCTAAATCAGAACTGAGTGAATGATTTACTTCCTGGTATGGATCCTCTTACACAAGAAAGGATTCAGGTTGTTTCTGCTCACTTCCTCTGCTTGAGAAAAATTGAACTGCTCCCTAGATAGCTATAGGTATTTTGCTAAGCCATCCTGTGATTTATTTTATTTTGGTTTTGGTTTAATTGATTGGGCAGACTCCTACTATTGTGGTTTGCTGATCATGGCTTGTTGCTCAGCAACAAATCAATAGTTTAGTGCAGCGTAGTTCTAAGTGTGCTATGTTAAATGGATGAAGATAATATAAGAGTTTCAAGATATCTGTGTAAAATGGCTCAAGTGTGACAGATGAATAAAATCCATACTAAACGTTCATTCTCTAAATGATCATGCCAGAAGTAAAACTAATTTCTACATAAATTCCATACTAAACGTTCATTCTCCAAATGATCATGCCAGAAGTAAAACTAATTTCTACATAAAGTGGAAATCAAGCATTATTATAACTTTTATACCCTTCCCCTCCTAGGACAGCAATTATTATGGCAAAAATCATTTAGCAGATTCAGTTTGCATGGAGCACAAGTACTGGAAGGAAAAGTCGAAGTAGTGCTGGTTTATTTTCTGCAAAGAAATGAAAATGAAAATAGTAGAAAATGGATGTAAGCACTGTAACTGCAAAAGAGCTGAATATTTGCCTTCTCTCTCAACAGCATTTTTCTGTTAGTTTCTTGGCAGGAACTTCTAAATGGAATTCAGTCGGATTTCTATCCCTGGCATGGAGCCCTACCTCCCAAAGTAGACCACAGGCTAATTTGAGTTAGGCCTTAAGCAAGGCTGTGTTCCAAAACCTCTTCTCCTTATCAAAGGCTTGTAAAGCAATTGTAAATATTAATATAAGAGTGCATCTCTACCCGCCTGAAGGACCATGGGTTCAGACTGAAGTAGTAAGAGTTTCTGTGTCAAATGTTAAGCAAAGCACCAGGTCTGATAGCAAAAATCAAAAGGAATCTGATAGCACCTCTTGTAACTAACACATGTTATTAAAAGGCATACTTTTTGTGAGCTGTAACTCACTTCATCAGATAAATAGGGTGGTTTGATTCATGTAGACTTTAAATTAGAATGTGGAGAGGGTAGAAATGGTATCTTGACAGCTTAAGCCTTTTAATCAACTGTATTGGTTGGAAAAGATCTGCAGTACTGGAATAATTCTGTTTTCTCAGCTCTATTTTATTTGGCTGGTGATTTCTGGCCCCATCTTTTCTTCCAGAAGCTCAAGGTAAGAAGCAGTGTGGTATAATGGTTAAGATGTCAAACTAAGATCAGAAGACCCTGATTCTAGTCTACCCTCAGCCACAGAATTTCACTTGGAAATGTTAAGCAGTTCACTAGGTAATGTTGGACTTTCTCAGCCCACCTCACACCAAGGAAAAAATGGAAAGAAATCTTAAGTGAAAGGTGGGTTATAAAATAATAAGCTATGTATAGTAGCTTATTATTTTTTTGCTACATATTATTTTTTGCTATATATTGCTCAATTTCTTTGTAGATCTAAACTAATTCAGTCAGTTTTCATTGCTGAGTGTGGACTTGAACTTGAGTCTCCTTGATCCTAAATACAGTATCTTTAGTCTTACCAGCTCTTTATTCTTAAGTAGGTATTACTTGTGTCTTCTGCTCTTCCATTTATTGGCTTACTGATTTGTGAAAGTTTCTGCTGACCAAGAAATACTATATGTGGTGAGAGAGTTTTAATTGTCTTCAACTGTGAAGAGAAAGGGGAAAAAATGAAGGCTGGTGGGAGATAATGATAACAATTTTATATTTGTTTTCATGTTAGCACTTTAAAGCAATTTTGTTGTTTCAAAATCTGTATGATTTTTTTAGCAACTTAAATATTGCTAACACGTTTTTATATACAGGTGTTATGTATGATGGTGTGATTTTGCTGAATAAAACTAACTCATGAAATCTCATTTTTCCTCAACACAGATCATGGCCATGAAGGAAGTTTCTAGCAACAAATGCTGTGGAGGTTTTCAGAAAGTGTTTGAACATGACAGGTTAATATGCTATTTATTTAAATAATTTTACACTGACTTATTATATTATTAGCAAACTAATCTCAACATACATAGACAGACAGACAGATAAAAGGACTTAAACACTACAGTTGTAAAAGTAGCAGTGAAAGCACTTGGATAGGAAGATCTGGGATAATGAGAATATGCTTCTTTCAAAATGAAGAGAACAAGCAAATTTCCCTTGTAAATAGAATTCATCAAAACAAGAGTACTAACATTATATTTATTTGATTTTCTCCATGACAACCTGTCCATAACCTGTTCTTTCAAGTCTCTCAATGGTGCATTCATCTTCACTGTAACTGAATTTATACATCTTGCAGCTGGTTGTCTTCCTTTTTCCTTCTACCTTTCCCAGCATTAAAGCCATTTCTGGAGATCTGGGTCTTTACATAATAGGATATCAGAGCCTGATCATTCTGTGCCTTGATTGGGAATTCTGGTTTAATTTGTTCAAGGATTCATCAATTTGCTTTCTTGGCTGTCCACAGTATGCTCAAGAATCTTCTCCAATAGCAAAGTTCAAAGTGGGCCATATTCTTCTTGTCTTGCGTCTTTAAGGTCCAACATTGTATAAATCCAGATTAATTTCAGTTTCATCTAAGTTCCACTGTAATCAGTGGAACATAAACTTTTATAACACCAAAGTTCAACTACACTTGAGATTCTGTGTACATTTATCTTGGAAGAAGTTGCATTATGTATAGCAGGAAGGCTTATGAAAAAACTTGCATAAAAGAATGCTGCTGGTCTGAATAGTCTGTTTATAATTAATGTGGGCAAATTTTCTTTTAAAAAATGACAGCTTGGATGGTTGTTCTAACATGAATCAGTAGTGCTAAATATTATTGAAACTAACATGTTGGCATATGCTTTCTTGGGCTTCTACATTTATAACCCTTTTCCAAAATATTGTTTTTTTTAAATGTGTTGGGACTAGAGCTTCTAGAATAGAGAGCAGCCCTTCTGTAGAAAGAGACCCCTGGAGTCTTGATATTTATGATGGGTTCTGGTTAGAGGAGGTTATGTGATTTAGCAAAGATTTCTGTGAATGGAAGGGAGCAGGGAAAGTAATATTTATCAAATCATCGTTCCTTCAGCTACTCCCAGTGTTGTTCCAAATGGTCTCTTTGGAACAGAAAGTACAGTGGGTGAAAAAAAATAAGCAAAAATGCCATTCTCCCCCCATAAAAAAAATGGAAACCTTTACTGCTTCTAGATTCTTTTGTTAGTAGAAGATGCATTCCAAAAGCATTATGCTTTTTTCTTTTAACTAAGTCTATTCCTAGCTCTTTTCCTAGTAGCTTAATTCTGTCCTTTAAATCCAAGGTCCACTATGTGCTTGTCTTTCCAATAATATATTGGCAGTTATGATATTAAAAGAATAGTTAAATATTATTGTGTTCCTTGATGACATTAATTTATTCTAACCCCATCTTTACTTTTTTTTAAATCACTTAAGGGGCTGAATATACCTAACACTCCTTTCTCCCTTTATTTTCCCCAGAACAACAACTCTTGTGAGGTGGGTTGAGCTAAGAGAGGGATTGGCCCAAAGACACCTAGCTGGCTTTCATGCCTAAAGCAGGATTAGAACTCATGATTTTCTGCTTTCTAGCCTAATGCCTTAACCCCAGTGCACCACACTGACTTTCTATTGGCAATTTTATTTACATATTGCATAATTTTGGCTTATTAGGCTTTATGGTGGAAATTGCAATATTCAAAATGTTGGTTAGTTTGAAAAGATACCATGTTATTTTTCATTGAGTGTTCCTGCTCTGTTTCCTTCAGGCTTTGTGCTGGAGTCCATCCCATTCCTTTCACATGCATCCATAATTTAGCATTTTTCTTTCGTTATTTTCTGTCACATTAGCTGTATAGTCTCTCCCACCAAGAAGAAAACACTAAATGGTAAAAACAGCTCATTCAGCAATAAATTTTTACAAGCTCTAATTTAATTCTCGATTAGATTAGATTAGATTAGATTAGATTAGATTAGATTAGATTAGATTAGATTAGATTATTTAGTGCAGCCATGTCAAACCCGCAGCCCATGGGCTGTACACAGTCCTAGATAGTTAGTAATACTGCCCCACAAGATATAATAAAAATATTAAAAATAAAGGAAGTTTGTTATTTATATCCATTAACTATATTATATATGTGGCCCAAGAGAATTCCTCTTCATTCAATGCGGCCCAGGCAAGCCAAAAGGTTGAACACCAATGATTTAATAGTGTATTATATATTAATCAGCTCCCAAAGCCAGAGTTCTCTGAGCAAGTTGCAACACTGCTGAAGCAGTAATAAACAGCCAAGTAAAAACATACTTTTAAAAAATGTTCTGTCTTAACTGCAATATTGTTGCTAACAGTGTGGAGCTGAAATGTAAAATGAAGTTTGGGATTTATTTACCGCCAAAGGCAGTAACTGAGAAATGTCCTGTGTTGTATTGGCTATCAGGTGAGTATTTTGAAATTATTTGTGAAAAGCATGATTATGGTGGTTAAAATTCAGTTGTTTAGTTAGTACAACTAAGTCAGGTCTTTAAAACAGAGTAGAATGTGTCCTTAGGTTACAAATCTTTGTGTGCCTTTTGTATGTGAGTCAGTATTGAAGAAGACAGGTTTTCTTTTATTGTCAGCTAAGCCTTGTTGAGTATTAGGCAGAATTTGACATCTTTCTAATCCTCTGGCTTGTTGAAATAGCAATAGCACTTAGACTTATATACCACTTCACAATATTTTACAATCCTTTATAAGTGGTTTACAGAGTCAGCACATTGCCCCAACAATCTGGGTCCTCATTTTACCCACCTCAGAAGGATGGAAGGCTAAGTCAACCTTGAGTTGGTGGGAATCAAACTGCCAGCAGTCAGCAGAATTAGCCTGTAATACTGCATTCTAACCACTATGCCACCATGGTTCAGTAGATGTTTATATCTGGGCGAGATAGCGATACAGAGACAGAGACAGACAAAGAGACAGTGAGGTAGAAATAGAAAGGTAGAAATGTAGAAATAGGTAGAGAGGTAGAAATAGAGAAATAAAGGTAGAAAGGTAGAAAGAGGGAGGGAGGAGGGGAAAGAGATGGAGACAGAGATGAAAGGCATCACTACTCAGGAGATGCCTTTCCAGATTTATCTTCTTGCTTAGCTGTCACTTGCTGAAAAGTTCAGGGTCTTCCCTAGATCTCTTAGCAAAATGGAGCCATACATCCTATCTGTTTGTAGTATCAAAGAATTAAAGGCACTTGATTTTACTATTGACTTTCTCTTGCTTCTGCATTGAATGCTACTTCCCAATCTAAATTACTGTACACAATTGAGGATTTATTGGACTATAGTAGTTCCGATTTGGGGGCTTGGGTGGAGCGAGGGGGGTTTACTAGTTTTTTATATTCCTTATTTTAGCTTGCATGAGAATCATTGTGGCCATTCTGTGAGTTTTATGAATTTATCTCCTGTTTATGATGACTGTAAACTGGCCAGAACCTGGTGATTGGAGCGGTATATACAGTGTTTTTCAGCCTTGGGAACTTTGCGTGGACTTCAACTCTCAGAATTCTTAAAGTTTCCAAAGTTGAGGAACATTGAGTATAAAAATACCTAACTTTGTCTGATCATTAGAATCTAGAAACCAAATAAGTGGTTCATTTTTTCCCCTATGAAATGAAAATGAAAATGTAACCAGGAATGTGTAGCTTCTCTTATTTAAGCACAGAGGGTGCCTTCCTGGTCCACATTAGTGATAAAGAATGTTTGTTTAGTATTAAGGTGTTCTGCTCTCTTCTCAGGATTAACATGTACAGAACAAAACTTCATAACCAAAGCTGCTTTCCATCAAGCTGCAGCTGAACATGGCCTTATTGTAGTTGCTCCAGATACCAGTCCACGTAAGTGGTTTATTAAACAGCATCAGCTTAATTGGTTTACTCATGGCTTTATACAGAAGTTCTGACTCTAGCAAACTTAAGTAACAACTACTTACCAACTATTTATTACAATGGACATACAATGGATATCCCTGGGAGTACTTACTTACTTGATTCTGAAGTTCCAGTGGCTGCCATCCCACACCCTCATGGTCACATGGTCACGTATGTGGGGTTTGTCAACTGTGCTGCATTTATGGCTGCTTGCAACATCCTGTGGTCATGCGGGACAGTTTTGCTGAAAACTGGAATTTATCTCCAGTTTTCTGCAAAACTGGCCCCACAGCAAACCATTGGTTCGCTTAAAGACCACAGTGGTCACTTAACACTTGCTGCAAAGAATTGTCATAATATTGGTCAGTCATGCGGGTGACCTGATTTATAACTAGGCAGGTTTCATTGTAAGGCGAGGACTATCTGCATGTACGTATGTAAATAATACTTATTTTACCTGTTGAAAATCTCATGTTTCAGGTATCTGCCACTACTTTTGACAATAACTGTTTACATTTTCTCAACAGGGAGAATAGAAATTATTATCTTTCTGTCCTGCCCTCCCTGCATTTTGCTCCTGAAATGAAGTATCTGTCATTGAGTAGCTTCTCTGGCAAAAAGGGGCTCAACAGATAATTAGGGGGGAAACGGGCTTCCTGTGTATAAATATTGCCAGTTTATCAGTGACTGGGCAGTCCTGCTTCACTGGCAGCCATTAAATTTAGCATATGGGGGGGGGGGGGGGGGGGCTTTCATCAATATGAATGGTAGATAGATTTTGAAAGAGGAGATCCTGTAGGCATAACTCTTATATTAGGTCGGGAACTATAATGATTACATTCCTATCTTGATATACTATATATTTCCCCAGTGGGCTCTTTCTGCATTACCAGAAATCCAGTCAAAATACATTTTTCCAAGAAGTGATCTTCTTTCTGAAGAAAAATATGCACTCGCATTGAGTATCTGTCTTCTTATGACACGCAAAGATAATTATTGAGCCCTTACTTAAAGTTTCAGAACTGACTTTCCGCAGCTCAGCAAAATTCCTGCAAAGATTTTATAGTTATCAGGTAAATTTTTCTGCCCAGCATTTAATTTCAGAAGATATTATTGATTTTGAGACAGATATTTTCCCCCTAGCCTTGTGGTTAGCCCTGCTGCTCATGAAGACAGTATCGGCCTCCGTTCCTGTACTTTGCTGATGATTGATGAAACATTTCTTTCCTTGGCAGGTGGATGTAACATTCAAGGAGAAGACGAGAGCTGGGATTTTGGCACTGGAGCTGGTTTTTATGTAGATGCCACGGAAGAATTATGGAAAACAAATTATCGCATGTATTCTTACATAAAAGATGAGGTAATTTGAATTACATTAATCTAAATCAGTGTTTTTTAAAAATGAGCGATATTGTCCTCTGGAGGACATTTGAATTATTTAATGTGACAGCTGGGGGGCGGGAGGGGGGCATTAGATGACAAGAGGCCAACAGGAGGAGTGGGATTAGGATAATGGAAGCAGAAGATTATGCATCACTTATCCATCAAATGTTTATTGAGTATGTAAAACTGCAAACTTTGATTGTTATAAATATATCAAACTTTAGATGCTTAAAATAGTGTCACACTTAGGATTGTTTTGACTGCATGCTGTGAAGCATACAATTGTGCTGGGTATTATAGTAGTGCAACAATAGGTTTCACATCAGCTGCACATTTGGTTACACTTTATTAAATTATTACTATGATGACTTGTAATTTTATGACATAACTGTATGTATTTGTAATTGTTAGGAAATAAATAAATGTGCAATAAATGTTTTTTCTTTAATAATTGCAAGTCACGCACACAGGACACTGAGTGTTATGAAGTAAAGGGACAGGATGCCTATCCCAAATGTTGGAGAAATGCTGATAATAAATGAATTGATGAAAAAGGGAGGGTGGGAAAAAAGTGAGTGGGGAGTTAGGAAAGAGAGAGAGAGAGATCTACAATTACCATAATATAATTACACATTGTAGGTAGGTATTAGGTAAAGATGTGCTAGTGTAATTTTCTCTCATTTATCTCAATCTGATCTCAGACCCATATGACTTTCTGGTTTACTTCAATGAAAGAAATGCAACATATGTTTCATTGAGGATGGAAGAAGTTACCATGCTTCTGGAATGCTCCCTTAATATATTAAGGGCTTTAAAACTACATCCATGATAAATTTACTAATGATTTATTTATCTGTATCTTTAAAAAAAGACTTTTATGCTGTAAACCTGCCACTTTTAGATACAGTGATTGACAAAGTAAACAATTATCTCTATGTAGATGAAAGTAAATATGTGTTTTCATTTTATGCAGGAGAAAATTTAAGTATGCTGACTTTCTTCTTTGTCTTTATCTTCTTTGTCTATTAGTTACCTATTCTGATCAATGCCAATTTCCCAGTTGATTCTGGAAGGATGTCAATTTCAGGCCATTCCATGGGAGGCCATGGGGCTCTCATCCTTGCTCTAAAGAATCCTGGAAAATATAAAGTAAGATTCAAACTATTTAATGTGTCAAATTAAATCAAGGAATAATTGATAAGTCTGGTTGGTCTGGCACCTGGTGGGGGAAGAGTTGTTTTGTTTTTATTCTGGTTTTTATTGGTTGTTAAACCTCCCTAGGAGCACTGTGTGTGATAAGCAGCTATGTAGGTTAAATAAGTGTGTGTGTCATGACGGTGGAATAATGTTGGTTTATCAAAGTGGGAAAATAACTATGTTTTGGAACTCTGTAAATGACAACTTCATAAATGTTTATTTGAAGAGAAATAATTTCATATTGCTGTGCATTAATCATCAATATTTAAATAGTCTGTTTCAGCATTTGCTCCAATCTGCAACCCAATGCAGTGTCCATGGGGGAAAAAGGCTTTTAGTGGATATCTAGGATCAAACACAACAAATTGGGAAGTATGTACTGAAAATGTTGTCACATATATAATATAGAATAAGTTGTAATTTTTTTAAAAAAATATCAATCTACCATTTCAAAACTAACCCTGTAGAGTCCAGTTGTGATTCCACCAGCAGACAAAGGTATGCAAGTCAGCTTTTAGCATTGAAGAACACTTGTTATATCAGTTTTGTTAATGGTATACAGTATTTTTATTTCAGATCATTTCAAATTTGAAACTTCCATTCTGAGTTGCAATCAGTTCCCCATTTAAAATTAACTGCTTTGTCATTTGTTTTCATTTTAGAAATGTTCTTGTTTTTCAGGTACAAGTGTTTCCAACTTAAATATAGTTGGAAATAGTTTGCTTGGAAGACAAGACATATTTTCAATTTGAAAACTTTTGTACACCTGTAGATTTTATTGTTTCTTATTCATTTATTTTTGACTGAGTTATTAATGTTGTAATTATAACTATCATTTTATAGCTAACGATTTACAATCTGGATGTTGATTTTAAAGCAGCTACTGCTAGAAAAAAAATAGATAATCTTTATTTGTTGATGCCCGGGAAATGTGAAGTTGGAATACTAAATCCTTCTGTTTAATAATTCTGACAGATGAATGCCAGATTGAAACTATTTTATTCTTCCAGCTGATAGTGGCTGCAAAGGAAAGGGAACTTGTTCCATTCTTGGGGCTTTTAAAACAGAAGAGAATTCAAATCATATGCATTTCATTGTAGCTAATGGATGCCAAGTGGTTATAAGTCTGTTGCATGAAATTGCCTTTTGTCTGCAGTCTCCCTTGTCTTTCTCATCTTTTAATCTGGCCAGGCTGATGCTATTGTTAGAAGCAAATGCATTTTTTTTCTTATAGGCCTATGATGCCACACACATTGCAAAATCTTACCAAGGCTCTCCTCTGGATATTCTAATAGACCAAGGCAAAGATGATCAGTTCCTTACAGCAGGACAGTTGCTACCCGATAATTTCATTGCTGCTTGCACAGAACGGAAAATCCCAGTCGTTTTTAGGTTGCAGCAGGTAATGCTCCAGAACTGGGTTTTAATTTATTTGCATCTAGTGCTTAAATCTTATTTGAAAAGAAAAGTAAAAAGTGATAATTTAATTAAATGATTTTTTAAATGACTATATCGGTTCCTAGAATCTGAAAATCTAGGTCAGTGGTAGCTAACCTTTTAGGGCTCCTGTGCCAAAAATTGAATGCGTGTATGCACACTCGTACTCGTGTGCCAGCACCCAGAAGGCAATTTGCATGCCCTCTACGTCCCCTATGCATGCGCGTGCAATTCCCACCCACCCACCCCCACCACCCTGCACTGCACCTCGGAGCTAATTTTTGGCAGGTTTGAGGCCTTTTTTGGCCTCCCAAAGGCTTGAGGAAGGCTTCTGCAGGCTTCTACAATCTTTCTAGGCCAAAATCTAGCCCCGTTTCATCACTTCCTGTTTTTCTGAAAATACTGGAAGTGACGAAACGGGGCTAGAATTCATCCTGCAGAAGCCTTCCTCAAGCCTTTGAGAGGCCAAAAAGGGCCTCAAACCCACCAAAAATCAGCTGTGAGGCATACACATGCGCAGTGAGGTAAGTTTGCCTGCAGCTCACGTGCTGGCAAAAATGGCTGGCACGCGTGCCATAGGTTCACCATCATGGATCTAGTGGTTAATCAGACTTTTTCTGGGCTTTGCTCCCTACCTTGGCAAATTCTAGCTTGCTAAGAATCAGCTGCATTTTTTTCTGCAGCCCATTCATTACCAGTAAAATGAATTGCTTTTCCTTGGAAAAAGGAGCTCTTTATTCTGGTTTGTCGCTCCCAAACCAAATTAGAAATCATACAAAAAAATGTGTGTTTTTGGATTATAATTTCTGTGCATTCTGTGCAATATCAATTCAAATAAAACCTTTTAGAAGGGAGGAGCAAAGTAGGAGAAAAAAAATTACATGTCAGGTACTCGATGAATTCATAGGAAGTCTTTCAGAAGTCCAGTTTATAGTGCAATGTTGCAGGAACAGCCACTGCCTGGTTAGGTTTAGGATTGACACTGCTTTCAGTGGCTTTAAAGATTTAAGATGTAACTTTGAGTTTGTGATATCAATGAACAAGAGACTGCCATGAGGTTAAATACTGCACACAGAGGAGAAAACTAAGGGTGTGGAAGCCTTTTCAAATTCAGCAATTGTTTACCGTTTGAAATGGCTCCTCTAACTTATTCCAAGGAGTTTTGACTGTTCTGGAACCATTCCAAACTTGGAATGGCTGTTTCAATTTACAAGTATTTAGAACATTTCCAGAATGATTGGAACAGGATCAGCACCTTTACAGTAATAGTGAAGAGGTGTTTCAGGTTTGAAACATTGTGCACCCAGTTGGAGGTTAATTACGTTTTAAAATAAATGTTAAACATTTATACTACAATCCTATGCTTTCCTTTGAAGCTTGTTTACAACTGGGTATCTACTGTATGAGATTAAAGCCTTAAATTCTTGTTCATGTGAGAAACTCCTAAGGAGATGATTTACGATCTATGTGCTTGTAATTCAGCTTTCCTTAGTGGTAGAGAATATATTCTCCTGCCAGAATGATAGTTGTAAAGTAGTTTTATATGCATATGCTTTTGACCTTTTGCTTAGTTTTTTGAAGCCACCTGGTCTTTTTCTCTCTTTAGGGCTACGATCACAGTTACTACTTTATCACAACGTTCATTAATGACCATATCAGGCACCATGCCAAATACCTCAATGCTTGACTGAGTCTAGCTATGGGAATGTCTGACAGTGAAAAACCTTGAAGAGATTAGTGGAAATAAACAACAAAAGCTCTGCCTGTGATTACTATTTCTGCAAACTGCAATGAAGTCCTGATTTGATGATTCAAAACAAATATTTTTAATATGCATGATTGACTTGAAATTAGATCATCACTCTTTCAAATAACACAAAGCAATAAAGGCTGCAATTGTAATACAGATGTATAAATGTACACACTTTCTTTCATGTTTATGTCCCTAGGCATATGTCATGCTTGCACCTTACTACAGTATATGTATTTCTGAATGGAAATGAGAAAGTGGAAACATTTCAAAACCAATCATGGTTTTTTTTTTCAGTAAAAGGCTATTACTTTCATTTAGTTGTGGAGAGGTGGCAAGGAATATAATTAAGCACCTTCTGCAAATGTTGGAGTCTTTTTCTGCATTCTGCCTTTTATAGCTTGCTATAGCAAATAACATTTGAGTCCTGATTTTATTTATTATAGCTTCAAAGAAGGGCTTGTTTTGCCAGATGCATAATGGGCAAATTAATAAGAAAATGGTATTTACAGCATCATATTTTTGCTTTAGAGTCAAAGGAAGTGATGCTGAGATTTTCACAAACAACTTGGGTTACAGTAACTTTGATTACCATTGGGGTAGCAGTCAAGAGAACTTCGTAATGTCAGATTTAATCTTAGACTCACAGAAAGTCTACATAATATACACATCTGCAAACAATGTTTTTATAAGCCATGTAAAACTAAGATTTGTGCAAATGTTACATTCCAAAAGCCTCAAGTATAATTGGTATCATCTCGTATCCTGACTAAAGTGTTATCTATTGCATTCTAAATGCACTGCTTCTTACATTTGTTGGTTGATTGAGTTTATTTAAATTTCTACAAACAACACAAGAAACTTAATGAGTAAAATGGCTGTGATTATCTTGCCTCATATATACAGTATACCATGATTTTAGATGCCCATCATTTAGTTTTGTCCTAAAGCAGGAAAAGCACACTATCAAGCAATGTGTCAGTACATCCATAGTGTTTTGTTTTATTACAAGACAGAATATACAGTAAAAAGTAGCATTATACCTATCAGATGCACACATATATCCCTTTGATCATATTTACAATCTGTCTAATGACATTATAGGTTGTGCTAAGAAAAAGGATCCCCAAATCCTGAATACTAACTTACATTAAAAGACTTAAAATGTTACTCTCTCTTTTTTTTTTTAGTTAAAAGCTGGAAACGGTGCTAGGATTTTCACAATGTGGCTTACAGATGTGCGTACTAATCAAGAGAATACCCAGAGTCCTCTAGGAGGGAGATGGGCAGTTTCTCAATATGATATATAAATAACTGAACTTTGAATGTCACAGTAATGCTTAGACACCCCCACCTCACCAGAAATCTACATTGGGGGGAAAAAAATCCCATACCCAAAGCACTGCTTGCTTGCTTGCTTTATTCAACTGGTTATTCACTTCTGAATCTCAGTTGACTAAACATTAACACCCATCAGGTTGGCACAGCTGACTTGACAAAGGCTGTATAGCAGTCTGGTGAGCAAGCTGAAAATTGATACGGGAGCCTTAGTCCATAAGCATTCCTATAAATGAGGATAAAACGGAAGCCTTTTCCGTACAAGGGCCCCATGCAGCAATCGCAGCCTGTAAAGCTGAAAGGGAGAAAGTAGGTCAGTGTCACATACTAGAGAGAGCAAATTAAAGCAGATCTTTTCAACTCACTATGGAAAATCTAGGGCAGGTGTGCGGTTTGAGTAAAAATGTGCTTGCTGGCATTGCTGCTTGTTATCAGTTTCCAAGGGCAGCTAAGTACAGAGTATATCGGAGTAAACAAGTCTAGGAACCTTCCTGATCAGGCAATAGTAGAACATCTCCACACTTTCTTCATCAAGTACAGCTATTTGCTTTTGTAAGGTTTATAATATTGCAATGCTTTACCCTCCTTAACAGGGTATAATATTACGATGTAATATTACCATACTTTACCCTCTTTTAACAGGTGCAGCTTTCTTTGCATGGTGCTTCCATAAAGCAGGAACTTTTAGCAAATATGTATTAAATTCCTATCTGCCATTTAGAGGTGAAACTAGGAATAGGAATTAAACCGGGAGGGAAAAAGGGTATGGCATCTGTCATTTATAGTTAATATTGAAGCAGAACCTGTTTGGAATCAAGTACTGCACAAGTATGCTAAGAAAGGGCGAATTCACAGATGAGAATATTAGGTGCCAAATACACCCACAAAATTGGGTTTGGCTTATCCATGGATGGATTTATCCATGTGAATATACGGTAATATTTTTTTTAAGTACCCATATATAGTATCCTGTATATTTTTCTATATAAGCCCATCTGGATAAGCTAATCCTTGAAATTTTATTCAAAATACCATGAAAACTGCAGATGAGCTTATCCACGAATATATACAGTAAATATATTGATACAAAATCTGCTCAAAAGGATTTTCTAAGTGTAACTAATACAAATCTGTAGCAGAAAAAGAAGAAATCTATCAAGGACTGTTAAAATATGCCTATGCCTCATATTGGGTTTCTGAAGAAGGAATTGACCTATGATTTGCTTATGCCCAAGGAACTGTTGTGGATACACAGTTTGCAATGTTAGCATTGCACACTAAAGAGCAAGGCAGAAGGCTGCCATTTTGTCTCTTATGAAATGAACCAAATATAAATCATCTTGGGTAAACATTTATGAATGCATTTGGTCCACAGACTACTTTATTAACCCATACTAAGACAGTCTTAAAATCTAATATGCACTTGGATACTGTATCTTTAAAGTATGCAAAGATAAAATCTGAAACTGAAGTTAAAGTTACAACTTGAAATCAATATTCAAGTCACGTCTTGATAAAGTCATCCATTTTAATTTGATGCATTTTATTTTAATTTCAGTTACAGTGTCAGACTGGAACTCGGGAGTCTTAGAGTCACTTCTTTTGTTCTTTGAAAAAAACTATTTTCTGGTCTTATTTGGGAATAAGTTCAATTGGATTCAGCAGGTCTAACTTCTGACAGGTTCACAAAGCCAGCTAAGCAACAATAGAATTTGATTGGTTTGGGGTTAGCGTGTTGCATAAATGCAGCCATTTTTATTTACAAATCTAGCCAATTCTGATTTATACAATAAACCATGACTAAACTCTAACTAAATATGTTGTGACAGTGCATTCACAGGAATGCAATCTGAGTAGGATATTAATAAAAATTATGATTGGTGCTATTTGTTAGCTCAGGGTGGCTTTGAAGAAAAAATGAGTGGTAGAGGAAACCATATGTATAATGCTGAGCTCCTTGGAGGAAAAGTGGAAATAAAAATGATACAAAAATGACATGCCTGTATTTCAAATGTACACAGTCATTAAGTCACTCTTATTTATTATTTTTTTATTAGGCCAATGTAAGACCTTATTAAACTATGTTTGCTTCACCCATTTACTAAATTCTTCCATTACCTCAGCCTTATTCAATGAACCATGACTTAAATAGATGAGTGTCTATAGTCCATTACTTTAAGTGCAGTATTATAGTTTATTGAGTCATAACAAATGGCTGTCAATGTAGCTCCACCCTATTTAAAACACTTTTCAGAACCTGGTCCTGCTCATTTTGGTACAGACTGGCGGCTCCCTCTGAGGAGACATTTTTTGGGGCCCTGTGGTTATTGGTGAGCTTTTTCATCGTCTCCTTTTTGCACTCAATAGAGCCCTTGCAGTGATGGCACCTTACTTACTCGCTTATGATATCGTGAATCTCCTCTGGTAAATGATGATATATTTTCCACAGCTGGTGCTTAACGAAGCACAAGGCAGCCATGTCTCTAAGGCGCTGAGGTTGCATCAGGAAAGTCTCAGACCAGAAACAAGCATGCAAGAAGTTGTTTTCCACCAGCAGGTGGCTCAACTGAAGTTTCAGAATCCCACAAGGCAAGGAGTAAAGCAGATTTCCTTCCAAATTCAGGTGGATGAGGCTTCTGAGAATTTAGAAAATGACACTCTACCATTTATGCATTCATTGGGTCTATTTGGGGCATAGTTCTCTTGGATACCCAGGTACGGGAGAACAAAACTATCTTGTCATGGAAATTTTACAGGCAACCTGGAACTGGCAGAGCCCATCCTTTCAGCCCACACCAAGGAGCAGCTGTTGCCACTCCACTACTAAGGGGCTTTCCTCCACACAAAGAGAAAGTTAAGACTCTCTGTTTGACTTTTCTCCCCACACTGTCAAGACATGCACAGGAGAAAGTAATCTCTGCCTTCTACCACATTAAATCTACGCATTTCTCTGTAACCAGACACAGTTGACAAGTGCTGAGAAAAGCTACTCACAACACTCATCAGGAACCATGGCAGATGGATAGCTTCTTCCCCACACAGTGAAGCAAAGGAAGATGGATTAATGGGTTTTGTGCTATCAAACCACTGTTAAGTCTCAGAGAGTATATGGATTTTCTCCATGGTGATCTTTTCCTAACCTGATCTTTCAGGCCTTCCCATCAATGAAAGTGGAGACGGTGGAAGTGAAAACAGGAGATACAAATCAAGAGTAGGTGTCAATCTAGAGATGTGGGAGTCCTGTTCTACTGTTTGCCAACTCTTTTTGCATCCTTTAATTCAGTGTTTTTCAAACTTGGCAACTTTAAGATGTGTAGATTTCAACTCCCAGAATTCCTCAGTTGGTGTGCTGGCTGGGGAATCCTGGGAGTTGAAGTTCAGACATTTTAAAGTTGTCTGAAATACACTACTTTAATTCTTATGTGAATTATGGGGGAGTTTAACAGAGCTTTTGTTAAAAACAGAGCATTCTGGCAGATTAAGAAAAGCCTCAGCATCAGTGAATGCTTTTCTTAATCTCCCAGAATGCTCTATTTTAACAACAGCCTGTGCAAAAATTAACACGGTCCCAAGGATTTAAGGCATAAATAGCTCAAGATAGTCTCATTAAGTCTAAGCAGAATCCTGTGTCCCTTTCACCCTCTAGGCCACCACACCACTCCCAATGTGTCTTACTTATAAAATGGGGGAAAGTTTCCAGACCACAGATGTCAGCTTGTCCAACTATTGTCTATGCTGGTTGGGCCTGCTGGAAACTACCCCAGCAACATCTGGAAGACCAGAAAAGTCTTCCTCTTCTCAAAATTGGAAAATCAATACAATACCTGAGATTTTGTATTTCATTAGGGATATATTCAAGTTCATTATAGGAAACATCAAGACTCTGAAGACTTGGCAGGGTAAATAGCCTATAAAAACAGAATGCCTTCCTGTCATTTGTAATCACTGAAAAGCAGGAAAACTCTTGTCAGTTCTGTTGTGTACTAAAAATGGACTGCTCGAAATCCCTGCGCCTTGATTGGCTAAGGCGCAGGGATTTCTAATTGGCCAGGCGAGCCGCGCCGATTGGCCCGATTGAAGTCTCCCGCGATTGGCTGAAACCATGAGCGGGAGACTTGAATCGCTGCCATTGGCCACGGCCGCCGCGGCAAAAGAGTATAAAAGCCGGAGGCTTTTTCTCTTTTGCGGTTCGGTTCACGTCTTCAATAAAAAGAGCTGTTACTGATAGTCACTGCCTCAGAGCCTTCCTTTCGGACACGACACTGGCGACGAGGATGGGATCTCGCCTCTGAACCGAACCCCGTGTCCACAGACGAACTTGCGACAACGAAATGGCGAAAATAGCACCGCCCGCCCCCTTCAACCCCGCCGCCGAGGACTGGGAGTCCTACTCAGACAGATTCCGGATGTATTTAGAGTGTGCCGGCATGAAGGACGCCCCGGGCCCGCTAAAACGCGCCGTGTTCCTGACGCATTGTGGACCAGAGGTTTTCCAGATGGCCAAGGCATTGGCCAAACCGGCAGACGCGACTGCCATGGATTGGGACGTCCTCGAACCCATACTAAAGCGCCATTATGCTCCCGAGGTCCCCATCCTAATTCGGCGGAACGAATTCTACCGGAGATGTCAAAAACCGGACGAGAAACTGAGCGACTTTGTCGCTGAATTAAGGCGCCTAGGCGGGCTCTGTGAGTTTGAGGGATTGAACAGTCTCATAAGAGACCGTTTCGTGCTAGGACTTTGGGATCCGACACTCCAGAGCCGACTTATGGCCAAAGGCGACATCAGCCTCGCCGATGCCATCACCGCAGCCGCGGCCGCAGAAGCAACCCGCACGTCAGCAGACACCATGCGGAGAGCCGAGGCAAAAGGCGCAAACAACAACAACCCCGCAAGGTCGGCCGATGCAAGAATCGAAGCGGCCGCACACTACGGCGGCTACCAGTCAGCCTCCAGCATTTCAGACGATGAGGAGGACACACATCGCATGCAGGCGGGTCGCGGAAACCAGCGAAGCCAAAACAGTCGTAGGTCGAGGACCAACTGCGCAGGGTGCGGCGGCGACCACCCCAGGTCCGAATGCCGTTTCTTTGACGCGGTCTGCAGGCATTGTGACCGAAGGGGCCACATCGCCCGAGTTTGCCGCCAAAAGAAGACACGCAGCCCGCCAAAATGGGAGCAGCAGGATAGAAGAAGAGAGAGCCCGCCAAGAACCAGAGAGCGCCAGCCAGCAGGCAGATGGGACCAGAAGCAAAGATCCCAGAGAAGCGGCGACGGTCGGAGGAAAGAAGAAACCCACCAGACGGTGACAATCGGCCATGCCATCTCCGACGGCGCCAGAAAGATATACGTTGAAGTCTACATCGAAGGTCGGCCTTGCAAGATGGAAGTGGACTCCGGGTCCTACCTTTCCATGATTGCATGGCGCGAAATAAAAAAACTAGTGCCCACCCTGCAGAAGGAAAATGTACCCGCCCAGAAAATCATCATAAGGGACTATCAGGGAAATCGCGTGCCAGTGGTGGGCACCAAAAACTTTAGCGTAACCTACAAAGGCCGAACCGAACAGCTTCCACTCACGATAGTCGATCGTGACCGCCCGAGTTTGCTTGGCCTGCAATGGTTCGCCCCACTGAACATCGCATTGACAGGTGTCAACCAAGTCTCCATGGAAGCCTGGGAACAGCGGTTAGTCCAGGAGTTCCAGGAGGTCTTCGATGGAGGATTGGGCAAGTATAAGGGGCCCCCTATTTCCTTTGACTTAGACCCATGGGTTTCCCCCAAGCGACTTAAATCTAGGAGGGTACCCTTTGCGTTAAAACCTAAAATTGACGAACAAATCAACAAACTCGTCAAGCAAGGGGTATTAACACCTATAGATCACGCCAGATGGGAGACCCCTATAGTGACCCCAGTAAAGCCAGACGGGTCCGTGAGGATTTGCGGGGACTATAAGGCCACCCTAAATAGCGCGCTACAGCAAAGCGCCTACCCAGTGCCCATAGTGCAACACTTACTGCACTCATTGGGAGGGGGAAAAATTTTTGCCAAGCTTGACCTCGCCCAGGCATACCAGCAACTGCCTGTGGACGAAGAAACGGCAGAAGCCCAAACAATCGTGACACACCGGGGGGCCTTCAAGTGCAACAGACTCCAATTCGGAGTCAGCGTGGCACCAGGCATTTTTCAAAGTCTAATGGAACGTTTACTACAGGGCATCAAGGGGGTGGTGCCCTATTTCGATGACGTGTTAATCGCGGCGCCAAACGAAGCCGAATTAGAGAACCGTTTAAGACAAGTCTTGACAAAATTTAAAGAGACAGGACTTAAGGTCAAACGCGAAAAATGCCAACTGTGTACGCAACAAATAGAATTTCTGGGTTACCTCCTAGACAGACAGGGCATCCACCCTACAGCTAAAAAGGTTAAAGCCATCAAGGAAGCCCCCACCCCGAGGTCCAAAACAGAGCTACAAGCATTCCTAGGTTTACTAAATTTTTATAATGTCTTCCTACCTCAGAAGGCAACGGTGGCGGAGCCTTTGCATAGACTCCTAGACAAGAGGGCAGCATGGACTTGGGGGAAACGAGAACAGGCCGCCTTTCAGGGAACCAAAGACCTCCTCACCTCCGACGCCGTTCTAATACAGTTCAGTGAGACTTTACCCCTAGCTGTCACTTGCGACGCATCGCCCTACGGCGTCGGCGCTGTCCTCAGCCATACCCTCCCAGACCAGAGAGAAGCGCCTATTGCATTTTTTTCCAGAACGCTAACAAAACCGGAACGGAACTATAGCCAGCTGGACAAAGAAGCTTTGGCTATAGTTGCCGCCGTCAAGCGTTTCCATGAGTACTTGTACGGCCGCCCATTCAAGATAGTCACCGACCATAAGCCACTGCTGGGCATCCTCGCTGGGGATCGGGCCACACCAAACATCTTGTCACCGCGCATGACTAGGTGGTCTGAATTCCTGGCAGCCTACAACTACGAACTGTTCCACAAGCCAGGAAAGAAAATTTCACACGCGGACGCTTTGAGCCGCTCGCCCTTGCCGGACTCGGAACCTGACCCCGCTCCTACAACTAACACCCTGAGCATAGAAAGCCTGCCCATAACCGCATCCGATATTGCCAGGGAAACCAGTAGGGACAGACAATTGGCGAAAGTCTTGCATTGGTTAGAGAAAGGTTGGCCGGAAAAGGACATTGACGAGACTTTTAAGAAATTCCGGCAGCGCCAGACTGAACTGTCTCTGTTAAGGGGTTGCATCCTGTGGGGAGATCGGGTGGTAATTCCGTGCAAATTACAAAGCAGAGTTTTGGAAATGTTACATGAGGGGCATCCTGGCATCGTCAGGACAAAAGCCCTGGCCAGGAGTTACGCTTGGTGGCCAGGGATGGATAAGCAAATTGAAACATGGGTTGCAAGGTGCCACCGGTGCCAAGAAACCAGGTCCAGCCCACCCGCAGCACCCACCCGGGACTGGGAAATACCACGGGGACCCTGGTCCAGAATCCATTTAGATTTTGCTGGCCCCACAAATGGACACACTTTTTTGATCACAGTAGATGCATACTCGAACTGGTTAGAGGTGGCTGACATGAAATCCACCACCACGGAGGCTGTCATTAAAGAACTTTGTAAACTATTCTCGACACATGGCCTCCCAGACGTAGTTGTCTCAGACAACGGGCCCCAATTCACCTCACTCGAATTTGAACGCTTCCTGGCTGAGAAAGGTATCCGCCACGCATTGACAGCACCGGCGCATCCGGCGGCGAACGGTAGGGCGGAACGGATGGTCCAATTTACAAAAAAGACTCTCCGGAAAATGGACCACGGGGAGATCAACGAAAAAATTAATAAACTGCTTTTCATACAACACATCACACCTAACACCACAACAAACAAAAGCCCTGCAGAGCTCCTGATGGGCAGGAAGCTGCGGTCACCACTCGATCGCCTACACCCCACATATAACCCGGAGCGACCCCCGGACTCAAGCTCCAGGTACCGGACTTTTCAACCAGGCGACTGGGTTTACGCTAAAAATATGACAGGGGAACCCCTATGGATCCCAGCCGTCATAACACAAACCACAGGCCCACGGTCGTACCGGCTCCAAACCGTCGATGGGCGAGCCTGGAAGCGACACATCGACCAACTCCGGTCACGGGCAATAACTAACCTCAACCCCCAAGACACGAACCAAGGGGGGAGGGAAGACCCGACAAAAGAAACGCAGAAAAAAAGTAAAGACTCACCA
Source organism: Hydrophis major (assembly GCA_033807585.1). Classification (NCBI taxonomy): domain Eukaryota; kingdom Metazoa; phylum Chordata; class Lepidosauria; order Squamata; family Elapidae; genus Hydrophis; species Hydrophis major. The sequence goes on along the minus strand of CM066328.1, from coordinate 246,393,452 downwards.
GATCGCTGCCTCCGCGAATCCCATCAGGAGAGGAGCCGTCCAGCCAACTCTACCGACTCGGTAAAACCAAGCGGGAGCGGCACAATCCGTGACTCAACCGACCCGGTAGGCCCAGGCGGGAGCCACGGCGAGAGCACCGGCCCGACCATCCAGCCGGTACCCACAGAGCCAGAAGCAGCCAAAAAGATGACCGCTCCGGCCGAGCTACAACAGAAGAATGAGCTGCGCAGGTCAACTAGGACCCGACGTAGCCCCGCCTACCTGCGTGATTACACCACGTGAAAGACCCTACCAAGAGGGGAGGGGTGTTGTGTACTAAAAATGGACTGCTCGAAATCCCTGCGCCTTGATTGGCTAAGGCGCAGGGATTTCTAATTGGCCAGGCGAGCCGCGCCGATTGGCCCGATTGAAGTCTCCCGCGATTGGCTGAAACCATGAGCGGGAGACTTGAATCGCTGCCATTGGCCACGGCCGCCGCGGCAAAAGAGTATAAAAGCCGGAGGCTTTTTCTCTTTTGCGGTTCGGTTCACGTCTTCAATAAAAAGAGCTGTTACTGATAGTCACTGCCTCAGAGCCTTCCTTTCGGACACGACAAGTTCCATAGCCTTTAAAACCGAGTTTGGTCATTCTGATGTTGAGTTTTCCTAAGTGAGCTATACCTGTTGTGTGAACAGGTACATTTGTTGCGACAATTTTTTTTTCTTTTCATTGTATAGTTAGCATTTATTGGGGCTTTTTCCCCTTTCCATTGTACAGTTAGTTGCCCAGAGTCACTAAGAAATCAGATGGCCTCTACATTAAATAAACAAGCAAACAAACATTTGTGGCCCACATCATGGGCGGCTTATCCCCTAGGCCCTTTTTTTTGAAGCTCTCATAAGGTTCCTAACTGTTTATAAAGCAGAAATGTTCTACTGTAGCCATTTTGCCTCATCCAGCCTGTTACCTTCTTCTGGAATTCACTCCTGTTCTGGCCAAAGAATGTTTGCAGCAAGTAGAGCTGGGATATAAGATCCATCTTACCACCTGAGCGTACTTTCTCTAAGTATTGAAAGAATTGAAAGTCTTATCTTTCTATAGATTTCTAAAATGGCTGTTTTCTTAAAAGTAAATTCATAGCCTTTGTATTGATGTATTGAAAACTAAGGAAATAACTTGTATCAGGGCTTCAATCTTTAATGGGACTAAGGCTCTATGCTTCAGGCCTTTCTCCACTTGTACAAACGTAATTTCCTTTTTCTGTCAGAACCCAGTTTTGCCAGCTTCATCTCATCTGCATCCCCATGAGATAGACAGGCTTAAGTTGAAGCTGTGGTGAAAAACCTTAGTCGAAACAGATAGGCTTTTTAAAAAATAACTTTTAAAAAATACAATAATTTATGAGAAGTCTTTGCTTCCTTATCCCCCTCCCCCAACTTGAAAGCTTCTTTCCATATATTTCTAATGATTAATTAAAATTATTACACACTCAGGTGGGAGAGTAGTCAGCAGGTTGAAGGACATCGTTAAGAATTTAAGATTCCTCATATCAGAGATCTCCCCTGGGATGGATTTGATGGGGTTATTTCGGAGCTTTAGCACTTGTAAATATTGCAGATGAACCACCTATAAAAGACAAATTTGGTGTAAAAGGTTTGAAATTACCATAAAGGCAGTATTTTTAAAAAATGTTAGTAAGTCTGGTTTCTTCACTGATGGGAATTCCTGTTTCAGGTTACAGTCATCTTCCAGCACTTTAAATTTAAAACTATGATTACAGTACTTTTCTTTTCCTCCTGATGTTTCCATAGATACAGGGTTATTTCAAAGAAACTTCATTGCAAGGCTATGGTTAGGTGACGGAACACTGTTCTTCAACTGAGTCAGATTTTATCTCTCCTTGATGTTGTCATTAACTACAGGGACAGCTAGATGGCTGTGTTAAAGCTCTATTCAACAGGCCTTGAGCTGACAGACAATTGCTATCTTCGATTATAGTAAGAAAGCCAGCAATTGGGGCTCTTCTTGCAATTTTAATACAGCAAAAGAAAGAAATTGGTGGATTGACCTTTCTTCTATTAGTCCATCTATATGAGTTTGTCAACCACTAGCTTCTCTTGGACTGGACTCACTTGCACCATGTAAGCCTCCAAAAAATGTATCAGCAATGAAAGTCAGCTAGTTTCATGTCTTTCTCCCTTCCTTTCAATGCTTGCATACATTTTGCTGATTCTGATATCACTTTGGTCTATGACCATCCTAAATCGATAGATGGATGGATGGATGGATGGATGGCCGGGCGGGCAGGCAGGCAGATCACTTATGGGTTGGGGCTGAACTGAAGGCTACATCATGAGCTCATGTTATAAAAAATTAGTTACCAGGTTATGTTCCTGCTGTTGGACAAGGAGAGGATGACCCCGACAAATACTTTATTGTTTCAGGGTGAGAAAACCATTTACTTTTCTGTGCAAAACCCTGAATGTAATACATCTCAAGAAATATATATCTTAGTAATAATTAACCAGAACTATTTGAACTCTGGCTCAAGTCACCCTCCCTTGTTAAAGAAGGGGCCAAGGTCATACAGCAATTTGGCTAGTTCCATAGGCAATAGGATTAATTAATGAATGGGATACCCTGTTATATGAACACAGACGAAGTAAGAAAATTAATTCCCCCCATTTTTGTTTCTTTGAGTCTGCTAACCAGTTTATGGTAATAACCACATTGGTGGTCCAGTGTCCGTGTTTTTCACATAAATGAAGTCAGACACCATCATGTTATAACATCATAAGGAGTGCATGGTGAGGAATCACATAACTGTTCTTTTCCTAATAGAGTTGTTATGAACTAATAAAAATGCTTAAATAAAGTTTATCAAAACCTTTAGAAAATAGCAGGGTTCTAGCCCTGCACTTCTGATTGGCCGATAATAGCGATATCAGATTGGTCCGTTCAGGAGAATCTGATTGGCTGTTAATGAGCCACTCTCATTGGTTAAGAGGTTAACACTCCACGTTTCTTATTGGTTACTAGATCAGCAGCTTGCCTATAAAAGGGCTGCTGCTGCCCTAAGTTTTTGCTCTGTTCCACAATGATTAATAAAGAGTTGAAGTTCACTGTTCACCGTCTCGTCTCCGTTCCTTGCGCCCATGCGCAGAACTTAACACTGGCGACGAAGGTGGGATACAGAGACATCAGAGCTGACTGAACACTACAGAGCACTAAACAGAGCACGTGGCTGAAGGCGCATCAACGGCGGAGACCATGTCCAGCGGCACCATACCACCCGCTCCATTCGACCCGGCACAAGAAGACTGGGACTCATATATGGACCGATTCCAGATGTTTCTGGAGACCAACAACTTGAAGGATGCCACTACTGGAAAAAAGTAAGCGGTATTCCTGACTCACTGCGGTTCTACCGTCTTTAAGATGGCTAAGGCACTGGCGAAACCAGCTGAGGTGAAATCCATGGACTGGGACGTCCTGGAGCCCCTCCTACGGGCCCACTATGCACCTACCATACCAACGCTTGTCCGAAGACATGAATTTTACTAGAGAGACCAGCGGAAAGGAGAGAGCATTGCAGATTTCATCGCGGATCTCCGGAACCTGGGAGGCCTCTGTGGGTTCGCTGACCTCGAAGAAGCCCTGAGAGACTGAATAGTTCTGGGATTAGATGCACCGCATGTGCAGAGTAAGCTGATGGCGAAAAGCGACATCAGCCTTACAGATGCCATCGCTGATGCTACTGCCGCAGAAGCAACCAGGAAGTTGGCTGCCTGAATACGCCGCACCAATGCCCCGCTCTGCCAACTCGCCGGCGAAACCTCACCTTGCCTTGAGGAACATGCAACGGCAACCCACCACGAGGACCTCGAATCGTCATCAGAAAGTGATGACGAAGAGGTCAACCGGCTCCGGTCTGAACAAGACCAACGCCACCAGCGTAACCAGAGATTGCAGTATCAATGCGCTGATTGTGGGGCAAACCACCCACGATCAGACTGCAAATTCCTCGACGCGCTCTGCCATGTTTGTGGGAAGAGAGGCCACATCGGAAAGGTCTGTAGAAGCAAGCAAGGATCCAGCCCATTTCAGAGGGGGACCAACCACCGCCAAACCACAGGAAGTCGTCCTGTGACTCGGGACCATTTGAACCACCAATGGAACAACCACTCCTAAGAAACAAACCACTAGCCCATTCAACAAAATGAGAAGAGGCACACCAAACCATTACAATTGGTCACGCCTCATCATTAGACGCAAAGAAGATCCGAGTGAAGGGCGCCATCGAAAACCAGCCCTGCGTGATGCAAGTCAATTCAGGATCGTCCCTCTCCATGGTTTCCTGTAAGACCCTTAAACAATTAATCCCTGCCGTCCGGCGGCAAGACCTCAGATTCCAAAGAATCATACTCAAGGACTATCAGGGAAACTGAATTGCAGTCGTTGGATCCAGCCTAGTCCGGGTCTCATTCAAAAATCGTACTGCATCTTTACCATTGACCGTCGTCGACCGTGATCGGCCTAGCTTGTTAGGCCTTCAATGGTTCACTCCACTTGGAATTGAGGTAGCCGGCATTCACCGAACCAGCAGCGATGACTGGGAGGAGGCCCTCATCCAGGAATTCCAGGACGTCTTCGCAGACAAACTATACAAACAAGCGGACCCCGATATCATTTAACCTTAACCCTGAAGTAGCTCCCATCCGCCCTAAGCCTCGTCGAGTACTGTTTGCCCTTAAACCAAAGATTGACGAGCAGCTTGATCAATTAATAGCCCAGGGTGTTTTAGAACCAACCGACCATGCTCCCTGGGAAACCCCAATCGTAACACCCATCAAACCGGATGGATGGTTAAGGATTTGTGGGGACTACCGTGCCACCCTGAATCATGCCCTTCAACAAAACGCTTACCCGGTGCCGGTGGTACAACACCTCCTCCATTCCCTGGGGGGTGGAAAAGTCTTCGCTAAATTGGATTTAGCACAGGCGTACCAACAACTGCCTGTAGATAAAAGAACAGCAGAGGCACAAACGATCGTTACGCACCGAGGTGCTTTTAAGTGCAACCGACTCCAATTCGAAGTTAGCATAGCCCCAGGGATTTTTCAGAGCTTGATGGAGAGACTATTACAGGGAATAAAAGGGGTCGTACCATACTTTGATGATGTTTTAATTGCTGCTCCGAAAAGAGAAATACTAAAGGAGCGCCTTATGCTGGTTCTCCAGAAATTTAAAGACTCCGGCCTTAAGTTTAAAAAAAATAAGTGTCAACTGTGTACAGATAAAGTAGAATTTCTGGGGTACTTAATCGATAAACAAGGCATTCACCCCACCAATAGCAAGCTAAAGGCAATCAAGAATGCCCCAAGGCCCAGAAATAAGACTGATCTCCAAGCTTGCCTGGGGCTTATCAATTTTTACAACAACTTCCTGCCCCACAAAGCCACCGTAGCTGAGCCCCTACATCAGCTTCTAGACAAAAAAGCAACCTGGGTCTGGGGGCACCGAGAGGAGCACGTGTTCCGACAAGTGAAAAACCTATTAACTTCAGATGTTGTTTTAATGCAGTATAACGAGACTTTGCCTTTAACAATCACATGTGATGCGTCATCATTTGGAGTAGGAGCCATTTTGAGCCATGTGTTACCAAACGGTAGTGAAGCCCCTATTGCCTACTTTTCAAGGACTTTATCAAAGGCTGAACGTAACTATAGTCAAATCGATAAAGAGGCTCTTGTTGTTGTATCTGCTGTAAAACGGTTTCATGAATATGTATATGGACAAGTTTTTACTATTGTTACCGACCACAAACCTTTGCTGGGGATTATAGCGGGAGACAAGCCAACCCCCTATATATTATCACCCAGAATGACTTGCTGGTCGGAATTTTTGGCTGCGTACAATTATAAGCTGCAACACCGCTCGGGGAAAGCCATTCCCCACGCTGACGCACTGAGTCATGCACCACTTCCGGAAACCGTCGACGACCCAGCTCCAACCGTTACAACGCTCCAGATTGAAAGGCTACATTCACCACCGCTAACAGCTAGAGATATCACGATCGAAACAAAACGCGATCCTATCTTAACGTGAGTTCTTAGCTGGGTCGAATGAGGATGGCCAGTAGATCAAACCCCTGACGACTTCATCCCCTTCAAGAGTCGGCAAACAGAACTTTTTTCGCAAAAGGGCTGCATCCTATGGGGGGATAGAGTCATCGTCCCAGAACGGTTACTGTTAGGGATAACATTGTTTACCCTAACTGGTTTAGGTAAAATAATAAATATGTTATCATAGTTTGTTAGTTAAAGTGTCTGTAACTTTAACTGTAGGATTGTAATTAAGGGAGTGGTTGTGAAAAGCACCATAAAAGAAGCAAGGAACGTCAGCTTGCTCTCTCTGTGGCTTGATGATCCCTAATTACTGGATGAAGACTGCGTTTTTCCCTACTGGAACGGGAGAGATATAAAGGACTGATTTATTGTAAGTGAACTGACATTGGATATTCTACACGGACTTTGCTAACTGAATATCCTTGAATGGACTGACTAAAATGATACATGACTAAAGGACTGTTATTTTGACTATGCTGTAAACTCTAAATGGAATAAACTATATTTTGATAGCACAAGCGTATCTGTTATTTTTACTGTATGTTAACAAACATACAAGCTTATCTCACTCATTTATCTGTGTGCATATCTGACTAACGCTACACATTCTGTTTAGCTTGTCTCCTTAATCCTGGTTGGGGAACCCAGGCTTAACACTGGTTATGGGCCCAGAGGCTGCAAAGTCAGTTTAACTAGGATAAAACAGATTTATGTAAAAAGTGAGAGTTTGTGTTGTTATACATTACAGTAAACAGACAGCTGTGTTTTATTAATTATAGTTTTATATCCATATAAGAAAACATGGCACAAGTCAATCAACAAAGTTTGTCCCTTATATCCAAGCTGGATGGAACAAACTATGTATCATGGTCTATGAAATGTAGTCTACTTCTACGAAGAGAAGGTCTGTGGAATATAATTGAAAATCCACCAAACGTAGAGGAATGGGATCCAGAGATTGAGGAAGATAGGCAAAAGATAGAAGAATTTATACAAAAGAATGAACAAGCTATTTGCATAATAGGATTAACATTAACTGACCAGCAACTTGTTCATATCCACGGAGAGCAAACGGCTGTTGGATGTTGGCAGAAGCTGAAGAGGATTTATGTCCGAGATAACGTTGGTGCTCACATAAATCTTGCACGAAAGCTTTTCAGGACACATCTCCAGACGAATGGTGATATGCTGAGTCATTTGGAAACTATAAAAAGCATTTTTCAAGAACTGCACAAGAAAGAGCTTATTTTCTCTGAACTACACCAAGTCTACATAATTCTATCATCACTAAATGAAAGTTATGATAACTTCGTCACTTCCCTTGAAATTTTGACAAAGGAAAGTTTAACTTTAACTGATATAACTGGCAGATTGATTGAAGAGGCAAGAAGAAGACTTGAAAGAGATCAGTTAAGGAGGGAGCAACCTCAAAAAAAAGATAATGAATCTCCTACTGCATACACAATTAAAAAGTGTTTTAATTGTGGAGGAAGAGGACATTTGGCAAGATTTTGTAAAAAAGCAAAGTGCCAGAACGCTGGCCAGAATACTAAAAGTAACCAAAATAAAAATAAAAATTTAGAGTTAGCCATGTATAGTAACGAAGCTGTAAAAAATAATTTATGGGTGGTTGACAGTGGAGCATCCCACTGTATAACAAATAGTAACAAAAATTTTATTAAAATGTCCCAGAGTACACAGCAGATATCGTTAGCCAATGGCTGGAAACTGAAAGCTAAAGGTCAAGGTGTAGCATATTGTTCTTTCATAAAAGAGAATGTAAAAATGTTAGATGTACCACAACTTAAGTTTAATTTAATTTCAGTTAGAATTTTGGATAAACTAGAATATGTAGTTACCTTTAAAGGAGATAACTGCATAATTGAAAAAGAAGATAAGAAAATTACTGCATCTTTAAGAGGTGAATTATATGTGTTAAATGATAATGGTTTAGAGGTGGCTAACACGGTTTATGATAATAAGAAACCTCATGATGAATGTATTCACTTGTTACACCGACGCCTAGGGCATTTAAATTTTAAAATGCTTAAGAAAACTGTTGAATTATCTAAGGGAATAAGTTTGAAACCTTGTAATAAGTATTTGCAATGTTCTATTTGAAATCAAACCAAGGTCATACCAGCTAATAGAGTTGATGGATTTACTACCAAAGAGCCTTTAGAGGTAGTATTTGCTGATTTAATAGGTCCGAAAAAACCAAGTGTAGGAGGAGCTCGATACATACTAAGTATAATGGACCACTATTCTAGATATGGGTTTTGCTATTTAATGAAGAGCAAAACTGAAACGTATCTAAATATCTTTAATTGGATAAAATTTGCAGAAAGAAAAACTAAAAAGAAATTAGTAACTCTTATAACAGATAATGGTGCGGAATTTACAAATAATAAATTCCAGAATAGACTTAGAATGTTAGGTATTCAACATAAAAAGTCTGCACCATATAGGCCACAACATAATGCCTTTATAGAGAGACGAGGCCAAACACTACAGTCAATGGCACGTACTATGATGTCTGATTCAGGATTACCTGACAATTTGTGGGGAGAAGCAATAATGTGTGGTAATCACATATTAAATAATGTTGTTAATTCAACAACAGGTGAATTACTATTCACACTGTGGCATGGTAAAAAAAACCTGATTTAAGTTACATGCACACATTTGGAGCACCAGCATGGTGACAAAAAGGACAACATAAAGCTAAAAGATTATTTTTTGTAGGATATAAATCAAATCACAGATCTTATAGATTCTGGGAACCAGGTACATCTAGTGCATCCAGTGCTAGTGCTAAATTCCTAGAACATGTAGGATGGAATAGATTAGAGCAAGATTTAAATAATGAAGTAATTATTGAACCCTACAAAAGGCAGAAGGAACAGACTAGTTATAAGAAGAGTCCAATTAAAGAAGAAGTCCACGAAGAGCAAATAGGACCAGAACAAGAGGAAACAGTTGATCAGGAAGAGTTAGATAATCAAGAAGAGTTAGTAAATGAAAGTCCACCTGTAAGTCCTGTAATACCTAGACGTACTACACGTGTAACTAGACCACCTGATAGGTATCAAGCAAGTATAGTATGCCAAGTAACTAAAGTTCCAACTAGTGTAGATGAACTTAGGATGTATCCTGCTAAGGATCAGGAGAATTGGCAAAAGGCAATGGAAAAAGAACTAAATTCATTGAAGGTAATGAAAGTATATGAAGATGCTAAATTACCTCCAGGAGAAAAATCCATTGGGTGCAAATGGATATTTAAAGTAAAAACTGGAAATGATGGGACTGTTACCCATAAAGCTAGGTTGGTAGCTCAAGGATTTCATCAAACTGCATCTGATTACGATGAAGTTTTTGCACCAGCCTTAAAGCAACATCTTTGAGAGCAGCTTTAGTGTGGGCAGCTAAGAAAAACTATGTCATTAACCATTTAGATGTAGAAACTGCTTATTTGCATGCACCTTTGCAACACACTATATATTTGAAAAAGCCAGTTATTATAAAAGACAATAAAGTAAATAGTAATGATTGTTGGAAACTCAAAAAGAGTCTTTACGGGTTGAAACAATCTGGCTTTGAGTGGAACCAATATATTGTGAAAGAATTAAACTGTCATGTCCGTTGGGAAAGAGACCAGGAGTCGGTGATTAGGTTTCAGCTCTTTATTGGTCCCCGGAACCGAACTGGGTTCCAAGGAAAAACTCTCAGCTTTTTATTTCCAAGCCGCGGTGGCCGCGGCCAATGGCACTGCTTTGAATCTCCCGCGATTCGAATCCACCAATCGTGGGAGATTCTTAGCGGGCCAATCAGCGCGGCTCGCCCAACCAATCAGATCGCCCCACGCTTTGGCCAATCAACATGCGGGGCTTTCAAGAATGTAAATGAAGGTACAGAACACCCGTCCCCTCTTGGTTTGGTCCTACGTAACGTAGTCCTGTAGGTAGGCGGGGCTCTGTACTTGTCTACTGGACCTGCGCAGGTCAGTCGTAGGTTGGTTCCCGGCCGGTTCGGTCGGGATCTCTGTGTCTCTCGGCCTCATCGTTGGAACCACCTGGTATGTCTTGCCGGGCCGCTCTTTGCAGCTCCCTCTCGGTCTACCCGGGCTGGTCGAGCTGCAGTTTTCGCTGCTTCCGCTTGGTCTTTCCGGGCTGGTCGAGCTGGCCTGGCTGTTTCTTCCTGGTGAGGTTTCGTGCTGGCTGCTTGCTGGTGAGTATGGCTGGTTTCTTTCTTCTGGGGTTTGGTGTCTGGAGTATTCCCTCCCCTCTTGGTTTGTGTTGAGGGGGTTGGTTGTGTCTTTTGTAGCTGTCCTCGATCTTAATTGATCGATGTGGCATTTCCATGCTCGTCCGTCAGTTGTTTGTAACCGGTACGAGTGTGTACCTGTCACCTGGGTTATGGTTGCTGGTATCCATAGTGGGTCTCCGGTTAGGTTCTTCACATAGACGGCGTCGCCTGGTGCGAAGGATCGGTGTTTGCTGGTGGAGTCTGGGGGTTTCTCTGGGTTGTATGTGGGGTGTAGTCTATCGAGTGGGGATCTTATTTTCCTCCCCATTAGTAGCTCTGCCGGGATTTTATTTGTTGCAGTGTTTGGGGTTATGTGTTGTATAAAAAGCATTTTATTTATTTTGTCCTGGATCTCCCCATGGTCTATTTTCTGGATGGTTTTTTTTGTGAATTGAACCATCCATTCCGCCCTTCCGTTCGCCGCCGGATGCGCTGGGGCTGTCAGTGCGTGTCGTATGCCCTGTTCTGCTAGGAATTTTTCGAATTCCAGCGAGGTGAATTGGGGCCCGTTGTCCGACACGAGGACGTCTGGGAGGCCATGTGTCGCAAAGAGTTTGCAGAGTTCTTTGGTCACGGCCTCCGTGGTGGTGGTTCTCATGTTGCTTACTTCCAGCCAGTTGGAATAAGCGTCTACGGTTATTAAGAATGTGTGTCCCTTTGTGGGCCCGGCGAAGTCTATGTGGATCCTAGACCAAGGTCCCCTGGGGGTTTCCCACTCTAGAATTGGTGCCGTGGGTGGGCTTGGTCTAGTTTCCTGGCAACGTTGACACCTTGCTACCCAAGCCTCGATTTGTTTGTCCATCCCTGGCCACCAAGCATAACTTCTGGCCAGGGCTTTTGTTCTAACGATGCCCGGGTGCCCCTCGTATAACAACTCCAGTACCTTCCCTTGCAGTTTTTCCGGGATGACCACCCTATCCCCTCATATTACACACCCTTTTAGTAGTGAGAGTTCCGTTTCCCGGATCCGGAATGTCCTGAAAGTCTTGTCGTTGTCCTTTTCTGGCCACCCTTTCTCTATCCAATGCAATACCTGCGCCAGACGTTTGTCTTTATTAGTTTCTCGGGCAATGTCTGACGCGGTTATGGGTAGATCGGGCAGAGTCTCTATGCTGAGGGTGGTCATCGTGGGTGCTGGGTCAGTGTCTGGTTTGGGTAGCGGTGAGCGGCTTAAAGCATCCGCATGGGTGATAGTCTTACCGGGTCGGTGTGTGAGCCGGTAGTTGTAGGCAGCCAGGAATTCGGACCACCTTGTCATTCTAGGAGATAGAATGTTTGGGGTGGCCCTGTTCCCTGCGAGGATTCCTAACAGCGGCTTGTGGTCAGTGATGATGGTGAACGTCCGGCCATAAAGGTACTCGTGAAACCTTTTTACTGCGGCGACGATAGCCAGAGCCTCTTTGTCCAGCTGACTATAGTTCCACTCCAGTTTGGTGAGGGTCCTTGAAAAGAACGCGATGGGTGCTTCTTTTCCGTCAGGAAGAGTGTGGCTGAGGACGGCGCCAACGCCGAAGGGTGATGCGTCGCATGTGACGGCTAGTGGTAGGGTCTTGTTGTATTGGATGAGGACGGCATCTGAAGTGAGCAGGTCCTTGGTTTTCCTGAAGGTGGCTTCTTCCCATTTTCCCCAAGTCCAGGTAGCCGCCTTGTCCAAAAGCCTAAGCAAAGACTCCGCCGCGGTCGCCTTTTGGGGCAGGAACACATTATAAAAGTTAAGTAGTCCCAGAAACGCCTGCAGTTCCATTTTTGACCTGGGTGTGGGGGCCTCTTTGATGGCTTTAATTTTGGTGTTGGTGAGGTGGATGCCATGCCGGTCTAGGAGGTACCCCAGGAATTCGACCCGCTCTGTGTAAAGTTGGCACTTTTCCCTCTTCACCTTTAGCCCGGTTTCTTTGAATTTCATTAGCACCTCCCTTAGGCGACCCTCTAGTTCAGCCTGGTTGGCTGCCGATACCAGGACATTGTTGAAGGAGGGTACCACCCCCTTGATGCCTTGTAAGAGTCTCTCCATGAGGCTCTGGAAAATTCCAGGCGCCACGCTGACTCTGAACTGGAGTTGGTTACAACGAAAGGCTCCCTGGTGGGTGACTATGGTTTGCGCCTCTGCGGTTTCCTCACCGACCGGCAGCTTCTGGTATGCTTGGGCCAGGTCGAGTTTTGCAAAAACCTTGCCTCCCCCCAGTGAGTGTAGAAGATGCTGCACTACTGGGACGGGGAAAGCGCTTTGTTGCAAGGCGCTGTTTAGGGTAGCCTTATAGTCCCCACAGATTCTCACTGACCCATCAGGCTTGACTGGGGTGACTATTGGGGTCTCCCACCGGGCATGGTCTATTGGTTGTAGGACCCCTTGCTTGACGAGCTTGTCAATTTGCTCATCAATTTTTGGCTTGAGTGCAAAAGGTACCCGCCTTGGTTTTAGGCATCTCGGGGGAACGTTTGGGTCTAGGCTGAAGGATATAGGGGGCCCTCGGTACTTGCCTAGGGTGCCGTCAAATACTTCTTGGAAGTCCTGTGCCAGTTGCTGCTCCCAGTCGGCCTCGGCGATGTGGTCGATGCCCGTGACTTCGATGCCGAGCGGTGTGAACCATTGAAGTCCCAACAGGCTGGGTCGGTCTCGATCGACGATTGTGAGGGGAAGTTTTGCGGTGCATCCTTTAAAGGTTACTCTAAATTGTCCTGTTCCGACTACTGGGATTCGGTTGCCCTGGTAGTCTTTAAGGATTAGTCTCTGGTTCTCCAGTCCCCTCCTTTGGATGGTAGGCACCAAGCGTTTTATTTCCTGCCAGGCAACCATGGAGAGATAGGACCTGGAGTCCACCTCCATCCTGCAAGGTTCGCCTTCGATGCCTACCTCCACGCAGACCTTGCGGGCGTCGGTGGTTGTTGCGTGGCCAATGATGACCGTCTGGTGTTTTTCTTCCCTCCGCCGGGTCTCGCCACCTCGTCGGGCTCGTCCGCTCCGATCCCAACGGCTGTCGGCTGGGCGGTCTCGGGTTCTGGGCGGTGTGCTGTCCCGTCTCTGCTCACTGTTGTCCCACCGTCTGGGGCTGTAGGCTTTCTTAAGTCGGCAGACGCAGGCAATATGACCCTTTTTGTCACAGTGCCAGCAGACTGCATCGAAGAACCGGCATTCGGCTCTAGGGTGGTCGCCTCCGCAACCGGCACACGCGGTCCCCAACTTACGACCCCGCTGGCTGCGCTGGTCGCGTCCTGCCTGGAGCCGGTGGATTTCCTCCTCCTCGTCCGACATATCAGAGGTGGAGTGGAATTTGCCATGGTGGGTGGTCGTTTCAGGTTGGGCCTCGGTCGCCCATGCAGGGTGGTTGTTCGTGGTGCGGTCCTCGGCGTCTGGTCTCCGCATGCGGTTTGCTGACTGCCTGGTGGCCTCGGCTGCGGTGGCTTTGGTGATGGCATCGGCGAGGTTGATGTTGCCTTTGGCCATCAGTCGACTTTGTAGGACAGGGTCCCGAAGCCCGAGCATGACTCGGTCCCGCAGAGCCTCGTCCATGTTGGAGAACCCACATAGTCCTCCTAGGCTCTGCAGCTCTGCAACAAAGTCACTAAGGCTTTCTCCCGACCGTTGGTCCCGCCGATAAAATTCGTGCCGTTGGATGATGGTGGGCACAGCGGGAGCGTAGTGCCTTCGGAGTAAGGGCTCGAGGTCATCCCAATCCATTGCAGTGACGTCAGCGGGTTTCACTAGGGCTTTCGCCATCTTGAACACTGCGGGCCTGCAGTGTGTCAGGAAGACGGCTCGTTTCTTTGGCCCGGTGGCGTTCTTCATGTCGCTGCATTCGAGGAACATGCGGAATCTGTCCGTGTAAGATTCCCAGTCCTCGGTAGCGGGGTTGAAGGGTGCGGGCGGCGCGATGCTGGCCATCTCGTCGGGTTTGCTGGCTTCCGTCGGACACGTGCTATGGGGTTCAGGATCAGGATCCCACCCTCGTTGCCAGTGTCATGTCCGTCGGGAAAGAGACCAGGAGTCGGTGACTAGGTTTCAGCTCTTTATTGGTCCCCGGAACCGAACTGGGTTCCAAGGAAAAACTCTCGGCTTTTTATTTCCAAGCTGCGGTGGCTGCGGCCAATGGCACCGCTTTGAATCTCCAGCGATTCGAATCCACCAATCATGGAAGATTCTTAGCGGGCCAATCAGCGCGGCTCGCCTAACCAATCAGATCGCCCCGCGCTTTGGCCAATCAAAACGCGGGGCTTTCAAGAATGTAAATGAAGGTACAGAACATAAACAATATAGGATTTAAATCTGGTTTAGCAGATCCACGTGTGTTTAAAAGAGAAAATAATGGAACGGTGTCATTATTGTTATTATTTACAGATGATATTGCTTTGATAACTAAGACTAATAATGAAGCTAATGAAATTATATCATTATTAGCCAAAAAGATAAAATTAAAGCATTTAGGTGAAATTAAAAAGTATCTAGGATTGACAATTAACAAAACAAAAAATGGATTTAAGATATCTCAAGAAGATAAAATTTGCCAATCAATTAAAACATATAAAATGGAACTTTGTAAACCGGCAAAGACTCCAATGAGTCAGGAGGTTTGCCAAACTGATGATCAAAGTCCCAAATTTGATAAGTCCATATATCAATCTTTGATTGGCAGCTTATCATATATAAGCAATTGGTCAAGGCCAGACATAGCTTATAGTGTTAATCAGCTGGCATGTTTTAATTCGGATGCACATCAATGTCATTGGCAATCATTAAAGAGAATTTTAAGATATCTTAAAGGAACAATGAACCATGCATTGTATGTAGAACCAAAGGGTGATTTGAGTCTTAGTGTCTATGCAGATGCAAGTTTTGCAACTGACATAAACACTAGAAAATCAACATCTGGGATGGCTATATTATTTGGTAAGACACTAATAGGGTGGAGGTCAATCAGACAACAGCATATTAGCTTGTCCACGATGGAAGCGGAATTTTCATGTCTGTCATTACTATGCACTGACTTAATTTTGTACAAACAGTTATTATTAGACATGGGTGTAACTGTTAAAGATTCCATTATTGTGTACGAGGACAACCAAGCAGCCATAAAGTTAGCTACTAATATTGCTGTAAAAACTAGATCAAAGCATACTGATTTAAGATACTTAAATGTTAGAGAATCTGTAAAGAATGGGCTAATTAAATTGGAATATTGCATGACGGAAGAAAACATTGCAGACCAATTTACAAAAGCTCAAGGAGTAATTAAGTTTAAAGAAAGTTGTAACAAATATAATTTAAAAGTGCGAATAGTTATATTATTATTTAACCTAAAAGGGGAGAATGTTAGGGATAACATTGTTTACCCTAACTGGTTTAGGTAAAATAATAAATATGTTATCATAGTTTGTTAGTTAAAGTGTCTGTAACTTTAACTGTAGGATTGTAATTAAGGGAGTGGTTGTGAAAAGCACCATAAAAGAAGCAAGGAACGTCAGCTTGCTCTCTCTGTGGCTTGATGATCCCTAATTACTGGATGAAGACTGCGTTTTTCCCTACTGGAACGGGAGAGATATAAAGGACTGATTTATTGTAAGTGAACTGACATTGGATATTCTACACGGACTTTGCTAACTGAATATCCTTGAATGGACTGACTAAAATGATACATGACTAAAGGACTGTTATTTTGACTATGCTATAAACTCTAAATGGAATAAATTCTATTTTGATAGCACAAGCGTATCTGTTATTTTTACTGTATGTTAACAAGCATACAAGCTTATCTCACTCATTTATCTGTGTGCATATCTGACTAACGCTGCACATTCTGTTTAGCTTGTCTCCTTAACCCTGGTTGGGGAACCCAGGCTTAACAGTTACAATGAGCAGTATTAAAGACACTGCATGAGGGCCACCCCTTCATCGTGCGTATGAAAGCGCTCACACGAAGCTACGCATGGTGGCCGGGCATCGGCAAACAAATTAAAGCCTGGGTAAAGACTTGTTATAAGTGCCAGGAAGTTAGCAATGCCCCACCGAAAGCAACGCTGACAGAATGGGAAACACCCTGGGGACTGTGGTGCCGCATTCATATTGACTTTGCGGGACCTACTAAGGGACACACGTTCCTCCTAACAGTGGATGCCTATTCAAACTGGCTCGAGATCCACGAAATGAAAAGTACCACAACCGAGTTCGTCATCCAGAAGTTGAACAGATTATTCGCGACGCATTGACTGCCAGATGTTCTGGTATCTGACAACGGTCCCCAGTTTACCATGCTCCCTTTTTTTTTTTTTGAAACAAATTTTTATTGATTTTAAAGATAAAACAACACATCATTAACTATTAAATACATAAACACATAAAACCTCTTAACATTGTAAATCCTTACAAGTCAAACAAAACATTATTTTTATACAGCATAATTCCAATTTATCCCATCTCCATATGGACACACAAACATCTTTCAGCAAATTTCTCATTTTTTCTCTTTACTCCTATTCAATTTCATTTCTCTTCCATATTTATCCATTTTATAGTCATCATATTCTTTTCTTTCTGGCTTGTATAAATTATTCTCATCTAACATTCTTCCAAGGTTTTATTGATTCTTTCCTTTTTTTTTTTTTTATAAAAAACAAATTTTGTTAGTTTTACCATAAGCACAATACACAAACATACAAACACAAAACATAAACAAAACTAAAAGATCTTTTCTGAAGGTTGTCTGTTCCCGGGTTAAAACTCTTTACACAGACACAAATTCAAACATCATATTCAACCCATATCTCCTTCCAAATCTTATTATCATTTTCTTTTTTATATATATATATAAAAACCATTTTTATCAGTTTTATAAAAACAATGCACAAAGAATCAAGGCATAGCAGCTTATAAATTCTTTTCTAAGAAAAAATAATAATAATAGACCAATAAGGCATAACATTTCCAGATTATAATATCAATATTTCATATAATATTAACTTCATATCTTGTCCCTACTTCTCTTTTCCATCCAAATTATTTATTAATTAAAATTTTATTGCCTTTTATCAATATACAAAATCCAAAAAAAAAGCATATATATCCTTCCATATCTTATTACCATTTTCAACAACATTCTTTGTCTGTTCTATTTCCAATTATCCATTCATCTTTTTTTTCTTTTACTATACTTCTCCTGTACACCAATTGGAGTAACATCTATAACTCATTACCCTAACTTAGAAATACTACATATAGCAATCTTTCTTGGGATTCTGTTTAAAAAAAATTCTAAAATTACATAATAAATTTTATATTCTAAATATACATATAAAAACGCACTCTTATATACCCTCCAGAATCCCTCTTTTAATCTAAATTAAATTCATCCATTGTCTCTAAATAAACTTTTTTTCCTTAGGTCTTGCTTCCCCCCATTAAGGCTTCTCCTCCCCCCCTTTCTCTCTTGCTTATTCTTCTCCTTGCCCTTTCTACCCCTTTGCTTTTTCTCTTCGCTTTTCTTGCTCCTTTTCCTTTGCTTTCTAACCTTGCCTCCATCTTTTCGCTCATTTTTCTCTCTTTTGGTTGTTTTTATAATTCTTAAAATCCCCTTTTTCTTATCCTTTTTCTCCTCCTCTCCAGAAGGGACCCATTGTTCATCAAAGATGGCTTCTTCTTCCTCTTCTTCCTTGTCCCAGTCCTTCTGCTGCGTAATCAACTTTTCAAAGGAACATAACGCCATTTCTAAAAATTGAAACAAAGCGCCCAAAGTATCTTCTTTTTTATATTTTTGATATTCAATCTCTAGTTCATCCACAGACGATGCCATTATGAAAAGGGAAACTTTTTCCAAAACAACCACAAGAATTTTTAATCAAAGACAATCAAAAGCAATTAAAAAAAAGAAAAAAAGTTCCAAAAGTTAATACTTTTCTTCCTTCTTCTCTTTCTCTTTCTGAATTAATTTTTAATCAAAGAGGTCCAATTACTATATATCTTCTTTTGGGATCCACAAAGACGTTCTAATCAATCTCCTCCTTTTTCAGCTTCTGCTCCAATTTTTTTTTCTCCCTTCCCACTTGCAATGAGAATTTTAATAATCAAAAATCCATACCTCCAGCAGAGATTTTCCAATTTCTCACATTTTTCAATGTCCAAAAATCCCTTTGTCTCTTATCTTAGCTTTCAAAACAATCCACTTTCAATGTCTAATATATCCAAATATTTCTGCTTTTTCCGTGGGGTGGGAGAGTAAAAAAAAAAAAAAAAAAAATTCCCTTTAACAGCTTCTCCGCCGCTTTTCGCTCTTCTTAGGGATACAATGTATCCTCCAGCAACAAACAGCTCAATTCCAGGCAATTTAAAAGGTGTTACTTGACCCGGCTCAGACAGAACTTTCACTCTTCACACTTCCTCCAGCACAGTTCTTACCTGGTTGCTGGCTTCTTCGTGGCGGCCATTGCTGACCGCCGCTCCACCGCCTTGGGAAAAAGGGGTTTTCCCGGAGAAAAGGGGGGGTCTGTGATGCCCCCACCTCCCTTTCCGACTCCCCTCTGTCTTCAGCTGTCCCTACAGGGCAGCCATATCCCCCTGACCCATCTGGATCGGGGGTACCTCGACGGCTAGCACAGCAGGAATCGCGAGCTGTCGCGAATTCCTGCTGCCCCGAAGCCACGCAAACCGGAAGTCCGCTCCCTTTTGAACAATATTTGGCGGACCGCGGTATTCGCCATGCACTAACTTTGCCAGTGTACCCTGCGGCTAACGGAAGAGCCAAGCTCATGGTACAGTTTGTTAAAAAAGCCCTCTACAAAATGGACTATGGGGACATTGAAGATAAGATTAACAGAATACTCCTTCTTCAACACATCACTCCGCACAGCGTCATCAACAAGATTCCAGCTGAATTATTAATGGGACGCAAACTCCGTTCCCACCTCAACCGGCTTCACCCATCTTACGAGCCAGAGAAACCTTGTGGATCTAGCGGGAAATGCTGTGAGTTCAAGGTAGGCAACTTAGTTTTCGCCAGAAACCTTTCTGGCGAACCGTTGTGGGTCGAGGCAACTGTAATTCAAGCCACTGGACCCAGGTCATACTGGGTGAACACCCGCAACGGAATAATATGGAAACGCCATATAGATCAGCTTCGCTCGAGGCTACAACCTAGTTTCCGCGACTCCGGTAACTCCCAAACTGAGGGGGGAGGGGATGCCGAAGAAACCGAATTCGAGATGGCAGAAAGCACGAACAAAAGAAGTCAGCAACCGGGCGTAACAAATGAAGAAGGATCAGAGACGGGGGGTATCCTCGCTACAGAGGAACACCTCAACAGAGTCAAGTCCGCAAAGGCCAGAGGACAACGATAAGAACATTAGCAGTACCGAGTCTTCCAATGAGGAACCACTGGCACCCGACTTGCCAGAAAACGTCCCGCCAAAACAAGGTTACAGATAAGAACCGGTGGGACAGTGTAAATCCAATAGACAGTCAAAACAACCTTCCTACCTCAGAGATTACGTCACCGCACCCCCTAAACGGAACCCGGGGGGGAGGGGTGTTATGAACTAATAAAAATGCTTAAAAAAAGTTTATCAAAACCTTTAGAAAATAGCAGGGTTCTAGCCCTGCACTTCTGATTGGCCGATAATAGCGATATCGGATTGGTCCTTTCAGGAGAATCTGATTGGCTGTTAAAGAGCCACTCTCATTGGTTAAGAGGGTTAACACTCCACGTTTCTTATTGGTTACTAGATTAGCAGCTTGCCTATAAAAGGGCTGCTGCTGCCCTAGGTTTTTGCTCTGTTCCACAATGATTAATAAAGAGTTGAAGTTCACTGTTCACTGTCTCGTCTCCGTTCCTTGCGGTCGACAAGAGGTTCATAAGGCAGATAGGAACACGGCATTAATTATGACGGTAGATTATGAAGCAAAGATTTAGCTGACAGAATACAATGGAAAGAGTGGATTTTTAGAATGTTGTACATGATAAAATTATATGTCTTGTCAACAATGGAAAAGGCAGAGCAGAAAAGGAATAAACTGAGAATAAAGCCAAGGCAAAGATTGTGAGTTACTCAGTTGAGTAAGTGGCAAAGTTATTGACATATACCTTAAGAGCAATCTTGGAAAGAATTGATAGGTGTTGAAAGATTCAGATAGCACAGATAAGAAATCCTGAGCAAAGATAATTATGAGTCAAAAAAATAGATCATTTTTTTTTTCTCAACCTGATCGCCTCTAGCTTTTCTGGATATTGCTCAAGGTTCTCCAGTCAATGGTTATGGTGACTGGATTGAAATCTGTCTTAGAGGCAATGGGAATAGAATGGAGCTGGCATTCAAATATAAAGAAGTGATTATTTAAAACACGGTTTTAGGGATGATCAGTTTTTAATATGCTCCATAAATTACCATATGCTACAGATGGCAGGCATACAACTTTCTCGGGGCCGAGGTCCATGCTTACACTATATTCCCTAAATTAAGGAATGGGGCCAAAACAAAAACTATGTTTTATAAGTATTATTTCATTTACATTTAAAAGTAATTAAATGCAGTTCTTCAGTCAAATTAAAAATGATGTAACAACGTTTGGAGGTATCTGGTGTTTGTTTCAGAGGTGGTATTCAGCAGGTTCTGACTGGTTCTGGAGAACTGGTAGTGGAAATTTTAAGTAGTTCAGAAAAACGGCAAATACCGCCTCTGACTAGCCCTGCCCCCATCTATTCTCTGCCTCCTGAGTCCCAGCTGATCGGCTGGGTCTTCTTTTGTTGCCCTGAAGAGGAGAAGGGAGCTGGAAAGCAGATTAGTGGGATGGGGTGGGAATAGGGATTTTGCAGTAGCCTTCCCCTGGAGTGGGGTGGGAGATTTTATCCTTCCCCTGCCATGCCCATCAAGCCACACCACACTACCAAGCCACACCCACAGAACCAGTAGTAAAAAAATTGAACCCTACTACCGGTTTGTTTATGCTGCAGCTTTAGATTTCAAGTTCTGCACATATGATTGAATGCCCTGGGCCTTTTGCTGTTTACCCTTAAACAGTGAAATGTCTTTGGCTAAAACTGGATCTAAAATCAAGGAGGATACAGATTTCTGAAAACAAAAAGAGGGTATATGGAAAATATATGGGGGGGGGAAAACAGGGGTGGGATTCTACAGGTTCGCACTTATTCGCCAGAACTGGTTGTTAACATTCTAAGCAGTTCGGAGAACCGGTTGTTAGAAAGAATTACTGGCCTAATCCTGTAAGGGAGGCAGGAAGGAAACATTCTGGGGTTGCTTACAGAAACTGCCTCTCTGTTAACCCTTATTACATTCTTGGCAGGACTAGACTTCCTGTCTCTGGAACTTCTCTGGAGTTTTTTTCCCCTCCTTTGTTGGTACTTTGCTTGTGTGGAGTGACCAACATGACTGTTGCAGCATCCCCACAGTCACGAGAGGCCAGGCGAGGAGATGCATGCCTCGATGTGAGTGATGTTGAGTTGGCTACGCCCAGCCAATAACATGACCACCAAGCCACACCCACCAACTGAGCCACACCCACAGAACTGGTTAAAAATTTTGAATCCCACCCCTGATGGGGGAATCTTGCGAGAAGCACATTTTGTTGGAAAGTTATGGTATATGTGTGGAGTAGAAATGTACATGTCAGGAAGAACAGCTAAGTGTAGCTAAGGAAGACTTATTTTAATGGATTTTAATCGTTGGCACTGATAAAACTAGGGATTGTGTCCGGATGCGGTCTAGCAGTCCGCAGGTCCTTACTGGTATATTCCTCTGCTTCTTTACTTTGTCACCCACATACTAGGAAAGCAAAGGCCATTCTCTTTCCTTTGCATCGCTAGGCCTATGAGGATATACAGTTTCTGTATGAGGAAACAATATGAAAGTGCAAAGTTGAAAAGGACTTTAGAGGTTTTGCAGTTCGTCTTCCTGCTCAGGGCAGAAGATGGCTTGCTGACAATGACCTTTCCTCAGCCATCGGACATAGCTGGAGGGCACCAAGTTGGGAAAGTTTCATTGGAACATACAGTAGTTATGCCTTCTCAGAGAGCAAATGAGATGCAGCAGTAAAGACATTAGAGTGGAATTGGAGATACCCAGGTTCAAATCTTACATCATTATGGTGCATGCTCATTGATAGCTCCATCTATCTCACAGACTGAGTCTTTTGAAAATAAAATAAGGGGGAAATTCCTTATATACCATTTAAGCACATAGAAGAAAATTCATATAAAAATATACAGTGAAATAATTATTCAATGTGCAGTTATGATCAATTCAAAGAAACTTTGTGTATTGGCAGCTAAGCCACTGAGCAATAATTTCTAAACACCTAGCGAATCAGTGAGGAATATATATCACAAGGCCACAGTTATATTTAAGGATTATAGAAACAAAAGCTTCTCTAATATACATTTTTAAAAGCACATATTACACTCACCTCTAATGGAAAGCAATCCAAATTATTATATGACAAGTTTAGGTACAACAAGAAATCAGACAAACGCAAGAGGTCAGGAAGCTGAGAGAGAAAATGTGCCTAAAGATTATCAAGCAAAAAAAAAAATCAAATTAATGTTTATTTTAAGAAGAATAGGGATTTGTCAGAGTTTAGACTTCAAGAATTGAATATATCTATATAGAGATGTATCAACAGAATCTGTTTCCTAAATTAGATGATGTAGTTTCAGGGAATTTGTTGATTACCAGTGTGTGTGTGTGTGTGTATGTGTTTGAGTCGGTCTTGACTCCTGGTATTTATTTGGAAAGATTTTAGAAGTGTTTTGCCATTGTTTTCTTCCTAGGGCTGAAAGAGAGTGACTGGCTCAAGATCATCCAGCTGGTTTTGTGTCTAAGGTGGGACTGGAATTCATAATGTCCCCATTTCTAGTCTACCTTAACCACTGCATCAAACTGGCTGAAGCTAAATGTGTGGGAGATCTGGAATTATAATCACTTACCACCACACTTTTTGTTTAACAGCCCCTTGATACTACAATACTCTAAACGTGAAATGGTTATTGGAGGAAAAAAAATATTTCCTCTCACTCCTAAAATTAATCAACCAGACACTACTGATAATAGGACTGTGAGTGCATGGGTGGCATTCAAATTTTTTAACAACCAGTTCTGTGGGCATGGCTTAGCTGGTGGGCATGGCTTGGTGGTCATGTTATTGGCTGGGCATGGCCAACTCAATATCACTCACACTGAGGCACGCATCTCCTCGCCTGGTCTCTCATGACTGTGGGGATGCTGCAACAGTCGTAAGTGTGAAAAATGGTCATAAGTCACTTTTTTCAGTGCCATTGTAACTTTGAATGGTCACTCCACACAAGCAAAGTACCAGCAAAGGAGGAGAAAAAAACTCCAGAGAAGTTCCTGAGACAGGAAATCTAGTCCTGCCAAGAATCCAATAAAGGTTAATGGAGAGGCAGTTTCTGTAAGCAACCCCAGAATGTTTCCTTCCTGCCTTCCTTACAGGATTAGGCCAGTAATTTCTTCTAACAACCGGTTCTCTGAACTGCTTAGAATGTTAACAACCGGTTCTAGCGAATAGGTGCGAACCGGTAGAATCCCATCCCTGTGTGAGTGGCATGCATGTTTGAGAGAAAGAAAGTGATACAAATCTAATCTGCAAATTCATCTATTGCTTATTACTTATAAAAAACATGTTTTTCATCCCGCTGTCCTGCCCTGTAATGCTCATCTGGCTTTTTTGCAGCCCAGATATGTTGTCCCTACCATTTTGGTTTTTATGCTATATATAAATGAGACCCTATGATTTGTTCAATAAATTGTGATTGGAAGTGGGAAAAAGAGGTTGCCTGCCATACACTCCCCTTCATGTGAATGCACTGAAGCATCCTGTGGTCCCATGACTCATTTGCAACATTTTTTGCCAGTTTCTGTTGATTTTTTTTTGTCACTTTCCAACAAAAAAAATGTGTCTTAACCGTGTGTTGTTTTTTAACAACCACATGACTTACTTAACAACCACAGTGACTTGCTTTAGGACTATTGTAAAAATGGCCATGAAATCAAGTTAAGTCACATGGAGACCTGCTTCATGACTGCAACAATTTACAACCAAAATTGCAGGCTCAACTTTAAGTATTAAGTGAGGACTACCTGTAGAACATATATGTACTATAAGTCATCTCCCACAAAACTTGCCAGATGCTTGCTTGAGGCTTAGACCTTCTTCTGGACTAGATGGGCACTATTTTGGAATAGTAGTAACCCGAGTAGAAAGCCACAACAAAGCTTGGTTTTAAATTCTGGTTTCCACAAATCCAAATCCCAGTTAGGGACTGGAAAGTATACACTATATCTCAGGAAGCCTCCACGTGTGATTAACAAGCCAAGGATGACAAGAAGGTTTGCTGGAATGCTGACAGGAAGTAGATAATGGCATTTATGACTGTCAACTCTTTATAATGGATAGATGATTCCTCCCCCCCCCCATGCCATCAGTCTACTGAAGACGTAATTCCCACAGCACTACCTCATTTTTCATCTTTTCTCATCTTGCCTAGCATCTTCTCCTATTGGTTTCTTACTGTTAAGTCCTGAGCATGGGTTACTGATGTGTTGGCTTAGTCCATAACACCCCCCCCCCCAGGTTCCATCTGAGAGGTGGGGTGACGTATTCTCGTAAGTAGGCAGGTCGCTTCACCTGTCTGCTTGATCTGCGCTGTTCCACTGGTTTCTGTCCTGGCTCTGGTTCCGGTGGGCTGCTTGCTGAGCTGGGTGGCGAAAATGATCCCGCTGTTTCATTGAATGGCTCTGGGCTGTCCTCTCTGCTCTTGCCAATGCTGTCATCCGGGTTCCCTGGATCTGTTTCCATCGTGGTGCTGTCACGCGGTGAGGCAACTTCCCGGCTCAGTTCTCTTTCTGGCGGTGAGTATCCCATGGTTGGTTGTGTAGACTGCTGGGTTCCGATTGTTAAGTCATCTGTTATTTCTTTTTTGGCCCCCTCGATGTCCCTTCCCCCCCGAGTTTGAGATTCAGGTGATGAGATGGGAGTAGGTGCTAGTCTGGATCGAAGCTGGTCTATGTGCCGCTTCCACATTTTGC
Source organism: Hydrophis major (assembly GCA_033807585.1). Taxonomy (NCBI): domain Eukaryota; kingdom Metazoa; phylum Chordata; class Lepidosauria; order Squamata; family Elapidae; genus Hydrophis; species Hydrophis major. The sequence goes on along the minus strand of CM066328.1, from coordinate 246,368,004 downwards.
CATCTGCAGTTTGTAGACGATAGGATCGGGGTCCCATAAGTTGTGTTATAGTAGCGGGGACCCACAATGGGTCACTCGAGAAGTTTTTCGCAAAAACGGGGTCGCCTTCCTGGAATGATCGACACTTGCTGCTGGATCCCAGGGGTTGTTCAGGTGTGTAAGCAGGGTGGAGGTGATCGAGATGTGAGCGAAGTTTTCGGCCCATCAGGAGTTCGGCTGGGGTTCTGTTTGTGGTGCTGCTTGGAGTAATATGTTGGAGGAGAAGCATCCTGGTTATCTTGTCGTCAATGTCACCCTGGTCCATTTTGTGTAAGGTTTTCTTTACAAATTGGACCATTCGCTCAGCCCTACCATTGGCCGCAGGGTGAGCTGGCGATGTTAAGGCATGGTGGATGCCCCGGTCTGCTAGGTACTGTTCAAATGCCAGGGCAGTAAATTGAGGGCCATTATCGGAGACCAGGACATCCGGCAATCCTTGGGTAGCGAATAGCTTATTCAGTTTTTTAATGACCGCCTCTGTGATGGTGCTTTTCATTTTGTGGACTTCGAGCCAGTTAGAATAGGCATCCACGGTTAGAAGGAAAGTGTGTCCTCTTGTGGGTCCCACAAAATCGATGTGGATACGGGACCAGGGACCTCGAGGCGTTTCCCACTGAGTTGGGGGAGTTTTTGGAGGAGCAGAGCGAGTCTCCTGGTACTTGCTGCACGTAGCCACCCAGGTCTCTATCTGCTTGTCTAAGCCTGGCCACCATGCGTAACTCCTTGCCAATACCTTCATCCGCACGATGCCTGGATGTCCATCGTGCAACATTTTCAAAACTTTATGTTGCAATTTCTCCGGGATGACAACTCTGTTTTCCTACAAGATGCAGCCCTTTTGAGAGAATAGTTCTGTCTGTCGATTCTTGAATGGCCTGAAAGTGTCATTGGGTTCGCTGTCCGGCCACCCCTGTTCCACCCAGCTGAGGACTCGTGCCAAAGAAGGGTCCTTTTTTGTTTCTGAGGCGATGTCCCAAGCAGTTAGTGGTGGTGATTTAGGAGTTTCGATTTGCAAAACGGCTAGGGTTGGAGCTAGGTCATCTATGACGTCTGGTAGTGGAGAGCAGCTCAAAGCGTCAGCATGGGGAATGGCTTTCCCTGGGTGGTGTTGCAGTATGCGGCTAAAAACTCCGACCAACGTGTCATTCTTGGTGATAAGATGTGGGGAGTTGGTTTGTTTCCCGCCAAAATGCCAAGTAGTGGCTTGTGGTCTAATGCTTGCTGTAATTATAGCAAAGGGTCTCCCATACACATACTCATGGAAATGTTTAATTGCGGATACAATGGCGAGAGCCTCTTTATCAAGTTGGCTATAGTTCCTTTCAGTTTTAGACAAAGTTCTCGAAAAGAATGCAATAGGTGCCTCATTACCGTTTGGTAGGACATGGCTTAAAATGGCTCCCACTCCGAATGGTGAGGTGTCACAGGTAACCGTTAAGGGTAGAGTCTCGTTGTATTGTATCAATACAGCATCAGAAGTTAAGAGGTCTTTTACTTGTTGAAATGCTCGTTCTTCATGCCGTCCCCAGACCCAGAAAGCCTTTTTGTCAAGAAGTCTGTGTAGGGGCTCGCCTTCTGGGGCAAGAAGATGTTATAAAAGTTAATGAGTCCCAGGAAGGCTTGGAGGTCTGTCTTATTTTTAGGTCTCGGGGCGTTTTTGATTGCGGTTAGTTTTTTTCGGTGGGGTGCATTCCCTGTCTGTCGAGAAGGTATCCCAGGAACTCCACTCTCTCCGTACAAAGTTGACACTTGTCTCTTTTTACCTTCAGTCCAGCGTCTTTAAATTTTTGAAGAACCCTTCTGAGTCATTGTTCTAATAATTCTTTAATAGGGGCAGCTATTAAGACGTCGTCAAAATAAGGCACGACGCCTTTTATGCCTTGTAATAGTCTCTCCATCAAACTTTGGAAAATGCCCAGCGCCACGCTTACTCCAAATTGGAGTCTATTGCACTTGAAGGCAATACTCTATGTGTAACTATTGTCTGGGCTTCTGCAGTCGTCGCATCTACGGGTAGCTGTTGGTACGCCTGAGCTAAGTCCAATTTCGCAAATATTTTTCCGCCACCCAGGGAGTGAAGAAGGTGTTGAACCACCGGTACTGGGTAAGTGCTCTGCTGAAACACGTGATTTAGGGTGGCCCGGTAATCCCCACAAATTCTTAACGAGCCATCTGGCTTTATGGGTGTTACTATTGGAGTTTCCCATCGGGCATGGTCAATCGGTTCCAACACACCCTGGGCTATTAATTTGTCTGGTTGCTCGTCAATCTTTGGCTTGAGTGCAAAAGGCACCCGACGAGGCTCAAGGCGAATGGGAGCTACATCGGGACTGAGATTAAATGATATAAGGGTCCCCTTATACTTGCCTAACGTTCCTGTGAACACATCTTGGAATTCCTGGATGAGGGCCTCTTCCCAGTCATTGCTTCCAGTTTGGTGGATGCCAGCTAGTTCAATTCTGAGTGGGGCGAACCCTAACAAACTGGGCTGGTCACGATCGACGACAGTCAGGGGAAGCGTCGCGGTGCGGTCTTTGAAGGATACTTGGACGTGGCTGGAACCGACAACCAGAATTCTGTTCCCTTGGTAGTCTTTTAGGATGATTCTTTGAGTGCTGAGGTCCTGGAGACAGATGGCAGGGATCAGCTGTTTGAGGGTTTTCCAGGAGACCATTGATAGGGATGACCCCGAATCGACTTCTATCACGCACGGTTGATTCTCAATAGTGACCTTTACTCGGATCTTTGTTGCATCTAGTGATGAAGCGTGGCCGATAGTGATAGTTTGGTGTGCCTCTTCTCATCTCGTTGAAGCGGCAGGTGCTTGATTTCTGTAGTAGTGGTTGTTCTATTGGTGGTTCAGGCGGTCCTGATTTCCAGGTGGTTTGCCTGTCTCCCGGCGGAGGTTATTCTCCCTCCGGCTTGGACTGGACTCTCGCCTGCTTCTGCAGACCTTTGCGATGTGGCCTCTTTTCCCACAGGAACGGCAGAGTGCATCAAGGAATTTGCAGTCTGATCGCGGGTGGTTTGCCCCGCAACCAGCACATTGGCCCGGAAGTCTCTGGTTCTTTTGTTCTTGTTCCGAGCGGAGCTGGTTGACCTCCTCTTCCTCACTGTCTGAGGATGATTCGAGGTCTTTGTGATGGGCGGTAATAGTGTGCCTCTCAGAGGAAGGCAGACTATCACTAGCGAGTTGGCGGTGTGGTGCGTTCGCTCGGCGCATTTGAGCGGCTGACTTCCTGGTTGCTTCTGCGGCAGTAGCGTCAGCGATGACATCTGCGAGGCTGATGTCTCCTTTTGCCATGATCTTGCTCTGCACCGTGGGGTCATCTAATCCCAGAACTATTCGGTCTCTCATGGCTTCCTCGAGGTTTGCAAAACCACAGAATCCTTCCAGATTCCGGAGGTCGGCTACGAAGTCCCCAATGCTTTCGTTCTTCCATTGGTCCCTCTCGTAAAACTCGTGTCCTCGTATCAGTGTAGGTACTGCGGGTGCATAATGGGCCTGGAGGATCGGTGCGAGGTTATCCCAATCCATCGTCTTCACTTCCGCCGGTTTGGCAAGTGCCTCAGCCATTTTAAAAACGGCAGGGCTGCAATGGGTCAGGAACATTGCTCGTTTCTTGCCAGGCGTAGCATCTTTCAGATTGTTGGTCTCCAGGAACATCTGGAAGCGGTCCATAGATGAGTCCCGTCTTCATTTGCTGGGTCAAATGGAGCAGGTGGTATGGCACTGCTGGTCATTCTGCCGTTTGTTGCGTGTGCTCTCAGGCACGTGCTCTGTCTTGTTCGATGAGTGTTTAGTCAGCTCTATCGTCTCCGCATCCCATCCTCATCGCCAGTGTTAAGTCCTGAGCATGGGCGCAAGGAACGGAGACGAGACATTGAACTGTGACTTCAACTCTTTATTAGTGACTTCAGAACAGAGCAAATACTTGGGCAGCAGCAGCTCTTTTATAGAGCTGGCTGCTGTCAAAACAACCAATGATTTGAGTTTACCGCTCTAACAAGCGTCCAATCAGAGAGACCCGCTGTCAGCCAATCAGATCGGCCAGAAACGACCAATCACGACTCGCTATTCACGGGCCAATGAGAAGTGCAGGATTACGAGCCTGCTGTTAAAGTAAAGCTATTAGGGTTGTTACTGACGCGTTGGCTTAGTCCATAACACTTACATTTATCAATTATGATTATTGATTGTAACTATGGTTTATGACCTATGACCTATTACTTGCTATTTTATATATATTTATGCACTAAACTAGAGACAAATTCCTTGTATGTCGAACACATTTGGCTAATAACGAATTCTATTCTATTCTATTCTATTCTATTCTATTCTATTCTATTCTATTCTATTCTATTCTGTTCTGTTCTGTTCTGTTCTATTCTATTCTATTCTATTCTGCTATGCTGTGCTGTACTGTGCTATGCTATGCTATGCTATGCTATGCTATGCTAAATAATAGATACAAGACAGACAGGCTGGCAGATAATCTTTACTATGGCTTATTGTGTCATGTAAATGAAGCCATTTTGTCGTACATGATAGTGTTGGATTTTTAATGAGAGAGTTCAAAGTTCAATCCTTGCTTATCTATTAAGATCAGAGGGCAATTGTGTGCAGCCTAACTTTCCATGAAGATTTTTGAGGCAATAAATGGAAAATTCATCAGAAAACATTAGTCTATGTCTTGTGAAAATGGACAGAAAGTGTGTGGTAAGACTCTATTACATAAAAATTAATATATGGCCTTATGAAATGGCATATTTATTTAATAGCCATATGCAAAATCTATTCTGTGTTTCGACAGAGTATTCTGAACTAGCAATTCTAGACATGATCTGGTGTTTTCTGGAAAAGAAAGTGATTGTGGCAATTTCAGTTATTACCAAATCCTAAAACTAGTATAGAAAATACATTTACAAGACAGTATACTTGGCTGTTTGGGAACTATACCTTAAGATTAAGTCCAGTTTGTCTATGCATGATGCAAAACAGAACCGCCATTTCAGCCTTATCTAGCAATTCATTGGCTTTATCTGTTGCACTTAATTCAGTATCGTATCCAGCTCCGGAGACAAATGATTTAATGAAATCAATTTCTTCTTCTAATTCTGCAATAAAAATAACAAAGAGTATTAGGCAATATATATATATTATATTAGGCAATATATGTATCACATGTTTTATATATATATAAAAACAGGTGAGGAGAGAAAAGCCAGAACAAACACAGGCGCCTTTGTCTATGGAGATTCTCATTCATTCAGGTCATGATTGTCCCAAAGATACTTTTTCAAGAGGTAACTGTTTTTCCTTTGGAGGTGTTTCACTTCTCATCCAATAAGTTTCTTCAGCTTGAAGAAGCCTCTTGGATGAGAAGCAAAGTGTCTTCAAAGAAAAGCCAGAAAGTCCAGCTGCCTCTTGAAAAAACACATTTGGGACCCCAATTCTCATCTCACCCTGATCTCCCCTTATCCCAGCACATAGCAAAAGAGTCAGTCAAAAAGATAAAAGGGGAGGGGGTCTATCTATCTCAGGAGGGAGGGTATTTCATGGAGCAGGGACTTGTTAACTTAATCCTGCGTAGCTTTTTCTCCGGTAATATTGTACTACTAACTAGAGCGGGGGTCTCCAACCTTGGCAACTTTAAGACTTGTGGACTTCAACTCCCAGAATTCCTCAACCAGCAAAGCTGGCTGCGGAATTCTGGGAATTGAAGTCCACAAATCTTAAAATTGCCATGGTTGGAGACCGCTGAACTACAGCATACAAAACATTTGCTAGACCAATTCTTGAATACAGCTCATCTGTCTGGAACCTGCATTGCATATCGGACTTTAACACAATTGAAAGAATCCAGAGATATTTCACAAGAAGAATCCTCCACTCCTCTACTTGCAACAGAATACCTTATGCCACCAGACTTGAAATTTTAGGCTTAGACAACTTAGAACTACATCACTTTCGGTCCGACCTAAGTGTAGTACATAAAATTATCTATCGCAATGTCCTACCCATCAGTGACTACTTCAGTTTCAACCACAACAATACATGAGCACACAATAGGTACAAACTCAAAGTTAACCGCACCAAACTCGATTGCAGGAAATACGACTTCAGCAACAGAGTGGTCAATGCCTGGAATACTCTACCTCAGTGGCCCCCAACCTTTTTCGAACCAGGGACCGGTTTCACGATTATTTATTCTTCCACGGACTGGTACCTGAGTAACGTGAGACTCCACCGCCATTGGGATGGCTCTTAGTTCGAAGCCGCCCCCCCTTTCGATGAAACTAAGGCGCAAGCACCCAAACGCCGCTTTCCAACTGAAAAACTGGAAGCACTTTCCAATCAAAAACCCAGAAGCAACCAAAAACCCGGAAGCACTGTCGAAACAAGATGGCGGCACCCAAGCTTTGCGGCCTGGTAAGAAATGATCCACGGACCGGTACCGGTCCGGGGACCAGTGGTTGGGGACCCCTGCTCTACCTGACTCTGGTTTCTTTCCCAAACTGCAAAAACTATAACCTTAGACTGTCGACTGTTGACCTCACCGCATTCCTAAGAGTAGTAAAGGGCGTGCATAAGCACACTAATGTGCCTACCGTCCCTGTCCTAATGTTTCCTTTTTATTCATATCCATTTAATGTATTAATAATCATGTTTATATTTATATCTCTTACCTAGTACATGCTTGACAAAATAAATAAACAAACAAACAAACAAACAAATAAACAAATTAATAAAATAGACTGCAATGTATGTTTCTGAGAACCCACAAAATGACAGTGCTTAAGGGAAGGGTTCTGGAGCATGCCTATCCTATGTTCTTTAATGGCATGGGCAGATACCCTCAAAGACAGGTGGTGCCACAGATAAACTTTTCCTCTGCCATGTAGGCATTAGGTATTAAAAAAGTAATGTCTTCTCTTCCAAATTAATTTTTCTGGAGTCACATTTGAAAGAAGTAATAGGATGGGCTGTTCCAGCCTTAGCCTCCCTTTGACATGACCACTGTAGAAATATTCTTACTTTGAAAGAGACAAGTACCTTAAAACAAATGCTTTGCACTCAAACTAGGCTATTTCATACTTGAAATATTTCCAAAATAATTGGAATAATTTTGGAATGTTTCTAGTCAGGTGGGAACAGCTGTTTAGGAAATGAAAGGATACCCTTCCAACTCATAACCTTTCTAAATCAAAACTATACATTTTGCACCTCAGGGGTATGATGATTAGCCAACAGCACTGACAAGCTTCTCTTGACAGAAGATTAACATTTGATCGTAATTGGATATTTAATACGGCTTGTGATATTCACCTCAATTTGGAAGGTGCTCAGTCTGACCTAAAAGGAAAGGAAGCCTCTCTAAAGAAAGCCAAAGATGAATTTTTCCAGAATTTTGCAAGCTGGTTGAGAGCAAAGCTGAAGAGCAATGCCTCGCTCATTGTTCAGCTGTTCTGCAGTTGGCAGCGCCACACACAGCAGTGGCAATGGAGCCAGCAGACAAACTTTTACCACACACTGCTGTCTATAATGCTGGGAAAGCTTAGAAAGAAACAGCAAGGAGGATGGAGTCAGTTACAAGGGCAACAGATGCATTGTTGGAAGACCTGAAGGACCAAGTTAAGGACAAGAAGCCTTGGCAAAAATCTATTAACTGAATTGCTAAGTGTTGACACTGACTGACTTGATGGCACATAATAAATCATCAGCTCTTGCAAAACATAAGCTTCTGATATTGTTGGTGATGTATTCATGAAGCAACATCATCCTGGATTTGTAAACATTTTCTTGCTTACTGGACAAATTATTTGCCACTCCCTCGTTGTCACATTTCAATCCAGTCCAGTCCAGAACTCATGATGTCACATTTCAATCCAGTCCAGTCCAGAACTCATGATGATATAGCATTTATGGTTAAGAGAAGGCTACAGGCATCTATAAACTGATGGCTTTATCAATATACCTCCCTTGCAACTCTCCCAGATAATCATACACTGTGGCTTCACAAGGCGTGCTAATAGACCACCATAGTGAATAGTGAATAGTTTTAGGCCTTTGCATTTGTAAATGACCTGATTAAGGGACATCAAACTATTTATTCAAGCAGGAAAGGTTCAGCAATATCCATGATAGGGAGTAGACTATGAACCGTGTCCCTTGCTTTCTTCAGAAAAGCAGTGCAGGAAAAAGAGAATGAAATGGGGATTTTGTATTAAATTTGGAATGGAAGCAGATGAGAAAATGCATGCAGGGCTCAGAAGAATGAGATGTGGCAACACAGACAACAGAAATGGGCCAGGAATAATTCTATTTATTTCCTCAACGGTGCTCCCCATACTTCTCTTTTGGGACATCTTGGCAAACATTGCTTTATCATACAAAATAATGTTTTTATTATTTATTTATTTATTTATTTATGTCAATTGCTTACAAGATAATAGGTATAAGTAAAAACATAGTTATGAATACATGGATATATATAAGAAAAATAAAAAAAGAAACAATAGGACAGGGACGGTAGACACGTTGCTGTGCTTATGCACACCCCCTACAGACCTTTTAGGAAAGGGGTGAGGTCAATAGTAGACAGTCTTAAGGTTAAAGTTTTGGGCTTTGAGGAAGAAATGTATGAAATGAAAGAAAGGAGACTAAGGGGTCAGCTGTGCACATTGTCCTGAATTCAATGTATTATTAATTCAAAGAAGAAATTTCCATTATGTAACAGGAGTCAGGAACTTGGTGTGATTTATTTATTTTTAGCATAATTGGTGAATGTAGCTATGGTGGCTTGTAAATGATGTTTTATGATTTTGCAAGTTGTGAATCTAGACAATTATGGCTTATTCAATAAACTATGGTTACAATCAAGTAATTGCATAATCATCATGCAATGTATAAATCAGCCAATGTGTTTTATGTTGAGTGGTATGAAAGAGAGGGTTTAATCATGGATCTACATTTGGCTGGGTTAGTACACCCTTTCAAGTCAATTCCACCACAGACTATACAAACAAGTTATGTTCTGTACCTTCATTTACATTCTTGAAAGCCCCGCGTTTTGATCGGCCAAAGCGTGGGGCGATCTGATTGGTTGGGCGAGCCGCGTTGATTGGCCCGCTAAGAATCTCCTGCGATTGGTGGATTCGAATCGCGGGAGATTCAAAGTGGTGTCATTGGCCGTGGCCGCTACGGCTTGGAAATAAAAAGCCGAGAGTTTTTCCTTGGAACCCAGTTCGGTTCAGGGGACCAATAAAGAGCTGAAACCTAGTCACCGACTCCTGGTCTCTTTCCCGACGGATACGACACTGGCGACGAGGGTGGGATCCTGATCCTGAACCCCATAAGCACGTGTCCGACGGAAGCCAGCAAACCCAACGAGATGGCCAGCATCACGCCGCCCGCACCCTTCAACCCCGCTACCGAGGACTGGGAATCTTACATGGACAGATTCCGCATGTTCCTCAAATGCAGCGACATGAAGGATGCCGCCGGGCCGAAGAAACGAGCCGTCTTCCTGACACACTGCGGGCCCGCAGTGTTCAAGATGGCGAAAGCCCTAGTGAAACCCGCTGACGTCACTGCAATGGATTGGGATGACCTCGAGCCCTTACTCCGAAGGCACTACGCTCCCACCGTGCCCACCCTCATCCGACGGCACGAGTTTTATCGGCGGGACCAACGGTCGGGCAAAAGCCTCAGTGACTTTCTTGCAGAGCTGCGGAGTCTAGGAGGACTATGCGGGTTCTCCAACATGGACAAGGCCCTGCAGGACCGAGTCATGCTCGGGCTTTGGGACCCCATCCTACAAAGTTGACTGATGGCCAAAGACAACATCACCCTCGCCGATGCCATCACCGAAGCCACCGCAGCCGAAGCCACCAGGCTGTCAGCAAACCGCATGTGGAGACTGGACGCCGGGGACTGCACCGCGAACAACCACCCTGCACAGGCAACCGAGGCCCAACCAGAAACGACCACCCACCACGGCAAATTCCATTCCACCTCTGAGACATCAGACGAGGAGGAGGAAATCCACCGGCTCCAGGCAGGACGCGACCAGCGCAGCCGGCGGGGTCGTAAGTCGGGGACCGTGCCGGTTGCGGGGGCGACAACCCTAGAGCTGAATGCCGGTTCTTCAATGCAGTCTGCCAGCACTGTGACAGAAAGGGTCATATCGCCCGCGTCTGCCAACTTAAGAAAGCCTACAGCCCCAGACGGTGGGACCACAGCGAGTGGAGACGGGACAGCACACTGCCCAAAACCAGAGACCGCCCAGCTGACAGCCATTGGGACCGGAGCGGACGAGCCCGACGAGGTGGCGAGACCCAGCGGAGGGAAGAAACTCACCAGACGGTCATCATTGGCCATGCAACAACCACCAACGCCCGACTTATGGTCTATGTGGTCTATGTGGAGGTAGGCATCGAAGACGAACCTTGCAAGATGGAGGTGGACTCCGGGTCCTACCTCTCCATGGTCGCCTGGCAGGAAATAAAACGCTTGGTGCCTGCCATCCAAAGGAGGGGACTGGAGAACCAGAGACTAATCCTTAAAGACTACCAGGGCAACCGAATCCCGGTAGTGGGAACAGGACAACTTAGAGTAACCTTTAAAGGACACACCGCAAAACTTCCCCTAACAATCATCGATTGAGACCGACCCAGCCTGTTGGGACTTCAATGGTTTGCGCCGCTCGGCATCGAAGTCACGGGCATCGACCACATCGCCGAGGCCGACTGGGAGCAGCAACTGGCACGGGACTTCCAAGAAGTATTCAACGGCACCCTAGGCAAGTACTGAGGGCCCCCTATATCCTTCAGCCTAGACCCAAACGTTCCCCCGAGACGCCTAAAACCAATAGACCATGCCCGATGGGAGACCCCAATAGTCACCCCAGTCAAGCCTGATGGGTCAGTGAGAATCTGTGGGGACTATAAGGCTACCCTAAACAGCGTCTTGCAACAAAGCGCTTACCCCGTCCCAGTAATGCAGAATCTTCTACACTCACTGGGGGGAGGAAAGGTTTTTGCAAAACTTGACCTGGCCCAAGCATACCAGCAGTTGCCAGTCGATGAGGAAACCGCAGAGGCGCAAACCATAGTCACCCACCGGGGAGCCTTTCGATGTAACCGACTCCAGTTTGGAGTCAGCGTGGCGCCTGGAATTTTCCAGAGCCTCATGGAGAGACTCTTACAAGGCATCAAGGAGGTGGTACCCTCCTTCGACGATGTCCTGGTATCGGCAGCCAACCAGGCCGAACTAGAGGGTCACCTAAGGGAGGTGCTAACGAAATTCAAAGAAACCGGGCTAAAGGTGAAGAAGGAAAAGTGCCAACTTTACACAGAGCGGGTCGAATTCCTGGGGTACCTCCTAGACTGGCATGGCATCCACCCCACCAAGACCAAAATTAAAGCTATCAAAGAGGCCCCCACACCCAGGTCAAAAATGGAACTGCAGGCATTTCTGGGACTACTTAACTTTTATAATGTGTTCCTGCCCCAAAAGCGACCGCGGCGGAGTCTTTGCTTAGGCTTTTGGACAAGGCGGCTACCTGGACTTGGGGAAAACGCGAAGAAGCCGCCTTCAGGAAAACCAAGGACCTGCTCACTTCGGATGCCGTCCTCATCCAATGCAACGAGACCCTACCACTAGCCGTCACATGCGACGCATCATCCTTCGGCGTCGGCGCCGTCCTCAGCCACACTCTTCCCGATGGAAAAGAAGCACCCATCGCATTCTTTTCAAGGACCCTCACCAAACCGGAGCGGAACTACAGTAAGCTGGACAAAGAGGCCCTGGCTATCGTCGCCGCAGTAAAAAGGTTTCACGAGTACCTCTATGGCCGGACATTCACCATCATGACCGACCACAAGCCGCTGTTAGGAATCCTCGCAGGGAACAGGGCCACCCCGAACATTCTATCTCCTAGAATGACAAGGTGGTTTGAATTCCTGGCCGCCTACAACTACCGGCTCACACACCGACCCGGTAAGACTATCACCCATGCGGATGCTTTAAGCCGCTCACCGCTACCCAAACCAGACACTGACCCAGCACCCACGACGACCACCCTCAGCATAGAGACTCTGCCCGATCTACCCATAACCGCGTCAGACATTGCCCGAGAAACTAATAAAGACAAACGTCTGGCGCGGGTGTTGCATTGGGTAGAGAAAGGGTGGCCGGAAAAGGACAATGACGAGACTTTCAGAACATTCCGGAACCGGGAACCGGAACTCTCACTACTAAAAGGGTGTGTAATATGGGGGGATAGGGTGGTCATCCCGGAAAAACTGCAAGAGAAGGTACTGGAGTTGTTACATGAGGGGCACCCAGGCATCGTTAGAACAAAAGCCCTGGCCAGAAGTTACGCTTGGTGGCCAGGGATGGACAAACAAATCGAGGCTTGGGTAGCAAGGTGTCAACGTTGCCAGGAAACTAGACCAAGCCCACCCATAGCACCAATTCTAGAGTGGGAAACCCCCAGGGGATCTTGGTCTAGGATCCACATAGACTTCACCGGGCCCACAAAGGGACACACATTCTTAATAACCGTAGACGCTTACTCCAACTGGCTGGAAGTAAGCAACATGAGAACCACCACCACGGAGGCCGTGACCAAAGAACTCTGCAAACTCTTTGTGACACACGGCCTCCCAGACGTCCTCATGTCGGACAACAGGTCCCAATTCACCTTGCTAGAATTTGAAAAATTCCTAGCGGAACGGGGCATACGACACGCACTGACAGCCCCAGCGCATCCGGTGGCGAACGGAAGGGCGGAACGGATGGTTCAATTCACAAAAAAAACCATCCAGAAAATAGACCACGGGGAGATCCAGGACAAAATAAATAAAATGCTTTTTATACAACACATAACCCCGAACACTACAACAAATAAAAGCCCGGCAGAGCTACTAATGGGGGGGAAAATAAAATCCCCACTCGATAGACTACACCCCACATACAACCCAGAGAAACCCCCAGACTCCACCAGCAAACACCGATGTGCACCAGGTGACGCTGTCTATGCGAAGAACTTAACCGGAGACCCACTATGGATACCAGCAACCATAACCCAGGTGACAGGTCCACGCTCGTACCGGTTACAAACAACCGACGGACAAGCATGGAAACGCCACATCGATCAATTAAGATCGAGGACAGCTACAAAAGACACAACCAACCCCCTCAACACAAACCAAGAGGGGAGGGAATACTCCGGACACCAAACCCCAGAAGAAAGAAACCAGCCATACTCACCAGCAAGCAGCCAGCATGAAACCTCACCAGGAAGAAACAGCCAGGCCAGCTCGACCAGCCCGGAAAGATCAAGCGGGAGCGGTGAAAACCACAGCTCGACCAACCCGGGTAGACTGGGAGGGAGCTGCAAAGAGCGCCCAGCACGACATACCAGGCGGTTCCAATGACGAGGCCGAGAGACACGGAGATCCCGACCGAACTGACCTACGACTGACCTGCGCAGGTCCAGTAGACAAGTACGGAGCCCCGCCTACCTACGGGACTACGTTACGTAGGACCAAACCAAGAGGGGAGGGGTATTCTGTACCTTCATTTACATTCTTGAAAGCCCCGCATTTTGATTGGCCAAAGCGCGGGGCGATCTGATTGGTTGGGCGAGCCGCGCTGATTGGCCCGCTAAGAATCTCCCGCGATTGGTGGATTCGAATCACGGGAGATTCAAAGCGGTGCCATTGGCCGCGGCTGCCGCGGCTTGGAAATAAAAAGCCGAGAGTTTTTCCTTGGAACCCAGTTCGGTTCCGGGGACCAATAAAGAGCTGAAACCTAGTCACCGACTCCTGGTCTCTTTCCCGACAGACACGACAAATTATACCTTCATGGAGCATGTTCTATTTTCTCATACCCTTTTCCATATCCATCACTTCTTTATCCTGAATGATCTTCTCTTTCTCTTGCATGATCTGTTCCTCATCCTGCACGATCTGTTCTTCATCCAACATGCTCTTTGGACTTTTTTTCCTCCTTTGTCTTGTTTCTGAAAAACATTATCCATCTAACAATAGTTGGTTCATTCATAAAGAAGAGAAATCCTTGTAGCCATTTATCTTCCTTTGAATGTGTATCTGCCATTCATGGTAAAAACGCAAATAAGTGAGTATCGTATAAGGAATTTAAAAATAGGTTTTGCTATGCAAGATACATCCAGGGAATGTATTACTGTGTGGTATCCTCCAATATTTGGAACTGCTTGTACTTCAAATTATCAAGGAAAAAACAAATATTTTATACTGGCATCTGAGAGATTACTCTTATGCTTAATTAGTGTTTGCTGTAGTCAATTTAAATATGTTTTATTTATAACTCAACAAAAGTCATGCAGCTCAGGAAGGCTGGGATATATTTCATTTAATTTGTTCTTGAGTGTGTCATGTTTTCACCATTTTAGGAAGTAGCATATGTTTTTTTACAAGTGAGGATTTACAACAAAATGCTGCAGTTACATTCATGCCCCGTAATAGGAGTGCTTTTGTTTAAGTCCCAACTAGACTCGCGCAAGATTCCATATATACTCTGTTGAGAAAAGACAGAATTTCTCCTAATATCTTCAACCTTTCATCTACCCACTTTACCCTATGACAGCTCAGAGTTCACATAAGAATATTATTAGAATCCCAAACCTGAGTTCTATTGCTTTCCCACTCACAGAAAATCCTTGGTTGACTTTGAACCAGTCATTCAACCAAGCCTAGTTCACATGTGTGCTTCTGAAGGGATAAAATGAAGAGAGACCCCCCCCACACACACTCCTTCTCTTTCTTCTCTAAAACAAACCCAAACTTAGGAAATGGAAGGACTCAATACCTGGAATTTCCAGTTTTCTATCAGACTCGCTCAGCTTTAAGTATATGGTGGCAACTTTCTCTGGACTTTTCATCTCTTTAGCAATCAGCTGGGTACTGAAGACTTCACAATTATAATGAGAAATGAATGGCTTTTTAGGGACAGATTTTTGGACTACAGAACGGAGAGGAGAGGTTACCATAGTCACACCGCTCACCATAAATTCTGGTGGTAAATGAAATGGGTACAGCGTAGGATGCTGTAACCGCATAGGGGCACGGCGGTTTTTCATTGGGAAGCTAGGGGGACCAGTCAAATAGGCAGGGATAACAAAATTTCTCTTAACAGGGCCTGGAAGCTGGACACCAAAATCATCATCTGGAAAGCACAAAGAAATTGGTTGGCTCTTTTCTGGATGGCTGTCAACATCTCCAAGCACTTTTTCAGGTTCTTTCTCTTTTTCACGAACACCTGCTTTGTAGAAACAAAGATTTTTATTTATTAATTTGATTTGATTTGTCAATTGCTTACAAGGTAATAGGTATAAGTAAAAAGATAGTTTTGAATACATGGACACATATAAGAAAAAAAATATATAAAAGAAACAATAGGACAGGAACAGTAGGCACGTTGGTGCGCTTATGCATGCCCCCTACAGACCTCTTAGGAAAGGGGTGAGGTCAATAGTAGAAAGTCTAAGGTTAACGTTTTTGGGGCTTGGGGAAGAAGATAGATGCCAAAAATAAAACAACACCACATCAGAATTAGACAACTGCAAGCTGAACATATATTTGCGATGTAACTATAAACTTTATCGGTAAAATAAAAATGTATTAATTTGACATGAATTATGCGGAGCAAAATTGCTGGCTCTAGTCATTATATTCACATGTACATATTCTCACACCAGCATCCAGCAAAAGATGATAAAGAACAGCCCATTGGCAATTGTTCCTGAAGCAGAAGTAATGGAGCAGTACAGGAAGTCCTTGACTTATAACCATTTGTTTGGTGACTCTTCAAAGATACAACAGCAGTGAAAAAAGTGACTTATGACCATTTTTCACAGGACCATTGCAGCATCCCCATAGTCACATGATCAAAATCCAGAAGCTTGACAAGTGGTTCATATTTATGATGGTTGAGTGTCTCGGGGTCACGTTATCACCTTTTGTGGCCTTCTGACAAGCAAAGTCAATGGGAAAGCCAAATTCACTTAACAACCGTGTTACTAACTTAACAACTGCAGTGATTCAATAAACTGTTTACAGCTTGTATTTATCACTTTGAGAATTGCATCCCACTGCATCCCAAAAATATCTGCTCCGATACTCTGATGTGGGTTGAAACATTCCTGAAACCAGGATGGTGTTGAATCAGTACACTGTAACAGAGATGGTATTCAGCAGGTTCTGACCAATACTGGAGAACCAGTAGCAGAGATTTTGAGTAGTTCAGAGAACCGGCAAATACCACCTCTGATTGGCCCCACCCCCATCTATTCTCTGCCTCCCGAGTCCCAGCTGATTGGCTGAGTCTTCTTTTGTTGCCCTGCACAGGAGAACGGAGTTGGAAAGCAGGTTAGTGGAGTGGGGAGGGAATGGGGATTTTGCAGTATCCCTCCTCTGCCACGCCCATCAAGCCATGCCCACCAAGCTACGCCATACACACCAAGTCACACTCACAGAACCGATTGTAAAAAAATTTGAATCCTACCACTGCACTGTAAATACCTGCCCACCTTATGTTGGCTTGCATGGTAGATGCTAGATTAGAGGTTTTAGCCTGAAGGGAATAATGTGAAGAGATTGAGAGTAAAACTGGGCTTTGTTGAACTTCTGGCATGTTAAAAAACAAAAACAGTACCAACTTTGTTATGAGCAGAAAGCGCTCTTCCTTTCTAAAAGTGTGATTATCTAAGGACTCCCCGGGTCCCCAAGGCTCTCTCAGAGATCCACAATATCAAAATTATTTGCCCGATGTTGAAGACATTTGCAAAAATGTAAGACAGTGTCGTTCTTGTCATTATGTTTTACCTGTTAAAATAGATTATTTCATGAACAGTATTTTATTTATCTTGATTATATAATGGATTTAATATTGTTATTTTTACATAATTCAATAAATAAATCTTCTACAAATGTGTCGATTTCAATTTTTAATCTGGTAAATATTGATAAATTTATTGATTTGTTTATTTCTTAACTATATTTGCCACCCATCGCACCATGGGGCTATTAAAATGATAAAAATATAAACATGTCAATATTAACAATTATAAAACAATGAAACAATAAAAATACCAGTAAAAGTACAACAATATGATTAAAAGATGGGTGTAGATAAATATAACCCATTCAAGCAAAAACACTTTGAGGGTCCTCCATAATTTTTAAAAGAGGGAAAGTATAATGAGAGCAAAAAAAAATTAAGAAACACCGCTCTACATTTATTTTACATGCTTTATAAGGGTTTTTTTTTGTAAAGGGCCAAGTCCCACCTTCTATCTCCACAGGTACTGCTGGCAGATCTGTGTATAAACCAATATTTTTGCTCTTTAGCAGGTATTAGATATAGATAAGAAAAAATTGCAGGTTTATTGATATAGAGAAAACTTCTAATACAATTATTTATGAAATTCTTTTTAGGAAACTTATTTGTGACCATGTCGTATCCAATGATTTTTATCATGGCACTCAATAAATCAAATCAATCAATAATTTTTTTAAGGAAACAACTGAGTCATAAATCATCAATTTATCATTACATAGCACAGGACCAGCCACAGCCAACCCTATGTGTCCACATCTGAGTTATACATCAGCTTTGCAACATAATAAAGAGTTATGCTATATGTAGGTAAACTTGAACAAGAAGACCTTACCTTTCGTCAATTTCTTCTTCGGAATATATTGTTCAGGTTCCAACTTTGGAGACAAAGGTCTCCGGAGCAACTGAAGCTGAGACATGGTTTTATGTTTGTTAAACCTGTGGTAAGTCAAGCGGTAATATAGGGAGAATGAAAATTTAAAAAAATAAATCAAAATAATTAACCACCTGAAAGAACATTAAAGGAAGCTCTAAGGAGATAGAGAATTATATTACAAACAAATAGAACTTCCAATTTTAAAAATAATTTTGTTAAACAAATTGCTTGGGAAAAAATATTTTTCCTTGGTTCTTTATCAAAAAAACATTAGACAACAAATGAAACTAAGACGGATATGTTGAGTTGGGAGAAAATTCAGTTATCATTACTGGGGAGAATTTATGTAATAAAGATGAATGTATTGTCTAGAATGATGTTTTGTTTCAAACAATATTTTGACAATTATTGAACCAATGTATATATATATATATATATACATTGGTTGTATACATATACATGTATATACATATACATATACAAACATACATACATATATATATATATATATATATATATATATATATATATGTATATATGTTATTCAGCTTTGTTCGGGTATTTTCCCACATCATTATAGTTGTGCTTTTAAAGTTGTAGCAATGTTTCGGCAGAATCTCATCTGCCATAATCAGGCTTCTGTATAGTGTTCGTCTGTGAGTTAGACTTTTACAGTGGTTTCAGATTTAAATTTGGGGCAGCCTATTGCTGTGACAGAATGGTTTTTTTGTCAATTATTTGGAAGCCTGCACTCACAAACAAAAAAATCTCCACACCACAAGCCAGGCAAACACCTGGGTACAAACAGATCCCCCCTGATACCTCCATCTCAAACACACCCCAACCAGGCACCCAGATGAAACCCAGCTTCCTAACTAATGATAGCCGTCCATTTACCCGAAGCCAAGCTGCACTAAAGGCCTCCAATAAAGTAACACAATGTTGCCAGCCAATCAAGATACAAAAAGAGCCAAAAAAACAGACAGAAGATATTAGAAGCAGAACACAGCAAACTCCAAGACCAATTAGCACAGACCAAGACTCTCAACCAATCAGGATGAAGAAAAAAAAAAACACCATTCTGTCACAGCAATAGGCTGCCCCAAATTTAAATCTGAAACCACTGTAAAAGTCTAACTCACAGACGAACACTATACAGAAGCCTGATGATGGCAGATGAGATTCTGCTGAAACATTGCTACAACTTTAAAAGCACCACTACTATGACGTGGGAAAATACCCGAACAAAGCTGAATGCCAGACATGTAAGTACCTGCGAAAACTTAAGAACACCATACAGAAGCCTGATGATGGCAGATGAGATTCTGCTGAAACGTTGCTACAACTTTAAAAGCACCACGTGGGAAAATACCCGAACAAAGCTGAATGCCAAACTTAAGAATATATATATATTAAATTTTCGCGGGTACTTACATGTCTGGCATTCAGCTTAGTTCGGGTATTTTCCCACATCATAATAGTTGTGCTTTTAAAGTTGTAGCAACGTTTCAGCAGAATTTCATCTGCCATCATCAGGCTTCTGTATAGTGTTCGTCTGTGAGTCAGACTTTTACAGTGGTTTCAGATTTAAATTTGGGGCAGCCTATTGCTGTGCCAGAATGGTTTTTTCTTCCTCCTGATTGGTTGGGAGTCTTGGTCTGTTTATATTGGTCTTGGAGTTTGCTGTGTTCTGCTTGATTGGTGTTTCTGATATCTTCTGTCTTTTTTCTTTTTTTGGCTCTTTTTGTATCTTGATTGGCTGGCAGCATTGTGTTATTTTATTGAAGGCCTTTAGTGCACGTGTGTGTGGGTGTGTGTGTGTGTGTGTGTGTGTGGTGACTGGAAGGATCGATCCTGCTGGGAGTTTTGACTCTGATGACCCTGAAGATGGAAGGTTGGAGCCTGCTGTGAATGTGGACCCTGAATTATCAGAGGACACAGATGTGAGCCAGGTAGATGAGAGATTGTCGGAGAGACAATCCTCCCCAGAACCTTCGACTTCGTTCATGCCAGCAACTGATCCACAAAATGAGCCAGAGGCTTCTAGTGAGGAAACTGACAGATCTTGGCTTGATGCTAGAACTAGGAGAAGATTGAAACATCAATCACAATCTGAAGGGAGGCGTCAAGCCAAACATTGATTAGAGAGATTGACACGCCCATCCAGGTGATTTAAGGAGGTGTGCTGACTCTCAATCTTTGCTTGGAAGCAAAGTGTTTGATGAGTCGAAAGGATATGTTTGGAGCGGCCTTTGTGATTTATGGACAATTCTGAATTGCCAGACAGATTCCGGGAAGTCTGCCAAGGACTGGAAAATAGTACTGTTAACCCTTTTGAGTCTGTTCATGGTTTTTATGGTGTGATTGGGGTTAATATAGATTTTAAAAATCAGTATGTTATAAGTGCCATAGATACTGTATAAAGCCAGACTGTGCCTGAAAATGCCTTTGTGAGTCTCAGCATAAGAAGTATTTCATAGAAAAGGAACAGCAGACAAAGAGAAACAATTAACATACCAATAATAGAACAAGACACAGTTGGAACAACAATTGAACCCAGAACTTTTCTTGCTGGGACTAATGGATAATTAGAAAAAAAGATATATATATATTTTTGGTATATGATAAGTATAGTATATGGTATATGATAAGTATAGACTCCTGTATTCACAAAAATGGAAAAATTCTGAAATACCTACGATGGAAGAATGGTTGGTGAAGATGATAGAATTAAGCAGCAGAGATGGCAAAATTGACTTGCTGTGAGTAGAGGCAAATAGTATGTGTGCATATGAAGGAATCTTTCAGTAACTTCACTCCTCTTGTTTTGAACCTCTGTATGTATTTCCCAGTTATAATTGTCCAACCCACTTGATCTACTTTTCTTGGCATGCTATAGAAGTAAACCAAGGTCACGCAGCAGAAGTACCACAAGCTTCCTGATATCACCTAAGTGTACAAATCATTGAAATAAATAAACGAAGCAACTATTTTAAAAGGCAGCGGAGAATGTGTTTACTGTATGTTTTGAAGGAGGTCTCGGAACAGTTCGGCTTCTCATTTGCGTTGATGGGTTCCACTAGGCAGTCCTAGAATAAGTCAATGGGAAGCTGTTAGATCTTTCAGGAGGGGGGGAGGCACCCATGCTTCCATTGCTGAATTTCTGTCTTTGGGGAAAGAGAAAGAGACAGATTTTCAAGTCTGGTTTGTTTGATCTGGACACCCTTCCCAACCATTGCTTACATAGGTTCTGCTCTGCATTCACTCAAGACATTTGAATCCATTCTTTTTCCATATTTGAGCTCTGACAAACCTAGACATAAAGTAACTCTTGGTTTTCTCTACTTAAAACATGGAATCTACACACACTTTTTTGTGTGCTTGCAAATCAGTTTTTGATTCTTGGCACGTCTTGTAATTTTTTTGGCAAGGCTTTTCAGAAGCCATTGCCATTACCTAGGCTAAGAGAGAATAACTGGCTTTGTGCCTAAGGCAGGACTAGAACTCATGACCTTTCCAGTCTTTATTTATTTAATAGTTATTGTTGTGAATGTATAAAGTTTTAATAAAGCGTGAACTTGGAGTAAAGTGCAGGGTTCTGGCCCTGCACTTCTGATTGGCTGTTAAACGGCCGGATCGGATTGGCCCGCTCCGGGGAATCCGATTGGCCCTTAAACAGAGAGTCCTATTGGTTATGAGAGCTAGCGTTCCTCGTTGGTTATTGGTTAATAGTTACAGGGCTTGCCTCTATAAGGCAGATTAAAACTGTTATAGAAGCCAGAAGTCACAATGTAAATAAAGAGATGAAGTTCACCATTCAGAGGCTTGTCTCCATTCTTTCTCGCCCATGCTCCAAACATAACAGTTATCTTGCTTCAAACAGACTATTGATACCTTACAAATATAATAGAAACTTCATATCTGTTTTCTTCATTTTTTCTTTGACACTAATATTTATAGCATTCATTTCAATTCCAATCCTTGAAATTGTTAGGGATAACATTGTTTTACCCTATAGGTAAATAATAATATGTAATCATAGTTTGTATGTTAAAGTGTCTGCAACTTTAACTGTGGGATAGTAATTAAGGGAGTGGTTGTGAAAGCACTTTAAAAGAAGCAAGGCTGCAGCTTGCTATCTCTCTCTGGCTTTGATGATCCCTGATTACTGCAAAGAAACAAGACTGCATTGCTCGAACGGGAGAGAAAACAAAGGACAGACTTGTAAGTGAATTGACATAGGATATTCTAACACGGACTTTGCTAACTGAATATCCCTGTATGGACTGACTAAATGATACATGACTATTGGACTGTTATTTTGACTATGCTATGAACTCATAATGGAATAAACTATATATTTGATAGCACAAGCATATCTGTCATTTTTACTGTATGTTAATAAACATACAAGCTTAGCTCACTCATTTATCTGTGTGCCTATCTGACTAACGCTGCACATTCTGTTTAGCTTGTCTCCCTAACCCTGGTTGGGGAAACCAGGCTTAACACTGGTTATGGGCCCAGAGGCTGCAAAGTCAGTTTAACTAGGATAAAACAGATTTATGTAAAAGTGAGAGTTTGTGTTGTTATACATTACAGTAAACAGACAGCTGTGTTTTATTAATTATATTTTTATATCCATATAAGAAAACATGGCACAAGTCAATCAACAAAGTTTGTCCCTTATATCCAAGCTGGATGGAACAAACTATGTATCATGGTCTATGAAATGTAGTCTGCTTCTATGAAGAGAAGGTTTGTGGAACATAATTGAAAATCCACCAAACGTAGAAGAATGGGATCCAGAGGATGAGGAAGATAAATTAAAGATAGAAGAATTTATGCATAAAAATCAGCACGCTATTTGCATTATTGCTTTAACCTTAACTGATAAGCAACTTGTTTATATCCACGGAGAAAAAACAGCTTTTGGGTGTTGGCAGAAGCTGAAGAGGATTTATGTTCGAGATAATGTTGGTGCTCACATAAATCTAACACGGAAACTTTTCAGTACACATCTCCATAAGAATGGTGATATGCTGAGTCATTTAAAAACTATGCAAAGCATTTTTCAAGAACTGCACGAGAAAGAGCTTATTTTCTCTGAACTACACCAAGTCTACATAATTCTATCTTCCCTTGACGAAAGCTATGATAACTACGTAACTTCCCTTGAAATATTGCCAAAGGAAAGCCTAACTTTAACTGATATAACTGGCAGATTGATTGAAGAGGCCAGAAGAAGGCTTGAAAGAGATGAATTAAGGAGGCAGCAACCTCAAAAAGAAGATAATGAAACTCCTACTGCATACGCAATTAAAAAGTGTTTTAATTGTGGAGGAAGAGGACATTTGGCAAGATTTTGTAAAAAAGCAAAGCAGCAGAACGCTGGCCAGAATACAAAAAGTCATCAAAAGATAAATAAAAATTTAGAGTTAGCCATGTATACTAACGGAGCTGTAAAAAATAATTTATGGGTGGTTGACAGTGGAGCATTACATTGTATAACAAATGATAACAAACATTTTATTAAAATGTCCAAGAGTACACAGCAGATATCGTTAGCCAATGGCTGGAAACTGAAAGCTAAAGGTCAAGGTATAGCATATTGTTCTTTTATAAAAGAGAATGTAAAAATGTTATATGTACCACAACTTAAGTTTAATTTAATTTCAGTAAGAATTTTGGTTAAACTAGGATATGTAGTTACATTTAAAGGAGATAACTGCATAATTGAGAAAGAAGATAAGAAAATTACTGCATCTTTAAGAGGTGAATTATATGTGTTAAATGATGATGGTTTAAAAGTGGCTAACACAGTTTATGAAAATAAGAAACCTCATGATGAATGTATTCACTTGTTACATCGAAGGTTAGGGCATTTAAATTTTAAAATACTTAAGAAAACTGTTGAATTATCTAAGGGAATAAGTTTGAAACCTTGTAATAAGTATTTGCAATGTAATGCCTGTAATCAAAGTAAGGCCAGGGTCACACCGGCTAATAGAGTTGATGGATTTACTACCAAAGAGCCTTTAGAAGTAGTATTTGCAGATTTAATAGGTCCGAAAAAACCAAGTGTAGGAGGAGCTCGTTACATACTAAGTATAATGGACCATTATTCTAGATATGGGTTTTGCTATTTAATGAAGAGCAAAACTGAAACATATCAAAATCTCTTTAATTGGATTAAATTTGCTGAAAGGAAAACTAAAAAGAAATTAGTAACTCTTATAACAGATAATGGTACAGAATTTACAAATAATAAATTCCAGAACAGACTAAGAATGTTAGGAATTCAACATAAAAAGTCTGCACCATATAGGCCACAACATAATGCCTTTATAGAGAGAAGAGGCCAAACATTACAATCAATGGCACGAACTATGATGTCTGATTCAGGATTACCTGACAATTTGTGGGGAGAAGCAATAATGTGTGGTAATCATATATTAAATAATGTTGTTAATTCAACAACAGGTGAATTACCATTCACACTGTGGCATGGTACAAAACCTGATTTAAGTTACATGCACACATTTGGAGCACCAGCATGGGTGCATATCCCTTCACAACTTAGACACAAAGGACAGCATAGAGCTAAAAGATTATATTTTGTAGGATATACATCTAATCATAGATCTTATAGATTCTGGGAATCAGGTACATCTAGAGTTTACACCAGTGCTAGTGCTAAATTCCTAGAACATGTAGGATGGAATAGATTAGAGCAAGATTTAAATAATGAAGTAATTATTGAACCCTACAAAAGGCAGAAAGATCAAATTAGTTATAAGAAGAGTCCAATTAAAGAAGAAGTCCAAGAAGAGCAAATAGGACCAGAACAAGAGGAAACAATTGATCAGGAAGAGTTAGATAATCAAGAAGAGTTAATAAATGAAAGTCCACCTGTAAGTCCTGTAATACCTAGACGTACTACACGTGTAACTAGACCACCTGATAGGTATCAAGCAAGTATAGTTTGCCAAGTAACTAAAGTTCCAACTAGTGTAGATGAACTTAGGATGTATCCTGCTAAGGATCAGGAGAATTGGCAAAAGGCAATGGAAAAAGAACTAAATTCATTAAAGGTAATGAAAGTTTATGAAGATGCTAAATTACCTCCAGGAGAAAAATCCATTGGGTGTAAATGGATATTTAAAGTAAAAACAGGAAATGATGGGACTGTTACCCATAAAGCTAGGTTAGTAGCTCAAGGATTTAATCAAACTGCATCTGATTATGATGAAGTTTTTGCACCAAGTCTTAAAGCAACATCTTTAAGAGCAGCATTAGTGCGGGCAGCTAAGAAAAACTATGTCATTAACCATTTAGATGTAGAAACTGCTTATCTACATGCACCATTGCAGCACACTATATATTTAAGAAAACCAGTAGGTATAAAAGACAATAAATTAAAAAGTAATGATTGTTGGAAACTCAAAAAGAGTCTTTACGGGTTGAAACAATCTGGGTTTGAGTGGAACCAATATATTGTGAAAGAGTTAAACAATATAGGTTTTAAATCTGGTTTAGCAGATCCATGTGTGTTTAAAAGAGAAAATAATGGAACGGTGTCATTATTGTTATTATTTACAGATGATATTGCTTTGATAACTAAGACTAATAATGAAGCTAATGAGATTATATCATTATTAGCTAAAAAGATAAAATTAAAGCATTTAGGTAAAATTAAAAAGTATCTAGGATTGACAATTAACAAAACAAAAAATGGATTTAAGATATCTCAAGAAGATAAAATTTGCCAATTAATTAAAACGTATAAAATGGAACTTTGTAAACCGGCAAAGACTCCAATGAGTCAGGAAGTTTGCCAAACTGATGATCAAAGTCCCAAATTTGATAAGTCCATATATCAATCTTTGATTGGCAGCTTATCATATATAAGCAATTGGTCTAGGCCTGATATAGCTTATAGTGTAAATCAGCTGGCATGTTTTAATTCGGATCCACATCAATGTCATTGGCAATCATTAAAGAGAATTTTAAGATATCTTAAAGGAACACTGAACCATGCATTGTATATAGAACCAAAGGGTGATTTGAGTCTTAGTGCCTATGCAGATGCAAGTTTTGCAACTGATATAAACACAAGAAAATCAACATCTGGGATGGCTATATTATTTGGTAAAACACTAATAGGGTGGAGGTCAATCAGACAACAGCATATCAGTTTGTCCACAATGGAAGCGGAATTTTCATGTCTGTCATTACTATGCACTGACTTGATTTTGTACAAACAGTTATTATTAGACATGGGTATAACTGTAAAAGATTCCATTATTGTGTACGAGGATAACCAAGCAGCTATAAAGTTAGCTACTAGTATTGCTGTAAAAACTAGATCAAAGCATACTGATTTAAGATACTTAAAAGTTAGAGAATCTGTAAAGAATGGGCTAATTAAATTGGAATACTGCATGACAGAAGAAAACATTGCAGACCAATTTACAAAAGCTCAAGGAGTAACTAAGTTTAAAGAGAGTTGTAACAAATATGATTTAAAGATGTAAATAGTTATATTTATTTTTATTTCCTAAAAGGGGAGAATGTTAGGGATAACATTGTTTTACCCTAACTGGTTTAGGTAAATAATAATATGTAATCATAGTTTGTATGTTAAAGTGTCTGCAACTTTAACTGTGGGATAGTAATTAAGGGAGTGGTTGTGAAAGCACTTTAAAAGAAGCAAGGCTGCAGCTTGCTATCTCTCTCTGGCTTTGATGATCCCTGATTACTGCAAAGAAACAAGACTGCATTGCTCGAACGGGAGAGAAAACAAAGGACAGACTTGTAAGTGAATTGACATAGGATATTCTAACACGGACTTTGCTAACTGAATATCCCTGTATGGACTGACTAAATGATACATGACTATTGGACTGTTATTTTGACTATGCTATGAACTCATAATGGAATAAACTATATATTTGATAGCACAAGCGTATCTGTCATTTTTACTGTATGTTAATAAACATACAAGCTTAGCTCACTCATTTATCTGTGTGCCTATCTGACTAACGCTGCACATTCTGTTTAGCTTGTCTCCCTAACCCTGGTTGGGGAAACCAGGCTTAACAGAAATATCACTATGCATATTTCTAAAACATTTCTTTGAACTTTTCCTCACTTTACTTTCATTCCAAATACTTAGATTACTTTTACTTTTGCTTATTGTTCCCAGAGTTCCTGCTTTAACTCTTTTACCACTATGGAAAGAAACTCATCTAGAGCTACTATGTTCTACAGCAAAAAGCACTAGCAAGTCTCATTCTAGATTGCCTATATTTTATATAATTTGGCCCACGTTCTAATTGTCAGGGATTTGCAACTATTGCCACAGTTGTTTGCATTAACTGAAGACCATTAGATTTTATAAAGGTGTAAGTCAGTGAACCTAGTATGATACACATGTCAAAGGTGACATGCTACATCATTTTGGGTGACACAGTAGTGTTTACCAATACCGGGAAAAAAAGAAAAAACTATTCTTGACACCATACCCTATTCTCATACAAATTTTGGATGCTGCAGAGTGTTAAGTCCCGGGCATGGGCGCAAGGAACGGAGACGAGACATCGAACAATGACTTCAACTCTTTATTAACTAGGAAGAACAGTGCAAAATACCTGGGCAGCAGCACTCTTTTATCGAGCTGGTTGCCGTCAAAACAACCAATGAACTGAGTTTATCGCTTTCACAAGCGTCCAATCAGGGGTCCCGTTCACAGCCAATCAGACTGGCCAAAAATGACCAATCACGATTCGCTATCTACGGGCCAATGAGAAGTGCAGGATTACAAGCCTGCTGTAATATGAAGCTGTTGAGGGTTGTATTGCTGCGTTGGCTTAGTCCATAACACCCCTCCCCCCTTGGTTCCATCTGAGGGGTGGGGTGACGTATTCTCGCAAGTAGGCAGGTCGCTTCACCTGTCTGCTCGACTTGCACTGTCCCACCGGGTTCTGTCCTGGTTCTGGTTCTGGTTCTGGTTCTGGTGGGCTGTTAGCTGGGTTGGATGGCGGAGATTGTGGCCCCAGGCTGCTTTCCCTGCTTACGTCAGCGTTGTCTTCCGGGTTTCCTGGATCCGCTTCCATCACAGTGTTGTCACGTGGCGAGGCCGCTCCCTGGCTCGGTTCTCCTTCGGATAGTGCGTATCCCCTGGTTGATTGTGTGGGCTGTTGGGTTTCGATTATCATTTCTTCTTCGTCCTCCTCAATGTTCCTTCCCCCCCCCTGCTAGAGGTTCCGTTGCTAGTCTGGAACGGAGTTGGTCTATGTGGCGTTTCCACATCTTACCGTCTGCCGTTTGTAGGCGATAGGATTGGGGTCCTGTAAGTTGCGTTATTGTCACGGGAACCCACAATGGGTCGCCCGAGATTTTTGCAAACCCAAGGTCCCCTTCCTGGAATGCCCGGCACTTGCTGCTGGATCCCGGGGGTTGTTCTGGCATGTAGTTTGGGTGGAGGCGATTGAGATGCGAGCGAAGTTTTTGGCCCATCAGGAGTTCAGCTGGGGTTTTGTTCGTGGTGCTGTTTGGGGTTATGTGTTGGAGAAGAAGCATTCGATTTATTTTGTCGTCAATGTCGCCGTGGTCCATTTTGTGCAGGGTCTGTTTTACATATTGAACCATTCACTCAGCCCTACCATTGGCCGCAGGGTGAGCTGGCGATGTTAAGGCATGCGGATGCCCCGATCTGCCAAGTATTGTTCAAATGGCAGGGCAGTAAATTGGGGGCCATTATCTGAGACCAGGACATCGGGAAGTCCGTGGGTAGCGAATAGTTTATTCAGCTTTTTAGTGACTGCGTCTGTGGTGGTGCTTTTCATGTTGTGGACTTCGAGCCAGTTTGAATAGGCATCCACTGTTAGGAGGAAAGTGTGTCCTCTTGTGGATCCCACAAAATCGATGTGGATACGGGACCAAGGACTTCGAGGCGTTTCCCACTGAGTTGGGGGAGTTTTTGGAGGAGCGCAGTGAGTCTCCTGGCATTTACTGCATTTTGCTACCCAAGTCTCCATCTGTTTATCTAAACCAGGCCACCATGCATAACTCCTGGCTAGTGCCTTTATGCGCACAATGCCTGGATGTCCATCGTGCAGCATTTTCAATACCCTATATTGCAATTTCTCCGGGACTATGACTCTGTCTCCCCACACTATGCAGCCTTTCTGGGAATATAGTTCTGTTAAATGGCTTGAACGTGTCGTTGGTTGTACTGACCGGCCAACCCCGTTCTACCCAGCTGAGGACTCATGCCAAAACAGGGTCCTTTTTTGTCTCTAAGGCTATGTCTCGAGCAGTTAGTGGCGGCAATTTGAGGGTTTCGATTTGCAATACAGCTACGGTTGGAGCAGGGTCCTCTATAATGTCTGGTAATGGAGAGCGGCTCAAAGCATCAGCGTGGGGAATGGTTTTCCCCGGGCAATGTTGCAATCGGTAATCGTAGGCGGCTAAAAATTCTGACCAACGTGTCATTCTTGGTGATAAGATATGGGGAGTTGGTTTGTTTCCCGCCAAAATACCAAGTAGCGGCTTGCTGTCTGTAATTATGGTAAAGGGTCTCCCATATACATATTCATGGAAACATTTAATTGCGGATACAATAGCGAGGGCCTCTTTATCAAGTTGACTATAATTCCTTTCGGTTTTAGACAAAGTTCTCAAAAAGAACGCAATGGGTGCCTCATTTCCATTTGGTAGGACATGGCTTAAGATGGCTCCTACTCCAAATGGTGAGGCATCACAGGTAACTGTCAAAGGTAGAGTCTCGTATTGCATTAATACAGCATCGGAGGTTAAAAGGTCTTTTATCTCTTTGAACGCTGTTTCTTCACGCCGTCCCCAGACCCAGGAAGCCTTTTTATCGAGAAGTCTATGTAGGGGCTCGGCTATGGTTGCTTCTGGGGCAAGAAAATGTTATAAAAGTTAATGAGTCCCAGGAAGGCTTGGAGGTCTATCTTATTCCTAGGTCTCGGGGCTTTTTTAATTGCGGTTAGTTTTTTTTCGGTGGGGTGGATTCCCTGTTTGTCGAGAAGGTATCCCAGAAATTCCATTCTCTCTGTACAAAGTTGACACTTCTCTTTTTACCTTCAGACCAGCGTCTTTGAATTTCTGAAGGACTTTTCTGAGTCATTGTACTAATAACTCCTTAGTGGGGGAGCTATTAGGACGTCGTCAAAAATAAGGCACGACACCTTTTATGCCTTGTAATAGTCTCTCCATTAAACTTTGGAAAATGCCCGGCGCCACGCTTACTCCGAATTGGAGTCTATTGCACTTGAAAGCGCCTCTATGTTTAACTATTGTCTGGGCTTCTGCAGTTGCTGCGTCTACAGGTAGTTGCTGGTACGCCTGAACTAAGTCCAATTTTGCAAATATTTTTCCGCCACCCAGGGAATGAAGAAGGTGTTGGACCACCGGTACTGGATAAGCGCTCTGTTGAAGAGCATGATTTAGGGTGGCCCGGTAATCCCCGCAAATTCTTAACGAACCATCTGGCTTCATGGGCGTTACTATCGGGGTTTCCCAGTGGGCGTGGTCAATCGGTTCCAATACACCCTGGGCTATTAGTTTATCTAGCTGCTCGTCAATCTTCGGTTTTAAGGCAAAAGGTACTTGACGAGGCTTAAGCCAAATGGGAGCTACATCGGGGCTGAGATTAAATGATATAGGGGTCCCCTTGTACTTGCCTAATGTTCCTGTGAACACGTCCTGGAATTCCTGGATGAGAGCCTCTTCCCAGTCGTCGCTTCTGGTTTGGTGTATGCCGGCTAGTTCAATCCCGAGTGGGGCGAACCACTGTAACCCTAAAAAGCTGGGTCGGTCACGATCGATGACAGTCAGGGGAAGCGTTGCTGTGCGGTCCTTAAAGGATACTTGGACATTGCTGGAACCGACAACTGGGATTCTGTTTCCCTGGTAGTCTTTTAGGGTGATTCGTTGCA
Organism: Hydrophis major; assembly: GCA_033807585.1. NCBI lineage: Eukaryota > Metazoa > Chordata > Lepidosauria > Squamata > Elapidae > Hydrophis > Hydrophis major. Next base: position 246,337,232 of record CM066328.1, on the reverse strand, counting down.
TGCTGAGGTCCTGGCGGCAAATGGCAGGGATCAGCTGTTTGAGGGTTTTCCAGGATACCATTGATAGGGATGATCCCAAATCGACTTCCATCACGCACGGTTGATTCTCAATAGTGACCCTTATGCAGATTTTTGATGGGCCTCTTCTCGTCTCATTGAAGAGGCAGGTGCTTGGTTTCTGTAGTAGTAGTGGTTGTTCCATTGGTGGCTCAGACAGTCCTGGTTCTCAGGAGGTTTGCCTATCTCCTGATGGAGGTTGTTCTCCCTTCAGTTGGGACTGGACTCTCATCTGCTTCTGCAGACCTTCGCGATGTGGCCTTTTTTCCTGCAGTTATGGCAGAGTGCGTCGAGGAATTTGCAGTCCAATCGCGGGTGGTTTGCCCCGCAAACAGCACATTGGCGTGGACGTCTCTGGTTCCTTTGCTCTCGTTCCGAGCGAAGCCAGTTGACCTCCTCTTTATCACTGTCTGAGGATGACTCGAGGTCTTCGTGGTGGGTAGTGGTAGCGTGCTTCTCAGTGGCGAGTGGGATATTGTTGGCGAGTTGGCGAAGTGGTGCGTTCAAGCGGCTGACTTCCTGGTTGCTTCTGCGGCAGTAGCATCAGCGATGACATCTGTAAGGCTGATGTCGCCTTTCACCATCAGCTTACTCTGCACATGTGGTGCATTTAAACCCAGAACTATATGGTCTCTTAGGGCTTCCTCTAAGTTTGCAAAACCACAAAGGCCTCCTAGATTCCGGAGGTCAGCTACGAAATTACCAATGCTCTCGTCCTTCCTTTGGTCCCTCTGGTAAAATTCGTGTCTTCGTATCAGTGTAGGTACTACGGGTGCGTAATGGGCCCGAAGGATCGGAGCGAGGGTATCCCAATCCATGGTCTTCAGTTCCGCCGGTTTTGCTAGTGCTTTAGCCATTTTGAAAACGGCGGGGCCGCAATGAGTCCGGAACGCCGATTCCGTGTATCGTTTAAGAACCGTACAGCATTCCTACCCCTGACTGTAATCGACAGGGATCGGCCTAATCTGTTAGGCCTCCAATGGTTCACTCCACTTGGAATTGAAGTAGCTGGCATTCACTGAACCTGCAGCAGCGACTGGGAAGAGGACCTCGTCCAAGAATTCCAGGACGTCTTTGCAGAAAAACTAGGCGAGTACAAGGGGACCCCGATATCATTTAACCTCAATCCCGAAATAGCTCCCATCCGCCTTAAGCCTCGTCAAGTTCCATTTGCCCTTAAACCAAAGATTAACGAGCAGCTTGATAAATTAATAGCCCAGAATGTGTTAGAACCAACCGATCACTCTCCCTGGCAAACCCCTATCGTGACACCCATCAAGCCGGATGGATCGATAAGAATTTGTGGGGACTACCAAGCCACCCTGAACCACGCCCTTCAACAAAACGCTTACCCGGTAGCGGTGGTGCAACACCTCCTCCATTCCCTGGGGTGCGGAAAAGTCTTTGCCAAACTAGACTTAGCCCAGGCATACCAACAACTGCCTGTAGACAAAAAAACGGCAGAAGCCCAAACGATCGTTATGCACCAAGGTGCGTTTAAATGTAACCGACTCCAGTTCGGAGTAAGCGTAGCCCCGGGAATCTTTCAAAGTTTGATGGAAAGACTATTACAAGGAATAAAAGGCATTGTCCCATATTTTGATGATGTGTTAATCGCTGCCCCGACTCGGAAAATACTAAGGGATCGCCTGGCATTGGTTCTCCAGAGATTTAAAGACTCGGGTCTCAAAGTTAAAAAAAACAAGTATCAACTATGTACGGATCGTGTAGAATTTTTAGGATATTTAATTGATAGTCAAGGCATTCACCCCACCGATAGCAAACTTAGGGCAATCAGAAATGCCCCAAAACCCCGAAATAAGGCCGACCTCCAGGCTTTTCTAGGCCTTATCAATTTTTATAACGTTTTCCTGCCTCACAAAGCAACCGTAGCCGAACCTCTACATTGTTTATTGGACAAAAAAGCAACCTGGGTATGGGGACACAAAGAGGAGCAGGCGTTTCGACATGTGAAAAATTTATTGACTTCTGATGCTGTTTTGATGCAGTATAACGAGACTTTGCCTTTAACGATCACGTGTGATGCATCACCATTCGGAGTGGGCGCCATTTTGAGCCACGTTTTGCCAAACGGCAGTGAAGCCCCTGTTGCCTATTTCTCAAAGACGCTATCAAAAGCAGAACGCAATTACAGTCAAATTGATAAAGAGGCCCTTGCTATTGTGTCTGCTGTTAATAGATTTCATGAATATGTGTATGGCCGAGCCTTTACTATAGTGACTGACCACAAACCTTTGCTGGGAATAATAGCCAACCCCTTATATATTATCTCCCAGAATGACTCACTGGTCAGAATTCTTGGCTGCATATAATTACAAGTTGCAACACCGCCTGGGGAAGGCCATTCCCCACGCCGACGCATTGAGCCGTGCACCACTTCCGGAGACCATTGATGACCCCGCTCCGACAGTTACAACACTGCAGATCGAGACACTTTGAACACCACCACTAACAGCCCGAGATATCGCAATTGAAATGAAACGCGACCCCATTCTAGCACGAGTCCTCAGTTGGGTTGAGCGCAGATGGCCATTGGACCAGATACCTGACGACTACATCCGATTCAAGAATCGACAAATGGAACTGTTTTCCCAGAAGGGCTGCATTATCTGGGGTGATAGAGTCGTTGTTCGACGAGCGATACTAAGAACCTTGCACGATGGCCACCCTGGCATCATGAGCATGAAAGCCCTCGCACGAAGCGTGGTGGCCGGGCATTGACAAGCAAATCGAGACATGGGTAAAAGCTTGTCACAAATGCCAGGAAGTAAGCAACGCCCCTCCGAAAGCAGCACCGACTGAATGGGAAACACCGAGGGAGCCATGGTCCCGTATTCATCTGGACTTTGCAGGACCTACCAAAGGCCACACATTCTTATTAACGGTGGATGCCTACTCGAACTGGCTTGAAATCCATGAGATGAGAAATACAACAACCGAATCGGTCATCAGGAAACTAGACAGATTATTTATAACACACGGATTACCAGACGTTCTGGTATCCGACAACGGGCCCCAATTTACCACGCTGTCCTTTGAACAGTACCTGGCGGACCACGGTATTGCCATGTGCTGACTTCGCCGGCACATCCTGCGGCCAACAGAAGGGCCAAATTCATCAAGAAAACCTTGCATAAAATGGACTATGGCAATATCGAAGACAAGATTAACTGGGTACTCCTTTTGCAACATATCACTCCGCACAGCGTCACCAACAAAACTCCCGCCGAGTTATTGATGGGGCAGAAGCTCCCATCCCACCTCGACCATCTGCACCCATTGTATGAACCTGAAAAACCACACGGATCCAGCGGGAGATGCCGTAACTTCCAGGTAGGCGACTTGGTTTTCGCTAGGAACTTTTCGGGTGATTCGTTGTGGGTCGAGGCAACTGTGGTCCAAGTAACCGGCCCCAGATCGTTCCGCATGAAATGTCGCGATGATAGAATATGGAAGCGCCATATTGATCAGCTGCGTTCAAGGCTACAGTCAGGGATCTCCGAGTCCCCTGACCTCCAAACTGAGGGGGGAGGAGATACCGAGGAAGATGAATTTGAAACGGCAGAAAGCTTAAGCGGAAGTGATGACCGTGCAGAGGCAATACGTGAAGAAGGATCAGGGATGGGGATGACCTCGCCTCAAGGAGGTGCCGAAAACATTAGTGACAACGAAAATTTGAATACAGAACTAGAGGCACCCTTTTCACCAGATAACATCCTACCCCAACAAGACTGTATCCAAATACCGGGAGTACAATGTAAATCAAATAGACAATCAAAACAACCTGCCTACCTCAAAGACTACGTGACCGCACCCCTTAAACGGAACCCAGGGGGAAGGGTTGTTGTGAATTAATAAAAGTGCTTGAATAAAGATTATTAAGAGCTTGAAGTAAAGTGCAGGGTTTTGGCCCTGCACTTCTGATTGGCCAATAATAGCAACATCGGATTGGTCCGTTCAGGAGAATCTGTTTGGCTATTAATGAGCCTATCCCATTGGTTAACGGAGCTAGCGCTCCCTGTGTTTTCATTGGTTAAATACTCAAGAGCTTGCCTATATAAAGGGGGCCGTTGCGGCCATAGAGCTGAGTTGTTACACCATGTTAATAAAGAGTTTTGAAGTTCACTGTCACGGGCTTGTCTCCATTTTTAGCGCACATGCGCAGAACTTAACACTATCAAAAAAGAGCAGGGGGAGCTTTTACCTAAAATTAGGTAGCCCTCAACAACTGTATCTACACACAAATAGGCACATGCATCAGAAAGTTTCATAAAGGCCCTGAAAGTTGATTCAGATCTACGTCATGTTTTATATTAGTACTCCACTCAGCCCTGAAATTTCCTGCCTGAGATAATCTGATTAAACAAAGCTTCCTGAAGATGATTTTGTCCCATTTCTATAGAAGAAACACTAAGATGTAACTTTCAAACTGAGGATATAAATTCCCCATGTCATCTCACAGCTGTCTATTCAGAATTCCGATATAGATCAGAAGCACCTGTTAAGAAGGATCAAAATATTTATTTCAGTGGTGTTCAGGTTGCATCTTAAACAGTTTTCTTTCGTGGGTGGTGGATCACATAAGCACAAAAGGCTTTTGCAATGCTGATTTCCGAAATTAGTTGTGGAGTAGAAAGTGTTTTTCAGTCCCATGTGATCTAACCCTTTTAGCTCTTCTCAGGAAATGGAGAAACTAATGGTGTGCCATGTTGTCTAGTGAATTCTTACCTTCCAGTAGTAAGCTGAGAGAGCCTTGCTCTGCTGGACTTAAACACTGGCAAGGTATACCTAACATTCTGGGAGACAAAGGAACAATATGATGGAAGGATCTTTGTGATTGGCTAAGGGAATAAATGACCATTCCATTCTACAAAGAATCAGAAGGGAAGAATCTATATAATCAGTAAGGGAACTGATTCACACACTCTAGATCTCTTGTAGCCCAGAGATTGAGGATTGTGGGCCATCCAAGCACTTAAGAGGAGATGTCTATGGAGATTTTCAGTCATACAGGTTGTGGTTGTCCTAAATGTGTTTCTTCAAAAGGCAACTACACTTTCTTTGTTTTTTTCTTTGCAGATCTTTTCTTTTCATCGAAGAAGCTTCTGCGGTTCTGACTGAGTGGTGGGAAGTCTTACTGAATTCCCCACCATTCAGTCAAAACTGAACAAGCTTCTTGGATGAGAAACAAAACATCTTTAAAGAAAAAAACAAAGAAAGTCCAGTTGTCTTTTGAAAAAAAAAAAAAAAACACCTTTGGGTTAAGTGGGTTAAACTCAGAGGTGGTACTCAGCAAGTTCTGACCAGTTCTGGACAATTGGTAGCAAAAATTTTGAGTAGTTTGGAAGACCGGCAAATATGCTCTCTGACTGGAGATTTAACAAAACCCTTCCCCTGCCAAGCCCACAGAACTGGTAGTAAAAAATTTTTGAATCCCACCACTGGTTAAACTATAGTATAAATAGAAAAAATGAAATAAATGTAGGATTCTAGCTGCTCTTTAAAACTATTCAGTGGTTAATCTAGGACATGTAGCGGGTTAGATTATAAATGTAAAACGTCTCCAAATCTGTTCCATTTGTGAGAATTATATGGATTCAAGAACTGTGGTTTATAAATTGTTGTTTATGGCTTTGCATGTTAAAAAAAACCTAGCTAAATGGGTTCTTATTTTCCTCATAAATTGTGGTTAAAGAAACCATGACCAATGATTTGTGAATCCAGTTTATAAGTGGGGCTCTTCCACATGTTCTGCGAGCTAACAATGCTTTAACAGTTTCACTGAAGTGCCTTCAATGAACAGTGTCACCGTCAGCTCATCCTTTGGTGGTTTAAGGGCAGCTACAATCATGCTTTGCTACTCTGCTTCAAAACTAGTGTGTTACAACTTGTACCAGTATGAAATCAGCTTTGTGGATTCCACAGTTTAATTTTACCTAAGCCACATTTGCATTCCCCTTGGCTACCATATGGAGCTGCTGGCATGCCCTCTAGTCACTGGTTGCTGCCACCTATGGCCATTTTGAAGGTGTTACATCTCTAAGAAAAAAAATAGAGGCACATAAATTCTGCACCCCACTGTGCTCTATGAGGTAGGTAGGTCTCAGATATATTATATGGATTATTTATATATTTCCAATACATTTGCTCAGTTTACCAGTTCCTATCGATTTGAGAAATTGGTCTGCCGGCACATCATTTCTGGTCTTCCACATAAATTTGATAAATATCAGTTTGCATACAGAAGAAATAGATCTACAGAGGATGCTATAACCATCACTCTTCACGCTGCTCTGACTCATCTAGAATAGCGAGAGACTATATGAGGATGCTTTTTGTAGATTTTAGTTCTGCATTTAACACAATTCTTCCACACAGTCTAGTGTCTAAACTTCTGGGCTTGGACTTTCTTATTCAATCTGCCTTTGGATTATGGATTTCCTGTCTGGCCACTCACAGAGGGACAGATTAATCAACCCTCTTCAGCCCTTATTCTTAACACTGGTACACCACAGGGTTGCATGTTGAGTCCCTTACTCTTTATGTGCATGACTACATTCCCACTCACGCTAGTAATACTGTTGCTAAATTTGCGGATGATACAACAGTGATGGGACTCATCTCCAGGGGGGATGAGTCTGCCTACCGAGATGAGGTGGACCAGTTGCTTTTGTGGTGTGGAGACAACAACTTGGTCCTCAACACCAATGACCAAGGAGCTTATCGTGGATTATAGAAGGAACAGATCAGACATCCAACTCTTGCTTATCAGTGGAGAAAGTGACCAGTTTTAACTTTCTGGGTGTTACCCTAAAAGAGGACCTGATCTGGGGTGCCCATATTGCAGCCCTGGTCAAAAGGGCCTAGCAGAGAACTGAATAAAAAAACTGCTGGTGACCTTCTACCGCTGCACCACAGAGAGTATCTTAACTTACTACATCTCTGTATGGTTTGACAATTGCACAGTGGCAGATAGGAAAGCACTCCAGAGAGTTAGCATCATTGCCCAGAAGATAATTGTTTGCCCACTCCCCTCTTTAGAAGAGCTTTATAGCTCCTGCTGCCTTAAGAAAGTTCAAAATATTCTCAAAGATCCATCTCATCCTGGGCACCCTTTTTTGAACTATTACCATCTGGCAGACAGAATAATAAAAACAAGGACAAATAGGCTGAAAAACAGCTCCTATCCCAGGGAAGTAGCTCTTTTGAATTCTGCTGTATAGTGCAGTGTTGGTGTGGTGTCGGAGTTTTCAGTTCAATGTGTGGAGTGTGAAGGATGTGTGTTTGTGTTTATTTTCATGGTCATGATATGCACTGAAGATGATGTTTGATTTCGTTGTAGGAGGTGCAGTGACAATAAAGTAAACTAAACATTTGTGCAACTAGTGTGTCAAACAGGCAATTAATAGTCAAAGGCTTTTCTTCTTTTCCATTAGTGGACTGATGAAACTTTTTTTAAAAAAGCAGGTTCACTGGAGAACCAGTGAATAGTAGATGTTCTCCTCCTTCTCCCCATTTTTCTTTTGTAACTGGGCTCTGTCAAGTTTCCCTTTTAGCCCAAATAAAAGGAAGAAAAGTCAAATTATGGTTCTTCACCTACCAGTAAACACACTACACAGAAAGATGTTAGGTAGAAAGGGTCATGAACAGAAAGGGCCTATTCTAAAAAAATCTACCCATGAAAAACTCAGTGGACTTTCCAGAACTGGAACTTGCTTACCCACCATTTCAATAAATACATATATTGTAGCCTTCTGATTTAGATGAGATGCTTGCAACACACAAAGCCATGAAAGACGATGGACTATATTTACATAAATATAGACCTTTTAAGGCAAAGACGCTCATTTTGCTGAGCATAATGAACTAGATCTTAGTGAATATGGTGAAAAGTATTTTCTTTTTTTTTTTTTTAACTTGAGAATCAAAACAGGTGCTCATTTGATATCGTCTGCTCTAGCTGATATGCTCCACAAGGCTGATAAGTAAATATATAACACCTCTGGCAATGCCTCTTTACCTATATAAAGTCTTTATTATTAAATTACAATATTCATGTCAGTTTTCATATATTGCACCTGGTTACATACCTGGTGCATTTTCTAAAATCTCATGACTATTATAAAGAATAAATAATACATTGTAGAAACTTAAAGAAATATTATAAACATTGCATGATGTCAGTACTGTAGTAATTTCTCTTTACATATCACAGACAGAAGGACATTCTTCCAGACACTCAGCTTGTTCAAGTATATCCCAGTACCGTAAAACAACCAACAGTTATTTAGCCATTTAAGAAGAACCATTTTTTTTCATTAGAAATTATCGTTAAAAGCCCTCCAAGCCAAATATATACAGTAAATCAATGGTGGGACACAGCCGGTTCGGGCGAACCAGTAGTTATGATTTTGCACGGTTTGGAGAACCGGCAAATCCCACCACTGGCTGGTCCTGCCCTTTCCCTCCCAGTCACTCCTCATTTCATCCACTCACCCAGCATAGCTGCTGCTGCTTTCTGTCTGGCTTTAGCCTTGGAAAAGCCTGTGCTCATGGTTGGACTCCCTTTCTTCCAGCACTCGTACAGGGAATCCCGGGAGCGGCAGCATATTGCATGCTTTTCACTCCAAAGCAGCCCGGACTGAAAAATGCATGGCCGGGGCGGAGGAGAGGTCCTCCTTAACCATTCTCCAAATTGTTGCTACCACTGCAAGCCCAGCTCTGGCTGCAAGCATACAATTGTGAGGGCAGGCTTTTCCAAGGCCTTGGAAAAGCCGGGCATAGAGGAAAACAGTGAGTGCTCCTTGCCTCCCCACGGCTCTCATTCTTTAAAATTTGGGGGGGGGGAGGGGTGGCACACATGGGCCACTGGGGGAAATCGATGCCTGGAGTGAGAGGGGAGTGCAGGATGACTGGGCGGGGAAGGAATACCGGACTTCCAGCGCTTGTGCGGGAAACCCAGGCTTGCAGCGGTAGCAACAGTTTGGAGGATTGTTAAGGAGGATTGCTCCTCCGCCCCGGCCATTGCATTTTCCAGTCCGGGCTGCTTGAAGTGAAAGGCATGCAATATGCTGCCGCTCCTGGGATTCCCTAAATCAGTGCTGGAAGAAAATTGGCTGATGTTTGGCTTCAGCCAGAGGTGGGCTTGGAAGAGCAGCAGATGGACTTCAGGACAAACCATCTATTCCTCAAGCTCCCAGGGCCAGAGCCAGCGAGCTGGAAGAGAGATTCTCCATTGTGCTGGTGAGTATGTATGGACCAAGTAGACTTTTTGCTTCCTCCCCCGTCCTCATCCTGATCCAACACGGTGCAGTCACCCCAATAGAGGTGGAAAACGGGGTGTTTCCATTGGCCCTTCTCTTCCCCCTCCCATGCCTTCTTTTACCAGCATTTGGCAGGTAGGCTTGGCAGTCATGATCTTTAGATTGGCTTTTATTTTGTCAGCCCAAGAGCAAGGAGGTGGGGAAGGCATGTAGGAAATTGCCCCGTCTCTGCAGCATCGGTCATGTGACTAAGTGGGTGTGGCCAACTCAACGTCAGTCACAGCAAGGTGCTGCCCCACCTTGCTGTGAGTGACATCGAGTTGGCCATGGCCATTCAGTCACATGACCCTCCCAAGCCACACTTACCCAACCAGTCACTAAGAGAACCGGTTAAATCCCACCTCTGCAGTAAATATTACAAAATAGTGATCTCTTACATTCACTCTACCAAATACAGACTTTATCCAAAAACTAATTTAAAAGCTCTGTTTGAGTCTTAATCGTTAAAAAGTATTTTGCACCACAAACCAAGTATTAAAATAAAATTGAAAAAAGAAAGCACAAACAAGAATTGTGTATGAAATTAACAGGCAGATTATGATATTAAATGCTTTTGTGAGTCAGCGTCCACCTGAGATGCATCAAGTGGATCTTCTTTTGGCAAATGTATAGTGCAGATTGGTCTCAAAGATTGTGAGAAAGGAGCCTATCAGTTTACACGCTGCAAAAGATAACAGTTCACCTGCTCTTCAAAGTAATCTACTTGGCTCTGTGCTGCGAGCATGGAGACAAATCCTGTTCCAGACATCCTTTCATGCCTGGCTGTCAATATAAGGTAATATTGGTGTATGAAATATGAGGGCGGTGTTGTTTGTCTGGTGTAGGGCTTACACAGTGAGACTCTTATGTGCTGATGGATTCGCTTAAAACTCCCTTTCCTAGCCTTTTGCAAAATACTGCTCCTAAAACACATAAGGTTCTACAATAAGGGGGGGGGGGGGAAATCCAGTGGTGCCTGGGTTCTTGATTAAGGTTGCTCTGTTATTGTTGTGAATCTACCTAAAAATCACCTTTCACATTAAATTAAAAATAGAAGAACTTTTCAGGATTTTTGGGATTCAGATGTTTTATTTTCAATACTGATTCTTTCTGTTTCTCACTTGTCTTTTCCCTTTCTTCTTATATTACCTTCACTTGACTCTTCCTTCTACAGAAAGGCTAGAAAGGCACAACTAGCAACTCGAACACTTTGCTCCTGTGTGCAGTGGCCGATTAAGGCTTGCTGGTGCCCTAAGTACTGACAAATCTTGGTGCCTCCCATCCTTTGTACATACTGTACTATCGAAGCCCTATTCTCAACTTTGTGGTGCCCCCTTTGGGCCTGGTGCCTAAGTACATGCTTAGTCTACTTAATGGTTAATACACTACTGCCTGTGTGGTTGGAAAACAGACCACATCTTTCTCCATCTTGCTTGATGGCCAAAAATGAAAGCTCCTCTACCTTCCTCTTGCAGAATTTGTTAAGCCATAGTTCATAGTGATGATTGTTCTCCTACATGGAATACTTATTGTCAAGTGACCCTTAGCAGCTCCTGCTTGGAACCTGCTAGATCAGTGTCATTCAAACTTGTTAACTTTAGAATATGTAGAGTTCAACTCCCAGAATTCTCCAGCCAGAAATCATGCCAAGAAAGCTGGAAGGATTAAACCAGACCAGAAGGCAATACTGACTTGAAGGCACAAAAGAAAAAGAAAGGGGGAGGGGGAGAAGGAAGGAAGGAACGAATGTAGGAAAGAAAGAGAAAGAAAGAAAGAAAGAAAGAAAGAAAGAAAGAAAGAAAGAAAGAAAGAAAGAGAGAGAGAGAGAAAGAAAGGAAAGAAAGAAAGAAAGAAAGAGAGAGAGAGAGAGAGAGAGAGAGAGAGAGAGAGAGAGAGAGAGAGAGAGAGAGAGAAAGAAAGAAAGAAAGAGAAAGAAAGAGGGAAAGAAAGAAAGAGAGAGAGAGAGAGAAAGAAGGAAAGAAAAAGAGAGAGAGAGAGAGAGAAAGAAGGAAAGAAAGAGAGAGAAAGAAAGAAAGAAAGAAAGAAAGAAAGAAAGAAAGAGAGAAAGAAAGAAAAAGAAAGAGAGAGAGAAAGAGAAAGAGAAAGAAAGAAAGAGAAAGAAAGAGAGAAAGAGAGAGAAAGAAAGAGAGAGAGAGAGAGAAAGAAGGAAAGAAAGAGAAAGAAAAAAAATAAAGAAAGAAAAAGAAAGAAAGAGAGAGAGAGAGAGAGAAAGAAAGAGAGAGAAAAAGAAAGAGAGAGAGAGAAAGCGGGAGAGGACTACCTACATAGCAGGAGGGGTATCATCTCACTCTGTTGATGAATCTATATTCCAGTCTGTAAGCTTCAAAAATCATTCTGCAGCTCTTCCACCTTTTCCATTTGAGATACTTTTGTGAGCCAAAGAAAAACATGTGGAAGAAAGAGTAAGAAAAGATACAACTGGCTAACAGCATCTAGACCTTTCATCTAAAACTGCTCAATTATCCTCAGTCTCCTTACTAGTAATTTCTCTTCATGATCAGTGGATTCCCTATCCCATCTTCTTTCTTATCCAAATTAACTTTTAATTTTGTTTTCAACTTGCATTTTTTTTAAACATCAGAAAAGAAAGTCAGTTCAGCTGCAAAGGAAAACAAAACATGGGTTTTTATATCCTTTCCAGTCTAAGGAAATAAGATTTGTGAGTATTCTATATATGCTGATCATAGCATAACAAATTATTCTGGGCTTGTTATTTTATTAAATTGTGTGTACGACTAAGCTGCTCTATAGCTTGAGAGCTTAGTCTACAAAACACTAAGCCTCTGAAAGTTGTTACTCTTTAAATAAAAAAGTATTGAGGGATCTCAGAGATTGCATATAGTTTAATATCACATAATGCAACATAGCAAAGAAAACTTTTGCTCAACTGGAGCACATAGTTTGTATGCAGAAGGTCCAAGGCTGAATCTCCATCTAGAGATAAGGGAGAGAAAAAATCAGCTTGAAGCTCTGATGAGGTGCTACCAATTTGTGTCAATTACACCAGGCTAAGCTAGATGACTGGCCATATTCGTATATAGCAGTTTTTCTATAAAAGAAAAATTAAGCAGGTAGAATTGCTGAGTGACCATGTGGACAGTTTCAAGCTTTGTAGCCTGGCTTAATAGTGAATTACGTACTTCCAGACATTTAGATTAGACACAGCAGGAATGACTCATCTAGATTAGAATCTTTATCACAGACAAGAATGAAGCTTCAAACACAGCAGTACAAGGAAGTGCAAAAAAGGCAATGCTCTTTGAAGTGCAAAGAAGTTGGAGACTTCAATGATGAAGTTCCAAAGTCTAGGCTTCTTCACCTCAACCATCTAAATTATGGGTGTCAAAGTTGATCATGTCACATGATTGACATTTTTTTGCCTTTGCGGCATAGCCTGCATGTGATGTATTTGGCCCGCAGGCCTGAATTCTAAATTAACTGAAACTTGGCAGGTTGTTTGATATCTAAGCACTTCCCAGCTGCAATAAAAGCTGTTGGTTCCTGCCTCACTAAAGCCAATTCTATTATGCAAATATTGATTGAAAGATGTACTCAGATATGTCAAATGAACTAGAGGCAGCAATGGACCCAAATTTTAGTTGCTTCGAGAATCCTCTTATTTATAAACTATACTCTTCTCTCTTCGAATAAGACCAAAACAAACATCTTCCTTCTTGGTTTAGAATATAGAAAAAGATTCACTATCATATTGGACCAGAGTAAATAGTTAATGGATGTAACCTAGCAAGAAATTATGCTACAAGCAATGGCTATCACCAATTTTTTTACAAGTACACAAACATTTGAGAACTGAGGTGTAAGCTTGCTTCAGGACAGCCGAACAAGATCAAACTCTGACATATTACTTGTACCGACTTGCTTGTGACAATCAGACACCAAAGATATTCTCTCTCATTTCAGAAGTAGCTTAATGTTACAAATTACTGCACAGAAGAAAATTCCCCTTTCCAGCAGTGATGTGATCCTTGGGTAGCCTGATCTGCTCAGAAACAGATAGAAAGGAGAGAGAAAAAGAGAGATTGATCGTTAATAAGGGAAAGGCTTCAGGTTTGTAGCTAACTAGAAACACATTCACACCACAGTGTTTCCACCAATTTCGGAATAGTTTTTTTCTTCATTTCTCCTAATCTGAAATGCAGAGAACAGCATAAACAAATTACTGCGCTACTTCCAGCCAACCAGTAGAAAAGTAGAACCCTTCCCCTCCACTACTTTTGCTGGAATATCAAAAAAAATCATGCATTCTCCACATTATTCTAAAACGATGAAAAATAAATTGCCAGTGCTAATCCTAGCATGTATTGTGTGCAAGTTTCTAGACATTCTGTAAAAAGTCCTAACAGTTTCTGTCAAAGGATATCTGCAAAATCAACAAGGCCCTGTTTCCTTTAAAAAAAATATATTTTGCTGTCTGTGATTGTGAAAGAATAGCATGCTAACAACTGTGCAACCATGTGTTGTTGTTTTCTTAGTAATATTATAGTTGTACGATTACTGTGGCATGAGGTTGACTGGTTTGAAGTTCAGTGTGTTCTGCAAACACAACCAACAAACGCTTGTGACCTTGAGCTAGTCTAACAGAGACACTACTCTGAATGAATTTATCAGATATCTTGATGCCTGAATCACTTTGCCAGCTTACTGGATTCCAGATCAAGGACTGTGGCCAAGGATGATTGGAATTCTAGATGCACATCTTAGAGACCAAGCTTGGAGAAATCTGGTCAGAATAGTTTACATACCAGAGGTGGGATTCAGCAGGTTCTGACCAATTCTGGAGAACTGGTAGCGGAAATTTTGAGTAGTTCAGAGAACCAGCCAATCCCACCTTTGACTGGCCCTTCTCCCATCTATTCTCTGCCTCCCACTGAGTCCCAGCTGATTGGCTAGTTCTTCTTTTGTTGCCCTGTACAGGAGAACAGAGCTGGAAAGCAGGTTAGTGGGGTGGGGAGGGAATGAGATTTTGCAGTAATCTTCCTCTGCCATGGCCACCAAGCAATACCACACGCACCAAGCCACGCCCACAGAACCAGTAGTAAATTTTTTTGAATCCCACCACTGTTACATAACTATGCAAAGCATCACATTCCCAGCATTTCTGCTTGTTGTCCCTTTAGAAGTTCCAAAGCAGCGGCAGAGGCTGGGTCTCCCTCCTTGCCAGTTGGCAGAAAAACTAAAAAACAAAACAAAATGCCTATTGTCTTAGGTCCTCTGTCAGTTAACTGATGGGCAAAAATGGTAGAATTTTCATAGTGCCGAGAGGAAACATTAACCCTTTCCTGGGTCCAGTGAACGGGACAGGTAACTTTCCACATCAATGCTCAGTTCAGAGTAAGATTATACCACCATCTGGTTGGTTTGGCTTTTGCAAAGCAGGTGTTATGAAATTCCTGCTATGGTTTGCTGATCATATTTTACAGCATCCATGCAAAGATATGCAAACAGAGACGAAAGTCATATTTTCAGCCATTCTTTTACTGTGAGATTTTATTTTATTTTTTCCTTTTTCTACCACAGGGAAAAGTCAGTTGGACATAGAGAATGTATATGATCATAAATGGAAAATCATGTTATCTATGTATCATTAATGCCCATTTACAAAATACAAATTAAATATAGCTAATAAGACAGTGGTGGGATTCAAACATTTTTACTACTGGTTCTGTGGGTGTGGCTTGGCGGGCATGGCTTGGCTTGGTAGGCGTGGTAGGGGAAGGATACTGCAAAATCCCCATTCCCTCCCCACCCCACTAACCTGCTTTCCAGCTCCATTCTCCTGTGCAGGGCAACCAAAGAAAACCCAGCCAATCAGTTGGGACTTGGGAGGCAGAAAATAGATGGGGGCGGTGCCAGTCAGAGGCGGTATTTGCCAGTTCTCCGAACTACTCAAAATTTCCACGACTGGTTCTCCAGAACTGGTCAGAACCTGCTGAATACCACCTCTGTAAATACGAGCCTCATCTAGAAGCTTCCCTTAAGAGTTGGAGAAAGCTGCCTTTTAAAGGCTTGGCTGGGGAAAAAATCTTACACTTTCAAGCAGGCAAAAGAAAAAAGCAGTTTAACTGAAAAATGAGGCTATAACTTTGTAACATACATTAATAGAGAAATTATTGAGTGTTTAGATGGCTTCAATGAGGTTGATACACAATACTAAGCCAAAATAATAATAAAAAATCAGATGATAACTTAGATGTTGTATGAATCCTTACATTATGATTTGTGAAACTTGTTTTATGGCCTAATATGCTGAATGAATATTTTTTTAAAATACATTTTATTGATTTTACAATTAAAACAGACCAACAACACATACATAAATGCAAGAGAGAAAAAGAAAATAAGAAAAAAAAATAGAAAGAAAAAGATAAAAAAACACTTAAAAACATTTTCATCTTCAATAGTTTGTGAGTCCTGCTTTTTATCCTTATTTTAGGCCATATACACACTTAATCCTTACATGTATCTGTATATCACTACTACCATTCTGAATGAATATGTTTGATGAACTATTATTGTGTAGCCATAGCTTATCATGAGGGCATTGACACATTTTTAAAAGAGGTCCAAAGAGGCGCACCTTTTTCAGCTACACCACACTTTATAGAGGGAAAACAACACTGACTGAAATTATATTTTGAAAATTGGCAGGCATCAAATACACTTAACAACTTTCTAGATCTTATCTACATAATTGCAGGAAAAATTGATTTTAAGAGTTCAAATCAAAAGAAGGAGCTAGAAGTGATATTTGTAAATGTTGTGGTTGATTCCCTCTCCTCATCTTCACCTTCAATTCCTTTATTTGATTCTGGCACGACTTTGCTGTCTTTAAAAGCTTTACTATTTCAGAAACATTGCATATTATTTTCCTAATCCCTGACATGTTTCTGACCATCATGTAACTTTGTATGTAGCTATACATTTCTGTGAAGGGGAAAAGGCAGAATCATCAGCAAAGGCTGAAGTGAACTAGTAAAGATTGTACAATTGCGGAGGTTTTGTGTCTCACATTAGGTGTTCAATGGAAGGGTACAGACTTGGGAAATCTGAAGGGAAGACCAAAGCAGGAGTAAAGGAGTGAGACCCCTTTGAAAAGACACATACTAGGGCCGTGATGGCAAACCTATGACATGCGTGCCACGGGTGGCATACGGAGCCATTTGCGCAGGCACGCGAGACCCAGCCAAACTTACCTGCACTGCATATGTGCGCACCTCCCAGCTGATTTTTTGGCCCATTCGAGGCTGTTTTCGGCCTCCCTGAGGCTTCAGGAAGCCTCTGCAGCCTCGGGAGGCTGAAAAATGGGCCTTCCTGAAATACCGGAAGTACCCATTTTCAGCCTCTGGAGCCCAGAGGAGGCCATTTTCACCCTCCCAGGAGCTAGAGGGAAGCCTCTGAGTCCGTTTCATTGGAAGTTTCACCGGCGCAGGGAGGGGGTGTTGTGTGCACATGCACAGGGGGATGGGGTGCATTACCTTCTGGTGCTGGCACATGCAATTTTTGGCATGGGAGCCCAAAAATGTTAACCACCATTGTACTAGGTAAATGTCTTGCAAAGTTTCTCTTATTAACAGCATTATGATGAGAAAAACTAACCTCACAGAAGTCTGGCCTCTATATTATTATACCAAAAGGCTGGGAATTAGAATAACTTAGGGACAAAAGGCAACAAAAAAGGGAGAGTGATTTTATCTCAGAGCCAGTAAATGTGCTGATCATGATCTTCTTACTCTAGTTTAGCATCCTAGCCTTTGAAAGAATGGATCAAAGTAAAGGGTGGCAACAACAGATTGACTTTACTTCCACTTTTTATCAGCAGGAGTATTTTTCCTGTTGAAAGCAACTGGTATGGCTGCCACTGAAAGAGGCTATCAAGAGAAGAAGGGCTATTTTGTCTTCTCTAGTCCACAGGCAGACTAGATGGCTTTTAATCGGAGAGCTAGCAGATCTGGTCTGAAAACTCCAGATGCTCATGAGATTGCAGCAAAGATGGTTTAATGTGTCTCTTCCCTGACATCTAGATGTTTACAGCCCAGAAGCAATAACCCTCCTTTACCTCCTAATTCCTAGGGGTTTCACAACATCTGGTAATCAAATTGCAATATGGTCATAATGCTGTAGAAATGAAGATATCAACAGCACCTGCTGTTGCCTGCTGTGAAGATATTCTCTGTCCTACATAGTTATTAAAGTAGCCTGCCTTTGAGCTTAGTTGCCTGCTTTTGTGCTTAGTTATCCTGTGTTGGACATCTCTCTAAGATATGAATTCATCATTTAGCTACATTGGTTTCATAAGCTACAGCTTGCTTTTTAATTACGTGAATGGAAAACCAAATCATGAACGTGCGAAGCCAGATATTAACTTGCTCTGTTAATCACACCTAAATATTAAGCCTTCTTCAATGAACTCTTTCCTGTCTATTGGCAAGGATTAGTCTCCCTTCTAGTACACTAGTATTGGCATTCGTAACATAGTCCTTCAGTACTAGCCATGAAGAAGTTTCATGGATCATGATGTCATCATAAAAATGACACCCTGTCATTTGTGCAATGATGTCCTTGTACATGTGATGTCACACACAATATATTTTGCTATCAACTCACAAATATCCTCCCTTTTTTTTAACCATTTGTGTTGTGCTACTCACCAAGGCTGAAGTCACAAGATCTCTGTCCCTTTCGTACAGAGCTCTGGCAAAGATGAAGCTCAGGGAATGATCCCAGCCTTCTCTCAAGTTGTCCAACCCACATGGTCTTCGGTTCTCATAACAAAAGCGTTACTAATTGACTCAACTCTAATGGCAAAAGTGGAATACTGATAAGAAACAACGATGTCTGTAACTATTGGTGATTTGTCCATAATATTCATAAAATTGACTGAATGAACATTTCATTTCAAGAGAAGAGTTAAAGTTGGTGAACAACTGGATTCCTCAGGAGCAGAATCAACATTAGAATACTGAACTTTAAAACATACCTCAAGATACAAACTGATAACTTGTAAATGATCCTTGTAGGCTGATCCTGGTCCTTCCATCGGAAAAACCTCCCAAAACTCCCATTGGGTTCACTTAGCACCAGAATGTGGCATATTATGGACAGAGATGTTTCCATAAAAATACATTTATCAAGGAAGTGGAGTATGTTATCTCTTGAATCCTTTAGAACCCAACAAATTAATAAACTGAACAAAAGGCAGCCAACTTTCCTGCCATATCCTTTTCCAAGATTCAGGCAAAGAGGTTTGGCTTGACGTTTATAAAGAAGGAGAAGAAGGAGGATCTGAAAAAACAACAACCCAGTTTTTGGCAGAAGTGTTTGTTTGTTTCATTGCATGTCACATCCTAGGCAAAGGACCAGAACTTGTAGACGGAGAATATAAAACTTGGCTAGGATTAGGACTCGAATTCATCCCAGTGGGAATATAATATAAACTTTCCATATAGTTGCCATCAGGAACTGAAGGAGCTTCATGCTTTGCAAAATGGTTAAAATCATCACTAAAGTTTGCATTTTCTTGAACAGGGGTTTGGTCTTGGAGATCCAGAGGGCCAGGTGGTGCAGGTGGACGGGGAAAATCTGGACATCCAGAATATGTCATGTAAGGTTGCCCATAACTTCCTGGATTCATGATCATTGATGGAAAAGGCGGTTGGTAAAGTCCACTGTGTGATGGCAGAGAAGCTGGTGGTATTAACACTTCAATGTATTGCCCCGTCTCTGGGTCATAAAGCATCTTCAACTGAGGTTGTCTTGGGGATTCTACATAATAGCATTTTCCACTCTCGGGATCAACCAGCATTTTTCGATGTGCCTGTAGAGGAGCAGCGAAATGTCTTGTTGGGCTTGGAGCACTTTTACCCAAAGGTGAAACTCTTTCATTTCTTCTTGGGAAACTGGGAGACTCTTCATGTCTTGGGGGCAGTTGCCCATGGCATGGGGCATTATATAATAAATTATCAGAGGGAGTTTTCCTCTCCATTTGTTTTGATGGGAAAAATTCATTGCTCATTTTATTTCCAGATAGGTCCACTCCTGGCTGGAAAGAAACGTTGGAGATGAATGAAGTGTTATCCATGTGCAAAGGTGGCGACTGCTTAGGGTCTGGCTCGGATGGATGTGTTTTCACAGGAATAGTTAAGTAATTTGCATTGTCAGCTTGGGTGGTAGAAAAATACTGTTCATTTGTTGCCTGATGGCTATTATTAAAATAATCACATCCTGAGTCATGGACGTTTTCACCAGAGGTTTTTGGGGTAAACATTGAATTTGACACAAGCTTGATTCCCTCCATATACTCTCTTGCTGTTAATGGATTATCTGAAATTATACTTTCTGAATAGTTTATGTGGTGGCCGTCTAAGGGTTTTCTGTCTTCCAATGCTGTTGTTTCATATATTCTATCAACGTATTGATTATTTGTCGGAATTTGCATCTGCAAGTTTGGAGTATTTATGACTGAAGCTCGGGTAGCTTGTGGGTACCTATAGTTTTCACAGGATGGCAGAGATTCAGAAAATATATTTTCTTCTTTTGACAGGACAGAATAACCTTTACCATCTTTGGGACCCACTGTGAGGGTTTCGCAGGATCGATGTTTCTGATAGGGCAATTCAGTTTCTTGCACTTTACAAGAGTCCAGCCTATGACTTTTAGTTGAACGATTATTTTCTCTCATTGAGATTTCTTGGACGTATGCCGATGGTGGGATCACAATGATCTCAGATGAAGCAACAGCTTTATTTTCTCTGTGATTAAACTGAGGCCAGGTTTCTTTGTTCGTCCTATCGTCTACTGCAGAATAACCCACCCAGGGGAAATGGTCAATTGCTGTTGTGTGTGGCTGCTTGGAGATAGGACTGTTCACTTGAATATTAAGCTGAGATTCTTTCTTGATGGTGGTGGAAGCAGGTGTGATGTTTAATTCACTCCGCTCACAAAGTACCGGCTTCTTTTCAACTGGGGGCTGAAATTCTCTATTTTCGACTGTTAATGTCTTGGGCTGAATTGTAGTAATATGCACCCCAGATTCACCCATTGCTGAGCATTTGTTTGACACCATGGGAGGAAAATGGTCCCTGGACCTCTTTGTACTGGCCTCCTGGAGAGAAAGCATTGACATATCTAAGCCTTCAGTGTGATCTTGCTTTTTCTCCTCTGTGTGACTTCTTGCCGGTACATAGTCTTTCCTACATATGGAGGTGCAGTGTATGAAGAGAGGAGAGGTGGTAGTAGGTTCCTTTGGAAACCCAAATAAGTAGTCATTTTCACTTTTTTCTGCACTAGAACTCTGGTCAGCACTGGAATCTTCTGTGGATTGAAAGCCAAGGTTGTAAGTCTCATTCACTATTTTTCTAACGTCTCTGGATTGATGTGTCCTTACATCCCACTTGTCTGGCATGTGATTAGTTCCCTCGGTGAAAGATGCTTCAGGACAATCGAATCTGCCAGTGTTCTGGAATTTGCCAGAAGCTGGAACAATGATTGAGGACAGCTTCATGCTCTGAAATGTCGGCATCCTCTTGGTGGCGAAACCTCTGTCCCAAGAGGTGTGCCTGAAGGCATTGGGAACACTGTGCTTATTCTTCATCTGTGGGACAAGTTTCATTTCTTTAGTTTTGGATACGAAGGTGTTCCTAGAGGTATCTTTGGGCACCGCAAGGCTTGAAGGTTTAAAAGGAAAGGTATCTTCTTTTGAATGCAGGGCCTTCTTTTGTTGGATAGCTCGCTGCTTCAGATTCGGCCATGGTTTTTGTGACTTTGCAAACTTGGGGACCAGAGGCAAGGTTTTGGGGTCATCCTGCATGGCCTCAAACACGGCTCGGGCTCTCCAATATTCCTGCCTTTCCCCCAAGGCCTGTTTTCTGATGTTGCTCGATTCTAGCACATTCACCCCACCTTCTGCCGAGACAGGGAGTCTGTCCAATGGAGAGTCTTCTTGGTACTTCATTCTCTCATTCAGCTCATTAAATGTATTCTTCAGTTTGTAGACATTCTCCCTGAGCTGCTTATTAAGCACAACTCCCTTTGTTGGCCTTAAGGCATTTCTGCTGCCCTCACTGATAGCTAGAGGTTCAGACCGCTCGCTGTTGGTGGAATGGCTTTGCACGTCCTCGGTTGAGAAACTGCAATCAGATTTGGACAAAGAACTTGACTTGCCTTCTAAGCTATCCCCCTGGAGATCCGTACTGATGGAGGAAGGGACCGAGGAAGGTGAACTGTCCTGGATGGAAGCTTGTTCCATTTTAATCCTTTGCTCATATTGCAATTTTTTAGCTAAGACGTTTTTCACTAGATTGGAAGCAAGCTTAGTTTTGGTATAAGCGTTGCCTAGAGAAGCCGCTTTTAGAAACTGTTTATAATTTATCCGAAACTCATCACTAATATTCCTCCCCTTTGCAGACAGGTCTTTCCCTGGCTGTGTGAATGACTGCATGGATGCAGGCTCACTAGGAGCACAAAAGCCCGTCTCCTTCTTCTCCTTCCGTCTCAACTGGATCTGGCGTTTGGGCACCATTCTCTTTTTAGACAGGCTCTTTCTGCCATCTTCATTCTCTTGTCTGAGATCAATGCACTCAAAGCATTCCTTCCCCAGGACTCCGCTGAGCAGTTCTGTTTCTGGGTCTTTGCCTGGTGTTGGGAATGGCCAGTTTCCTTTGCTGTGGCCAACCACCCTTGTTTTCCTCTGATCACTGCACGCCGGCCACCTGTTCAGTCCATTACAATCATCTGGCAAGGAATTGGACAGGCTGGATGACGTCCCATTACTAGAACTATACATATCTAGGTAACTGCCTTGAGGACACGAGAGGCTCTGGAAAGACCCAGACATGAGCTTCTCCACTTCATTATCAGCCTCATTGGAGTCGCTCAAAACACTTGAATTTTCCACAAAATATCTGGGGCATGCCGATTTGCTACTTACAGGACCATGAGGTCGACTGCCAAGGCTGCTCTTCTTCAGCTTGCGAGCACTGGGCAACATTTCCTTGGATTTATCAGCACTGAATTGTGCAGGATGATCCAAGTATTTAGATCCGCTGCTGTCTCCTGACTGCAGCCTTGATGTGACTAGACCCATTCCGCTACTGCATACTGGGTCTGAGCTATTATTAGCTTTGATTGACATCTGAACCTGTTGGCTTGCCTTACCATTGGAACAGAGTTTGTCTCTCCAGTTTTTATCTTTTATAGCACTGGGGAGGTCTGCTTGCAGGCTCGGCACTCTCACCCCTTGGACTGGCATTGAGCCTCCTAAAGTCTTGCTCTTATTTGGGGGGAAATGAACTTGGATGTCTCCAGAAGTTGCAGAAGAACTATTCCTTTTTCCTTGGTAAGAGTTGTTGAAACCATTCAAAGTCCTGTGGGGTTGTCTGGCAGGAACTGTGGAGATTCTGCTTTGGCAAGCAAGTTTTGTCTGATCTGCAGAGAGGATCAACATTGCTTGTTCGTATTCCGCGTCACAGTAAGTGCATTGCATGATACGGTCGCCTTCAGCTTCTTCCAAGTATTCAATACAGTCTTTGAAACTCTCAGCCTCTTCTGAGCTTGGCGCTGAACGGTAAGAGCTGGAAGTGTCGGAGGTGCAATTGCTGGAAACATGGCTCTCTTCTTTCTCTAGGGCTGAGTGGACTCTGCAGTTGTAGTTGCTAAGCGCTTCTTCATTCACTCCATCAGGCTGAGAAGACAGTGGGCTCTTCCTTGTCACAGAGGAGAACATTTTTGGTGCTGTGGAGATCCTGTAAGTTTGTAATGAGACAATAGAAGACTGGATCCTTTTTTCATCCTGGGTGCAGCTGGGACTCTTCCCACTCAACACTGAGAACTTGATCTTCTAATTGAAGCTCAGGTTCCACCTCCACTCCCCCTGTCTTTAATCCCCTCATGAGAAAAAAAAAAGGCCAAATTCTTGGTTCAGTCATGTGGCTTTGCAAACCGTGCCGAGAAAATAGAAACACATACACACACACAGGCACACACATATAAACAGTATGCTATAAAAACAGCATATAAACTAAAATATCACTGCGACCTCTGATTGTTTGGGGGGGGGGAGAGAGAGAGAGAGAGAGAGAAGTATCATGTGTCAATATGTAATAGCTGGTTTCAAAATGCAACTTACTCTGAAAAATGAATGCTTTGCAGAACACCTTTTGCCCATAAAAATGAGTTAATATAAAATGATGGTAACCTCTGGAATCTTCAGCTTGCAATCCAATTAAAGAAATGTTAGTTTTTGAATGGTGTAAATTTTATCTACATACAGTTGCATAAAACAGTAGTGAGAACAAAGGGGGAAAAGTATCTGGAAAGATGTTGTCATGGGATAATTTTTAAAAATCCCTTCTACCTCTGTCCTTATATATCTAAAATGTTCATGAATAAGATTATGGGGGTGAGAAACTTAGTTAAGGAATTCTGTTGCACATCATCCACTCTATTAGCAATTCATCCTAAAGGTGACTAGTCTGGCAGTTTAGTGAAAAGAAGGACTAGGGGTGACATAATAGCAGTGTTCCAATATTTGAGAGATTGCTATAAAGGAGAGGGAGTCAATCTATTCTCCAAAGCATCTGAGGGACAAGAAACAATGGATGGAAACTAATCAAGGAGAGAAGCAACCTAGAACTAAGGAGACATTTCCTCACAGAACAATTAATCAGGGGAACAATTTGCTTTCAGAAGTTGTGGGTGCTCCAACACTGGAAGTTTTGAAGAAGAGATTGTCTGAAAACAGTATAGGTTTTCCTGCCTGAGCCAGGGGTTGGACTAGAAGATCTCCAAGGTCCCTTCCAACTCTTTTATTCTGTCACATCTGAAACCCAGTACATAGTTCGTTCCACTTTGTTTTCTCCATCAGATGATTCTTCATGGCAATGAGTTTGCAGAAACTACTTCATCCTTCCCCAGCCCTTTCTCCTCCTCCTCAAATCAGCCAATTGCTCAATTTTGAATCCACCAACAAATCTACATTGCCAATGTCGACTTTAGTCATGTCTCTGAGGGCTCCATTAAATCAACAAGTGTCCCTTATCTCTCCTGTTACACATCAAAAGTAAAACACAAAAAGGCCAATTTGGGGTGGTTGTTGACATGATTATGTGCTGGTGAAAGGTAGCTTTAGGTCAAAATGGCTTCCATCTGTGAACCATGAGGAGAAAACAAAATGAGTGTAAAGATTGATGAGGAAATTGGGTTTCCATTGGTTTGTTATTAGAGCCATATAAGTACCAGGCTTTCGTTTTGCAGTAAAAGCAGAAAAAAATCACTGCGTGAAGCAGTTTGATATAATGATTAAGCTGCAGGTCTAGAAACCAGGCGACTATGAGTTCTCGTCCCAACTTAGACATGAAAGGAGGCTGGGTGATTTTGAGCCAGTCTTCTTTTTTTTTTCTCAGCCTAACTCACCTCGCAGGGTTGTTGTTGTTGGGTAAATTGAAGGAGGAAGGAATATTACGTAAATTTGCCATCTTGAGGTAATAAAAAAGGTGGGATGAAAAAAAATATATAAAAATCTACTGATAGACTAAATCTTAAAATCAGATAGTAGATGGTTGGAATAGGGCTGTTTTTGTGTTATACTTTGTTTGCAAATGATTTAAAAATTGTAAACTGCCTAGAGTATAGTTGGGTATCAGGTGGCATTACTATAATTACAATTATATTATTATAATAGGAGCCTGGGTGCTTCAGAGTTTAGAATGCAGGTCTTGCAAGCTAACTTTGCCCACAGACAGGAATTTGTTCCTGACCAGCTCAAGGATGACTCAGCCTTCCATTCTTCCAATGTCCATAAAATTGGGACCCAGATTTTTGGGGGCAATATGCTGACTCTGTAAACTGCTTAGAGAGGGCTATAAAGCACTATGAAGAGGTATATAAGTCTATTGCTATGATCTGGTGATTAATTTTTAAGATAGAATGACTTCAAATCAGTAACTTTTGAGGCAAGAGACATTATGAGCATTGTCACAAAATAGTTATTGGGGTAGTGGGAAATTTGGTTTTCCAATTCACAAAATTATGGAAATGATCAATCACAAGACAAAATGATAAACCAGCAATACCAAAGGAAAAGTAACTTGGCAAAAGGTAGATCAATTTACCAGGAACGCCGAGGCCTTAATTGCAGAATTCAGATCCCCTCTTTCTGAGCATAGTTTTCTGCTCCAATATGCATGTTTCAAAAGACAATTTGATGAGAAACTGCCAACTCAAAAAGGCAAAGCAAAGATGATTCAGACCCTCAAATCCAAATCACATGCCTCTCATGCGTAGCCAACAAAAAAATACTCCATTTCAAAAAGATGACATTAGGAAAACATTCACAGGAGCAAAATAATGGCCTATTGCCCAATCTTTATTTCACAGACAAATATGTGCAAAAATAAATAGGTATGCAAAACCAGGCAAATAAGTCAGCTAACGTCCACACTTGCTTACACTTGCTTATTCAAACTGCCCAAGGAGCTGCTGACACAGTTCTACAGAGGAATTATTGAGTCTATCATCTGCATCTCTATAACTGTCTGGTTTGGTTCTGCAACCCAACAGGACAGACACAGACTTCAGAGGATAATTAGGACTGCAGAAAAAATAATTACTACCCACCTGCCTTCAATCGAGGACCTGTATATTGCATGAGTCAAAAAAAGAGCTGTGAAAATATTTACAGACCCCTCACATCCCGGACATAAACTGTTTCAACTCCTTACCTCAAAACGATGCTATAGAGCACTGCACACCAGAACAACTAGACACAAGGACAATTTTTTTCCCCTGAAAGCCATCACTCTGCTAAACAAATAATTCCCTCAACACTGTTCAACTATTACAAAGTGTACACTACTATTACTGTTAATCTTCTCATCACTCCTTATCACCCATCCTCTCCCACTTGTGATTGTGTGGCTGTAACTTTGTCGCTTGTATCTTTACGATTTATATTGACTGTTTCCTAGTATGATTTGATTGCTTATTGTACCCTATGACTATCATTAAGTGTTGATTCTTGATTCTTAACGAATGTACCTTTTCTTTATGTATACTGAGAGTATTTACAACAAGACAAACTCCTTGTGTGTCCAATCACACTTGACCAATAAAGAATTCTATTATTCTATCTATCTATGATGCAAACAAAAAACACCAAAGCTGGCGAGCACAGAGTTTGAATAGGCACAAAATGAAATGATCTCTTCATTTGGTCTACAAGTCCCTTTGGATGGTTTTCACACACCAGTTGTCTTTTTTCTGTTTTATTATTTTTTTCCTGGGCCCATGTTAGAACAAAATGCATGCATACATAGTGATATTCTGCTTCTCAGCCTCTCCCACTTGGTTTCTCCTGCCAGCAGAAGCTCTTTTCAGAGGGTGTTTAAGTGAGGTGTCCAAATTGGAACTTCTGACTTGTTACTAAGGCAGTTTGGAAGCCACCCCCTCCTGCTTCACCCTTATTCCTGGTCTCCGGTCAGGACAGAAAGTTGACACTGTGACCACTTGCTGTTAGAACACTCCTGCCCTCTTCATTCCATTTCATAGCAGGCCAAATGCTTTGCATAGAGAAGACCTCGCTCCCTTTCTGGTGTCTCCAGATAGGACTGAAAAAATGTCTGTCTGAAAGTTTGAAGAGCTGCTGCCAGAAGATCAGATTGCTTCAAGAGGCATGAAGTTACGTCCCCACAAATTCATTCAGCCTGTCAGGCATTTGTTTTGTTTTTTTTTAATTGGAAAACTGCTTGCTAATTCTCCCCAGCTCCTAATTCACTGTTCTTAGTGGTGGCTCAATGGTTAAGACGCTGAGCTTGTCGATCGGAAAGGTCGGCCGTTCGGTGGTTCGAATCCCTAGCGCCATGTAGCGGAATGAGCTCCCGTTACTTGTCCCAGCTTCTGCCAACCTAGCAGTTTGAAAGCATGTAAAAATGCAAGTAGAAAAATAGGGACCACTTTGGTGGGAAGGTAACAGCATTCCATGCGCCTTCGGCGTTTGGTCGTGACCACGGAGACGTCTTCGGACAGCGCTGGCTCTTCGGCTTTGTAACGGAGATGAGCACCACCCTCTAGAGCCAGAAATGACTAGCACATATGTGCAAGGGGAGCCTTTACCTTAGCTATTGTTAAATGAATCCATCTTAGAAATGTGCCATTGTCATTGCAGCTTTTGCAGGAAAAGCCCTTGATTCAAACACTGCTGGGATGCTCAGCAGGACCAACCGGTAGAAAACCTTTGATGTGTCTCTTGGTGTATTTGTTAATAGTTTCTAAGATGAGTCCTACCCTCCATAGCAGCTTACCAGGAAGAATGTATACAATACCAAGTAAGCATCCACTTGCAGAAGAAATATGTGTGTCAAAACAAGCAAGTTGGAGGGAGGCTAGAAATGTAGTTGCTGCTCCTTTGTGAAGGGAAGGAAGTGAGATCCTTTTTCACTCCCTGATTTTCTTAGAACATTATCATTACTTTCACCAGCTTTGTTGAATAAGCTTATAAACATTATTTGTTTTTTCTCCCTTCTGATCCTCAGTATTACAGGCTGGCTCGATCCAACAACGAGGCCTATAATGTGATCATGGGGTTCTTTTCCGTACTAGTTGAACAGTTGCCTGGTTACAAGCAAAACATGACATTTTATTTATTTATTTACTTTACTTTATTGTCATTGCACATCGTACAACGAAATAAAATACCATCTTCAGTGTACTATATAGTAGAATTCAATAGAGTTGTTATTTCATGTATGTGTCAAATTTAAAAGCTGCCCATTTCACTCACAAAGCAACTCTGGGGATTGAACAATTAGAAACATTTTAAAAACCCGTAACAATACTGTGTTCCAATAGGAGGCAGTTAAAGCAGAAATGGAATATTATACGCTATCTTCAACTTACAACAATTGAGCCCAAAATTTCTGTTGTTAAGTGAGACATTTATTAAGTGAGTTTTGCCCCACATTAGACTTTTCTTGCCCCAGTTGTTAAGTGAATCATTTTTGTTGCTAAGTTAGAAACCCAGTTGTTAAATAAATCTGGTTTTCCCCGTTGACTTTGCTTGTCAGAAGGTCGCAAAAGGGATCACGTGTCCTCTGGAACATTGCAATAGTCATAAATATGAACCAGTTGCCAAGCATCTGAATTGAGATCACATGATCATTGGGGTGCTGCAAAGCTTAAAAATGTGAAAAAACAGTCATAAGTCACATTTTCAGTGCCGTTGTAACTTTCAGTGGGCACTAAATGAACTGTTGTAAGTCAAGAACTTCTTGTAATTAACATTAAAGAGCCAGAAAAAAAAGGGGGGGATCTTCAAGACCCTAACCGACCCTAAATTTGTGTGTCTTCTTCAAGCATCAAGCAAATCTGCAGAACCAGGTCTTCAGATACTTCCGAAAGGCTAGGAGAGTGGAAGGTCACATCATCTCTGGTCATCAAAACACTGCCTTTTTTCACAAGGGCCAGAGGTGGTATCCAGCAGGTTCTGACCAATTCTGGAGAACCGGTAGAGGAAATTTTGAGTAGTTCCAAGAACCGGCAAATCCCACCTCTGACTGGCCCCACCCCCCACCTATTCTCTGCCTCCCAAATTCCAGCTGATTGGCTGGATCTTCTTTGGTTGCCCTGCACAGGAGAACAGAGCTGGAAAGCAGGCTAGCGAGGTGGGGAGGGAATGGAGATTTTGCAGTATCCTTCCCATGCCATGCCCACCAACCCATGCCATGCCCACCAAGCCACACCCATGTAACCAGTAGTAAAAAAAAAAAAATGAATACGGCAAGGACCCTCTCTCATAAAGGTTTTATCACTTACTTAGGAGTACCACAATACAGCAGATGAACCATATGGAGTGAGGAGTTTTCTGTCGCTATTATCTTCTCTAATTAGATTACAATTTATAATTTCAGATCAGGTCAGTGGAACAAGGGAGAATCCTGGCACAGTTGGTTATGGGGGTGGGGGGGGGAGAAAATGGGCACAGCTTGCTATGGTCGCTTGCCTCAATTCCATTATTTGAAGTGCTATTACTGTCTTAGAGCCCCATGTTGGATATTTAAGCTGATTTATTGTTTGGAGAAATTATAGGTCATTATTAACAACTCTCATATCCCTGGATGCCATGAGGTTTTCATGCCAGGCAAAACAACAGGAATAGTAATGAATTGCCACTTACCTATGTACAGCACTTGGAAGAGTTCCTACTGTGACAGCTGAGAGAGCGAGCTCAATCTGACAGTTGTCACTTGGAGGGTTGGATTCAACTGGTAAGGGATGGGGCAGGAAGAGGCTATCTAAGCTGTGCTCCTTTGGTGGGTCCACAAAGGCCCTGAGAGTGCAAATATCCTATTTGCTAACAGGAGCTCTTAATTGTACTGTATTGGACTTGTCATATATGGCAAAAAGGATAATTTATCTCATTCAAAGGAAGAGATTTATGTCCTAGCTAGGCTTGGCCTTAGGCCACTTAATCTGTGGCAGCATTAGCAGAAGTTTTTCTCACAATGAGATGGTATAACAGTGAGGGTGAACCTTTTCGGAATGAAATGCTCAAACCGGAAAACACACATGCACGCACTCCAGAGCACTAGAAACTCGAAGACCAGCTGGCAACAGTGCGTATGCCCACAGAGAGGGCTCTGCATGCCATCTATGGCACCATCACAGTGGTATTACCATCTTGGTTTATTGTTTATTGTATATTTCTTAATTATTAAAACATCAGTTTTCTTTCGTACGTCTGGTGTAGCATCTTTTTCCATGTCATTCTTGTAGCCTGTCATTTATAAACCCCTTTCAATCAATCTTGATCTTGTCAAGTAAACCTTGTTCCTCTTCCATAACATCTTTAGACACAGTCTTTCCACACTATTATATGAATTTCTGAATCCATTTTTTAAAAACAATATCCTTCAATATAGCCAGTGTTAGAATATTTTGCTTAATTCTGCAATTTTAAAAGTTGATGTGTTCTATTTAATTATAATCTTTACTTCCCTCTAGTGTCCAATTTTTAAAATCGGACTTTTTAAAAATTCAAAACAGAAATATTTTGCTCTGGGAAGGATTTTTTATAATTAATTTCAAAATAATCTTTCAAATTTATCTGGACTCTTAGTCCATTTGTAACTTTCTAAATAAAAGTTTTAATCTCCCTCTTGTTGTTTATTAAAAATTGTTTTTCAGTTCTTAAGGTTGTACTTAAAACTATCTCTGGTCAAGCATTCAAGGAAATACACCCAGTGCTGTCAAACTTGCTGATCCTAAAGTTTCTAATAGCTGAAAAGCAGTTGGGAAGCAATTACCAAAAGTGAATAGAAAAGGAAGTATGCAAACTCAGTGTCCTTTCAAAGGTGCTGATGCAGTTTGAACAAGATGGTTATTCTCTTATCTCCCAAAGTTGTAAACACACCAAAGACAGTTAGTTACTTTATAACCTTAACTATTCAAGCACACTTGTGTGCAAATTCAAGTCCTCTCCTTGTCTGGAGATTTCAAAGAGCCAGTCTATCCATAAGTTCTTCATTCAGCATGGTTGTTGGCTCTGCTTTTCACAGAGATGTCTTCCGTCTGCCATTTTGGGGGGTCTCTGTAGGCCAGGCAGAACATGACCTTTGTGATCTCTGTCACTGAATGTGGTGAAATGAAGTTTAAAGCAGGGGTCTTCAAACTTGGCAAGTTTAAGATTTGTGAACTCCCAGAATTCCTCCTCCAGTCATGTTAGGTCAGGAATTCTGGGAGTTGAAGTCCACAAGTCTTAAACTTGCCAAGTTTGAAGACCCTTGGTTTAAAGCAAGCTCATCGGTATCCTTTCATAAATCGTTCCCTGGGAACCAATATCCCATGTCCTTTCATCCAAATCTTTCCCAGGGATCATTTTGAGAGAGGAGACATCCACCCCACTCTTCTATTCAGAACTTTGCACATACAAATAAAAAGATTTTTTTATCTCACTCTGGCTTCTACATTCCTTCCCCCAAATGACCATCTCTTGATTACCTAGATTCCCAGGCTGAAAGTGTGAAGCTCTTTGTCTCTAAATGGTAAATAGAATACTATATCCTCACTGGGGCAAAGATAGATGCATTTTTTTAAACCTGGTCTGTGATTCTGGAAACCTCCTGGCTTATCCTGGGACACTATGAAAGAGAAGTGGCTCAGCATGAAAGCACAGCTGCTCTCATCAGTGTTGGCTTACAAGTTGATAATCTGGCTGTACCTAGCTGAATTTCTGAACCCTTTTGGCTACTCCATATCAAATATAGAGTCAAGGAGAGATGTTTCATGAAATGTGGCATCTCTCATTATTACTGTATACACTTTTCTGATCATAGGATTAATACATTTTAAGGTGACTTTGTTCTACAACAAACTACCTCAGCATGTAATAGGAACTTACTGACCTAGACAGGGCATAGAAGTTAAAGATGAATATCATTTTGGAAGGGAGACCATGGAAATCCCAGTTCTATAAACCAGACTGAAAAGTACAAATATATTCTGGAAGGCAGGGGCAAGCCATTTCTCCTTGACTGAAAACAAGATGGACATTCCATATCAATACAGAATCAAGTTGCGTCTTCGCCTTTTTTAAATAATAGAAGCAGTGCATACAATATCAATACTATTTTGAATGCTCATAAAATAGCTTTTAAAAAATCCTCTTGGGTTACCTTAGGCTAAATGTTATTCACCAGGACTAAGGAAATTTCAAGCATTCTTACTTACTTTCCATGTCATCTTCTGTTTAATTTCTCATGTTATGCTTTGTCAGTGTGACTGATTCATTCTTCATATACAAGTGTTGAAAATGTTTTTCAGTGGCAAGGTTGAATGTTCATTCCAAACAGTACTAGCAACAAAGCCTCTGTTAATAAGTAGATGCAAAATTAAGATGCTTAATATTACCACTGAAAGTACCTGGACTACTAGTATAATGTGAATACTTGTAAATGTTTCAGCATTTAAATGTCATATTTATTGATCCAATTCTCCAAACATCACCTCAGTACTGAAATGTAGCCAAGATAATTAACTGAAGTTTACCTGACACTGATTAAAATGACTAATTCACAATGGAGAGGTTCATCCATTTGTTCCTAAAGAGGGGACCAGAAAGGTTTCAGTTTGAGCTAAAACATAGCTTTTCAAACCTTATATAAAATATCCCTCTAAAGTTCAATATCCATAAAATAGGAGATTCTTTTTTTCTTTCTCTTCGAACCAACCAGCAGATAAACATAGATATGTGTATATCAGTTTACAACACGTGGAATGAGACACAACAGGCTGCACTTAGTGGAAACTATAGCAAAGTATGTTGTTTATTTATTTATTTTCAAAAAGGGGGAGCAAAGGAACAACAGCAGGTGCTAATCCACTACAGCCATGCCAAGATCATGCTACAGGATACCCTGGGTCAGATCAGTTCACTGATGAAGCTAAATTTAAAGGCTCGGGAATTAATTTTAAAAAGCATATAAATTTCACAACAATTTAAGGGAAATACAATATATTAACTGAGGTTTTGAAGAATCAGAATCCAAAATGTTACCTAAAGTTGTTCTCAACTCACATAACTCAGCCGCTCATATAAATCAGGGGTATAAGCTCTAAGTAAGCTGGGAGAACCAATTCATGGGGATCATATATGGAATAAAGGCCAGTTGGTGGACATTTACTGGGAAAACAACCAGCAGAGACTAAACTGAAATTGACCATTTCTGTCTGAAGCAGGTTTTACTTTCTATTGTCTTTCTCCTTCCTATAAATGGTACATTATATGGTTTTGTAAATGTGGTAAGCCAAAATATATTACTTCTCCAATGTCTAGTGTCTTCAAAATAGGGCATATTTCAGGAGATGTCATCTAGAACTAGCTGGTTACCTGAATCCCAATAACCCCTTTTCCAAGATAGAGAAAATTAGAAAGTATTTGTGATAATCTGTGAAGTACTATGCTAAAATAGTTAGAGTGCTCCTATCTCATAATTAGACCTTTATATTTGCCTAGTTGCTTCTTCCTCATCTGTAAAACTTTTCAGATCCACAGAACTGTTCAAGTCTTTTCTAGCGATGAGAAATTCAGAAGCTCATTTCTTAGTGACTAAGAAATTTCTTAGTCACTAAGAAAT
Source organism: Hydrophis major (assembly GCA_033807585.1). Lineage (NCBI taxonomy): Eukaryota > Metazoa > Chordata > Lepidosauria > Squamata > Elapidae > Hydrophis > Hydrophis major. The sequence continues at coordinate 246,303,688 of CM066328.1, read as the reverse complement.
ATATGAAGTACATGAACAATTAAATGAGAAGTGTTGCGCTAAGTCCAACACTTCTCATTTAATTGCTCATATATTTCACACAACATAATGAATTGGGATAAGATAGTCTTGTTGTTTTATTGCCCTTCCCACCATTAATTATGTTCCTTGATAGGAATTAAACAGAACATTCAAACAATAGGATTTCAGAATAGCGGTGTTGTATTCCCACTATTTTAGACAAATGCATAAATAAAGGATATTCAATTTTGGCCCAGAATGAGAAATGAAAACTTAATATTTTGTGAACTTTTCAGTGAGAAAACCTGGGAAATTATTTAGAGTAAGAAAACAGTCCTAAGCTGGTAATTTAAGGGAATACTTCTGTAGTTACTTAATTTTTTTCTTGAGCCTTTTTCCAAGTACATTTGCTATGTAACTTTCTTGTTGCATCTGTATTTTGAATTCAGATGCTTGTTTCCTGCAAAACAACAACAATACATAACCATTAACAATATAATAAGAGCCCCTACCATATAATGCTGGTGTCAGATCATGTATCCAGGCAGAGTTTTATATGTTGAATAAGTCAAAGAAATAAATGGATGAATGTCATTCCCAATATACATATTGTTGAAAAGAATTATTATTACTCCTACTTCAGAGATAACAATATATGGGTGCTTAGCCAGTAATGGAGCTGGTTTAGCTGTCATAATAACCATATATTATCAGAAAAGAGAGGGAGGGAGGAAGAAAGGAAGGAAGGAAGGAATTACAGCAATCCTTCAACTCCTGGCCTTGATCCATCATATTTTCCCTTGCTTTGGTATGACTGCTAAGAGGCTCACACTTTTCAATTAATTGTGATCAGCAGCAGCATCTAAGAAATCCAGAAGAATTATGTTTAATTTAGCCATTTTGTTAAAGTATGGTAATTTGACAACATATGGCAATTTTGAATTAAATATTACCTCATGAATATACTGAAGAAAGGGGAAGAGCATATACTTGTTTAAACCATGTTATATCAAAACAAACTGGAAGTTGTCAAAAATAAAGGCAGATAGAAATGAAGTGAAAAGAATAAAAAGCAGGAAACCCAGTTAGGAAACTAACAATGGATATAAATCAGATATAAGCAGGAATATTATGACCCATTAAATATTATATCAGCTTTTTCTTTGGTTTACCTTTTGAGAACTAAGGAACTAACAGACAGAAGACAGTTTGAAATCAAACAATATACATATAACAAAGGATTAACATGGAAAGAAATTGATTATATCAAGAAAATTTAACAAAGCTGCCTAAAGGAATTGGGATGGAGCAGGTGGAAACTGTGGCCAGGAGGATCTTTGCCCATCTTATGAGCCATTTATGCCTATTCCTGGACTGGGAATCTTTGTTCAGTCATTCAGGCCTTAGTCACTTTCTGGTTGGATTACTACAATCTGCTCTATATGAGGCTGCCCTTGAAGACTACCTATAAGTTACAACAGGTGTAGCATGTAGCAGCATGCACAATGCTGAATATCTTTTAGTTTGCCATATTGTTGCAAGATGAACTACACTGGCTTCCAGCTTCTTTTCAGATGCAATTCAACCTTTGGGATAAAGCCAGATTATTTATAGGACTGCATCTCTCTGTGGCTATCTTCCCATCCTACTAGTCAGATATGGTAAAAGAGGGGCAGCCATACAAATCTCTTAAATAGATAAATACAATTTCACTGAATTTGCTAAAGTATTTTAAAGTATTTGTCTCCAGCTGAAGTTAACAGTGAATAATAGAAAGAAATTTCAGCTTGAGGTACTTACTTTAAGATTTGCTTTTGCTTGTTGACGAAGTAATGTAATTCCTCGATTTCATTTTCTTTGCAGTTTAAAATATTTTCCTGCTTCTGAATATGGGTTTCAATTTCTACAATGGGAAGTTCGAAATCATTTAGTTTTCCTAAATCTCAAAAGGTATAGTGCAATCTATTTATGAGTTTCAATGAGCAGTACTATTTTCCCTCCTAATGCTCAACATTCCCTTAGAATTCCAAACTTACATAGCAATTTTTAAGAGTTATGTACCTAAAAATATTAAGCAGACTGATCTTATTGCAAGATAGATGCTATTTGAAAGCATGCATTTAGAAGTTTCCCTAAAAAAAATCAATGTGCCCTTCAAACATTTCAAATTTCTGTTAAACTTACCTATACATTTGCTTATAAGTTTGTCTTTCTGAAGTGATTGTTTTAGCATTTTACTGTTTACTTGAGAAAGTCTACAAGACAAGTAACAACAAAGTTTTATTTACATATTTGATGTACCAGTTATTAACTATAGAGGAATAGGGACAAGCATTTTTGGTTGTATTTTGGGTAACATTAATTGTAATACATATCACCTAGAATTTTCCAGATTCATTTCTGAAACTATCGAATTGTCTGACCTCCAGAGCAATGTGAGTTACAGATAGGCCTAAACTTACAACTGTAATTGAGCCTGGAATTATGGTGGTAAGTCATCCTGGTTGTTTAAGTGGATCATCATTTGTTTGTTCAATTTCTATGGCTTTCCATCTCAGTCAATGACTCTGGGTGGCTTACAATTGAAAAAATATATTACCTAAAAATGTTAACATTTTAAAACAATAAAATAGTAAGACCAATAAAAACATACAAATTAAATACATGTAGGAGCACTTAGCAATATAGCAGGAAGAGGGACCCTTGATAGATTCAGCAGCCCAGCCTCAGGAACATAGTGAGGATTTTGGGCCTCATGAAAGGCTACGAAGGTTGGGGCCACACTAATCTCTGAAGAGAGGATGTTCCATAGAGCTGGAGCCAGTGAGGAAGAAGCTCGTCTTCTGGTCCCCACCAGTGGACATTCTTTGGCTGACAGGATCTGCAGCCTGCCTATCCTGCTTGACCTGGTTGGATGGATAGAAACTCTTGAAAAAAGGCAGTTCTTCCGGTACCCTGGTCCCAAGCCAGATAGGCCGTTACAAGTAACACCAGCATCTTGACTTGCACCTGGAAATATGCCGGTAACCAGTGCAGCTCATGCTGGAGTGGTATTACATGTGCCATGTATCTGGCACCATTTACTATCTGCATGGTTGCATTCTATATCAGTTGGGAGTTTCTGAATGGTCTTCAAGGGCAGCCCCCTAGAGGATGTTACAGTAGTCTAACGTGGAAGTTACAAGGATGGGAGTTATTGTGAGCAGGGCCTCTGTCAGTCCTCCTGGTGCAGGGCTCCCTTTAAGTTTCTGCCATTTATTTTATATATGCAAGATATATTTCATATGTGCAATATTATATTGTAGTGATTCAAATTCACATGGAGTTCTTTGTTGCATTGAGTATTGTTGTATATAGTTGTGATCAATTAATTCTACTAATATGTGGCTCCTAATGTGGGCATTGCCCAATGGCAGTATCTGGAAAGGGACTGTCAACAGGTTTGATTTAATAAAATCTTTTTCCAAGCGGTCAATAGGGACTATTCGTTACTGTGTGATTAGTAGTACTATTCACAAAACTATTATTTAAGATAGCATTTATTAAATTATTTTCATATAATAAATATTTGGAGATCAATGAACAATCTGATACTTCATGAGAGCGTTGGTGAGTTGAAGAGTTTGGGAACTCCTAGTCTAATCTCAATATTAACCAACAACATTCCACATTCCAGAACATTGTCGTAAGTTTTAAATCTGCTGGCAATATTTCCAGAAATAAATAGCTTCTGATTGAATGCAATTAAGTATGTTTAAGTTTATTGAAACCAGTGACTGAGGTGACCTTAACTTTACATATCTTCACGTTTTGTTTTTCCCACCATTTAAATGATTGATCGCCAGGCTCAAGGTTGATTCAGCCTTCCATTGTTCCGAGGTGGGTAAAATGAGGACCAAAATTGTTAGGGCCAATATGTTGATTCTGTAAACCACTTAGAGAGGGCTGCAAAGCACTGTGAAGTGGTATGTAAGTCTAAGTGCTATTACTATTGCTATTGTAGCTGCCGCCAGCAGGATCAGAAGATGAGAGAAGGCTCCTATTAGACTATGTGATGACTAACTTCAGGAGGGTGAAATAATTTACCTCAGAAAAACTGTAAAACCACTTCTATTCATAGGGTTTCCCCCACCAAGTTACAAGCTTACGCCTTGTCAAATGCTTGTTTCTCCCACTCAAGTTGTTTCGACAAAATATCAATCTCTCCTAGGGCAAACTGCAGGCGTTCAGATGTTATAGCTAGGGTATTCTTTGTCTCTGCATGTTCTTTCTCTTCTTTCTGTAAATTAAAGTACAACTGAAGAATGTGTGTTATAGACTAAATGTTAGTCAGCATGTATCATGTTTGTTCTCACCAACTTTCAAGTATTCAGGTAACTCTGAAACCGTTATAATCTTACAGTGTAATTTTTATCATTGCAAATAACAATACACGTTCAGATATCAGAGAATTTTTTTCTTATCTCTGCCTTATATTTACACAAGAAATATCACAGATTAGTATGGAAGCTTACACACCTCTAGTTTCTTCACAACAGTGTCATATTCCTCCTTATTTACTGAGTTCGCTTTCTGTATGTTTATCTATAAAAAAGTTAAATTTTGTAAATCATTATTTGTATACAAGAATCTTATCATTAGATCAGATCTCAACTTTATGCAGTTAGATCTGTTGAGCTGAGTATACTTAAGTGCATCTAAATATAAAGTCAATCTGCTTATTTCAAAAATTGTTATCTCTTTTAAATTACTACAGCTATGTTCACATAACATGGCTGACTAGGAATCTGTTACTCCAGTGAATTAACTGTCCGTGGAAGTGCATGACTTGGGATGTTTTCTCTCTGTTGTCCTTGTGGTCTTTTAACTCTGATACTATGTGCAAACGAAGCAGTCACATCCTTTTTTAATTTAATTTTCATTTAGCATACACACAAACACAAATATCTGCAATGGTCCAAATGGGATAAGAACCTCTTCAGATAGTCAAGAAATTCTTCATTTCCCTTGTACATCTTTTTTTAATCATTATGTTGCTCACAGGAGGAAACTGAAAGCAACAACAGAGTGCCTTGAGAATCCCCATTTTCATCAGGCCTACCATGTTGTCTCTTGAGATGTGCAAAGGAACAATTAACCTACACACCCATCAGCTCTTTGCACAACACAGACAACCAGATGAGAGGATGAGTTTTCTGACTACACTTTTCAGCATACTGTAATTGTAGCAACAGTGGCATGAACAAAGAAATTTGTTTAAGTGACCTGCTCAGTTTGTAATATCTGGGGTAGGTCCTTAAGAGTCTAAATGTGTCTTACAGGCTATTGCTATATCGTAAGAACAATAAAACATGCTCAAATGATCAATGTTTCCAGAGATGGCTGGAAATGGCTATCATACTCTAGCCTTTTCTCACTCTGTCATTCCTTATGTGTGAGACAGAATTCACAGTCATCCATCATTTTTGGCAACACGTTGAAGGACAGGTCAGTCACAGCCTCTGAATACAACTGTCCTGCTATTTATCATTAACTTATAATTTATTATATACTGGACTCTTAACAAATGTTGCAGTGTGAAAGGCTCATTTTAATACCCCTATTGGAGGAGTTAATTCTACTGCCTGTCCCTTGGATTTTCCAGTCCTTCCCAATAACCAGCATTAACAATATTTCCTGCTGAAGTGGCCTCCAGGCTTGAATTTGCAGAAAAAGAAACCAGAATGAAATTTTGTGGTCACTTTTGTCAAGCACTAGGTTATTTGTTTCAAGTCACTGTGGTCACATCTGATTGCCCTCCCAAGGCAAGGAGTAGAAAAAAAAATTTTTTAGATTTTACACAATGCAACTTTAACCCTGAAACAGTTCAGCTAAGGGCAACATAAGCCGACTGGGGACATGAACAAAGGAATATCATGTAGATCTCATCAAACAAAAGGTCAAGTTAGATGTGAATAGGGAAGATCCTGTGCCCACAAGATATACTATAGCATTTTAAGATACACCTGGGCATTTGTTCATTTTGGCATTCTTCACAATTACTGTTATTTATTAAATTTATATGGTGCACACCTCAGAGTTCAAGGCAACTCTAGGTGGCTTACAGCATAATAAAACATATGAACAGGAAAACAATTATAAAAACAGATTAAAATGACAGAAGGTTAAAACAAAGTACTGTACAGGTATTCCTCGAATTACGATTACAACTGAGCCCAGAATTTATGTTGCTAAGTGAGAAATTTGTTAAATGAGCTTTGCCCCATTTCACGACTTTTTTTTGCCATATTTGTTAAGTGAATCACTGAAAATGTTAAATTAGTAATGCGGTTGTTAAGTGAACCTGGCTTCCTCATGGACTTTGCTTGTCCGAAGTTCACAAAAAATGATCACATGACCCTGGGCCATTGCAACCATCATAAATATGAACCAGTTGTCGAGCATCCGAATGTAAATCATGTGACCATGGCAATATTGAATTGGTCATAAAAGTGAAAAATGGTCATAAGTCACTTATTTCAGTGCTGTTGTAACTTCAAACGGTCATCAAATGAACTATAGTAAGTTGAGGACTACCTATAAAACACGGGTTTGGAGCAGAGATGTGGTGGTACCTTCTGTTATTGAATCAACTACTCAGCCAACAGCTTCTCCTTCAGGGCTCTATGTTAAGTTTTAAGGCTTTTCCTGAAGGCCAGGAAAAGTGGGTGGATCTCAACCCCAACTATAAGATGTTCCAAAGGGCAGAGGCCATGGCGGAGAAAAACTCCTCTCCTGGATCTCACCAGCTGCAATTCCTTGGCTGATAGAGTTTGCAATTCTGCCTCTTCTGCCAGCATGAGTGGGGCGGGCACATCCCATTGAAGCAACACAGCTCCTCAGATAGCCTGGATCCTCAGATACCCTGAAGCCACAGAGGGCTTTAAATATAATGGCCAACACTATGAATTGAACCCAGTACTATAAACAATTTTTTTTTTTTTTGCTGAGAGGAGAGCATCCTCTCAAACTGTCTCACTGTTTCACTCAATTGGCTACATTGGTTTTGCTTGTCAATGATGTCTCGGTGGGAGCAATCAAAAAGCCACTCCAGAGATCAAGGATGGGTGCATAATCCCCATCCTGCTCCCACCAGCATCATTGTGATGATGGTCTCCTCTCAGCAAAAATAATTCAAAATTTGTTTATAGTACTACTGGGCCAGGTTAGGGTTAGGTTTAGCGTTGGTTCAAGGTGGTATTCAGCAGGATAGGGTTAGGTTAGGGTTAGGGTTAGGGTTAGGGTAGGGTTAGGGTTGGGTTAGGGTTAGGGTAGGATTAGGGTAGGGTTAGGGTTAGGGTTGGGTTAGGGTTAGCGTGTAGGGTTAGAGTTAGAGGTGATATTCAGCAGGTTAGGGTTAGTGTAGGGTTAGGATAGAGTTAGGGTTAGGTAGGGTTAGGGTTAGCGTGTAGGGTTAGGGTTAGGGTAAGATTAGGATTAGCGTGTAGGGTTAGGATAGGGTTAGGGTTAGGGTAGGGTTAGGGTTAGCGTGTAGGGTTAGAGTTAGAGGTGATATTCAGCAGGTTAGGGTTAGTGTAGGGTTAGGGTTGGGTTAGGGTAGGGTTAGAGTTAGAGTTAGAGGTGGTATTCACCAGGTTAGGGTTAGTGTAGGGTTAGGATAGGGTTAGGGTTAGTATAGGGTTAGTGTAGGATTAGGGTTAGGATTAGCATTGGTTAGAGTTAGGGTTAGGGTTAGCATTGGTTTTGGTTAGGGTTAGTGTAGGGTTAGGGTTAGAGGTGGTATTCAGCAGGTTAGTGTAGGGTTAGTGTTAGGGTTAGGGTAGGGTTAGAGCTTCCCACCCCTTTCTTGGCCAGACCAAAGACACTTTCAGCTGCTGCTTGGGCAATATTTTCAAGCATGCAGGACTAAAAGCCCCAAACTTCTGAGTTCAGGGTTGAGGGTAGCTGCCCAACACGAAGACCAGCTCTCTTCCAACCCCGTCCCTTCCCCCGCCCTCTCCAGCCCAACCTTTAGTCTCAGTTTATCCAGTAAAGCCTCCTGGATCTCGATCAGATCTCTCAACTGTTGGGCTGCCGCTGATGACGACGCCATGGAAAACCGGCTTCTTCCTACTCCGGCCAATCTAAATTCGGACCCCGGCGCCTCGGGGTCGCAGAGCCGTCCCTACGGCTAAAACTCCCGTGCGACGCTGTGCCCGATCCCGCTGTCAGATAAAAGAAACACATCAAGGGAAATAACCGGGAGAGGCGCAGCGACTCCCGCTTTTTGAATCCACTCGCGAGGGAGCCGCTCTTGGATGAATAGGCACGAAGCTCCTCCTCTCCGTTCGAAAATGGAACTCTTCTCTATCCTAAAGGGAGGGGCCGAGTTTGAGCCAAGTGGACTGCGCCGCTTTGCTTAGTTTCCCACAGAAAAGGTGTCCCAAAGGTGCTTCCCCCCCACCCCCACCAGGAGGCAACTGGACTTCCTTGGTTTTTTTCTTTGAAGAGGTTTCGCTTCTCATCCAAGAAGCTTCTTCAGCTCTGACTGGATGGTGGGGGAATGGAAGCATTTATATTATATACCTTGCAGGCAGCAGCTGGTCATTTGCATTCTTTTTAGGGGTCTTTGAAGCACTTGGAGTGACCCTGTGTCCTCAAGGGTGATCTGAGTACCTAGTGCTCCTGGGTACTGTAGTCTGCAATTTTTTTTCCCCCTCAGGGACTCTATTCTTACTCCCACACCAATTCCAACTGTGTTCACCCCAAAATTGTATAGCTAAAAGTCTATAGAGATTCTCAGTCATCCAGGTCATGCTTGCCCCAAAGGTGCTTTTTCAGGAGGCAACTGGACTTTCTGGGTTGTTGTTGTTGTTGTTGTTGTTGTTTTTCCTTTTGAAGACATTTCGCTTCTTATCCAAGAAGTTTCTTCAGCTCTGACAGGATAGTGGGGAATGGAAGGTTAGGAAAGCTAATACACAGCAATTGCCCCTGCTATTTGTGTTTAGTTGAGTATCACCTGCTTGGTGGCTGGAGGATGGCCCTGTAGGCCCAAATCTTCTTCATGAGTCAAAGGCCTGGGTTTGCACCACACACTGCCGCCTTAATGCTACCAGTACCTCTGGATTTGGAAGGCGAAAGAAAGAAAAAGAAAGAAAAGAAAAGATAGATAGAAAGATAGAAAGACCTCCTGCTCATTTTCTTCCTGGTTCCTGAGATGCTCAAATGGTGTCACTGTCACTCCTTTGCTTGTCCCACCTGTTACCAAGCACAGCTTTGGCCTTTTTCTCTCATGCTGCCCACATTACCATTTGCAGGCTGCAAATGGTTGTGCGCTACCATCAAGAAGCGCTGCAAAGACTGTTACTTTGTTCGCAAAAAAGTCTGTTTGTATATATGTATACTGTAGAACTTTCCTGTGACATAAACAAAGGAAGTTGTAAAACTGTCCTAACTGCACATTGAGGAGACACAAGGCCAATCAAGTGTTAACTCGTTGCAGAAAGTAATAAGTCTGGAGATAAAAGATTGTGCAAGACTGGTATAGGTTCTCCAGCATGAGCAGGGGACTGGACTAGAAGACCTCCAAGGTCCCTTCCAGCTATTCTATTCTATTCTATTCTATTCTATTCTATTCTATTCTATTCTATTCTATTCTATTCCAAATTCTATTGTCAGGCTTATGTAGATTCTCAGTCATCCAGGTCATGGTTGTCCCGAAAGTGCTTTTTTTCCAAGAGGCAACTGGACTTTCTGGTTTTTCTTTGAAGATGTTTCACTTCTCATCTCAACAACACTGGACCTTTGGGTCAAAGTTGGGTTGTTTCTTTCCTTGCTGGGCAAGGTAGTCCTCGATTTACAACAGTTTGCTTAGTGACTGTTCCAAGTTACAATGTCACTGAAAAAAAGTGACTTGGGGCCATTTTTCACACTTATGACCCTTGCAGCATCCCCATGGTCACCTGATTTATATTTGGATGCTTGACAACTGATTCACATTTATGACAGTCGCAGTGTCCTGGGGACATGTGATCTCCTTTTGTGACCTTCTGACAAACAAAGTCAATGAGGAAACCAGATTCACTTAACCATGTTACTAATTTAACAGCTGCAATAATTCACTTAACAAATGTGGTGAAAGTCGTAAAATGAGACAAACTCACTTAACCAATGTTTCACTTAACAACATAAATTTTGGGCTGAATTGTGATCGTAACTCGAGGAGTACCTGTATTTCATTTCTCGCCTCGACTGCTGCAGGTAGCCCTCAATTTAACACCCACAATTGAGCCCAACATTTCAGTTGTCAAGTGATGTTTATTGAGTTTGGTCTCATTTTACGACCTTTCTTGCCTCATTTGTGAAATGAATCACTGCAGTTATTAAATTAGTAACACTGTTGTTAAGTGAATCTGCTTTCCCCATTGACTTGGCTTGTCTGAAGGTCGCAAAAGGGAATCACATGACCCTGGCACGGGGCAACCATCGTAAATACAAGTCAGTTGCCAGGTCTCTGAATTTTGATTGGAGGACCATGGGCAAAGGTTATAAGTGTGAAAAATGGTCCTAAGTCACTTTTTTTCAGTGTCATTGTAACTTCGGTCATTAAACAAACCATTGTAAATTGAGAACTACCTGTATTTTCTTTGTCTGGCTTTACCTTCTCATTCTGCAAAATTCTTTATCAACATCAAGTAATGTTGCACCTTTGAGCTCTTCACAACCTGCGTCTGCATGAGGAAGCATGGTTTTATTACGCAGTCCCACAACTATGGCATTGAAACACAACCATAAACTAACCACATGGCTCTTGAGAAAGTGCGGTTGCCTAGTTTGTGGCAAACTGAATTATCTTTTGGATTCAGAATAAACACTTTATTTTGGCTTCTTAATAGTATCCGCTTGATGGCAATGTTTTGCCCTGTTAGAGGTAGCTAGTGTTTTTGATGTTTTTTTTTCTTCTGGATTTCACCTTATGTCTCTATGAGATTTTTTATCACTCACAAATCAGCATTTGTAAGGATTTGATTGCAGTAATCCAGCCTCCCTCCCCCTCCCCCTCCCTCCAAGCGCAACAAATCTTCCTGGGACTTTTGATATTCATATCTTTTATTTCATTTTTTTAAAATTTTCATACAATAGAGCCACAAGGTATCTTTTTAAAGCATTACATTTAATGATTTGTGTAATAAAACACACACCATAAACACATAAGATTTTGTTTCTCAATCCAAGGGTGAAATTTTCAACAGCAGATGCACTGAAATTACCCCAGAATGTGGTCAAATTAATGGAAAACTCTTTACTTCAAATTCACAAATTGCTCTAACAAAGTATTTTTCTCTAAATAAGGAAAGCATCTTATTTATTAATCTTCTGGAATGTTACACATCTTAACTATTTTCTGAAAAAACTGAACTATACAGTAATGATTCAATGCTATCATGTAATCACCATTTTGCCAATATATATGTACATTCCGAGAAATAAATATCACCAATAACTTAAACATTTAAATAAATAAATAAATAATTGGTGCTTGATGTGAAAATAAATATTTTTTCAGAACTCATGCACATCTGAAGAACATTTAAAAAGAAGCTATTTCACAAAGGCTGAACCATGCCTTTAGTTTATGCAAAAAATCTGCTATAGATTTACCTATTGCCAAATGGGCATATGACAAAATACAGAATTAATTTTGGATATCAAAATTCAGGAGCTTGATTTTCCTGCAGTTTGCAATATAAACGTTTGTAAAACACAGTTGATGAAGTCTTTCAAAACAAATTTTAATATCAGTTACCATCTTTGAGAACTGTTTAGCCCTGAAAGGTGTCTTAAGAATATTTCTTATTGTACAAGCCTACACCTTTCAGCAAGGATGCAACACTGGGATGTGCGGGTCAAGTGAATTGTGAGAGTGACACTAAAGATAAACAATCGATCTCAAAGTGATAGAACAAACCGTTTAAGCATACCTATTAGTTGCCTTTGATGAAAGTACAGAATTTCATAAAACTCAGTTATGTAGTCATGTTATAATGCAGCACAGGATTAGGCCACATTTATCTCATCTAATAATTAAAATCTTTAATCACACAATCACCTGATATAATGCTATTTTTTCCAAATGGTATTTCACAGGATTACAGATAGTCCTCAACTTACAACAGTTCATTTAGTGACCGTTCAAAGTTCCAACAGCACCAACAAAAGGGACGTATGACCATTTTTCACATTTATGACTGTTGCCACATTCCCAATTTAGGGCATGGCTCATCAAATTTTTCAACTTTTAATTTCCAAACCTTAAGGGTTTGTGACATTCCTTGGGGATTGTAGAGATATTTTGGTTGCTTTAATATACTTTGGTTACTTTAATACAGTGCTTCTCAATTATTTTCTGTCATGCCCCCCCTAGTAAGAATAAAACATCTCGCGCCCCCGCGTGATTATAAATAGTATCATTTGTCTACACCACCGAGCGAATGCTCCCTGCGCACACTCTGCCAATGAGAGCGCCACTGCCCCCTAATGTAGTGGAAGTGCAATTGCACTTTATTCTAGGACAGTAAAAAAATCAAAAAAAAGCATGTTCTCCAAGGTCAAACGCGCCCCCCTTGACGGAGCCTCGCACCCCCCCAGGGGGGGGCGCCCCACTATTTGAGAAGCACTGCTTTAATATGATTTAGGGGTGTGTGGTAAGTAACATACATAAATATCAGAACTTTTTAACACTTTGTTTGTTTCACATGATCAAGATTTGAATACTTGGCAACCAGGGGTGGGATCCGACAGGGTTAACTACCAGTTCGGTCATTTATGAGGTTTGGTGATTTACAATGTGCTTCCCTGCACGTTGCGCGGGTGTGCCTGTAAATCATCATCAGCATGCTGCGTGCAGAGAAGCAGCCTTTCAAAAAGCCCTTTTTTCCTGCTTTTCTAACTGCAACTATGCCTCGCACGGCAGCTGAAGTTGAAAAAATCAGGAAATAAAGGTCAGGTAAGAGCCTGGGTGGGCATAAACTTCAGCAGACATAGAACCAGTTCTATGTCTGGTGCTCTTCAGAACTATCGGTTCTACAGAGGTGGACAGAATCGGTAGAAAGCCACCCCTGTTGGCAACTGGCTCATATTTATGACCGTTGCAGCATCCCGGAGTCATGTGATGCCCTTTTACGACCTTCTGACAAGAAAGTCAATGGGGAAGCCAGATTCACTTAACAACTGTGTTACTAATTTAACTGCAGTGATTCACTTAACAAATGTCTCAAGAAAAGTCATAAAAAGGGGAAAAATTCATCTAACAAATGTCTCACTTAGCAACATAAATTTTGGGCTTGGTTGTCGTAAGTTGAGAACTACCTGTATTGTATATTTTCTTTTGATTGGGAATTATTGATGACTCTGTGTTCATAAGTTTTACAAGAGGAACAAAAAGCAAACCCTGCAGCTGCTATGTTATCACAGCCCAAGAGATAAGGCTACCCATTAATATTGGTAGAATAAAGTTATGTCAAATGCTTCCTGCCAACAGACCCTAAAAAGACATGGATTTTATCTCTAGGCTTTGTAATCAGGCAATATTGAGAGAACAATAAGGCTTCAGCTGGAACCCTCTCCTCTAGTTCTAGTTATAACCATTTTGCTTATGTCGTAAGTGAAAAGATCTTTGCAAACAAATTTACCAACATTTGTGCACTGGATTTTAGCATGCCCCCTCCAAACAAAACATTCAACACACAAGATTCCAGCACCGTACTATGATAACATATTCCTTCGATGGCACCTCCACACACATTCAGTTTAGGGATCAGATGATATCTCAACTCACCTGGAAGGAACCAGCCTAAGTTGCATTGATAGCAAAGCTTAGGCTTACAGAAATGTAACCTAGATCCCAATGCTCTATTATTTACATGGAAATAAGTTCCCTTGGCCTGCCTAGAACTTTCCTCTAGGCCAAAAGTTGGAACTTAGCTCACATTCTGACATCCGTGAGGACACCTGGTTTGGCTTCTTTCAGAATACATTTTTATAGCATGCTCTAGAGACCTAAGGTTATTTTCTTTCTTTGCGTACAAGTCTCATCTTGCAACCGGAATACTAATCCATCCTCATCCATTGGCCAGAAAAGCAGTTAATGCTCCAGTTCCTGCTTTGTCTTGTCTCCTTGTTTTTTCATATTGTTTTTAGATGATGAATCTTCAGGCAGCACTTCAGCTTTTCCAAGTGCTTTATGTATTGCAACGTAACACAGTATATATCCTTAAGACATTGCTCTGTGAAGTTCTCTTGAAACTGAACTGCACATGTTTTGTACAGCATATATGTCTGTGCATGAATCTATCCGCACTGCCTCTGTATGTATCTATATACACCTACATACATACATGAAAGACTAATGCTATCTTTTTCTTTTCTAACTATGATGTCTTGCAAGATAAAAGTTGACAAACCATAGGCTCAGTAAGCATGATGGCTATAACCCTGTAAAGTACCCAACTGGCACTTAAACAGTAGCAAAGTATCAACATGAAGACTATAACAAAACGAAGGCAAATGAAGAATCACTAACACTGAAATAACTCTTGAAACGAAATGTACTGTATACACTACAGTAAGGGCTGCCTTTATGTCTCAGTCCATATACAGTTTCCATGAACATAATGATTCCGTGCGTGGTTTGTATGGGATGCTTTTCTCTCGTTACGCCTTTCCTCTTCATTATAACAGACAGTCTAATTCCTGCCAACAGAACAGCGTTGTTCTCTCACACCTCGGCCAATTGGTGACTCCTCTGAATCCCTATGAGGTTGGACAGCTTTTCACAGTTCTCAAGTTTTATGGATTCAGCTTTCTGTTTCAGTCGCTCATCTCGATATAGCTTGGCCAAATTAGATAACTCTGATTCTGAAAGATGAAGTGTATATTTCAGTCATGTGGGGGTTTTTTTGGGGGGGGGGGAATAATAGTTCACATTTTATATACATTTCAAATCCTGACTCATGTTGGCTTGGTCAAAATGAAAAGCTACTTACACACAGAAAGTTAGACGTGAACATAATTCTTAGATACAACTGGCAGAACAGCATCCAGGAGTGCTGTAAAACTGAGTGATTAGAGAAATCTTTTGATACAGCTGGGGTATCAAAACCATAAACAAATATTTAGACAAATATTATATTAAGACAAACCCTTAAAATCAAATACATAGATTTCATGTTGTCAGTAGGCAATGACAAAGAGTGAATTATCTATTATTTTTGCTTTATATCACTACTAAACAATAGTTTTCTTGGCAGCAGAGCTGGCTATAGCTGATTCTTTCTGAGGTTTTTTTTTTTAACCTAAATTTGAAAACAACGCAGGATGCTTGGAAAAGAACTTACTTTGTTGTTTTTCTTTCCTGCAACTAGTTTGGACATAGTCGATATAATCTTTCTCAATATGTTTTTCAAGTTCTTCAAGTTCTTCTCCAAGATAATTATTTTCAAAGTTTTTATCCACGTAATAAGGCACCTGCAGGTTTTGTGTTTCTCTAACAACAGTGTGCCCTAGAGACCTGTAGTAGGAAATAAGGAAATAGATTAATGTTTTCATTGCAAACCAGAAATATCTTTTTTCCGCAATTAATACTTCTGTTTAACATTTCCTGCTCTCTGAAAGCGAGCAAGGGGAATCACTGACATGTCCTAGCAGAAGCAGAGGGTGGCTGATAATAACCAGGCCTGACACCCTGTCTTCCAAATGGCTCCAAACTCTTCTTTCAGGTTTATTTTAAAACAGCTGTGTCCTGTAAAGTGATCAGGAGCGCTACATCAAGCATCAAGTAGACAGAAAGAAAAACCACCGACTCCTTAAAACAAACTGCAAGTTCCATTAAAAAAAAAAAAAAAAAGCAGCTCCAGTGGCCTAGAGGTGGAGCTCTTTCCTCACAATCAGGAGGCTGTGAGTCCAATCCTAAGTAGAGGCTAATAATTGGAATAGGCTCTCCTGCTGAAGCAGGGGGTTGGACTAGACGACCTCCAAGGTCCCTTCCAACTCTGTTATTCTATGAAATTTCTATGAAAACATCTTTTTAACCGGAAGAAGCTACTGTTTGTATTTACCTGATGCGACTTGAAGACAAAGCAGGACTAGTTGACCTGCAGCTCCAACACCTCAGTAAAGGAGAACCTTTGACTCTGTTACCATAATAAAATGTATCATTTTGTTCTAATCCATTTATATAATCCTATAAAGTTCGGAATCCTCCCCTTATGTCATGGCTTACACAACATAAAGGCTTTGAAATACTACCCACAAGAATTACAGATTTTTCAGTTTTCCAGTAATTAAATATCATAAGATTTTTTTAAAAGAACTTCATTATCTCATTTCTGAAAGGTATAGGCATATAATCTAGAACATGTAAAGAAATTATGAGAAGATGCAACATTATGCCTTTGTAAGAGTACTAATATAATTTAGTACGCTAAATCTTTTTGTTATTTTATTTGTAATAACTTTCCTTTAAAAATTGTCTACCCTGGCTTTGTGCCTAATTCAGAAAGGCATACAATACTTTAAAATCCTACCATTGTAAAAATTACTAAAAATACCAGGAAATGCATTCTGCAAAGATTGGGGCTACTGCTTAGAAGATTCTAAAATTTGTCCCCATTAAGTCTGTTCTAAAGAAAATACAGGTAGTCCTTGATTTATGACCAGTTGCTTAATGACCATTCAAAGTTCCAAAAGACCTTCTTATGATTACTTACAACCCGGATTCAAAATTCTGACAGCTATCTCACTCACACACACACACACACACACCAGCCACAATTGCATTTTGGATGCTCAGAAATTTGGCCCATTTATACCTGTCTGCAGCATATGCTGCAGTCACATGACTGTAATTTTACAACATTGTTTGGCCAGAAACCAGTATTTACTTCCAGGTTTTTGCCCCCCCCCCCCCCCCCCAAAAAAAGCCCATTACAGAAAACGGATTGGCTTATTGACTGCTACATTCAGTTAATGACCACTGTGAAAAAGATCCTAAAATTAGGCACCCAGTGATCCATTTAACAATTGGCATGATTTACAACTGTAATTCTAGGCAGAATTACACATAGGGAAGGAAGGATGCAGCACCATATGGAAGGAAGCATTCCTACAGGTGTCCTGGACCTGTATCATTTAAAATATATTAATATCGTAGATAGTAAATGTCTGAATTCCAGCCTCTGTTTAGTCCATTTTTTATTTGCTTTAAATGAAACTGATAATTACAACTCCAAGATCCCTAAATTGCCATATAATCTTTGATACTGTTTTTTTTTAAAAAAAAACATTCTATTTAAAGTGGCTACTTACAAAGTAAGACTGGCATTTTTTTCTGTTTAGTTTTTGTTTAAAATTGCCCAGTACAAAAACCACAAAAAACTATTTTAATCATTTCCTCTCCATCCCTTGTCATTAAAATATTTAAGCTGAAAATGGATTTCTGTGAAGACATTGTGGAACTTAATGTGATGTATTCGGATAATAAAAGAAAAAAAAAGAAAAGAAAATATTCACACTTTTAATGAAAACAAAATTGCTTTCTATAGAGCAATGTTTATAGGTTTAATGTCCTATTCCTCAAATAATTTGCAGCACGGAAGTTACGGTCTCTCTTCAAAAAAGATTTTATCTTGGAATGTATAGCTTATAGGTATGCCTTTTCCAAGATAAGAAGCTTTTCAAATTAACTGCTATTTATATATAATGAAGTAGCGGCCTCTTTGAGCACCAAGATTAAACCTGTTGTTGGAAAGTTAGTGTCAAGAAGTACCTCTACTCTCCCAAGAGCAGAAAGAAACAGATCTAGACTTACGATTTAAAGAAGAGGCTGTAGGGTGGATTAGTAGCCATCAGTTGAGTTACTACTGATACAAGTATTATAATAAAGACTGGCAGTAACTGGATAAAGGCTGAGTAGGTATTCTGAAAATGAAAACTATGGTTAGTAAAGCATGTAAGAAATATATGGTGAAAATGGAAACCGCAATGGTAACAGAACCATCCCAGATAGGATGCTACATTTTAATTTAGAACAAAAGTATTGGCAAAAACCTAACATAAACATTAATATTTAATCTTATGCCAAAAATCTCTTGTGGTTTTCAATTTTGGAAGGCTTGTTTTGTTTGTGGATGCAAGTAAATTTGATGGCTCCTGGTGGGGGTCAGTCTGGATTTCTAGTTTTTTGACAATGATAAATAGATAAAATGAAATAGTTATCTACAGAGTCATAAAGAGTTGAGCAGAATACATGTTTTATTGTGGCTGGTCAACTAGATGTTTAGACAGGATTTGGCATTTTTGTCTGCCTGTCGAGTCCTTCCCAAGTACCAAGGATAGGCTATTTAAGAATATTAAATGTCAAACTGTTTCAAGTAAAGCCTTAGCCTTTTGCAATTGATTGATGGTTATTTGGTCAATGCCAATGGTATTCAAGTGGTGCTCCAGATGTTTAGAATTGTATCCAAGGCACCTATTATTCCATTATTACCATTTTCTCCTTCTGCCTTGTACTTTTTAAATGTGTTCCAGAAAGTTTGATAGAGGTTTGAAGTAGATTTGGTACTAGGCTTACAATTAGTTCCAGTTTTATTCTTTCTTTAGAAGAAAGAATAAAAACTGGAGATCTGAGAAGCAGAACCATTTAGAATTTAGTCTGATTAATTCAATGGAAGGTACATTATCACTGCATGACAGAATTGATCTATGTGCTATGCAAAGAACAGCTAGTTATTTAATCAGAATGTAACAAAGGAGAAGTTAGAAACTAAATATGCTCCATTTATAACAAAACAGCGAAGATTTTGTTAATCAGCTCAGAGAATTAAATTACTTCTCATGTTGTAAAAATAATTCAATAGATTTTGTCCTTTATGGTTCATTTCTCATCCGTGATATACGGTATTAACTGTATTAAACTTTGATTAATTCCTTTGTCCACCAACTAATTTTATATCTCTGAATCAATTTTAAAAAGGCCCTCCAAAGGAAACATGCAATTCAGTGGAATTTGTAGTCACATTTATATAAGGCTATAAATCTGCAAATGCTTTCAAAATCTTTCTTAAAAAGGCAAGTTACAATTAAGATCCTTCTAAGATTCATAAATATCACTTCACTTTAAAATAGTTCCAATATTTACTACTTCAAAAAAATCCCCAAGCTCCCTTTTCTCTGGATAGGCAATAAATCAGCACTGTTTATGTATGATTGTATGATCCCTTCTCCATGTACCTGTGGTCTAATTTCTTCTTGCTGTTCATCCTGGGCCCATGTCCTTTCATGTCTGTTCCGCTGTGGATAACATGGGGGGTCCATTGAAGAATTGGAAAACATATGTATATTTCCTGTTGAAATAGCAGTAGAACAAAGGTGCAATTTTTATCCCGTATTGCTTGTATCATAAGAAATTAAGATTTCATTTTATTTTTAAATTGCTAATTTCAAACATGCATTTTTAAAATAAATACAAGAGCTTTTTCATTCCATTAAAAAAAAGAGAACTTCCTATGCTGTTTTCATTGTCCTGAATGGACTTTCAAGGAGCTGCATGTTTTAGTGGGAACATCTAATGAGAATTTTACATGTGGAACTTAGGATCAAATTTTCATCTGTCATCTTGGCCTTACTAAGGTAAAAAAGGAAGGCAATGCTATTGTAGAAAACTTACTGTAGTATTAAGAGTAGGAACAGCCTAAAGAATTGAGAAAAACTATTTTATATTTCCTACCGTACAGATCTATAGTGCAATGTCATGGTCTAGTTGAAATAGTTGAGTAGACATATACACAGCACTTTGTAAGAAAATATAGCAAATTGGTTTCTGAAGTTCTTTGGAAACTTCAAATAGTCATCAGAACCGCATCTGGAGCTTCATCAGCAATTAAAGGCCCCATGAAGCAGGGGACAGAGGCTTGTACAGATGACTGAACAGTGCCTTTCATTGCACTTTAAAGCATGGCTTTAAAAAACAACAACATACCTGTTGGAAAATTCCCTCCAAAAAACATATTAAATATTTCCTCCGGTGTTATATCTGCTTCAAATTCTCTGTAATAGTTATAGTGGTTGGGCACATTGGTATAAAAAGTATCTTCCTTTTCTCCAAACTGATCATACTGTAATCTCTTTTCAGGGTTGCTCAGAACAGCAAAAGCTGTACCTATTGCTGTAGAGTGGAAGAGAAATACAAAGAAAACCAATCAAAAAAAGAAACCAAATCTGATGAAATACATAGCCATATTATAGAAATAACTCCAACAAAACATCTTTTTTGTTCCACATCCAGCAGAAATGTCTAATGTTTGTATTCTATTATTTGAATATTGGGAAATTGTAATAGTAGAAGAAATAATCTGGAAGAACAGGGGAAAGATAACCAAGTCAATGATTAAAGAAATCTGAGTCTTGGACAGAAATGTAATTTGAGGAAGTGTCTTAGATATGACCCTTTCTAGTTCTCATAAACATTTTACTCTAGCATGACATGAACCATGAACTCCTCTATAGGCAAAGCCTACTGTTATTAATACCCAATTATTATTTGTTAGAAAATAAGAATGTAAAGGAATATGGAAGGATGCCAAAAAATCAGTAAGAACTGACATACTAAAACGAATGAGAGATGATGGATAGAAACAGAATATCCACCAATATAAGATATGTGCTATCAAGATTTAGAATAGAGGTAGGAATTAGAAACAGGGAAATATTGTTATGTATATTCCTATATAATGTTTTAAAATTAATATATAGAGGGAAGGATCAGAAGCTAAAAGATGATTATATTACTTTTAAATAATATTAAGGTTATCGTGGCTATTAGCATTGACTAATAAAATATTGAATAACTAAATGATGAGGGATTATATACAAGGTGGAGCAAATATTACAATGTTAACAACTTTAAATACATATTTATGTTATGCTAATGATATGAGTATGAATAATGTAATTAATACAATTGAAATGGATAAGAGATGAAGGATAGAAATAGAATAACTACTAACATAAGATTGGTGTTATCAAGATACGAAATAGAGGTAGAAATCAGAAAAGGGGAAATACGACTGAATATCATTATATAACATGTCAAAATCAGTAGGTAGATGAAAGGAAAGAAGTTGAAAGATGATTGTATTACATACAATGTTATTAGAATGATGTATGATTAATGTAGGGTCATCAAAATTGTCAATTTTATTATTATTTGATATCAAAATTAATACCCAGAAGCCACATTGTTCATGGTATGTATGTATGTATATATGTATGTATCTTAATACAAAATGAAAACAGGAAATTAACTTTCTGAAAATTGGTTTTTAGCACAATAATGAACAAACACAATTGGAATTAGACCAGAGGTTTTACAAGCCAACTTGCATTTAAAAAACTTCATCTCTCATACTGGAATGACTTTTAAATGAGACAGATTGCATTCATTTCATATCCTTCCTGGTGGTAACTATTATTGTACTTGATACACATTCTCCTTGGAATGAAATCCCAATACAGTACTTGCTTTTACTGTTCTCTTAATTATGCATGGTCTGCACAGCCATCTTTAGCGTCCAATGGCAACACAAATATGGAATTTCAAATCACATGTTCTAGATTAGGATTCAAAGTTAACCTGACAAGTTATATCAATCATTGCCGTCAAATGCTTACAAAGAAATACATATGAGGAATATGCAAGTAACACCTAAAGAGATGGCAACGTTAGAATCTTTCTTAGTGTTTCAGTTAGAATTATGCAATGCTACAATTGTATGTAGGAACATGTTCTAAAAATCCCTTCCTGTTAGCCAACATAGCAATGGAAGATCTTCAAATTTTGCTATGGTCCCTTTCAAGTTGTTCCATCTACCTTTGAATGCATCCGTTGCTCCTGGAGCACAATTCTTGTCAGGATGAAATTTAAGGGCAAGTTTCCGGTAAGCTTTCTTTAGTTCTTCATCTTTCGCATCTCTTTCTACGCCTAGGATTTCATAGTAATTCTTACTCTCCTTTATTCTGCAAAATAAGCACAATTCTTTAATTTTGCAACTTTTCCCCAAATACAACTTACAGATTCTTCTTATTACCGTATTTGCTGACGTATAAGACGACTGGGCGTATAAGACGACCCCCAACATTTCTACTCAAAATATAGAGTTTGTTATATACTTGCCGTATAAGACTACCCCCTCTTCCACACACCTTCCACTTTTGCACTTTTTTTTTTTTTGAGGCATTTTTGTGCACCGTGGAAAAGAATCTCGTGAAGCCAAAAGGAGCAGCCAGCCTTCAGGCTGATGTAGGCGGGCCTCCTTCTCCCAGCTCCCAAGGAAACGAGGTGCTCAGCGGCCTCCGCTCGCACCGCCTGGGCTCTGCTCACACCGCCTGGCCTCAGCTCAGGTATCCAGCTGGGGCTGTCAGGAGTTGTTACTGCTGGCACGGCTCCGAGCGGCTCCAGTCCCGCGTTGCCTCGGGAAGGGAAAGGCAAAAAGGAAGAGCCGCGGCGGTGCTTTGCAATGGCAGCAGCGGCTCCTAGTTTTGCCTTTCCCTTCCCGAGGCAACGTGGGACTGGAGCCGCGCGGAGCCGTGCCAGCGGTAACAACTCCTGACAGCCCCAGCCGGATACCTGAGCGGAGCCCGGGTGGTGCGAGCGGAGGCCGCTGAGCGCCGGCCGCTGAGCGCCTCGTTTCCTTGGGAGCTGGGAGAAGGAGGCCCGCCTACATCGGCCTGAAGGCTGGCTGCTCCTTTCGGCTTCACGGGATTCGTTTCCACGGTGCGCAAAAGTGCCTTGGCCGCGGGCAGCCGCAGTGCTTCCCAATTACTATTTGCCAGCGTATAAGACGATCCGGCATATAAGACGAACCCCCCCACTTGGAGGCATGTTTTTCAGGGCAAAAAAGTCATCTTATACGCTGGCAAATACTGAAGCATACCTTCCAATCCAGTAAGGTGCTTTTCTAATGTTGTTAAACTTTGCAGATCTGCTTCACTGATAGAAAGGGTTTCAGCTGCTCTTGGCCATAGAGTGCAGTTCAAGTTCAAATTACACTTCGAGAATTTAAAATGTGACCACCCACAATAAGAAGCAAGATGGGGTTTCAAAAGATGAAAACTGTGTTGCACTATTGTAATGCCAGGTCCATTGCTTTTGTACATGCATTGTCACACAGGTAATGGGCAGACTTTGGGTCACAACACTGCTTTCATAATTCTGACAAAAGCCTCTGATCCTATAGAAGTTTGAGCGAGAATGCTTGTCCTATGCCTCTTGGATCATCTAGCAACTTTTGGAATAATTAAGCAAGTTATATTTCTGCAGTTACTGAGCCAATTGTAATCTCACATTCAGAACAGGGCAACTACTACTCTACTGAGACTTCTTCTAAATATGTGAGATCTTTTTAGTATTTCATGGTGTCCCCATGTTATTCAAAACTGGCATAGCTGCTGTACAATATATATGGATGGCCCCATTCCAAATGAAACAGAGGATTTCATTTCTTTGGTAAGCCATTATCTGAAGTCAGTAATGCATCATTTAATTGAAATTCTGTGTCCACAAAATAACATGCCCAGAGTGAACAGAACTTCCAAATCAGGAGCTCTCCAAATGTCTTGCTCCATAATTTTCATAATTCCCAGATTTATTTAATTTAACAATGCCTAGATAATAGGACACACGGCTCAACCTATTTGGTGGGCACCAGATTGGAAAATATAGAGATTAATTTTATAAATTTATTATTTAAATGGGCTGCAGGTCTAATAAGTATGAATATATTCTAGTTAGGCAAGTTCCTCTTTACCTTTGAACTCCAAGTAACTGTTCCTTGGTGTATGTCATGCTGCCTTCTCCAAATGTTGACTGGCTTCTTCCACTGTCACACATATGGCCCTTTTTCATTCTCATGCAGTCACTACAGCCACAGCAATCAAAATTGTTTCTTACTTCCTCCAATGGACATGGATTTCTTCTCAGCTCATCAATTAATGCTGAAACAATGACAACCTTCTTATGTATGTATATTTACCAAAGTGGATCACAAATGACATCCTTCAAAATACCCATGCATAAATATAAATATAATTCATATATATATATATATATATATACATACACACACACACACATACATACATACATACATACGAACAAAGCTGAATACCATGTATTTTCCCACGTCATTATAGCTGTGCTTTTAAAGTTGTAGCAACGTTTCGGCAGAATCTCATCTGCCATCATCAGGCTTCTGTATTGTGTTCGTATGACAGACATAATGGAGACTTAGAAGATGAACAGACCTATGGAACAGCTGTCCTGCCCTACTTAAGAGGTACTACAGACAAAATCAGTAAGATACTACACAGGCATCACATCAAGACTGCCTTCAAAACAGACAGAAAAATAGCAGCCCAAAGATAAAATTGAAACCCCAAAGATAAAACTGACCTGGAAAACCAAGGCATATATGAAGTCCCCTGTGCATCATGCCCTGCCACATACATTGGACAGACCAATAGAAGAACAAGTACCCACCTGGATGAACACAAAAATGCAGTAAAAAAGCTGGAACACACTTCCTCACTAGTCCAACACATGGAAGCCACAGGTCATAGCATCAACTTCAATGGCACCAAAACTCTAGCCACTATAGAAAACCCCAGCCACAGAATTATCAGAGAAGCCATAGAGATTGAAAAAAGACCTGAAAGCATGAATAGAAGAGATGACTCCACCAGACTGTCAATTATCTGGAAACTGCACTCACAAACAAAAAAATCTCCACACCACAAGCCAGGCAAACACCTGGGCACAAACAGACCCCCCTGATACCTCCAGCTCAAACACACCCCAATCAGGCACCCAGATGAAACCTAGCTTCCTAACAAATGATAGCCGTCCATTTACTCGGAGCCAAGCTGCACTAAAAGCCTCCAATACAGGAACACAATGTTGCCAACCAATCAAAACAAAAAAAGCCACAAAACAGACAGAAGATATTAGAAATACCAATCAAGCACAACACAGCAAACTTCAAGACCAATAAACACAGACCAAGACTTCCAACCAATCAGGATGAAGAAAAAACCATTCTGGCATCGCAGTAGGCTAGCCCCAAATTTAAAACAGAAACGGCTGTGAAAGTCTGACTCACAGACAAACACAAGACAGAAGCCTGATGATGGCAGATGAGATTCTGCTGAAATGTTGCTACAACTTTAAAAGCACAACTATAATGACATAGGAAAATACCCGAACAAAGCTGAATACCATACATGTAAGTACCTGCGAAAACTTCACACACACACATATATATGTTTTCTTAAGTTTTCGCGGGTACTTACATGTATAATCTGATGATGGCAGATGAGATTCTGCTGAATGTTGCTGCAACTTTAAAAGCACAACTACAATGACGTGGGAAAATACCCGAACAAAGCTGAATGCCATATATACACACATACATACATACATATATATATATATTTGTTTTCTTAAGTTTTCGCGGGTACTTACATGCATGGTATTCAGCTTTGCTTGGGTATTTTCCCACTTCATTGTAGTTGTGCTTTTAAAGTTGTAGCAATGTTTCGGCAGAATCTCATCTGCCATCATCGGGCTTCTGTATTGTGTTCATCTGTGAGTCAGACTGTCTCATATATATATTTGTTTTCATAGATTTTCACAGATACAGGTATGTAGGTCTAGGTGTGTTCAGGTCTTTACTCTTAATCTTTACACAGGAAAAGACCCAAACACACCTAGACCTATATTCTATTTTATTGTGAGCCATTAACTTATAAAATACATTCAAAAATACATATCAAAACTGGAAGTCCCTTAAAATCATGATACACCCACCTCTCCACATCTCGTTTTGCTTAAATTCTAAAACTTTGCAATTGATTCTTTTTTCAGGAGAGCTAATTTGAAAGAAGATTAAAAAGATATATTTTGAAACGATAATAAGCAAGGACAGTAATTCAGCAATTCCCAAGAAACCAGCACCTAAGGTTTGGATCTTTGGAAACAGTTCACACAGGTCTCTCAGTGTGTGAATTCTGTTGGAAACATACGTTCTTCCTCTGGTTCAGAAGGACAACTTATTATACCAAATTTCAATTCATTTCTAACGTGTGGTCCAACAGCAATGCTGGCCACTGAAGATTTTCATTAGTAATATGGATTAAAAAAACTCATACAACCCTATTTTTTATGGTATATTTCTAGCCGCCCTGCATGTACACCCAGTGTACTACATTATATGAAAGTTTTTCCTTAAAGTACTATGTAGTTGCATAAATTGCAATTCCTTGGCTATATGACCTTGCCCAAACTCGCAGTAGGTTAAACATCCCCCCAAAGTTCAGAACTTTGCTTCCTCTTGTCCCTTCCATTATTCTTTTGCATCCTACAATCTATCTGTGGCTCCTCAGAACTAAAGCTAACTTCCATTCTCAAATCTCATCCAAGCAACATATCTTCCTGTTTTTACCCAGCTGTATTATCCTGCTGCTCTCCAATCCTCTGAGACATATCAAAGTGCAGCTATGTTTATCTGCTGCAAGAAAAAATGCTTTTCAAAGGCGATTAATTTTGAAACAGCAGCACAAACCAACGCAATCCACATGCGTGAATGATTGTCCTTCATTGGTAAACACCGCCCCCCCCAACTAAGAACAATTGAAAATACCGTGCAGGCAAAAGGAAGACATTTATATCTTTCTATGCAAACTCACAAACTTTGCAAGCTCAATTTTTTTATACACCCTTTATCTGTCAACAGAAGCATCACTTTCCTAAAGCGCTCTCCTTTTCTAAATATTTTCCTAAGCACCTGAAGGCCAGGCAAGGAATAATGGATGGAAACTGAACAAGGAGAGATTCAACCTGGAAATAAGGAGAAACTTTCTGACAGTGAGAACAATCAACCAATGGAACAGAAGTTGCCTTCAGAAGTTGTGGGAACATCATCACTTGAGACTTTCAAGAAGAGATTGGGCTGCCTGTCAGAAATGGTGTAGGGTCTCCTGCTCGGGCAGGGGGTTGGACTAGATGACCTACAAGGTCCCTTCCAACTCTGATTATCTGTTATCTGTTTTCCTTTCTTCCCACTTGCATTTCTCATTTGAAGAGTGTCCCCGTATCCATCCCTCTGATTAAAAAGCTGGAGCCACAATATGGGATTTGGTCCGTCTGTGATGTCCCACAAGGCTCTCTTCTCTGGGTAACCTGAGCTCCCTTACTAAGATTTAAGCCCCCTAATCACGCTGTTTCCCACCACCACCACCAGGGCTGTGGCCCGCGTCATCGGCGCGGGAGCCTTACCTTCGGCCCAGCGATCCCCAGGGCTCAGTCCTGCCATTTTCCCATCTGGTGGGAAGGAAGGACCCACCAAGCAAGCCGGGAGGGTCACGTGAACGCGAGCACACTGCAGCCTGGATAATGTAGTCCTAGCCTGTTCGGTAGTTCCCCCCCCCCCCTCCAGCCAAGGCCCAGCGCTTTTGGCGGGAAAAGGAGCGGTTGCCGCGCGAGCTTCAAGGGGACGGCGGAGGGTTCGGGGCGCTTCGCGTGTATAAGTCGCGAGCACGCGGTCTCTTCCGAAAGCCGAGCCGTGATTTTTCACTTTAGAGTTTCTAGAAATTAAAACACTCGGGGCTTTTTACCAGTGAGATAAGAGAGCTAGAGCGGCACTCCCCCACCCCTTTTTTTTGGCGCCCATAGAGCGGAATCGTGAAGAGAGCCTTTTGCTTCCACATCCGAAGGGAGAAGGGAAAATATAAGAATGCTATCATTCGTGGGTCAGTTCCGCAGCTCGGAGGGAGCGCTCCTTTTCTCTTGCTGCGGTTAATGCACGCAGAACCATGAGGGCTTTTTATACCCCACAAGGTAGATAAAAGGATTCAGGTCTGGCGACGGTTTTTAATGGCCGCGGCCGCGAAGGCGGTCAGGTCTGGGGTCACCGATATGGCGAAAGTCCTCCGGGAGATTTCTAGTGCTAAAGAAAAACCCGGAGGAGATGAAATTCGGCCAACTGCTAGGCCAGAAGCACCCGCCATGACGTACTTTCAAACGCCTTTACGTTTGGCATTGACGTTTTACTTGAGGGGGTCCCTGGCGCTCTCTGAGCTGGCTTGTTTCCTTGCAGACGTTTCATTACCCCAAACTAAGTAACGTCAAACTAGGAGGTTACCTAGTTTGGGTAACGTAACGTCAGCAAGAAAACAAGCCAACGGAGGGACCGCCAAGGACCCCGCATTTCAACCCCAAGCTACAAATATTTTCCTTTATTGATTGACATTTGCGTCAAAAGCCTGCGCCGCGGCTTCCGGCGTTTCGCCTTGCGCCGGAAGTGGTAGAAAACAAAAGTGCGGGGGGGGGGTTGTGTGGAGAAGAGGAGGTTGGTCGCGCAGACGCAATCGGGGCGATTTGGTCCGGCTCTTTTCCCTCCCCCTCTCCCCCCCGCCCCTCCGGTTGGCCTCCGCGGCGAACAGGATCAGCGGGCGGCCGCCGTCGGGTGGTCTCTTCCCTCGGAGCGAGCCGCGCTCCTCTTTTTCCTCCCCGTGTGGCTCGACTTTTAGGCCCGGGAGGACGGAATCCCCCCTCGCCCTCTCCCCCCCTCTCCGCCCAGGGCGGCGGCGGCGGCGGAAGCGACGGCGGGACCGACGGCGGGGAGGACCAGGCCGGGTGCGCAGAGAGCAGGTGAGTCACGGCGCCCGGGAGGAGGAGAAGAGCGCGGCTCCGAGAAGGCGAAGCTTCGCTCCGCGCCTCGGGAAAGTCCACACAAAAAGACACACCCGCCGTGACTAGGGGCGGGGCGGGGGGGGGAAGGGAAGAATACACCCCCCCCCCGTGAATTAATTCTGCGTGACATTAGTGTGTAGAGATACGTTGATGCACGAAGAGGGTAGAAAACGTGTGGCTTCTATTCCCTTACAAATGGATGGAGGGAGGATGTTTGTTCAGATGTCGGGGGTGAACTCCCAAGCAGCTTTAAAAGCAGCCGCGGGAGGAGAATTGCATTCCAGCATCTGGAGTCCCATGTTGCTGAGCTACTCCGTAGCATCTTATGTTTCCTGCTAAAAGTCTCTCGCCCTCCGCTTCGCTAGGAGGGGAAATGAGTTTTGTAATGATTATTGTACAGGTATGTTTGAAAGTTGCAGATTATCAGGACATCTGGGTAAGCAGAGGACAAAGGCCTGGGAATGGGCCCCTGCGAGGATGGGAGGAGGGCTTTAGTTTTGCAGTGACCCTCACTGGATTATCTGTGAACAGGTGCTGCAGCTTTGCTGCTCCCCCCCCCATTTCCTGTGATTAAACCCCTTTAGAATAGGGGTGTCAAATTCGGTGGTGTCACGTGATCTATCTGGACTTTCCCCCCCCCTTTGCTACACTGGATGGGGGTGGGGCCAACACATGACACATCCGGCCAGCGGGCCGCAAGTTTGACACCTCTGCTTTACAAAGTGCTCTGTCCTAAATCTCATGGTCCCTGTTCAGGTAAGGCATTGTCAGATGTTCTGGATAATATTTCTTTGGATTTTGTATCCCCTGGGTGCAGTGAAAGGCGGGATACAAATTTGGGCCAGAATACTTTGGATCTGGCAGCCTTTTTAGTTACAGCTGTTTTTCACTATGTTTCTGTATACAGGTAGTCCTCAACTTACAGCAGTTCATTTAGTGACCATTTGAAGTTACAGTGACACTAAAAAAATGACTTATGACCAGGGGTGGGATACGAAAGGGTTAACTGCTGGTTCGGGATTTACGAGCTTCCCTGCCCCAAAAAGAAGCCTTTGAAACAGCCCTCTTTTCTTGTCTTTTTAACTGCAGCTGTGCCTCGTTTGGCAGCTGAAGTTGAAAAATCAGGAAATAAAGATCAGGTAAGAGCCAGGTGGGCAGGTGGGCAAAAACATCAGCAGCATAGAACCAGTTCTATGTCTGCTGCTCTTCAGAGCTACTGGTTCTACAGAGGTGGACAGAACCGGTAGAAAGCCACCCCTGCTTATGACCATTTTTCACACTTGTGACCATTGCAGCATCCCAGGGGTCATGTGATTTATATTCAGATGCTCGACAACTGACTCATATTTATGACAGTGGCGGTGTTCAGGAGTCATTTTGTGACTTTCTGACAAGCAAAATCAGTGGAGAGCCTATGTTCATTTAACAATCATGTTACTAATTTAACAACTGCAGTGATTCACTTAACAAATGTGGCAAGAAAAGTCATAAAATGGGACAAGTTCTCTTAACAAATGTTTCACTTAGCAACATAAGTTCTCTTAACAAATTTTTCACCTAACAACTTACATTTTGGGCTCACTTGTAGTCATAAGTTGAGGACTACCTGTAATTGTTTTAAAAATATGAGAGCTACATTAGGTTAATGATCAGATCCATCGTTCACATTTGTCAGGTTGGCAAGGATGATTGGGGAGTTGAGAATTAGCTACAAAGAAGATAGCTTTTAAAAAATTATTTTCATATATTTAATGTACAACACTTGGTGTAAATTTGTTACAAAGGAGATAAGATCACTAAAAAGCTTGCACTAGCTTACTGAATTTGGAAGGGAGAGCAGCTGATTTTAGTGGGAGATATTTCTCAGTTTCAGTGTTTTGGAAAGTGGTGTCATTGTACTGTTTTTAATTCTACCTGCCATCATTTCTTCTTGCTTATATAGTTGTGATGTTCCTATTTTAGAAAGACTGGGGGGAATCTGGCACATTTTAATGTTTATGCAGAAAATGAAAAATTGTTCACTTTCATTAGAGCCATTTATATAGGTCTGACTTGGAAGAACATTTCTACAAATTGCAAAAAATTGTAGGGTTATAGATTCTTGCGCATGTAAGTTTTACTTCACTAAATGAGACTTTATTTCAAATATTTGCATGGATTGCAGCTTAAACCAGTTGACCATATTCATCAACTATACAGTGTAGGCTTGCTTTTAACTTAATGGTATGTGTTTTTGCTGCTGATTTTCCTCTACTTTGTGCCACTTTCTCTACAAGGTCAGCTATGTTTTAGCCTACTGATTTTTGTTTTTAAGTTTGTGATTTGTTTTGAAAAAAGTGTTTTGGATTTGTATTATACTTATTACAATAATTAGATACAATTATTGTATTATTACAAAAAGTGTTTTGCAATAATGTCAGATTTCAATTCTTTGTTCCAGTATTTAAGTTGGAATAATAATAATAATAAAGCTTTTATTATTGAATATGTTAAACAGACATTCACTATCTATAGAATATTACAATGAAAAGCATTTAGTCTGTGTTCGTGTCTGCTTCATTGCTATGAATGAAGTGCCGATTCTCAAGTTTAACTTTAAATATATAGGTTGACCTGATGATGTAGTTTAACTGTTGAAACATATGGAGATTGTCGCATTTATGCCACCTATGAGATGAAACTCCTCAATAGGAAATTGAAGAATACTGATTTTTGAACAGAGTTTCTAGGAATTCTGAAGATTCCTAAAATATAAACGTTAGTACACTTTGCCTGAAATACAATTATTTACCATAGTTCATGTTTTGATAGTATTGGATGTAGGTTGAGAATATTTAGTAGTATTCTTTGCTACATGAAAAGGTTATTTTAAAATTAGTACAATTTACCGTTGGTAGTATGAAAATGCATCCTTCAGTTGTAGTTTTCAGTTTCGAGCATACAATATAAGAGTGACAGTGATCGTGTTGTTGGAAGTGAGAAAATATGAGTATCTGAATTCTTAAAAATTAGATAATGATGCTGATATGTATTTGGTTAGATCCGTAGTATAGGCTTAATTATGTTTAACTGTCATGATGTGCATTATTTTTGGAATTGTATGTTTAAGAAAGCTGATGAATTTGATGATTTTTTTTTTTAAATGATATTCCTGAAAAACTAGTTATCAATTTATTGGATTGTAATTCTAGCAAATGAGCAAGTACAGTAAGTTGAACTTTCTCATGTTCTTTGTTTATATTAAATTCAAGTTTGGACCCAGATATTTTAAAAATATAGTTTGGTTTAATTTAAAAAGGCACCGTAATTTAGATTTAGTAAAATTATCTTTATAAAGGTATTGAACAGGGTATTCATTATCCCCTGTTTTCAATTTAATTACAGAAACATTAGTCACTCTAATAGTAAACAATTAGTTGTGATTGTAAGCTTCCTGGAGATACCTTATTTATTTATAAATAAAGAAATAAATAAATGCATTCAGGAAAGTTGTTTATTAAATGTATTTGAACATAGCATTTTTCTTAATCCTCCTAATGTAGCACAAGAAGAAATGTGAAGCTTTATGAGGCTGTCAGGCTTAATGGTTAACTAAAAAAAATCTTAGTTAACCTGCATTCACATGATATTAAAAATGTTAGGAAATATTTCAGATAAAGCTTTAAATGTCCAGGGGTATATGTAGGGGTGGGCTGCTGGGAGTTCACAGGGGTTCGGGAGAGCCCCTAGCTAAGATTCTGTGCAGTTCAGAGAACCCCCAAATCCCACTCCTGGCTCCTCCAGTCTCACCCCTCCCAGAAGTCCCCATGCAGCCCGTTTTGGATGCAGGAAAGTGCAGGGCGTGCACAGAGACTGGGGGACAGCAAAAAGCAGGCCTTTTGGAAGTTTGGGAACGCCAGAAATGGGCCTGTTTCCAGCTTCCAGAGAGCCTCTGGAGCCCAGGGAAGCCATTTCTGCACTCCCGGAGGCTCAGGGAAAGCCTCCAGAGTCCGGGGAGGGCAAAAATGCCCCTCCCCACCATGGTGCAGGAGACTGACGTGGCCACCCCCACCCAGCAATCAGGCAGAGAACCCATTGCTAAAATTTTTGAAGCCCACCTCTGAGTATATGTATCCAATCAATTTTAAAATCAAGATAAGTATTACTTTATTAGCACGGATTATTCTATGTATTAATACAGAAAGCTGATTCTGGACCAATGTAAAACTGGAATAATAATTAGATTAATTACAAAGGAAGATAGTACCAGATTTAACTAACTGCTACATTTTTAATTTGGAGAAATTAATTTTTACTTACCTCAACTTAAAAACATGCTTTCTGAAGTAAGTCCTAGTTACAAATAAAAATAACAAACTATTTGTGTGTTGAAAGTAGAATGGGAGATGTAAATCCTGAATTATTTATATGGCTATCTTTAAGGTTGCCAAAGAGGATACATTAATACATTAGAAAAATTATATCTCATAGTTTTATATTTTTATATTTAACCCCAGAAAAGTGTCTTATAAACAAATGTTTGATATTTTTTCTTCTCTTGTGGACATATGATAACAATTTCAAAATTTGTAGGCAATGTTTTTGATGAAATAGAAGTTGCTTTCCAAGATCAGGTTTGTTACGCATATTCAATCATCAGAATAAAAATACCAGCAAGCAAGAAATAATACAAATTATTTTTCAGAGTTGCAAATATTCGAACTATTTCTATTCATATAAGACTCAAGATGATCAAGTCGATTGCTGTGTTTGGAAAGGTTCTAAGAAAAACTTATTTACTGGACAAACAAAGCAGAAAAGACTACATGAGAAATTGTATGACTCTTAACTCTGTGCAGAGACCCAAATTTGTAATGCAAGTTGTATTTTGGGATGCATGTATGCTATATCTGACAGGTGTTCCTTAGCGTAGTTGTATTTTTTTTTCTCTTGGATTCATGCAACTTTCTTTGTAACTGGCCATGATATAAGAAGAGATGTGTGTGGATTAAAGTGTTCTAATTGCATGACCAAATATTGTTGTGCTCTTTGATTCCCCATCTCTGCAGCGTCCCAAGGACTTTAGCTCTTACACGAAAATAAAAACTAATTTTTAGAAATGTATCTATGGATTTGTGTAAATGATGCATGTATAATGTGGATATGTAAATTATATCATTTACATGATAAATAATAGCCCTAAATAGTACCTTCAGAAAAATAAAAACAATTTAACTCAAATAATATGTGAGTGCTAGTAGCCAAGGTATAATTTTTCTTTGAGTAACTAGAAAGTGCATATGCTTTTTATTGCTTAAATCTATGCTTTTTTGCTTAAATAAAAACCTAAGGAAGCAAGCGTTATTAATATATTGTAAAATGGTAGCTTTTGATAGAGATAATTGTAAGATAAAACCAATATTTCTATTTGTTATTATATTTCCCTAATCAAATATTTCAGTGGAATTACTTTAGTTTGTTAGTGTTTTATACTTATTATGCAATTCATGAAATTGGTATATATTTTCAATATTGTTTACTAAATTTAAAGCAGACATGCAGCAGATCACTAACAATTTAAGGAGAAGAAAAAAGTCTGATTTTGCAATGCTGACAACAGACAAGCTTTAGTGTTTTACTTAGATAAAATTTGTGTTGGTCTAAAATTCTAAATTGTCTTGCTGATTGAGGTGAAAGTAATTATGGGAGCAAAGAAATAGGGATAGAATTGTTCACTGAAATTCCTCTAAAACTTACAGATAAGGCATTCAGTTAGTTGCCTCTCTCTTCTATTGTTCCAGTGTTGTTTCATTTAATATTAGATCCGAAGATAAAAAAGGCATATTAAGTAGCCAGGTAATTCACTCTGATGTCATTGAGAACAATTCTTTTATTCATAACCAAATGGTTTTTGAATATGTGAATAGTTTGAATATGTGAATTGTTGCATTTCTTGAAAAATTGTCAAGAAAGTAGTGCTGCTCCCTCTTAAATATTTTTTCCATTGTCCAGTTTACTATGAACCCATGATTGCAATCACTTGCTATCATGGGAATGTCAAATAATTATTCAAGTTATACTCCAAAACCCCTGGAGGGAAATGCAGCTGAATCATGCATATTCATTCATTAATAGGAAGCAATATAGTAGTTCATATTTTAACTTTCATTAGAAGAACATCTTACCACTTCTTTGATTGTGATTTATTGTGGTTTGTTAAATAAGGGTAAATGCTTCAGTTGACCTCCAAATTATATTCTTAACTCCTAGGGTCTCAACGTAAATTTCCTGCAGCAAGACTGTTTATTCCCACTTAATTCTTTTCGTATAAGCTTTAATATTTTTAAGTCTGCTGAGCAGATATTGGAGTGTATTAAATATTAATATTGGAGTGTATTCTTACTTATAAGTAAGTGAGAATACATTCCCCAATTTAAGGAATTCTTTTTCCCTGACCCCATTGAAGATTAATTACTGAAATTTAAGGAATTAAGAATGAAAATAGGGGTAGTCCTCCAGTTATGATGGTAATTGGAAGTAGAATTTCCATTGGTAAGCAATGTGGTTGTAAAGCATGATTTTACATGACCATATTACAGTGACTGCAATCCTGGCATTCCTCATGGTTACCTGAATTCCACTGGTTATTAGCTGAGGACCCACCCATCCCAATCCAAACTTTTCCAGTCTTGATCCCTCCCACCTTCAAACCTCTGTTTTTCCAAGGTAAAAAGGACTGCCTCCCCTTCAGCTCCCATCAATGGTCCCCCTCCTCATCTGTGTCCTTTTGGATACCCTGCATTCTGCCTTGAGGGAATGGTGGCAAACAGTCCCTAGGATCATGCTGTTCTGATGCTTGTCATGATGCAGTTTAAGGGCATCTTGGTATGTCGTAGCTCTGGGGCTTCAAGAAGCACCTGGATAAAGCACACTGCTGTCCCAGCCTGGCTCAGCAGTGCAGTGTGATGTGAAGCCATAGCCATACCAGGAAGTCCCAGTAGTGCAGTGCAAAGCTACAGTTGCCCTAGAAAGCCTCAATGATATGGTATAACTCTGCAGCCATCAAAGCCCCAGCAATGGAGCACGCAACTTCCTGGGAAACCTTAGCCACCCCAATCCTAGACCCAGCTTCAGTTGCCCATGCCACCTGCATACCTCTGCTTCAGTTGCCTCTGCCACCCAGCTTTCCAACACCATAGTTAACATTTGATATCATCTTGCTCTTGTTATTGACCAGTTATGCCCATTCTGATCCTTTACAAGGTAGCTGCTGGTCATCTAAGACCATCTTCCTTAAGTCTTACTAGGAAATGAGCGTTGGTAGAAATTACCATGAACGCCCTTTCTATCTATGCTGCAAGAGAGCCCAGGATAGGTTGACTCCTTCCTATGACGTCATAGCTGAGTCTGTACTAAGATATAAAAGCCAGCCCTTGGGAGAGACCCCAGCTTTGGCGAAGATACTTGAGAGACTGAAAGGTATCTCTGAAAGCCCAAAATAAATACAGAAATATGTCTTACCTTCTCCGGATGAATCAAGGGAGGGGCTGGGCTGTCTTGCAGCATAGGGTGTTCACGATAACTTTTACCAATGCCCATTCTCCTCCATGCTGCATCGAGAGCCCAGGATGGGACATACCAAAGCTTGCATGTCCATGGGCAGGTCCTCGTCTGGCTCATCACACTGACTGTGGAACCACTCGTTGAAGCACCCGTCTGCCAAAGGCTACAGTCCTGAGCAAAAATATCCAGACAGTAGTGTCTGATGAAAGGAGATGGGGATGTCCATGTGGCCGCACGACAAATCTCCTCCAAGGATGCTTGGGTCGCCCAGGCAGCAGAAGTGGCTGCGCTTCTGGTAGAGTGCGCCATCAGACCTCGGGGAACCGGAGGGGCTACAGCTTTGTAGGCCTGCTCCATGCAAGACCTGACCCACCTGCTAATAGGAGAAGAGGCCTTGTGCCCCAAGTGAGAAGGGAAAAAGGAAACAAACATGGCTTCCAACTTCCAGAAGGAGGAAGTCCGCTTAATGTATATTCAAAGAGCCCTTCTTACGTCTAGCGTGTGCCACTGCCGCTCTAAGTCATGGTGCAGGAGAGGACAGAAGTCAGGCAAAACAATGTCCTGGGACCTGTGAAACCAGGTGTTAATCTTTGGAATAAATGAGGGGTCCAGACGAAGAACAATCCTATCATCGTGAAAGGAACAAGGGTCCTGTTTGATGGAACCGGAATGTCAACAGAAGGCACTGCAAGGGCATTGCCCAGAGCTGCACTGACATTGTAGAAATGCTTTAGAGAAGATGGGCAAGGATCTGCCGAAGGAGAAGTGCACTGTTCCTTGACCATGTTCAGGCACAAAATGGGAGAAGGCAAAACCTCTGCATGCACGACAGGCTTGGAGAAGAACAAATCCCCTTGGCTAGAGGGATTTCCTTGTGGCTCGGGAGCCACTTCCTCTGGCGACAGCTTGGCAGTGACCAAGGCCTTGCTGAGTAATGGTCTGAAGAGAGTAGGTTTGGAGACCAGTGCAGAGGATGTCTGCTCTGGGCGAGAATCCTCTTCCTCTGAAAGATTTTGGTCAAAAATCTCATCTTCTTCACACTCTGAATGAGAGGAGTAACTGTGTTCAGATGGTGAAGGCCTTCCTTCCTCATCAACTTCCTCCCTTTCTGGTAGAGAAGAATGGACTCTGAGGTCCTGAGGCCTGTGTAAATCAAGATGATGAGACAAGGAACTAATAGATTGAGAAGGGACAAGGGCCTGAACCCTTTCCAGAGGTTGAAGAATTTGCTTGAAGCTGTCAGCCAATCTTTGCCTAATGGCTGATGAGACTACATCTTGGATATCCCTTGGTCTATGTTCAAAGGTAAAGGCCGAAGGGCCGCTGCTGTGGGAGTGAAGGTGGCCTCAGGCCTAGATTGAAGAGAGGTTCGAGGCCTGGAGGGAGGGGGAGGAGCATAGGGTACAGAAACCTGTTGGAAATAAGGCCCAGATCTGTTTAAATCCTTAGGATCTGACTGTACAGCAAGAGCCTCAGGAGACCAGGATGGAGGATGGAAAGGGTCCTAGATAACTTCTCCTCCCCTAGGAGGGCTTGGTTGGGGCCCACGAGTATCACCTGAAACATGCTGTAGTTGCACTCCCTTCTGTTGAATAGTTCTGTTGAACTGCCTCTCTAGAGCTGCATGTCTGCGCTTCTCTGCCCTCAATTCAGCCTGAGTTGCCTTCTTAGGGGCTAGAGCCTTAGCTTTGATTTTAGCAGCCACCTTCCTCTGGACTCATTGGGTGCGTTGGCTACGTCATTTTCACCTATTGGGCTTAAGAGACTGTTCCACTGGGGGGGGAAGCTCTGCCAGAGCCTTATCTTGCTCCATTTGTAAAATAAAGGCTCTTGTGTTGGAAAGAAGCTGTTTAGAAATTTTTCTATTAAGCCCCTTAGGGTATAAATGGCCCCCGGGCTTACAAAATGGCCGCTCACCTCGTGGAAGGCTTGAATCCAAGATGGCCACTGATTACAGGAAAACAGGCTCCAAGATTGAAGAATCGCTCCTTAGGCTATACAGAGCCCCGAGCGAAGTCAGCAAGGGAAAAACACAGCAACCAGCTACATGATCAGCTGGCTTGAGCTCTTATCAGTTTGCCGATTGTGTTTACGATCCCTCCAAACTGCAGGCGTGGGGGAGGTCTGCAGACACTGCCCAGCTTGTCTACCCAGAGCTCTGTAAAGCTGCTCCCAATGTTTCAGGAGAGAGAGGGTGGGGGGGGGGGAGAGAGAGAGAGAGAAAGACCTGCTCTCCTGAGAACTGCTTGAAGAGAGGAAAAAAGTACTGAAGATAGCTGGGGATTGCTATTTAATAGAACACTTTCAGAGACACAGCTACTGACTGAAAGGAACTGCGTCAAAAGCTGGGGTCTCTCTCGGGGGGCTGGCTTTTATATCTTAGTACAGATTCAGCTATGACATCATAGGAAGGAGTCAACCCACCCTGGGCTCTCGATGCAGCATGGAGGAGAACCACTGTGTGCAACTCTAGGAAGAAAACCTCATGTGGCCAGCAACTGCAGGCCAGGGAAGCTTGGTTAGTAGTGGGAACAAGAAGACAGAAAATCAGCTAGCGTTGCAAGGACTGTGGATTACAGGGGGCCAAAAGGTCATATATGAGGGGAGTTGAAACAACTCTATAGTCATAAGTGGGCTATCAAGTATCCAAATTTTGATCATGGGACCACTGCAACAGCCATAATTTCAGGGAATGTCATTAATCCTTTTGTTCAGTGCCACCATAATTTCAAATGGTCACTGAATGAATTATCATAACTTGAGAGCTGCTTCAAGTTTTAGTACTGTATAAATAATGGGATGAAATTTCCATGAACCTATTAAATTGTGTATTATTCTGAGTGAGATAGTTTTAAACTTCTAAATAATCATGCTGCTCTTTTTTACACTAATATTGTACATGCAAAGTATCTGTTTGCAATTTGCACATGTTTTATAAATACCGTAAGCCAAATGATAAATATATGGGTATGGTCAGTATGCCCCTTGATTACTGGATATTTTGCTTGCATATTGAAAATAAGTTCAATCCTTATGTGTGGGTGGGAGGGGGGTTTATAGCTTTTGAAGTAAGATCTCTTAAAATTTTCTACATTTATTTGGACCTTTGCCTCAGCCATGTACAAAACCAAGTAAAGCACAGTTCAAATTTTTCCTCTTCTTTTCCACACAAAGACACTTGAAAATAATAGAATCAAATTATATATAGTGAGGACCTGTGTAGATATAATGTCATCTCTTTCCTGATGTACTCCTTTTTACCGAAAAATCTTTAGGGGCTTCAGAATAGAAGAAAATATGTATTTATTTCTATAGCATTGTATTGAATTGGGCCTCAATCTCTGTTTGACAAAATCTCAGTATGACAAAATTTTAAGATAGAAAATTCAGTTTACATTATAACTAAATTTTATACCGATTCCATTTGTTATATATTACAGTAACTGAGTCAAATTGTTATTGTGATAATGGAATATTCAAGGTATGTATTGGTGCTGATTTTATTTCTGCTGATGTTAGAAATACCTCCGAATGATTTGTAAAAATTTCAGGTTCTTTAATTTGATTTTTCAAATCATATATGCAAACTATGCGAAGCCAAATCTAAATATTTTTCACCGGTTAATTTTAGGGATTATCTAATGTAGGAAGAATATCAATTTACAATAATTTAGAGTTTGGGGTATCTTTCAGATCTCTTCATTTTGTAGCACAGTCCTTCTCACTTTCTTGCCTTTAGGCATATTGAATAATAGTTCCTAAAATGCCTAATTGCTGTGTATCGTTTTTTGGCTAGAAGTTCCTGTAATCCAACACTTTGCAGGCAATAGAAATAGGGCATTACTTTAACTAGTGATCAAGGTAATTCCTTGAATTAGAGATGCTGCTCCCCTTTAATAAAAATACAAAATAAAAACACAGCTTAAAGCGAGAAAGGTTCAGAACATATTAGGATTTCAGATGGCTTTCACACAGACCTTGTAGGATATACCTGGACAATTTTTTTTTACTAGATTTAACAATTATTCTCTGGGTGGGATTTAGCAGTGATTCTTTGTATTTATCCTGTAACATGTTGCTAGCATGATCACATGCTTTAAACTTCAAATTTCCTAGTTTATTTCAACAGCACAGTAGCTTTGATTTCCAGCTGAGATTGATTTATATTATAATTGAAAAATTCATTGAAGTTTTAAAGAGTATGTGTTATAATGACTACTCAAGAGGAAAAAATTTTGCACCAATCTTCCCCCTCTTTTTTTTTTTTTTTTTTTGCATTTTGTAAAAATGCAGAGAGTGAAGGACATTCAATAATGGTGGAATTGCTCAAAACTGAACAAGAGAACTTTGAGAAATTCCACACTTTTGCAAGATTTGGAACAGTTTATTCATTCTATGTACAAGTACATATCATTGAAATCTTGTACAATGTACTAAATAATGTTCTGTCCTCCTTATCTATCATGAGAAATTTTGGGGACGGTACAATGAGTTAGAGAATAAAAAGGAGAAAGAAAATAATAGTTTGCATGGGCTGCCTTCCTCTGAATGAGCTATCTTCAAGTTGTGTCTTTCAACCCAACACTGTTGGGTTTATAAGAATATTTTGGGTTTTTGTGAATAGTTGGTATAAAGATGGATTCCTCATCTTGGAATGTTCACTAATGAATGGATTAAAATATTCCTTTGAAATAAAATTCTGTATTTGCTACTTGAATAATTTCTACAGAAAGTTCTGAAAATTAATAGTGTTAACTTTTTTTTTTTCCCTATGAGTTCAGTTGCATAGTTCAACTTGAGAATTTTACAGTGTTGCTTTTTTTTTTGGTTGAAGTAGTACAAAATGTCAAAAATTAGAAGGAAAGTCACAGTGGAAAATACCAAGACCATATCTGATAGCACATCGAGAAGACCCAGTGTGTTTGAAAGACTTGGACCCAGCACTGGAACTTCTGCAGAGGTGAGTCAAAAAGTATTCTTTGTTCTTAATGTGAAAATCTCATAAGCCAGAGATTATGGCAGGGAATGCTTTTCTCAGTGTATGTCACCTTATTGGTTTAATGGGAATGCTATAAACCTATAAAGACTTTCTTATCTTAGACTGATATGTTACGAACTCTCACATTGTTTCAAATGGGATAAGATGAAGAGGAACATCTTTGTTCAGTACTTGTTCCTGATTGAATAAATGTTTGTGTCCGTAGTCTAAACATATTTGATTTCAAAAAAACAATCCCCTAGTGAAGAAGTGGCTCTTAGCTTTTTGGTTGATGTTGTGCCTCTATGTAATGGGGTTTCTTTAAATATTTGAAGCCATCGCGATAACTTTCTTGCATGCAGTGCACCATGTTTAGCTCTGCTGACAGCTGGATTATTCAAACTGGTTTAGAATGCTGCAATTGGCTATTATCTATTTCCAACTCTGATTCTTTCGGTCCAAATCCCCCCATATTTGCAGGATGAAGCATGTGGATGGGTGAATTGTTTAGCTAAAAACAAGACAAATTCCAACATTTGAATGCATGCCTCACATTTTTGGTGATACGTGTCTTGCTCATGGTCAGAAAAAAAAACCCTTATCTTTAGTTGTGGGTGAGAAGAGATCTTAGTTCATGTCAATATACCTTGAAATGACTTATGTTATCCAACATCTGGTAATGAGCACTGTCAGATTTTGCACTAGATAATTGTTTGGTTAGAATGATATGTGGAATTATTTATTCTATGAGTCTTCACGCAAGCAGTATTCCAACATTAGTTTGAAATTCACCCAGTAATGTCTGTCTCTTAGACCCAGTGCCGTAACTGGTTGAAGACTGGCAACTGCCTCTATGGGAACACATGTAGATTCGTACATGGCCCTTCACCACGAGGTAAAGGCTTTAGCAGCAGTTACCGAAGGTAAATGAAGAACTCAGCTTCATATTCAAATGCTCTTTCAAGCTGTTTTCTTGTCATCTTAAAAAAAATACAGTGCAATGATGTGCTTTATAAAGAACATATTTTGGAAATATTGCTATTCCCTGACTTTTTGAGTGTTGATCCTGAAAATCAAAATGTTTTTGTTACTGGTTAATTTCTGCTTTAATAAATTTACCAATGATAATCAGAAGTGAAAAAGAAATTATTGCAATTTTGTTTTGCTCAAATTCTCTCTGGTAGGTGATTAAGACAACACCAAATTCTCAATCTCTCCTCATAAAATGTTATGTCTGGCAGTGTGATCAGTAAATAACTATGCTTTCACACTTTTATGACAAAATTATTTTTCTAGTTGTCAGTATAAAACAAAAATGACAATACATGACAAGTTTATTTTCATTAGTAACTCATGAAGTGCTTTGGCCTTACGTTTAGTGTAGCTAAAATGTATGTATATAGCCTGGAATCCCAATTAATTCCTTCCACTAACAGATTTGCATCAGGTGAGATGGAACAGTAGCTAATTTTTGCTGTCTCCTATACTTTTCCATACATTGTCTAAGTTTGTTCATGGGAACAGGGATTGGAAGACAGATTTTGAGGTATGAAAAAGTAGTTTATAAAAGAACTAGACTGCAATCCTATAAACTTCCGCGAATAAGTCACATTGCATTCAAGGGGCTTACTTTGGGAATTATTATTGCAAAGAAAGTGATTATGATTTTTTCTTTAGTTTCAGAG
The DNA here is from genome assembly GCA_033807585.1 of Hydrophis major. NCBI lineage: Eukaryota > Metazoa > Chordata > Lepidosauria > Squamata > Elapidae > Hydrophis > Hydrophis major. The sequence goes on along the minus strand of CM066328.1, from coordinate 246,260,703 downwards.
GAAGCATGATGGTACTACAGTGTAACTAGCAAACCATATTAGTGGAAAAATTAGGCCTTACATGCCACAAATGTGGGATGGTTGAGGATAGAGTTTCTAATCAATAAGACAGGAGACATACTCAGATAAATTTCAGGTTTACAGAAACATATAAACATACAGTATGTTTACATAAACATATAAAAACACCTAGGAGAATAACCACTTTTCCCTCAAAAGCAAGGAGAGTACCTAAGTTGAAAAAAAAAAAGAACAAGTAAAGATAGTTCTTGAAGTTAGGCTCTTCAGTTAAGTCTCTAGTTAGTTAAAGCAGAATAGTTCCTCGGTGGGGAAATGGAAACACCTTAGAAGGAAATCAAGAAAAGAGGGAGGCCATTCCAGCAGTTAAGTGGTGGACAGGATGGGAGCAGAAACAGGTGGAGGAAGCACAAGATGTTTAGAATAGGAATGTGAAATTAAAGTTGGTGAATAGACATTAATCTGTCATCTAAATTATATACAATTTATCACACAATCTTTTCTGAAAAATCACTGAGATTGCATACTTAAATTCATTCAAGAAACAAGCTTGATTTTATATATTTTTTACTTGTAGTTTTATCGCTTTTTAAAATAATGACAAGAAGCATAAAGACAAAAATGCAAAATGCAACAAAAAAGAAAACATATATAATATTTAATTATGTATAATATGGTGTATAATCACAAATGATATGTTATGATTTTATATTGCTTGTGGAATAGTTAATAAAAATATTAAGTACTAATCACTGCTCTTATTGCATAAGTATAAATTGATAAATAGATATTATAGAAATAAGAATCCTCAGTGATATTTGGGGATTGATGCCATAAAGTCTAGACTGATGACCGATCATGGTGAATTGATTTTAAAGTAAAGCAGTTCAGATCAATAAATGAAATCATTCAACACTATGAGGATTAAATGATTTAAAATAAATCCCATTGTAATATCTGCAGTTCTTGTTATCCACAGTTCTTCTGAGTACACGTATTTTTTGTCATATGGTAATTAATGCATTTCATGAAGAAGTACATTTTCTAAATTGGAGAAAGACAAGACTTGATTTCTGTCTCCCCCCCCCCAAGCATGTAATTCTCCTGAACTCTTTAAATAATTAAATCATCAAATATTAAATAATCATTAAATCTTTGGGAAAAGACTTGTGAACTGCTTCAGCCTCCTCCCAGCGTGATTTCTGTCCTGTTTCCTTCTCTTATTTACAATATTGATTGGGAGCATAGGAAAATTTGTATAGTCCTGTTATTTATGGATATTAAATGAATGTAGAGAGTAGAATAGAGATGGGGATCTCATAGCCCTCCAGTTATTGAGACTCCAATTTTATCTTCTGTCCATAAAGTTAATAGTCAGAGATGATAAAAATTTTAATCCAATACAATCTAGAAGAAAATCATGTCTTTCAAAATGTTTGGGAAGATCAAATGTTAATACTGTTAATTAAATAATCCTGTATATTACATGTTATATTATTAATATATATTATATAGACAGACGTGTGTCTATGAGTGTATGCGTACTGACAGAAACAAATGCTATGCATACACAACCATATATCTTTATATACTTTCTTACAAGATAATACTCCATTCAGGTGGGAAAATGATTTTATTTTTACAGGAATGCCTGGATAAGACCCTTTTCAGCAGCCCTTAATTGTTTATTAATATTTTTCTATTAATACTGCTGGTTTTTAATATTTATAACATTTTTATTGTCTTGGCTCTTACATGTAGTTGTTTGGTTTTTTGTCTGTAAATAATTCCAAGAGCACATAGCATTTGGACCAGATATAAATAGAATAAATAAGAATCTTCCTTTAGTACCAAGATAAAATAAATGTATTCATAAAATTATATAAATGGATTATTATAGACTCATGTTTGTGTTTGGGCTGCATTAAGCTCTATGTAACTAACTTAAATCTTGAGTAAAAATCTATTTAACTTTTTGTTTTCATCTATATCTCAATTTCCTAAGGATATGCACTTTTTATTTATTTTCAAAATATAACTCATTTGAGGGCCTGGTGTACAGGGATAAGTCTAGGTAATGTTTTTCTGTTATGCTTTTCCTGTTAAGAATGGAGACTCAGTTCAATTGGGAATAAATCAATAAAACAGGACAGATAGGAAGAGTGAGAAAAAGGCTACCCAGGCTGAGGTAAAACGCAATTCTATTTTCATTCAAAGAGGCAGAGATGGTGCTCTGCACATTCTGCCAATATACTTGTTTGATAGGCTGTGAAAAGTGTAATGAACCTGTAGAGGAAAATTAAAACCTTTTTTCCTTTTCTGCCTCCTTTCCCAATGAGCTTGACCAAAATACTGGTGTTTTTCTAGCTGTTATGGGGAAACAGTTACTCTGAAAAATAATGATGGGGGAGTTTTCTTGACTAGCTGTATGCAAAAATTTGAAATGTTTTAAATTTAAAATACCAGTCCTATCTGTTTTGAGAAGTGTTTTTTGTTTAGAATAGCCTAGTTCTCCTCCTTCAATACTGAATGTTTCCAATTGTTTTCAGTTCTTATCAACATTATCTCACTTTCCCCTTTAGCAGCTCTTTCCCACAGGATAATTGCTTATCTTGTTAGCAAGATAATTGCTTATTAACATACTATGGAGAGGATAAAATGATCAAATGCATGGGAATCCATTTTAATATTTCTAACTACATTAATTTAATATCTTTTAAATTATAAAGAGAATCTTTATCTTAAACAATAGCATAAAATAGCACCATTATTTAATTTTCTAAAGTTATATCTTCTTTGAACATCTGGAGATAGTGAATGTTTACATCCATTTTTAAACTTCTAACCATCTTGGATTTTCTGCTTCATTTAAGTCCTTGCCCTCCTGCAATTTAATATTTGTTTAATATTTGTCTTACTATACCTCAGGGTATAGTGGGGCCATATCTGCATGTCAAAATAATAAGCATTTATATCTCATATTTAAAAAAGTAATGTGCATTTTCCTATTAGTTCATCCTTATAATGGAAGAGTAAGGTTGGGATACTGTTTTTCCTACAACAATATGGAGAATTTGTAAATTACACATTAGCTTACATTGACTTTTTTTCACAATAGACAACTGCAACTAACTATATTTTTTCTGTTGGAAAAAAAGATTCTGGTACATTTTTAAAACTTGAAGTAAATACTTTGAATATCACATAAGAACAAAATGAGCATGGTAGCAAACTAGGATGTGCCATTGAGTGATAAATAAAGAGTGAACATTCCTTGAAAGTATTTCTATAGGCAGTTCCTGGGTAAAGAACAAGTTCTTTTCCTAATTCTGTGTTTAATTGGAAGTTGTATGTGAGTTGAAACTGCCTATTACTAAAAATGGTGGACAGTGTTCCCCTTCCTCAAGCTGACGAACTGCTGATGCCATGCAGTGCTTTCAGGATCTGCTGAAAACAGGCTTTATATTAAAAACACACAGCTTTCTGAAAGCATTGTGTGATTTCAGCAGTTCATTGGCTCGAGGAAAGATAACACTACCATTTTTAATTATAGATAGCCTGTTCATATGTAGTGGTGGTTCTTAAGGCAGATGTTCCTAAACCAGGGACTGCCTGTTATTTTTTGATATTTGAAGTCTTATATTTGCTTTCAGGCAAAATAGATATGGTATATGTTGCATTCTCTTTCTATCTGTGGAAAACACCCATATTTTTGTATATTAATTTTTATTACAATTTAGATAAGCTCAGTTATTCAAGCATAGGAAAAATGCGTGTGAGTTGCAGATGCTTTGTGATTTTGAGATATAGATAAAATTTAACCTGTTTGTCTTTGTTGCGTAACTATACATGTGTGTGTGTGTTTCAAACTGGGTATATACCGAGTTTTCAGTAGTTAATGTAGACAAGGTGACATTGAATATTCCCTCACATTTGAATTCAAATCTTCAGATTTGAAGATGCAGAAAAAGAAAGATACTAATTATTCGAAGTTATTGAGGTGATCAGTTACTGCAGACATCCCCAAAACCAGGGTTTTTTTCAATGCAACTGATTATTTGTAAATATTAGGTACTTAAACGTAAAACTGCTTCTCTGTATTACTTACAGTATTCTGTAATTTCAAATATGTGGGAAAATTTTTTGTTGAAACAAGTAACAAATCTGTAATCTATCTGTTTCTAATCTGTGTCTTAATTCTAATTGATATATACCCTCTTTAGAGAGCTTACATATCATCTCTTTATTTTTTATTTATTTATTGAATTTATATTGCTGCCTATTCGTCTATGGCGACTCGAGACGGCTTACAGAATGTAAAACATTTAAAACAAAAAAACCCAATAAAAACTAACAAAGAATCAAATAAATTAATAAAGTACAATAGAACAAAATCTGGAAAAAAATTTCCCCCCAACTTCCCCCCCCCCTGATGACAGCAGATCACACGAGCCATTTGATGGGCTCTATCCCGCTCTGGGTTCCCCAGACCCACTGGCAGAGTACCAGTGAGTACCAAGAGTATTAGAGAGGGGGCCATTCTAATCTCTGGGGGAATGATGTTCCAGAGAGAGGGAGCCACCATGGAGAAGGCCCTTCTTCTGGGTCCCACCAGATGTATCTCCATCAGGGATGGGAACTGCAACATTCCCTGCCTCCCTGCTCTGATGGGTCGGGTAGATGTGACTTTTATACCAAAGTATTTTGTGTGCAATTGAAGGCAGTTCCTTTGATTGTTAGAAATGAATGCCCGCATCTTTGTGCTGGCAGAAAAGAGCTCCTAGTAGATAACTTACTGGGAATTTGGCAGCCCCAAAATCTTCTAATCGCATTGTTTTCCTAGATGTAGCAGTCTGTTTAGAAGAAAGTTGATGTGTGGCAAATTCGAAAATTAGGGAATAGCCAAATGTGATCAGGATTCCCTCTAACTAATGTTGGATGTGAACCACTGATGGAATATATTTATTTATTAAATTTCTATGGCACTCATCTAATTGATACAGCAACTCCAGGTGATTTACAATGTAATAAAAAGTACCCAAAACCATTAAAATTACAAAAAAATATTGAATAGAAAAGTGAAAAACCGAGGTGTTGGGTAGCCTGGCGGTGGGGATCATAGCAAACCCTTGATGGGCCCCCAGACAAACCAACAGAGCCAATTTTTTAGGCTCTTGTAGAAGGCCAGAAATGTGGAGGCAAACCTTATCTCAAGAAAATATTTCAGAGGGTGGGGGCCCCAGCAGAAAAGGCTCTTCTTCTGGACCCCGCAAGCCAAAATTCTTTAGCCACTGGAATCTGAAAAAGGCCCTTTCTGCTGGAACAAGAGGGGCTGGTTCCATTGGGGTGAGGCAATCCCCCAGATAGGCTGGACCCATGCCATAAAGGTCTTATAGCAGTGTCACCCGAAGAACTGTCCATGCCACTGCATTCTGTTCCAGTTGTAGCTTCTGGATACTCTTCAAGGATAGCCCTAGGTAGAACGTATATATTGTCATATGAAGAAAAGTTACTGCAGTTAAAATAATACTTGCGACCTATGACATGCTTGCTACCTATGACTGATAACAATGACATTCAGAACACTATTCCACTGTTGTTGTTTTGCCTCTCACCACCCTTTGCTGTGTTGTTGCTGTCTTAACTAACTGCTGTGTCTTTCTTCTCTCAGGCAACTCCACATAAGCATAGAGTTACAAGAATCCTATCTGGTCAGCTCCTTCACATCTATAACTTGTCAAAGAAATAGAAAGAGATTTTTAAGATGCAAGAATTGTCAGACTAGACCAGGGGTGTCAAACTCAAGGCCCGCAAGCGAGATATGGCCTGCAGTTTGCTCAGATCTGGCTCGCAGGGCCAGAAGAGGAAAGATCAAGCCAGTGTGACTTCGGCCTGATCTACCCAGTGCAAAGAAAGATCAAGCCAATATAGCTTCAGCCCGGCCTATGCAGTGCGAAAAGGAAATATGCCAGCAATTTGGGGAGTGGCATCAAGCTGGCCACACCCATCCAGTTGGGCATGGCCACCTGGCCCCCGAGGTCAACCACAGCCCTGATGCAGCCCTCAATGAAATTGAGTTTGATACCATTGGACTAGACAGACCCAGTTTTATCAGGCTAAATAAAATAAATACTATGTTTAAATAAATGAGAACTTATCACCGAGTATTAATGCAGTGACATATAAATGGCAACATACTCATCATTCAGTATATTTATCCCTCTCTGGGATATTGCTATTACTGCAGTTTTCTAATTCTCTGGAGTTTATTAATTGCCATTAACAGTGACCAAATGATGTCTGCAATATTTAAAAATGTGGCACCAATTGCTAGTATTTTTCTGAGCTTAATTCAAGAAGTTAATCTCAACCTTTAAGCAATTTAAACATTTGATCCTATCCTATTTTGACTATCCAGATATTAAAATTTATTAACAGACACAGAGGGCCCACCTTGGGGGCATATGAGAAAACTTTATGTACCATTTTCAGCAATGGGAAACTCCTTCAGAATTAAGATCAGTTCTTGTTCTTTAAACTTCTTTAGAAGGTGGAAGAATAAATTTCTTTAATCACATTTAAATTAAATTAATTAAATTATATTAATGTTTATTAGTTTTTAATATTTTTAAATGTTCATATTGTTTTGTTTCCATAGACTTTAATTTAACAAGCATACTACCTTGGTAACATTTGTACCAAGGTAAGGAAGACATGCAGAATTATTTTTTAATGATAAATGCAAAGAGTTCAGATTATTTTTGATTTATTTAAATAATTGATTTATATTTATCATGCTCCCAACCATTTTTGAGAATAGCCAAAAAAGAAGTGAAGCTTGATCAGGAATTGGATGATGTTGGAGATGGTTGATCAACATTAACTGGCTTCGTTAGTTTGATTAGCTTAAATCCCATTGATTAAGTTATGTTAATCTTTGATTAGCTCAGCTCTAAATCTTAGTTAAGTCTGTCATGGTCCAATTAATAACACTCTTGTTTATGCATTTTGTGTTGGTCATTGGTTAGAAGGGAAAATCTTTAATATTATTGGGAAATTTTCTGAATGGAAAATTAATGAAAATGATTCAACTAAAAGGATTAAAGGATTGAAATACAGGTTCACATTAAGGTTTAATAACTCTTACATGTTTGTTCAGTCCACAGTTTTATCCAAAATGGTTAACTAACTATTGTGTCATAAAACGTCTATTTGTGTAACTTTTTCTTCAGGGAAATGAATTAGTGTCTTTGAGAATATGTCCAATGATTTTTTCAGTGTGCTTGCATTTTCGCTACCGTTGTTAGTAGCAGTTTAGCTTTATTAAAATAATCAATTTCCCTTCACCTTGGGCAGGATCAGTTGTGATTTGTTATGCATTAACATGACAGGAACTGTGTTAAATAAAATAGAAAGATTGGGAAATGAAACTCAACTACAGAACTGCAGGACTTAAAACCTACAATTAAGCTATCTTTTTAAAATAATAAACTTTATAGAAGCAGCTGTATTTTCTGTCTTCATTATACAGGTCACCAGAAAGGCCTACAGGGGACCTTCGGGAAAGAATGAAGAATAAGCGGCAAGACATTGAAAGTGAATCCCAGAAACATAATACAGAAGAACAGCCTTCTCCTGTTAGGGTAGGATGCATATGTCTCCAGGATTTCTACAATAGTATAAAAAACAGAGAGGTGTGTCCTGTAAAATATAACTGGGCATAATAGGTTGGATCCAGGTTTGTGTCTTGATAAGCTTCTTAGATTTATAGAGGGAATCAACGAGGATCACTGCTTGATCTAATCGATGGTTGGTTTTCGCCAATTCCCCATAGTTCTTGTATCCCTTGGTACTACTTTTCACAAAAACTATCCAGAGCGGTTTCTCAGAAACAGTGGGTCTGCAAAGGCATGAAGGACTTTGCAAATTTACAATCTTTTATTTGGAATGCTGTCAGGCTTTCGTGCGCCCCTACCTAGTGTTGATTTTTACCACCAGTTATTCAAAAATAATAAGTAAACCACAATGATATGGGAGCAGCTCCCCAAATTTCCTATTCAGTAGCTGAAAAAATAGAGAAGTGTAGAGTGTTTGGTGCTATCTGAGCTTGGTAGTTTTATTGCAGGTGTTTCATTACCAAACTCAGTAACATCATGTCTCTTTTGCATTTCTGGGTGCTGAAATAATCTTTTTGATGTGTATTTTTCAAGCCAACCTCTCTCCTCTTTCTTTGTATACAATTAGTCTTCAACTTACGAGTGGTCCTTTAGCGACCAATCAAAGTTACAGCCAACCCAAAGCACAGGACCTATAACCTGGATTCAAAGTTAATGATGGCCAGGCTCCCTCTATGATCATGTGGCCAAACTGTGGGCAGTTGGCCACACAGCTGCATTTATGGCAGTTTGCAGCTTCCTACAATCAGTTTAACAATGATTTTACCAAAAACAACTAGTTATTTGCGATTTTTGACAAAACTATCCATAGCAAATCACTGATTTTGTTTAATGACCATAGCAATTGCTTAACAGCCACTGCAAAAGAAAAGTTATAAAATTTACCCTTTTATGACCCAATATGACCTATGTACTGAGCAAGCTTTATGACAGTCGTATGTTGAGGACAACCTGTACTCTTCCTTTGGAACTGAAAAAGATTAATCAAGCAGTTGTTGATTAGCCACAGCCATTGGGACTGGAATTGCCATCACTGAGCAACAACAGTCATAAAACATGATGTTGTAAAACACGATGGCAATTCTAGCACCTCTCTCATTGATGTTAAATGAATCAGCATGGTCGCTAAGCAAGAACATGGCATGGTGATCATTTTTAACGCAGTCCCCAATGATTGCTTGTCAGAAGCCAACAAAGGTTGCAAATTGTGACCATGACCTGCTGTGATGTTGTAACTGTGAGCCAGGCATTGAGTACTCAGATTGCAATCGTGTGACCCTGGGGAGGCTGTGATGGCCAGAACTTCAAGGACCGCCCGTAAGTATCACTTATTTAGTGCTGTTGCAATTTGAACAGTCACTGAACGAGTGGTTGTTCAGTGAGGACTGCCTGTAAGAATTTGTAGGGATGTTGTTAGGAGTTGTTATGCAAAGAAAAGAATCTCACTCTAAATACCTAACTTGTTGAATAACTGAATAGTTTTAAGTTGCCCATGTGGGGCTCATACTTATGGTCACTTCAATTTCTAAGTCTTTTCAAATATGTTTTACTCAGGTCCAGTGTCTTTGCCTGAGTTTCATTTTTTTTCCTTACGTATATATGCCTCTATAGTTTTCAGAGTCATGTGGCAGAGTCATGGGCAGCATATAAATTTAATAAATAAATAAATACATAATAAAATAACAGCTTATATTTTTAAATCATTGTAGGAAGTTTGAATAATGACCAATGTTAGATTGCATTATTTGTTAGAAAGTTCTGAATTCAATCAAATGTGGAAGTCTTTATTGTTTTGGATAGGAAAACTGGCTGATTCATCTGGGAAAATTGTCATTAAGAATCTGTATTTGAGGAGATACAATTTGTATTATATTTAAATATATGTTTAACTTGTTAATTTAATTATTGGTGTCATAACACCGTCTTTCTTACACAGCAACTGAAAATAAAATATTTCATATCTTGTTAATCGTGTGTTAATGATTGAGAGTTTGAATAATAGGATTTTAAAAATTCCTTTCAGATGTAACAGAATAGTAGTTCCATTATGTGTTCAATGAGAGAATTATCTACATACTGTAAGAAATTAACTAAAGTTTCTTTTTTAATTATAATTTCTTATAATTTATCATCTTCTTGAACACTTATCCTGTATTTAAGACTACAATTCGGACCAGAATTTTCTATTGTTAAGCAAGACAGTATTTATGCATGCATGCCACCCATCTTAAGAATCAGGGCAACTCTGATTGGCTTATATGTCATGGTGAGTTGGAAGGTATGTTTGTATGTCTTCCTGAAATATCTTCAATTTCTTCACCAGCTGTGAGGCATTAGCTTCTAGGTTATGTTGATACAAAGTTGGAGTCATTCTTCCTTCTATGTGGATAATATATTGTGACGCTGGCTCCTGCATAACCTCAGATCATAATAGAGCCACCTCTATCCATAATAGCTAAGAAAGTGTTCGTTTTTCAAATGCTTTGTCTTTTTTCTCCAAACATATCTTTTAGCCATGGGCAGTTAAATTGTTGGTTTTTCAGTCCAAAGCACTTAATTTCAAAAACATTTTAGGTTTATCAAGGCTTACTTTAACATTTTTGTGATGAGATCAGAGTACCTTTTTCTGATAATTTTCTCTTGATCATCATTGTATAAATAGTGTTGCACTATGGACCTGTAGATGAGTGTTTTGTTTTTAGTTTTTGAACATGTCAGTAGCAATGATCTGTGAGTTCTGTTTTAAAGATTTGACCAGCAGAATTTTAACAGATCTTGCCATAATCTCAACAGTTTCATGTAATTTCCATTTCCTTAAATATATTGCTCATTGTTAAACTTATTAGCTAAGTTTAATAGATATTGTTACAACCTTCCTATACTTGATAAGGGTGAATTGTCTTGGTTTTCAAATGCTCAGACAGCTGATGAAATGTGCCCATAGTTTTTGAAAATAGACAGAAGAATAATCACAATCAGAGAGGATAGAAGGTTTAGCATTTATTCATCTGTGAAATTGTGTTTATGTGGCTAATTGTAGGTCTAAAGAATCAGTTGAGCTTTTGGAACCTTACTAACAACTACATTAAACAAAGTATTACTGTATCAAGTGGAAGGGTGTCCAAACCTTGTCACCTGCTATAATCACTTTTTTAATTGAATTTGTAAACAACTTCATATATGTATGCATTAGTTGTTCTGAATTATGTTGTTTACAAAGTTAAACTTCCTTACCGTATTGAGATGTTAGCTTCTTTTCGCGTAGAGATTCAGTGAAATATATCATTTGACCAGGGATTACTTTTCATGCAACTGTAGAGATGTTAGGGAAGTTTGTTAGAACCATCAACAGAAGGTAACAACATTGGGAAAGTTATGGTTGCTTTAAAATATATATATTTGTGCACATTTTATACGTTTAAATGTTAGAAGCCTATAAATCCAAAGAATACTTGCAGAATACTTGCAGAACCAGGTTGAGAATTGATCATCTTAGAGAAAATCTATCTATGTGGTCACTAAATGTCAACATCAATCAATCAGAACAAAAGTTATTTCAGAAATGCATTAAACCATGTCTTAGTTTAAAAGAACATGCGACAATGAATGTTTGGGTTTTGAATACTTTCCCACTTGGTTTATTCTCCTCCTTAAACTTCTGTTTTAAATTATATAGAAATTCATGGGATACAAAATGTAGCATTCAATTTTAATTCCAATTTTTGATTTGTGAACAGAATGTACCGTCAGTAAAATACAGGCCTATTTTAGGGGATCTTAATTTTAAGAGATAAAGAACTCCTTTGCATGTCAAGGCTGCCCCATTGCTGCCGTCTTGTATTTCCCTTAATTACTGCTTCCTATAATGTGCAATGGGAGCAAAACATTACAAAATAGTCCTAAAGCCACTTTAAAAACTGGCTTCCAAATTGTGATTTCTTTGTTAAATGCTGTTTGCTATAACTTCTATTTCACACATTATAGGGAATTTGGATTACCTGCAACGTCTAGGTTTTAAACTTTCATGAATGGAATGAAGTAGCAACTAACAGTTGGACATCTAAGTGCAGGAAATTTTCTGAAATTACCCATTTATAGAGGGAAAGAGCTTGTCTTAAATCATAATCGGTATTAGCCTTCAGTTTCATATTGATATTCAAGGACTTTAAAACCAAGGGCTTGCTTCTGCTTAACTTCTGGAATTCTAAACCACAGGTTAGCATTTGATCTGGAGTTATACTCTTCTCTGAGTAGGTTTCTTAATATATATTATTAAATATATCAGAACATTTTATCAATTTTGATATTACACCATAGAGTTTTTGAAAATTAAGAGTTATGAAGTCAGCTGTGAATTTACACCACAACATATGGAAGTAACATTAAAATAGATTTCATGTTCTACTTTGAAAAAAGCTAAGTAACTTTTTAATGTTTTTTCTGTAGAAAGAGTCTACAAGAGGGAGGCACAGGGGAAAGGAAGATATTAAAATTACTAAAGAAAGGACTCCAGAAAGTGAAGAAGAAAATCCTGACTGGGAAACAAATAGAGACGGTAAACAGAATATGCCATTAAACCTTGCAAACAAATTAACATGTATTTTGACTTGCCATTCTAAACCTTTTATAAAGGTCAAGCAAAAGATAGATTCGCTATAGAAATTGCTTGATTTTTCTCATCTCTCCCCTACCCCTGTAGAGTGTATGGGAGGGAAAGAGAGTTCAAGAGAATACTCTAAGCCAGGGCTCTCAAACTCCTAGCCCGTGGGCCAGATGCGTCATGCACTGGCCACGCTCACACCCAGTTTAGCGAAGGGGGGGAAAGTCACGTGACGCTACCGTGATGATGGGAGTTTGACACCCGTTCTCTAAGCTGTTCATGTTGTGTGTCCACAACTCTCATCCCCAGTTGCCAATGTGATTGCATTGCTTTTGATGTATAGAAGAGCAAACAACTTCCTCTCTTCCTCTCCCAGCTCTCTACTTTTCTTTATCCTGTAGAGTGCTCTGTTTTGAATTTCAAAATAATACTATAAGCTATTTATGTAGTCTGCAGAAATCACTCCCCACCATGCCACAGAGTACAGAGATCGGAGAGAAAGAGATTTCAAGTGAGTAGTGCAAGCTGTTTGCATCGTAAACCCACAGCTCCCAATCCTAGACTGCCGGCATGGTTGCATTGCTTTCTGTGTTTAGAAGAGCCAACAGTTTGCTTGTTTGCAGTCTCTTCCCCTACAGTCTTATCTACTCTGCAGTGTGTGGAGGCGAGTGGGGAGAATGTAGTTCAGACACAGGACAATACATACTAACATGTGACTGAGGGATTGTTGTGATGGTTGTAAATGGTTACAAGTGGGCTATAAAGTTATTCTTTCAGTACCATCGTATTTTGGTGAACAAATGGTCAGTAAATGAGGATTATCTTTTTGTATTGTACCATAGATTTACAGATTACTTAATAGCAACCTTTAAAGCCATTGGGATGCACTCCTGGTCTTGCCTTGTTTGAGATGTCATTAGTATGCAAATTTCTAGAAGAGCAAACCTTTGTATGCTCTTGTTACCTAACTTGGGAAGCAAAAACACCAGAAAAGAGATAAAAGGAGGAGCTGGGAAGGGACTGCGTTCACATATGAAAAAGAGGGCAACACTGAGGGATTTAATTGCAGAGGTTACTGGTTCAGATTAATACTCTGATTGTCCCTTTAGTGCTAAAAGAGCCAGTTTGATAATACAGAAGCAATAGCAAAGGCACATGTTTCTGTTTCTCTCTTCCTATTATAAATATTTTTTATCTCTTCTCGCTTTGGGAAGAAAATTTAGATTTGCATTTAATACAGTCTATGGCTAAACTATGAGAATGCAGATTATTCCAATAATTAAATGGACAAAACACATATTCTCTTTTGAATTTGCTCCCAGTCACAGATTGCCAGACCACTGCCACCGCTGAATAACATTCAGAAATCATGTTCACTGTGTAATTGCAATCACTCTTAAATGAAATGGGAAATCACAATGGTGGTATATATTGAATTACGATTATTATTTTTAGAGTGTATTTATATAAAGAAAGAGTTTACTAACCAGTTTTGTTCCCTTTGCCCTTCCTGCCTTCTTTTTCATAACTTAAGATTCTGATAACGGAGATGTTAATTATGATTATGACCATGAATTGTCTTTGGAAATGAAGCGTCAGAAGATCCAGAGAGAGTTAATGAAGCTTGAAGAAGAAAACATGGACAAAAGAGAAGAAATAGTAATTAAAAAGGAGGTTTGTATCTTGAAAAGTATCACTGCATAGTCATAAATAACTAAATCAGTGGACATTATTGAATAAAGCAATTTTCAAATCTTCAGGATAATAATTCCTGTTAATCAGATATATACACGTGTGTGTGTGAGAGAGAATGACTGATAATACCATATAGATACTATACATACCAGAGTTAGTATTCAGCAGGTTCTGACCAGTTCTGGAGAACCACTAGTGGAAATTCTGAGTAGTTCAGAGAACTGGCAAATCCCACCTCTGACTGGAGATTTTACAGTATCCTTCCCCTGCCATGGCCACCAGCCACGCCCACAGAACCGGTGGTTAAAAAAATTTGAATCCCACCACTGATACACACATATACTTACCCTTGCTGTAGTTCTGAATCTGAACTGTTACATGACTCCTACTAGCATGGAAAGCTAATGACATGTATTGATATTTTAGAGTACATTTTAAAATGTCTGATGAATGCCTATATATCAGCTTGTTTACTTGCCAGATAAATAATAAAATTTAAAACTTACTTAATTTTTTTCTTTCAGTGGTTCTTAGAGGCTATGTATGCATGTATATAATGAATATTATATAAAGGAATTGCTTTGTGGTATGGATCAATTTCATTGATTCTTGGTTCTTATCTGTGGCAAGGCCATTGCTAGATTTTATAAAATACTAATTGTTTCTTTTTAAGATTTCTCCTGAGGCAGTTAGATCAAAATTATCGTCCTCACCTTCACCAAGGAAATCAAGTAAATCTCCAAAATTAAGGACAAGCCCTAAATCTTCCTCCACTGCCACTAAGAGAGAAAAGAAGGTTTCAGCTGTATCTTCCCCACTCCTGGAGCAGAGGTAAGTAGATTGGCATATTTTATCACAACATGGTTATCTCTTACCATGATAGTTGTTGTGGGTTTGTGCCTTTGTTTGCCAAGCAGTCCTAAGGCTCGGGGGAGGGGGGGGGTATTCCCAACATAAGATGACCAGCAATATTGGCAATATATGGAATAGGATTTTTGTGAGGGAGACTTCTACAAAATTTGCAAAATGCTAAACGCCTGTTGTTGATTCTAGGCCTGGTTTTTTAGGTGAAGACCGCTTACATGACAAGGGTTTCTCCTCCGCTTTTCCCTCAGTGCATGTTCCCTTCAGATCTGCTTTGGCAAATATCTCTGGAGCAAGTTCTGAGGATGTAGATGGGAAAGTGATTTTTTTTTCTCCTGGGTGATTGGATTTCACTCTTTATATGTGTATGCTTTTGCCAGATGGAAGTTTGTGTAGCAGGTAGGCCTATGCAACCAGCTCTTAGACAGAGGCATATGCAGAAGATTTAGTCATGGCAAGCCCATCAAGAACCGCAATTGTTCATTTGAATAACTATGGGAGACCTTAGGTGGACATTTAATGCAATGTTTGTGTGCTCAGCTGCTAGATCTAGACTTTTGTACTTTAGATGTCAGAACATACTGCATGGGCATTCAGGAAGTATTGTTATAATACAAGCTGATTACAACTTTAAAATACTGGCTTGTATATTGGTTTTTAGAAATTCAAAAAATAACCACAATAAAAAGAAAGGTCCTCGTACGCCTAGCCCACCACCTCCAGTACAAGAAGACTCCACCCAAGGGAAAAAACATAAGGAAAAATATAAAGCTAAAGAGCGAGTAGAAGAAAAGCCAAAGGAGATAAAGGAAAGGGGACGTGATTTTGAGAGACATAATAAAGAAAAAAAAGAGAAGCAAAGGTAAATGCAGTTTGTTTATTTTTTTCAGTGTCGTTATCATTTTGTTCAGAACATCTTCAGATTACTCCTAAAAGGCTAGAGCAAAATGTAACATTCAACAAGAAGCCATGGTCTCGCTCCACCCAATTTTGTGATCTTCTTTCTCTCTGTGTTGCCCGCCCCGTGCATTCCCAAACTGTGTTTCAAGAAATCCCTCCATCTTCCAAAACAAATGTGAGGCAAATGGGCTTTGTGTGTGAGAAAATGAATGGGAAAGGGAATCACTTCCTTAATGGAAATATGCCTTGGATGACTAGTGTTAATGGATGCTAGAGAGAGTCAAGTGTGGCTCCTGACATGCAAATGTGTTAATGGTACCAAACATTGGGTGGCTTGGCTTTTTTTTTTTTTTTTTAATTTGTGGAAATAGATAGCAACCAGTTAATTATTCCATCTTCAGGTCGCTGACAATTTTTAAAAGATTTTTTTAAATCCTACCTTTGTTACTTATAAGTAACTTAATGCAAGAAACATACCAGTAATCCTTCCTCTTCCTATTTTCTTCATAACAACAATCCTATAAGGTAGGTTGAGTTGAGAGAGAGTGACTTCATCCAGCAGCTTTCATGCCTAAGGTGGAGCTAGAACTTGTGTTCTCCTGGTTTCTAGGCCACCACCTTAAATCATAGAACATAGAATCATAGGGCAGAAAGGGACTTCAGAGGTCTTCTATCCACCCC
The DNA here is from genome assembly GCA_033807585.1 of Hydrophis major. Classification (NCBI taxonomy): domain Eukaryota; kingdom Metazoa; phylum Chordata; class Lepidosauria; order Squamata; family Elapidae; genus Hydrophis; species Hydrophis major. The sequence continues at coordinate 246,244,269 of CM066328.1, read as the reverse complement.
CCTGTCAAAGCAGGAAACCTTATATTTTCCTGGTCCAACGGTTGTCCAATCTGTTTTTGAAAACCCCCTGTGATGGTGCATCAATAACTCCAAGGTGCAAGCTATTTTATTAATTGTTTTCACTAACAGGAAAAAAAAAATTAAGTTGGATCTCTCTTTAACAAGCTTGCATTACTTCTTGTCGTGCCTTCTGGTGTTTTGGAGAATAAATTATGCCAAACTGGCACTTACAGTATATTTTCTAGGAAGGGGTATGTTTTTCCCTTAAGTGGAGATTTGCTCCTTCAAGCTATAAACCACAGTATTCATGCTGTTGTTAATGACAATTTTGTATATGTTGGCTATATGACTCTTCCTCAGGGATCCCTCAGAAAGTTCCCACAGACAGAGGCGTTCACCTAGTCCAGAAGACCATTCTGGTAGCAATTCTTCTTCACGAGAGTATTCTCCTGCCACAAGAAGAAGGCAGACATCTTGGGCTCCATCTAAGTCCAGCAGCCATAAACATTCTTTTTCACCCCCCCGCAGGTAGGATTTTTTTAAAAAAAATTGTGTCTGTGTATTTTAGACTTTGTTAATTCATGAGAGTTTGCTGCAACATGAAACTGCATTTTATTACATTTTTATCCCACCTTTATTACTTTTTAGAAAGTAATACATACATAATATTCCTTTCTTCCCCATACCAAAAACCCTGTGGAAGGGGCTGGGCTGAGAGAGATTAGCCCAAGGTCACCCAGCTGGCTTTGATTCTCTTGTTCTTATTGTTTGTCCCACATGGTTGTATGGTCTGCTTGCTTTTGCAGTGTAATTGCTTACTCTCTGCACTTGAAAGATAAAATGTAATAAACCTGTAACTGTACATAAAGATGTAAAAAAATGTATTTTGAATATCTGGAAGGACTGAAAACAAGCACAATTTAATCATAGCACATCAAGTATGGGTAATCTCTGTCCTATATACAACTCATTAAGGTCCCCAAACTAATACTCATTCCTCCCATCCCCACCCTGTTTGATATTCTGACACTTGATATTGTCCTCTCCCTCCCCCCCCCCCCCACTGGGGAAGAAGAGATAACCATTCTCTTATCAGCTCCAATGATCCTCTTTAAAAATGGATTCTTCCTCAATTTTTATTCTAAAGCCTAATTCCTGTGTGGGAGACAGAGTGTGGGAGAGTAACAGAATATTGGATTTTCCTTTGTGTTTGTTACAGAGAATTTTGCAGGTTTCCAGGGATGCCCCTACCTATTTTGGATGGTGGCCTCTCTCATAGTTGGGATGCAAGCCCTTCATGATGGCCTAAGGCAAGTTAGAAATAATCATCCCATACTGATAATATTGTGTTTTCCCGAAAATGCAACTTACCCCAAAAGTAAGTCCTGGTTTGATTTTTACACGTGCACCCAATATAAGCCCTATCTCTCCTAAAATAAGTCCTAATTTGAACCCCGCCCACTCCAGGGTGCACGGGTGCATGGGTAAAAATTAAGCTGATGCCTTTTTTGGTAGGGGAAAAAATATATGACAGGGTCTTATTTTCAGGAAAACACAGTAGAAGAAGTAAATCTGTAGGTAGGGTGTTTTGCACACAGGGTAAAATTGTGAGCTTTTGAGAAATGCTATTGATAAGAAAATGAAAATTGACCTATAATCCAACAAAGTTTTCCCAGGGAACATTTGTTGTTTAGTATACAGTATATGGATATTTAAAAATGATTTGAATACTGCATATTTTTAGCCATCCAAAGCCAAACGTACTGTTAAGTTATTAATGAAAACAAATGCCTTGCCAAGAAAATTGTGTACAGGCAGGAATCAGCTTGGCTTTGGGACTACTACTCTACTTTTGGAACCAATTTGAATGCAATTTTAGCAAGAGATCATAATAAAGGTTTGTGTGGGTAGTGCTCAAAATGTATGTAGCACCAAGATGTGTATACAGTTCTGTGTTTGCAGGTCTGCTTCACCACCAACACAGCATCATTCCCCTGTTTCATCGATGCATCATTCCTCTTCATCTCAGTCGAGTTCTTCTATTCAAAGACGTTCTCCGTCACCACGTCACAAGAGGACCCCTTCCCCCTCTTACAAAAGGACAACTTCCCCACCTGTAGGTCGGTCTTCTTCTCCTTATCCTCACCGAGCCTCGCCTTCTCCGCAGCAAAAACAGGCATCTTCCAGGCACCGTTCACCAGTTAGAGAGAGAAGCCGGCATGATCACGAGCGGATTTCACAGTCACACGACCGTCGCCATGAAAGAAGAGATGGTATGAATAATCATCAAGACTTTATGAATACAGATAGTCCCTATTTAATGGAACCATTCTTGGTTGTTCAGTGGCTAAGTCTTGTCCACCTCTTCACAATCTCTTAGACCGGAGCATGCCCTAAAGGCCCCCCTTGTCCTCCACTGTCTCCCAGAGTCTGCACAAACTCATGCCCATTACATCAAGGACACTATCTACCCATCTTATCCTCTGCTGTCGTCCCCTTCTCCTTTTGCCTTCAGTCTTTTCCAATGAGTCCTTTCATCTCATTTGTTTATGCCTTTTAATAAAATGGGTTAGCTTGAAAAGACGCTACTAGAGTCATGGAGCATCTGCTTTCAAAAGTGTTTTTCAGAACCATTTCCCTACCTTTACTCTGAATGTGGATGTTAAAGTATTATGCAGACTTTCAAAGTGGGCAAGGAGGACTTTTTAGAACTTTTTGGATTAGGAATTAGAACAGTTTTAAGACTAGCAATGGTAGAATAAGAATTACGCTTAATCAGCATCAAACATAAATATGTGTCATTCACTACAAAGATTCCTTTGAAATACTTTCTTTTCCATGTTCTCCCCATGCTTTTTAATACATATAGTCCTCAACTTAATGACCCCAATTGGGCCCAGAATATATATTGCTAAGTAAGAAATTTGTTAACATGAGTTTTGCCCCATTTTACGACTTTTCTTGCCACATTTGTTAACTGAATCACTACAGTTTTAAATTAGTAACCCGATTATTAACTGAATCTGGCTTCCCCATTGACTTTTCTTGCCAGACGTTTGCAAAATGACTCAACACTGCAACTGTCATAAATAAACTATTATAAACACCAACTGTGAAGCATCCAAATGTAAATCACGTGACCTTGGGGATGCTGTAACAGTCCTAAGTGTGAAAAATAGTGATGTCCCTTTTTTCAGTGCCGTTGTAACTTTGAACAGTCATTAAATGAACTGTTGTAAGTCTACCGGTAGTCTACTACAGGACTACCTGTAGTACCTTCCAGGCTCTGATAAGTAGATTTGCATCGCACCCTAAGAGACAGGTTACCTGCTTTGTTACCTCTGTAGTCTATATGAAAATTGATATTTTAGTTTATAGAACAAATATTTCTATAATATTTTTATAATATTTATTCAATAAATCATAGTTAGAAGAGTTATTTCACTGCATATGAAGTTTAAAGGGCTTTAACGAGGACTACCTGTACTATTAAGTTGATCGTATATTTACATTTGAATGTATTTTACTTCCAGAAACGAGAGGAAAAAGGGGAAGAGAAAGAGACAACAGGGATGAACGGGATTATGACCAAGAGCAAAGTACCCCCAGAGATCACAGAGATGATCGAGAATCACGGGATGGACGGGATCGAAGGGAAACCAGAGACAACAGAGAACGCAGAGATCCAAGAGAATCTCGGGATGCTCGGGACTCACGGGATGCCAGGGATTTCAGTAGAGACAACAAAGAAAGCCGGGATCAGAGGGATTTACGTTCGACACGTGACTCACATGACTACAGGGACAGAGAGTGTCGAGAGCATAAGAAAGAGGAGCAGTATTTGGAGGAATCGCGTAGCTATGCAAGAACCCATGGCAGGGAAGATAGTTCTCGAGCTGAAAGTCGTACAGACTCAAGAAGTGAAACAAGAAATGAATCCAGAACATCTGGAAGAAGCAGAGGGAGAGGTCCTGAATTAACAGACAAGGGTATGTAACACATGAAATAATAGGAATGTTACACTATTTGTTTACATTAACATTTGTTTAATCAATAGGGTAGAAATGAATTACACTACAGATCATTTCTTTTTATGACTTCACCAAATTTGGTCACTATGATCCATAGGACGATGATCCTATATGTATATCTTAAAAATTATTAAATAATGTGGAACAGATGGCAATAATTATCACATGGATTTCTCCTTTTAGTAAGAAAAAAAAAGCCCTATTTATCTTAAAAGAAGATGAGTTGATTTTAGTCATACATTGCTATTGAGGAGGTCCTTTCCTTTAATTCACTGTTATGAAATGAATAAGTTTTTGAAACACAGTTTGGGAGATTGTATGAATGCAGACTTTTTACCAAAGCAAAACTGTTGAAAATTAGTCTAAAGACTAGCTTTTGTTTGAGAAGGTTTGGTAGCCAGATGATTTTAAACCTTTCTGTTATTGTCAAACAAGGCTTCCCTGTTCATAATGCTGGATTTTGTTTTGAGTCTGTGATTTTTTTTTTCAACATTTGTTTTCTGAATCTGAATTCCTTTTAATTCACCACAGAGTTTGATCTCTGCTTAACTGAGATGTTGCAAGCTGACAGATCTTAAATTGCTTTGATTTCTGCATGTGGAGTTCTGTAGTTTGAAATTTATAATTGAAAAGGACAGGCTTTTAAGCAAAGCTTCCTTATATTTAGCATTTTTATGGCAAATATATTCCACAAATTATTATCCTAGATCAGGAATTACATTTTAATTTACCTGAATGCATATTGGCAGTTCTGGTCCATAATTTACCAATCCCTTTATGAAATACGGTTCTTTTAGTAAATCTGTAGTAGCTAATTTTGGCAACAGAGATTCTTCCATGTTTTCTGCGTGTCTTGTTTTCAATAGGCAATCGAGGAACAAGAGGCTCTCAAGTTGATAGCCATAATTCTAGTAGTAGCTACCATGACAACTGGGAATCACGGAGCAGTTACCCTGACAGGGATCGCTATGAAAGCCGTGAACATGCAAGAGATTCTTCTTTTGAAAGAAGACATGGAGAAAGAGAGAAGCGTGACAACAGAGAAAGAGGTAAGTACTCTTCAGGAGTTTTTTTGAACCATTAACTTGTTAATGGATTCTTACTAAAAGGGCATAACAGTAGAATAACATTAAAGATGAATGTAGCTGTGAAAGCTACACTGACATGATGAACTTTAATTACAAGCACTAGTAATTAACTAGCTCATTTAGCACAATACTGTTTACTGAGAAAATTTCCCAAAGAAATTTCAAATTCAGGGTCTTTTTTTGCTCTACAGTGGAGTTGTCATTTCCCTCTCAACCTTTGATTTCCCTAGATTTTTATCATTATGGATACCCAATCTAAATAATACCATCAGAAGTAATTATTTCACACCTGTTGGAGTGATTTAACATTAAAGCATTTCTGTGCACAAATAATGAAAAATAAATTAGATGATTATAAATTGGAATTAAAACCTGTTTTTCATTACAGATCAGAGGCAAAGCTCACCCATACGGCACCAGGGAAGAAATGATGATATTGACCGCGATGAAAGACTAGAAGAACGAAGAGTAGACAGGAATGAAGACAGGAGGGATGAAAGACCTAGGGAGCGAGAAAGGGAGAGGGAAAGAGAGAGAGAAGCAGAACGTGATCGGGCCCGTGAGCGTGAACGTGAGAGAGAAAGAGATAAGGACAGGGAACGGGAACGGGATAGAGACCATGACAGAGAACGGGACCGAGAAAGGGAAAGAGAACGAGAAAGGGAAAGGGAACGAGAAAGGGAAAGGGAAAGGGAGCGGGGCCGGGAAAGAGACAAAGAAAGGGAACGACAGAGAGAATGGGATGACAAAGAGAGAGGAAGAGAAGAACGCAGGGACAAGAGAGAAGATGTCCGTGAAGAAAGGACCACAAGAGATAGTCGTGAAGAGAGGAAATCAAAGTGAGTTTGTTGTTTTAAAAAAGAAAATAAATAATTATGCAGCCTGAGACAGTAAATGGAATGAACAAGCTATACCCAACATTATCCAAACAAACATTGACCGTTCATATGTCTTTCTGAAAACAGTTTTTTTGGAAAAAGGATTCTTGACATTCAACTTAAGTTTTAAAAGTTGGTGTGTAACAGGGCTGTTTGTATTTATGCTAGAAGATGGATGAGACTCCTCAGAACTTAAGTACTTTGAATTTAATGACTAACATTTTCTTTTTGTGTTAATGCAGAAAACGTCACAGAAACGAAAGTAGCCCCAGCCCTCGGAAATCTCCTAAACGCCGCCGTGAACATTCACCTGATAGTGATGCCTACAACAGTGGAGAAGATCAGAGTGAGTGGAAGCATGTACTTACTAGCAAGAGTTGCCCACACAGTTCCTATGAACACAACAACTGCTGTGTTCTAAGATAGGGTCTGCCAACCGTCAAAACTTGTCTTTTCCAATTTACAAGTTGTTTTGTTCTCACTTGAGATTCGGCAAGATTTTGACCATCCTTTTATTTATTAATTTGTTGGTCCATTATTTTTGGTACCTAGAACATCATGTGAAATTGTACATTGGCATCTGCAGCTGAGGAAATTAAATTAAATTGTACAGTTAAACTTTTGTATTTACAGGTAGTCCTCACCAGTGGTAATTGGGACCAGGAACTCCCTATCACTAAGCAACATTGTTATAAGGCACAATGTCACGTGGCTGCTTTGACTTGCAATGGCAGTCCCAATTGCCATTGCCATGGTTAGGTGAATTCTACATGTTCACAGTTCCCAAAGTCACCATTTGCAATCTCCTGCATGCTTCTCCATTGGCTTTGCTTGTCCGAAATTGGCAGTGAAGATCTCAAATGGTGACCATATCATAATTGTGGAGCTGCTTCCCGAGTGCCCAAATTGTGATGACATGTTTTCGGGGATGCTGTGATGGCTGCCTTGCATCTATGGCCTACTTCCTTCCTTTTAGTTCCAACAATCTTTAGTTCAGTCATATAATGTTGTAGAATTTGATTTCACTTCTTCTTTGTCCTTTCTCACAACAGTTTCAAAACTTTAATAAGCCTCTTTTGTAAACCCAGTGTAAAAAAAAGTTATCCAGGTCACTCTTTGTTTACTGTTTGTATATCCCTTTTAACTATGACGAGGAATAGAATAATTTGTTGATATTGCCATTGTGAAGAAGGCTAAAATCTATAAATCGGTAGTGTTTAGCAGCCTGACTTTAAAACAGATTATTTTTTAAATTCATTTGACTTTGAAGAGGAGGAATGTATTTTTAGGAGGAGAAGAATGTGTATACGTGTTGATGATTTTCCTACAAGTAATTTTCATGTTAACCCTCCAATCTTACAGAATAATTTTCTGTTCTCATCACAAAAAGTATAGCCGGAACTTTTTTTTTTGCTCTAAGTTAAAGAATATTCCTAGATATAAGAATTGGTTCCAAAATGAGGTGTTGTGACATTTTCTTTTTTATAGATGAAAAACGGCGTTTATTGAGTCAGGTTGTACGTCCTCAAGAATCACGTTCACTTAGTCCTTCACACCTCTCAGAAGAGAAGCAGAGCCGTTGGAAAGAGAGTGACAGAAAGCCAGAGCGAAAGGAAAGCCTGAGACATTATGAAGAAAGCGACTACAAAGAACGGAGTACTTCTGGGGACAAACAGCGAGATCAGCGAGAGGTAAATGAGAGTACAAGGAGCAGAATCCAAGAAAATGTAAGCAAACGGGATTCTGAAGAACACGAGGCAGTAGATCACATGCACGAAGACAAGAAGAAAGCTAAAATACAGAAAAAAACGGCAAAGAAGAAGAAAGAGGAAGATGGTGGTGGGTTAGAGCGCTATATCAGCGAACCGCCAGCAGAGAAGACTCCAGTGTTTTCTCCCAAGAAAGTCCAGAAAAAGAAGAACGCTGAAAAGAAGCGCAAGAGATCCAAGGGAGATTCTGAGGCTTCTGAGGAAGACAGTGGCCCCCATCAGAAGAAGAAAAAAGGCCCCAGGACACCACCCGTAACCACGAAAGAAGAAGTGGTGGAAGCAGCGCCCGAGAAAACTGCAATAGTGGAAGTTGCTCCCAAGAGGGAGGACACAACGTTTAGCGACTGGTCAGATGAGGATGTTCCAGAGCGTGGGGAAACGGTTCTAGAAAGGACTTCTGAGGAGCCCCATAGAACTAGCCACCGTACACGAGGTGAGACCATGGAGGTTTCTCATGGGGTTGAAGAAGCTACTCACTTCCACCCCGCAGAGCAGAAGCGTAGCAGCAGCCTCTGTAGCAACAGGAGCCATACTTCAAGTAGACTCCGATCACCCTCTAATGATTCTGCACATCGCAGCGGAGATGACCAGGCTGCAGTGAAGAAGATCTTGCACAGCAATTCGAGCGACAGAGACAGGAGATGCCTTGAAATCGCAGGAGAGCGGAAATCCAGAATCGATCAGCTGAAGCGAGGGGTTGCCAGCCGTAGCACCTCTTCTGGTAATTCCAGTTGTGTGGTTGTCTTTGTTACTGTGCCAAATCCCTCGGTTGTCGTTGGGAGGCCCAGAGTTTGGGATGGGGGTAGGACAGGGGCTCAAGGAGCTACTGTGAGGAGGGATTTGCTCTTGCCAGTGCACAATGGCTAAGCTTATAAAATTGCTTTATAAAGGGTAGTAGTAATAACTTGTTTGGGGATAATGTCATTCAAGCAGAGCTTGGAAACCCTCAGCCCGCCTTTCTTTCCTTCATAGCCTACAGTTAGGCTTTTTAGAAGTTCATTTGTTACTGCTAGTTTGCAAAAAAATCTTAATCAGTAGTCCTAATGCAGGGGTGTCAAATTCGCGTCATCACTGGGGCATCACATGATGTATTGGGATTTTTTTTTTCTCATAGGTGTGGCCAGCTTGTGACACATCTGGCCCATGGGCCACGAGTTTGACAGCCCTTCCTAATAGATCTATTTTAAGTGAGGGAGTTGGAAAAGAAAGGAAAAGTTAATTTCCCCAATATGCTTCGCTTCTTTGGCTCCTTGCATGGGTCATTGAGCTCTTAGAAAGGTATATTGGGATCATTTGAATTTTTTTCCAAATTTTATTTTGGGGATGAGTGTGACTCGAATGAGAGAGGAAACATGAAACTGTTTATGGAATGGATGCATGAGGAAGGTGAAACAGGAAGGGAGAACTAGGCATTGATATTGTTGGCCTCAACTCTTTCTACCAGTGGTATCATGTCCCTGGCAGATTTTCTACAAGGTAGAAATGTTCCTTTAGAACAAGGGTAAGGAACGTTGGCTCTTTTATCACTTATGGACTTCAACTCCCAGAATTCCTGAGGGAGCCATAAAAGGTTCCCCATCCCTGGCCTACTGGTTTTTTCAGTTGTGAGGGAAATCAATTTTTGACTTGAATGGGACTGTTTAATATACAAATGTAGGACATACAAAGAATATATATAAAAATATGCCCTACATTTGTATATTAAACAGTCCCATTCAAGTCAAAAATTGATTTCCCTCACAACTGAAAAAACCAGTAGGCCAGGGATGGAGAACCTTTTATGGCTCACTCAGGAATTCTGGGAGTTGAAGTCCGTAAGTGATAAAAGAGCCAACGTTCCTTACCCCTGCTTTAGAAGCTATAAGGAAAATAGGGAAAAGCAAAGGATTTGTTTTCAGGTCAGTAAACCATGAGGTTGTACAATCTGGTGTAGTGTCTGGATTTGTTGTCTAGCAGACCCTTTCCTTTATTCTGAGTTCTGGGTTTTTTTTCTAAATGAAAGTCTGATCGTCTGTTTTGATGGGGGTTGATTGTGTGTTCTAGATCGACAGGATTCAAGGAGTCACAGTTCAAGGCGAAGTTCTCCTGAATCTGATCGCCAAGGTCACTCCAGATCTGGGTCCTTTGACAGCAGAGAAAGAGTGCAGGACAGAGACCGGCATGAGCATGATCGTGAACGGGAAAGAGAGAGACGGGATGGGAGGCAGAGAGATTGGGACCGAGATGCAGCCAAATCTGACTGGTTGAGGAGCAGAGACCGGGACAGGATTCGGGAACGAGACAGACAACGAGAAAAACGAAGAGATCTGGACCGTGAAAAAGAACGTCCACTCCCTGAAAGTCTGGAAAGAGAGAGAGTTGTCAGCACTTCCTCTCAAGCAGAAATATCCAAGCACAGTGAGACCAAAGCAAGTAAAGATCATCAGGCTTTTGAGGCCACCTGTCTAGATTCTGCTTCCCAGGAGAAGGAAAGGCAGGATAAAGACCTAGGTGCTTTGCAAGGATTTGAAGATGGAATTGAAGCAGAGAAAGTGGAAAACATAGAAGGTAAGTCATTCTGAAAATACAAATGCTGGCAGTTTTTCTGCTTTAAAACAAACATAAATGGCATCATTTAATAAATCATCTTATTGGAACATTCTGAATTTCAGGTTTCCTCATATAGTTTTTGAGCAGCATAGTTACTGGGCTACATAGTTACATGAAGTAGGTTCTTTAGGAGATTGTACAGTAGCTAACTTTACTTTCAAAACTTTTCCCAGTACAAATTATATTTTTGCTCTCTGAAAACTCTGATGATGGTGGAAGAGAAACAGGGAGGAAAAAAGAGACACAGAAAAGATTAAACCCAGAGTGCAGTTTCTCTGATCTGGCTCCAGAAACGAACAACAGGCAAACCTAATTAGGTCTTCTGCATCATCTCATTTAGCGTGCCATTCCTGTTGGATCTGTAGAGAGTTCGACAGAATAAGTGCATTTTGCAACATTTCTGTCTGTTTTGCAGGTGGAGATGATGAAACAAAAATAGATGATGTGCAGTCAACGGAATCTGGTGCTGGAGAATATGAGCCAATCAGTGATGATGAATTGGATGAAATTTTGGCAGGTGATGCTGAAAAGAGAGACGATCAGCAAGATGAGGAGAAGATGCCAGGTAAGCTTAGCAAAAATCATGTACATCAGTCATATGTGTATTAGAAAGCCAAATTATTGTTCCAAAATTATTATTTCTGACTTGAAACAATAACCTGAAGCCTGCCCAATCTATGCACAAAGAAAATGAATCGTCTTGATAAAGGTAATGGAGCTGTTCCAATTTAGCTGGTCATGAGAAAGAGGAGTGTAGGAAACTATAGTTTAAGAAATATCAGTGCCATAGCCAAGAACATAAGAGGCAGGCCAAAAGTGGTACAAAGTTATCAAGATTCCCCGATCAGTTTTGTTTGGATTAGGCTATGACCCATGGATCCGTGCATCTTGCATTTTTAGATAAACATTTTTAAAATGGAGACAGGACAGGCCTGGTTCGGTGATTTCAGTCCCTGGGAGTTTTCCTCGAGAAATGACAAGGTCTTGTCTTAATTGAAGAAGGCTGACTGTTATGGGCGAAGGAGCTCCTCTCATTTCTTCCATAAAGTTACTTTCCTTTTGCCTCTGCAACAGGTCAGAGTCTACTTTCTTTCCTGGATCTTTCTCAGGAAGCAGATCTGAAAGAAGATAAAAACAGCTGTACCCTAAATGGGGGGAGGGGGGAGAGCAAGTTTCTTACAAGAGTCCTAAGCCAACCGAAAGGAGGTCTCATCCTGCTTCGTTTTTTCTTTGAGCGGGATAGTGATTGCCTCAGAGTGAGATTTGCAACTGATCTTCCCTGTTTGCAGCCAGGAAACCATTGCAACAATCTTTGTGCCAGCCTAGTGGGTACTTTGGTATCTAAGAGATAATGTTATTTAAGAGTAAACATTTGCATTTGTCTTATTCTACAATTTATAGTCTCCTCTTAGGTTTTACTCATTTGCTTTAGTTACAGGTTTTCTGTAAAAGGTTTACAGGTTTTAAAAAAAGGACTGAAACAATAAATGAAAATATCTTCAGTTTTGTTTTGTTTTTTTGTATGTGTTTGCAGATCCGGTGGATGTCATTGATGTAGATTGGTCTAGCCTGATGCCAAAACAGCCAAAAGAGCCCCGAGAGCCTGGAGCTGCTCTTTTAAAATTTACTCCAGCTGCTGTTATGTTAAGAGTTGGCATTTCCAAACAACTGGCTGGCCCTCAGCTCTTCACAAAGATAAAAGAAACTTGTCAGAGATCTTTGGAGAAACCTAAAGGTAAATTAGTTTATTCCCAGCAGATCATGAAGTTAGAAAACCTTCAAAGTTTGTATTAATTTTTGTTTTTGAGCACGTGTCACTCTGAAAAGACTACTTGTAATTGTGCAGGGTCTGTTTATAAATCAGAGCAACATGCTCACCAAAATAATGCATACAGGTTTGTAAAGACCTTATAGAGTTGTTCTGTTGAAACAATTTTACTCTGTCTTTGTGTATATAAAATCTCCCTTTCTCCCAAGGCAACCAAGTAGCCTGTTCCTCTTCCTGCTACGGAGAAGGGAGGTGCTCCGAGGGAAGTGGCTTGGACTAGATTCAGGGACTGGATTTTGGGAGAAGAAGTCGTGACTTCGCATTATTCTCTAAAGATAGTGTATTGGAGATCTGAATCCCCATTCTAGAACACTTTAGATCTCATCGTTATATTGCCTCTTTGTAGATGCAGAGAGCCTTTTTGAGCATGAATTTGGGGCTCTGAATATGGCTGCCCTACTGCGAAAAGAAGAGCGAGCCGGACTGCTCTGCAACCTGGGCCCTTGCTGTAAAGCTCTTTGTTTTCGGAGGGATTCTGCAATCCGCAAGCAGCTTGTGAAAAATGAAAAGGCGAGTACCTGAAATGTATTTTAACATCTAGTAAACTTTGATGCAAAAATCATTGGTCATATAGTCATCTAATTACATAGCTGCAACATATTTTGCTCATTTATTTTTAAAGTCTTTTTTCCTCCTCTTTGTGAAAGCAACATGAAGTTAATAAAAGTTCTAAAAATGGGATTATCACTTTGTTGAGCAGCTGTCGTTCCACTGAAATAATATTCAGAGTTTTTCTGTGAAATCCATGGTATTCAGAAGTGCTTAATATTCGAGCAAGCATAATCTCCAAAATGCATTTATTTATTTATTTTTATGTGTCATATTTGTATGGCCGTCCATTTCCCAAAAGCACGGCTGTGTTCTCCCAGAATTCTGGGGCAGAATATTTCTTTTGAAAAGTGGATTTATATTTAACCTTACAAAAAAGGTACCTGGTTCTTAATATTTGGAGTTTCCTGCTTTGACTTCTTCCTCATCTTATCTGTCTGCAGGCTTATGATTGCTTTGGACATCTTTCATCTAGAAAAGGGGTCCCCAACTGGGCCCAGTGTGAGCTGTGGGTGCCCAGATCAGCTTCCACAAGTGGTGGGGCCAGCACACGTGCCTGCCGCTCGTGCAAGTCGATCACACGTGTGTGTCGGCCCGCTGTTTATGCAGCCAGGTTCCCCTCTTCCCCCCTAGCCAGGCCCGCTGACCTAGAACTTTTGGTGTTGTGCCTCCATTAATTTCAAGTGTGTATATATTTTTACAGAATAAAATATGCTGTTTCTGAAATGCTAGTAATCATACATTAGAAAACTTATCATGCAATCATTGCTAATATAAGTCATATCCTGTCTAACAGGGCACAACAAAACAAACCTACACAAATCCTCCAGTGGTGGACAACGAGTTGCTACGGCTAAGCCTACGATTGTTTAAACGCAAGACTGTGCAGCAGGGGTCTGGACCAGATAAGACAGAGGATTCTAAACTGACACAACCTTATGTTCCAGAAATGTGCCTGTCCTGAGCCAGAGCCTCCTGCCCTATGGTTGTTTTGTTTCACTGTTTGATAATATTGATGTTTGCAGTCTTACTTCCTTTAAGTATGATGTTGCCACAAGAATGAAAATACTCAAAAGAGCACATGTGTGGATTCTGAGACAGAATGACAAGGAAAAGTATTTAGTACAAACACCGAAGACCACTTTGTCTGTTTTTGCTGCATGTATTATGACAAGAGTTCTAACCATGGATTTTATTTAAAAAGTCACTTGTGTTTAAGTGTGTAAAAACGTCCATTTTGGGATATCTGTTTTATCATCTATTAAATTTTTAAGAAGAAAACAGTTCTGATTTTTTTCCATTTCTTTTTCCTCTTTTCCATAATATTTCCTTTGTAAGATCAGTAAGCTAATAATCTTTACCATCCAAAAAAGAATCATAAAAAATACAATGCATGTTATCTACATGAAGTCCTTTTTTTTAATTATGAAGGTGAAATAAATCAAGTTGCATGCTCAGTGGAATTCCTCAGATGCTAGAGGAAAAGGTGGGATTATTTTTTTCCAGATCTTCCTCTAGGTCAGGTCTCAGATGGGGCTACACCTGAAACACCCTTGATGTTTAGTTTAGTTTGTGGTTAATATGCTTTTGAAAAAGGTTCCATTTGAAATATATCTAGACATCCTCACCAAATGTTCTTGAAATGTATTTGGTCATAATCTAAAAGTGGCGATGCTAATAGTGTTTTACATATATTCTTTTTGTTTGTTTGAACATACTGACTTTGCTATTTAGCTGCTTGTTTTTACCTGACTGCAATTATCTCTCCAACCAAGGATGCTTTGTATGATCAGCCAGTAGGAGGCACCTACATTCCAGAAAACAAAGAGCAGTTGGAAAATGTGGTTTGGGGTGAGATGTTTCTTCAATTTGCATTTCGATTTGGTTTGACCCAAGACCATTCACAGATGGTCTTCAGATAGTGACCAGAGCTTCAGAACCCTTCTGAAAATTGGATTGTTTTATTTCTGCCTTTCCTTTTGTTTTCTTTCTCTAAATATCCCACCCCATTATTGATCCTATTTTTTCAGTTTATCAGTGTTCTGTGCCATTGGATAATTTGAGGAAGAAATGTCCCCTCGGGGTCTTTTTCTTAAGATTTGTTCTACCATCTGCAGTGTTAGATTATAATTATCTCTTGCACACAGGTGATGTTATTTAGGCTGTTTAACAAGAACAGGAGGCTTATATCATGAAGAACAATATAAATATTCTCATTGTCTATAATGGACAAAAGATCTAGTTACAGGTGTGATCTATTTGTTCTATTAAGATAATTATAAGGTATTAACACAGTTTTGTTTATTGTTCCTTGTTAAAATTGCTTAATGTTGCTGACTGAAGCACTGGTAGAGTGTTTCAACACCACATGGTTACCAAATTAATTAAGGAAAATATTCTATATTCCTCCTAAGTTGGAGATCAGTACCACTACAAAGCTTCATTTTCATACATGTTTGATCCTCCGCTTGCAGGTTCTGTGACATTTTCACATAGTGCACTGTTAGCAACACAAGGCTGAAAGGCTAGGTTCTTTCTTTCTAGAAAAAGGCCTAAAATTTGGCCGTTTGCCTTTGAATGTACTTACAGACAATACATGGAAATCAATTATTTCTAATAGGGCCGCATATTTCAGAAATGATCTAAAGAAAGGTTTTGAACCTTGCATAAGGATAGCACTACTTTGCTACTCATTAAAGCAGTCACATTTGGTTTTTTTTTGAAGCTTCCAGCTTAGCAAACCCCCTCCCCCGCTCCCCGTCCCCATGCAGCTACTTTAAGAGTTCCAATTGACTTTTAAAGCAGTAGCACCTTTCTTCAGGTTTGTATGGGGAAAAAGTTGCAAATGCTTTTAACAGCAGTTGAGCAATGCTGTGTTCATAAAGCCATTCTTCAGAATCAGGTTTTTCATTATTCATATTGTTTATCACAGAAAAATAACATGGAAAATAAGTCCTATTTGAAATTAAAATAGCAAAACAGCATGAATTAAGTGGTCTGTGTGTAATGCTGTACTGCATAATGCCAAAATGGGATTGCATGTTTTACATATTGTTAATCACATGTGAAGCTATGATTTTGATTCCGGTAATTGCTTCGTAGCAGGTTGGCTTAATGAGATGCTGAGGAAGTAAGAATCCATATCTTCCTTTGTCCCGAAGCTCAAAAGTAAAAGAATATTTAATACCTTGGTCGTAAGCCCAGTCATCCGAACCACCTGGGGCTAAATCTGTGAGGGAAAGCAGAAGTATTAAGGACCCAAGGTCAGCCATGGCCTGTTGATAAACAGAGGTACTTTTTGTTCTCTCTGTACTTACAGATTGTCTGTGCACCAGAGCCTGCCACGTAGCGGTTGTGGTATGCGTTTCTAATAGCACCCGTCACTTGGTTTGCCACCAGTTGCTGAAAATAAGAGATCTGGTTAATTAAACCGTCATGGAGAACATATATTTTAAGTCCGATCGCAAAAAGAGAGTTGTCCAGAAAAGACTTTAATATTGTTCTGGATGTTCTTGAGCTGCCTTTAAAACTAAGTTTCCCAAGGATGGCCCAGAGAGTTTGAATTCTTCACAACATTGTAACAAAATTAAAAGATGTACATTTTTACAGGAAATATAAAAAAGATAAAGCTGCAAGTAAGCAAAAGAGGTGTCGGTCCCAGACCTAGCATGCTTGATATTAAAATCCTGTCTGTGGTTTACCATGATGTAAAAACTAGGCTGTGGCTTTTATCCTCTATCCAGTGATCGCATGCTTTTGGATTTTACCCTTTTTGTGTCGTTTTCGCAAGTTCTACTGTGTTTGTTTGCTTTGGTTTGTAGTCTGAAATCCATTTTATTACTGGTATATTATGGCTGACATTGTTTTCTTGTGTAGACGGGGGAATCTAAAATGTGTAGGGCAACATGGACTTTCATTTAGCAAAGGCAGCATAAAATGCGACTGTAGAAATTAATTTTAAATGTAGGTATTTTTGTCTGGTAATAGAACAGATGCTTGTTGACTGACAAGCTTTTGAGTTTCCCAGCTGCAACAGATTGTGAGATTACAGGAGGAGAAGAGCAAAATAAGAACATTGTCCTCGTGGGGGCAGCACTTTTATCTTATCCAATTCCAGTAACTATGGAGAAAACATTGCGCTTCAATTTCAAACTTGGAAGCTTTTAAGATGTGTGGGCTTCGACTCCCACAAATGAATTCAGCTCCCAAAAATGCTGGCCAGGGAATTCTGGGAGCTGAAATCAACACCTTAATGTTTGAGATACGCTGCTCTAAATGCAGCAATCTTACAGTTTTGAGTTACGCAGTGAAAACTCTTGAAGAGCACAGGACAAGCAAAATCCTTTTGTCGGGAAAGCCAAACCATCTCAGCGCGTAGACTCTAATAACAAAGTTCTACATCCTTGAAAGATGCTATTATTGCTGAGAGTAATTAATTGCTCACTATAGCAATTCTCAGTCTGATGGGTTGGCCATTTGATCATTCATTTTTCTTTACAAAAATAAATAATTATTTAGATAAATACTCTCTCTGGCTCCAAAACTTTTTATTTGGGCATTTAATTTAATGCTTTTGGCATTTTAGTTTCTGAATTCTTTTTCATTATTTGTACTAATTAAAAAGTAATATATCATACTTACTTCTTTCTGCATTATACTAGTTTAATATAATGTATTAAACATAGTTATCAGTTTTAATACATTATTTTTCTTATAGTATATGTTGTAATTGGTCACAAACATCCAACAAACCATGATTTCAGTTCTTGATTCATTCTAATGGGATAGATTCCCTGGTTTGGGGTTTGGAGAAAGACTGGCTTACAAACATTCATCTTAGGAGAAATACTCAACATACGTTTACTTGCTTGGACCTAATTAACATGCATACATCATACAAACTTGCTCCTGTGCTATGTATGTCATGTTGCCTAGCTGCTATTGTACTATAACCTTCAATGTAATTCCCCTGTAGTTAGATATGAAAAAGTGCAAACACTCTATGAATTGTCTCTTACAAGAATCTGAGTATTTTTATACATCTGTTCTGAATATTCTATATTCCTTGCAGACTTGAAGCATGCTTCAAAATGATAAATACAGAGGATACATGGATCCTGATCGAAAAGTCTGTTTTTTCAGTAAATACTATCTTATAGATTGAATGTTGCGGTGGGGGGGAGGTGGTTGGTGCACTGCCGCTGCCAAGGAACGCTGGAGTCTTCACTGCCGAACAGCTGATTGGCAGCTGGATCAGCCTCCCGGAGAACTACCGATTGGCCTATCGCCTCCCATTCACCACCTATCACCATCGCCTGATCACTGCTGATGGGTGGTGGCGATAGGCAGCGGCTGCGGTGATCCCCGCCACCTAAAACAGCTGATCGGCGGTATTCCAGGAGGCCAATCCAATTGGCAATCAGCTGCTTGGCAGCAAAGGCTCCAGTATCTTCTGCCGGCAGCAGCTCACATCAGTTGACTGGTGGTGGGCACAATAGAGCGGTGCCCTGATGAGCCATGTGCTGGGGCTGCAATAATGTGCTAAAGCTGACCAGGCTGTTTGCTGTAAGGACATTAGCCAGATGAATATCAGATGGATGCTGGGAGGCGGAGACAGATTTTTTCCCCTCTTGTTTTCTTCCTTTAAAACTAATGTGCGTCTAATATTCCGGAGTGTCTAATAGTGCGAAAAATACGGTGCATGAAAGCCAAAAATAAGGCATGTGGGAATAGACAAGTTGCTTGTTATGAGAATGATCACACAGGGGAAGAAGTTAGAAACTTTTGGTTGCAGCTTATAGCAATTTTCCATTTCAGCTGAAATGTAGCAAAGTATTTTATAGAAAGCATGGTGTATTTTCAGACCATGATTTGATTCCATTTTGTAAATAATGACTTGCTGCATTCAAATGAAAGACGTGGAGGAGGAAGAAGTATGGAAACCAAGCTAAGGTGGCCTTACTACTTGCTTTTATAACAACAATATGGCCTGCTACAACTTCTTGTTGACATTATGAGTAGGCACTCATCATTTAGCCACTTTTTTTTAAAGAAGTGCCTTTGTACTCCTTTAAGTAAGAAAAAATCCAAGTCCAAAAACCGATTGCAAAGGCCCTCTTGAGCTCAAGACTTAAAGAGAAGGGTTCTTACCAGCTCATCATGATCTTTAGATATATTTTTAGTATATGAATATGGAAACAGAACCATCTGGGAGTAAGAGTGCATTGTTAGGTATGCTTTAATACGATCCTTGCGCTTTCTGAGAAAATTAACCACGGCTTTTACTTCTGGTTCAGATTCGGGGTAAGGTCCACAGTAAGTCTCTTCACAGTCATTTCTGGATCCACCTTTTCCTTTAAGAAAAAATAAAAGCTTTATAATTAGCTTATAATTATAGGACCTTCTGTCAAATCTTAGTCTGCTACTAATAATCGTGTATTATCAGAGCATTCCCCCTTTTTCAGGTTGAGGCGTGTGGGCCTTTAATTCCCATGGGGTTACTGGCAAAGGGCAAAACTTAATTTGAGTCATTTAAAAAATATATCTGTGTATTTAAGCAATTTCCTTTCTGGCTCCTTAAAAATTAGAGTACAAGTTGATGACAAATATGGAAAGGCATGAATGGAACCTTAGTATTTTCAAAAAAATAGGCACAGGGAAGTAGTTGCCTTCTCTTTGTATACTATGGCTGTTTTGTGTGTGGCATTTTGATGCTTAGCTTCACTTTAAAAAAAAAGACAAGCAAGTCACCGGAATATAAACTGACAGCAAACTGCACGATGTTACCTAGTTTGGTTAATGAAACATCTTCAAGAAAAAAAGCAAGCTCAGAGATCACCAAGGACCCTTCTCTTAAGAAAAAAGACAATTCCATTTGAGGGTACCATCTGCCTCCTCCAGCTAACTAACTGAAACCATCAGAAAACCTTCATTACTGGGTGAAACTGGATGCTTTTCTGATGTTATATATGGAACCACATTTTGTATTCTTGTACATTTTTCCAAGCTATTAAGCTCTAGTTCAGCCTTCTCCAGTCAAATGTACACCAGAACTGTTGGGATGATAGCCCTAACCCTGACTAGCATGGACTGATGATAGTATATGTAGTCCAACACAATCTTGGGGAATCTTCTGAGCAATTCTATACCTACGTATTGGAAAATAAAATTGATTTTGGTGGTGTTTAACATAGGATAGGTTTGGAGAGCATTTTATATATCAAGTAAAGTATGAAACTTGTTTTCCCCAAGTATATGTAGATCAGTTTATACTTTATGCAACAAATATTCATAGTGTCTATGTATATGTACAAACAAACATCATCTTACCACACCAGCCTGCATCAAAATTGCGATTCAGATCTGTCCCAATGCACTGGTTGTTGCCATGCTTTGAGCGGTTTTTTCTCCACATTCGATTCTGTAGGTAACACACACACACACCAGTATTTATGTAAAATATTTTAATGTTAATATCACCAATGCGTAATTTGTAACCTAAAAATATCATCGCACATAATTGCACTTTTGAAAACAAGGCTTCCCAAAGAACCCCTTGTTGATACCGCAGTGTTTCCCAGCAGGCATTATTGTAAATGTTAAGGTTGATCCACGGATGCAAGTAAATGTGTGCTTAAATGAGACTAAAACGCTCAGTATTTGTGTTGATTGTGGGCATCGCAGCCAAAGTAATACACACTGCAGACAAAATGGGGGCGTGCTTGTAAGAGCATGAAGACTGGAATCTAGAACTAAGGCTACCAATGCTCCAAGTGCTGTTGGCAATCCCAAGCTTGAAAAATACACTGCTCAAAAAAATAAAGGGAACACTTAAACAACACAGTGTAACTCCAAGTCAATCCCACTTCTGTGAAATCAAACTGTCCACTTAGGTAGCAACACTGATTGACAATCAATTTCACATGCTGTTGTGCAAATGGAATAGACAACAGGTGGAAAGCATAGGCAGGTAGCAAGACATCCCCAATAAAGGAGTGGATCTGCAGGTGGTGACCAAAGACCACTTCTCAGGTCCTATGCTTCTCTGGCTGATGGTTTGGTCACTTTTGAATGCTGGCGGTGCTTTCACTCTAGTGGTAGCATGAGACGGAGTCTATAACCCACACAAGTGGCTCAAGTAGTTCAGCTCATCCAGGATGGCACATCAATGCGAGCTGTGGCAAGAAGGTTTGCTGTGTCTGTCAGCGCAGTGTCCAGAGCATGGAGGCAGGCCAGTACATCAGGAGACAGGCCAGTACATCAGGACAAGTGGAGGAGGCTGTAGGAGAGCAACAACCCAGCATCAGGACTGCTACCTCTGCCTTTGTGCAGGGAGGGACAGGAGGAGCACTGCCAGAGCCCTGCAAAATGACCTCCAGCGGGCCACAAATGTAGCTGCTCAAACGGTCAGAAACAGACTCCATGAGGGTGGTATGAGGGCCCGACATCCACAGGTGGAGGTTGTGCTTACAGCCCAACACCGTGCAGGATGTTTGGCATTTGCCAGAGAACACCAAGATTGGCAAATTCGCCACTGGCCCCCTGTGCTCTTCACAGATGAAAGCAGGTTCACACTGAGCACATATGACAGACGTGACAGGGTCTGGAGACACCGTGGAGAACATTCTGCTACCTGCAACATGACTGGTTTGGCAGTGGGTCAGTAATGGTGTGGGGTGGCATTTCTTTAGGGGGCCGCATAGCCCTCCATGTGCTCACCAGAGGTAGCCTGACTGCCATTAGGTTCCGAGATGAGATCCTCAGACCCCTTGTGAGACCATATGCTAGTGCAGTTGGCCCTGGGTTCCTCCTAATGCACGACAATGCTGGACCTCATGTGGCTGGAGTGTGTCAGCAGTTCCTGCAAGACGAAAGCATTGATGCTATGGACTGGCCCTCCCGTTCCCCAGACCTGAATCCAATTGAGCACATCCGGGACATCATGTCTCGCTCCATCCACCAATGCCACGTTGCACCACAGACTGTACAGGACTTGGGGGATGCTTTAGTCCAGGTGTGGGAGGAGATCCCTCAGGAGACCATCCGCCACCTCATCAGGGGCATTCTCAGGCGTTGTAGGGAGGTCATACAGGCACGTGGAGGCTGCACACACTACTGAGCCTCATTTTGACTTGTTTTAAGGACAAAGTTGGATCAGCCTGTCGTGTTTTTTTCCACTTTAATTTTGAGTGTAACTCCAAATCCAGACCTCCATGGGTTGCTATATTTGATTTCCATTGATAATTTTTGTGTGATTTTGTTGTCAGCACATTAAACTATGTAATGAACAAAGTATTTAATAAGAATATTTCATTCATTCAGATCTAGGATGTCTTATTTTTGTGTTCTCTTTATTTTTTTGAGCAGTGTAGATGACTGTAGTAAGAAAACCATGCTTATTGAGCTGAAACATCTTTCTGGTTAAAGTTAAACCTTGGTGAACACGTCTATTTCAGTTTACAGTAATTAGACCAAAGAGAACTTAGGACCAACATATCTCTCTACCCATCTACTCATCTATTTTCCTGATGAGTTGAGGAGGACTGCCTTTTCACCTTTTTCCTCCTTGCAACAATCTGTGAACGAGGTGAGATCTAGATTCTAGATTCCCACATTGGGTTAAATATTAGTGTAAAGGTTTATACTTAAGAGTAAACTAACCATGTGTACAACCACCCTGATAACGTTCACCATGTGCTAAGCTAAGAACTAGCTCCGTTAGAGTTTACCAGGCTTCTGAATCAAACCAGAATGTATAGCTCAAGGTTATCTAGTGTGAAGATATAAATCCAGGTAGCTTGAATATTGCTAAACCCATCGTGCAGATCCATATTGAAAAGTAGAATTATCTTGCCTTATTTTTCTGTATGGGTATACAGTACACTGTCAAAGAAGTCATTCTTGATACTATTCACTTGTGGGACAAGATGAATTCCTATTCCCTGCTTTCACAAGGTGCAGAATTTTGTTGAGATGAGCACCAGCTAGGAAAACCAAATGTGAAGCTCATTGCTAGGTTTGTAACTTACACCAAATTTGGAAATATTTTTTTCCTGCATCAGGCACAAGATTAGAAACAGCAAAATAAATTTCTAAAAGTATTCTTTTTTATAACTATATTTCTAAAGTGAATACATTTGATAAATAATGTGTCGTGAGCATATTTATTTTATTTATTGGAACCAGCATCTAATGCCCAGAAAATAGGGTCAAAGAATGAATCATTCTGTAAACATTGAAATTAGAAGCTAATGCTTTATGTGTGATCGAGCAGGAAATTTGCATTCCCTCCTCTAGTAATATTTTAAGAAAAGAGGCAATCCTACAGCACAAAGCTTACTGATGTAAATACTGTTTTATGATGCCTAAGGTAATGCAACATTGTAACAAGTCATCTCAATGAAGATTATTTGGACTTTCAAACTTTCCGGACCAAATTTCATATTATATCTAGAAAAAAAAAGTATACTTACAGTAGTCCATGTATACTCATAACCATCCACATTCATTATTGGCATGACATAGAAATCAAGGCGCTGTAGGAGTCTTGCCATTGTTACATCCCTGTCTAGAAATTGTGTAACCTAAAGTGGATGCAAAAATAAGATTTAATGGAAACTGCCGAGTACTTTGCTGTATCCGATCAGTTATTCAAGCACTGCTATATTTGAGCGTAGCTACATTCTAATTTGCATAATTCTATGTAGAGGGGTTGCAACCCACACTCATTTTTAGGTTGTCTTTTGCTACCTCTGGTAAACAACTGTGCTTCACCAACAGGATCTGAACCCTTTATTAAATAACTATGGAGTTATTTCTCCTGCACATATTGGAATTATCTTCCCCCTTTTCTTCCAAGAGCTCAAGTTTGCATTCATAGGACTGGAAAGAATTTATAGGTGAGAAGAAAAGATAACTTATCCCTACTTCTATCACTTTTTGTCCTGTTTTCAGAATTGAGGACAGACTTCTTGTGCCCGCCTTCCCAACGTAGTGCTAGTCAGATATGTTGGATTACAACTCCCACCATACTAAGTCAATGGATGATAAGGGAGACAGCTTAACACAAGCAGAGTGCAACAGACTGAAGGAGTCCCTGCTGGATTTTTACTCCGCTAATTGTTGTTGATTATAAGAGGCAATGCTCATCTCCATTTCAAGGCTATTGAGCTACAGATGTCTGATGACATTTCCATGATCATGTGGCTAGCATGATGTCACAGAGCACTGCTACCTTTCCACTGTAGTGGTACCTATATATCTACTTGCATTTGCATGATTTCGAACTGCTAAGTTGGCAGGAACTGGGGCAAGGACGGGAGTTCATGTGGCTGGGCTTTCCAGGAAGCAAGCCTACCGTCCTAACCACCGAGCAACTGCACCACACCTGAAGAAGAAGAAGGCTTGCCTTCCCCCCCCCAAAAAAAACCCCACAACCTTTTAATATAAGGCTCTGAATTATTTAATTACGATAAAAAATTTCCCACTGTGCCTCAGAGTCACACTCTGGGGGCAAAGTTTAAAGATTAGTAGATCTAGTTGCTTACTATTTCTCGCCATTGCTTCTCACTTCTTGGGTTAATGCTTTACTCTATGTCCTGTAGAATCCCATGAAGAAAGAGGAATTCCACCAGGGAATATAGACATTGAACTGGTTTTGTATACTTATAATCTGCTCCCTACTTTACCCCTTTAAACTGATTTATGCAAAAGCATAATTCATGGAATTATCTGAATTGGCATAGTATGACAAATTGCACGACCTGATCTCTTGTCATACTCTAAGCTTATATGGTTGGCTAGTTTATGGATCAGGGTGTTACATGAACACAATTGTTGTTGACCTACTGACTTTTTCGTTCTCTGAAATGGTACGTGGGAATGACTTTTGGAGATGAGAAAGAGCTGCCAGCCAGGAAAGAAGACATGTCAACCATCTCAGAAGAGATCCTCCCTAGTTTCTTGGGCTGTAAGGCAATGGGAGAAGTGTACTTTTCAAGTGTGCAAGGTTGACGTCAGCCTTACATCCTAACGAGAAGCACACCCAGATGAATTAATTACTTTATTGTAAATTTTTACTTTCGTTATTTTTATCTCAGTCTTCTATCTTCTCTTTAAAATAAATAAAAGACACCAAGTTCCTTGGGATCCAGAACTCATGTTTATTTATCAAATTCTGAAAAGTACACCCTTTTTTTTTTTTTTTGTATCCTTCCTTGGTGGGTATGCAATGTATGTGCAAGTTAGTAAATACTTTAAAAAAAACCTCATCAACTTACATGTCCTGTAAACCAGAGACAACAAGCTGGTGAAACCCATTCCCTTGCATGGATCCCACAATCAATCCAGATGGCATTTTTGGCAGTTCTGCTTCTATGTGAAAACTAATAAAAGGGAATTTAATGGCATAGGTTCCCAAGAAGACATACGGCTACTTGATCACATTGATTATCCTAAAGCAACATTGCTCGTAAAATAATTTCCAAAATAACATGCTACTTTCAAGTTTTAATATCAGTGCAACAAGCAAAAAAATTGAAATTGTCCCTCTCCTGAAAAGTACATCAAAATCCAGTGGAAAGTTTTTGGCTCTCTTGAGTCCATTTTCTCAATAAATCAAGTCAGTTGCAGTTGGACATACCCACTTGGCATGCCCAGAGGGGTCCCAAAATTGCTTCAATTCCATCTCTACCTGGTTCCCTGTTCCAGGTAGCATTTCACCTTCTGAATCTGAAGGAATTGTGAAGTTTGGCCAAGCATACCTTCAAAACATAAAGCGGACGTTTATCAAAAGAATATCCAATGTGTATCTTTTGGACGATATCAGGATGTCTTCTGGCTATTTCATCCATCCATGTATAGATCTAAAAGATAAAATGGCTCTTTCAGCAGAGATAGGGCATTTTAAAGCTTTGAAGTAGCAACTTCCTTCTATTATTCCATCAGTTAATTCCAGATGATATCAATTAGGATCCCAACTACTATTTGTGTCTTTCCTTATTTTTTCCAGTATGGTTGTATATTGAGCACAGACTAAACCAAGTTCCATAAAATTGGGTTATAATCAATATTTCTGAAGGTCAGGACAGCTATTTAGGCAATTTGTGTGTTCCAATAATTAAAAGAATAATGGAAGAGGCAGGAAAAAGCAACTAAATGTTTCTGCAATATACTTACAATACCAAGTTAGCTTATTTTACAGGTTTAAGGTAATGATTTGAAGAAGATAAAACATGGAAATATTGTTGCGTATTTTAAACGCAATTTTTTATTGTTGTCAAAAAGGGTTTTGAGCTGATTAAAAGCATTACATTAATGGTACAAGATATGGGTCATAAAACTCAAGGAGCAATTACACCAAGTCTTACCACTTTTAGAGAATTAAATTATATCCTTAGCGGATGAAAAGAAGCATAACTTTGGACTTGTCTCTCTGGCATAAAAATAAGGAACAAAATGACAATAATTGGATCGTTCTCCAGCAAACCATAATGTATTACTTTAAAGGCCTTGTGAAAAAAAAAACCTCAACCTTAACAGTCTTCCCAAAAATCTCCAAGGAAGATGTCATTATAATTTTAGGCTGGTTGGTGGCAGTCGGAATTTCCTCTTAGCTGCATTTTACACCAATTGCCATTTCCAAGCACACTAATCTTCAAACCAAATCCAGCTCTTAAAAAGTGGTGTTGATTAAAGTATTGGTGATGAAGGTGTGCACTCCAGTAGGATCCCACCTGGTAAACCAGCCAAATGTGGGCGAAGGTTCCCCCCTATAATCATACTCTCCATGAATCCAGAACTCCCAAGTTGCCGGTCCAAGTTGCAGCCAACCAGAGGAGAGAGAGCAACTCTGTCTTCTCTCCGTTCAATTTGGTCACTTGCACAGAGCAATTATTGACTCATGGCATCCAGGGAAGACCTTTGTTTTTTGACCTAAACAACCTTACAACTATTTGACTATGAAATCCTTGGTTAGTAACTCCCTGAGAACCTACCACAGGGTTTAGGAATAAAGGGACCAATTGCACCAAGTCTTACCACTTTTGGAGAATGATATTGCTCATAGAATGAAATAGAACTGCGGGGGGTAACAGTGTCATTGATGGTTTGTAGGTCAATAATTTTCTGAACATCATCCAGAGAAACTCTGAAAAGAAAGTGCATAACAGTTCCTCATCTTTGATATAAAAACAAAAATGATAGTAGCCTTCTTGCAGGCACTGCAGCACATGGAGCACAACAGAAAGTATCATACCTGAATAAAATGGCAGATCGGTTAAGCTCCGCTTTCACGTTATCTGCATCAGAAACATTGACATAAAAATGTACCTCCTTATTCCTTACAATGTTCTCAGGGGAAACAGGTTGCCAAAGCACAATCTATTTTGAAATGAAAGAGAATGACACGCAGAATGGGGTCATTGATTACTTCTTATACTTTCTCACGGCAATCCATTTTATCTTGCAGCTTTTAATTTATGCTCCTTTTATGCAAAATATTTTGAGAGAAGTAGTTGGGGGCTTCCTTTCTACTCGTTCTGGAACTAAACTCAAAACTAGTAAGGTAGAAAACTAGTAATTTTCTGTCATATCTATCTTGATTTTGCTACTTCAGTTTACATATTAATTCTCATTGCATGATAATTATCGACCTACTAATGTAAATTGCACGATGCAATAATGATGTTCCCATTGCCATCACCATAAGTATGTATATTCCTATAAATACATTAACTAAGGGGACATCATGAATCTTTATTTTACTCCCTGCTCAAAATTGCTAATCCTAATCTGTGTTTTTACTTCAGTTCTACAACAGTCTAGAAATAGCTTTCAACGCCACATTTTTGCAAAATCTTCCACAAAGCTTGTTGAGCCACGGTGGCGCAGTGGTTAGAGTGCAGTACTGCAGGCTACTTCTGCTGACTGCCAGCTGCCTCAAATTTGGCAGTTCAAATATCACCAGGCTCAAGGTTGACTCAGCCTTCCATCCTTCCGAGGTCGGTAAAATGAGGACCTAGATTGTTGGGGGGCAATAGGCTGACTCTGTAAATCTCTTAGAGAGGGCTGTAAAGCATTGTGAAGAGGTATATAAGTCTAAGTGCTATTACTATTGTTAATTTTATTATACACTTTTTTCTATCAATAAATGTAATCCATCTTTCTCACATTCAAACACTTCTTAGTGACCCACTGGCATAAAACTGCATGTCTCTTTCTGAATGTTGCTGTCATCCCTCGCAGTCTGTCAATCAAACTTCTGCAAAAGACTTTCTTAGGCACACCTAACTCATTAATTCCCACTCTCACACACCCCACCTCACCCCAGTTTTTGCATGCACTCTTGCTACCTTCACCTTCGTGAAGGGGAACAATAACAACTTTCTTCCAGGTATTAGACTGAGAGATGCAATCTTCACATATATTTTTGGTATATGAAGATGGCAAGGTGACAAATAAGATAGGCAGAACCATTGTGTAAAGATGGAAGAGATGCCAATCCCACCATTAGTGTAACTCCACACATTTCTATGTGATGATGATTCAGATTTAATGTAGCTGGCTACTCCGTTAGATGTACAACTCTTCATTTTGTTCCAAGCAATTTCTACATGTTCTTTTAAAAAGTCTTCTTACTATGCATTTTATTGGGAGATTAATCTAGCCCCCAATATATTTTTAAAAATATATTAAGGGATAGATTAATATATACCTATATAAACTTCTGTTTCCTGCTATTTTTCTACTTTCACTCTTTTGTTTCACCTTTTTTTTCCCTTCTGTGTCCATTTTTTCCCCTTAAGCTCCATTCTAAATATTACCAAAAATGGTCGCAAATGAATACTGTTTTCTGACTAGATTTATATATCACCCTTAGCTGCTTTTGGCTGGGTTAGTCCTAAACTGTTTATTAACCAACATGGCTCATTTCACATCACACTAAGCCAAAAGCAAATTCAACCCATTACACTTCGAAGCAATGTGAAAATCCAGCTTTTCTGCACTATGGTTCTGCACTATGGTTTGTCAAAAGCTATTACCTCAAAAGCATTGGTCAGATTCCGTAGAATGTCCACTTCTCTGTCAGATTTTGGAAAAGCCCACAAAACCTGATCACTGAAAGAGAAAGAATGAGAATGCAAAGATCTGAGCTGCAGAAACCATGGACCGAAATTATGAGTTTCCCATTCTGAATGACTGAGCAGCCATGAATGTACCAAAGAGCCATGTTGGCACAGTGGTTAGAATGCAGTATTGCAGGTTAATTCTGCCCACAGCCAGCAGTTCGATCCTTATCAGGCTCAAAGTTGACTCAGCCTTCCATCCTTCTGAGGTTGGTAAAATGAGGACCCAGATTGTTGGGGGCAATAGGCTGACTCTATAAACTGCTTAGAGAGGGCTGTGAAGCGGTTTATAACTCTAAGCACTGTTGCTAGTGCTGTAGACTTCAAATAATGTTGCAAGGAGCCATTCCAGGAGCTTTGGCTCATCTAGCATATTTTGGAATAGCCCACATTGACTGAGAAAGTCTGATTGATCTGCTGGAATGGAGTCTGGCTGGAACTGGAAAAAATATTGCACATTTCTCATGGTATATGGTGTATGTGATGATTCGAGCCTCTGCATGCCTTTGTCTTAATGTCAGTGACCCTACATGGATGTAGAACCCAACCAAACTGGAAACTCACTATGAGCAAATGAAATATCCTGAGGATGCAGCTAAATATACTGCCCTGCAAGCCAGATAAAACCATGTTGGTTTATCCAAGTGTGGCTTTGAAGAAAGTTACAAATAGATATGCAAGTAGTCCTCGACTTACGACAACAACTGAGCCCAACATTTATGTTGTTAAGTGAAACATTTGTTAAGTGAGTTTTGACTCATTTTACAACCTTTGTTGCCACATATATTAAGTGACTCACCACAGGCGATAAGATAGTAACATGGTTGTTAAGTGAATCTGGCTTCCCCATTGGTTTTGCTTTGAAAAAAGAGGACACGTGAATGAGGGAACTGCACATTTGTTTTTGTTTTTCCATCATTGTGAAAGTGTAATTAGGTCATTATATCTGTTTTATTTCCTATGGCCATTTTCATTTAAAATGAAAAGTCCCTATCACTGATAAATCACGTTGTGAAATCAAGAATCAGTACGAGCTTAAAAAAACATGACTTGTATGAAATCAGAAACCATATGAAATTTGGTACCTGAAACCATATTTGTTAAAGGAGTGGTCTCTGGGCTTCTTTCCTGCAAGGACATAATCCCCAACTGTGCTTCCTGGAACCATATAGCTAGGAACGCCTCTATTTTAATTTTTACTTTTTTTTTAATATACAAATTTAGAAACCATCTATCTCACTCACAGAGCAACTATTTATATCAGGGCTCTTCAAACTTGACAGGGTTAAGACTTGAGACTTCTGGGTTGAGCTTCTTCGGTGACAGACTGAATTCGCGATCATGCACGGTTTCGATCCGTGCTCGCTGCCGGAGTGCCCTGAGCCAGCTGGATTCGGGACTAAGCCATCCCGTAGAGGTGGTGAAGAGGGGGGAGACTGCCAGCAGGGTCGAGGAGAGCCGCATCTCTCCTCTTCAGCTGGCCATTACTCCCTTTCCTGAAGTCGGTTGCAGTGGTGGTCAGAAATGGCCACCTCAAAGAAGAACTCAACCGGAAAAGTATGTGCAGGAGGAAGATAAGAAGAGAAAGTTTTGGTTGACCGGGTTGATCTGAAAAAGCAACAACGTAAGGTACCCTGGAATTTGAACTATAAAAAATAACATTGTTCCCAAAGAAGACTTTGAAGCAGCAAAGGAGAGAGGGAAGGGAAAGAACTTGGCTTTTTTTTCTTCCCTTCCTTATACTGATAGCTAAGAGATTTAAGTAAGAAATTGACAAAAATCCACTTTGCAATCAATAGGCATTTAAGCTGAAAATAAAATGTCAAAGGGATAATAAAAACTTTTGGATACTCAAAAACCTTTAAAAGCAGGAAAGGAGAGAAAAGGAAAGAATAAAAGGGAAGGATCTGGAAAAATGGAGGAGACTGCCTGGAACTAAAAGGAACTTATAGTGAAACCTTAACAAGACACCACAGTGGTTGGACTCATTTCGAAGGGAGACGAGGCAGCTTACAGGAAGGAGGTCCTGATGTTAACAGCTTGGTGTTCGGACAACAACTTAGTTCTGAACACCAAGAAAACTAAGGAACTCATTGTGGATTTTAGGAGGCATAACACCGATTTGGCTCCCCTTTACATCGATGGAGAGCAGGTGGAGAGGATCCACACCTTCCGGTTTCTGGGTGTCATCATTGCTGATAAAATCTCTTGGACGGAAAATACCACGGCGGTCATTAAGAAGGCCCAGCAGAGACTCCATTTCCTGCGGGTGCTCAGGAAGCACAATCTGGACTCTAACCTGCTGATTACCTTCTACCGTGCGTCCATTGAAAGTCTGTTGACATACTGCATCACAGTGTGGTATGGCAACTGTACCATGGCAGACAGGAAGAGATTACAGAGGGTAGTCAAAGTAGCTCAGAAGATCATCGGCTGCCCTCTTCCCTCCCTGTCGGACATTTATTCCTCCCGCTGTCTTAGTAGAGCTGTGAACATCATAAAAGACAGCTCTCATCCTGGTTATGGACTGTTTGACCTGTTGCCCTCAGGGAGGCGTTACAGGAGCATCTGGTCAAGGACAAACCGCCTTAAAAACAGTTTTTTCCCGAAAGCCATAACTACCTTGAATTTGCACATGCACTGATTTTAAATACTGCCAGATACACTGTAAATAATTGTGAACAAATTTTGTGCAATATGATCACTATTGTTGTTGTGTTGGCGGGCATGTGCAATAATTCCTACTGGGACAGGCACAGTAGGGTATTTTTATTCTTTTATTCTTTTATTCTTTTTATTCTTTTATCATAATTTTTTTAGAGATTTTATGTATATTTCTGGTGTGTATGTTGCACTGAAGGACGAGTCGCTTAATTTCACTGTGTATGCGTATGATGCAAATTGTACACGTGGATAGTGACAATAAAGGTATTCTGATTCTGATTCTGATTCTGAAGATTCCTAAAAGATACATTCTAACTGAAACTTTGTAACAAAATAATAGAATCCCAGGAAGAGGAAGTGGAAAAAAAAGGCAAGAAGAAACAGCTTTGAATTATTTGGATTACTTGGTGATTTTTGGATTGTTGGCTATTGGATTTGACTAAATGAGTAAAATCAGTCGGGTGGTTGTTTAAAAATGTTTAAAATGGCATCACTTTTAGAAGAACTGAAAATGGAACTTAAAAAACAGAAAGAAAGTGCACAAGAAGGAACAGGTTCTTTTGGCTTCGTATTTCAATTTTTAGAAATGGAGATCTGGAACTATGAGAAACAACAAGAAACGCTTGTAGAACAAGAAGGTTGGGACAAAGAAGAAGCCATCTTTAATGATCAAGTAACTTTATGTTGGGGGGGAGGGAAGGAAAGGGGGGAAAGAGAGTGAAAAGTTTAAGATTTGAAAAAACAACCCAAAAAAGAATAGTTTGAAAAATAATTACAATATTAGGAAGCAACAGAAGAGAGGATTACAGAAGAGAGAATTAGAAGTAGAGAGACAAGGGGGCAAAAAGGGGAGGGAGAAGAAGAGGGGAAAGAAGGAAAGGAAAAGAAGTTATAAAAGAAACAGGGAAAATATATAAGGATTGAAAGTATAAGCCTATTCAGAGATAATTGGTGAAAATTTAATTGAAAAAGGGATTCTGCAAAGGTACATAAGATAGTACCTTTGGGGTTTCTACAACACTAATTGCTAGAACCAAACGCCTGGCAGACAAGACACACATAAAGACTGAACTATGCACCCTGACTAAAGTACTGACAGCCAATGGCTTCCACAAAAGCAAAATCACTGGCTTGATCCACAAAAACACACTGAGACATAACGGAGACCTAGAAGAGGAACAGACCTATGGAACAGCTGTCCTGCCCTACATAAGAGGTACTACAGACAAAATCAGTAAGATACTACACAGGCATCACATCAAGATTGCCTTCAAAACAGACAGAAAAATAGCAGCCATCCTTAGAAATCCCAAAGATAAAATTGACCTGGAAAACCAAGGCATATATGAAGTCCCCTGTGCATCATGACCGGCCACATACAACGGACAGACCAATAGAAGAATAAGTACCCACCTGGATGAACACAAAAATGCAGTAAAAAAGCTGGAACACACTTCCTCACTAGTCCAACACATGGAAGCCACAGGTCATAGCATCAACTTCAATGGCACCAAAACCCTAGCCACTATAGAAAAACCCCACCACAGAATTATCAGAGAAGCCATAGAGATTGAAAAAAGACCTGAAAGCATGAATAGAAGAGATGATTCCACCAGACTGTCAATCATTTGGAAGCCTGCACTCACAAACAAAAAAATCTCTACTAGCCAGGCAAACACCTGGGCACAAACAGATCCCCTCCCCATACCTCCAGTTCAAACATACCCCAACCAGGCACCCAGATAAAACCTAGCTTCCTAACAAATGATAGCCATCCATTCACTCAGAGCCAAGCTGCACTAAAAGCCTCCAATACAGGAAACAAAATGTTGCCAGCCAATCAAGACAAAAAAAGCTACAAAACAGACAGAAGATATTAGAAACACCAATCAAGCAGAACACAGCAAACTCCAAGACCAATAAACACAGACCAAGACTCCCAACCAATCAGGATGAAGAAAAAACCATTCTGGCACAGCAGTAGGCTAGCCTCAAATGTAAAACTGAAACAACTGTAAAAGTCTGACTCACAGATGAACACAATACAGAAGCCTGATGATGGCAGATGAGATTCTGCCAAAACGTTGCTATATATAGTATTTTAAGAATGTACCAAGCAGAATTCGACTGGAAGTTATGTACTATATTAAATGTTATAATTTTAAAGGCATAAATTGAAGTTTAAATAAGAGTTGAATGGATAAAATTAAAAAATACAAAAATGTCATACTCCAATTAGTAACTACAGGGGAAAATTTGTTTAATGAGAAAAGACAATATGAAATTGAAACAGGACAGACAAAAGTATAAATATAATGATTAGAAAGACATTGAAACTTAGAAAAAGATATATAATTGAATTTAGATATGAGATAATTAAAAATAAAGTTGAGAAAACCAAGGGAGGGGAAAAATTAGGGAGAAAATGTTAAACTACTGTATATACTCGAGTATAAGTCGAGTTTTTCAGCCCATTTTTTGTGCTGAAAAAACTGCCCTCGAGTATGTCAGATTCCCCTCTGAAAAAAAAATGGTGTGGAGCTCCGAAGCTGGGCAGCCGCTTCCCTGCTTCCGTGTTTCCTTTGCAACTTTTAAGCATGGGAGGGGGAGGCTTTTCTGAGCTCTAGGCTGAAAAAGCAACGTGAGCGGAGGTCGCTCCACTCAGTTTCATTTCCTCAGCTCCAGCTGCTTTCAGTCCACTCGGGAGGAGGGGGAGGGGGTGGAGGAGGGGGAGGCTTTTCTGAGCTTTAGGCTGAGAAAGCAACGCAAGTGGAGGTCGCTCCACTCAGTTTCATTTCCTCAGCTCCAGCTGCTTTCAGTCCACTTGGGAGGAGGGGGAGGAGGGGGGGAGAGAGAGAGATATCATAAGAACGGCTCTTGGTTTTTTCTTGCAAGGGAGAGAGTGACTCCTGCCTACCACTGTCATCATCATCATCTTTTGGGTTAGTGAATCAATCAAACCTTTCATGATAGTGAGATCGTTTCCCAAATTTCCCTTAAATCAGGGAAGAAATCAGAAACAAATCTTTGGGCTGAGAATAAGCTTGTTCCTATGATGCCATTTTTGTTCACTTCAGTGTGAAAAGTGTGAAAAAACACACTTCTTTTTCTTCATCTTCTTGTTCCCTATTTACTGGTCTCTTTCAAAGAGGAAATTGTGAACATCAAACTTATTCTCAACTGTCCTAGTGAAAGTTTTTATTGGCATCTATTTTTATTTTTGAAATTTACCAGTAGCTGCTGCATTTCCCACCCTCGACTTATACTCGAGTCAATAAGTTTTCCCAGTTTTTTGTGGTAAAATTGGGTGCCTCGACTTATATTCGGGTCGACTTATACTCGAGTATATACGGTAGTAATAAGATATGGAATAGAACACAAAGATGAATATGAAATTGAGTTTGTGTCTGTATGGAGAAGTGATAACCCGGGATCATTCTCAAAAAAAAGATGTTTTATTTGTATTATGTTTTTGTGAAAACCCAAATAAAATTTATATTAAAAAGAAAGACTTGTGGACTTCAACTCCTAGAATTTCTCCTCCAGTCATGTTAACTCAGGAATTCTAGGAGTTGAAGTCCACAAGTCTTAAACTTGCCAAGTTTGAAGACCCTTGGTTTATATGGTCTCTCCTCCTGGTGGCTATTCAGAGGTGGCATTCAGCAGGTTCTGACCAGTTCTAGAGAACTGCTAATGGAAATTTTGAGTAGTTCAAATACTACCTCTGACTGGAGATTTTACAGTGTCCCTCCCTGCCACGCCCACCAAGCCATGTCTACAGAACCAGCAGTAAAAAAAATTTGAATCCCACCACTATGGCTATTGTTGTATGGACCACCACTGCTTGAATCCTGGCTATCTGGGAGTCATTTTCTTCTCTGTTGAATAGAACACAAGAGTACTTGCCAAGGAAATCAGCTTATTTGATAATTCTAGCTAATATAGGCTTGAGTTTCAGGTCAACAAACCAAAATGCTGGGTGTTGA
The DNA here is from genome assembly GCA_033807585.1 of Hydrophis major. Classification (NCBI taxonomy): domain Eukaryota; kingdom Metazoa; phylum Chordata; class Lepidosauria; order Squamata; family Elapidae; genus Hydrophis; species Hydrophis major. The sequence goes on along the minus strand of CM066328.1, from coordinate 246,208,763 downwards.
TTTAGTTGTGTGCTTGTTATAACAAATCTCTGCTTGCCTGTCTGAAGGGATTTCTTGCTTCAATCATGTTGTTGTTCTGGGCAAAGGGAAATTCCCCATTGTCCCAAACCAACCAGATGAGGGTTGGGCCCTGACACAAACAAATCCGGTAGGTGATGATGCTGTGGAACATAGGGGGGCAATAACCTCTTTCTCAGCTGATGGATGGCCATTCATCCCTGAAACTGGAAACTTCGGGGGCGAAATGATTATCAAAATTTCAAAACAATGAGCTGATTCTAAAACTGTGATGATCTCATTCTCAATATCACGTGATTCACCTGATCTCTCAGGGAACAACCATGCAGTCTGTTCTTGGGAAATCTCTAGATCAGCCAAACTTAAGTAGAAAAAGCGCCCGAGTGGTAAGATTAAGGCTGCATCCCTGAATAAACATACAAAATGCAAGGACTAGAGAGAGTAAAGCATTCACTTGCATGGAATCCATTCGTAAACATTTTGGGTAAAAATGGGATTTAACATCCAAGGCAAAATAGTGCATGTAATAAATTATGTTAATCCACATATAAAATGAGCTTAAGGATTCTAATTTGATGGCTAAATTTATTTTTTATTGCAATATAAAGTTTTTTTTATTAACTTATTAAAAACTGTTGTGATCTGAAGTTTATTATTAAGCTATTAAAGTTTATTTTCTTTTGGAAAATCCCTTACAATGATTTATTGAAAATTTGGGACCTGAATGTTAAGAAATCATTGAAGATTTGGATTACTACCCTCTTATTAATTACGTCATAAAAAGTTAGCAGAAACCTAATTGCTTGAGAGAAAGAAAAACAAAGAAGAGGATATAGTATTGTTTTTATAAAATATATATTCTGTTTCGATCAGAAGAGAGTCATTTTCTCATTTTAGGTGGCAATTTTTTTAAACTTTACTCTAAATTGACTTGTTGAGTTTAGTCTCCCTGTGGCATATATTGACATTAAATTGATATGTCATTTGTCCATGCTACAAGTTTCTCATTATGAGTCTTCTCCCCATAATGATTTGACAATATAAAGTTCTGATCTCTTCATCCATTTGGGCATATGTCCTTATTGTCTGAAAATATTTCTTATCTTTTTCACTAAAAGATAAATACATACCTCTGGGAAGCAGAAACAGAGGTCTTTTGATTGAAGATTGATACCAAACAAAAAAGGAAAAACTTTAGAGCAGCCATTTGCAATAAAACCAAGAGAAATAGTGAAGGCTGGTAACTTACTTTGTTGATTTTCTAAAGTCTATATTGAAAGAATGGTTAAAATTTAATATTCTCTCTCTCTTTCTCTGTGCAGTTTCTTTCCCCCTTCTGGCAACACCCTTTTCCACTGTCTGAATTTGGGCAGTTCATATCTTTATTAATAATGATCATTGCTAGTATATGCAGTTCTAATTGATTGCTAAGATTAACACAAATTATACTTTGATCCCTGTAGCATGAATTTTATGTTTATCTTTAATTGGGCAGGAAACAAAGAACATTCTCTTCTCACTGATTAATTTATTCGTATCATATATATGACATCTTCCCATTGGCATTAAGCAAATCATAATGTCCTTATTTAATCAAACGATGTAACTATGTTTTAAATTCAATAGGTAGTTCTGGTCATGGTATCTCATATGCTGGAAAACATATTAACCAAAATGATTAAAGAGTTGCAGCAGAGAAATGTAAGTTTTTCTTTCTTTCTCACAATGGTGTGATGATCAACAAATTAATGGAAAGGCTGCATAACTCAGTTCATGGAGTCTCTCTCCCTCTCTCCTTCTCTCTCTCTCTCTCTCTCTGTCTGTCTCTCTTCAAATCCTGGCAGGTGCCTGAATGTATCCTTCAATTTTTATGGAAAGATTACGGGAAGTGGTTTGGTGTAGCTTCCTAGCTGAGACAGAGAGACTGGCCCAAAATCACCCAGCTGGCCTTGTGTCTAAGGAAAGATTGGAATTCACCACCTCCTGGTTTCTAGCCTGGTGCCTTAACCACTATACTAACTGGTTCTCCTCTTTTATATACTATATTTATAAAAGCTTATTTTATATATTTATTTAATATAAATATATATATATATATTTATGAGCTGGATTTTAGATCAGGGCAGTCGTACATGAGCAAGCAAGTCATCCAGAGGTGGTATTCAGCAGGTTCTGACCAGTTCTGGAGAACCGGTAGCGGAAATTTTGAGTAGTTGGGAGAACCAGCAAATATCACCTCTGGCTGGAAATTTTACAGTATCCTTCCCCTGCCACACCCACCAAGCCACGCCCACAGAACCAGTAGTAAAAAAAATTGAATCCCACCACTGAAGTCATCCCATTACTAGTCTTCTTCTGATAAGCACCCTTGACATGTTCTCAACAGTCCAGATGTTCCCACTACCCAAAAAGGACTTGGGACTACCCATATGCCAGTGTGTAATTTATTCTCCCATGGGAAATCATATTTATACAGGATTATCCACAGACTGTATGTAAGATATAAGCAACAGACTCTTTTTTTGTTTCATTTTTTCTAACCCATTTGGTTCCTCAGCATTTTTCTACAGTTCTTCCTCCTGAAACATCTCAAACATTTTCCCTGCATCTCAACATTACCAAATCTGCAATCCGATATATACTAAGGCACCATCAGACACAGTGCAAGTTGTATTTCTATAATTGTGCCATAGAAGGTGTTAAGTCTGGAGCATGGGTGCGAATGATGGAGACGAGCCGGTAGAAAAGGTGAACTTCAAACTCTTTATTTACATATTGTGACAGCTCAAACTGGAGGGCTGCTATAGCCTTCCTTATATAGGCAACTTATTAACTATTCAACCAATAGCAAACCTGGAGCACTAGCTCCGTTAACCAATGGGAATGGCCTGTTAATGGCCAATCAGATGCTCCTGAACAGACCAATGTGATCCTGCCATTAACAGGCAATCAGAAGTGCAGGGCCAGAACCCTGCACTTGACTTCAAGCTCAAGATAACTTTATTGGTATTATTCATTCACAACAGAAGGTGTGGTTAATAATTGGAACACAAGATCTCCACAAAAACAACAGAAAATCTTTAGGTTAGATGTTGAATTTCCTAGTTTTTTGTTTATTTAAGGTAAGTCAAGAGGAAAACAATAAAATCTCGGACTGGTGAACAAGAATAAGTGAAAATGTCATATATATAAATGCATGCTGTATGTATACCTGTTGAGAGATTGGAGGAAAAAGAAACCAGCATGTGGTCAAATGGTATTGGCCATTTATTATATTATACTTGGTACTGTACCTATTACAATAATTATATATTTCTTAATTATTTTAATTTTAGTACAGTTGGAGTCATACTTGGTTTTAATATTTGTTAAACTTTGTTTCATGGCATACAGCACCAGATCACTTGGAACCAGCGATGCTTCAGAGGAATGTGCAAACATGAAATAGTTCATGTTTGACTGTTTTCATAATTCTAAAGCCCTGAATTATTTATGCTTCCTGGGAGATAGCCAATCGACCAGTGGTGGGATTCAAATTTTTTCACTACCGGTTCTGTGGGCGTGGCTTGGTGGGTGTGGCAGGGGAAGGATATTGTAAAATCTCCAGTCAGAAGTGGGATTTGCCGGTTCTCCAAACTATTCAAAATGTCCGCTACCGGTTCTCTCGAATTGGTCAGAACCTGCCAAATACCGCCTCTGCCTCCAACTTTTCCACATTACAAAGCAGGATAATTAGAAATCATCTCATCACTGGATACTCTTTTCCTAATAAGTTGAGCCAGCCATTGAAACAATAAACTTCAAGAAATAGGGAAGAGACTCAGAGGAAGCATTAAAAAAGAGGCGATAAACAGACAGACAGACATATGATGTAAGATATGTTATGGTAGATTGATCTGATCACCATTTTCTTATCTTAGCTGTTTTTAACAGTATGTTTTGCTTTCTTTGAATTTGATGACTTCTTTAAACTACCCAGAGATGATGGATGAACATACAAATACTTAGAAACAAACTAACTGATTAACTACATGGAGATTAATGGACCCAAACTGGCAGCCAAGCATGGGAAATTTCCTCCTGTTACAGTCTTTATAGTTGCAAATTAAAGATGCTAACATTTGCCCAGGCAAGTGGACAATTGTTGCTTTTATTTTCTTTAATTGCTTTTTGCACTTTGTTATTCAACCAAACAATTTGTTAATCATTTGTTGCATTTTGTTATGATTATTTGTGGATGTTATTATATTTTAATTGCACATGTCCATGGATATTCGCAGCTGTATACATTGTCCTAAAATGCCAACACTTACGTGTTATTTAGACAAATAAATACTGTACACAAATAATGTATAACGTCTCTGAGAATGCAGGATCTGAAGATCAAATCACCATTGCCATTCCTTACCATTCTTTCTTGAAACTAATAACTGCAAAACTGCAAAGTCAACTCATGAAAAATCAAGTGGGATTTCAATAAAATCTATCCCTTTGCACACCTCAAAGATCTCATAAACAAAGGTGGAATAGCATTCCTGTTAGGACAGTTATTATTTCTGTAACCTAAGTTTTACACTTTTACAAAAATAATATCCTGCAAATAATATTAGCATGGAAGTACTACTAATGTCACAAAAATGGTATTCACTCTTCATAAAGCTGCCCTTAAAAGTCATTCAGAAGCTGTATCTGACCCAACCAAAATGCAGAGTCCTGCATGGACCAGGAGAAACTAAATTACTAGAATAGCACCAATTCTGGAGACTCTGCAAGAGCTGCTAGTAGAGTTCCAGATCCAATTCAACTTCAAGGTATTGGTACGTATGGCTTGGATCCTTCTTGTCCTTTTGCTCCAAGTAGAATCAAACCTTCTAAAATGTTCTGACCAAAGGGATATGTTTCAGATCCCCTCATTTTGAGATTTCTTGGTCATAATTACTTTCTTCTAGAATAGCCAAAAGCTATTCTAGACTATTTGGCTATTTTTATGTAGTCTTTCTAGAAAAGCTTTAAAAGAATTGTCTTGTAAGGATCCATCCTTACAAGAATACTGTTAAGTTCTGCGCATGGGTACAAGGAATGGAGACGAGGCAGTGAACAGTGAACGTCAACTCTTTATTAACCATCGTGAACAGAGCCAAAACCGGGGGCAGCAGCAGCCCTTTTATAGGGCAGGCTGCTGACCTATTAACCAATGAGAACATGGAAGTATTAAATCCCTGAACCAATGAGAGTGGCTCGTTAATAGCCAATCAGATTCTCCAGGACGGACCAATCCAATATCGCTATTATTGACCAATCAGAAGTGCAGGATTAGAACCCTGCTTTTTCTTTAAGCTTTGATAAAACTTTATTTAAGCGCATTTATTAGTTCATAACACCCCTTCCCCCCGGGTTCCGTTTGAGGGGTGCGATGATGTAATCTCTAAGATATGTGGGTTGTTTTAACTGTCTATTAGATTTGCGCTGTCCCACCAGTTCCTGTCTGCAGTCCAGCTTCGGTGGGATGTTTTTGGACATATCTGGTACCTGCAGTTCTGCATTCTCACCGGACAACTCGGTGCTGCTAATTCTGTCATTGTTGTTGTCCTCCAATCTTAGCGGGCTAGCCTCTGCTGAGGTATTCCTCTGTGGTGAGGACACACCCCTCTCTGATTCTTCTTCATTACTCGCGCCCGATCGCTGACTCCCTTCACTTCTGCTCTCCACCATCTCGAATTTGGTTTCTTTGACATCCCCTCCCCCCTCAGTTTGGGAGTCCCAGGAGTCGCGGGAACTGGGTTGTAGCCTAGAGCGAAGCTGATCTATGTGGCGTTTCCATATTTTTCCATCGCAGGTTTGCACACGGTACGATCTGGGCCCGGTGGTTTGAATTACGGTTGCTTTGATCCATAATGGTTCGCCAGAGAGGTTTTTAGCGAAAACTAAGTTGCCTACCTTGAACTCGCGGCATTTTCCGCTAGATCCGCAGGGTTTCTCTGGCTTGTAGGGTAAAGCCGGTCAAGGTGGGAACAGAGTTTGCGTCCCATCAATAGTTCAGCTGGTGTCTTGTTGGTGACGCTGTGCGGAGTGATGTGTTGGAGCAGGAGTATTCTGTTTATTTTTTCATCGATGTCCCCATAGTCCATTTTATGGAGAGTTTTTTTAACAAATTGTACCATGCGCTCGGCCCTGCCGTTAGTCACAGGGTACACTGGCGAAGTTAGCGCATGGAGGATGCCCCGATCCGCTAAGTATTGTTTAAATGCCAGGGCGGTGAACTGGGGTCCGTTGTCGGAGACCAGAACGTCTGGCAGTCCGTGCGTTGCGAATAGCCTGTTCAATTTTCGGATGACGGACTCCGTTGTAGTATTCTTCATTTTGTGGATCTCGAGCCAGTTGGAATAGGCATCCACTGTTAGGAGGAACATATGTCCTTTAGTAGGTCCCGCAAAATCAACGTGGATGCGGGACCACGGCCCCCGGGTGTTTCCCATTCTGTTGGAGTTGCTCTAGGTGGGGCATTCCTGACTTCTTGGCACTTTAAGCAAGTCTTTACCCAGGCTTCGATTTGTTTGTTGGTGCCCGGCCACCATGCGTAGCTTTGTGCGAGCGCTTTCATACGCATGATGCCGAGGTGACCGTCATGCAATGTTTTCAATACTGCTCGTTGTAACCACTCTGGGACGACAACTCTATCTCCCCATAGGATGCAGCCTTTTTGTGAAAACAGTTCTGTTTGCCGGTTTCTGAAAGGGGTGAAATCGTCAGAGGTTTGTTCTATTGGCCATCCTCTTTCGACCCAGCAAAGAACTCGCGCTAAGACAGGATCTCATTTTGTTTCAATTGCAATGTTTCAATTGCAATGTCTCTGGCTGTTAGCGGTGGTGCCTGTAGCGTTTCAATCTGGAGTGTCGTAAGGATTGGAGCTGGGTCGTCGACAGTTTCCGGAAGTGGGGCACGGCTCAATACATCAGCATGGGGAATGGCTTTCCCCAGGCGGTGTTGTAATTTATAGTTGTACGCCGCTAAAAACTCCGACCAGCGAGTCATTCTAGGTGACAATATATAGGGGGTTGGCTTGTCTCCCACTATAATCCCTAACAAAGGTTTGTGGTCGGTAACAATAGTAAAAACTCGTCCATACACATATTAATGAAACCTTTTCACAGCAGATACAACAGCAAGAGCCTCTTTGTCGATCTGGCTATAATTACGTTCAGCCTTTGATAAGGTCCTTGAAAAATAGGCAATAGGGGCCTCACTACCATTTGGTAACACATGACTCAAAATGGCTCCTACTCCAAACGGTGACGCGTCACATGTAATTGTTAAAGGCAGAGTCTCGTTATACTGCATTAAAACAGCACCTGAGGTTAGTAAGTTTTTCACTTGTCGGAATGCATGCTCCTTGCGGTGTCCCCAGACCCAGGTTGCTTTTTTGTCGAGGAGTCTATGTAAGGGCTCAGCTACGGTTGCTTTCTGGGGCAAGAAGATGTTGTAAAAGTTAATGAGCCCCAGGAAAGCTTGGAGATCAGTTCTATTTCTGGGTCTTGGGGTGTTTTTGATTGCTCTCAGCTTACTGTTAGTGGGGTGGATGCCCTGTTTATCGATTAGGTACCCCAGGAACTCTACTTTGTCTGTACACAGTTGACATTTATTTTTTTTAACCTCAAGGCCAGAGTCTTTAAATTTCTGGAGAACCAATTTAAGCCACTTTTCTAGTATTTTTCTATTCAGGGCAGCAATTAAAACGTCATCAAAGTATGGCACGACCCCCTTGATCCCTTGCAAGAGTCTCTCCATCAGACTTTGAAAAATCCCTGGGACTACGCTCACTCCGAATTGGAGTCGGTTGCACTTAAAGGCGCCTCGGTGCGTAACGATCGTCTGTGCCTCTGCAGTTTTTTTTATCTACAGGCAGTTGTTGGTAGGCCTGTGCTAAATCCAATTTAGCGAAGACTTTTCCGCCCCCCAGGGAATGGAGAAGATGTTGTACCACCGGTACCGGGTAAGCGTTCTGTTGAAGAGCATGATTAAGGGTAGCCTGGTAGTCCCCACAAATCCTTAACGATCCATCCGGTTTGATGGGTGTTACAATTGGGGTTTCCCAATGAGCGTGGTTCATTGGTTCTAAAACACCCTGGGCTATTAATTTATCGAGCTGCTCGTCAATTTTTGGTTTAAGGGCAAAAGGTACCTGACGAGGCTTAAGGCGGATGGGGGCTACTTCAGGGTTAAGGTTAAATGATATCGGGATCCCCTTGTACTCGTCTAGTTTGTCTGCAAAGACGTCCTGGAATTCCTGGACGATGGCCTCCTCCCAGTCGTCGCTTCTGGTTTGATGAATGCCGGCTACCTCGATCCCGAGTGGGGCGAACCATTGAAGGCCTAACAAGCTAGGTCGGTCATGGTCAACGACGGTCAGTGGTAATGACGCAGCACAATTTTTGAATGATACTTGGACTTGGCTGGATCCAACGACCGGAATTCGGTTCCCCTGATAATCTTTGAGTATGATTCTTTGGGCTCTGAGGTCTTGACGCCGGATGGCAGGGATTAATTGTTTAAGAGTCTTCCAGGAAACCATCGAGAGGGATGATCATGAATCGACTTCCATCACACAAGGCTGGTTTTTGATGGCGACCTTCACTCGGATCTTCTTTGCGTCCAGCGATGAGGCGTGACCGATTGTAATGGTTTGGTGTGCCTCTTCTCTTCTCGATAAAATGGCTGGTGTTTTATTTCTGTAGGAGTGGTTGTTCCATTGGCGGTTCAATTGTTTCCGACTCACAGGGCGATTCTCTGTGGTCTGGCAGTAGTTGTTTCCCCTCTGAAATGGGCTGGATCCTTGCTTGCTTCTACAGACCTTCCCGATGTGGCCTCTTTTCTCACAGAAATGGCAGAGCGTGTCGAGGAATTTGCAGTCTGATTGCGGGTGGTTTGCCCCACAACCCGCGCATTGGTGCAGTAGTCTTTGATTCCGCTGCTGGTGTTGGTCACGTTCAGACTGGAGCCAGTTGACCTCCTCCTCATCACTTTCTGATGGCGATTTGAGGTCCTCATGGTGGGTCGCTGTTGTGTGCCTCTCTAGGCGAGGTGAGGTATTGCTAGCGAGTTGACGGAGCGGTGCGTTGGTGCAGCGCATTTGGGCGGCCGACTTCCTGGTTGCTTCTGCTGCAGTAGCGTCCTTGATGACATCAGCAAGGTTGATGTCCCATTTTGCCATGATCTTGCTCTGTACCATCTGGTCATCTAATCCCAGAATTATTCGGTCTCTCAGAGCTTCTTCGAGGTCTGTAAACCCACAGAGGCCTCCCAGGTTCCAGAGATCCGCGATGAAATCTGCAATGCTCTCTCCTTTCTGCTGGTCCCTCTGGTAAAATCATGTCTTCGGATAAGCGTTGGGACGGCGGGTGCATAGTGGGCCTGTAGAAGGGGCTCGAGGACGTCCCAGTCCATGGTTTTCACCTCAGCCGGTTTCGCTAGTGCCTTGGCCATCTTAAAGACAACAGGCCCGCAATGGGTCAGGAACACTGCTCGCTTTTTTCCCGTAGTGGCATCCTTCAAGTTGTTGGTCTCCAGAAACATCTGGAACCAGTCTATGTACGCATCCCAGTCTTCTTGTGCCGAGTCAAATGGAGCAGGTAGTATGGCGCCTCCGGACATGCTTCCGTTGTCGATGTGCCTTCAGCCATGTGCTCTGTTTGGTGCTCTGTGAGTGTTCAGTCAGCTCTGATGTCTCCGCATCCCATCCTCGTCGCCAGTGTTAAGTTCTGCTCATGGGTGCAAGGAATGGAGACGAGGCAGTGAACAGTGAACGTCAACTCTTTATTAACCATCGTGAACAGAGCCAAAACCGGGGGCAGCAGCAGCCCTTTTATAGGGCAGGCTGCTGACCTATTAACCAATGAGAACATGGAAGTATTAAACCCCTGAACCAATGAGAGTGGCTCGTTAACAGCCAATCAGATTCTCCAGGACGGACCAATCCGATATCGCTATTATCGGCCAATCAGAAGTGTAGGATTAGAACCCTGCTTTTTCTTTAAGCTTTGATAAAACTTTATTTAAGCGCATTTATTAGTTCATAACAAATACTACTCAACTGGAAGAAGTTATTGAGTGGGAATCGCTGAAAAGTAATTGGGCAGCATACCAATATGTGTAATAAGTAATAATTTTAAGAGCTTTAAGTTTCAATATAGATGTAATAAAGTTTGTTTCTTTTCTTTATCCTTTTCACATGTTTCATAATATCAGATAGCCCCACTCAGATTAGGAGCTGGTTCTACCTACTGAAATCCTAAAGCGCTCTAGATTCAGTTGAAGTAGCACATTCCGGACTATGTGACCAAGCTCATGGATTGTCAGCAGTAACTTAATTACCTTGAAACAACTCATTTCAATTAATTACACAACTAAGGGGAATAACTATTAGGCACAATTATGCAAGCTCTCTGCTGATTAGATTTACCAGAGTTTTCAGAAACTTAAGAGCAGCTGTGTAAGTTTGAAGACATCAATTTCTGTTACACCATTTACTGATATAAACCAAGAATCAGTCCCCCTTGAGCTATGAGTTGTTCTATGAAAAAAACAAAATAAAATATGCACTGCCTTCTTCAAACTAATACTTACAAGATGCATTCCCAGACAGTATGGGTTGCAAATTATGGGCATCGCAGTCTCAACATCAGCTTGGTGAAGGCAGTAGCTATTATCTCTAATTAGTGAACAACAGGAATAAAAAGATTCACTTCCTGGGAGATTCTACTGAAGTGGTAATGATAATACTACATAGAATGCTCTGCAGAGCATTCTATGTAGTATTATCATAGTACATGACAGAACTAGTTGATATTCTGATGATATAACAAAGAAGATCCCAGCAGTACTTCATGTCAATGAGAAAAACAATCCTGGAATCAAACCGGCTACTTGCAATGTTCGGATTACAGAATTGGCCCCCAAAATGTTATCCATTCTGATATAAAGCTAATATTATTTTAATTGTTAGTTGCAATTGAATGCATGATTTACAAATGGATGGATGGTGATGGCAACGAAAATTTTCCCAGACTGAGTGCAGAACTAAGATGGTTGGAGAAGACTTTTCTTGGATTCTTAACTTTATGCAGTGCTGGTGCCTCTTCTCTGCAAAGGATCACTTCCTCCATCACACAGTAGCAAATATTCTTTGGAACATAGTCAAGTAGTTAATTCTTAATTTCATTGTCTAATTAATAGACTGCTAGTTAAAGAGCTACTGAGATGGACTTTGTCCTGCACATATAACAAAGTCTTCATTCCTTGCCTCTGAGTCTAGACACAGAGAGCTTAAATATTTGTTGACTGCAATAGCCAAAAACTGAATGGGTAAATGTGAGAATATATAATTCCCCCCTTCTTTCTCTGGAAATTCCTCTGTGGATACCCCATCTTATTTTTCCACTTAAACTTGTCTTAGATAGTTCTTTAATCTCAGTAACACTGTAAAACACTTAAATATTTCAAGATGGTGAGCATTTTGCTCTGGCCATCTTATTGAAAGACCTCTCAGCTATCACAGTCCTTCTGCTATTAATTCATTACTCATCTCTTTACTCATTAATTCAGAGTTGGATGCCCAATGATGAGAGAGAGTAGGAAATGCAATTCAGCTAAAACTGGAAGGGTTTGGATTTCCTGTCTCTGTATAGTTAGGATTGATTTTCTTCTCATACGAGTGCTTAATTTTCCAGTTTTGTCTGTTCACCTTGTCCTGTGCCATATTTTAATTGAGATGGAGACCATGCATATTTGAAGCACCCCTCGTTCTTCTGCTTGGCAAGGAATATCAGTAAGAGAAATATTGAACTGATAGCTCATTGTAGCTGCTGGCTCCTGGAATACATGTTTGGGGCATATTTCATTTAAAAGACCAACACAGATTATATGGCTTAACATAGGAGAGCTAGATTGGTGTAATGATTGAGATTCTTGGGCTAGAATCCAGGCAACTGTGAGTTCCAGTCCTGTCTTGGGCATAATAATAGAGGAGTGACCTGGGCCTAGGCACTGTCTCTCCACCCAAGGAAGGAGGCAATAGTAAGCCACTTCTGGAAAAGTTTGCCCAGAAAACTAAATGGCCTTGTCCAGGCAGTTGCTAGGAATCAAGACTGACTTGAAGGCACCCAAAAAATAAAAAATAAATAAAATCAGAAACTACCCAGGTAACATGATCATTTTTCACACTTTAATAGGATAAGCTAATATTCCTCTAGCTCAGAACAAAACAAAGCTAGTTTACTTAATCAAGAAATTCCTTAACATGGAGAAATCAGATTTAGCCATAGTCAAAGATATACAAATAATGCAAATGCCAGTCCTTGTGTGATGAACATTTATGTATTTGTTGGTGGTTGCAACTAATGATTATGTGTACTATAGAAGAGCAATGCCAAGAAGTAGGAGTCTGAATCAGATATTTACATCCTTTTCTAGTTTCATGGTAGAAGCCCTAGTGTAACATTCTGAAAACTTCTGCTAAACTCAGGCTGGATCCCTAAATCAAAGAGAAGGGTGCTGTTTTATACAGAATGGCCTGAAATTATTTCAAGGTCATTTCCGGATTTCGGGGTAGTTCTCTGATCTGAATTAGACAATTTGGCCAAACAAGTTTGGATTTGTCCAGATCAATACAGAGTGAGATCAAGGCGTGAATTATAAAGTGCTTTACATATGGATTAGAGAGGGTTTCAAGTATTTAAAGTTTTTTTTTTACAATTATGATTAAACTACATACTGTACACCTCCAAATGGCACAGCAACGTTAATTCTTTGTGTCTACATAATTCTACATAGAAATGTAGAAGTCTAGCCATAGCATATCTACAACAAAGCCATTTTGCAACTATAAACATATAGACTCCTGTGTTGATTTCTACATCTCTATGTATGTGTCTACCTTTTCTAGGAGCAACCTACTTGTGGAGAAATATCACTGGGCACATTGCCAAGGGTGGAGAAAGCTAAGGAATTATATGGTGCATCTTAGGGAGTAAGGTGGCTGTACCAACTGAAGAAAAATGGTTTCTTTAGAAGAATATAACTCTTGGAAGAATGCCTGCTCATTTGTCCACAGCCATAAAATAACTAAAACATACTTTCTTTGGAGCTTGGGAGAAAGTTATTCTTTCTTTCTAACAAATGGGTCTATAAATCAATTGCATTCTACATGGCAATCTGTGTTTTGATCATTTCCATTTTCTCTTTTGAATTACCAGCCAATCCTTCTGGTGATTCAATTGTTTGAACTGCTCCTTTTAAAGTAGATTTTTGCCCATATTCCACAATTCCTCCAGAATAGTTACCTTATTCTTTTCTTTTGGAGAGAGAAACTACCATGACCATTTTGCCATCCCACAATCACATGGTGATGTCTGTAAATGCCTCCACAGTCTGTAGTGGGTGGTGCTTTTCCACAGTTCCGTAAGCCAATTATGCTGGCTGGTCTTCTGCATACATATTGTTTTCTGTTTAAGAAAGTAAAGCCCCAGAGTTCACGAGTCACAATCTGGAAAGGAGAAAAGTTCTTTTACACTGGAAATCTTCTCCAAGAACCATCTGGTTGCTAAAGAGAGGCTGGCAAGCAACATCATAGATTCAAGTGTGACAAGTAACAACAGGAAGGAAAGGTAAGTGCTGGTGCAGGTAGGCTGGTATACATGACAAATTCTCCTAAAGTTTAATTGGAATCCAACTTCACCAGTAAAATATAGAATGTCTTTTCACTTAACTTTGGTCATAGCAAACATTCAATCCTACTGCAGTGGTTTGCTTATAAATGAAAAACAATTTGATTTATCCAGGTCCTGATTAAAATTAATCTTTGGAATTGTTGAATTATTATGATCATAATTAATACAATTCAGGGGAGGAGATGATATTACATGGGGCTTGATCTGTCAATAGTTGATGAAAGTTAGAAAGAATTGTCAGATGGGTGATGATGTATTGGGAAATATATTAACATGTAAGTTTTCTTGTCACTGGTTATCTAAGATGACTACACTGACATACTTTCCAAAACACAGATTCCGACAGGCTGCCATATATTGACTTCTTGGTCCTTACTCATCGCTGCTGCAATTTAATGTAAATAGTCAGCAAATTAAACATATGGCAACTGTTCTTAAACCAGAAAGGTTTAAAAAACTATCATTTCTAAAAATGGGCGACAGTTTCATCCAGTAATATTCTTATGAAAGTGTGAACTTTCCAGACCATGCAATTTATTATATAAATCAACAGCCAATAACTCCAGTTACAGATTGACAAGCTGTGGAGCATTGTCTAAAGTCCTTTTCAAGGTGATAAATACGTTTGTTATTACATTTTCTCTTCCTTTAGAAAGACTGATCTTGCTTTGTACAAACATGGGAAGCAACTCTGAAGATTCTTCTCATTGCAAGGTAAATTTAAAGGATAACATTATTCTTTCTCAGAAATACTAAGCACAATTTAAAACAAAGAAGGTGATAGGCTATTTTTATTGACTGTTAGCAGAGAAACAAGCAACAGGAAGCTGCCATAAAGCCATGCCTGACATAGTGTCAAAGGCATTTCCATATAGCATTAATCTTTCTACATATGGATACATATGGACAATTTAACATCATGTAATTTCTAATATAACTTTTTTTTTGGCTGGATAAATTATTTGTCAGTATGTTTTGTGTAGTTCAAATGCATGGATTATTCTTAGATTAATTGATTGGGCAGATACCAAATTCATGGCAGAATTCATGTGGGCTTTTCTAAAACTTGTGGACTTTTCTAAAGCATTCATCTAATGTGGCCTCCATTGTATTAAAGAATATTGTTTATACATATGGTGGTATACCTGATTATGATCTTGGAAGAGTAAGTTGAAGATGTATTGCTCTGCACTCACATTTCTTTTCATGGAATGCTTAGAGGCAGCAGTGAGAAATGACTCAAAGAAGTTGGATTCCATGTTCATGATGGATTCCTTAGTTGTTATGGAGCACTGGAATTTAGCATAGCAAAGGATGTAATTCTTGAATGTTCAGTAAGTTTTTCTACTGGTTTTATATTGTGGATGTAGCTTATTATTTATTTACTTGTTTGATTTTTACTCCGCCTTTATTTTTGTCAACTAATGGTGTTGTTCATACTCAGTGCTCGTTCCTCCCATTTCCCCACAACAGCAACTCTTAGAGATGGGCTGGGCTGAGGGAGAATGACTGGCCCTAAGTCACCCAACTGGCTTTTGGGCTAAGGCAAGGCTATAATTCATAAGTTTCTGGTTTCTGGGCAAGGTTCTTAGTCACCACAATAAATTGGCTTTGTGGTCTACCTCTGAGTAAACAACTGGATGGAATTATTTATAAAAATCTAGAATCTCTTGCATGAACTCTGGAAGTTGTAGTAGAACATTTACCATAATCAAGAATATGAAAGAAGATCGTGATTGGATAAGGCAGAACACAATGATAAATGCAGCATGATTAATATATCCATTTTTGCTGTTCACATCTGCCTCCCAGATTCCTGTATTCATTTCTCCCTTAGTTCTGCTTCCACCTATGATCGAGGCAATCCTCAGAAGTCCCAGCCAACTATAAAAGTAGTAATGCAATATGTTCAGCAGATTCCAGGTTGAGGAAAGTTGTTTTTGAGAATTTGGGAGTTCCTCCATGACCAGAGACTACAGAAACCAACTGTGGTCATACCTTCATCATGGACTCAGAGGATATATGCGCAATTGTCTTCCCACTGTCTTCAGTTTGGGAGGGAGGGGTGATCCATCTTTTCTCAGAATTTTCAAAGATATCCAAGAGATGGCAGTTATTGTTAAGAAATGGTAGAATATACAGACTTTCTTAATTCCTGAAGAATTTCCTCCTTAGATTCCAAGAAGGACTTTTCATTTTTCCCATAACAAAAACAGGGAGAAAGTTCAAGTGTAAAATAACAAAACAGGTAATAATGTCAGGCATTACTGTGAATTTCAGCACTCCTATCCACTCCTGCTGGCTAAAGTTGAGATTGTAACAAGTGTGGAGGCAGTGTGTTCATTTCTGGTGCATCATTTTCACTGTAGCATACACAAGGATTATCATGGCACCTGCTCCGGTTATAACAGAAATCTTCCTAGCCTTTTCTTTATGAGCAATGTCTCTCTTTAATTTTCAGCAAAAAGCAGCGAATGGAAATTGTGTTGCTCCACCAGTCTCTGAGGAGCGGAAGAATTTTGATATGCTCTATACAATCGAAGATGCACCCCCATGGTACCTCTGCATCCTCTTGGGATTTCAGGTAGAATAAACTGGGTTAGCTCCTTCCGGGCTCTTTTGCTGTTCTCCCTGACTTGTTGAAATGAACAAATATTTGGCATGGTGATTGTTTCTCCACCCACAATAACAGAGTGACTCTTTACAAGTATTTAGATGTTACTATGTGTGTTCCCTCATCAATGGGTGCCATTGTTGAATAGGTACAAGACGTACCTTGACTATGACTCTTATGCTGAATGGTGATTGCATCTATTGTTCATTTATCTCTGCAATATTAGCATTGATAGAACTTTACACCCCAATCACATCTTGGGACTATTTCAGATGCACTTTAAACAAAATTGAAAAATTTATAGTGAGAAGAAAAATACGCCATGTCACGCTTACAAAGCCACCAAGATTATGATCTCATCTGTTGGCTCAGTGCTAATAATGGAGCTACAACAAGAATGAACACAATTTTGTGTGCCCCATTCTCTACATAGGATATGTGGTTCCTGGTGGTCAGTGTCCCAAATAAGTCATACATATTTCAGTGCTTTGCTCTGATTTCTTTTTTTTTCCCCTTGGCAGAAATAATTTGGGGTGAGACAGGAAGCAAGGGATTTGGTAGCTGAGGAAAGTAGAAAGGGAAAGGATAAGATGGAAAGATGGGAGCAAAGGAGACCATTCTTGCCTCTTAGTTTTTTTTTTTTTTTTAAGATTGCAACAAATCTCAGAATGTACCAAGCATGACGACTCCTGTGTTTTGCATGTCATTAGTCCCATTTCAGCCGCACTCTTGCAGTCCTCACCATTGAATTCACAGTTTAAAGAAAGGCCACAGAACTCTCAGGAAATGTCTTTGACTAATATTTCACAGGGAGAGAATAAGCCCTATTTGGGGAAATTATTATCCACATTAGAACAACAGTTTATGGCTTCAGTTGTATAGAATTGTATAGAAGAGCCTCGGTGGTGCAGTGGTTAGAGTGCAGTACTGCAAACTACTTCTGCTGACAGCCAGCTGCCTGCAATTTGGCAGATCGAATCCCACCAGGCTCAAGGTTGTCTTAGCCTTCCATCCTTCCAAGGTTGGTAAAATGAAGACCCAGATTGTTGGGGGCAATAGGCTGACCCTGTAAACTGCTTAAAGCAGGCTATAAAGCACTGTGAAGCAGTATATAAGTCTAACTGCTATTGCTATTTCAGCATTCCTACATAACCAGTAAATATATAGCTGAATCCCAAAGCTGTGGTGCCTGTGTGTTAGTTTGGAGACATCATCTGATCTTATGCTCGTTTGACACATCCTCCACCCTAATCTTTCCTCCAGCACTACTTGACATGTTTCAGTGGCACCATCGCCGTTCCCTTCCTTCTGGCAGAGTCTCTCTGTGTAGGGAAGGACCAGTACACCATCAGTCAACTTATTGGCACCATCTTCAGCTGTGTCGGCATTACCACGCTCATCCAAAGCACTGTGGGCATTAGGTACAGCTTATCTGGTTTGCTCCTTGGTGAATGTAATGGGAAAGAGACCACTATGAGGGGGAAGCTGTTTAGGTGTTTAAATTTAGTAGCTGAAACAGTGGGATTGTACATTGAGCCAGAACACACGGTTACAATTGATTGATTGGAGTGTGAGGCAATCTGTGCTGTGATTGGTTGCTGTGGCTGTGGGGGAGGGGTTCCCTTTTTCCCCGCCTTTTTCTTCTGTGTGGCCTGCGTGCTCTGTGATTTACCTCATGATGCTCCTGTTTGCCTGACTATCTAGTTTGCTGTATATAGAGATGTAAAATATATTTATTTATACAAAACTACAAGTTCATGTTTGCCTGACTGTCTAGTCTGCTGTATATATAGATGCAAAATATATTTATTTATATAAAACTACAAGTTTGTGTTTGCCTGACTATCTAGTTTGCTGTATATAGATGTAAATATTTATTTATTTATATAAAACTAGAAGTTCATGTCAGCCTAACTTCATCTGGACTCCTGACAGCAGCACTGAATCCATGCTCTTTTCTCCCTCCACCCTCCCGTAAGGCAGGCTTCCTCTGTTTCAAGCCAGTGCCCTGGCATTCCTGGTTCCTGCCAAATCCATCTTGGCACTGGAAAAGTGGAAGTGTCCTCCAGAAGGTAATTGAAACTTGGATAGCCTGTAAGTTGATAGGATCTAGAACAGAAATATTTTCAGAAGCCTTTCACTGAGGGAAGGAAGTCAGTAGCTTTCCAAATGGCAAAAATAGGTAATCCTTGATTTACAAACATTGAGTTAGTGATTGTTCAAAGTTAAAACGGCACTGAAAAAAGTGACTTATGACTGTTTTTCACACGACCATTGCATGGTCACGTGATCAAAGTTGCTGTGGGGCAACTAGTTTAGATTTATGATGGTTGCAGTGTTCTGGGGTTATGTGATCACCTTTTACAAACTTCTGACAAGCAAAGTCAATGGGGAAGCCAAATTCACTTAACAACTGAAGAAAAGTCATAAAATGGGGCAAAACTCACTTAACTGTCTCGCATAGCAACAGAAATTTTGGGCTCAATTGTGGCCGTAAGTCGAGGGCTACTTGTAGATGTGATGTGATGTGATTGTAAAGAAGAACCAGAATTTCCTAGCCAGACATCTAGATATGTTGTCAAGGTTGAGAAACATTGCGATAGACAAATCGGTTGCCTTCCAGATTTTCTGATTAGAATTTCTAAGATTCCTTACCCTTGACTTTGGAAACTACAACGTTTAGGAGGTCTACAAAAGTCCAAATACATACATTCAAAGTCATCTTGAGGTCTGGATACAAACTTTTGGGGTTAAACAATGTCATGCAGAGTATAAAAAAATAACTAATTATAAACCAAAGACATCAAGTGCATACAGTAAGAAAAAGCAATATAGATAGATTTAATTCATTCACTATAGCTTTCCATATCTTTCTATCCTTGCATCCACCATGGTCACACACTTTCCTATATTACTTTTCTTTTTTTTTTCTGTCATAAACTCAATTCAATAAAGACCTTCTCCATCTTCTTCTTCTCAGCCCATTCATTCATTCTTACTTTATAAGTTAGGGTTGGAATCATAGCATTTCTTTTACCCTGGTCCCTTTGTTTTCCATTCAGTTTACATTCAATCATCAGCCTTTTCACCTTGACCCAAGCTTTTCCTGTTTTACTACATGTTAAGTTCGGAAGCCTGCTAATATGGAACACTACACATACTTCTTAAGGACTCCATCCTCATTGCATTCAATTTATTTTGTTTCTCCTGGCATACCCAACTGCCATTTCCATATAAGAAAATCAGGAAAAGCATACATTTATACCCAATTTTTAACGAATGTTTAATCCTCAGCACATACTACCTACCACCATATAAATGGGATGGAGAGAGAAGAAATATATTGTCCCATGTCCACTATTATCTCTGGGATTCAGGCTGTTCTGAAATAGAATTACCTTTCTCTGGAAAAATAAAGTTTATTGTCTAGTTGTGCTCTTTAACCCCAATATCTTGCTTAATTCACGCAGACCAAATCTATGGCAATTGGACATTACCACTGAACACTTCTCACATATGGCAACCAAGAATGACAGAAGTAAGTTTAACCCCAGCCTTCCCTGGTATACACACAGCCACATTTCTCAGGAAACTGGTCATCAGTGGGAAATAGTGATCTGGAGGAATTCTTTATAGCCTTCAAATATTTTTTTTTATGGCAGGAAACTCCCACATCTACTTATAAGTACAGTCTCTAGATGTCCTTTATTATAAGGGACAAACCTTCAATTCAGAAAGCTGTCTTTTAGATTTATTTGATTTAGTTATTTATTTTCTTGTTTTGCTCTTGAATTTTCCCTTGGAATACAAAGTCATAAACATAAATATTTTTAATCCTTATGAATCTTCTTTCAGATTTTCTTCTTTTTTAGGTTTGTCTTTTATTTATTCCAAGAAAATATGGTTATTGCACTTATAAATAATTTTCCATACTCATTGAGGGAAGTGTGTATCAGATTTTACCTTTTTCCATTTCTTCTTTGTTAGCTAGATGGCATGTTAGGCAGGATGAAGCAATGAAAATGTGCTATTTTTTGAATATGTCCCAGAGGTGCTTTGTCAAAAGACATCTGGATTTCGTTTTTCCTCGAAGATATTTCACTTCTCATTCAAGAAGCTTCTTCAGTTCTGACCAGATACCCAACAATCAGCTGGTGGGCAGGAGGCGCACGCATGTGCAGTGGGGCTCTTCTGGGTGACCTCTCGCGTGCTGGCAGAAGTGGCTTTGCGTTGCCATTTCTGGCAGGCATCCCATAGGTTCGCCATCATGGCCTTAGGATAGCCTTCAAGTTGAAGAATCTCTGGATTAGACTGATTAGTTTTGCATTTATTGCTCAAAGCTGGCTAGCAAGAAACTATACTGGGTGATTGCAGGACCCAGGTATGGAGGCTCAGCTGGGGGGATTTATATATTTTAAGTTCAGGGCTTTCTTTAAGTCCTCCTGTGGCTCTTTGCTACCCTAATGCTAGGGATTAAGGTTGCAGTGAATAAGGGCAGGTTGGAACCCAATTTGTACAAAAGTGTTCTTTTACAAAAGATTATAACCCAACTCAAACCAGTTGGGCACCTACATGTGAAAGACCAATAAAGTTACATACATCCTTGCAAGAAAGCAGGCTTTTTGCCTTAAGCTACAATTGCTAGCTGTTCATCTCTCAATGAAGTGACAATGAAGAATATCATAAAATGCATGCATTTTTCTAAACATTTCTATCTTTTTAAATAGTAAGTTGCATCTTATCATGGTTGGTGGAGAGGAAGAGGACAACTGAGTGGCTGCCTTGGCTTCCTTAGTCTGCTTGTTCAAGTGCTGACAGCTTATAGCCAACATTGAAACATCTGTTTTTTCTTCCCACTTAAGAGTTCTTCCTCTTAAGCCAGGCTTCAGGAAATCAGTCAATCTGTGACATATCTAACCTCTTTAGATAGAGGGCTATCCTTGTTAAATTAGGATTATTACAAATATCGTGAGTGAAATACAGTCATGCTGGTCTTGCTGAAACACTGCAAATGCAATGCATCTTTATCAAGTTAATTCATCCTTTTCCTGTTTCTGCCCTAGATCCAAGGAGCCATCATCATTTCCAGCCTTGTGGAAGTGGCAATTGGATTTCTGGGCATTCCTGGAGCCTTGCTCAGCTACATTGGGCCCCTGACAGTCACACCTACTGTCTCCTTAATAGGTCTCTCCGTCTTCCAAGCAGCAGGAGATAGAGCTGGATCACACTGGGGCATTGCCGCATTGTAGGTGCTCCTTTTTCAGTACAGCAAATTTTCAGATTGATGTAAGAATGGAGCAAAAGCTGTAGAGTTACAGAACTACTGTAGGATCTCAGAGGAGTGAACTGCAGAGATACAAACTGGCCCATTGGCCCGATGCCCTCTCATCTCCTCACTCAACTGCCAGACCAAGCCAAGTGAACCAGAGTGTGAAGTTCTGGATGGTTGGTTGCCAGTGGCTCAAATCTTCAGAAAGACTGTGCTTGTGCACATTTACGAGTGTAAGTGTGCATGATAAACAGGATAGGACAGTGGCAATGTAAGAACATGATGAATCTCTTATTTCTATTCCTAAGGGGTTTGTAGCTCTGCAGTTCTGCTATATATTACAACCAAAGAAAGACCACATATTTTTACAAATTAAGGAATAACCTACATATGAGTACTGGTGGCTGAACTATCCATAATTCACAGTTTAAGGATCATGAATAGAATGTGTAAAATAGATATTATGAATCTTTCAGTCACCACATTCATTCTCTGTGATTCCGACTGCTGACTTCAGAGAAGTTTGCTTTACGGACCTAAATTGGAACCTCATATTTTATACTCACCCATTGGTTCACTATGGTTCTGTCACTCTAGACAGGCAAGGAAGCAAGAAGCAGGAAGAATATGTTGTGGGAAGAAGCACTGAACTTTTCTTGGTAAGAGCACTGACAGTTATCTGATTTGGCTCAAGTCCAACTGATACATTTTTCATATATTTGCTCTGACCTAAGCAGGTCTCAGCTGAATGCTGTTGGACTTGGACTGAGGCTCATTAGCCTCTCAGGGCATCAATATTCCAAGGCTGGTGAGTGATGAGCACAGTCAGAAGATGAAAGCAGATTCTAAACCAGAGGTCTCCAAACTTGACAACTTTAAGTTTGTGGACTTCACAAAAAGCTATGCTGCCTGGAGAATTCTGGGAATTGAAGTCCACAAGTCTTAAAGTTGTCAAGTTTGGAGGCCCCTGTTCTAAACCCACCAGCCAAAACCCTGGCTCTGCTGAACCTCAACTCTGATTCTCAGCTAGTATGTTTGTTACCTAAGTTAGCCATGATTAGATATGCCTATGCAAAAGTTCACACAGTCGTGAGAGGCAAATTCACAAAGATGTTGTGTTAACACTTGTCTCAGTTTTGGGACTTGGTGGTGGGAGGGAATGAAGTACTTTTGTGAAATTACTCAGCACAAATCAGAAAATCAGACCAGATGCTCTCTAAAGTTGTCAACCCAGGGCATATGCAGGGCCAGCTCTTGTGACAGATGGCTGATCCAACTGGTGGTTTAGTAAAAATGGCAAAACCTGCCTTCTTTTAATCGGATGCCCTCCAAATCATTTCCCTCCCAAGATTTCTAATAAGCATAGCTGCTGCTCTGCCAGCTGGAGTTTGGAGAGGTGTAGTCCTAATATAACTACAAGGTATCAGACTTGTATAAGGAAATGCCTAGATAATGGTAAGTTCATGATAAATAACTACCTCTGTATAATCCAATAAATTCAGTTTGAAATTATATGAATTGATTCCAGGGTTTCTGCTTCCAATTGCTCCTAATCTGTTCACTCATATCTTTTTTCTCCTTTGAACAGATCTATTTTTTTAATTGTTCTGTTTGCTCAGTACCTACGAAATGTTTCTTTTCTCCTTCCTGGGTATAAATATGGAAAAGGCTGCATTTTGATCCGGATACAGATCTTCAAGATGTTTCCAGTAAGGAGATTGTCGTTTACTCATCATTTTATTGTGGGCATATTTTGTATGCACACACACACCCCGAAAAAAATTTGGTCAGAATTTGCTGTTTTTTATCCTGCCAGGTGTCCCCAGTTGCATCAGTTGACAAAAACAGCTTATTCTTCTCCCATGTAGAAGGTTACTCTGAGCATGCATAAATAAGCCATTCACATGCAGTATTCTCTCTTATCCACCGTAAAGGTCAATTGACTCAGAAACTTCCCATGCAGCAAGAAGGCAAAACGGGCCAAAGGAGAGACTGGGAATTAATTAAAACTAAACAAAACAAAGAGAGGGAGATTGTAAAAGCTTTTGCCAATCAATCGTGTCCATTTGTTAGGAGTAAAAGAGAAGGAATGTAGAAGAGATCCTTAACACAAAAGTTTGATTTTGGCTGAAATATTCAAATCTGCATTCTTGAATATTTAAAATTCTCAATCTGCAATTTTAGACAATTCTCCAGGAATAAGGTTCCCTCAGCTGTGGGATTTATTTGCAGTATAAATACTCCCAGGACTGGATTACAGAAGTCTCGGAAGTGAAAACTAGGCAGAGTAGCACAGAGTAGACGGACAATAGTTTAGAAATCCATGTTCTTTTCCTACTGTCACTTCCTGTCTTCTGACTTGTTTTCAGTGTGGATGTATAGGTGGAAGATTATTATGTTCTGCCTTTCTGTATCTCCTCTTCAGATCATACTAGCCATTTTGGTGGTCTGGCTGCTTTGTTACATTCTGACAGTGACGGACGTGTTTCCTCGGGATGCCAGTGCCTACGGATTCAAGGCCAGAACAGATGCTAGAGGAGAAATCTTGTCCCTAGCACCCTGGTTCCGCTTTCCCTACCCCTGTAAGTTGGCCTCATAGTTCTCTTCACCTCACCTCAATCTTGGGAGGGAGCAATGGAATATGCATCCACATCAGTGGTGGGATTCAAAATTTTTTTACTATCGGTTCTGTGGGCATGGCTTGGTGGGTGTGACTAGGTGGGCATGGCAGGGGGAGGTTACTGCAAAATCCCCTTCCCATCCCACTAACCTGCTTTCCAGCTCTGTTCTCCTGTGCAAGGCAACCAAAGAAGACCCAGCCAATCTGCTGGGACTCAGGAGGAGATAGAGACTAGATGAGGGCGAGGCCAGTCAGAGGTGGTTCTCCGAACTACTCAAAATTTCTGCTACTGGTTCTCCAGAACTGGTCAGAACCTGCTGAATACCACTTCTGATCCACATGACAGGCTAAGCCACACAGTATTACACTGAAAACAGGTCTGATGCCCTCCTATCTCCAATCCCTCCTTCCCTGTTATTCTTTCTCTTTTATTTGCCTATTGTATGAGAATGGGCAGGATCTTCCCTCTTTTATCTGCCCTTACATGCTCCCTTTAAATGGAAGAGATCTCCCTGGGCTGATGGACAGGCATGGATTAGCAGTTCAGCCAGTGATGGAATTGTTGCCTTTGATGTGCTAAGGCCCTCCTGCAACCAGGCCCTTCCAGAAACAGGCTGATTGGGAGTCTTGGTCTGTGTTTATTGGTCTTGGAGTTTGCTGTGTTCTGCTTGATCGATGTTTCTAATATCTTCTGTCTGTTTTTTTGGCTCTTTTTGTATCTTGATGGCTGGCAACATTGTGTTATTTTATTGGAGGCCTTTAGTGCAGCTTGGCTCCGGGTAAATGGACGGCTATCATTAGTTAGGAAGCTAGGTTTCATCTTGGTGCCTGGTTGTGGTGTGTTTGAACTGGAGGTATCAGGGGGGATCTGTTTGTGCCCAGGTGTTTGCCTGGCTTGTGGTGTGGAGATTTTTTTTGTTTGTGAGTGCAGGCTTCCAAATGATTGACAGTCTGGTGGAATCATCTCTTCTATTCATGCTTTCTGATCTTTTTTCAATCTCTATGGCTTCTCTGATGATTCTGTGGCTGGGGTTTTCTATGGTGGCTAGGGTTTTGGTGCCATTGAAGTTGATGCTATGACCTGTGGCTTCCATGTGTTGGACTAGTGAGGAAGTGTATTCCAGCTTTTTGACTGCATTTTTATGTTCATCCAGGCGGGTGCTTATTCTTCTATTGGTCTGTCCAATGTATGTGGCAGGGCATGATGCACAGGGGACTTCATATATGCCTTGGTTTTCCAGGTCAATTTTATCTTTGGGGTTTCTAAGGATGGCTGCTATTTTTCTATCTGTTTTGAAGGCAGTTTTGATGTGATGTCTGTGTAGTATCTTACTAATTTTGTCTGTAGTGCCTCTTATGTAGGGCAGGACAGCTGTTCCATAGGTCTGTTCATCTTCTGGGTCTCTATTATGTCTCAGTGTGTTTTGGTGGATCAAGCCAGCAATTTTGCTTTTGTGGAAGCCGTTGGCTGTCAGTACTTTAGTCAGGGTGCATAGTTCAGTCTTAATGTGTGTCTTGTCTGCCAGGCGTTTGGTTCTAGTAATTAGTGTTTTAGCCACGGAGTTTATCTGTGCTGGGTGGTGGTGGGATTGGGCATTGAGGTAGTGGTTAGAGTGTGTTTTCTTCTGGTATACGGTGTGTCCTAGTGTGCCATCTGTTTTTTTGTAGATTAGTACATCTAGGAATGGTAGTTGTTTGTTTGTTTCCGTTTCCATGGTGAACTTGATTTTGGGGTGTGTACTGTTTAGGTGTGTTTAGGTGTGTTAGGAAATTGTTTCGGTTTTCTTTTCCATGGGGCCAAATCACAAATGTGTCATTAATGTATCTTAACCATAGTTTGGGTTTGTGGATGGCATTGGCCAGAGCTCTGGATTCAAATTCTTCCATGAACACGTTTGCAATGATGGGTGACAGTGGTGATCCCATAGGGGCTCCTTCAATTTGTTTGTATCTTTGTCCTTTGTATATGAAATATGTGTTGTAAGCAGTGTTCTGTTAGTTCCATGAGGTGTTTAGCTGGTTGGTATTTATTTTTGATGATTTCGAGGGTCTCTTTTATCGGGACTTGAGTGAATAGTGAAACCACGTCGAAACTTGCAAGCAGATCTTTTTGCTCACATGTGAACACATGTAGATCTTTGATCATTTCCAAGAAGTGGTATGAGTTTTATACATGTGAAGCTGCTGTTTCAGCATGGGGCTGTAGCTCTTTTGCTAAGTGTTTAGCTAGGTTTTGTAGTGGTGCTCCTCTGGAGCTGACTATGGGTCTGAGAGGTATGCCTTCTTTGTGTATTTTTGGGAGGCCGTATAGTTTGGGGTATCTGGAAGATTTTTCTCTTGGGATGATCGTCTGTTGGATCTCTTTGGTCACGTGGCTGGTTATAATTTTCTTCTTGGTTAATTTTTCCAGATATGTGGTTGGGTCTGTGTTTATGGGTTTGTATGAGTTTTGATGTTGGCTCTGTGTTTATGGGTTTGTATAAGACCCCACATACAAATGCACATATATAAAAATGCAGTCAAAAAACTGGAACACACTTCCTCACTAGTCCAACACATGGAAGCCACAGGTCATAGCATCAACTTCAATGGCACCAAAACCCTAGCCACTATAGAAAATCCCAGCCACAGAATCATCAGAGAAGTCATAGAGATTGAAAAAAGACCAGAAAGCATGAATAGAAGAGATGATTCCACCAGACTGTCTATCATTTGGAAACCTGCACTCAGAAACAAAAAAAATCTCCACACCACAAGCCAGGCAAACACCTGGGCACAAGCAGATCCCCCCTGATACCTCCAGCTCAAACACACCCCAACCAGGCCCCCAGATGAAACCCAGCTTCCTAACTAATGATAGCCGTCCATTTACCCGAAGCCAAGCTGCACTAAAGGCCTCCAATAAAGTAACACAATGTTGCCAGCCAATCAAGATACAAAAAGAGCCAAAAAACAGACAGAAGATATTAGAAACTCTAATCAAGGAGAACACAGCAAACTCCAAGACCAATAAACACAGACCAAGACTCCCAACCAATCAGGATGAAGAAAAAACCATTCTGGCACAGCAATAGGCTGCCCCAAATTTAATATATATATGGATCTTTGGTTATTCGGGTTTTCTCCCGCGTAAGACTGGAAGTATCTAGGCAACGTTTCGATGAAGTCTCATTCATCATCTTCAGGCTTGGTCTTCAGCTCTGTGCTTCTCAGAGTGATGTGAGCTTGCAGCTGCTTCTTCCTTTTAACTGCTAGTGGGGATGTGACCTGATTGGATGGAGGCTTGGCTGTGCTCTGATTGGGGGGGGGGTTCTGATTGGTTGGGGGTTTGGCTGTGTTCTGATTGGTTGGGGGGTTGGCTGTGTTCTGATTGGCTGGAGACGTGTTCTGTTCAGGTGGGGGCTTGGTTGTGCTCAGGTTAGTCTTAGTTGCTGGGGGATTTGAGCTGGTGAGCTGTGAACTTGCTGTTTGGCTTCGATTTTGTGGTCGTGCTGCATCTTCATGGTGGGGGTCAGTTCACTTCATGTATGGCTCGGAGGGGTTTGAAGTGGGTAGTGATGCAGCTACAGTGCGGCTTCTGGTCCGTGGTCGTGTTTCATCTTCTGTGTGGGTGTGAGTCTACTTTCTACGTGGAAGTGTGGTGGTGATGTCTTGTGTGGCTCTCAGGGGTGTGGGTCTGGTGTCATTCTTCATGTTAGGAATTGGTCTGTTCATGAGGGTGGGTTTCCAAATGGCTGGTAGGTGGGAGGTATCATCTCGTTTATTCATGCTTGTTTATTCATCTCGTTTATTGATACATGAAGAATGACACCAGACCCACACCCCTGAGAGCCACACAAGATGCCACCACCACACTTCCACATAGAAAGCAGACTCACACCCACACAGAAGATGAAACACGACCACGGACCAGAAGCTGCACTGCAACTGCATCACTACCCACTTCAAACCCCTCTGAGCCATACATGAAGCGAACTGACCCCCACCATGAAGATGCAGCACGACCACGAACTCTAAGCCAAACAGCAAGATCACAGCTCACCAGCTCAAACCCTCCAGCAACTAAGACTAACCTGAGCACAATCAAGCCCCCACCTGAACAGAACACGCCTCCAGCCAATCAGAACACAGCCAACCCCCCAACCAATCAGAACACAGCCAACCCCCAACCAATGAGAACACCCCCCCACCCAATCAGAACACAGCCAAGCCCCCACCCAATCAAGTCACTTCCCCACTAGCAGTTAAAAGGAAGAAGCAGCTGCAAGCTCACATCACTCTGAGAAGCCCAGAGCTGAAGACCAAGCCTGAAGATGATGAATGAGACTTCATCAAAACGTTGCCTAGATACTTCCAATCTTACGTGGGAGAAAACCCGGTCTGTGTTTATTGGTCTTGGAGTTTGCTGTGTTCTCCTTGATTAGAGTTTCTAATATCTTCTGTCTGGTTTTTTTTTGGCTCCTTTTGTATCTTGATTGGCTGGCAACATTGTGTTACTTTATTGGAGGCCTTTAGTGCAGCTTGGCTTCGGGTAAATGGACGGCTATCATTCGTTAGGAAGCTGGGTTTCATCTTGGTGCCTGGTTGGGGTGTGTTTGAGCTGGAGGTATCAGGGGGGATTTGTTTGTGCCCAGGTGTTTGCCTGGCTTGTGGTGTGGAGATTTTTTTGTTTGAGAGTGCAGGCTTCCAAATGATTGACAGCCTGGTGGAATCATCTCTTCTGTTCATGCTTTCTGGTCTTTTTTCAATCTCTATGGCTTCTCTGATGATTCTGTGACTGGTATTTTCTATAGTGGCTAGGGTTTTGATGCCATTGAAATTGATGCTATGACCTGTGGCTTCCATGTGTTGGACTAGTGAGGAAGTGTGTTCCAGCTTTTTGACTGCATTTTTGTATTCATCCAGGCGGGTACTTATTCTTCTATTGGTCTGTCCAATGTATGTGGCCGGGCATGATGCACAGGGGACTTCTTATGTGCCTTGGTTTTCCAGGTCAATTTTGTCTTTGGGGTTCCTGAGGATGGCTGCTATTTTTCTGTCTGTTTTGAAGGCAGTCTTGATGTGGTGTCTGTATAGAATCTTACTAATTTTGTCTGTAGTGCCTCTTATGTAGGGCAGGACAGCTGTTCCATGGGTCTGTTCATCTTCTGGGTCTCTATTTTGTCTCAGTGTGTTTTTGTGGATCAAGTTGGTGATTTTGCTTTTGTGGAAGCCGTTGGCTGTCAATATTTTAGTCAGGGTGCATAGTTCAGTCTTAATGTGTGTCTTGTCTGCCAGGCGTTTGGTTCTAGTAATTAGTGTTTTTGCCACGGAGTTTATCTGTGCTGGGTGGTGGTGGGATTGGGCGTTGAGGTAGCGGTTGGTGTGTGTTTTCTTCTGGTATATGGTGTGTCCTAGTGTGCCATCTGTTTTTTTGTGGATTAGTACATCTAGGAATGGTAGTTGTTTGTTTGTTTCTGTTTCCATGGTGAACTTGATTTTGGGGTGTGCGCTGTTTAGGTGTGTTAGGAAATTGTTTAGGTTTTCTTGTCCATGGGGCCAAATCACGAATGTGTCATCGATATATCTTAACCATAGTTTGGGTTTGAGGATGGCATTGGCCAGGGCTCTGGATTCGAATTCTTCCATGAACAGGTTTGCAATGACAGGTGACAGTGGTGATCCCATGGGGGCTCCTTCAATTTGTTTGTATCTTTGTCCTTTGTATATGAAATATGTGTTGGTTAAGCAGTGTTCTGTTAGTTCCATGAGGTGTTTAGCTGGTTGGTATTTATTTTTGATGATTTTGAGGGTCTCTTTTATCGGGACTTGAGTGAATAGTGAAACCACGTCAAACCTTACAAGCAGATCTTCTTGCTCCACATGTAGATCTTTGATCATTTCCAAGAAGTGGTATGAGTTTTGTACATGAGAAGCTGCTGTTTCAGCATGGGGCTGTAGCTCTTTTGCTAGGTGTTTAGCCAGGTTTTGTAGTGGTGCTCCTCTGGAGCTGACTATGGGTCTGAGAGGTATGCCTTCTTTGTGTATTTTTGGGAGGCCGTATATTTTGGGGCATCTGGAAGATTTCTGTCTGGGTATGATTGTGTGTTGGATCTCTTTGCTTATGTGGCTGGTTATAATTTTCTTCTTTGTTAATTTTTCCAGATATGTGGTTGGGTCTGTGTTTATGGGTTTGTATGTGGAGTCTTGGAGTAGGTCTGTCAATTAAGTTTCATAGTCTTTTCTGTCCATTACTACAGTGGCATTCCCTTTATCTGCTGGGAGGATGATTATGCTGCTGTCTCTTTTCAGGGTTTGTAGCACTTTAATTTCATTTTGCTGTAAGTTGCTTTTGGGTGGTTTGCTTGTGCATAGGATGTTGGAAACTTGGTGTCTTATTTTATCAGCTTCATCTGTATTTAATTTAGTTAGGCTGGATTCTACTGCACATATAATGGATTCTATGGGGATTTTTTGGGGTGCTATAGCATAATTGAATCCTTTGGTTAGGACTTCTGTTTCTGTTTTGGTGAGTTCTCTGTTGGAAATATTGTACACTAATTGTTTCAGGTGTTGTTGTGAGTTGTTGGGGGTTTTCTTGTCATGTTCTAATTTCTTTAATTTTTTCAAGAGCTTTTCCTGTTTGTAAATGTTTGCAGATTCAGCTCTCCAAGTTGTAAGTTGTTTTATCTTGTCCCAAAGTAGAGGGTGGATTTTGCTGCTCAATTCCAGGTGTAGTGCTAGCAAATCTTTGTTTAACTGATCTAATTGGAATCTCTTACTGTGGAGCTCGTTCCTTAGTAGAGCCATTTCAGTTCTTTTCAGGATACGTTTAGTGGCTGCTGTGCTTTGATGAAATGTTAATTTGAAGCAGGTTGGTGTAGTATTGTTGTCTCTGCAGCTGCGTAGGAATTGGAGGTCACATAGTATTACTGCTCTTTTAATTTCCAGTTTCTCGTAGGTTTTGATCTGGTTGTTTATTCCCTCCCCGTAGAGGTTTGATATTTGTTTTCTACCTCAACGCCCAATCCCACCACCACCCAGCACAGATAAACTCCGTGGCTAAAACACTAATTACTAGAACCAAACGCATGGCAGACAAGACACACATTAAGACTGAACTATGCACCCTGACTAAAATATTGACAGCCAATGGCTTCCACAAAAGCAAAATCACCAACTTGATCCACAAAAACACACTGAGACATAATAGAGACCCAGAAGATGAACAGACCTATGGAACAGCTGTCCTGCCCTACATAAGAGGCACTACAGACAAAATTAGTAAGATTCTATACAAACACCACATCAAGACTGCCTTCAAAACAGACAGAAAAATAGCAGCCATCCTCAGGAACCCCAAAGACAAAATTGACCTGGAAAACCAAGGCATATACGAAGTCCCCTGTGCATCATGTCCGGCCACATACATTGGACAGACCAATAGAAGAATAAGCACCCGCCTGGATGAACACAAAAATGCAGTCAAAAAGCTGGAACACACTTCCTCACTAGTCCAACACATGGAAGCCACAGGTCATAACATCAACTTCAATGGCACCAAAACCCTAGCCACTATAGAAAATCCCAGCCACAGAATCATCAGAGAAGCCATAGAGATTGAAAAAAGACCAGAAAGCATGAACAGAAGAGATGATTCCACCAGGCTGTCAATCATTTGGAAGCCTGCACTCACAAACAAAAAAATCTCCACACCACAAGCCAGGCAAACACCTGGGCACAAACAGATCCCCCCTGATACCTCCAGCTCAAACACACCCCAACCAGGCACCCAGATGAAACGCAGCTTCCTAACTAATGATAGCCGTCCATTTACCCGAAGCCAAGCTGCACTAAAGGCCTCCAATAAAGTAACACAATGTTGCCAGCCAATCAAGATACAAAAAGAGCCAAAAAAAACAGACAGAAGATATTAGAAGCAGAACACAGCAAACTCCAAGACCAATAAACACAGACCAAGACTCTCAACCAATCAGGATGAAGAAAAAACCATTCTGTCACAGCAATAGGCTGCCCCAAATTTAAATCTGAAACCACTGTAAAAGTCTAACTCACAGACGAACACTATACAGAAGCCTGATGATGGCAGATGAGATTCTGCTGAAACGTTGCTATAACTTTAAAAGCACCACTACTATGACGTGGGAAAATACCCGAACAAAGCTGAATGCCATATATATATTTATGATAGGTAGTTGATGGATAGATGATAGATAGATTAGATAGATAGATAGATAGATAGATAGATAGATAGATAGATAGATAGATATAGATAGATGATAGAATTAACAAGTGGTACCACTTATATATACAGTATATGCACACTTATGGTACATATACACACTTATGATAGAACTCCCAAGATGTTTGTTCATTCTGTCTGTCTGTCTGTCTGTGTCTGTGTCTGTCTGTATACAAACACATACACACTCATACATATACACGCTTATGGTAGAAGCCCAAGATGTTCTACTGTTACCTTTGGTACTCTGGAAATGTTTCATGCTGTACTTCACTCTGGAGGCAGGTTTAGGTAATTTGTCAGAGAATTCATAAGGACTGGTGTGAACTTGTGTGTGATTGAAAGAGACACTCACACAAAGGGAGAAGAATCTGGGCTTCCTGGTTTTTATTTATTGGACTTCAACCTTTGCTCCTCCTACCTAGAGGAACATTTTACAGCCCAGCTGATATTTGTTGTGTTGTCTGCTTTCCCAGGTCAGTGGGGGATGCCCACAGTGACTGCGGCAGCTGTGCTGGGAATGTTCAGTGCTACATTATCTGGCATCATTGAGTCCATCGGAGATTATTATGCCTGCGCCCGACTTGCAGGTGCTCCTCCGCCACCAGTCCATGCCATCAATAGGTAGGGTGCATCCGGCTCAGAGATGTCTATATTTTTTATAAGGGTCTGTTCTGCTTTTCACTGGTGAAATAAAGGTAATATTTTAAGCACATTTCTACGAAAACTGTGGAAGATGATACTTCAGTAACTAAAGGCTCTTAGAAAAAAATGGTTTCTCATTTTGTGATGCCAAAGGTCAGAAGAAGGAAATTGGAAAAACTTTGTTTAAAAAAAAACTCCATTTTTGGTGCACTTCGAATGCTGATTTCTTTACTCGTTTCAGAAGTCTGAGAATATTTTTTTTCACCATGGAAGCACACTGCCTCATTAACATATCCACAAGGCCTTCCTTTTGTCATATTCTGTCAATCTTTGGAGATCCTTGTCTTAAGGTTTTCTAGACTGGGAAAAATATGGGTCATGTTATCCCCATCATTCTAAGACACAGAATTTCCATTATGTTTGCCTCTGGATCTCTCTTCGGGTGACACTTTTGGGAGTTTAATTCTTGCAATACCCATCTGTTCCCATTTCCCTTACATATTTCATTCTGGCATTCACAATGCACAACTGGTATGAGGTAGAACAGCTTTGCTAGCTCACTTTACTGATTAAACCTTCAGATCTAGTCAGCATCTATGTGTGCAACAAGAATAGCTTCACAACTCCTTAAAAACAGCTGCTTCCTTCCCATCATTTTCTCAGGATGCTTTATGTATTGTATTATAGAACAACTTCACTTGGTTTCTACATTAATGTGTTCTCTTGGTATGCAGACTACCCTGGCTGAATTGTAAACATTTGAAGAGGCTGGGTTCAGAGGATTTACTAAGTCAGCCATCAAAACTAACAATTTCCCCATTTTGCTGCAAGGCTACAATAAAAGGGTTTACAATATTGTGCAAATACAGCTGTGAGGTTTGCAATTGACCTTGTCAAGATTGTCATGTGAGCATAACCAGCAACACAGACCCGTAGGTCAAAGTGGCTGTTCCTTGGAACAGTTTCAAGAGACCAGATTTGTTTCACTGCTGAAAACAAAATACTGCAACTGCTCCCTTCTTAAGAAAGAGGCTGATCAATATTTGAGATCTAACTTAAGAGTAAAAATGTTTCTCATGGGTTTCTTTCGAAAATCTTCCAGGGAGTCAATAGACAACATGCACGTTAGCCTCGCCTACACCACACTCTCTCAGGCCGCTTCACAGATTGGGATATTTCACTGAAGCTTTCCTAATGTAGGGTGAACCTTGTGGATCCTTTTCATGTTGTCTTTTTAATATACACATGCGCGCACACAGTGTGGTGCAGTTACATTCAGAACTGATCATGCTGGATCCTGTGGGTGCATGAAACACTAATGGATTGTTTGTGGTATAAGCAGAGGTGGAATATTACCCCAGGAAGAGTCAGCCATCAGGCCAGAGGGATTTAGGAAGGGATTATCTCTGCGAGTGCCTATGGGTGGGCAGAAGGTCTGTATGGTTGTGTGTGCTCGATTCTTCTGATGTTTCCAATAGTTCAGGACGTGGCTGCTACCTGCATATGGCATCCCCAAGGACTATGACCAGCAGGAAGAAGTATCACAAATGTCATATTGGGTGGGGCAAGGCAGGATTTGCTCTCTCTCTCTCTTTTTTAAATCAGATGGTTTCTGCCAAGGTCAGGGAACAGGATGAACAGGTGATGAGAATCCAAAACACCACAAGTCACCAGGCAGCCACATCTGTTTACAACGAACACTATCTGGCTTAACTAGCAAGTGACTCTCATCTAATTCTAATTTTTGGAAGCTATTCCTTTAAAACGTTTGACAAGGTTTTCATGTAATTTGCTGGGTATCCATCCAATGAAATGCATCACCCTAACATTGCTAGGAGAGAGAGCTGGAACACCTAACGCAACTCTGAGAATTCTTCTTTTCTTGCCCTTCAGAGGCATTTTTACAGAGGGAATCTGTTGTATCATTGCTGGGTTGCTGGGCACTGGCAATGGTTCTACTTCCTCCAGCCCGAATATTGGAGTCTTGGGCATCACCAAGGTACCACTCTTTCACTGTTCTGATAGCATCTTCTGTTTCTAAGCTTTTAATGGATTTACACACAGCTGCCTGCTTCTTCTTGTGCACTGGGAGGAGCACAAGGCTTCCGTTTTTAGCACCTGGGCAAAATCTGCAACTGGGATAGATAGATTATTCCTTGGCATCACAAGGTAATTTCACAGGATGAATTCTGAGGTCCTTTGTAAACAAGCTGCACTTATGCCATTCTAGATTCCTGAGAGATGTTTTTGCTCCAGCATTAAGGTAGTCTAGCCCATTTTTGGTGCTGTGTTCATATTATGGGCCCAGTTAAGTATGCAGAATTGTGGCCACCTTTGCAAAAGTTAAATTGCAGTATTGTTGTTTTCTAAAAATTAAGGAACTGCAGGATCAGATCAGGCTACTCAGCTAACCCGAAAAACATCTAGTCAGATTGCTAGTAGTTCTCCGGGGTTTGGATTAGACAGAGACTCACCTTCTTGGTTCTCTTAACTGGGGATCAGTAAGGCCTCTGGAAGGACCCTCATTTCTCACCAACCTCTTTAAGCTGATGTCCCCCATTGTTTGCACTGCTTCACTCCAAGTGCACCGCCTGTAATTTGAAGGGGAAATTTCCTCTGAGATGTGTCACCATTCTGCTTGGCTTGCAGCCAGGCTGACCAGAGAAAGCAGCTGCAACAATTGTTGTTCTAAAACAAATGGGTTTGCTGTTCTTATTTTTCTCAGAAATCTCCCTGGAAATCCTACTGAAAAAAATTAAAGCTTGTATATGCCAGATGGTATTAAATACAAAAAGTCCTTTCAGGTTCAGTGTGTACCTGGAAGCATGACTCATATGTTGAGTAGAGACAGCAGAAAATGTAACAGAAGCAACACATACAGATCAATAATAATAACCAGCTAAAGAACTGGCAGCTGTGAATGATATTATTGTGAACAAATAATTATAATACTGAACATCTGGCTGATTGTGCCACAAACCATAATAATTTACTTTACTTAGAGTTTTACTTGGAACAGCTTACATCCTCCAATGATATCGGTAACTCAATCAAACATCCACATCTGCCTATCCCAGGTCCTTGGGAAGGAATTGATGGGCAGACAAAAATGCCAAATCCAATCTGTACATCTAACTGACTGTGAGACAAACCGTAATAATTCATAATGAATATATGTTGAGTATTTGTACTACTGCTTTTCCTCCACAGGTGGGCAGCAGGAAAGTGGTACAGTATGGTGCAGGAATCATGCTTATTTTAGGAACCATTGGCAAATTTACTGCTCTGTTTGCCTCCCTCCCTGATCCCATCCTTGGAGGGATGTTCTGCACATTGTTTGGTAAGTCATTTGTAGAAATAGCTGTGTCAAGTGACAGAGCAACTTTCTGATTGAGAGGAAGGTTGAAATGAATTGTTTACTTTAAAAAATGAGGTTTTTGTAATTCCATGCAGCAGTGGGAGGGAGGCGCCAGTTAAAAAGAAACTGTGGATAATCTTCTACTTCCCTTGCTGCTTTCCAGTTCTAAATATCTGCTTTTCATAAAACACCCTAGGTGCCATTTGTTACAGTGTAATGCACACTGTCTCCACACAAGAGCTCTAATTTGCACTTCTAGGATAGCCTTGTCTTCATATCATGTTCAGATTTCAACCCAGAGATCCTTCTGCTGAAACCATATCCAGGAAAAATCAGTAGACTGAAATCAGTAGTTCTTATGGTCTTTGTTGCCCTCTGATTTTTAGTTTGGGGCTTAACTACTCTTCTCAAGCATTCTCCATTTATTTGTTTAGGCATGTATTTATATAACACTAGCACTTAGCCTTATATACCACTTCACAGTTCTCTCTAAGTGGTTTAGAGAGTCAGCCTATTTCCCCCAACAATCTGGGTTCTCATTTTATCAACCTCAGAAGGATGGAAGGCTGAGTCAGCCTTGAACTGGTGAGGATCGAACTGCTGGCTGTGAGCAGAGTTAGCCTGCAATATTGCATTCTAACCTCTGCACCACTAATATATTTATTTATTTAACTTTTTCTTTCTTTCTGCAGGTATGATCACTGCAGTGGGTCTCTCCAATCTACAGTTTGTGGACATGAATTCCTCCCGCAATCTTTTTATCCTAGGTTTTGCAATGTTTTTTGGGCTTACCCTTCCAAACTATTTAGATTCACGTCCAAATGCTATCAATACAGGTACAAACAACTCAAGAGTCTTTGCCTAGGGAGATATGCAAACTATGTCAGGCTGTTTGAGATCAGAAGTGGTCTTTCCCCATTCATCTTGAGCAACTCTGAATTTTCTTCCATTCTTTTGAACCAATGATCTGGGAGTAGTTATGTTTGTTGGTTGTTTAGCATGTGGCTTTTCCTAGTTGCTGTCTCACAACATGTCATTGTTAGCATCCTGGACAGAGAGAGAGAGAGAGAGAAGGAGGGAGGAAAACCCACCACATTTTAAGGACAGTAAATGAATAATCAAATTGGTGAGGGGTCTGGAAAGGGAATGTTATGAAAAACAATAGCAATAATTTAAGCTGGAAAAGATGTTAAGGAAGATATTAAATATTTGTCATTCAATGAAGTGGCCCCCAACCTTTTGGGCACCAGGGACCAGTTCCGTGGAGAGAGGTTTTTCCGTGGACTGGAGGGCATGTGGTTTCACATGCTGCCTGCATCCTGTGGATGGGTTAGGCCATCTGGCCGATGCACATGTGCCTGATGGAACCCGGAAGAGAGCAGCTGGCTGCACATGTGTGCAACGGAACCCAGAAGAGTACCTGGCGATGGTGGGCGTGCCAACAGAGAGGACTCTGTGTGCCACTCTGGCATGCGTGCCATAGGTTTGCCATCACGGGGTTAGGGTTAGGTCCCCAGGGGACCACAACTCATAGTTTGAAAATCTCTGCCGTATGCAAAGGAAAGTTATTAAGAGTCAATGCAAAAACTATCATTTATTTCATGTACCATGGGAAATGTTTGGCAGAATTCAGATCAAAAAAATGCAAAAGGTGACAACCTGCATAATTTGGAAAATACAACAGTCTATTTTTATGCCAGGCAGAGGATATGCAGATCAGATTTTTACTCTTCAGCAAGTTACAGAGATGGATGAATGTAAGAAAGCTTTCTGATTTAGAGAAAATATGTGACAAAGTGAGTGTGAATCAAAGTGAATCTGTGCATGCATGAACTCTGGGAAAGATGGAAGTTAAGAATGTGTGCGATTTGTTTGGTTGTTAATGTTGATAAATCTACAAGGGATATTTGAGGTGATAGTAGAGGTGGATGAATTTGGAATATAAACCCAAGTAGAATTTTTTTTATGCAGCAAAGCCAAATGAATTCCTGTGAATGTTAGATTTTATGATGCAGTGAGGAATTAATGTGTTAAAACCCAAGATAGCTATGTTTGAGTGAAAATGCAGTAAACAATTACAGGT
This sequence comes from Hydrophis major, assembly GCA_033807585.1. Lineage (NCBI taxonomy): Eukaryota > Metazoa > Chordata > Lepidosauria > Squamata > Elapidae > Hydrophis > Hydrophis major. The sequence continues at coordinate 246,170,193 of CM066328.1, read as the reverse complement.
TATGCTTATACATGATAAAAAGTGATATGTAACTAATGTGTGTCCTGGTGAAATAAGATGGAAGAACAGATGGAGAAATTTAAGAAAAATAAATGCTGATTGAAAGATTGCAGGGAGCATATATTGTTGAGAAAAATAAATGTTACAAGTAAAAATGACTCCATACAACAGCTTTGCTTACTTTATTATATGGAAGTCAAAGTTGGGTAGGTTGGGTAGAACATAAAATCTAGGTGCAGATGAAATGGGGTGTTTCAGATACCCATGTAGTAAAAGGAGAGAATGGGGTGCTAAATCACCTTGAATGACAATTATAGTAGAATTATGTGGTGGTTTGATTATATGAAGTGAATGAATGAACGAGAATCAAATCAAACTAAGTCAAGAAGAAGGGGAAGAACCAGACAGTCAAGAGTTGGATGAAATTGATGGAATCCTCAGAGATGTGAGGTTTAAAAAGCAAAAGCCAGAGTATGAAGTGATATGCCACACGGTCATGATGTAAGTATGGATCATTTACAAGGAAGGATTGAAGAGATGTAGAGAAGGGTGTTTGGCTAAGCCAAATTTAGCTCTATTTCCCTTTCTTTTCCTGTCATTTATAACTTGCATTGCTTATCTTTTCTTTTGTGTGCTTTACAGTATATAGTGTTTCCTACTAATAAGGGAATAGAGTGAAGGATATAACAAAGATAAATTTGAGAAATGAAGAAGTATATTAAGCATATTTTGATAATATTTTGAACTATAAATTATTACGGTTTGTAGGCATTGCTGAAGTGGACCAGATATTAAGAGTACTTTTAACCACAGAAATGTTTGTTGGGGGAAGCATTGCATTTATATTGGACAACACTGTTCCAGGTACACCTGATTCACTGTATTATTTTGAAGTGTTTAGCCTGTATTTCAAAAGGATAGATTTAAGGAACCCCAAAATTCATCCAAAGTAATATATATATTTGATCTATAGAGATTCTCAATCATCCAGGTCATGGTTGTCCCAAAGATACTTTTTCAACAGGCAACTGGACTTTCTGTTTTTTCTTTGAAGATGTTTCGCTTCTGGTCCAAAAAGTTTCTTCAGCTCTGACTGAATGATGGGGAATTCAGTAATGGATGAAAAGCTAAACATCTTCAAAGAAAAACCAGAAAGTCCAGTTGCATCTTGAAAAAGCACCTTTGGGACATATATGTTGATCACTGTGTGCTATACTTGATCATTTGGTACTTTCTGGTTACTTGCATTAGTGCTGCTACACTAGATAGTATGTTCCTCATACATAGCCGTGGCAGAAAATACAGAATTAGATGTACAAGTATTGTATTTATAGCCATTTCTTTTTGGTTACTGCTTTACCAGATTTATTAAGAGGTAGATGGCTCCCAACGTTTTAACCTTCTAATACTGTAGCCCGAAAGATGTAGTGAATATGATTTTAAAATTTGATTCTTGCAGCCCTGTCTCATAACATAGGCCTTTTAACTTTGTAACTACCTGATAGCATCATAAAAGGCTAGAAAATTTATTATGGCAGGGATTTTCAAGAACCAATTGCTTCTTAGTCTACCAAAAACTCATGCCACAATATGCTAAACATCAAGGGGCTGGAAGTTGTTTTTTTGTGGTATCATAACTATCTCCCTGGAATTTAGGGTAGGGACTTCCCATCTGTCACATAGTTCTTCATTAGGGAATGAAACCATATTGAATACAAATTATGTGTGTTCTACCGGTATCCAATTGATGGGATGAGATGCAAAAAGCAGACACTTCTGTTCCTTTTAACTGTTGATCTCATCACAGGCAAATCTACCGTGCTCTTCCCAGAAAGTTTATTATTTCAACTTTTACATTTCTTTAATCTCATGTCATGACTCTCTACTTCATGGTATGTTATTAGTACAGCTTTCTTTTGTGAATTAGATCACTGAAACCTTTCTTCCAAAACCGCCTGATTTCAAATCCATATTTTCTTTTCTAGGGACTCAAGAGGAACGTGGCTTAGTACAGTGGAAGGCTGGAGCACATGCCAACAGTGACGAATCTGCAAAACTGAAGAGTTACGATTTTCCCTTTGGGATGGGTCTGATTAAAAGGACTCACTGGTTAAAGTATGTACCAGTGTGTCCTGTTTTCAAAGGTTTTAAGTCAAGAACAAAGAAAGATCCTGCCATATCAGAACAAGTTGCCAATACAGTGGATGAATTAGGGATGTGTACCAAGATTTGAAGGGGTTCTTCACAGTATAAAGAAAAGTGAACAATAGGGACTGCAGACAAGTTTAGCTGTATTTAAACTATTTCAGTTAAAGTGTCTCAGATCAGTCAAGATCAATAACTGAAACACATCAGAGGATATTTGTGTGGCTATTCAAGAACTATTATTCTTATATATTGTATTCTGTTAGAAAAACCTGATTTAAGAGTTCACTTAAGCACTGTTGAAACATACTAACTCAGAGGCAATAAGTTTGTTCACTTTGATTTGTAAGTATCCAGTGTGTGTTTAGAAGGAAAGCAGATATTTTCTTGATATTGGAAGATGTATTTGAAGACTGCCAGATGTGGGCCACAAAAACCAGCAGACGGTAGATGACAAAGATACACAAAATTTTCTTTGTCCCCATCCAGATCTTAACAGTCCAGATCTGATGGAGCTGATCATGTGTGATCCAAGGTCAAATTACTGAAGTCAGTCCTAATTCTGTGACATTCATTCATACTTACATGCAAGTAAAACCTTTTTAAAAAAACTGGCCAGTTTTTTTTTTTTGGGGGGGGGGGGGGGGAACTGTGGGGACAACTATGTCCATAAAAGTGTAATGTCTGTGAAATATAATAATATATATTTATGTCATTGGCTGTTTCTGTCAATTTCTGTTCATTGTATAATGAAGCAAATTATATCTATTGTTGGGACTGTGCCATAAACACCTTTTTTCCTACTTGTTTAGGAAAAATCTGAACAACATTCAAAATCAAAAAATGAGGTTTTAACAATAATTTGTTTTGCTTTGATAAGTCAGATTTTTTTTTGTTAAAATATTAATAGGTGGTAGATAATCTGAAGAACACTCTTATCAAGATTTTCTTCACAAGTTCCAGGAATCAAATTCTGTTTTTATATATGCACATGAAATGGTTCAAACACCCAAGATCCATTCATCCTTTTACAATCATTAACGTATTTGTCTTATAAAGACAACCAGTAAAGGATGAAAACTAAGAGGAAATTTTAAGAAATCTAAAGTGGTAGTTTAGGAATTTTTTTTTAAAAAAAGAGAGAAATGGGAAGCTTAACCTGTTGTCAAATTTAATTTTTAGCATCTTCCTCCATTAACATGGTGGGAAGGTAGCTTGGGTTGAGATTCAATGACATGTGAAGAGGCCCAAACCCATACCTATTCAGGTGTTTTCTTGTATACTTGTCAAGTACATACTAAACAAAATATAGCTGTATGACTTCTCAATGTGAAAATTTTAAGGTCAGTCCTCTTTAAGCTGATGTCCCCCCACTGTTTGTAGTGCAGGAAAGGAACTATAATTCAGAACATATCAAGTGCAGCACATTGAAGGGCAGTGATGCAGATTATTAAAACACAGTACAGGTAGTCCTCGACTTACAAGTTCACTTAGTGGCCATTCGAAGTTACAATGGCACTGCAAAACGTGGCTTATGACCATTTTTCACACCTATAGCCGTTGCAGCAACCCTACGGCCATGTGATTTACACTCAGATGCTTGACAACAGACCCCTATTTACGACAGTTGCAGTATTCCCGGGTCATGTGATCCCCTTTTGCAAACTTCTGACAAGCAAAGTCAACAGAGAAACCAGATTCACTTAACAACCAGATTATTAATTTAACAACTGCGGTGATTCACTTAAGAAATGTGGCAAGGAAAGTCGTAGAATGGAGCAAAACTCACTTAACACATTTCTCACTTAGCAACATAAATTTTGGACTCAACTGTAGTTGTATGTTGAGGATTTCCTGTATCTTCATCTGTTGATTATAACTGTTTTTAAAATTCACTATTAAACCACCACTTATGTCCTGGGTTTTTCAGTTCATTTTTCCCAAAACCACTTTTGCCCAGAGCTCTTTCTTGGTGTACATCTGCAGCAAACCAGCCCTGTTCTGTTTCATGAACAGACTTAACATATTCCAAACTACACCATTTTGGATCTGGACTACCCGAAGTAGCTTTCCTGTTTTTGAAATATTCTTTCGATTCCTAACAATCATTAAGCAAGGATACTATAAAACCCAAGCTACCACAAGTAGAAAAGGAGCAGCAGTGTTGAGGAATTACACACCAGAACTACTACTATAATCTTTGGTCAGGTTTTTATATATCAGCCAATTGGCTTTCATGGGTGTCCACTTGAAATGCTGGCATCTTTTTTTTGCTGCAAACATTCTTGATGTTCTACATGTAGTCAGTCTTGAATGCCTGCACCACCAATCTTATCGTTTCATTGGCAGCTTGCAAGACTATAGCCACTTTCAATCCTAAAGGGTCGCAATTGCATTTAAAAAGCTTTCATATTTATGGCATTTAGTATTGTATAAAGACAAACCAGGATATTAAATAAAGGGACAAAATGAATACACATTTGCGCCTATTTGAATTTGCTTCTTTTATAGAGGTCTCTCTTTCTCTGACAAGAATGTCATTTGGGCTATTTCTGAGCATTTTTCATTATTTCCAGCTTTTATCTCAGATTCTGGGTTTGCATTGGTTGTTGTAAATGTAATGTGTGAACAGGACAACAAAGTTGTTCTCACAAGCCACAAATAAGATGAACACTCATTTTGTCATTTCTACTGTTATTTATTTTTTTTAAATATTTTTGAAAAAATATATTTTTTTTACAATATTTTCAACTTAAACACTATTCACACTGAACACATAAGGCAGCGTAAGCTACCCAAATATGAAGTTTAAGAAGCCAAAACTGTACTAGGTGTTTTTTAAAAAAAGCTGTGCTGTAGACTATTGTGTAGTGATGATTAAACAAAGCAAGGGAAAAGCACCACTCAAATCACTAATGCTAAAATTTACAATTGAATCCAATTTTTAAGATTGTAAAATTTTACAGAGGCAGTGCCATGTTTCTGGATTCCTGGAAGATTCTGTGATGTGCAACTTCACATCACGTTAAACTCAGAAGTGTTTAAACATTCCAACATGATAACTTGCTGCAAATATAATCTCAATTGCCAAATTTTCTTTCCCCCTCCCCCCCCCCCAGCCAGATTTGTAGCCAAGAGAAAGGATTCTATACAGGCCTGTAAAAGTGATTCAGGTATTTTTACAATTCACACTTTCCTCAAAAAAGAACAGTGTGGAGTAAAGTTTTGCTTGATAATGGGAGGAATTAATAGCAGTACTGAAATTCAGCTAATCTGCATAATCAGATAAACCTTGCTTTTATTTTCACATTAAGGCATTATTGGGTGCATATCAACACCGCCATAAGTTTTTAAGTAAAACAGACCACTCTTTATCAAAGTCTGAATCCTTCTAAAAACAGAATTGCAAGAGTTTCTCAGAAACTTGGTACTTTTCTCAACATGACTGGTGCTTCCTTCCTTAATGTCTCCCTCACAAAAATCCTGGATCCAATTAGACTTTTCCAATTCATTAACCTCTGACAGCAGTTGACTTAATAACAGTCTCAGCACTTTTATTAAGCATGCAAGACTAACAAAACTTTGGCAATGCGTAAGTGTAACACAGTGACAAGAAGAGAGAGCGTTTTAACAATTAAATCTTCTAATACTGGCTTCACAGTGTGGAAATTGTGCTACATCCACCAAAAGAGGGCCCAGTCTACTCATATATTTAGTACTTCACCCCAGGAACAAACTCCTTTGCATTGGGATTCAGATTACTCTTGACCTGGAAGAGAGAGATTTTAAAAGCTTAGACTGTGGAGCCTAAGGTTTTGTTTTGAACAAATTTGCACGTTTAACAGGTGTGTTCTTTTTTCAGTAAAAACACTCCTGAAAATAGGTTTCAGTGGAGAAAGCAAGATACTCTTGCCAAGGAAACAGCTTAGTCAGCTTACATGCCAGACAGACAGGATCCCCTGGGTTGATTGATAGCACCCAATCCAGGATCTCAATCTCCTCCTTTGATAGAGCTAAACCAACTTTCACAACAATAACTGAATATATCAGTGAACAACATGTAGCTCTCCAGATGATGTTAAATTGGAGTTTTCAGCATCTTTCTCCACTGGCTATTGTAAGACAAACAGAAGTTGTAATATAGGAGCAGCATCTAGAGCAAGGGTGTCAAACTTGTGGCCTGCGGGCTGGATGCATCACGCGCTGGCCATGCCCACGCCTGGTTTAGCAAAAAGGAAAAAAGTTGCAGTACGTCACGTGACGCCACCATGATGACACGAGTTTGACACCCCTGATCTAGAGGATCACATATTGCTCTCCCTAAACTAACTTTCTAGACTTGTTTTGACAATATTAACAAAAATGTAGAGGAGGAAATCCATCAGACACTGTGTGCACTTTTGATAATGTCCCTTATTAAAGGTTCCTGAGCAAACTTGGAAGCCAGGCGATTAAAAAAGGCTTATTCTTAAGGGTTGGAAATTGGCTTAAGAATAAGAAAAAAAGGACAAGTAGACAACAGTGCAAAGTGAAATGCCTGTGGACTGGTGGTAGGATCAGTGCTTTTAATTAGTTTATAACTGAACTGAAGTTAAGGAGTAGTGATCCAATCTGCCAATGACATAAAAATCTGCATTTTCATAACAAAGATATTGTGAAGAGCTCCAAAAGGACCTCTCACCAAACTGAATAAATAGGCCTCAAAATGGCAAATGCAAATCAATATGAGCAAGCAAAAAGTAATCAGATGGATATTTAAAAAATCCAAACATAACCTCCATGAATGGGAGTTGAGGTTGCTTTGAGTGATCAGAAAAGAATGATGGAGTCTGGGTGCACAACTCAACAAAACTCAAAGAGCATTTCTTGTTAAAAATGACATTTTTCGTGTCCAGATTTAAGAAAGGAACTGAAAACATGCAAAAGGAAAAAAAAAAGGAATGTCATTTATCTATCTGTCTAAAATTGAGATTGGAATACTATGCACACTTGGGATTATACCTTGAAAAAATGCAAAATAATAAGTATATAAATGGGCAACCATAATTATAAGGGGGCTGAAATAGGTTCCTTGTGAGGAATGACTACTTGAGGGTTTTTTAACTTGGATTAACGTAAATAAGGAAAGACATAATAAAGTTGTGTAACATCATGCATGATGCAGAAAATACAGATCCAATTCGTCTTTTTATTTACAATATTGGAAGTTGAGGTCATGTGAAATATTTCGCCCACTACATATATAAACTATGGAACTTCCTGCCAACAGATGGAATCCCAATTTAGACTTAAAAGGAGACCAGGTTACCAGTTCTCAATTTGTGGGCCAGAGATGATTATGCTCTACAAAGGTACTCTAGCTGTTCCATGATGCAGGTATCCAATATAAATAAAGTATTACAATTTTAGAAAATTGTCATATCTCTCAATATTTGGTAATGGCATTTGACATTTTACAAGATTTTGATATTCTCACCCAAAATATGCAAAATCAATCTTGTGAGATTTGACAAAGTCCTAACGTTTAAAATCTATTATTTTCCTATCCACATTTCTGGATTCATGTGTATGGCCATGATATGAAGCAAAGCATGATACAGCAGGAACTTTCATATATTTTTCTTACAGAATACAAATCCCGCTCTTACAAAATGATGTGGTGCCTTATAAGATACAATCCAACTTATAAATTCAGAGCAGAGTGGATGACCTTAATATGCAGGTACAGGCAATTACAAAAGAATTCAGTTTGTATTGAGATTAAAAAAAAATCGAACTTTAAAGGTGCTATATAAAAAAAAACTGCTTTAAGTTACTCTCAGTCAGAATACTAAAAAGACAGGAAATTTACCTATGATAAGAGCAACTGGATTGGGTTCAATACATTCACACACAACAGACTTGCCCATCTATATTAAGTGTTCAACTGGCAAGTCTAGCCAAGGCAACAATTCACACACAGAAGAAGGGTAATATTTCAATGTATTAATGCAAATATCAAAAGTGCAATAAATTGTCCCGTCTGCATTGGGCTGGGTTTAGAATTTATCATTTAAAAAAAAAACAAAACACAATATCCCTGTAAGTGATAACAGGCTGAAATTTTAGCTAAAAAATTAGTTCATCTTATACAAAATTCTAAGCTTTTTAATTACAACCAAAGCAATAGAATTTTAAGAATACCTACCAAATGAGAACATCATCAGACTATGATATTGTATCTACTATATTGTAAGGGAGAGTTTATGTGATCTTTAGAACTATTTGTAACCCTGCAGACTTACAACGGGATCTGAGCTTCACTGAAAACCTATTAATAGATAAAGAGAATCTGGTTAAAACTCTGCATTCTGTCACGTCTTTACTCAACAGTCTGAGCCAACATTTACTTTCCTTGCTGGAAAAAGTATGTGATACTTTAGTAATATAGTAATAGTAGAATCTTCTTTAACAGAAATTGCTTCAATCAAATGCTTCCAATGCTAGTTGATCAATACATCAAATTGCCTTGGAAGAATTTTGGCCCACCCCTTTTTACAACCATTTCAATTCATGGATATTTGTGGACTGTGTAGCATAAACTGCTCTTATCAGCACTTCAATATTTCAGTTGGGTTAAAGGTCAAGACTCAGCCATTCCTGAATGCAACATTCATTTTGCTTCACACACTCTGTTATAGACATACTTGTATGTTTACAAAATAGTGAACTGTGTTTTTTTTAAATATTATTTTACATATAAAGAAATTCCATGCAAAATATTAAAAAACCCTTCTTTTTAAGCCTTTATCCTATCCCAGAGGGTAACGTTTACAGGGGTGATTCCCATCAATGTCAACGAAACGTCTATATATCTCTTACTCATATTCAGTATAATTATATGAGAAAATACCCCATGGAATAAGAATATCTAAATAATTGATAAATTCAGTACATACATGAAAATCATAATGACTTAAATATGAGATTCAGAGATGAGGAACAAATTATAATGATGCACTTCGAGTAATACTTCATGAAAGCATGATTTTATCTTCTTGGAAGAAATAATTTACATATATTTTGATTTTGAAACAAAGTTTATAATTTTTAGATGCAAACATTCTTTTGAACTACATACTGACCTCAAGGAAACTGACAGATGAACAATGGAAATGAATTCTCCATGTCCTTATTATTCCCAAGAGGTTAGTTCTTCAAACTAAATTTAAATTTAAGACAAATTTATGAATTACCCAGTAGCCTGAAGATAACATGTTACATGCATCCTATAAATAAGTTGGCTATTGACATAGATTATGCATGGACAATTACAATGAAATACTGTTATCTTTTATTGAAACCTTTGTGGATTAATGTATGTATATGTACATACACATAAGAAGCTCTCATATAAATTACTTATCTTGTGATAATCAATGTTTACTCTTCAGTTATTTTAAAATAATGTTTCTCTTACTTTTCTTCTTGGATGTTTTAAACGAAGCAACATTTAAAAACATGGAGAGCACCTTTCAAACTGATTGCTCTCTCATTAACTGGACAATCTGACTCAATTGGTCTCTTAATACAGTTATTTCACATACTTTTTCCAACAAAGACGAGCAGTGTTGTCTGAATGTGTCTAATAAAGACACAACACAGAATATCATTTGGAATATTATTTATTTAACCATAACCTCTTTATCCATTAATAAGACTGCAGGATTATGGATGGTACCCAAAGATTCACCAACTTTCTCACCATTGTAGGATTTTAATTAGTTGGATAGCTAAAAAATGTACCAGGACTTTGTAAAAAATAGTACTTTCAAAAAACATGGACAATGGGTGCCAATATGGGACCCAAGTTCCTTCAAGATACTGCCTGCTGGTATAGGAATCATTTAAAAGCAAAATGCATTTTCTTCAGAACAGGAGCTTGCTTTATTAGTGAAATTTATGTAAAATTTAACTTATAAAACCCAGTAAATACAAATAAACCAATATTGTAACTTTGGGAAAAATATATGCATGCTGAATATGAGCTAAAATATAATGCTCCACAGGCTCCTGTATTTAAATAAGTTACATCATTTGTAACTTATCAAAGGAACCACAGGTTGGCTTAAAATCATGGAAATATTTAAATGTTTAATGTTATGATCTATACTCATTTTCATATTCTCCTGATTTTACCCTTTCAATTTAAAAGTAATTAAAGCCTATATATTAGAAAATAGTACTACGCACCATGGCCAGTAGACTTAACTACAGCAAATGCTAGTAAGAAAGTGCTTCCTGGCTCTTCTCATCTATCAGACCTTCAAATGGTATCAAATGCAGAGAGAAAAGTTAAAATAGAGAGACTTCTGAACCCTACAAGAATTAAACCGCTTTGCTAATCACTTAGCCACATGTCCAGTCTTTGCCCTCTCAAATGGTTCCATGTATTCTTCTCTCCCAATGCACACCTGTGCATTTGACAAAAATAAATACTTTCACCTGGACTATATGAAAAGTTTAGAAGAAGGAGAAGAAGATGGTACACTTGTTGTCAGGAGGCCACATCTCAGCTAACTTCTGAGTGAGACAGCTGACAAAGTACACTGGTAACATTTGAAGAAAGGTGCTTGATTAAAATAATTCAATTTTTAAAATTGGATGCTTACCACCAGATCTTCCAGTGACGAACTGTCACTGATAACAAGATCATTAAACTGGTCTTGAATTTGATCCATCGTTTGCGGAAGATCTCTTGCTGGAATAAACCATTCGTGTTCTTCCTCTTCTTCCAGCATTTCTTGGAAGCAACGTTCTATAAATTCTTCTTCCCACAATTCCTCTTCAATCTTTAATTGGAACAACAGAAGGAAATCTATTATCAAGGGAGCTGAGTAGAACTGTCTGAGCCCCGAGGAAAAACCTCTCAGATGGATCGTCCCCAAAACGTTAGGAGAGCTCAGGTGTTGAGCTCCCATAAGCTGCAGCAATTGAGGGCATATGCAGAAAAGGAAGTGTAGATGCCTGCTTCTTCCACACTGCCACAACACTGGATCTGAGCCCTAAAAGGCTCTTCCTCTGTCACTCAAACTATCCCTTCCCCCTCCCACCCATTGGTGTTCTCTTAGCTTCTTTTTCTGCAGTAGCACTTAGACTTATATACCGCTTTATAGTGCTTTACAGCCCTCTCTCTAAGTGGTTTACAGAGTCAGCGTATTGCCCCTAACAATCCAGGTCCTCATTTTACCCACCTCAGAAGGATGGAAGGCTGAGTCAACCTTGAGCCACTACTATCATGACTAAAAACATAAGAGATAAACCTTATCTGCGTACCATTAAAATGATTAACCAAAAGTCAACCCAGATAACAAAGCCAACATCTAGATAACCAGGAAATAGTACTACATAAACAACTGGGGAGAAACTAAACTCCAACCAAATTTGGCAGACTACATATAAAAACTATACCTCCACTCTCTGTTGCACTAATGATGTTACCCAGCCTGGCAGTGAAATATTTGTAAGGAAATAGCACCAAGAACCCAACATATTGCACATTAAGTGGTAGTTAAACAGCAAATGCAAACTGGAAATAGACCTACCATCAAAAATCTACTATTCTTCAAGCCAACAAAGGATCTTTTTTGTTTAGAGATTCATAAAAAACACTGGAAGAATACTAGATTAACAGAAAAAAAGTGGGATCTTTCAAAAAACACAGAAGAAAAAACACAGGAGGCAATGTATCCTCCCACTTACCTGCCTGTTGAATTCCTCTTCATTTTCCATCCACATATACTCTGCAAATGGATTATCATCTTCATGAGAGTGACCATTCATGATCATATCTTCACTGATAATGCTTGGACTAGTACTCCTACGACTTGGATCTTTCATGGTTGTGCCTTTGAGCTTAAGCCTGAAAGACAGGGTCCCCAGAAGTTAAGATTTTTAGTTGAACTTGTAGCAACATATGCTTAGATGTCAGACCCCTGTGATGTCACTGATATTTCCATACAGGTTTGTTTGTCTGTCTACTTGAACTTTCAATAAACTAGGAAGACAAGAGGAAGAAAAGAAAGGACAACATGAGCTTGGGGATTGCTCTTGTGAATTTACATTGTCTTCTTCAAGCAGAGGTCTAGTTCTAGTATATACAGGTCTGTATCAAATAGGAACCCATCCAGGAATTTGGCAAGGAGGACATAAAGGCATTATTTGTGCTATTCAAAAGCAGCCAAGCACAGTGATCTTCCCCTCCATCCATTGTTTTCTCACAGATCCTATCGGCAAGAAGTCTAAATTGGTCAAAAGCTTGCAGTATCTAGTTATTTTGTTCTCTGGGTTTTCCAAACCTGTGGCTATGCAGTACAGGAAATTATATGTTGGATATAAATTCCCTAGTGCAGGGCTGTCAAAACTCGCAGCCCACAGGCCACATGAATCATATGCTGGCCATGCTCACACCCAGTTTAGCGAAGGGGGAAAAACTGTGATACATCACATGACACTGCAACGTGCATTTGACACACCTGCCCTAGTGAGCTATTACTTTTTTCAAGCTTTTCCTCTTTTAAATATTTTTAAAAACCTCTTTTAAATTCCTCAAGGTTTTATGTTTTGATTTGAACCTGTTACTTTCAATGAATTCTTAGCAGGCAAGAATTAAAAACTAATAATAAAACATCCATAATACAAGAGCCCTCATTTCAATCGTGAGCTACAGATATTCTCCTGTGGTATATACATTGTGTTACTGTCTAGCTCAATATGGCTTTATTTAACCAAGTGAGACATCAGTTTTACTATTAGTATCTGTAAAAGCTTTTCAATTTCACTAAATTGGTTGTACAGCAACAAATATGTAATTTGCACATCATCCTTTCAGTCATTAAGCTTGCAACCGAGGCATCTTTGATTTTTTTTTTGCATTTGAAGGATTTAGCATCTGCAGGTTATCAATTCATCTTTGAAAAAAAAGTTTTAGAATGCTATATACCAGCATCAGTGCTTGCACCAAACTTCAATTACTTTCTCTGAACAGAACAAGTATCCAGGCTTTTGAGCTATAATAATGCCAGCTATAACAGTTCCATGAATCTCAAACAGTAACTGCATTTTTTTAGTCTGCCAGAAAGTGCCTTTCTGACTAGTGACAGTCCTCATTTAATGACTACCTCATTTATTGTATGCAGTTACAATAGTGAAAAAATAACTTTAGAATCAATCCTCACATTTACAATTTTTAAAGCAGAAGAAAACTGAAGTAAGATCATAAACATAGCTGTGGCTTCACTTAGCAACTGCTCCATTTAATGACTGAATTGCTGGTCCCAACTGTGGTTGTTAAATGAGAACTACAGGAATATCATAATGTGTTAAGACTCAATAATATTAGCAATTTTGTGTCATCCATTAGCTGTCCATCCAAATTGAAAAAAAACCAAAAAAAATGCCACAAAGCTTTGTTATTTAAGGTAACTTTAAATAATAAGCCATAATGGAACCATTTTATTTCTAATATTTGTTGTTTCCAGTGTAAACACAAAGGAAACTGATATATTTCACAGTGGGAGTGGAAAACCTACTATCCTTCAATTCCCATAAGCCACAGTTAAAGTTAAAAGTTTCCCCTGTCCAGTCATGTCTGTCTCGAGGCAGTGCTCATCTGTTTCTTAGCCGAGAGTCAGCATTGTCCAAAGACATTTTTGTGGTCATGTGGCAGGACTGGTTATATGCCAAGGTGCACAGAATGCTGTTACACCTTCCCACTAAAGTGGTACCTATTTATCTACTCACAGTTGCATGCTTTCGAACTGCTAGAAGTGGGCAGAAACCGGGCAAGTAAGGAGAGCTCACCCCATCACACGGCACTCGGGTCTCAAACGCAGGCTGTCAGCTCTAGCTGACAAGCTCAGCATCCTTAACTGCTAAGCCATCATGCCCCTGTTAAGCCATAGTTAGAAAGGCCAATTATCAGGAATGAGGGCATCAGAGATCAAAATTCTCTGGAAGACACCACATATATTTATATTGCAATCCAAAATGCATTGGCTTGAACAGAAAAATGTTACATGCATTTCCTTACTGGAGGAAGGAAAAGATGCTTTTCTGTCAGTTGTTGGAGGTTGTCCAGCTCAGGAAACAGGTTCCACAAGAACTAAGCTTCATTGAGATAGACTGTATTAATTGCAAGTCTTTTTTTTTTCTTTCCTTCCTGCCTGTCTTATATCACAGTGAGTCAGGGAAGAACCCATCTAGGTCTCTTCCTAATATTCTTTCCTTTCCACTCTTTTAAAGAAAAGCTTCTGTCCTTTTACCTTTTGTAATGGCTTCAAAGTATATCTCTCAAGGCCAAGACTCTCTACACTGTTATTGCATCTTTAGCCTCTTGAAAAACTGTTCCGCAAGACAAGTGAATATCCTAGAACAGTGATTGCTAACCTTTTGGGCACCAAAGTGCCCAAAGAGCACGCGCATCCCCAAAATGCAATGTGTGTGCCCCACACATGCGTGTGTGACCTCTGTATATACCCCCTGGACATACATGGCAGACACCCAAAGAATAGCTGGCCATCAGGAGGCGTGTGCACACATGTGTGGTGGAGATGAGTTGGGTTGACCACGGCTGACGTGCCGAGGGAGAGGGCTCTGTGTGGCACCTTTGGCACAGGTGCCACAGGTTCATCATCATGGTTCTAGAACAATGTAAGTGTATTAGAAAGAGAGAACTGGACTGACAAAAATAACCTTCTTATTCCAGCAGAAGTTTCTGTTGGGATTCAGTCTTTTCTGTAAATGAAATACACCACAATGTGTTTTTTTGGGGTGGGGTAGGTAGGGAGGGGCAGGGAGACAGAATGATCTCCAAAGATAGGATTGGCTGGCCAATCAAAGGCCCTCAATTTTTATGTGCATGCAATATGTATGATACTGCAGGGCTTCAATTTCCTGGTTGCATCCCCATTTTAATCTTGACCCCTGCCCCCGCCCCATGGATGTCCCAAAATATCCTTCCCTTTACAGAAGTAATTCTGGCTCTAGTCCACAGAGAACCAGAAAAATCATGTTATGGTTTGCCGAAGACATTCGCATATTGTCTTGCCAACCCAGAAAGAAATACCAGCTTGTTAAAGATGAAGAACATTGAAATTAAAAATAAGTTGCTGTTTTAAAATATTTCAAGTCTTAAATATATGTGATTATTAAAAACACAGCAGTAATATCCAAGGTGATTTTTTTAAAAAAATAAGAATGCAATGCTAGCCCTGCAATTTTAACTGTGCTTTTATTAATCTGACTACACATCATAAAAACCTTAAACATTACATTGTTCTTCAGCCATTATTAGCAGTGAAGAAATGATGTTCTTATAAAGTTTCTCAGACACCACCTATTGGAAGCATACATTGCATTATCAGTGGTGGTATTCGACCGGTTCTGCCTGGTTCTAGAGAGCCGGTAGCGGCGATAAGCAGTGGAGACTGAACCAGTTCTCTTTGCTGCTCTGTGGTTGGCCCACCCGCCTGCCCAGGTTCCCATACTCACTTTTATCCCCAGAATTCAAAGCGCAGCTGCTTTGCGCGGTGCAAAATAGCGCCGCACGGCAGCTGCTGCAGCAACCACCATCATGCAGGCTTGCAGGAGGCAAGTTAGAACGCCTCTGCGCCTGCATAAAGTGCGTGTTTGGCCACCAAGCCACGCCCACCGAACCGGTGGCAACTTTATTTTGAATACCACTGATTATTATAATCTGCAATTTAAAAGCCAAATTTACTATTGTACCCATAGGGAAACAAAAATACTCTTTAATGAATAGTTTACAATATTGCTTAAAAAGTAAAGATGTATTCAAACAAACCCTTGTGCTTACTTCAAATTTTGTTTAAAACATATAGACTCTATTACTCAGTTTGCGGCTAGTCACCTTAGAAATTTCATCATGTTCCTCTCTCCATTTGCAACAATCAAAGGGAGCTGTGTTTAAATACAGACTTCCCTCTGGCAGCTCTATGTCTCTTCCTGATTTATCCTGCTATACAGGAGTTCATGGGATTCTGATGTCAAATGAGACTATGACCTCACAAAGCTCACCTCTGAAGGATGATTTAAAATGAGCAAATCCCAAAAACCTGTATAATCGCTCTAAAAGAACAGGTTCCCAATTATCTCTGCCATATTACTTACAATTGTCCTTATTGTATAACATTATGTGATGATGGTCTCAACAAAAGATGAAAAACATGTTTTTTTCAACTGTTTAGGGGGTAAATTCATAATTATATTTTTGCTTTTCAAGCTCAAATGAAGTGCTTCAAAAGCTCCACAACAGAGCTAAACACAGTACTGTATACATTATACAGTATTGTTTCTTTTTTCTTTTATGAGTTAAGAGACAAATGCTGAAAATCAGTAAAATCAATGGAAAAATAGCTGCCTTCTTCCTTATATTAACTCCAAATATTTAGAACTATTAACTTGTAAAAACATTTTCTTAAAATCTTAAAAACTTAAATCTAGACTAGAATGCCAGTATTCAAATTATAAAATATTTTAACAGCCAAAGTGTCCTTTAAATTTGATAAAAGATGCCTTATGGATAGAAGATAGAATACTTTATTGGCCAAGTGTGACTGGACACATGAGGAATTTGTCTTGGTTGTAAATACTCTCAGTATTTATTTCAGACATTTGTGAAAAATAAAAAGCAGTAAGTTACACGGTAACTCTTAGCATCAATGCAGATTTATTTATTTATTTTAAATTAAGCGAGGTTTGTACACATTATTCATCATATTCTTCTGAAAGGGTCCATGATGATTCTGAAATTTTGTAATGCCTTACTTTAGCCAGGCTGGATGCATTTCCCTCAATAGTTCTTTTTGGACATTTAAGGGTACTCCCATGTCTCTCTGGACACATGGAATGCTGGCTCAATAGAAATGCTACTACGTACTTCCTACATAAGCACTGAAGACTGACTTTCATTTCTCTGATCTTGAAGAAATTTCCAGGCAGGGAGTGTGCTTTCAAACTTCTTTTCGATGAGGATTCCAAAATATCCTATGTTTGCACTAGTAGTCTATATAATGGATCACACTATTCATTAACTGTGGACAAACATTTATTAATCAATTTTTATAATATTTTTTTTATTTTATTATATATTATATCCCTAGTTTAGATTGTATTATACTCATTGGTTTCTGTTATTCCCAGGTTAGGGATGCCCCAGTTTAAGGATGACCCATAGTTAAGAACTAAGTCTACTGCAGCAAAATTCAAATTAAATGCAGAATACAGTGTTATATGGTAATACTGTTCTGGCTTACATACATATTTGACAAGGATAGTCCTTGGGAATAGAACTGTCTTAAACTGAGGATTAGTTGTATATATAGATATAACACAACAGTTCTACTATTAGGCATTTTACTATATTGTAGCTATCACAAACTGATTTGTAAAGTGATTGTGATTTTTTTGAGAAATATAATTTTCAAATAGTTAGAAATATTCAGGATCTTAACGCTGGTTAACTAAATTATGATTTAAGAAAACTGAAATGAGGCCTGCAGTGCTGAAATGATAAATTAAGAAGCTGTGTTTCATATTATGGTTTAACCATGACTTGATGGCTATAACTCAGCCTCCTCCTACTGCTGGGAGGCTGTTTAAAATAAGTCTTACAGTAGCACCTGTGTCAGATAATATACCATACTTGAAGTGATATAAATTATTTCAAGCAATAAGGAGAAAATCTATGAGAAATACTTTGGAAACTAATGAAAAGCTTTCAATTATTGCATTTCATAGACCATTATCTTAAAGGGTTGCTTCCCTTAGATAATCACAGTTGTTCAATATTGAAAACCTGAATCATAACTTTTAAAACTATCTTGAAAAACCCTTGACCTAATCAAACAAGAATGTTTTAGAGGCAATAATCAACTTTTATCAATTTAAGCCCTAGCATGTGTCTGTGTCTCTGTATATGTGATTTAGGCTTGAGTGATTCTTTTCACATTATTTACTAATTCTCTCATTTACATGTATTCACATCAGTTTGTGAATTCATCAAAAGCAACTCCTTGTGGAAACGGTCAGGAATAGTGCTTATGCACATCTATCTAGTGAGCACATAGCAACTATTCTTTAAACAATAGTTTTTTGTATGATACAAAAATGTGTTATGTGTATTTTTTTCAGTGGTTTGAAAGTGAAGATTTTGGCCTCCAAGCACATTCCAAAGGGTATGCAAGTACAAATTGGGCAATTTAATATTAACACAGTGGTTGGATGACCTTGCAACTCCACACTCCTAGTGTACAGCTCTACTTTCATTTGAAAATTGGAAGAAGTGAGAACAAAAGTGGTAAAATTATACCGTAAGCTCCAGTGAGTGAAAATACTTGATAAATATGCTAATGCATATGGAGATACAGACTTTTAGCCATGACTATATGCTTTTATAAGAATCAGTTTGGGGTAGTGGTTAAAGTACCCAGCTAGAAACAGAACTCTGAGTTCTGCCTTAAGGTCAGCTGGGTGACCTTGAACTAGTCACTTTTTCTCAGATGTAGAAAGGAGGCATAAGCAAATAACTTTTCAAAAAATTTGCAAGCAAATTGCATGGACTTGCCTGGGCAGTCTCTGACAATCAGACATGATGGAATAGAAGGGAAAATGCTGTTATACCTATAATAACTGCCGAGCATCAAGAATTCACTGGAAGTAGTGGTTGCCTCTAGTGCTTATAATAGCTACTGTATTATTATTATTTGTTATCATGGAAGCTCATATATCTGTAAAGCAATTCATTCTTATCAAAATAATAAGATTTTGATTACAAAAAAGTGCTAACATTTTAAAGTTTACATTACCCTTACCAATTTGCTTTCCCACCAAATCTCAGCTCCACTGTATTATTTTAAACATTAAAAACAGCCCTTTCAGATGACACAAAGAAATATTTTTATTTTTCTAAATGGGACACCACCAAATGGACTAAACTAAACTCCAAAACTGAATGTTTACAACAAAAAGAACACACACACACCCCTGGCAACAGAATAGAAATGAGTTGCTATATCTTTTTTCCAGGATGTAGTTTTCATCCCATTATTAATCGGACTTAAGACTGCTGTCCTATATATCCATATGCTTTTCCCAGAGAGAAGATCCTTTCTATTCTGTTCCACTACAGAATTAACTGAAAACAAGATGCAGGAAATGCATGTCTGATCTTTCCAAATAACCAACCAGAAGTTTATTTTTTAGCTAACTGCTTTTGATCTACAGAAGATAGCATGATTTATGTCAAGATAAAAAAATAAAGAATATAGAATCTAGGTTCAAAACTTTACTTGACCAGATTCTTGCTGGTAACATTAGCTTAAGCACCATATTCTAGCTTTAAGTATCTGGTAGAATTCTTCAGAGGATAAAATTGGGGAAAGAATTCACATAGAGTCTAGACTTATCCTTCTTCTTGGAAAAACAGGACACTTGCAAACAAATCCAACTGAGATAATTTTTGAGAACAAATCCCATTCTCCATAGAACTGCTGCGAGCATCCAGAGAGTGGGAGGTGCTGCTCCAGTCTTCACTTCTCACAGGCTGAGCTGAAATTGAGGAATGCCCTCCTCCTCCACGTGACTCCTCCATGCGTTCCCCCAGTTTTAGCTCAGCCTTTGAGAAAGACAGGCAGCTTTTCTTCTGTTCCTTGGCCGTTTCAGGTGTTCTTGCATTTTAGGTTCAGATTTGATTTCTTTCTTTCCTCCTTGTCCCTGCAGATTGTAGTGCGGTCCCAAATTTAGTTTACAGAGCGATTTCGCTCTCAGGAGGGAGGTAAGGGGTTTGGAGCCCTTTCCCCCCCCCTCTCGTTCTTCCTCTGCCATTCCAAGCGCGCTGGGCTCAGCCGCTTGGCTCTACACTATATTTTAGCGCGCAATTGCATCTTCCCCCCTAGAACGCCTCAGGGGAAGCAGCGTTTCCTCTCCCAGCCCTTTTTTCTCCTTTTCTTACCTTGAAGTTGTGGTTGGGCTGGTGTGCCTCTGAGCTGTGCGCTCTGAGCCGGGCGGCCATTTTGGGCGCGCCTCGTGGCCGGCGCCATTTTGTTCCCTCATCAAGTAAAGCCCTTATTGTTTCAATTAATTGTGAGCTGCGAGGCCTTTATAGGCCCTTAGCGGGACCGTCAGGCCGTGTGGAGCCTCTGTTTTTACCTGGAGGGCACTGTGGCTCCGTGCCCTGTTGTCCCTCTTGGTTAGACATTGTTGGCTTTCTTCCTTTGCCCACAGCTAGCTCAGAGGCGCAGGCACGTACTCCCCATTGTTGTTGGGGGGCTGCCTACAGAGGCCCATTTTGTCTTGCCTTTTTGTATATTTGCTTGGCCTCAGCGTTCATTTGGTCCATTTGGAATTTAGGTCTTTGCTAGTAGGTTTTCTTGCTGTTATTCCTTGGGTCTGTTTGGTCTTCCTTACTTGAACCCGGCCCTCAATTTAATAATAATAATTGTTAGTGTATATATTCAGTGTATATATTTAATAACCTTGGGTAGATTTTTTTTCCTTTTTATTGCATAGAGTTCAAAAAAAAAAGAGAACATTAAAGAGATAGATAGTTAGATTAATTAATTACTGTTCTAGAATAAAATTTCTTTCAAAAAGGGGGACGTGACTCAATCTTAGGAAAACCGGCTTGTGTAAGTAGGCCGAACTCCTAGGCGTGCCAACCGCCATTCCTTTTTTCAATACCACGGCAGAGACTAATCCTACTGGCTCTTCTCTGAAGGCCAAATCAAAGACGCACTACCTTCGCAAAAGGAACAAGGAATCTTCCAGTGCTTCTCAAAGAGATGCTTTACAGCGTCATAAGGCCCTAGAAAGGGAGTTTAGCAAGCGGGCTAAAGAGTCACACTCTATAACATCTGCTTTACCTTCTACCCCCCCCGTCAAGCCAATCCTCTTCCTCCAGGTGCGGTACCGCCACCCGAGGCCGCCAGCCCACTCATGTGCCCGAGGCGACCTTCACGCCGACCGCTGCAGGCCTACGTTCTGGAGATCCTACTCCAACCATTATACCTGATGATATTAGAGAATGGATGCAGTCTGCCATCCGTCAAGGAATAGCCGAAGGAATGCAGCAGCTGTCTAGACCGGACTTCCGAGGGAGGACTCCCAAGGCTGAATCTTTATCCGGAAGGTCTCTCTCTGCACCAGCGTCTCAACATGGTCAGGTACCTCCTCACATGGATGTCCCATTCCCAGAGGGGGAGGATACCCAAGAAGAAGAGGTAGTGGGCCTTGAACCGTTCGGAGAGTACGAAGGTTCTGATAGAGGTTCCTTGCAGTATTCTGAACCCTTTCTGTAGGCAGATCCAATGGAGGGAGAAATGTCGGAAGATGAGGGCCTTTTCCCCGAGCAACCTGCTGTTATGGGTCTTTTTAAACCCCATTTATTTAAGTCCTTATTATTTAAGGTAAAGAATATTTCAGGTCTGGCCTTGCAGTCTCCCTCTGACCCTCCTCCATCGAGCCCAGAAGGTCCTGATGTCCTTATGTTCAGACAGCCGGCGATGGCAGCGGACATTATTCCGCCCCCCCCACAATCTTCTCGGATCTGGTCGCAAAGCAGTTGGCTTCGGTGGGTCCTTCTCCGACCCCCTCTAGTCAGGACAAGAGGTTGTTTAACCTGGACCCGGATTTCTCCGCTATGTTAGACACACCAGAAGTAGATGATCCGATTGTAAGACTAGCCTCCTCTTCCAATCCTACCGATGCACTGGAGGCACTGAAGCCGGAGGATAGGCGAGTGGAGATGGCGCTCCGGCGGGCTCACAAAGTTGATGCTTGGGCTATCCGGTCGGCCACGGCCGCTTCCTTCTTCACCCGGTTCTCCATCAGGTGGCTCAGACAGCTGAAGCAACATATCCCCCCAACTGACACCAGAGCCCATCAAGATATCGCAAAAATCATGGCAGCGGCAGAATTTGCAGCCGACACCACCTTTCATTCGGTTAAGTTCTCATCCCGGGCTATATCTTCCCACATAACTGCCAGACGATTGCTTTGGCTTCGGCACTGGCAGGCTGATATTAAAAATAAGTCTAAGTTGGCTTCAGCCCCCATATTGTTCGGGCCCGCTCTCGAGCCATTGTTTCTGGAAACTCGAAATAAGAAAAAGTTTCTGCCTTTGCTTTTTCGTAGGCAGGAAGCCAAGGGTTCCCAGCCCTTTTGGAGGGGCTCCTTTCGTCCCCCTTTCCAGTCATCATTCACTCCTAGGTTTCAGGGCTCCCCATCATTCCGGTCGTCTTACCAGGACTGGGGTGACTCGGGAGACAGAAGCAGGAGAGGGGGCAGTTACAGAAGGCTCTTTAGGGGTGCCGGGAGAAGGGCGGCCTGCCGACCCAGGTCGGATTGCAGATTCTCCTCCCATAGGCGGCCGCCTCAGGCATTTTGCTGACAAGTGGGAGGAATCCACCTCAGACACTTGGGTCAGAAATTCAGTACGCTTTGGCTTGACCCTGCAGTTTCACACTCCCCCTCCTGAGCATTTCAGGTTTTCACCCATCTCTAGGAATCCTGCTAAGCGGGCCCTTATGGTCTCCGCCATCAAACATCTGTCTGATATTAGGGCCATTCAACCTGTACCTCCCTCCCAACGGGGAAGGGGTTTCTATTCCCTTTTATTTTTGGTGCCTTAACATTCCGGGGGTTGGACACCCATTTTAGATCTTAAGAGGTTAAATCACTTTATCGTACGCCATAAATTCAAAATGCAGACTCTCCAGTCTATTTTACAGGGCATCAGAGAAGGGGACTGGCTTACGTCGGTAGACCTTTCCGAGGCTTATCTCCATATCCCCATTCATTCCTCGTATTCCAAATACCTCAGGTTTTGCTATAATAATCAGCATTTCCAGTATGTAGCCCTTCCCTTTGGTCTCGCCTCGGCTCTGAGATCTTTCACTAAGGTGTTGGCAGCTCTCGCGGCTCACCTTAGACAAATTCCTATCCGGATCCACTGTTACCGTGATGATATCCTGGTTGTATCCCCTTCCCGACATCAGGCCGAGAGTGATACTAGCACTACCCTCTCGGTACTTCAGTCCCATGGGTTCTTAGTGAACTGGGAGAAGAGTCAGCTTATCCCCTCCACTCGTATATCCCATCTGGGGGCTGTGATTGACTCTGTTGAAGGGAAGGTTTTCCTCTCTCAGGAGAGACTTATTAGTATCCGCACCACTATCATGGATATCCGGCGAACTGGGAAAACATCTTTGCTCAATTTATCCAAGCTGCTTGGGAAGCTAGTTTCTTGTATTTCCATTATTCCATGGGCTCGCTTGCATTCCAGATCTTTGCAATGGTTTCTCCTGCCGTATCAGCGTTCAGGAAGGAGCACATCAAGGTTCGTAGTGAAGGTCCCACCAAAAATTCTCGCCTCCCTCCTATGGTGGACACAACCATCTGTCAACAGAGGACAGTTATTCAAAGAGCCTTAAAGGGTCACTCTCACGACAGACGCAAGTCTTTCCGGATGGGGGGCCCACCTGCAGTCTTTCTCGGCACAGGGAGTTTGGACTCCTGCGAAGCAAGGTCGGAGCATCAACTGGTTGGAGCTTCGTGCAGTGTACCTGGCCCTGCGAGCACTCCTTCATCGGGTGAGAGGATGCCATGTCCTGGTCCTAACGGACAATACTACAACCAAGGCCCACATCAATCGGCAAGGGGGCACTCATTCCATCCTTCTCATGAGAGAGGCCGAGCCGCTGTGTCGATGGGTGGAGGCGCATCTTTCGTCCATCAGAGCGGAGCACATCTCTGGAACCTCCAACGTCCAAGCAGACTGGCTCAGCAGGGCAACACTGGACCAGGCAGAGTGGCGTCTGCACCCACACCTGTTCAGAGAGGCAGCAGCCAGGTTCGGTCAGCCCCTAGTAGACCTTTTTGCATCTCCACTCAACGCGCAAACACCAAGGTTCTTCTCCCGTTATCCCTCCAACAGAGCAGAGAATCACGATGCCCGGCATTGCCCGTGGCCTCCCGGGCTACTGTACGCCTTCCCTCCGCTTCCATTGATCCCTAGGGTGATTCGGAAATTGATAGCCGAGAGAGCAGAAATCCTCATGGTGGCACCATATTGGCCCAGGAGGCCGTGGTTTGTGGACCTTCGCAATCTGTCGGTAACTCCGCCATGGAGGATCCCGTTAGATCAGATTTCACTGTCGCAGGGCCTGCTGCTTCATCCAGAACCACAGTGGCTACAGTTGGCCGTTTGGAGGTTGAGCGGGAAAGGATGATTGAGGAAGGCTTATCAGCCCAGGTCATCAACACCATTTTGCCGGCTAGGAGGCCTTCTACCACTCGCATTTATGATGCGACCTGGAACAGTTTCTGTAACTGGTGCCACAAATCATTCATCGATCCATGCTCTCCTTCAGTTGCACAGATCCTGGCCTTTTTACAGGATGGCCTAGATGGAGGCTTATCACCTAACACCTTAAGGAGGCAGGTCGCGGCTCTCTCAACGGTGGTTGCTGGCGGCCTTTTCGGTCCCCTTTCCCACCATCCTTGAATCAAGGCCTTTCTTAAAGGGGCTTCTAACTTGCGCCCATCAGTAGTGCACAGATACCTGACAAGGGACCTTAATAAAGTTCTCCTGGCCTTGACTAGATCTCCCTTTGAGCCTCTCAGAGAGGCGTCACTTCAATTTCTTACATTTAAAACAGTATTTCTGGTGGCTATTACTTCGGCTAGAAGGATATCTGAAATTGCAGCTCTATCTGTGAGAAAAGACCTGTGTATTTTTCATTCTGATCAGGTGGTTCTGAGACCAGACCCAGCCTTTATGCCGAAGATCAATTCAGCGTTCCACAGGACACAGGAGTTGGTCCTGCCTAATTTCTGTCCGAAGCCTCTGCGCAAGCAAGAGAGGCAGTGGCACACCCTTGATGTTCGAAGGGCTTTGCGTATTTACATTTCTCGCACGCAGTCCATCAGGAAGACAGAGTCTCTATTTTTGTCCTTTCAGCCGAAGACGCTAGGCTGTAAGGTCTCTCCGTCCACGGTGGGCAGATGGATTAGGGCTACCATATCCAAGGCCTATTTAGTTCAAGCTATTCCAGTTCCCAGTGGGGTTACCGCTCACTCCACCAGAAGTGCAGCTGGGCTACTCAGGTGTCTATTCTTGATATTTGCCGGGTGGCCACCTGGGCTTCCCATCTCCCTTTATAAGACATTATAAGATTGATATTTATGCCTCAGCTGAGGCATCTTTTGGCAGGCGAGTCTTGCAGCAAGTGGTGAGAGATCCTGGGGAAGTTCCAATCCAGACGGACTCCCACCCGTAGGACAGACTTGCTTTGGTATGTCCCACTCTCTGGATGCTCGCAGCAGTTCTACGGAGAATGGGTGTTGGTTCTTACCTAATACGCCTCTTCTCATGGAACTGCATAGAGCATTCAGCCCCACCCTGATTGGTCCGTCTGAGGGGGGGAATCCTGTTTCGGCCAATGATTTCTAGTGTTGTAGTTCAAGTTGTATAATACTTAAGATTAGAGGGTTGTTGTTGTCCTCTTGTCTTCGTTAAAACTAGGGGAACGCATGGAGCAGTCACATGGAGGAGGGCGTTCCTCAATTTCAGCTCAGCCTGTAAGAAGTGAAGACTGAAGCACCTCCCACTCTCTGGATGCTCTATGCAGTTCCACGAGTAGAGGCGTATCAGGTAAGAACCAACGCCCATTTTGTTTCTTGGAGTGCTACAATTAAAACCCAAAGCTAACAGGATGGAGATGGTCATCCAGAGTTGCCTTGTGTGAAGTTGGGGTGGGGTGGGGATATAAGGGTAAGAAATAAAAAAATTAAAAAGATTAGCCCATCTGAAAAAAGCATATCATGGAAGGCTTTTTAGTGCTTTCTCTCCACCTTTCTTCCACCAGAAACTTAAGTCAATAGTTAGTATCCAAGCAAATCAACATTCTAGATATTAAATGCAATTGTTTGCTTTTAACAAATCAACTGTACTAACCATCCTTGTACATTTAGAATTATAATTCTTTATTGACCAAGTGTGCTTAGACACACAAGAATTTGTCTCCGGTGCATAAGCTCTCAATGTACATACAACAATAGCAATAGATCATTATCATAGTCGTTGTAAAAATACATTCATCATAAAACATTAGATACAACGCTTGGCGATAATCTAGGTGCAATTCAAGGTGTTGGCTATCACCTTGAAAGCCTTTCATGACATGAGTCCAGGCTATCTAAGAAACCAGCTGACCCTGATGGGATGAGCCTGCCCTACCCATGCTGCAGAATGAGCATGCTGCAGATCCGTCAGTCAAGGAACTTCAGCTGGTGGGTCCACAATAATTTTTTCTGACATGGCTCCTGGTCTCCGGAATATCTTCTCCCCTCCTGAGGTCAGATCTACTCCCATCCTTTCGGCTTCCTGAAAGGCCTTGAAGACATGGCTGTGACAATTTGTCAGGGGCCCCAATGGGGTATGGGACTTTGGAGGTGGCTAATAGGATAGATAACAGCTCACTGCTTGCCTGTGAGCATTTTACTCCCTCCTGTTAGTTTTAACTGAATTTTAAATTTAAGATCCTTATTTATTGTTTTAATGTTTTAGAGTATATTTTATTTGATGTCTGTAAGCTGCCGAGTCAGCTTCAGTGAGATGGGTGTCATACACAAATAATAGTTTGATAAACATCTATCCAACTGCACAAAGAGTTTTCCCCTTTACAGACCGGATGTGTTTTGACGCCAGTGGTCTAACTCACAGATCTAAGATTCAATTTTTGGCATAAGCATAATTGCATGCAGTTGCTAGGGTTCATGGATGATTTGCGAATTAGCAGATCTTCCAAAGGGATTCTTTGGAAAAATTAACAGGATCCACACCTCAGTTTTCTGAGGTGTCGGATCAACTACTATAATAAGTACAGGTAGTCCTTAACTTAAGACCACAAATTTATGTTGCTTAGTAAGAAATTTGTTAAGTGAATTTTGCCCCATTTTATGACTTTTCTTGCCACATTTGTTAAGTGAAGCACTACAATTGTTAAATCAGTAACACGGTTGTTAAGTGAATCTGGATTCCCCATTGACTTTGCTTGTCGGAAGGTTGCAAAAGATGGATTGCATGATCCCAGGATGTTGCAACATCTTAAATAAATGAGAGTCGGCTGTCAAGCATCTGAATGTAAAACATGATCATGATGCTGCAAGGGTCATAAAGGTGGAAAAATAGTAACAAGTCACTTTTTTTCAGTGCCGTTGTGACTTTGAACTAAGTGAACTGCAAGTTGAGGACTGCTTGTAATTCATGCAAAACAATGTCTATGGAGATTCTCAGTCATCCAGGTCATGGTTGTCCCAAGGGTGCTTTTTTTTCAAGAGGCAACTGGATTTTCTGGACCAGCATGAGAAAAGTTCATTTTCCTCCTCCTATCCTTACCACTTTCTCTAGGGCACTTGACAGCTTTAAGACTTGTAGACT
Organism: Hydrophis major; assembly: GCA_033807585.1. Taxonomy (NCBI): domain Eukaryota; kingdom Metazoa; phylum Chordata; class Lepidosauria; order Squamata; family Elapidae; genus Hydrophis; species Hydrophis major. The sequence goes on along the minus strand of CM066328.1, from coordinate 246,142,550 downwards.
TCAACTCCCAGAATTCCTCCTCCAGTCATGTTAGCTCAGGAATTCTGGGAGCTGAAGTCCACAAAGTCTTAAACTTGCCAAGTTTGAAGTCCCCTGCTCTAGAGGGACAATCAAGAGCATCCTGTCAGATTGCATTACACTCTGATTTGGAAACATTACTGCTTCAGAGAGCGGTGAGGATGGCAGAAAAGATCATTGGCAGGTTACTCCCTTCTATTCAGGACCTATCATGTAAGAAATGCTTAAGCAGAGTCTACGGGATTGTCTGGGATGCTACACATCCTCTTCATCACCTCTTTTTCCTTGCTACTTTCTGGGAGGAGGCTTTCTGGTACCCGAAGCAGAACATCCAGATTCAGCCTCAGTTTTCTCCCAGATAGCATCAACCTTGTGAACTCTCAAGTTTCCTCTTTTTGCTGCGTACTCAAAAATGGACAATAATTTATATTTATATATAAATATATGTGTGTGTGTGTGTGTGTGTGTGTGTGTGCATGTGTGTATATATACACTGCTCAAAAAATAAAGGGAACACTTAAACAACACAATGTAACTCCAAGTCAATCACACTTCTGTGAAATCAAACTGTCCACTTAGGTAGCAACACTGATTGACAATCAATTTCACATGCTGTTGTGCAAATGGAATAAAGAACAAGTAGAAAGCAGAGGCAGGTAGCAAGACATCCCCAATAAAGGAGTGGTTCCACAGGTGGTGACCACAGACCACTTCTCAGGTCCTATGCTTTCTGGCTGATGGTTTGGTCACTTTTGAATGCTGGCAGTGCTGTCACTCTAGTGGTAGCATGAGACAGAGTGTACAACCCATACAAGCAGCTCAGGTAGTTCAGCTCATCCAGGATGGCACATCAATGCGAGCTGTGGCAAGGTGGTTTGCTGTGTCCGTCAGCGCAGTGTCCAGAGCATGGAGGCGCTACCAGGAGACAGGCCAGTACATCAGGACATGTGGAGGAGGCTGTAGGAGAGCAACAACCCAGCATCAGGACTGCTACCTCTGCCTTTGTGCAAGGAGGGACAGGAGCACTGCCAGAGCCCTGCAAAATGACCTCCAGCGGGCCACAAATGTGGCTGCTCAAACGGTAAGAAACAGACTCCATGAGGATGGTATGAGGGCCCGACATCCACAGGTGGAGGTTGTGCTTACAGCCCAACACCGTGCAGGACGTTTGGCATTTGCCAGAGAACACCAAGATTGGCAAATTCGCCACTGGCCCCCTGTGCTCTTCACAGATGAAAGCAGGTTCATACTGAGCACATGTGACAGTCTGGAAACGCCGTGGAGAACGTTTTGCTGCCTGCAACAGCCTCCAGCATGATCAGTTTGGCAGTGGGTCAGTAATGGTGTGGGGTGGCATTTCTTTAGGGGGCCGCATAGCCCTCCATGTGCTCGCCAGAGGTAGCCTGACTGCCATTAGGTACCCAGATGAGATCCTCAGCCCCTTGTGAGACCATATGCTGATGCGGTTAGCCCCTAGGTTCCTCTTAATTAACAACAATGCTAGACCTCATGTGGCTGGAGTGTGTCAGTAGTTCCTGCAAGACGAAGGCATTGATGCTATGGACTGGCCCGTCCATTCCCCAGACCTGAATCCAATTGAGCACATCTGGGACATCATGTCTCGCTCCATCCACCAACGCCACGTTGCACCACAGACTGTCCAGAAGTTGGGGGATGCTTTAGACCAGGTGTGGGAGGAGATCCCTCAGGAGACCATCCGCCACCTCATCAGGAGCATGCCCAGGCGTTGTAAGGAGGTCATACAGGCACGTGGAGGCCACACACACTACTGAGCCTCATTTTGATTTGTTTTAAGGACATTACATCAATGTTGGGTCAGCCTATCGTGTTTTTTTTCCCACTTTAATTTTGAGTGTAACTCCAAATCCAGACCTCCATGGGTTGCTAAATTGGATTTTCATTGATCATTTTTGCGTGATTTTGTTGTCAGCACATTCAACGATGTAATGAACAAAGTATTTAATAAGAATATTTCACTCATTCAGATCTAGGATGTCTTATTTTTGTGTTCCCTTTATTTTTTTGAGCAGTGTACATATATGTGTGTGTGCATGTGCATATAGCATGTGTTTATGTGTGTTATGTGTTTGGGTAGATATATGCTTTCTCTTATCTAAAGTTCAATTGCCTCTTGGGGGGAGAAAAAGCACCTTTGGGGGGACCATGGGAGAAGTTTCAGATGATCCCCCTGTCAAAAGGCATCAATCTCCTTGGGTCCCAGCCTTAACTGTCACCTTATTATCTCCGGGTCTCCTCAGTTGCTTTCTGGCCTGTACAAAAAAAACAAGACCGAGCCTTTCTGCCCCAGACAAGAGACGTCGAGACACCCAAAGCTTCAGCTCCGCCCCTTCTCCAGGCAAGCCCCGCCCCAGCCGCGCGCCACGCCCACTCGCCCTCTTTGTTCCATTCCTTCAGAGCGCGCGCGACGGCTCCGCCACCCCCACCCCCCACGGGGAGGGGAAGCTGTGGAAAGCAGCGGCGCTATCCCATCATGCACCACGCCCCGCCCCCCCATAGACAGGTAGTACACTTCTCCAGAAACCCGGATGGATGGGGAGTTTGTGGAGGGGGGGAGGGAAGAAATGGAGCAAACCAGCGAGAGAACTCGAGCCCCGAAAAGAGGCGAGGCCGTTGGGTTCTACGAGCTGATCGCTTCCCCCCCCACCCTCTTGCGCCGTGGAGTCCTTCTTCTTTCCCCTCAGGGGACGCTCGTCGTTTCTGCCCAGGAGTTCAAGGGCGGGGTTGGGGGAAACGGGGGGGGGGGTGTTCAGGGAAAGATAAAAGAGGCGAATGGAGAAGAAATGGAGGCACCTTCAAATGGTCGGCCCCGCCCCTCTGCGCTTCCGACCTCGAAGGCGCACCTCGCGTAAGCAGCCTTTCAGACACGGAGGCTCCAAGCTGGCCGTTGCTTCTCGCCCTTCTTTATTCAGGTCTCTTTCTCCTTTGCCACCCCCTTCCTTTGGATACACAACAAGCGCCCCCCCATTGGCCGGATGTGATGTCACTTCCTCCGACTGCGTGTTTTTTTGTTTTTTGTTTTAATTTTTTTTTTGCGAATACCCGTTTCTACGCAAGTTCTTTCACTTCCGGCAACGACCGTAGATCTACTAAAAGTCTAGAGCGATTTCTGGCTGGGTGAACAAGGGTTCTTTTTCCTTGGAAGGCTTCTCTCTCTCTCGTCCCTGAGGAGAAAATTTTGAAAGGGCTTTCCCTTTCAAACTGGCTCAAGAAATATTTTGTCATATTTGACGCTGTCAGTCTAAGCTTGGCTCGAGAACTGCGATGAAGCATTCTTAAGAATGCTGTCTATGATATTTTAGAGAGCGAGCCAATTATACAGGGGTCTCCAACCTTGGCAACTTTAAGACTTGTGGACTTCAACTCCCAGAATTCCTCAGCCAACTGGCTGAGGAATTCTGGGAGTTGAAGTCCACAAGTCTTAAAATTGCCAAGGTTGGAGACCCCGTGAGAAGACTTCCAATAGCCTTTAAAATTAAACCACATACACGGTGAAATTGCTAATTGATTTACTGAGTAAATCTTGGCTGGGTTTGCTCCACAAACTAAAACATCAATTTTTCATACAAACCAACAAGACATCCAATAGGTTTAGGGGGGTGCAATTCAACCTCTGCCAACTGTCGGAGCCTGTCGGGTACATGGGTAGTCCTCTACTTAAAACAGTTCACTTAGCGACTGTTTGAAGTTACAACGGCACTGAAGAAAGTGACTTTTGACCATTCTTCACACTTCACGACCATTGTAGCATCCCGACGGCCATGTGATTTGCATTTGGATGCTTGACTCGCATTTATGATGATTGCAGTGTCCCAGGGTTATATGTGATTCACCTTTACAAACCTCTGATCTGCAAAGTCGGTGGGGAAGCCAGATTCATTTAACAACCATGTTACTAACTTAACAGCTACAGTGATTCACTTAACAAACGTGGCAAGAAAAGTCGTAAAATGGAGCAAGACTCCCTTCACCAATTGTCAGTTAGCAATTAGTCTGTTTCATATGTCTCGACTGTGGCTTCTAGACCTGTACATAGATTTCCCATGAGGATAATGAGATGTTCTAGAATTCCCATTTATCTGAGCACATTCCACTTGATGATCATCACAATGAAAAGCTTTTCTATGATCAACGAGCATCTATTGAGTTCATTCTATTATTTTTGTCTTTCTCTTTTTAAAAAAACCGTTTTATTGAAAATTTTAATTACAACAATAAAAGACAATGCAAATGAACTTCAAAAAGAAAAGAGAAAAAATGCAAAGACAAAAGAGGAACAAATAAGAGACAGAAAAATATTTAAAGCAATGACTTCCAATTATTACAAGTACAAATTTAGTAATTTGTCATCATGTATAAGGATACTTGCAGGTGTATCTTCTTTCCATAACTCATCCCTTATTCATGCTCAAAACAATAAATCATTAATATTTCAATGCTGGTGTTAGCAAACACTTCCTAAGGATTCTAGAGCTTTCTAGAAACATGTTTTAACTTTGGTTAAACAAACTTTTGGTTCTACCAACCCTGGACTTCAATTCATTCAAATGTTGTTGTAGAATTTGATCTCTCTTTAAATTTTCTTTTTTCCACTCAAAAGCTTTTTCAAGGTTTTACCAAACTTCTTCTGGGCACCAGCCACTTACCAGCATACCTTGGTAGCATATTCTATTCAGTTCATATGGAATCTTTATTCATCATATTTGTATAGCTGCGTATCTCACATAGTGACTCTGGGCAGCGAACATAATACAAAAGACATACAATCAAAAAAAAATAAAAAATAATAACATTAAAGTTTAAATTAAAAGAAATTTAAAATAAAAAGACAAAATGGCAGCCAGCATAGAGAGAATGCATCAGTTAACAATCAGATAACCATGCTAAAGGCTCTATTCTGCCATGCAATCTCCAAGCTCATTTACAAAACCTTGTTTTGAGGGCCATCAGGCGGCCAAAAGGGTTGGAGCCAGCTTTACTATACTTCAGGGAGACTGAGATTCTACAAGTTGGAGGCTGTAGCAGAATAGGGCTTCCTTCTAGGACAAAATTCCACAGCTCAGTGGTGGCTAACCTTTTCCGGCTCCCTCGTGCGTAGCACATCCCTGCACTTGTGTCTCAATGGGCACCCGCCCTCCACCCCCTGCGCATGCACGCCAGATACTCAACAGTCACCTGTCAGGTAGCAGCATGCATGCGCATGTGCAGTGGGGCTCTTCCGGGCAACCTCTCGTGTGCTGTGGGAAATGCCTCTGCATGTCACTTTCGGCACGCATGGCATAGGTACGCCAACACATCCGTAGCTGATAGCAGCCTCACATGCTTCTCCTGTCAGACCTGATGGGACAGGTGAGAGCCACTGAGGAGAGGTAATCTCTCAAATAACAAGGGTCCCACGCCATGTAGCACTTTGAAAGTCAAAAATCAACCTACTCTTCTTCTGCATCAGGAGCACAGGTTTGGATAATCAGCATTTTGAATGGTTCATTAAGTCGAATTGATATTTTATTTTGGTTATTGTTTGTATTTTAACCAAATACTGTCCTTGCTATATTGTCCCTGATTATGAAAGGAGCACAGCTTTGTCTTTGTTTTTCATGTCCTGAATTTCATTATCTTCTCATTCCAGTCCATTTCAACGTCCCAGTGCCTAAGATGTTAATATTTCTTTCTTTCAACTTTTGCTGTGTGCTGAATTTCCCCATGTTCATGCTTCTTATTTCTTGATTTCCTCTGTAATTCTGTCTATATAATTTTGGACTTTCTTTTTCTACGTGACAACTTTTAATTCAATTAATCACTCTTCTGAGTGATAAGCAGTGAGTGATTAATGTCTGAAGGGTCAAACAATTGGCAACTCCAAATCTCGACCAACAAATGCTTGGTCCTACACATTGGTAAAAAAAAAATCAGTACACCAAATACAAGCTAGGTGGTTATGACCTCATTGACCTTCACTCTGTCAAGGACCTTGGAGTACTCATATCAAATGACCAAAGCTCCAGAACTCACAGCATTGCCAAAAAGGCATTAAGAGTTGTAAATCTAATCTTATGAAGCTTCTCCGGTAATATTGAATTGCTAACTAGGGTATTGCTAGACCAATACTCGAATACAGCTCATCTGTGATGATCTGGGGCATGGCATAAAGGCAACACAGTCACATAAGTAAGAAGAGTCCCTTTAATACCTAAAACTTTGCCTCCAATGTCCAGGTTACCTTCTGCTGGAGAAAAGACTTTCCCAAGAACAGTCTTTAAATGGAGGAAATTCAGTCCGAAAACAAAGTACATACAAACTGTAAATAAAAATCCATACAAACCATGCTGCAGTAATTAGCTTGACAGGGCAGGATAAGAAATTGCATACTTGAAAGGCTGCCAAAACACATATAGTTGGGAAGACTCCAGGAACCCAGATAAGCCTCGACAATACCAGATAACTCACAATTTGCTCTCAACAATTTGCTGTGCGCAGCCTCCCTTTTTAAATACTGTGTTCCCAGCTGCAGCTAATGAAGGGAATCAGGGCCCTTTCCTCACCGGTAAGCCATGCAACTTATGTTGCTCCCTTCTCTGTTCCTCCTTGCGTGCCCTAGGATGAAGAGGCCTGGATCTTCCTCTGAATTCCCTCTGCCTTGCTCTGCCTCTCTCCTGCTTTGCCCTTCCCCAGTTTCTTCCCCAGCCAATGGAGCCACACTCCCACTCCCTGTCAGCTGCTCGGCCTCCCCCTCGGATTCCGAAGGGCATGACATCATTTGTCTGGAATCCGCACTGTATATTGGGCATTAATACAATTGAGTGAGTCCAGAAATATTTCACGAGAAGAGTAGTACACTCCTGCTCGCAACAGAATACCCTACACCATCAGACTTGAAATTTTGAGCTTGGACAACCTAGAATTACACCAACCTACAATTGGACTTAAGCGTAGTTCACAAAATTATCTGCTACAATGTCCTACCAGTCAGTAGTGGTGTTCAATATTTTTTACTACTGATTCTGTGGGCTTGGCTTGGTGGGTGTGGCAGGGGAAGGATATTGTAAAATCTCCAGTCAAAGGTGGTATTTGCCAGTTCTCTGGACTACTCAAAATTTCCGCTACCGGTTCTCCAGAACTGTTCAGAACCTGCTGAATACCACCTCTGTTACCAGTCAATGACTACTTCAGCTTTAACCGCAACAATATAAGAGCATACAACAGATGCAAACTCAATGTAAACTGCTCCAAACTTGATTGCAGAAAGTACGACTTCAGCAACAGAGTGGTCGATGCCTGGGATGCGCTACCTGACTCTGTTGTTACATCCTCTCACCCCCATACCTTTAACCTCAAACTAACCACTATTGACCTCACCCCATTCCTAAGTGGTCTGTAAGGGGTGTGCATAAATGCACAATTGTGCCTACCATCCCTGTCTTATTGTCCCCATTTATGCGTACCTATTTCCTGTATTCATACTCATGTTTATTCTTATGTGTATTCTCTTGTAAGTGATTGACAAGTCAAACAAATAAAATAAAACTTCAACATTTTTTAATAATCTTATTAGGGATATTATCAAATAGAACTTATGCAACTACAAAACATTAAGAAAAAAAGGTGCAGAAAACAAAGATAAAAACAGGGGGGGGAGAATCCCCCCCTTTCATTCCCAGCCAATGTAATCAACATTAAGAACTTGTCACTATTTCTTAAAATAAAACCAAACACATCTTCTTTCTATATCTTCCCCCATTTTTTATAGACCCATCTCTTAAAGTTATTATTAAGCAAAATTGTAATAGGGATTACCAATATAATACAAGCATTAACATTAAACTTACCTCACACAACCAGTATCTATCCTTTCCCTTTAAACAAATTCCTCTCCCCTCCTTCCCAGGTTTCCTCTCTAAATAATCACCAATTGGTCCCATTCAAAAAATAAAAATAAAAAAAAGGAAAGGTAGCTGGCAAGGATAGAAAGGTACAGTATTGCAAAATACAGTATATTACAGTACGTTGGAATGAATGAAAATTGGTTAAAATTTCCTTTTATTTCCTGCATCCAATTTCTTTTGGTCGCTACTTAATTCTTTTTTGGCACCTTACATAGTATTTTCTGCCTCAAAAAGATATCATGATGAGGCTCTGGATAAACGTGAAACAGAAAATGCATTTTCATTATATGAATGAAGCAGTTATGTGGTATGGGTACAGATATTGAATTGGTTTGGTAGCTTCAAACTATCAGATGGGCGGCAAGGTTTTGATAATATTAAAAAAAAAAAAAAAACCAGAAGAATTTGGTTTTGCCAAGTTTTAGATGAGATGAAGCCAGAGGACTCTTACAGCATAGGTACATTCCTATACTTCTTGCCTTTCCTCCTCTTTTAGCCACAAAGCCACCAATCTTCACCCCTTCCGTCCTCTTAAGTTTTTGCATTTGAATTTAATCAGAGCATATCTGATTAGTTTACAATCCTCTTCTCTTCCCAATGTCTTCTTTTCCTTTAGTCACTTCCCCTGGCTTGCCTTTCCCCCACCCCCACTGCCTCCCACTCTAGAACATCTGTACCTAGAACTTGTGCTCTTTGGGTTGTATCCAGATCAAATATAGGCACTTGGGTTTGGGCAGACTACCAAAATTGGTTAATTGTGTACAGAAGTGACACATTCTTAGTACGTATAAAAAAGCTGCTCCTTACTTGCAAACTAAGCTAATATACTATCTTTTAAATTCTTTGCAATGTCACAGCTAAATTCATTGATTCTAATGTAATGTTGCCCTTGTATATTTTTGTAATACCCCACTCCCCATTAGTTGCAAAATTGTGGAAATAGTTCATGCTGTTAATGAGGGTTAGGAGTGCGTGGTATCATTTCTGTCAACTTATACGTTAATTGGCATAAATTATATCACATATCTTTTATAATTAGATATACAAATGATATAAACTGGAATGCTAATTTATGTAAATTGTTAAAAACAACCCATTATTATCTATTATTTTGAGGTAATGTTTGGACACAAATTTTGACTTTCTCATGTAGTCTGCTAGAATGAGATTTTATTATATGCTTCTCTATTGAAGCATCTACTACAAACAAGTTTTTGAAAAGTATGTCCTTGATAAATTTTTCTTTAGGTTACATGGTTCTTCATTTAGTCTGTCTACTTTCATGGAAAAAAAAGTTTCAAATTTGCCTTGAAGAACAAATGTTTGATAAGATCATGCTGACTTAAGTACAAAATGTTTTCTTCTGTTCTGTACAAATACCCCATTTCAAAAGAAATGTAAGATCTATTTTTTTTAATATAAGAGCAATGTAATTGATATGACCTATTAATATATGCACTGCATTTTCAAGATTTAATGTGTTTCATTGCAGGCTAAGTACACATCACACAAAAGACAGCCATATTCACAATACCAGAAAATTAGGCTGCTAATTGTGTTTCCACTAAAAAAAATAGTCCTATCTGAAAACTGACAAAGAGTATGCGCCATTAATGATAAAGAATGAAGAACTAGTGTCAAATTTAAACAATTTTATTCCAGTTCTCCTTATATATTCAGATTTCCACATACTTTCTTCCAATTCTCAATTCGGGCTTTCTTTTGACTTTTCCTCTCCAGATATATCCTATTAGCATCAGTTGAATTCTTCTTAGTTATAGCCATCTTACTTATTTGACAGACTAATCAAATAGCGAGGCCACAAATAGAGCAAAGCAAAGGAGTAATGAATCCAACTGGGGTCTTTAAGTTCTTAAAAATAAACTGCTCCTGGCTGACTGAAGACTTCTCCATGAATGAGGAGAAGCAATGGTTGCTGTGAAGAACAAAACCTTGACAAGTAGACTGGTTCTTTGGATCTCTCTGGAGCAGAGATTGGGAAATCGCCTAGGAATCTTCTGAATGGCCTTTGCAAGGAAACCTTAAAACAGTAGTTGATTTGAGGTCTGGGGAGCACAAGGGAGATGATAAGCTTTGCTCTCAGCAGTGACAGATCCTTTTGTAAAAACACCAAGCCAACCTAGCTCCCTTTCTAATCACTTTCTAAACTATTCAATTTAACCGCTTTATGGATAATAGAGATTTTCAAACTGTGAGCTTAATTTGGCACCTAGTGAGTTTAACTTCTTCATTGGATTAAAAACAATTTGAAACAGAAACTTAGGAATTTAAAATAATATGCAATTAGCAAAAAATAAATAAATAAACGTTTTAAGAAAGTTTTTAAATGAACCGGGACACGAGAGAGATTTGGTATATTAGATTTTTGCTATAAGATTTAAAAAACAAGTGCATAATTAAATACTCACGGGAAGCAATTGAAATGGAACTAAAACCATATTAGGAACCAAGGCTTGCTAATTATAAATGGATATTAAAAGGAATTAAAGGACCAGGCAGAAGAGCAATAAATGCTAACAAGTATATCGAAGCCTGTGATGCCATCGAAATGATTTAGAGGTCAAGATTGTGCAGAGCAAAAAGATAGACAAGTAGTCCTCGATTTACAACAGTTCGTTTAGTGACCGTTCAGTTACAACAGTACTGAAATCACTTATGACCATTTTTCACATTTACGACTTTTGCAGCATCCCCCATGATCACCTGATCAAAATTCAGATGCTTGTCAACTGATTCATATTTATGGTGTCAGATTCACTTAACAACCATGTTGCTATCTTAACTATGGTGATTCACTTAATTGTGGCAAGGTTGCAAAATGGGACAAAACTCACTTAACAAATGTCTTGCTTAGCAACAGAAATTGTAGGCTCAATTGTGGTCGTAAGCTGAGGACTACCTATAGTTCTTATAACCATAGCAGCATCCCCATCACGTGATAAAAATTCAGATGCTTGGCAACTGACTCATATTTATTGTCCCAGGGTCATGTAATTTATCTTTTGCCACCTTCTGACAAGCAAAGTCAATAAGAAAGCCAAATTCACAACCGTGTTATTAACTTAATAATTGCAGTGATTCATTTAACAACTATGGCAAGAAAGGTCATAAAATGGAGCAAAATTCAGTGTTACATAAATTTTGGACTCTGTTGTGGTCATAGGTCAAGGACTACCTTTGTTTGTAATGTTTCAAGGTGAAAATAGGTGAAAATTAGTATATTCATTTATGCTCAGTGTTGGAAGGTTGGAAGCAATTTATTCTTGTCTTCCAACATTTTTTTTCCTTGTCTCTACTGTTTATTTAAAAACAATAAAATTAACAAAAATAGGTTTCCCCCTTTTAGTCCCTAGTAGTTCCAGTATTTCTAAAATCCATTTTTCCTTAACACTGCCCTCCATAATGTCCTGCTTTTCTGCAGTGAATCTATACATTCACAATGGTTTTGTAATGGCTTTAGAAATGCACATATTAAATATATTTATGGGTAAAGGGTTATAGTAATGGTTTTACAAGTGATCCTAGAGTCCAATCAATTATTCAAAAGTACACAACTACAGTAATTTCCCCCTCAATAACGAAAGAAAATCCTCAGCAGGGATCTCCAAATCAATCGGGATTTCTTAGGCTAGGCTAAATAATGAACTGCTATAGCATGTTCATGCAATTATTATTCGGTGCACGGCATCAAAATTTGGGTGCTTGCTACCTAGCTAGATTTATGGGATGTGCTTCAATAATCCCCACCTACTGTATGTTCCCACACCCCACTCCATTTCTTTGCTCTTTTGGCACTCTTCACTCAATAGCTCCTGCTGTCCTGCATTCCACACCTCTTGAGAGCTTCACTGTCCTCTTGTGCCTGCTGACAAGGGATGCCCAGCATGGCCCTTCATGTAGCAGCTGCTGAGCACGCATGCACACATCTTCCCAAGGTTGCATGCAGCCTTCTTGAAACCTTGAAGTCTCCTGGGCCTATGTCACAAAGGGTGTGGCCAAGTGCACCTTCTCAGTGGCAGGAGCAAGAAGTGAAAGTCAGCTGGGGTCAGTGAAGCACAGGACGAGGACAGCTCCAGCTGGAGCTTCATACTCAAGCACTAGTCTGGGCTGAGGTGGGTGCAGCTTTGCACTATGGATCTGGGGCAGCTGGGGCTTTGCTAAAGGCCAGGGTTGATGTGTTCCATCATCACCACCAGATGGCAAGAGATATTGGGGGCAGCAGGAGTGAGAGAATGTGGAGCTATGCTCACACCAGGCTATGGCACCAATTTACTCACCTGCCAACCTACTAAGGACTCACAACTTCCTGCTGGCTTTACCTCTGACTTTGCCTGTTGGAAACTGGCACAAAGTCACAAAGAGTTGCTTACTTAATGACCCATGATTTTCACTTAACAATCACATCAGAGACTGCCAGGATTGAAACAGCTAAGCAATGTGTCCATGTGATGCTGTGTTTTACAACTGCATTGCTTAGTGATAAAAATGTTGATCCCAATTACCAGGACTACCATACAACATTTAACTATAATATCAAAATTTCAAAGCCCAGAAACCCCTGCATGTATGAGCAATGGTAATATTGGAAGCAGTAATTCTGGAAGACCACAGGTTCTTCATGTTTGCTGCACATTACATTGTCATTTTTTGTGAAAACTTACTGTTTTTCAATCTCAATGAAAATCCAAAAAATGTTTGTAAACAGGAGCGATGCTTAGTTTATTCGATTGGTTTGGTTTATTGGTTTGACACTATAATAACTTGAATTCACATATATGTAAGCTGTTAAATGATAACATAAAACAGAATTTACACACAAACTGCTACTCATATTAGCTATGTGAAGCTACATCAAAAACACAATCCTAGGATGAAACCAGTCTCAAGATGTATGCTCCAATTCTAGGCAGGATACTTTGAAGCATGTCCAATTATGTTAGTAATTGGTCTAGGATTAGAGCTGAAGTACAAACATAAAAAAGTAAAACTATTTACAATGTATGGTTCAAATGTTGCTTTTGCTTATACTGAAGATGTATGAAAAAGTACTAAATTCAATTGCAAGCAAGAGCCCAGAAAAATAATACTGGTCAGAAGAGCAAGAGTTGACTTCCTATTAAAATAGGACAGAAAATCAATGACTCAGAGAAAACACAAGATTTATTAAAAGCTGGCTATCACTTTTCCTATTCACTACTTAATATACCAACAAAAAGCATTTCCACTTTAAAAAAAACCCCACACAATTTTGATAAATATTCTCAAAAGTGAAATGAAATAATGCAAGTCCCTTGAACAATAATATCAGTTGGACTTATATTAGAATGTGGAATGTTGCAGGTAAAAATAGTAACTGTTTATATTTAACTGAATGTGAACCTTGAAAAGTTTAATGGGGATGACATTCTCTGTGGTCTTCAATTGCTAAAACAGCTGTCAGTACCGCAAGATTGAATCTGCACAGAAATGATGAATATCACCCCATTTTTTTAGCAAAGATCTGACAATGTATATTTTGCTATAACATTAAACACATCACAGAATTAAACTTCTATTTAACTAAGATCTATGTAGTATAGCATTCCCAATTTTACTGCATTGAGATTAGCAAAGTAAAAAATAAAAAAATTCTCCTTAAATTGGCATGCCTTTCCCTTTTGTTTAAGCCTCTTTTAGTTTCTGATCTTCAGCCATTTTCTCCATATGTTTCTGTAACACAGAAGAGACTTGAATCAAAGTTTGTTAAGTAACAAGGCATGCTTAACTGTAATGCCTGACTCAGCAAAATTACACCTGAAGTTACATATATACATGACATTACCAAGGTAACACTGTTACTTATTTCAATTTCGACTTCACTGAGTTTATTCATAACCGTTGTGAACAATTCTATCCTTTTGGCAGAGACTTTCACTGAATGCAATACAAAACAAACATATTGGCATCAAATCTCTCATTTGACCTTTTCTTTTAAACATGTAGGTATGAATTGTATTGTTGTATGTATTGCTCTCATCTTTTAGATCATATTGCTTTACCATTTCAGTGAGTGTTCTAGCAGTTTTCCAGAGATAGAATTCTCCAGATTTCTCATTCCTGGAAAAATAGTTTTTCTACATTCCTAGATGCTATCTATTAAAAAAAAAAATCTTAAAAAGTGCATGAAACAGAAAAGGATACATCTTAATAAATTTTGCCTCACCTTCAACTTTTGATAATGTGCAAGGCTGCTGCAATGAACTTTTTTCGCAGAATCTTCGTTAGTATAGAACAAGGAGCACAATTTGCAATAAAATCCAGTTCTGGGGACAACATAGTTCACACCTAGATATAGAGCACAAATAAGGAAGTTGCAAATTCAACAGAGACTATTTGGAATGTCAAGATCACAGAATCATAGAGCTAGGAGATAGTTACGATAATTCATTTTTACTGAACCGAGAAAGTTACATTATAAATGTAAATCAATGACCTTTTAAAAGCCAAATCTACAGATCCAAATATTTTTATTTATTTTTATTTTATTTATTTATTTTTAATACAACCATTGTATTAGACATTTTAAAAGGTCTCAAAAATTATTTGCATATATTACATGATTGATATTCATGATTGATATCTATTGGCTTTCTGAGAAAGTATCCAGCATTTTTGCGTGTGTGTGCGTGTTGCATGCGTGCGTGCGTCTGTCTGTCTATCTATCTGCAGTATATATTATACAAAAGAAAACCATTCTTACCAACTGGAACATTTGGCTGATATGGTCCAATTCTATGTTCATCCTGAACAGTCTTATTTTCTTGCATGGTAGTGTTATCTTTTTCATCTGTTATTGTGCTGGTTGCCCCTTCAGATGGTTCCAACTTCTCTGTTTTAGTGCCATTTTCATATGTCTCATCTTCCTGATCCATTTCTTCTGTTTTTTCAGCTGAATTGTCCTCAGTTTTTATAGCCGATTTCATTAGGCCAGCTTTATACTGTTTCTGGTGATCTGCATCTTCCTCATCACCAACTTCATCAAGAGTGACAAAGCCTTTCATGCTTCTTGGGAAATTACCTACATGTCGCTGTTGAAACAACGTATCCTCCTTTTAAAACCAATATGATTAAAATATTTAGATATCAAATTATAAACAAGGCAGTTGAAGATGCCAATACAGGTAGTCCTTGACTTACAACAGTACTTTTAGTGACTGTTCAAAGTTACATCACTAAAAAAATGACTTATGATCATTTTTCATATTTATTGCAGCCTCATAATCACGTGACCAAGATTTAGATGCTTGACAACTGGTTCATATTTATTACGGTTGCAGGGTCCCCAGATCATGTGCAGACCTTTTGCGATCTTCTTGACAAACTAATATCAATAGGGGGAACTAGATTCACAATGTTATTAATTTAACTGCAATGATTCACTTATCAACTGTGGCAAGAAAAGTCATAAAATGGGGCAAAACTCAATGTCTCACTAACCAACATAAATTTTGGGCTTAATTATGGTCATAAGTTGAGGACTACCTGTACAAGGATTAAAAACTTTATCCATAAAGAAATTGATAACTCATGCATGCCAGAAGGGAAAATATTTTTTGGGTCAATCATTTCTTGGCATGAAATTTCCATTTTAATTTTTTTTTACTCTCTCATACAGAAAGCATTCAAGGTTTATAACTGTCTCAAATTTCTTTTTCCTGCTTTAGCTCAGTTCCAAAAACAACTGTTATGCAAAAATACTGTTATCAATTTATCTTTTTCAGATGCTGCTTGTTTGCTAGAATAACGTAAGTAGGTAGGATACTCAAATTCTTTACTGAACTACTTTAAAGTTCAGGGGAAGCCACTAGAATATAAACTGACAGCAAATCCTACTCCTTACTATCACTGATGATGTTACCTAGTTTGGGTAATGAAATGTCCATAAGGAAACCACCAAGCTCAGAGAGCACCAAGGACCCCTCATTTCAACCCTGAGCTACAAATATTCTCCTTTATTGGTACTTAAAAGTTAATTCTGTTATGCAATAACGGCAACATCCAATGCAGATTTACAGTCAATTGCCAAGGAAGAAAATTGTTTGTAGGCATACAACTCAAAACTTTTCTCAAACTGAGATTTAAACATTCTGACTTGCAAAAACACAATAAGAAAACTATTCTTGGTTAAAAGGCATTTTTTTTTCTTTTAGTAATGTTACCTTTTTGAGTTTTTTCGCAGTATTGTCTTCAGATTTTGTACCATCTTCTTCAGCTGCCTCCTTTCCTTCAGTAGTTGTGTCAGCCAAGTTAGCAACATCGGTCTCATCTGCTGCTGAACTGCCACTCTCCAGTAATGCTGCTGCTTCCTCATCATCTACTAGCAATTCATCTTCAGATTCAAGGAGTAAATTTGATTCCTCTTGTCCACCCTCTTGTCCACCCTCTTGTGCATCTAACCTTTCTGGCTCCTCTCTCTCGTCATCTTTGCCTTCAGTACTGTTGGTTTCAGCTTTCTCATTATCATCAGTCTTACATTTCTTTTCACTTCCAGAATCTTTGCTATCTGGAGAGATTCCTCTTTTTCTATATCGTAAGGAAAAGAACATGTATCATCTATGACATCAGAACATGTATTATCTAGGACATTTTGTATTTTTCAGCACATTAATTAACCGAAGGATTTTACCTTGGTTTATCTTTCTTCAACAATTCCATTCCTTTGTTAGGAATCTGAAACAATATTTCAAATTAAGACATGGAAACAAAACATTAAGGATTGCAATAGTACAAATATACTCCATGGTACACAGAAAACCCAGATATTTAAATACATTATCACCGGCAATTCTGAATTAATCTTATTGTAATTCTTAAAGCAATCTAATCTGGATCTGAAAGCTACTAACATAGGATTTTCCTCTGGAGGGATGGAAAGGGTTTAGTTATTTTGTCAAGATTTAGAAACTGGAACAGGATGGGGTGGGTATTTCTGCTCTCATTTGTTTCCAAACCTCCACACAAGTTTCTCATTCAACTTCAAATATTAGTAATAGCCAAGCATATTCCTATTTCACTATGCACATTAAACAGCTATATATATCAAACTCTTTGTATTATTTACTGAACTTAAGAATCCAAACTTATGCTAACTCAAGTACTTACTCGTAGTATTAATCTCTTGTATTTTTCAGATAAATCAACTTTCACACATCTGCCCTGGAACCAAAGGGCTTTGTTGGAACAGTGCTCCATCATAGCAACAGCATCTTCTCTGGTCTCCATTTCTATAAAAGCCTATAGAAAAAATTATACAAGAGTTCAATTCACATTTTTTAATTAACAGATTTTGAGGGGACAAAGCTAGGTAACATTTCATCATAAATCAATTATGAATACCTTGTAGCAAAGATAAAGCAGACGGATACATAATTCTGGTGGACAGGTTAGATTTTCATACACACATAAAGCATGTTGGGATCAAAAGCTGCTAAAAACTATTTTCCTAAATTACAACAACAAAAGGATGGCAAAAGGTACTTAACCACTGCATGCAAGAACTTTTTTTTAATTCTACATTTCTATTGAGATAATACTATAAGAATTACCTGACTCTTCATTCTCATCAATATATAATTTTTTATTTTTCCATAAGGCTCAGCTAATTTAAGTACAGCATTATCAGAATAGCCTGAATGAGGCAAATTACTGAGATGGATCACACGACCAAGCTGTTGCTTTGGGGGCTCAAATTTCTGATCGGACTTTCCTTCTGGTTCCTGAAGAGTTAAGAACATCAATACACGATATTGAATGTTCAGTATTAACATCGAAAGAGATATGATAAAATAAAAAGGTTAAGCATTAGAAAAGAAATGTGAACACAAAGTTTACCTTTATTCTTTTATATTTTTGCGATAAATGGACTCTTACAGGTTTGCCAAAAACTAGGGCTGGTGCTGTTGAATAATATTCTACTGCAGCTTGTGCATCTTCAGTGGTAGCCATTTCAATAAATGCCTAAAATAAAACAAAGATAACTTATGGAGGTTTTTTTTTTCCCCAAAAAAAAGATGAGCAATAAAACATTGTTATTTTACTGCTACAAATATACACTAAAAGTCATGATCTTGTAGATAATTTTTTTTCTTTCAAGTATGTAAACATTTTTAAGTGACATATGGTATCCTTCAGATCTGTCTTTCTCAACATATGCTTCCTTCTCTTAGTTATACTTGTTCCAGTCAAACCTTGTATTTCAATTAATTTATATACTGCTTAAGAGACTGATGTCCAATAAAAAGCATTGATGTTAAAATATTCCATCATATTAAAGGACTAATACTTACTTCATTAATTTTGTTCAGTATGAGATGATTTGTGATGATTCCAAATGGTTTAACAAGCTGTAGTAGCTGATATCTCAGGTTTTTCCCTCTCTGAAAGTCCATGATATGCACAACTCTACTTGTCTCCTGTTAATTGCCAGCAGTAATAACCAAAACATTCAGTAAAATGAACATGGAAATGAACTTTCTAATCTTAGTTCAGAAGCAAATTTTAAGCAATTTTGTAACAAGTCAATAAAAACAATGGAACAAAAATGCTCATTTAATTCTTGCCTTAAATTGAAATGTACACCACTCACAAGTGTTACTCAGTTTGCAAGTATATCACCATAAACCAAAACCAGCTTTGCAAATGCACTCCTTATTAGTAACTACTAATATTGGACACAGAATCTTGAAGAGATACAGGATGGGGATACCAAGTCACCTTGCCCAGAAGAGCAGTTACAGTTATCTAGGCAAATTAGGGTTGAATTTCACAAGATGGAACAGTCTTCCATTGAACATGCTATTGGGAGTCCTTGATTTTAAAGCCATTAGTAATGTCTCGAAGTTATGACTGGTTCTTGTACTTATGAACATCAGCGTCCCTGCAGTGATGTGACAATTTAGATGCTTGGCAACCAGCTCACATTTAGTATAGCTGCAGAGCCCTACAGGCATGTAACTGTGATTTGTGATCTTACCAGCTGATAATCCAGATAGTGGATAATCTTTTTCATAAAATGCAGTACTCATTTCAAGTAAAAGTAATTGTTGAATAAAAATCTTAAATGTAAATTAATTTTACAGAGAACTGAATACTAACCACTCTGCCTTTCTGCATGTGTCTAGGTCCTTGCATGTTTCCATTTCCAGCTATCAAAATAGTGTAAGAGAAAAATATAGTTAATTAGAAAAGAGTAATGACTTTGTGGCACATGATAATGCAGAATTTTAAACAGTGTGACTTAGAATATATCTTAAATTTTAGCATATCAAAGAAATAAATCCACTCAATCACACTTCAATTCCATATAGCATTTATCTAATTATATTGCAAATGTCGGGTACCAATGTTATCAGGATGCATACTGAACATCCATCTGACATTCATAGTCAGCTTTTTTAATTTAACAAGTTCTACTATGGATGATTTGACTTCACTGTATGATTATATCCTGATATATCGTCCTAACAGAAACTGATTTAATCTTATTACCTCTTGACCCAACAGGTGGTCCTCCCAGATGAAATGGAGGGGGAGGTGGCCCCAAAATTCCTGGGGCTGGATTTGTTGACTGCAGCATAAAAGGATCACCCCTAAAAGACACAAACACAAAATAGATCTTTTGTTTTGGAAAATTATCTTTCACAACCTCCCATTCAGCTTTATGCACATAGTTATAAGAAATCAGATATATGAAAATAAACAGTAACACATCAATAACAATTTATTTCCAGTTTGATATCTGCAGGTAATATTAAAATGACTGAATAGTAGCAACACAAATGTCAGATAATAAAGCTATCAAACATTTTTTTGAACCTCAGAAAGATACTTCTAATATGTCCCTAGAATTAGAAATGTAAGAAATAGACTCAAAGTTCAAATAGCTTATCAATGTAGATTCTAACCTATACTGCTTTCAATTTGTGTGAAAACATAATTTACGAAGTCTCTAATGTGACACTGGACAAACTTATCTGAGAAATTCAAAAAGGTGCACATTAGAAAAGCATGAATTTTTAATGCAAAATATAAACAACTCTACTTAAACCACTCAATGTCTAATGCATGTTTTAGACATTGGGAGAAATGAGTTTATGCGTTTATGTTTGTATATGCCCTTACCCAAACAAAAAAAAGGACAGTGAGTGTGTTCTGTCATAAGGAAGCATTCAATATTAAAATACTTCAGTTGAAACAAAAAAATAAGTAGGACAGAAGGGAATGAAGAAAAATGCAACAGATGGATAATTTGGTAATAACATTTTTCCCTTGTGATTTCTCTTGTGCCATTTTTTTAAATGGGAAAAAGCAAGCTTTACTTACAATCCATGTCCAGTGTCGTTATCAGGATTCCATTCACAATATCTTAAAAAGAAATAGTCAGATGAATCACTCTCTGGAACCTAACTGTTGGGACTAGAAATACCATGCATTGTGTATTTTGGATCTGAGGCCCAAAATTTTAAAAGAATAAATAATTATAAATTGATCATTAATTTCAGAGCCGTAACACCAATATTCTCAGTAATTTAAAAATACTGAATTTTGAATTATATCAAATTATATCTAAACAATGTATCTTTTCTAAAGGCATCTATAAATATTATTTTAAATTCCAGATTCTACTACATGCATATTGAAAGCTTCCATACATTTTAATTTATACAGTCATGATAGAAAAGTCTTATTAATGTCAACATTAGTTTGTAGGTTGAAATAAAATATGACAATTTATTGAATCAGTGGACACGAGAGGAGAATGGAAGTCAATACTGTGGTCATGCAATTCAGCAGATTTGCCAAAGGTTCAGGATCAAACAGTTAAACACATCAACAGTATGTGGTCAAAAAAGGCCCAATTAAATATAACAAGTAGCAACTTTCAAATCTGTGTACAAGCAATCTATTTTTTTAAAAAGCCTATTATTATAATACAATCCAAGATTATATTATGTTTTAAAGTAAATGATTCATTTTCAAGCAAAATACTACAATTATGAAAAAAATATATGTTCAAATGCATACATTTCAAGGAGAAGTTGACAACGTCGACTGTGACTTGCCCCATTGATATGTTGATTCCACTCCTGCAGAAGTACAAAGTTGCGATGTTCAGAAACACCATTTCTAGAATACTATGTAAACACATACAGATTTTGCCTTATGCTATCATTCAAAAGGTACAGAAACTGCCATCCAAACAAAAATCTATTTTGAGTTTCGTGTACTGCACAGTAATTTATCATGAAATAATTTAAGTTCAAGTCCTTCCAAGAGATGAAACATGCATTTTATGTACCTTTTGTTTATAATCCAATTTCAAGTTATTTCAAGATATTCAACTGGGCCTAGTGCAAAATGCTTCTGCATATGCAAAATGTAACAGCAAAGTATTACTAGATCTGTATCAGCTGTAGCTTGCCATGTAATATCTTGGGTGTAAGAGTATTTCTCAAGAGGAGCGTGTATAGGGAGTTCAGGACAATACAGTAGAGCTAGAGATATTGATAAACATTTTTTAATGGTATTAGAAAAATGTTTTCCATTGCTAAATCATCGCTGCATACACAATAGCTTGTAAGTTTAATATTCTAAGTTTTGTAGAAAAAAATACATTAAACCCTAAATGTACATTATATGTACAGCTCTGCTAATCACATCCAGCGATCTGTCCTTCAACCAAATAGAACAATTTGAACCTCAAGATAATTGGGGGGGGGGGGGAAGGAGAGAAAACAGGTTGTTTGATCCTGCTTTTTAAATCGTAATTTACCAAAAGCAGCAGTCATCTAAAAGTCAACCCTTCATGATAATGGCCAGTGCATACATCGTCCCAGCCAAGGGACTCAGGATAGGACAAATATTGTAGTTATACCCCTAAAGTTCAATTATTGGTTTTAATATTAAGAATATTAAATACTAGATGTTATCTGCAATTAGCTCTAGCTTGTTTTCTAAATTTGTTTTAACATCTACATAAAATCAATTCACTTTATAATTTATATATTTATATATAATTTCACATTACTGGCTCCAAAAATTGTCAGCATAAAAAAAAAAAAATAAACACCCAAACAGTCCCATTTCACCTTACCTTTGCAGAATAACTATTTTATTGTTTTTCAATGTTGTCCTCACGATTGCAAAGCTACTGTTTTAAAGTAAATTACTGAGTGCTTCCACAAGCACAGAACTGGGACCAACTGCAGAATTATAATCCAGCGAATCTCATCCTTATTTTAATTTAAAAATTGTTTTAGCCAAATGACAAGCCATGGGATATATCATATCTACAGGCTAAATCCTGAACTTGAAAAGCATGTCAGAAGCCACCAATGGCAAACTTCTCTACTATATGGCTGCATCTATGTAGTCAAAAATAAAGCTAAACTCAAAAGTTCCTTTACCTCTTGAAATAAGATGCTCTTCCTAATACTACCAGTTCCAGCAGACAAGTCATAGAATAAACATTTTCACTCACAAACCAGAAGAACCCAATAAAAGATCTTTTTTGGTTTGTTTGTTTTTACTGTTTTTCTAATGCATTCTTGTGCAAATCCTATATGGAGATATTTTGCGAGAAGAACGGAGTTGATTTTTCCACCTTATTTTCCTCATCAGAAATAAAATAAATCCAAATAATTTTAAAGCCTAAAGGATCCTTGGTGCTCTCTGAGCACTAGCACTGATGATGTTACTAGTCTGGGTAATGAAACGCCTGCAAAAAAACCACCAAGCTCAAAGAGCACCAAGGATCCCTCATTTCAACCCTGAGCTACACATATTCTGTTTTATTAGTTTTAAAGCCTCTTTTATAGCTCTAAAGTAAGTGTTTATGAATTACACTTACCTTGACTGACTCAAAATATTCACTAGATTGTGGAGCTGAATGAATAATTTTAGAACCAAATATTAATTTTATTTTTATTGTCAAACTATATTACTATGGTTAAAATGGAGTCCAGCATTATGAATCAGAAATTGTATTTCAATAAAGTATTTGCTGGGCTGCTCTAATATTTTTGTATCACATACATTGAGCCAAGAGGTAGGATGCTTCCAAAATCAAATCTTCTAAAATTTTGAACAGATTAATCAGTTCCTTGTTTCTAATCATAGGGGCAAAGATATTATTATTATACATCTAGAATCCTTAAAATATCAGAAGGGAAAATTGATATGGCTAGACTATAAATGCTTGCAAGTTATCCAAGCACAGTAAATATACAATTTAAAAACACTGTCATTAAACTAACACAAAGATGAGATTATCTGGTTAAAGTTACAAAGAAATATGTTTTTAACCACACTGGCCACTGGTTTTGAAATTCATTAAGTCAGGAAAGGCTGTCCTCAATAATGGAGAAATATCAATATGCCTTTGATATTTTCTTAATAAAAACATTACTAAAAACTTCAAATTACAGGAAACAACACAGTGAAGATAATTTTTTGTATAAATATAAACATTTTGTGTAATATTTTCAATAATTTATTATGTTCCTTGCATAGCTTGTTTCAATCTGAAACTGCACTAGAAACATTTAAGGAGAAATAAAAAGGAGACTAGATTTTTTTCCTTTCAATTGCATGTGAATTCTACAGGTTATTTTTAGCTGTTTACAGAATCACCTTTTTTCAGCTGGGTCTTTTTTCTTACAAGCTATAATGACATCTTTCAATTAAGGTGTTTGTTTTATCAAAACTGTAAAAGTTTTAAACTTCAGCCAAAAATTAATAATTGAAAATGCTAAACGTATCATGTCAGCATATTTAATATTCTAAATAAAGTAACATTTTAATAAACTGAAGGAAACAAGAGATTCTATTTAGAGCAATACAACAGGATTTTAGTGCAGGAGACAACTAAATAATCACCATTATTATGAACTGTCCTATTGCTAGTGTTTTATAGAACTGATTTTTGGAAATCTGGTGAATTTGAGATTGACCTCAATGGTATTTATGTATACACATGCCCATCATGCTATGTACATATGGGATAAGCAACACTATGTAAAGCACACAAAAAAAAGAGTAAGATCCCAAGTGTCACAACAGACTGCATACACATTTGGTTGGGATGATGTGCATCCTGTTTCATGGAATATAGCCAATAATGCATTAACTTGCAAGGCAGTGTGTAGATCAGAGAGCCTTGGGGGGCAAAATGTGTGAAACAGATCAATCTGCATCAGCAGAGAAAGCTACATCTGGCACAAGTACAATTAAGGCTGGTAATGACTTCTGTATATTACTAAAATATAATGTGATCAGAGGTTCGCAAAGATATTGTATTAAGGTGAGAAAAAAAAGTTTCAGATATAGAAGAATCAAGTGGAGAATTTTCAGATGAACAAACAATATTTCATTTTTCACTAGTCTGAAAACGATTTTGCATACACCAAGGTATTTTTTTTAAAGAGGAAGGACAAAAGTGAAGAAAGTGTTAGTAATAACCAAGGAAATCATTTTAAGCACACAATGTGCACTCTTACCTGGATTTCTGACAATATGCTTTGAAAAGAAAAAAAATGTAATAACAATAATAATATTCAGCTTTAGTTTCCCATTGCCAACAGAGGACCCGTTTGTAAAACAATTAGGAAATATGAATAAGCCACACTTTTGTTTGGTCTCAGACCTACATTCTAAAAATAAGAACGATGTTTGATCAAAACTTTTTAAAAGATCTATTCTAAACAGACACTGCCAATAAGAACATGATAAGTACAGCAGCAGTAATCTGTTTACTTTTCTAAAAAGGGACAGACGCAATATGTGTAATAAAAAGTGAGCCTAAAGTATATAAGAAGGTTGTGAAAAGGAAGGAAAAAATGAGAGGTTTCAGCCATAGCGTGAAAATAGTTTTTAAAGTGAATTTTAAAAAGAATGAATTAGTTTAAAAATGCTATCACCCGACAAATTTGTTCCAGGACCCTCCATTAAAGTATTTCTCAGACAATGGACAAGAAGAAAAAAACTGAATGTGCAAGGACAGTATCTTAACCAGAACCAATTAGCAATCAAGACAGATGGGAAGAAATGTTGTTGAAATCTAGTCTCAGAATAACTGCAAAATAAAATGAAAGGTTACCCCAAATCAAGTAAAGAGATGCAAAATGTAAGTAGACTAGATGGTAATTGGCCTGGATTTAAGCAATATAGGTGAAACAATATATTAAAGTCCTGGTTTCATGATTTGCTAATGATGCCCCGAAATTAAGTGGCTTTGTCACTTAAAATTCTTTTGAGACCTTTGTATAAGTATTTAGAACACAGAAATTGAGGCAAAGAAACAAGCAATAGGGACTACAAGGTAAAGAAAAACAAGCATCTGATGCTGAACTCACCTTATTAGAATGAACAGGCATATCACAGATAGAGCACAGATGGGGATAGCCCTTCGGTAAGAGTCCATGGAAGTCTTCAATATTGCTATCTGGTGGAGCACCTCTTTTTTTCTCAAAGAGAGATCTCTCAGGGGCACGACTCAGTCTGTCATACTCACTGTCAAATTTACGATATTTATGCGAAGTTTCGCCATAATAAGAGTCCTCCCTACACCTTTCTCCATCTCTTAATCTGTCATCTTCATAATCCATTCTGTCATAATATACAGATTCTTGAGAACGACTTCCATGATCATAATCAACCACTCGGTTGAGACTAGAGCCACCATCGTCAAAGCTATCTCTTCTAAAATGCCTTTTCTCTTCCCAATCATCCCTAGGAACTCTGTATGGTGGCTCCCGTGCAGCTGATCTGCCATCTCTACCATAACTCAATGAAGGACCTTCTTCAGCTCTCCTTCTTTTAAGTTGCAGAAGTATTTGAGGCAAGTTTTCAGGAGTGATCTTGTCCTCAGGATAACGACTTAGTTCATCTAAGTCTCTAGTAGACAGACCAAGGCTGGCCAGAATATTAGTGGCCTGCTCTGCATCTCCACGGGGCTGAGAAGACAGAGAGAGTGGGCCTCTATTTCCAATGTTAAATATAGACTGTAAGGCATGGGAAGATGCACTAGCAGAAGACAGTGCACTATGAGATCCTTGTTGATTCAATGAAGAACTCATTCCAAGATTCATTAAGCTAGCAAGGCGTGCAGTACCCTGGTTCATCCTTCCAAGAGATGCTGGCACATTTAAAGATTGGGTAGCAGCAGCAAGAAGGCCTATTCCTGCAGAGAGGTCACGTCCATGACCTTGGGAATCCCTATTTAGAGATGCCTGGTGGAATGACTTGGACATTGCTGAACTATAGCTTGTCTATTATGAATCAAACTTTAGAGATGTCTGAAAAGAAAGCTCACTCTAGAAAGCTAGGCAAATGTCACTTCAATAATTTTACGCCAAGAAAGGGATCAACAATGATCGTAGATCTTCTTCAAGCTGAGAAACACCAAACAAGTCTGTAGAAAAACAAGCAGTTTTAGTCATAAAATCCTTTATGCAGATGCAGTTTTAAAATGTATGCATCATGCTGATCTAAAAACAATTTAAGATCTTGCATGGATTTCCCTATGTAACCTCAACAATTGGGTAATTAATCTTCTGATAGGAAATTGAATCCCTCCCCATAAGCACCAATTTTTGCCAATAAATATACTTATTTTCAAGCTTTTATATATAAATTGCAGGGTGCATACATCTTAACTGCTTTAGATTCCAGGAAAAAAAGACCACAGTATACCAGCTATGGAACCAAAAAAATAATTTACATTTGTTAAAAACTATGACTTTTAACATTGGTGAAAGATGAAACATTAAGAATAGCTGAGTACTTAATGAAACCAAGTAATTTTTGTTCAAAATTTGAGTAACTGATTTGAGACTTTTGAAAGAATATTAGGCTTTAGGAGCTCCAAAGACAGTCTCAAACATAAACTAATAGCCTATGCTACATAAACTCAAATCAGGCCCAGACTTCACTGACACCTGATTGTGAGACCAAAGTTTTGTTTCAAGAAGAGAAATTCTCTGCACTATTCTAATAAACCTAACTGTTGAAGGATATGCATTATCTTCTAGAACTCCAAAGTACATAGGTAGTACTTTGCATTTAATAGGCTTTTATTTATGCTGTTGTTCCTATACCAACAGTAAGCATCAAAAAGCCCATTTGTTTGTACAATGGCTTTTGAAGAAAAGAGTTTATGAAATTTTCTAAAGTAACTCAGAATGCTAATTTTATGAACTCCCCCCAAATTGAGGCCTCATCATACTTCAAACACTTCTGAAAATCTCACGTAACTCTAAAATTGTAACACCCATTCTTGCTACAGAACAATAGTCTGAAGAAAGGCCCGAAAATGAGTAGAGGATAATGACATTTCAAGTGAACGTATTTTGCAATTATTGTCTCATTTAGCAAGAAAAGAATACATTAGGCAAATACTTACAAAGTGTACAAAACTTTTACCAAGTTTTATTGGTAAGTGAATAGATATTTAATGTAACCAGTTGCTTAGTCATATAAATACAGACAATTATATGACATGCAAAGACGTATTACGTGGACTACTTAAAAACACAGCATTAAAATGCTGCTGGAAGCAATTGTTTATCATTGGATTAAACAGATGCAGGATACAACAGGTATCTATTGTAAAAAGATGTTTTACTAAAACCCAGTTATTTTTTGTTAAGTGGATGTGGGGAATAAATTGAAAAGTACTAACACAATTGTAATACAGAAGAATACTCAAAAAATTGCAAAGCACAGAGCAGATGTCGATGGAAATAGAAAAGAAGGAATGGACAAATATCAAGTGACAAAATATAATCTATGACACTTGACTGAACATAAGAATTCCTAAACAAAATAAAAGTTTTAACCAGTGTACGATGTGGGAATCGCATACTAAGTAATATTGACCACAGTTTAGGAATAAGAATTATTTAAAATAATTTAAAAATATTTTAAAGTTTAACCACTTGGTTAGGGCAAATAAATTGCTCCCAGATTAGCAGGTGCCAAAACCCTAGCAGATGAGTCTAGCCTTTTTACAGACCAGTAGAAAGCCTGATGATCTTTTTTCAGTGCATGTATGGACTAGAAACCTATAGCTAAAAACCTCCTAACAGCAGCAGAGAAACTGCTCATCTTTCCAGCTACATCTACAATGTGAAGGTTAATAGAATGTTTACTCTTTAATAGTAATTTGAGTTAATTTTTCAGACGCCATCTGACATCTTGTCACTGACAAAGATTTGAGTTCCTAATTCTTAATCAAAGAGAGGAGATTGGTGATGAGAAAAGCCTCTATACAGATATTTCCAGTAGTCTGCTAGTGCAACATTTCCTAAGCAGAGCCTTGACATTAGAGAAATAGGTGCTACGATGTAGCATAAGAAGGCTGACTCAAATTAAGACCTAATAGGTACAGCGAACTGCTAAACTTTTGCATTTGGGGCAACACCCTAATTTCATTTTTTTCCTTGTTGTTTTGGATTAAAAGGGCATAGTAATTAAGAAAGCTATCTACTTTTATTGTTTCTTTTTTTTAGTAGTGATCAAATGTTAAGCACAAATTTAAACTATCGATGGTAAGAGAATATAGGGATGAAACCTTTAAACACAAAGGCATAGTACGAGCAATTTTTGGTTGAAAAATAGGTTTCAGTTTGACTCAATGATCATCGTTTTAGAAAAGACCTCTACTATTTGTGTGTTTCAAGAGTTCAAGATAAAATCTTTTGAATTCTGATTTTTTTTAAAAATCCCATTGATTTTATAAGGTTGGTTATATTACTTAAAACACACATATAACTACACCTCTGATTTTAGTCAATTTTTGAATGATTTGGACAATTGTCAGATCCAGGAGCATCTGAAGAGTACCTCCTGACAGAGTTGGGTTGCCCAGCAGATGGTTTCACTGCATAGCCTGGTTTCCACACAAGCTGCAACTGCCCAGGCTTATATGAAATCGATGTAAACCTACAAAGAAAAAAGGAGATATCAGAGAAGTCTTAAAAATGGAACACTCAAAGGGGATACCCCAATAAGTTGGTGAGGGAGAAAAATGACAATAGCACCATTCCCCAAATTGGGATAATTTTATTTCTCTGTGGTTCAACTGTTTTTATTTGTCAACTTTTATTACGATTAAAGGGTGAAACAGTATGAGAAACTGGAAAAAAGTAGGATATGTAAAGTAATCAGCCTTCTTAAAAGGTTGTAAGAATTATACGGACTTTTCTTAAAATATGATGAGGGGTATAAAGAAACTAAAAGTCAATATGCCAAGCTTAAGAATCATTTCATCATTGCCAATTAAGACTCAGAATATCTTCTATTTTGTCTCAAGTAGAAACTGGAGTGAAAATAGAGAAACAGGATTTTCTACTTATAAGAGATAGCCCTATATATTACTAGATATTTCTAAAGGCCTATTTAGAAATAAACAAAACCGTAATACTGGCCTTTTACCAGGGAGGGCATGAGATAAAAAGTCAGCATAGAAAATGAAAAGAAATTATATTTTTTCTGTGAGCAGAAGTTATTCCACTCATGTAAGTGGGAGAGGCAATTATTTTCTAACTCCCTTTAATTTCCCCAATGTAACATAACATGAGGCATAATGGGTAACGGTAAAGGAAGCTTCATAATATACACAGAGATGTTCATTCATATAATGTTGATCTTCAACCAAAGATTTGAGAGCCGACTTGCAAAATGGGCAAAGGCCTGTCAAAGAAGAATAATTTATGGAAATATGGGGTATTCAATTATTAAAGAATAGGCTTCTTGATTTAAACAATATAAATTATGTTGCCTAGTATAGAAATTTATGGGTACTGCATTCAAGATTTTTTTTTTTAGTGTTGCTTATACAGAGCTTAATTAAATAAAATCAGGCAAATAGTTATTTCAGTTTCGAAAGAAATTCCCTATTCCAGTGGTTCTCAATCTTTTCTTCATCACGGATCCCCTTTAAATACCTTTGTGGCCATGGACCACCAGACACCTTATGATGACATCACAGCCGCCCAGGGGTCTGGGGTCCAGATTGAAAACCAATGCCCTATTCTAGTCAAGCATATAAAAATGATGTCCAAAGAGAAGTAAGTGTTACCAAGTTCAGTTGTGCAATGTGAATGGAAAACTCTTTGCATTCTATTGCTGCAGATGCTTTAGAGCCAAGGTTGGCATGGATGTAGGGGTATAATAATCCCTATTAGATTTCCATACTCATTCCAGGATTTCAGATCCACATCAACCGTCTGTAAAATTATAGTTTATAATTTTTATATAAATTATAAAGTAGTCTTCAATTTACTCCAATTGGGACTGAAATCTCGGTCGCTGAGTGAAGCAATTAAGATATCATGCAACTGCTTCACTTTTAATCACCATAATCCCTGCACTTCCGTTTATGGTTGTTAAGTATACAGTTAAGTGAAAGAGCTGCCTGTGGAGGAGAGGATTTCAGCCACCCCAACATCGAAGGGAGTCCTCTTGGCAGGTGTTTGGCAGTTTCCAACCTTCCCTGCCAGCTTCTCCATTGACTTTCTTGGGAAGCTGGTGGAGAAGATTGGAAATGGCAATCATATAATCTCAGGACACTCAGCAACTGGTTTAATGAGAGCCAGTCTGGTCTAGTGGTTAATGCTTAGACCCAGTTTGGTCTAGAGGTTAAGGCATTGGGCTATCTAGAGCAGGGGTCGCCAACCTTTTGGACCTCAGGGACCACCAAACTCTTAAATCCCACAGACCATTAATATGAATCCAGCATATTAATATAATCCAGCTCGCTGAAGTACCTGGACTCCCACTGATGGGATGGGGTCCTTCAGGCACTTAGCTTGGCTGCCTGTTTCTGCAACCTTAAATACTCATGAGTCATTTGGACCCATTTCTCACAGAAAACAAAACACCAGGATCTCTCCTCTCTTTTATTCTCTCTCTCTCTTCCCTCCCTCCACCCTCTTTCTCCCCCCCCCCGTCCCTGTGGGTGAGGGTGCGGGAAAGGAACCTCTGGACTGGTGCTGGGTGGTAGAAATCTGATGTCCAGAGGCCGACAAGCCACGTGCTGAAGACCAGATGGCTGGCAGGTAGGTGGAGCGGCAGATGGACTGATGCGCACAGGGGATCACGGCATCGAAGCCCTTCCCGGGTGTTCCCTGGCCTGCGAGGGGGTGGAGGTGGGGGGAAAGGAACCTCGGAACTGGCATTACTGGCGAAGAGAAGGAGAAGCATGGTGGGAGGAGGCTTGGCGGGTGCCAGGGGGGCTGTGAGCACTTTGCAGGTCCTAAGGAGGAGGGGTCAAGCCTCCCCCTCACAACATCTTCACCCAAGGCCATCGCTGGCACCCAAGAGAATCGCTTCCTGCAGCTCAGGAGGTCCGCGCTCTTCCCGCTGCTTGGCCTCCTCGATGTGTGGAGGCAGAAGGCAGCAGCCATGGCATGGGTTTGCTAGGGAGACTGCAGAATTGCCCCATCTCCCCACCAGCTATCTGGTCTTCAGCATGCAGTGTTTCGGCCTCTAGACATCAGATTCCCAGAGGTTCCTTTCAACCCACCCCAGCCAGGGAACACCCAGGAAGGGCCCCGGTGCCCTCCGATACCCTCCCTCCCCACGCACATCAGTCCATCCACTGCCAGTATCACCCGTTACAGGTGCACTGAAGACCATCAAAAAATTTTCACGGACAAATAAATAAACAAAACTGGTTGTAAGTGAGAACAAGTTGCCAACAAGTGTGCGAAGCATCCAGATCACGACCACAGAACCGTGAGCATGCATGCATGGTTTGTAATGGGAAAGAGGTAAAGCACCCCTTCTGAGGTCACAGTAATTCTGGACCATCATTAAATGGTCATAAGTCAAGGCCTACCATAACACATATTTAATCAAATTTCTTAATTCTAGAATTCCAATAGCCCAAATAGTTATAGATCATTTGAAATGAAATAAGGTAGCATTTAGATATTAGGTGTTATCTACTACAGCATTAGTAATACAAACCAAACATTTCACAAACTAAATAGATCTCTTACATGGTAAGCAGCATAGGTCCAGTTTCACTTATTTATAGAAGAATCAGTTACAATTGTACACTAAACTTTTCTTTGAAAAGAACTGATATTCTCTTGAATAGCAATTCCAAGAAGAAAATAAACAAAAAAGAGCCACGTGTTCCAAGAAAAACAAACCTTCTTTAAGGAGCTGCATATCCACTACCTCATGTCTTAAAGCACCGTTTTAGATTCAATTCCAAACCCCTGCACAGTTCTACAATAGATGCAAATCTCTTTAGCAGAAGTGACCGATGAAATGGAATACTTTAAGTAAATGCATGCACAAAGCAGTCACTGGAGCAAAGTTCAGGGGTGGGCAAACTACAGCCCACGGGCCATATCCGGCCCATTGGTCTGTCCAATCTGGCCCGCCCCTGAAAAAAAATCGCTGGGCCTGGCGTATTGCCCTGTGCCGCGTGGCCCCCAAAGCTGCAAAACAGTGCAGAGTGATCTAGGGGTAGGAAAGAAAATAAATTTGCAAAGGCCTCGGCTGGGAGTTCGAAATCACCTTCAAGTGCGAAGGTGAGTCCCCACCGATCCCCCTTTTTTTTCCAGGACTTCCAGGCTTAAACTTTGCAAAGGCAAAGCTTGCAGGCTGGAGCGTCTTCCCACCAAGGAGCGGGAAAGGTTCTGCCCAGTGGGCGGGGCAGGCTGCTTGGAGCCACCTAAAGCTAGACTGCTGCTAGTGGAGCCTTACCCTGCCTTGGTGCCCCGTTTCCCAGCTCGGCGGTCCTGCTCGGGCGGCACTTTAAAAGCCTGCTCCCAGCACCCAAGCAACTTCCCAGCAACTTTCAGCTTCATTTTAACTCGCGGGCGCTTGTGCCTGGCCCCGAGCCATGTGGCGGAGGGGAAGCCCGGCGGGCGGGTGGACTGCTTGGAGAAGGCGACCTGGCGGTGCTCCGGGCTTCCCCTCCGCCATGCGGCTCAGGCGAGGTGTGAGCGCCCGCGAGTTAAAACGAAGCTGAAAGTTAATGGGAAGTTGCTCGGTTTTCCGGGGCTTCCAGGGCTTTGCAAAGGTAAAGTTTGCAGGCTGGAGCATCTTCCTGCCGAGGAGCGGGAAGGATTCCGCCCAGTGAGCGGGGCGGGCTGCTTGGAGTGGGTTGCCGTGCGGCTTGGGGCAAGCGCCCACACGTTAAAATGAAGCCGAAAGTTGCTGGTAAGTTGCTCGGTTTTCCGGGGCTTCCAGGGCTTTGCAAAGGCAAATTTTCAGGCTGGAGCATCTTCCCGCCGAGTGGGAAGGGTTCCACCCGGCAGGCGGGGCGGGCTGCTGTGTGGCTCAGGGCGAGCGTCCACGAGTTAAAACGAAACCGAAACCAGGAGCCGCTGCTGCTGTTGCAAAGCGCCGCCGCGGCTCTTCCTTTTTGCCTTTCCCTTCCCGAGGCAACGCGGGACCGGAGCTGCGCGGAGCCACGCCAGCGGTAACAATTCCTGACAGCCCCAGCCGGATACCTGAGCAGAGGCCGGGCGGTGCGAGCGGAGGCCGCTGAGCGCATTTCCTTGGGAGCTGGGAGAAGTAGGCCCGCCTACATTGGCCTGAAGGCTGGCTGCTCCTTTCGGCTTCATGGGATTCGTTTCCACGGTGCACAAAAGTGCCTCAAAAAAAAAAAAAAAAAAAAAGTGCAAAAGTGGAAGGTGTGCGGAAGAGGGGGTAGTCTTATACGGCGAGTATATATCAAACTTTATATTTTGAGTGGAAATGTTGGGGGGGTCGTCTTATACGCCCAGTCGTCTTATACGCCGGCAAATACGGTAAGCTTCATGAAATAACATTGATAATCCAAATAGAAGGGAGTTTTTTCTTCAAAAATCCTCCTCAGAGTAGTTGGCAGTAAAAGCTTTAGATTGGATGAACCATTCAATTGCAACAAATTCTATACTGGTCTTCCTTTGCCAGCCTCCATCTCATGTCATTGTTTATTACAGTCAAAGACCAGAGCCCTTTCTTGTCAGCAACTTGAAATGGAGAAATGTAGACGCTCCTCCAAACTAAATGAAACAACTTTCAGTTATAAAGTACAAGATAATGCCTTAGCTAAAAGCACATCATAGATAGGAGAAAGAATTGCAAAAAAATGCAAGAATTTAAAGGGACAATAAAAATTGAAGACATTAGAAGAGGAAGAAAGCTAGTGTTTGCAGGAAAGAGAATAGAAAGGGGCATAAACTTACAAAACCAAACAAAAAATTATTCCCTAATTAACACCCCTTTGATGATCATATGGGGGAAGACACCAAGAGTATACTGCAGAAAAGTGCTTTCAATAAAATTGGGCTTCTCTGAGAATAGATCATTTTTCAAGCTTTAAATTTTTGTAAGGAATATAAATGCAGCTAAATCATTGAATTATAATCACAATTGGAACCAGAATTTCCATCGTAAGTTGTTATAATTGTATGGTGAGTCAAATCCAACTTTACCATTTTTATAGCCAAATAACCATGATTAAGCAAAGCACACAGTCATTAAGCAAGTCCAGCTTCCCCATGGAGTTTTTGCTGAAAATTGGCAAAAAGTTGGCAAATTGCAATCATGTGACCACAGAGTAATGAACTAGTCATAAATATGAATCCGTTGCCAAGTGCCCCAAATGTAATCACAAGGTCAAGAGTGATGGTTGTAGGCATGAAGAGATTTTAAGTCATTTTACAAGACCATAACTTTGAATTGTCACCAAAACAAAAGGTCATAAATTGAAGACTGTCTATGATCATAATTCAAGAAACTCAAGAAACTAAGAATGTGCCATTATTTCTTTCAAAGTAGTTTATAAAAATGGAGAAATATTTTATCACATCCTTCCACTGTCTGATACTGGTTAAAACATCAGCAAATAGAGAGTAGAAATAAATGGATACTTTTCACAAAGGGAAGAAACTGGATTTCCTTAACATGTAACTTACTTATATGATGGAACTGGGCATGAATTAGTCAGATTTCCCAATTATTCAAGAAAAAAGAAAGGATTGAGAAAAGCAGCAAAATAAGTTGTCTAAAGTTGGTGAATGGGCTTTAAAATGGGAACTGCAATTTAATACAAATGTAAAGGACTCCACATTGGAACAGGAGGAAATCAGAACTCCAAGTATACTTCAATAGGATCTGAATGAATAATGACTAATCAAGGAAAATATCTTGAGAGTTGTATGCTCACAAAACATCAAATGTTATGGAGCTCATGTAAAATAAGTGAATTTAATCCTACAGAACTTTAGAAAGTAGAGTGATATCAGTCATAATATAAAAATGTCTTACATAAATCTAACAGTGTGATACTCTTGGAGTACTGGTTACACTCCCATAATTAGGCTAAGCCATAACCTAGATGTGTGCATTAAAAACCATATTTTACAATTTAGCACAATGCATAAACCCAGCCACTCTGGTCATTGCATCTCAGATAAATTACTACAGCAGCAAAAAAGCTGATTGAATGAGAGCAATTCCATTACAAGAAGCAATTATAGAAATTTGTTTAAGTATTACTATACTTCCTTTCTCATTTAGTTGGAATTGACTCATCTCTGAAACTAAGTGCAGAAAAACTCAACAAAGGCTATAAGTGACTATTGTAATATAGTACAGTACCTTGTGAATCACCTTAAATAAAGCACAAAGGAAATATAGTTGAATAAATAGGCCATTAATTTTCTTCATCTGAGCTCCTAAATTGCATCTAAGTAATGTTAAGACTAGACTGATTTGATCAAACAGTTTGAGCAAATGTTCTAATATTTTAATCTTAAAAAACAGCCTCTACTAGACATGAATATGAATTTAAATTGTTTTAAGAACTTCTAAGATCCAAGTGCAATATCCCAGGGTTCAGATTTGAAAAACTAAAACTTTAGTGATATCTTTTCCTTTGTCTAAACTTGTTGCTTATTCTTATAACAGCTATGTTTCATAAGAGAGTTTAGTCTTTAAGGAATTTGAAAAAAATGAAACAAAAACCAAACAACTAGGCAATCCTGCATTAACATTCAAAGTATTTTAATTACTATATAGGGTATTCATGGGTCATTTATGTGAAGAGCTGCTATTTTTTTTTAAAAAAAAAATAGATATACCAACTGTATGATATTACATATAATTTCAGGAATGAACAAAACTGGAGAATAATTCCAAATATCTACCAACACTGAATTATATTACTCCAAGGCTGCCAGTCTAGAGAGAAATGTAGAGATAAGTCTACAATTACAGCAAAATAGCGTTTGCAAGCAAGGTAAATACATTTATTATTCAATTCTCAGTTCATTAAACTATTCATCAATTTAGTCAATTAATCAATTTAAACTATTCATTTTAATTCAGAAATTAAACATTTTTGAAACATAGGTTAATATACAGAGAGACTTTGTCCCATTAATTTGGGACAACCAAGTTTTGTAGTTAAGATTCCCAATTCAAATATTCCACACCTCTTATACTATGACATGTGCTGGACAAAGAGTTTGCAATCATGTAAATTAACCGTTTCTGATGAACATTCTAATTCTGTTCGTTAAACATTTCAATTTTGCATAATTTTATAGAAAATACCATGGAAAAAACATGGCTCTTCCTTAGTCTCAATACCTCCAATATCAAATCCTGATGAAATGTAGACTGCAATAGCGTTTGTTTGGGGGTTTTTTTGCATTCAAAGGGCCTTCGATTAGCGAGGAAATCAGCTTGTAGAATTAGCACCCTAACTCTGGAACTTTGGAAGAATCCGGGACTCACCCTCCCTACAACCAAGTTTTAAGATTCAAGTTGTCTGTGTTTAAAAACTTCAAACTCGCACTTGTGTTTCATATACAACAGACCACCCTCCAAAAGATACGATCAAGAGCAACTTTCCAACCTTAGCAGGGGCGGAAGTTAGTTTTGTACGTAATTAAAAAAAAAGAACACCTCCACTTGCATTCAATCAGAAATCGATCAAAATCCAACCCTTTCGGTCGCAGACGACAAATATTCGATTGACGGCCTTAAAATGGCGGTCAGTAAACTTGGGTTCAAATTTTGCAGTTACGATTGAAAAAGATCATGCGTTACATCAAGCGCCTAGTTGAAAGGAGTAAAACACTATTAAATATTCAATGCATTTGGTAATCAGCCTCCCTGAATGCAAACGAACTTTACTTCTGAGGAAACACACACAGACCTTATTCTGACCGTCGCCAGAACGAAAAATATTAAGGAGCACTATCTTCTTTTTAATTGCCAAAAAACGCCTAAGAACATATGATAATACAAGATACAAATCAGTTAGCTACCCCAAGAGAAGATGGCCTACGTAACAAAGAACAAAAAGGTCATTATGAACCTCGACTCAAAAAGGCTCCGTTGGCTTCCGAGGCCCGCACATGCGCACGACCACACCTCGGGCTTCGGCGCCGCGGCCTATTTTTTTTCTCTGTGAAGGCGCGCACGACCACTTTCGGACGGGCAGGGCTTCTCTCGTTCTCTTCCCTCCACGCATGCGCACGAACATGATAAAGAAGCACGCGCCCCTCCTCCCTTCCAAGTTTCCAACGGTTCAGGCCAAACGGCGCAGCAAAGGAACTCTTCGCGGCCTACCGACACCACCCAGCTATACCAATTCCTACCTCGGCAAGAAAAGGAGTCGTTCGCTTATTTTGCCATCTCTACCGCAATCAAAACATGAAAAAAAGGACCAAGAAGAAAAAAAAAATCCCAAAACGAAGCTGCGTATGTCTCACTCTCACACCGCTCGCATTGGCCCGCTAATCTAACTAACGCATGCGCCGTCTGGCCGCAGGACCTCGAATTTTGTGCGAATGGGGTTCTCGCGAGAGAACGCGGTCGTTCTGTTGTCCAGCGTATATCGCGAGAAGCTGAGCTTTGATTTTTTTTTTTTCCTTCAAGTCTTTGTGTTTTTTTCCCCCCCCCAGCAAGAGAGGAAATTTTCTCCACTAGCACTAATACCACCCCCACTTCAAATTAGCAGCGGATAGATTACTGCAATAAGCCTGCGTTTACAAGAATAAACTTAATTTACATATGATTTAAATGCGGTGCTCTGTGAAAATCCAACAATACACAGTTCTCATTTTCTAACAATCCAGATAATTCAATAAAGAATAAAGATAATTCAATAAAGAACATTCAATAAAGAATGTTTTACTTTAACATGGTTCAGTCCACACAGCCTACATGTCCCAGTGGCAGTAGCTATGATCAATCCTAAACCTATTCTGTGGCTCTACACTTTCACATCTTTTTTTAAAAAATGTAATTTTTCATACTAGAATTCAACCCAACTATTGTAGATTATGAATTAGTTTTTTCTTCTTCTTCTATTCAGTTGTGTCTGATTTTTGGAAACTGCCTTGCCAAGTTTTCTTCACAAAATTTTTAAGAAGAGATTTGTCTTTGCCTCCTTAGAGAAAGTGACTAACCCAAAGTCATCAGACTTTGCATCAAAGGCAGGACTACAATTTGCAGTCTTCCTGTTTCTAGCCTGATAACTACATCAAAGTTGTTTTTTATAAATTAGTTTTTAGTGCTGAAAGAACATCAATACAGGGTGGTGGTTGATTTATTTTTCATAGCATCTGAAGGTAGGACAAGAAACAGTGGGTGGAAGCTTATTAGAGTGAAATGCAACCTGGAACTGAGGAGGAATTTCTTTACAGTGAGAATGATGAATCCCCCTCCCCTCCCCAGAAAAAATATTCTACCAAATATTAAAAGAGGCAGAATATTTCCTCTAAAGGTGAAGAGGAGAAAAATGTTAAAGGCAGAAAGCAGACCCACTTTTTCTGCTATAGGAAAACAGTCTCAAGCAGAAGCCTGAAGAGGCTAGGTTTTGTGAAAGAATATTTAGTATTCATTCATAAAGCCTTGCCACTCTATTCATCAACAAAGGGCAGCCACAAACTCCAAATAAGCAGCAAATAGGCAAGGAGTGGAAACTGACAATATTAGCTCAGACAAACAAAATACATAGGATTTGCATTTTCCCTTCTGCCAGTAGAGCCAGTCATGACCCCGTGGAAATCTGGCAACAGCCATTAAAATATTAACGGACATATTCTTGCACAGGAACAGGCATCTCAATCACAAAGCCCCCCAAATTGTATAAAATCCCATCCACTCTCAACCTGAATTTGTCAGCTACCCCAGAAACATGTCGCTGTTGTTTCTGGCTACCAACTAAATTGAGATCTCCTTTCCAATTGTGATCTGCCTTCAATTAATTTCTCCTGTGTCTTTCTCCCAGCTTGGAAAAACCCAGCCAGATTTTATTTCTGACACAGTAAAACAGTTTGCTTCCCTTGGAGTTCTGGGTGCTTCAACCACTGCATGTTTTCAAGAAAAGGTTGGACAGTCATTTCTCTGGGATGGTATAAGGATTCCTACCTTGGGCAGGGAGTTGGACTAGAAAATCTCCAAGATCTTTTCTATGTAATATATTAAAATATAGTTAAGTGGATTTAGTCTGGACAAACTATTCCCTTTCCCACACAATACCCAGATATAAGCTAGCTACTTTTTACAATAGAATATTGGACAGCCTAGCCCATACGTTTATAGAAGGTTTAGTGTGTGGGTGTAAGATAAATTCATTGGTTAATTGAATAAACCATGGTGAACCACAGGAAATTATCATTGCCTAATTAGGCTCAGATTGTTACATCATGTTATGTAGCTATGCGTCCATTTCATTTATTTCTGAGTTTTTTTGCCACTCAGCTATTGTGCTGTAATTTAAATAGTCTAGTTTGGTTCTTATAAAAAAGAAGCAATGATGCCAAATTAAGGATAAGTTCTGTCGTACCATTTGCTAAGACATCATTGCAGAGAATCAGCAGTATCTCCACATTTCAATATCTTGGTTATTTGAACATTATAATCTCCCGATTTTTAAAGTAGATTCATATAGCCAGATATCATCTGTACAGAGAGAAGCAGAATTTGCAATTTAATTTGAAATTTTCTGAACAAGAGCTGACTGCTGTCATAAAAGGGGCCATAGTTTGCCATTACTGCAGTGGTTTGACCTCGTTCTCTCCACCCTCTGCTGTTGGGCCCATCTGCCCGGGCTCCCATAATCACCTTTATCCTCTGAATTTGAAGCACAGCTGCTTTGCGCGGCATGAAGAGTGCCACGCGGTAGCTGCTGAAGTGACCAGGATTGTGCAGGCTTGCAGGTGAGTTAGAACGCCTCTGCACCTACTCAAAGTGTGCATTTGAAGTGTGTGCACATGAAGTGTGTGCACGCGTGCAAAGCGCACCCACCAAGCCACGCCCACCGAACAGGTGCTAAAAATATTTGAATCCCACTACTGCATCACTGCTATAGAAAATGACTAGGTTCCAAAGGTCAGTCTTTGTATGTGGCCAGTCACAAAAATCACAGGGAAACAGGTGAAGAATCTTCCTACTATTCTCTACTATATTTCTGTACAAACTATTGATATAAGATGAAAACTTAGAGCCTTTGTTTCTGCAGGATGAAGTTAGCATCCCCCCCCACACTCCTAGAAAAACAAAATATCCTAGGAAATATTAAAAAGGCAGAATATTTCCCCTAAAAAGAGAAGTAGAAACTTAGAAGCAGAAACTCACCTCAGAAGCAGAAGTTCACCCCCACCTTTGTTAATGGGCAGGCCATTAAGGCCTAGGCCAGAGTATTCTACATAACAAAGCCCTCTACCCATCTCACCACCTGGCCTGGGAAGATTGCATAGCCAGCACTCAGGTGAAGACATTTGGTCCAGACAAAAGCCTACAAAGTTAGTTAAGACCCTTGCCCTTGGGAGTCTGACTGCCAATGGGATACATTTCTCACACAAGAACAGGAAACACTAAGGCATAAGAGATATAGAGGGTATATTTAACTAAGCTTATATAACTAAGCATCTCTCAGCATCTTGGCCTTTCTTTTCCTTCACCCAACATCTTGAAGCATGTGATCATCCTTTTCACTTTGGTGCTCCAAGCCACCTGGTCCTGTCTACCATTAAACCATCTTTCCAAACAGCCTCCATGTTTCCAGTGTCTTTTCCCCCACTTGGAACTGAACCCAGAAGGATAATTCTTCCGACATGAGTTATTGGCTAGAATTGGTTTTTGATTCTTTACTAAAGCTGGAAATGCATGATCTGACTCATCATTGTATAGCTGGAGATGCCGCCTGTGTTCAAATTTAGGGATTGTTGTACGCTCACTAGTTAGGGAAATGAAAGCTGACAAAGCCACGACCAGATGAGAAAGGAATTTGCTAAACATATGTACATAACAGGTATACTGTGTGACTGAAAGCGAAGAGGAATCAAAGACAAAGCAATAAGCGCTTTTTCCTGACCTTTGGAATCAGTCCGAGATAGAATCCGGATAGGGCCGAGAGGCATTAAACGGAGCAGAAAGTCTAATATCTTTCCTGCGAGCTGGGGAGCGCCTCTAATTTTTGTTATCTCTATGCCACGTTGGGAGAGCGGCTTCCCTTGAATGGGCGGAGCTTTGACCTGAGAACTCGGAACGGCAGGCGGTGGTGACGCGGGGTTCCCTGATTGGTGAAGAACACCTTCGGGGCGGCTCGGAGTGAGGAGGGGGTGTCCGGCTCCTGCTGGAGCAAAGAGGTCGGGGCTGGCGGGCGAGAGGAGGCTTGCGGTGGGCACCGGTGCGTATTCCCAGGGCTCCTTCCGAGGCCGCCGGGCATCCCCTCCAAGCCCCGAGCGGCGGTGTCAGCAGTGAGGCTGCCGGGGATCTTTTCCCTCTCGTCCTACCTGCTTGCCCATATGTTTTGGACTCCAATTCCCATCGCGCTTGACTTCTGTGGGTGGGTGGCTGGCTGGCGGGGATTGTGTTGGAAACCTTTTTGGGTACAGCTGGATTCCATACCAGTGAAGGGGAAATAGTTGTCGGTCTCTCCTGCTTAAGCTGGCTGGCTCATGAGGGTTGGATGCTGGGTTGCTACTGCGTAAATAAATGTAACTTTACGGCGGGGAGGCGCGGGGCGAGTTTGGGGATCGGGAATGTGAAGCCACGGTAGAAGTCGAACCGCCTGATTTTGTTCTTAAAACACGGCGGTGAAGATTATGAACATATTGGCCGTTTCTGACCCGGTTTTAGAAAGCCGGTGTGGACAGCCAAAAGTGCGTGGTAGGAACTTCCGCGGTTCCGTGTCACTTGCCACCCGTCCCATCTCCCACCGCTGCCCGAACAGATAGATAAAACACCGAGCCTGTACGGTATTGGGTCTTGAATTGGATTAAGCAACCGTTTAAATATAATAGGTGCCCTTAAAGATATCATTTAATATTTCTATTCATACCAACGTGTGAGGTTGCTCTTGAGAAATTTCGTTTTATTTATTTATTTATTGAACGAAGATGCCTCTCTTCTCAACGAGGTGACTCTGAGCGGCTTACAATTAATTAAAAACACCAATATAAAACATTCAAACAAATAATGGATTAGTAACGAAATAAGTTAAAAATAAATGATATTGCTTTCAAAATTGAGACGGGTTGGGTTTTGGAGGGTGGGTTTTTTTTTTTTTTGGTATGCCTTCAAGTCTGTGTTGATACCTGGAGTAGTCCCATAGTATTCTTAGTGAGGTTTTTTGGAAGTGGTTTGGTATTGTCTCCTTCCTAGGGTTGAGAGAGAGTGACTGGCCCCAGGTCACACAGCTCCTTTTGTATCTGACGGAGCTAAAACTCATGGTCTCTAATGGTTCTGATTTGCACAATACACCACTTGTTACCTTAAGCAGAATTTACTTCATTTACTCATTTTTCCAGCTGTATATGAAAATTGCAAACTGAGACTTATAGCTAAATATTTGATCCATATTTTCTCTCATTCTAATATGCTCCCAAGTAAGCTTGACATTGTACAATTAGGTGATAGTGTGATAAAATAGAAGCTACATTGGGACACTTTTCAGATATTTAGCAGTATATAATTATGGTCATAAAACATTAAATGAACAGCATATCCTTCCTAATCCTTACCTAAGTATATGCTGTAATACTTTGGGAACATTATACTATCGAGCAGCTTAAGATAACAAAACAAAATCAACAAAAAACTCCAAAGGTATGATAATACAAAATTACCTCCACCGCAAAACCAGTTCAGTCAAATATCAGAATACAGATGAAGTTTGCAAAGGAACAGTCCCCAGAGTTCACAAGGCAGAACAAATGACCATAAATTGCCTCAAAATCACAGTGGTGGTGTTGCAGGATGATAACTCAAAGCAGCATGAAGGAAGCAGAGGGAACCTTGTTGTGTGAAGGTTTCTAGTTCTCACTGTTCCTTTGGACCCAGAAGTTGTGCTCAGCAGTCATTTCTGTTCAGGAGCTTCCTGTGATGAATCATGTGATTCAAGGACTTTAAAAGACCTTTTTGTGATGACAGAGATGGAGTAAATTGTTCTCTCCCCTTGCCACAAATGGGATGCCAAGTGTGCTTCCCCACTGATTTCATTCTTAGGAGAAAAGTAGGGCTGGTTTTCAAGAAGGTAGCACATAACAGTAGGAGCTCCTGTCAAGGGCATAACTGAGACTGTTGCCATTATTTCAGTTTTCACCAAAGGAATTGCCATAGTGGGAGGTAAAGAAAAAGGTGGGGGAAGAATAAAAGAAAAAGGGGACGTAAAGAAAAAGATTAAGGGAATAAAGGAGGTGGACACAAAGAAAGATGGAGGGGAATAGTGCTAAATACAATACTTTTCTTTGAGTTTGTGAGTAAAAGTAACAGAGCTTTATTGCATTTATCCTTGCAGGGTTCCTTGTGACTACCAAGCTGCTGTCTCCATATATGCAGAAAATAATACTAATAGCTAGTGGGAGAGCATGCTTATTTAAGTGATAAAACTGGTGTGTAGAACCTGTGCCCCCTGTCACCACCACGTTTCTTACTTGTGATTCTGAGCAGTTGCTGCCCTTATAGTTAGTGGGAAGGACACTGAATCTGTTTTTACTTGGACAATCATGGATTTCCCATCCAGACTCTATGGCAGGGGTGTCAAAGTCATGGTGTCATGTGACATATCACAACTTTTTTCTCCTTCACTGAATTGGGTTTGGGCCTGGCCAGTGCGTGACACATCTGGCCCGTGTGCCGAGAGTTTGATAGCCCTGCTTTATGTATCATTCAAAAAGAAAACAAAATTAAGGAAAGAAGCAGTTTTAGCAGAAACTGCACTTTTATCATTATTTTAAAAAGTATACAAGGACCACTTATTTGAATCATTGTTAACTCATATTAATTATATAGAATGTAGTTAAAGTATATAGTCTCCATGCTGATAGTATAAGTTCACCTTAAAGGTATTTGCCATGATGAATTTGCTCTTGACTAAAGAGTATTCTTTGAAATAAGATTAAATTCATACATTTATGAAATTTACTCGTATATCAATATCTTTGGAACAGAGCTTTGGGATATATATTTTGGGATAGTAATATTCACTGCTTAGTAGTGTCATGTTTGTTTTCTGTGGAGTATGGTAAAATTGTACAATGTGATGAAAATATGATGGAAATGGGCAGGGGGTCTATTAATTAACTGTGTGATTTCAGGTTGCAATGCCTCACATCTGTTTTTGGTCCTCCATTGTGACAAAGCTGAATTTGGTGGTCTTGCTGCTTTTTGTAACAAGTTTCTCTTCATGCTTGAATGACAGGGTTGCAGTAAGTATTTTTTCTTAAATAAACAAATATTGAATACGTTTCACTAAAGAAAGTTAAGCCATCAACCAGAATGAATATAGGCAAGTGGGATGGTTTCTCTTTTTTAGCACTGTGCTTTCAATGCAGATGGTTATCCACATATTTCATTGTTTTTTTTAAAAAAAGATCTTTTCTAATGCATATTTAATACATAGAGTATTTTCGCTAATGA
This sequence comes from Hydrophis major, assembly GCA_033807585.1. Classification (NCBI taxonomy): domain Eukaryota; kingdom Metazoa; phylum Chordata; class Lepidosauria; order Squamata; family Elapidae; genus Hydrophis; species Hydrophis major. Next base: position 246,097,659 of record CM066328.1, on the reverse strand, counting down.
AAGATACTATACATGCTGGAAAGCTGACAGCCCAGGTTCAAGACCCAAGTGCCACACAAAGCAGTGAGTGCCTGTTAGTTGCCCCTGCCTACTTAGCAGTTCAAAAGTTTGCATGCAACCTGATAAATAGGTACCAATTTGGTGAGGAATTAATAGCATTCCGTACCACTCGAAGTATAGTCATGCTGGTCACATGACCACAGAAATGTCTTTGGGCAACCCTGCTTCTGTGGCTAAAAAATAGAGATGAGCAATGGTGGGATTCAAATTTTTTTACTATAGATTCTGTGGATGTGGCTTGGTGGGCGTGGCTTGGTGGGCATGGCAGGGGAAGGATACTGTAAAATCCCCATTCTCTCCCCACCCCACTAACCGGCTTTCCAGCTCCGTTCACCTGTGCAGGGCAACCAAAGAAGACCCAGCCAATCAGCTGGGACACAATGGGAGGCAGAGAATAGATGGGGGCGGGGCCAGTCAGAGGTGGGATTTGCCGGTTCTCCGAACTACTCAAAATTTCCGCTACCGGTTCTCCAGAACTGGTCAGACTCTGCTGAATACCACCTCTGGTATTCTGGGCACTGCTCCTTCCTAGAATTGGACATGAATGGAGACAGGAAACCTTTACTTTTACCTTTACATGAAGGTCTAGAAGTAACCCTATCTTTTTTTGAATGTAGGAATTTGCTTTGACAAAAAAAGAAGATGGTGATTTAAAAGAACAAAACAAGGAAGAATTGGAGGTGATCGAGGAGGAAGAAGAGGTTCTTGATTCTGAAGACTTGGAAGTTTTTTATCCAACAAATCAGTGGCAGACTGTCAGGCCAGGTAATGGAAACATAGTTTGTTTTTAGAGCTTGCGCAAATAATTCACAAGGGAGGCTTGCAAAGGGACTAAAGCACTCCTCTTTACTCTGCTGCTCAAAGTGCTGCTAGGGAAGAAGGGCTGAATTAGGCCAAGGTTTAGTTTAATCCAGCATTTCCTACAGTGACCAATCCAGTGCCTGCTGGTGTTTACAAATAGGAGGTGGAATATAGCCCTTTTCTGTCATTGTTGCCCTGCACCTGGTATTGGGAGGCATGCTGCCCCAGCCTAAAGGTAATGTTATGTCTGTAGTACCCTTTGATAGAACTCTCTTCCATGAATTTAACCATTACCCTTTTAAAGGATCCAGTTTAGTAGTCGTCACCAAATATTGCATTTAATTCTTCAGGTTAATTATGTGCTTTGCTTGAGTGGCTGTGCCAGAAGAACTGTCCTCTCTGGTTGCATGCATACAAATGCAGTCAGTGATCCTTTCACAGGACAGTATCTTAATACTGGATGCTTAGAAAAAAAGTTACCATATATACTCGAGTATAAGTCGACCCGAATATAAGTCGAGGCACCCAATTTTACCACAAAAAACTGGGAAAACTTATTGACTCGAGTATAAGTCAAGGGTGGGAAATGCAGCAGCTACTGGTAAATTTCAAAAATAAAAATAGATACCAATAAAATTACATTAATTGAGGCATCAGTAGGTTAAATGTTTTTGAATATTTATTTCAAAGAAAAACAGTAAACTAGCTCTGTAAGTGGAAAAGAGAGCCAACAAAACCAATATGGTATCAACAATAACTTTAAAAGTACAAAAACCTTAGCTCAATCAGCAACCAAGCTAAAACACAAGAGTTAAAATCCTTCAAAACTGGATTCCTCCTCCTCATCTGTATGTCCAAACAGAGTCACTCTCTCCCTTGCAAGAAAAAAGCATGTGTATGTGCTGCATGTACATCCTGTTTTGGAGAGCCACCATCTCTTTCATAGCTCTCCCTCATGCCTCCATTGCATCTGCACACATGCCATGGCTCAGTAGTAGGTCAACATACAGATGTCACACTAGGTTCCCTCCTCAAAAGGAACATCCAACCTTTCTTGAGAAGTACAAACTTCATCTGTTCAGGATTGTGGTGACAAAGGTGAAGGAGGATGGGGCTGAGAGAAGGGAAGGGAAGAAAAGATCATTGACAGGGAGAAAGACAGGGAGAAACCCTGGAAGTGTGAGCCCTCGAGTTTCCTTAGGGAAGACCAGACAACAAGGGGAGAGGAGAGGAGGAGGAGGAAGAGGAGAGTTAAAAAAAAAAAGAGTGGAAAGCCAACTCACGCGTGCCATCAAAGCCAGGGGGAAGTGGGGCTTTCTCCGCCTGCTGCCGCCAGAGGAGTGCGGGGGGGGAGTGCGGGGAAAGGGGGTTCGTGCCGAGGCTCCGCAAGCGATTACCAGATTTGCAGCTCCGTTTGTTGGTGAAGCTGGAAGCGCGCAATGCAGGAGCTTGCGGGGGCCCCGGGCGCCTGTTAATGGGGAAGAAGAGGCCGCTTGGGGTCGCCAGGCTCAGGCAGCCTCCCTCACCCCCTCCCCTAGCAGCGAAGAGCTGCTCCGGGTCTTCCCGCCACGGCGCAGCCAGGCACTTTGTCTCGCTGCCCCCGGAGCAGCTCTTCGCTGCTAGGCTAGGGGGTGGGGGAGGCTGCCTGAGCCTGGCGGTTTCTTTGCGAAGCTGGAAGCGCGCAACACTGGAGCTCGCGGGGGCCCCGGGCGCCCGTTAATGGGGAAGAAGAGGCCGCTTGGGGTCGCCTGTGTGTCCCTCAGCGGGTAGACAGCCACGGCGGTGATGCTGCCCTGGAGGCGTGATCAGTTGCAGCCACGCCAGTGCAGGCCAGGCATGGTGCCGTAGCGGCTGACTCGAGTATAAGCCGAGGGCGGTTTTTTCAGCACAAAAAATGGGCTGAAAAACTCGGCTTATACTTGAGTATATACGGTATTTATATTATTTTATGTGCTTATCCACAGGTACTAAGGTTTAGTAACCTTCAGATCTCAGTTGATCAAAGGTACTGTTGATTACCGTAATTGGTGGAAGGAAGTTCTCATAAATGAGACTGCCTCTTGAGGAGCTAAATTATTGAAGTTCTTTTTGTCAGTAGTGCAAGACTTCAGGGAAAACATAAAAAAAAGTAACGAATAGAAGTAAAAATGAATATCTGTTATCTCAAAACAAAAAAATATTTATAGATAACGTGCACTTTTTAAAAATGGAATCAGTTATACTTTCATTAGATTATACCTTTTTTGTCTATTTATATCTTGGAGATGCAGACATGAAGCCAAATTATGAAATGCAGACAAAGGAAAAACTCCATTTTATGATCATGATATTATTATATACCAAAGCTAAAGTTAACATTGTAAGACATGCTGTTCAAAGGCAGTCTACTCTTTGTTGATTAAATGAGATCTAAAATGAAAAAACCCAATTATTGTGTCATCTATTTTCATTACTATTTTCCTTAAATGCAATGAACATGTTCAGTTCTGAATTAAAAAGACTGTACATTTCAAATTTTCCTAAGAACAAATATCATGTCCCACAGTGGATACTCTTGAAAAATTGCGAGATTATAGGTTGTCCTCAAGTTACGACCACAATTGAGTCCAAAATTTCTGTTGCTGAATGAGAAAGTGATTAAGTGAGGTTTGCCCCATTTTACGACCTTTCTTGTCACAGTTGTTAAGTGAATAATTGCAGTTGTTAAGTTAGTGACATGGTTGTTAAATGAACCTGGCTTCCTCATTTACTTTGCTTGTCAGAAGCTTGCAAAAGGTGATCACATGACACCCCGGCAGGACACTGCAACTCTAAATATCAGTCAATTGCCAAATGGGTGACTTTTAATGATGTCCTCATGGGAATGCTGCAGTGGTTATAAGTGTGAAAAATGGTCATAAGTCACTTTTTTCAGTGCTATTGTAACTGAACTGTCACTAAACGAATGGTTGTAAGTTCAGTACTACCTCTACTTCAGTTACAGATTATATTAATGGACATTTCAATCTTCTCATTTATGAATTTCGTTAGTTTAGAAACATGCTGTGTAATTTTGACGGAATATATATTTTCTCTGTCGCGTGTTTTAATTCTGTTCGCTTTTTACATTTGTGTCTTATTTTATAATACACATTTGCTCAGTATGATTCCTTTCTCATCTTACTTGAATGGCTCAGGATTTGCATTGTCAGTTCTTCCATGGAGATGTTTTTGCCCTACTTTTTGTTAACAACTTTAAAAGTTATAATAAGTCTCCTTTGAATGAACTTATAGTGACTTCATTGATATGTTGAATCCACTCGTTTTTAGAAGATAAACATACCAGTGATAGAAAATCTATGCTACTCTCATTCTTTTCTGTTAGAAATTTATCCCCATGTTTCTTTATCCTGTAAAGCCCATTGCCATAAATGCCCTGTGAGTATTGAGACTCGTGAGTTGCTGGTCATTGGAATGGAAGTTTTGCTTCTAATTTTGCATACTTTTGCTTATGTCAGATTATCAGTTTATTTTTTAATGACCAATTTTTGATTCCAATTAATAGGCTCTGATTACCCAAGTTCACTGCAGTAAAAATTAGGACATCAGCAATTCATATTGTTTTAAAATAGATTTCTAATCTTGTGTTGCGAGGATTCAGACAATCAATACAGTCCTGACTGTTTGATAATAGCGCATTTGGAATACTTGTACAAATGGTCCCTGGGTTCAGGAGTAATCTGTAAAAGGAATGGTTAAATATGGTAGAGTAGCACATTACACTATTTATTTGTAATATGTTACTCTATTTATGCAAATATTTATGCAACCAGACATATGATTCTCCAAGTGTTGCGGAATTACAGATCCCAGAATTTGTGTTGAAGAAGTCCATAGTGAGAAGTGCTGGAAATTATTCAGTATCTGAAGGCATAGCATGGGCCTCCAGCTAGATCAGTGGTCACCAACCAGTGGGCCAGGGACCACTGGTGGGCTGCGAGAAAATTTTGGTGGTCCGCAAAGAAATGTCCCCCCCCCCAAAGCATTTTCCCCCCAAAGCAATTAATCCAGGCTGCATGGGAACACAAGGCTGTGCCACCCACATGACCCACCTACCTGCTGGCTCCTATCCTTTGGCTAAGCGCAAGCCTTACTTTGAGTAGAGCCACGCAAGCTGGAACTGGAAGGTAAGACCAAAGGTGGGGGAGGGAAATCTGCCCCGGGGTGGATTGCTAATGTTGGCGGGAAAGTCGGTCCCATATTCCAGAGCTGTAGGAGTCACAAGACTGGCCCTTCGGTCATCCCAGAGCAGCTCCTCCATGGCAGGCTGGTGCACCCAGGTGGAGGAGCAGCTGCTCCAGAATGACCAAAGGGCCAGTCCTGTGACTCCTGCAGCTCTGGAATATGGGACCAACTTTCACACCAACATCAGCAAGCCACCGTCAGTCAAAATTCATATTAGTGGTCTGCGGGATATGGAAATTATGAGTTTGGCGGTCCCTGAGGTCCAAAAGGTTGGCAATCCCTGAGCTAGATGACCTTACATTAAACCAGGGGTTCCCAACCTGGGGTGCGAGACAATATTCCAGGGGGTGCAAGAAAAGTCCAGGTAAAAGGATATTGGCTATATGTTGGCATTTTTATTCCAGGGGGTGCGAGGTTCGAGTGAAATTTTATTCCAGGGGGTGCGAGGTTTGAGTGAAATTTCTTTAGGGGTGCGGGGCGAAAAAAGTTGGGAACCACTGCACTAAACTAATATGATGGAACTTTAATATTCTTTAAGTTTTCATTGGTTCCATGTTTGAATATGGTTTTGAATATTTATGGAATTGATAGAGACAAATTTGAAATCTCTTAACTTCTTATTTTCAGGTCAAGCTATTCCTCCAGGATTACATGTACAATTAAATCTTCAGACTGGAGAAAAATTAGCAAAACTTCCAGATGACTACAAAGAAAAAAGTGACACAAAAGACTCTCTGAAAAGTAAAAGGTATACAGATTTAAAAGACTTTTTTTTTCTTTTTAAATTGGAAGAGGGTCAACTTCTATTTGTTTTCATTGTTTCTTTGAAAGGGAATGCTATCAGAAAGGTGTGTCTTTCCAAAGCAATGTTTTTCATAGATATTGTTTGACATGTTGATCTATTAAAGTACATAACCCACAAAGCAAAATAAATTCCTGATACACTGGAATGATATAATCGCAAATGCAAGTCAAGTAGAAAGCAAAGGATAAAAAAATACCAGTATAAACTAAATACTCAATTTCGTTTTACTGTTAGTGTACTAATTTTGGTGCATCCAGGAGTCCTTGGAATCTAGTTTAGATAGATAGATAGATAGATAGATAGATAGATAGATAGATAGATAGATAGATAGATAGATAGATAGATAGATAGATAGATAGATAGAGCTATAGCTATAGCTATAGCTATAGCTATAGATATAGATATAGATATAGATATAGATATACCGTGTTTCTCATATCATAAGGCTGGGTCTTATTTTTTTTTGAGCCCCGAAAAAATGGCTAGGCCGTCTTTTCGGGGGTGATTTAATTCCCCCCCTTGCATCTTCAGGCGGGCGGGCAGCAATGGCTTGGATGTTGACCTCGGCGTTGGTGAGGCACATCATATTGGGATCAACGCAGGCAGCACCATATCCAGGTGTGCAACAAAAGTACTTCCTAATGGCAAGCCCCCCCACCATTCCCCCCATTTCACATGTTTTAATATAGGCCTTAATTTGGGGGGAGGGGCTTAATTTCATTTCATGCCTATAAAACACGCTGGGACTTCCTATTGGGGGAGGCCGTATTGTTGGAGAAACAGGGTAGATATAGATATAGATATAGTTTAGTTATAGATATAGATATAGATATATAAAAACATACATACATATACTGTGTATGTGTATGTATGTATGTGTGTGTGTGTATATATAGATATAGATATAGATAGATATATATAGATATAGATATATATGGCATTCAGCTTAGTTCGGGTATTTTCCCATGTCATAGTAGTTGTGCTTTTAAAGTTGTAGCAACGTTTCAGCAGAATCTCATCTGCCATCATCAGGCTATACAGAAGCCTGATGATGGCAGATGAGATTCTGCTGAAACGTTGCTACAACTTTAAAAGCACAACTACTATGACGTGGGAAAATACCTGAACTAAGCTGAATGCCATACATGTAAGTACCCGCGAAAACTTAAGAATATATATATATATATATATATATATATATATATATATATATACAAATGCACTATGTATGTATGTATGTGTGTCTATATATATGTGTGTGTATGTGTGTGTATATATACATACACACATACCTACATATATACATACATACATACATACATACATACATACATACACATATACAGATTTATAGCAGTGATCAAGTTTCTCTGTCCTGCTAGTACTTATCCTTTAGTGTGATGCATATGTCATCATCTTCCAACAAAGCTTCTCTAGATTCTCTGTAGGACAGATTAGCCTTATACAAGAGATTTTTTTTTCTTTTTATGATCCTTGAATCCCTTTTTATCGGGTGAAGTCGGGCAACTGAACGGAGCTGAGCGTTTGCTGGCCAGATGCCTTTCCTGAAGCCTACACTGAGTTCGCAGTAGATGTTTTCTCTTTGCGTCCTAATAAAGAAACATCTAGGATTGAGCTCTTAACCTTCCGAGTGGGAGGTGAGAGTCAGAGACTTCTAGCCACTGTGCAGCTCAGCCATAAATAAGAGAATAAATAAACACAAATCATACATCGTAGTTCAAAACAATAACAACAGAGTGGCCCAACATTTCAGCCTCCCAGGACATTCCATCACTGACATCAAGATTTCAGGAGTCAGTTCCGGTTGCAAGGCTTCGGCGGCGGCAGGAATCCGCTTCTCTGCGGGTACCTGCTGCGCTCGCCGCTGAGGTACCCCCGATCCAATTGGATTTGGGGGTTGTCGCTGCCCGGAAGAGGCAGGGGTCTGGGGATATCGCACCCCCTTTCCCCAGCCGGCTAGACTCCTTTTTCCTGAGATGGTGGACCGGCTGTCAGAAATGGCAGCCTCAAAGGAATCTTCAACCGGATAAGAGTTATGCAGGAGGAAGAATCAGAAGGAGAAGTTTTCTTGGCTGAACCGGGTCATTAAGATACTTTTAAACATCCTGGAAACCTGACTTTTGGATTGATACATTTGTTTCCAAAAAAAGTTGTTAAAACAGCGAAAGTGCTGAAAAGAAAGTTCACTCCCCTTCCTTACGGAGAAAGCAAATGAGCACTGAAAAACCTGCTGCTTTAAGGTAAAAACAAGTTCATTGTTATAAGTGGGAAGGAGAGGACTAAAAAAAAAAAATCTTTTAAAACTGGTTGGAGGAGACGCTTTGAAGATTATAAGACCAACAACTAATTGTAATACGGCTTTAAAATATATTTGGGATTTTGCCCCAGGAGGAAAAGTTGCAAAGAGAAGAAGAGGAAATAATTTCTGGCTGTTTGGACTGTTTGATAACTTTGACATTTGCAAATTACCTTAAGACTAAAAATATCTGGATTGTTTTTAAAAAATTTACAATGGCACCATCTCTGGATCAACTAAAAATGGAATATGAAAAATTAAAAGAAAGAGAATAAAATGGCAAGAATTCATTGGGAGCTGTCTTCCACTTTTTAGAAATGGCGGTTTCTATGTACCAGCAAATACTTGATGAAGAAGGAGAAGGAGAAGAAGAAGAAAAGGAAGCCATTTTTAATGGACAAAAAATTTTGATTAAGAAAGAAAATAAGAAGAGAGGAAGGAAAAATGAGAATTTAAGATTTAATAAAATAACCAAGAAAAAGAAAAATAAGATGAAAAAAAGGTACAGTGTTAGAAAGCAATTGAAAAGAGAATTACAACAGAGAAGGGAAGCTAAAAAGGGGGAGATTAGGAGAAGTGGGGGCAAAAAGATCAGACTGGAGAAGAAAGGGAGGGAAAAAGGGAAAAAAAGCCACGGTCTGGAACAAGATATTTTTTTTAGAGATAAAGGATGTATAATTTAATAAAGATTCTGCAAGAGTACATAAGATAGTATTGTAGTATTTGCATTTGAAATAGTCTATTGGAATATTATAAGATTTAACAAAATATTAAAATATTAAAATGTTTTATAATGATAGATTTCAATATTTAACAAAATATCAAAGAGAATGTGTAAAATGATTAATGTTTAGTTATACTATTAATAGAATTAGAATTAGAATGGAAATTATATATTTAATTATATTATAAGCTTATTATTCTTTTTCTTTTCAAAATGCAATATGTAGAATGTACTAAGCAGAATCAGGATAGAAATTATGTATTATTTTAAGTGTTATTTTAGGGAAAGGTGTCACACTTTAAAAGTGATTACAGGGGAAATTCTTTTGCTAAAGAGAAGAGATAAATAGATGATTGGAAAAGAACAGATAAAAGATACAAATATAATGATTCTGAAATAAGATGAAATAAACAAAATATAACTAAGAGAGTGAAAAGAAGGGAGAAGATGTAACCCGGGGCAAAGCCACTTTTCATAAGAAGTTTTATGTTTTGTGTTTTGGTTAGCTATGTTTTGATTGTGAATTAATAAAACCTTGGAGGAATTAAAAAAAAGGGAGAGAAATTTGGAAAAGACATGTATAAATAATAATTAAGAAGGTTTTATCTTTTTATGTTTTGTTTTATGTTCTGTATTTTGTGTGTTTATGCTTGATGGAGAATTAATAAAACCTTGATAGAATGAAATATAATTGGATAAAAGTGAAGGGAGAAACAATGAGAAAATTGGAAAAGATATATATGTGTTTAAATGGAAATGTGATAATGTGGAACTATGCTTTAAAAAATAATGCCTTATTTGCTTTGTTAAAACTTATAAGTAATTTTTGAGAAAGGAGGTTTTATACTTTGATGTCTTATGTTTTGTTTGTCTTTAAAATCAGTAAAATTTGTTTTAAAAAAAAGATTGCAGGAGTGAAACAGGAATGTCAGCACTATCCAAGAAGAGACAACTAAATTACAAGGCATTAAAAATGGAATCCATTAGAGAAGATTTGAATAGGGACAATGAGTTCTTAGACCATTATTTCTGCTAATTGATGGGGCTTTCAGTTACGCTATTATGTAAACCCATTAGCTTGTTTTTCTCCACCCACCTTTCTCTTGCTTCCACTTTCTGTATTTAAAGTCCTCTAAGTGTAATAGTGAACCTGCTCTATTCATTTTGTGTCAAGAGCTGCTACTCATGAAAGCTTATTCCCTAATAAAGTTGATTGATCTTAAAAGTATTTATAATGTATTATAAAAGTACAATCAATGGCTGGGGTATTACACCAGCTATTGATTGTACTTTTATAATACATTATAAACACTTTTCAGAATTAGAATCCGTATTATTCTTAACCTTGGTGCTTCAAAAATTAACCAGGGGGTACATAATATATCGGGGAGTAACATTTTGTAAGCCATTTTGATTGCTTATCCAAGCTGGATGATGGAATTTAAATAAATAATAAATAGAAAATTATCTACCTAACGATTCTGTCAACATATCAGTAGTGATTATGCTTAATTGTTCCTCTGGCATAAAGATTGCATTTTGATGGAAAAGTAACATTTATGCTAATTAGCATATTTAAGTGCGAGGACCAAGAGATTAAGAATTTGATGCAATATGAAAAATACATTATTTGGGCAAAAAAAATTAGAAAGATTATCTTCCAAGGGATCAGTTTTTACAAAATACAGACAATCATTGACTTGCGACCACAACTGAGTCCAACATTTCTATTGTTAAGTGCGACATTTGTTTAAATGAGTTTTACCTCATTTTACAACCTTTCCTTGCCACAGTCGTTAAGTGAATCACTGTAGTTGATAAGTTAGTAACCTGGTTTTTAAGTGAATCTGGATTCCCCCATTGACTTTGCTTGTCAGAAGGTCACAAAAGAGGATCTACGTGTCCCCAAGTCACTGCAACCCTCATAAATGTGAGTCAGTTGGCAAATGTCCTGATTTTGATCACATAATCCCAGGGGTGCTGCAATGGTCGTAAGTATGAAACTTGGTCATAAGTCACTTTTTCTCATGCTGTTGTAATTTCAAACGGCCACTAAATGAACTGTTGTAAGTTGAAGACTACCTATATATGGAAAGGTTTAAGATGGCACGCTGGGGACTCTACCTTTGTAATAAGGGTCTTCCTGTAGCATTATAGCATTGGATTTCAATGTCTTCAGCTGGGAAGCCTAACTGCACTAGAGGGTTGGTGAAACTGGAGAGTTTTGCAACTTTGGAAGCCAAGTCACAAAAATAGCACAGCTGCTTTTCTATCCTGGGTCCCCTTTTAATGGATAACGTATGAAGACAAATGTTTTTAATTCCCAATGCTTATAGTCTGATGAATTTCTATTTTTATTCAGGTCTTTTCTGCTCTCTGCTCTCCCTTCAGAACATGGTTTTGCTTATAGATTCATAATTTTCCAATAGGCAGGTTTTTAAATTTTTCTTTAAAAGAGGTAGTAGGGTTATTTGCCATATACAATATAATCCCTGATGGACAGCAACCATCAAATTATTATGAATATATGGAAAAATAAAAACCAGAGCCCTCAAAATTTTAAAAAAGTTCACACTCTAATTAAGACACCTTTATAATCCTGTACATATGTTTTTCTCACTCTCTGTCTTCCTGTCCACCTCTTCTCTCCCCCCCCCCCATTTATTGATTTATTCATTGTATGTCTAAAGTACTCCTTAGTTTTGCAGAAACTATATATTACAGGTCCTCAGTATGCCTTCTACAATGGTATGTACTCTGAACAGAGAAAATACTTTTCACCCTCAGTCAGCTCTTGAATTATCTGCGTCTTTCTTTTGGGTGACATTTTAAATTAAAATAGACATTAAAAATACAGGAATATTAGCACATAGACAAACTTTCTGTCCATTTCTGCTGATGGCTTTGGAGCGTAACTTAAATGACTACAGGTTTTTCTTAAAAACTTACCCAGCTCTGATATGAAAACAATATATGAGTAAACCTTGCTTTGTGCCATGTACTGTTTCCTCCATTTTTTTTTTTTTTTTGGCTTAGTTAAATAAATAGAGTCAGGATGACTTTTCTGAAGAGGAAATATCTGTTCCATTGTTGACACATTGTTTATGGTTTATGTTTTTATGCTAGGCTAGGCCAAATAGATGTTGACCCAAATTCATTCACAATGCAAGAACTCAAAAGGGCCTTGGCTAAAATGAAAGAAACCAAGAAAGCAGACAATACGCCAGAAGAAAAGGTATGATATAAATCCAGGAAAACAGCAGTGGGAAAGCTGCCAAGCACTTAGCACTCATATTCTTAAACTCAGTGGGGACAATGTTGATAAAAGAAGTGAAATCCATGAAACAAATGGATGCGATCTGGTCTGGCTGAGTCCCAATAATCTCTACTTCCTTCTCATGTCAGTTTTCTTCCCTGAAAGAGCAAGAGAAACAACCCTCCATTTTCAGTGCAGGGATGCACATTCTTTTTTTCAGACTGAGGCCCACACTTGAGTTTTTGAATGACATCCAGGGAACATATATTAATCAAGATGGTAGCACATAGATCTTATAAACAAGCAAACCAAACTCTCTGTAATTGAATGTGTAATGTAATTTTAATTAGAATGAAAATAAAATGTGGTCAGTAGGCACACAGTTCATGATGTATCATTGTGTTCACATCGCAAATTACAATTGGGAGATGACAGAGTTCCCCAACATGTCTGGCTTTGTGGACTAGTGGGGGGAGGATGGTTCATGCTAGCAGCTGGCAAGCATGCATGCAGCTTCATTTGCATGAGCAGCACGCATGTGTGCCTGCCGCTCAGGCAAATAGAGCCTAAACGCATGTGCTCCCCTGCTGCTCCCGCAAATGAAGATGCATATATGGGAGCCCGCCAGCTCTTTCCATGCAAACTCCTCATGGCCCACTAGTGGACGGCGGTCCACAGCTTGGGGACCCTTGTTTTAGAGGGAGTTTGGGTAATGTGCTTCTGCTCGAATGAAGCAATCTGTCTTTGGCTTCTAAATGCCTTTCTTCTTTTATTTTCTAATGCTTTTGTGAGGATCCATGCGTAAGAGCAGGTAAGGAAGCTAATGTAATAGTCATCAATGTGTGTATCCATCCTTTTTTTTTTTACTTACAGGATTCAGATGGAAATGATTTTGAGGTGTTTTTTTTTTTTAAATTAAAAACTCGGGTAGTTCCCAGGCAATTGCAGCAGATGTTCCAGTTTTTATAAAGACATTTGAGCATCAGCTCATTGCCTACCCAGCAAAAAGCACCTGAGAGTATAGCAGATAAGCCGCTGAAATGCCACCTTGTGGCTTAAATTGTGTTCTAACATTGCTGAGTCTTTTTCATATGTTTTTCACTTTGTTCAGACTCTTCTTCATTCTGGCATGTAGATGTTTCAAACTAGGGGCCTGATTCTTTGCTTTCTGAATGCATTGCTTCAGTGCATGTATCAGTTGACATTTCTAGCAGGTGATTGCTAGAAAGTAAAACAACAGAAATTTCAGGTATTAAATAGAAATAGATGTATTAAAATCCAGAGGGTTGTTTTCTTTCTCTTTCCCCATCCCTATCCCAGTTTCTAGAAAGAAGCAGCCCTAAAAGGAGAATAGGCATTTTACAAAACCAGTAGATTGGAGTTATTAAGGGATGTTTATTTATTCCTGTATCTGGCCACAAAGCAATAGATGTTGTTTATGTGGAGCTAAGAAGCAGCCTTTGTTGGGAGAAACAATCATGAATGTCTGCACGTTTACTTTTGGTTTATAGTCTTTTGGTTTGCTGTCCCCATTTTCTAGGCTCACCAGGAAGACATCCGACGCAGATTCCGTCCCATTGAAAAGCTAAAGGAAGAATTCAGGGAGCTCAATCTGCAGCTGGAAACCGACCTGGAAATTATGCTTAAACTAATCAACAAATTCAACAATTCAGCTTCAACGCTCGAGGAGAAAATCACAGCACTTTCCGATCTTGAGTACTATGTCCATCAGGTAGAGAAAAAAAAAATTAAAAATACCAGCAGTTGTTGGGGGAATTCCTGGAATTGACATTTACATGACTACATGTTTTGTAGAATAGTACTTAGCAATAGCAACAGCGCCTAGACTTATGTACCGCTTCACAGTGCTTTATAGCATTTTCTCAGCTGTTTACAAATGTCAATGTATGGCCCCCAATAATCTGGGTTTTCATTTTACTGATTCAGAAGGATGGAAGGCTGAGTCAACCTTGAGCTGGTCAGGATCAAACTCCTGGCAGTGAGCTGACTTTGCTTGCAATACTGCATTCTAGCCATTGTGCTACCATCGCATCTGTCGAAACGGGTCTTAACAAATTTGTCCTTTTCTGAATAAAGAACCTCAACTCATTTGTTCAAATTTTGAATTGTGCATGATTTGAATTAGAGTACTACACCATTGTTCTTTTACAAAGGCTTTCCCCGATTCATCAAGGCTAACATTAAAGTCTTTCTCTTAACCACATCTCATGTCAGCTTAGTCATTTTATGATCAATGTTCTAAATTCTCATTCCACATCATTTGTACTGGCTGATGAGTTTCTAATCTGCTTATTACTGTCTCCCAGGTGTTTTTTTTTTTAAACTCCCTAACCTTATTAATTAAGTCGTACTTAGAATACTATTTAACTCACTAGATTCCCTGGGATGTATTCTAAAGAACTACGAACTGTAGCTTTCTTCCTTCTAGAAAGTACATTGTTTGTATAGGAAGTTTGCAAGCTAATCACAGTAATTTAATTTTCAATTAAGCCTCCCCCCCCCAGGCTGATTCTAACTAAATAACAGTAGGGTTGGATCCAGAGATCCCAGTGGGTGGGATTCTACTCAAGGAATATTCTCTCTCTAAAAAAATAAACACAGGCAGGATGTGTGACCTTTCCCAACATTGTAAAAGGTTGCAAAGAGGCTGGGCCCAAAGTTGCAGCAGTGTTATATGATTTGAGGCAAGAGGCTTTGCATTTGATTTTAAAGCCTCTTTATCATTTAGCTTCTGGAATGCGTGGATTGATTTGTCTCTGTATACATATATTTTAATGAAGCACTTACCTTGCATGTGGAACTGTATCTTTCATAGGTGGATAATGCGAAAGATTTGCTTTCCCTTGGTGGCTTGCAACTTTTGATTAATGGGCTGAACAGCAGTGAACCCCTGATGAAAGAATATGCCTCTTTTGTATTGGGAGCTGCACTGTCCAGGTGAGCATCTCGATGTATACCTGTTGCTTTAAGAATCTGGGTAAAAAAGGAGTAAGCCAAAGAAAATGTCAATACAGGTACTCCCCAAAATAAAACCAGGTCTTATATTAATTTTTGCTCCAAAAGATGCATAGGGCTTATTTTCCAGTTAGGTCTTATTTACGGGGAAATGTGGTACTAAATGGCATCAGTCTGACAATCTTAACTGGAGCTTATTTTGGGGATAGGGCTTATATTGCAAGGATCCTGAAAAATCATACTAGGGTCTTATTCTTGGGGAAACATGGTATTTGTCAACTTACAATAGTTCATTCAGTGACTGTTCAAAGTTACAACGGCACCGGAAAAAAAAATGACATGATCGTTTTTCGCACTTAAAACCATTGCAGCATCCCTATAGTCACATGATCAAAATGCAGAATAGCAATTGACTCCTATTTATGATGGTTGGAGTATCCCAGGGTCATGTGATCACCTTTTTGCAATCTTTCCTCAAGCAAAGTCAATGGGAAAGCCAGATTCACTTAACAACCATGTTACTAGTTTATCAACCGCAGTGATTCCCTTAACAACTGAAGGAAGATGAGGCAGAGGGACTTCCAGTGGCAGGACAGGGACATCCAGGGGTGGAGAAGCCCAGCTGTGGCTTTCGATCACCTCTTCTCGCGTTTGGAGGGATCCCCAGTGGATACACGAAACCTGTAGAGCTTTGTGTCAGAATAGAGGACCCCCGGGTTGCTCTTTGGGGGAAGGCAACTCCCCAGCAACAAAGGAAGAGCCTCTGAGACCAGCGCGATTGAGCCAGCCGCCAGCTAATGGCGGCTCCAAAGTCTGGTCTGTCACTGAACTGACAAAATGAAAAGTGACAGCCTGAAAGATTCGAGCTGAAAAGGGCAGAAGGACTACAAAAGCCGTGAGAGAGATCGGTCTGACTCTCCCTCTTTCATTGTGAGTAACAGTGGTGGGAAGCTGGAGACAAACGGCTAGAAAAGCGGTTCGAAAAGTGAAAGGGGTATTAATGCGGACAAAATGGCTCGACACTTAAAGTGAAAGTGTGGATTGGAGCATTTGGAAGAAGATTGTCGAGGAGAGAGGAAGGCGGTGGGAAATTTAAGAAGCTCGGGAGTGGATTGCCATCTGGAACCAGCGCCTGAGAAGACTAGAAGACTAGGGGAGGACTATAGCTGCGAAGGAGGGCAGAGCGAGCTGTAGAGGGCAAGATGGCAACGCACTGACTTTTATATGTAAGGTCCTCTTCCTGGTAGCTACACTGTCTACAAAACTGATTTCTTAAGTGATCGATCTGAGGCGGACACCCAAAGTGACTGTGGACTGACAATTGCTGGCAGAAAGGAAGAAGAGGGAAGAAGAAGAAGAAAGAAACAGACGGAAACCTGGTAAAGACTGTTCGCTGAGCGCTGACAATTAGTCGGCACTTCCTCCCCCGGCTCCTTTGGTGCGCCCAGGAAGAAAGACTATAAGACTGCAACACCAGCCCCAACTTAGACTTGTTTTTCTATGGAACTAATCCCACAGATATGTGTCTAGTGATTTCCCGAAATCTAAAAGACCCTTTTCCTCCCGCACTCTTTCTCTCTCCCTTTCTTTTTTAGTCTTTCTTTTCTCTCTATAATAATTATAAAAATAGATGTAAAAGCAAACTGCTCATTATAGTTATTAGGGTTTACTGATTAGAGTCTCTTGAATATACAAAAATTTCAAGGTCTGTTAAATAGGGTTGACTCAGATTAATTGGGAACTGGAATATTATTTACATTATAGGATAAAGGTATATACAGAGTGAGAAATTCTAGAGTTGTTTGTTAGCTTTAAATAAGTTTGATTTGATATGGTATTGATTTATTAGGGGTAAAATATAATTAACTTTGGTATATGAACTTAGTATAGAGTATAATATATAATACATAATATTTGATAACATTCTGTTGTATAGTATTTGATAACACTTTATTGAATTGGAATTTAAATTGCTTAAGCGACAAATTGGGCCAAAGAAAGAGATCTATAATAATTTGGTGTGTAAGCTTAGTAAATAGACTTGCAATCCAGCTTAAAGGGCTATTACATCGAATGGTGATTTGGGATAATATTCTTAACATTGTCCAATTGCAAAAACAAATTCTATCAGAGATGACTTCCACAACAACCACGGCCCTGAAAACAGGAAGGAAGAAGACCTTGACGACAACTTTGGCAACTGCCTCCCCAACAACGCAGAAAACTATAGAAGAGACCTTGACAGGAGAAAAACAACCGACCGTTACTAATGCCAATCTGCAAGCGACACTATTATCCCTACAAGAATCAACGTCTAGAATGCAGGAGATTATGATTAGGAACCACAATGAGACCAGAGCCGATATTAGCGAACTGAAGGAAGAAATGGGAAAATTAAAAAAGGAAATGAGAGCAGATATACAGAAAGTTGAAGATAAGGTTGGGACAATGCAATTGGCCATGGAAAGAACTGAAATAAAAATAAAAGAAATAGAGAGGAGGACAGAATGAGCGGAGAGGAATCTGGAAAGGACTGAGGAAGACTTTAAAAATGTTAATAGAGAAATAGAAGATTCCTTGGTCCAACTTGAGATGGACAGAGCAGCGGCATACCTAAGGTTCCAAAACGTGGAGGAATCAAAAAATGAAGAACTAGAGCAATTAATGTCAGGTTTATTGGCTGAACTAGTTGAAAAAGAGAAAGATGACTTACTCAAAGAATTCGACGAAGTCTATAGGGTGAACACCATTTACGCAAGGCATCACCAGTGCCCAAGGGAGATTCATATCCGCTTTTCAAGAAGATGCGTGAGAGACCTAATACTTAGAATGGCCAGAGATGAGAGAATATTATATAAGGGCAAAGAGATCATAGTTCTTAAGCAGAGTCCAAGAAAAGTGAGGGCCTTAAGACAAGAATATAAATTTCTAGCTAACCACTTAAATAAAAAAGAAATCTCATTCAAATGGCTAATTCCAGAAGGGATGCTAATATCGTGGAAGGGAAGAAAAATTAAAATAGATTCACTAGAACAAGCACAAGACTTCCTAGAACAGCTAACAACCACGGAGGATCAACACACTAGGGAGAAAACCCAAAGGAACATGCAGGAAGATCGGAACCACCATAGGAACAAAGAAGAAAGACCCATCCAAACCCAAGGGAAAGACAACTTACAACAAGAAAGAGAAGAAACATTCCCATATCAACCACAAGAAGAGAGCCGTATAATTACAAGACAAAAAGCGAGGCAGACTTAAGTAAATGGAGGAAGGAAGGAAAATCCTTTCCATCATATAAACGACCTAAATTCAAGAGCTAAAAGGAAGAGGATTCTAACTAAACTAATAGAACAAAACGTTGATATAATTTGCATACAAGAAACACACATTAGGAAAAGTGAGGAGAAATTTCTAGATTGTCCGAAACTGGGAAAATTATTTACAGCACCAGCAGATAAACATAAAAAAAAAGGCATTGCAATATATGTGAGAGATGATTTAAAAGTGGAGTTAATCTGGGCGGACCCTGAAGGAAGAACTCTGGTGGTACAAA
Source organism: Hydrophis major (assembly GCA_033807585.1). Taxonomy (NCBI): domain Eukaryota; kingdom Metazoa; phylum Chordata; class Lepidosauria; order Squamata; family Elapidae; genus Hydrophis; species Hydrophis major. The sequence goes on along the minus strand of CM066328.1, from coordinate 246,078,940 downwards.
CTTCGATTAATGGCATTACATTTTTACTGATAGTAATCTATGCCCCAAATGATGATCAAGGTAAATTTTTCAAACATCTCCACCAAAAAATAATAGATTTCGAAAAAGGCAATATTTGTCTGATTGGCGATTTTAACTCTATTGCTGACTACTGGAAGGATCATAGTAACATGAGTAAGAATAAAAAAGGAAAAAGAGAATTTTCGAAGCCCTGTAAGGATTTGATGAACAACTGAAGGAAGACAATAAAAATGGGGCAAAACTCACTTAACATCTCTCTTGCTTAGCAACAGAAATATTGGGCTCAATTGTGACTGTAAGTTGAGGACTACCCGTACCACCAATACAGTTTCACAATTCCAGATTTTCCTGGCAATGCTGTGTATCGCTCCTGTTATCACAACTGATAGATCCTGAAGTGAGCTCAGTAAAAATACCCTGCAGTTGCTAAGTGGCTTTAAATGGCTTTTTAAAACCTCTTTTGCAATTTTTGAAAACAATTTACCCACCTGCTGAAATGTGGCTTTCACAAAGCAGATTGCTTCCCCCTTCACACAGCTAGGTGAGGTTATCAGTACTGCTTCATACAACAAAAACTAGAGCAGTACAAACTTTGGGGAATTAGCTGATAATTAGATTTTTAAGTATCCTTGCTGAAAGGATTCTAGAGTCAGAAACATGGCATAAAAAAAGGAATAGATGCTCTCTGAGATTATAACCAAACGCATCAAGATTCAGAAGGCCCAAAACTCACCTTCGTATTGATTATTGAAGTAAAAGTGATTTGCAACCTTGCAAACCCTCCCCCCCCACCCCCACTTTGGATTTTCATCATTAGGTCCTAAGTATGTCTGTCCTTATCAGTTGTAGTCAGATAAATGCTTAAGAAGTTTGCATTAGTCTGCCCTGGGTATCTTTCAGATCTCTTCTCAAAGCAAAAATGTGAACATTGCTTTCATTTTTAGGGTGGCATTAAGATTTTTAAGAATCATTCGATGTGAAGACTGAAGCTTGTCCATGAACATCTCCACTTTTGGAAATTGCTTAATCCAGCTCCACCTTTTTGTGGCATGGTTAAATGTTACTGTGTATAGATAGGTAATGGGCATGTCATGTGAAAATCAAAACCACCTTTATATACTTCATTGTTTGCTAGTCTATGCCTTTGTCAGGGTTCTGGCAGTTTACACCAATTAAATCATGAGCCTTGAGCCACACTTCCAAACATTTTGTATACATGTTTTATAGTTGACAGCCTTTCTATAAGGTCATATTTCAGAAGGCCAGCTTGTATTGTGTTGCAGATTAGCAAAATTAAGTTTTTAAAAATTCAATTGGAACACTTCCAATCTATTATGTTGTCAGATATATTCCAAAGTATTCATACCAGAATTCATTCTGTGTTTTGACCTGTGTTTGATTAGTACATTGTGTTGGCAAACAACATCTTACCTGCTGGCATTTTAAGTGCCTTAAACAAAACAAAATCAATAGAGAAATTTAGAGCTGACAATGCACAGAAACTTGCACTTTAATGATTTAATGGGCTATATAGAAATTGCCTAAATGCATGTCAGTTATAAGATATAAACTGCAGAATCCCAAAACAAAAGAAATGAATGCCATGTATAGCAGTGTGTGAAAAAGCTGGAATCACACCAAGTAACAAATTTCATAACGTGAACCAATATCTATTGTCTATGTTAGATAATAGCTACCGGTATTATCTTCTGTTCATTCAATAATCTTTCAAAAGTTTGTATATTGGCATAGGTTAAAATGTAACAACATCTGAAATATACCTATTCAAAGGCAAATACGTATATTAATTAAAACCATATATAATTCAGCAAATTTCTGTAAAGGATATGCAAAAGCTGTATGTTTATTGTTAGAAGCAAGAAGGTCTCCCTGCATGCATTTGCAAAATGAGAATATAGCTGTGCTGAAGTCTCCTGTTTCTTTAAGAACAAAAGGCTAATATTAATTCCAGGTGATTGTAGTCCAACTTGAATGAAGAGAATGTTCTGTTCTTCTACAAAAAGACATCCCCATCACTATCTTCTGCCTTATTTTGTTGGACATATGTTTCCTGAATCCTCAAATTGATAGATAGTGAAAGTCAGGAATGACACTCCCTAAGGCTTCCTTAATCATTGCAAACATACATTCTGTTTCTAATTCAGGGTCATGCTGTTGAAAAAAGTCTTATAAGGAGCTATCCCCACAGAAGCAATAAGTACATGCTGCGCTTGGCCAGTTCATATGGTTGGTCCCATGGCTACGCAGGGGTGTTATGGCCTTGGAAATTCATTCAGTGAAAAATATGGGAATCGGTTCTCATTGGCTCAAGTTAATGACACTACAGGTAGTCCTCAACTTACAACATTTCATTTAGTGACCATTCGAAGTTACAACAGCACTGGAAAAAGTGACTTATGACCGTTTTTCACACTAATTTGCAGCGTCCCCATAGTCATGTGATTTACATTCAGATGCTTGACACTGGTTCATATTTATGACGGGTGCAGTGTCCCGGGGGTCATGTGATCACCTTTTGCGATTTTCTGACAGGCAAAGTCAATGGGGAAGCCAGGTTCATTTAATAACCGCGTTGCTAACTTAAGAACTCCAGTGATTCGCTTAACAAATATGGCAAGAAAAGTTGTAAAATGGAGCAAAACTTACTTAACTCATTTCTCACTTAGCAACATAAATGTTATGCTCTATTGTCATTGCAAGTCGTTGACTTCCTGTACCACAAAACGGGCCTGTTTCCAGCTTCCAGAAGGCCTCTAGAGCCCAGGGGAAGCCATTTTCGTCCTCCCAGAGGCCCGAAGGAAGCCTCTGGACCCTTGGAAAGGCAAAAAACGGCCCTCCCGAAAGTTCCGGTAGGCCACACCCACCCAGCAACTGGTTTGCTGCCCAGTTGCTGGGATTTTTGAATCTCACCCCTGTACACATCTGCACAGGATAAGGCTATCAGTGGCTGTCAAAAATGACAATATAATTTCTGGGGAATGTGAGTGAAAACTGCTCTCCCTGTGGCTTCTTTTCATTCCTCTCTTACAAGAATTTTGATAGATAATTAGTGACCATACGTGCTTTATTATAAAGCAGGGGTCTCAACCTGTGGGCCACAGCCCATTAATAGACCATAAGGGATTTGCAATCAGAAACAGCTGGCGAGTGTGTGAACACACATCCTCACATGCGCAAGCTCCATTTAAGTGAGCGGTGGGTGCACACGCCAGCTGCTCACTTTTTGTCGTTCCACAAAACCAGAAACCTTGGGGGAAATCTGTTATAAAGGATAACCCTTTATTTCAGAAAGCTATCCTTTAGATTAATTTTTTTTTCAAAAACTTGACTTTTGCTGTTATTTTGCTCATTTAACGTTTACTGTGCAAATGGCACCACTTAATTGCACCATCTTTTACTTTCGTATGAAAAATACGGAAATTGAACTGTCTTTCTAAAATACATTTACCGTATATACTCCAGTATAAGCCGAGTTTTTCAGCACATTTTTTGTGCTGAAAAAAAACCCCTCGGCTTATACTCGAGTCAGATTCCCCTCTGAAAAAAAATGGTGTGGAGCTCCGAAGCTGGGCAGCCGCTTCCCTGCTTCCGTGTTTCCTTTGCAACTTTTAAGCATGGGAGTAATCGGAAGCAGAAAAGTTCTTGCTTGAGGATATATTGTTTTTTCTTTTTTTAACTGTTTTTTTTGGGGGGGAAGACCCACCACCATGTGAGAATGCTCAGACACGAAATCTATCCAACCGAAAATAAGTGTGTGTGTGTGTGGGGGGATTTTAACAGAGGAAAGATGTAGGGAGAAGGCAAAAGCGACAGAAGATCCTTCAGGGGAAACTGAGGGGGAGACTCACCCTTGGTCCAGATGAGCCCCCTTCCCCTTTCTCTAGGCTAAGAAAACAACGCGAGCCGAGGTTGCTTCGGCTCCACTCAGCTTCATTTCCTCAGCTCCAGCTGCTTTCAGTCCACTCGGGAGGAGGGGGAGGAGGAGGGGGAGGCAGCTCGCGTTGTTTTCTGAGCTCTAGGCTGAGAAAACAACGCGAGCCGAGGTCGCTCCACTCAGCTTCATTTCCTCAGCTCCAGCTGCTTTCAGTCCACTCGGAAGGAGGGGGAGGAGGGGGAGGCTTTTCTGAGCTCTAGGCTGAGAAAGCAACGCGAGCCGAGGTCGCTCCACTCAGCTTCATTTCCTCAGCTCCAGCTGCTTTCAGTCCACTCGGGAGGAGGGGGAGGAGGAGGTGGTGGTGGCAGCTCGCATTGTTTTCTGATAGTGAGATCATTTCCCAAATTAATTGATTCACTAACCCAAAAGAAGAAGATGTTGGTGACAGTGGGAGGCAGGAGTCACTCTCTCCCTTGCAAGAAAAAAGCAAGAGCCGTTCTTATGATCTCTCCCTCTCTCTCTTTCTCCCCGTAATACAGTAAAGCGCTTTCCAGCACGCGCGCACGATCCACCCCCGCCGCTTTGCACCTTGCAAATGCAAAAATCCTGGGGTTTTGCATTTGCAAGGTGCAAAGGGGCGGGGGCGGATCGCGCGCGCGTGCTGGAAAGGGCTTGACTTTATTGGGGGGGGGGAGAGAGAGAGAGAGATATCATAAGAACGGCTCTTGGTTTTTTCTTGCAAGGGAGAGAGTGACTCCTGCCTACCACTGTCATCATCATCATCTTTTGGGTTAGTGAATCAATCAAACCTTTCATGATAGTGAGATCGTTTCCCAAATTTCCCTTAAATCAGGGAAGAAATCAGAAACAAACCTTTGGGCTGAGAATAAGCCTGTTCCTATGATGCCATTTTTGTTCACTTCAGTGTGAAAAGTGTGAAAAAACACACTTCTTTTTCTTCATCTTCTTGTTCCCTATTTACTGGTCTCTTTCAAAGAGGAAATTGTGAACATCAAACTTATTCTCAACTGTCCTAGTGAAAGTTTTTATTGGCATCTATTTTTATTTTTGAAATTTACCAGTAGCTGCTGCATTTCCCACCCTCGACTTATACTCGAGTCAATAAGTTTTCCCAGTTTTTTGTGGTTAAATTAGGTGCCTCGGCTTATATTCGGGTCGACTTATACTCGAGTATATACGGTACCTATATATATATTTTTTAGATATTTTTATTAGAAGTTTTGTTTTTTGTTCAGCTTTTCTTAGTTTTCTCTTGAATTTGCTTTTGTAAAGCAAAGTTATGAATATAAACAAATATTTTTATCCTTATGAACCCCTTTCAGGTTTGCCCTCAATTTTTTTCCCAAGAAAGCATGGGCACGGCATCTACGGTATAATAAATTATCTGATAAAGGAGATTCCCAGAGAAACTTTATCTTCATGTATATAAATTCAGGCTTTTAGGCAATATTTACTTTTCTGTGCATATTTACCAACTTTCCACGGCACATTTTTATTTGGTACAGAGCAGGGCCTGATAAAGAGCCAGCAAAAAACTAACTGGGGGGGGGGGCTGCCAGCTACCCTGCCAATATTCATTAAAAGCTGCCACTTCAATAGCAGCTGCGAGAACCGAACTGGCATCCACAGCCTTCTCTTGCAACCAGCACTGGAGTGTAATCACCATGACAACCGTTGCTGGGGGTGGGCCCTTCTCAGGGAAGACAGTCACGCCTGGCAGGGAACAATAGGAGCTGACTTGCAAAGAAGTTGCATCACATATACACACACACACACACTCACACACACACACACACACACACACACATGGGGGGGGATGGGGGAGCGAGAAGGTAACCATGCTGAATTAAGCTGGTCCCTCCAGAAGGTCAAGGAGTTGATCAAAAGCAGTAATTGCCACCTCTTTCTTAAAACAGGTCATGGATTGAATGGCACCAGGGATATTTTCTTTGTATATCACTCTTGTAAAAGAAGAGTTCGGCTTTGAGCTGGTAGTGGTGGGGAAACTGGGGGGGGGGAAACGGGGGGCTTTTGATGGCAGTAAGGTTCAAGGAAAAGGGCATAAAAATGGAAGAAGGGCTGAGCTAGACTGATTCAAGGGCCAATTGGACCCAGCAAAACACTTCATAGTAGAATGAAAGGAAGCTAGAAGGGGAGCCGTTTTCATTTCATGTTCCCTAGCAATTATACTGAGGAACACAATGTCTTGGATACCAGGTAGTCTTTTCTGACTGCCATTGGTAAGCCTTACGCTGCATAGATGCATGGAATTGAACCTTCAAAGCCAGCCATGTTAGTTGCCATCGCTTAGCTGGGGAAGCGGATCCTGTAATCTGAGCCTGTGCTCTGTGAAGAAGTTATTGCTTTTTGTGGATTCTGGATCATTCACTGTTCAGCTTCATTGGGTGATTTGTGCTTTCTGTAGCATGAAAAAGGAAGGGGAAAAAAATCTCTATACCATGCGTTATTTGATATAGCTCTCTTATTATCCCTCCCGTTTTTTGTATGTGAAAGAGCCCCATAAGAGTGAAGACTTTCTGGGTATTCTAACTGAAGTCAGCAAGACCTGTTTCTGGCCCATCAAAGTTGTGTCTAAAGCAGGGGTCTCCAAACGTGGCAGCTTTAAGCATAGCTGGCTGGAGAATTCTGGGAGTTCAAGTCCACAAGTCTTAAAGTTGCCAAGTTTGGGGAGCCCTGGTCTAAAGGCAGAAGATGCGGCAACCTTCATGAAGCTCAGCAACGCTGGGTCACCTTCAATTTCTGTAGGAGAAAGCCAATAAATAAATGTCATGGGTTGGTTGGGTTTAGGGTGGTGTGGGGCTTTTTTTTTTTTTTTTTTTTTGGTACTGACTAATGAAACTTTGAACCATTTATAATTTTTGAGGGGAATAGCATCGGACTTATTACACTCTAACTTTTATGGAGGGAAGGTCGATTCTTTCTGATATTAAAAGGCTGACCCTAAAATATGATCATAATGTTTTAAATACATCATCATGTTAATGGAGCAGAAAAAGCCAGAGAAATGTGGAAAATGAGTTTGAATTAAAAAGAAAAAAAAAGTCAACAGATATGACACTGAGTGGGCAAAGGAATGGAATCATCTGTGAAACAAAGCTGAGGGAAGAGAGCAAGGGGAAGATATTACCTTCATGCCTAGAATGCAAGAAAGGCATCATTTTCATACGTGTTATTGTTATGCCTACAAAGGTTCAGCCAAAATGATTTTTCATAGTCATGTTATGATGTCACTGGTTTTTTTCTCTTACTGTTTGTGATTATGCTGACCTTTTCTCCGATGCCCATCCATTGTTTATGATCTTAACACTGCTATAGCTGTATTAAATGGCTTCCCCCTCCCCTCATTGTCATTTTTCTCCAAATGAAAATGAAGAGTGTTACCTTTGAAGAGAAGCCAACGTAATTATGGCATCTCATGGCATGCTCAGAATTGACCTTTATTTCATATGCACTTTTTATATCTTGGCTGGCATCGGAGGTTTATGTAAAGTTTTCAAAAAAAGTGTCACTTTAATTCTTAACAATATCATCCTCCAGTCAATCAACCAACCATGAAACTGTAGCTTCCTCTTCAATGTTTCTATATCCTTGGCCCTTTCCCATTCGGTCTGCCCGCCTCCCAAAATGCTGTGTCTCCTCTAAAACTTTCCAAAGGTTTTGTCTCACTAGTGAAAACTGCTTCTTAACCTGGACACCTGTCTTCTTTACCTGTCCAGTTCTGTTTATACAATATTATTCCTTGAATCTGTCTGCAAGACATCTTTTCATAGATACATTGGAATAGCAAATACCTTTTTGTAACAAAAGAGAGATGCATGCAGTCAAAATAATTTGTATACTATTTCCATCAGTCTTCATTCGCATCATTTTCCTTTGCCAGTTCCCATATTTACATTCAGATTGTAAACCATATGAAATACAAATCTGCGCTGTGCCAAGTCCATAGAGAGTGCTATATAAATTATAGCAACATCCTTCCAACATAAAAAAATATTTCTGTCTGTAGCTGTCTACAGAATACAGGTAGTCCTTGTAAACAGTTCTACCAGCCACGAGCAAGATCAAAGAGCTAAAATTGAGTTCAGAGGTAGAATTAAGATTTTGAAGCTCAGACTGACAAGCCAAACATGTTTTCAGCAGAGATAGTCATGTCTTCCAGTTTGGCAAGGATGTTGACATTGATCCTGCAAGTAAAATCCCTGTGCAAATTGAAAGGTAAAAATCACTCATATGGCTGTTTCTGCCTCCAAGATAGTCTAGGCTTGATTGTTGATGGACATGGAAGTAACTCCTATTCCTGAACTGACTACGAAAAGCAAAAGCATCTCTATCATGGAGACCTCTCATCTATGTATCACCATCTTTGAAGAATGATTGTGATTTTCATTCTTATTATTTTCCCCCATTTTAACCTCATACAGCAAAATCAGGATGTGGCATGACTAATCCACCATTTATAGTTAAGTTTAGAGCAAGAATTGTAGCTCAGGATTATTAAGGCACAGTTAGTGCCAGTAGTTGTTCAGGAGATAGGGTTTCAGGATAGCAGAAGATGAGTTACGTATACATCAGTTTATATGGAAACAGCAAAGGAAAAAAAGGAAGAAATCTAACAATTCTCAAGTTATAATGGCCACTTTCCCTGATAATGTCCAGAAGGATGTGAGTTTTGATCTTTTGCCATTCAGACCTAGAAGATAAAACTATACTCTTGACATTACAATGCCTAGATACCAGAGGTGGTATTCAGCAAGTTCTGACCAGTTCTGGAGAATCGGTTACAGAAATTTTGAGTAGTTCGGAGAACCGGCAAATACCACCTCTGACTGGAGATTTTGCAGTATCCGTCCCCTGCCACGCCCACCAAGCCACACCCACAGAACCGGTAGTCAAAAATTTTGAATCCCACCACTGCTAGATACTTAAAAGATCTAGAATTCTACAGTGGCATTACTACTTCTTTTAAAAAGTAAAAGAACATGGTAAACCTACCAAGTTTTCTTTTCATTTATGCACATAGGGCATGTTTGTAAACATACAAAATCTGTAGATGTATGCATGCATACACTTTCTGTAGAGAAGTGTGTGGAATGGAAAATAGTTTTTTAGTTACCTGAAACATACATTGCCTTCTAGAAGTTCTGATGAACCATTCCAGATGAGCCATGACTAGCAGATACAAAAAGGCTGCCATGCCATGGTTATGTGGAGCTTTGCAGCTCAGATTCGATAACCCTGTTGAACAGCTTAGTTTTCCTCTTGATATCTCTTCCTTTTATAATGTTCATCTAAAACATTTCCATACCTGATAATCTTCCTTAATATTGGAATTATCTCAAGCTGAAGATAATGTTCCACAATGCCCTTCTAGGTGACACTGAATTAATCATTTTCTTTTCGGCCAACTATCTTCATATGGTTATCTCTGTAAAGGTAAAATGAAGAGGGATCCTTATGTAAGTCAGTTTTCACTCCTGACCATAGGACACATATTAGCCAAAACCAAACCTGCAAAGAATTTTAGGGAATGTGTAAAATAAAGATCATATGCTTCGCCCTTTCTCTCCCCTCTTGTGTTCGGTAGCTCCCACCAAGGCTTATCTCAACAGCCTGAGGAAGCTGCTAAGGGTATGAGGGAAGCAATGGAGGAAGGGTCCTGAAGCTGTCTTTCCGGCACTTTCTCTCTCGTGCCTCACCCTCATCTGCTTCATCATTGACTTTTTCTTCCCCAAAAGTAAAATAGCAAAGAAGAAGTTAAAAAAAATGCTTCTGGCAGCAAGAATAGGAATTTGAGGCATATTCAGAACCAAGCGACCCTATCTGGACCAAAATTATCTGTTTTGGTTCAGACATCAGCCACTCAAAAGCAACTGCATTGTGCACAGATCAATTTGTGCAGGGATTACTTTGCACATCCGTAGCTTGCACATAAAATGACATTGTGTTGTCTCATCTTGTCAAATTGCTCCAGCAGGTGGCGACTTGTGAAGCTAAACAAAAACATCTAGCACATGCTGTTTTGCAGTAGGATCTCTCTCCAGGGCTTCATATTCATTTTCAGCTTTGCAATATATTGTTTTCTGATTCTTTTTAAAATCCTTACCCTGGCACAATTATTTCTTATAGAAGCCAGATTGCAGTAGAGTTTAAAGGATGCTGAGGTGCTTTTGACTGTAATGAGTTTTTATTTTCTCTCTTCCCAGCAACCCCAGAGTGCAAGTTGCAGCAATTCAAGGAGGTGCTTTGCAAAAATTGCTGGTTATTTTGGCTACAGATCAGTCCATGGCAGTAAAGAAAAAGGTACTTGGGGGGGGGGGCATGTAGAATTGAATATTTTATTAGAATGTTTATAGCCTTCTGGGCCAGAATGTAAATCTCCAAGGCTGAATCTTTGAGGACGGTTGGGCAAAAAGTGGTAATGTAATCTTACCACTTTTTGCCCAGCCGTTAGATTATTCCTCACATTTTAAGGTGATAGCAAGGGTCATGCCCCTTTGCTGATTAATGCTAACAGATCTGGGCTGGAGGGTCAGTAGATGTCAATAGAAAAAAGAAACAACCTCTCTCTCTTCAGTCTTGTGATCACCTGAATTTTGCAGCCCAGATTGATCGCCCTATCACCGAACAGCTTTGAAGGTTGAAGTTTTCCTTCCATGATAGAATCATTGAAATATCTTGACACTTGATTATCTCACTTAATTTTGAAATCAACTCTTAGGGAAGGGCTTTAGTTTCTGGTAAGGTACCAAAGGACCAAGATATGATGGCTTTGAGCTTAAGCAATCCTTATTAAGCCATCTTTTGCTCCAATAGGATATACGGGGTGCATATTTCAAAGAAATATTTGTTTAGTTTGGTTTATATTCTAACCATCTCCACAGAGCACACTTAACAATCTGTGTTAGACAAAAAAGGGGTAGGTTGATTGTAACCTCTTGTTTATTCATAACTTTATCCCAATCCGTGCCAAGTTTCACGTGCAGAAAGATAAAACATGACATTTAAGAATGTATTTTACCTAGTTATAAAATCCTAACGGTTAAAACATTTTTCTTGTATAAAGCAGTGGCAACTGTGTAATGATTTTGTGACTCGTCTGGAGATGACGATAATGATTTATTAAACCTGTATCCTGCCTGATTCTCTGTGTTAATCTAGTCTGATAATAATAAGCAAATAAAGTTACCCCCAGACAAATGGAATTTTGGTTAGGAGGTGGCGTTAGGGCACATACGGTTACAAAAAGGACCCCTATGGGATCAAAGAAGAATCAAAAAGCATGTGAGCGAGAGCACGGATATCAAACTGGCGGTGTTACGTTGCCATCACGTGACTTTTTTCCCCTTCGTGGAGGTGGGGTGGGCGTGGCCTGAATGTGATGTGCTGCAGTTTAACGCTCCTGGGCTAGAGGGCTCGGGTTCCTCCAAGTCACAGGGACAATTTCATTGAGAAAAGGGGTACTGTTATATTTTCCCTCTGATATGGTGAAGGGTGAGATATTAAAGCAAACCAAAGGGAACCATGCAATATATTATACAATTGTAAATGCCAATGTTTGCCAATGTTTCCTGTTTATATTCAGGCCACTAGGTCACCCTAAACTACCTGGAGAGTAGGTACACCTGCTGCCAAAGGATGGCATGGAGTCACATTAGGCCCATGGCAAGTGCACAAGAAGCTGCACTTATTCTGGATTCTAGTTTTCCAAGGAAAAGAAGATTGTCAGTACAGAGTGGTCCTCGGCTTAACCACAGTTCATTTAGTGACCATTCCAAGTTACCATGGCACTGAAAAAAGTGACTTAAGGACCATTTTTTGCACTTTTGCAGCATCCCCATGGTCAGGTGATCAAAATTCAGATGCTTGGCAACGGACTCGTATTCATGACGGCTGAAGTGTCCTGAGGTCATGTGATAATCTTGTGCAACTTTCCGACAGCAGAGTCAATGGGGGGAGCCAAATTCACTTAACAACTATGTCACTAACTTGACAACGGTTGCAATTTGCTTAACAACAACAAAAGGTTATAAAACTAGGCAGAATTCATTTAAACAAATGTCTCACTTAGCGACAGAAATTTTGGATCAATTGTGGTCGTAAGCCGAGGACTACCATTATAGGTTGTAGAAGCGAGGGAACTGCTGGAAAAGTGAAGGTGGACCCCCAAAATAGAACTGAGATAAAGAGATCGTAGACTCCAATGGGATCACTCCATCTTCTAAGAAGATTGCCCTGTTCAAAATGCAGATGCACGCAGAATAATAGTCTTAGGCATCTGGATGGGATAGTATCTAAGGATTTTAAGCTATTATATGAACCCATCTGAAACCTGTCTGATATCTGAGTGATGGATTTGGCTTTAAAAAGTTTTATGGCAATTGATAGATATTTGCCCTCTTCAATAGGAAAGAAGACCAATATGGCTTTGGTGCTGTTATCAGAAATAGATTTAGTTGTTCATTCCAGATTCCAGAGGATTAAAATAATATGCCAAGGATTTTGAAGGATGAAAGCAGACCTGTGTTGTTATTATTGTTATTTTTTATCTGCCACGAATGTTTTTATTGTCTCTAAATCCCTTTGAAAAGGCCCCAGGGATGATGTCTGAAGACAAGCTTGAGTTAAAGAGAGTTGGAAGAAAGAAGCGATGCTAATTCTCTTATTATTCACTTTACCAGGATGAAATTCCGTTTTTGAGTTGAGGTGATGACAATTGAATTCATATCAGTATTGAGGAGAGGGAGAGTCAGAATACAACACTTGCTAATCTTATAAAAGAGAAAGCTGTGCTTCGTCTTAATACTTGTAAGATTGGGGCAGATTGAATGAGATTAAGTATCCTTGAACAAATCAGTTTTTCAACGTGTGCAAAAAATCCTAGTGCAGCCCATCCTTTTACTGGATTCTGTTTTGATTTGGGAAGATCCCAACCTGCCATAATAAGGTACAAGTAGTCCTCAACTTACAGCAGTTCATTTAGTGACCGTTCCAAGTTACGGCGGCACTGAAAAAAAGTGACTTCACGATGGTTTTTCGCACTTACGACCTTTGCAGCATCCCCATGGTCAGGTGATCAATACTAGGATGCTTGGCAACGGACTCATACCACCACTGCACCAGATTACTAACTTACCAATTGCAGCAATTCACTTAACCACTGAGACAGGAAAAGTCATAAAACGGGGCAACGTCAACTTAACAAATGTCTCCTTGAACAACCGAAATCTTGGGCTCACTTGTGGTTGTCAGTCAAGGACAACGTGTGCAACAAGTTATCTCAGTGAAGAAAAAGAAATAGAAATCACGTATCCAGGAGGAAATGAATAAATAGAAAGCAATGTCTTTTATTGAGCAGATTGAAGTTTCGCATTAAAGAAGCATTAGGTTTCCGCAAAAATCCTCATGCGGGATTGGAAAGGCCCGATGGGAAGGTCTCCAGTGCTTCATCTGAGAATGTAAGCTAACACAGATATTGCTGAAAGCCACATTTCCCAACTCCTCTTCCCCTTCCCTCCTTCTTCCAACTGACATTTAGCCATTCTGCATTTGCAATCCTTCCGGACTGGCCCTGCGCCAATGGATTCACACATCGTTGGGCAGCAGAGGCCAACGCTGTGGAGCACAGCAATTGTGAATTAAGGTTGTGCCGAGCATTTGAAAATCATCTGGTTACCTGGCCCCAAAGTAGAGTTGGGTAAACCATAACTGCATGCTGAGTACTTCATCCACCAAAAAGAGAGGAGATGGGATGGGGTTTGAATGACGTGGGAAAAAATGTCCTGGGAGACAACTCTATATGTATGGCAAAGATGAGAGAAAAACGTTTTTTCTTGAGGGAACAAAGTCTTCAGACGGTAAAAGTGGAGGTGGGAGAGCTGAAGGAGTTAATAATCACAAGCAGGAATGTACGGTTAGTAATGTACAATTGTAAATGTACAATGTAAATGTACACTTTATGATGTGTTTCTTAACCATTCAACGTTACGATGGGTCTCCCAGAGCAATTAACAACCTGTTTTTGGAGTTATGAGAGCCACACACACACACACACACACACACACACCATGTTCATGTGATCACATTTTGGGCATTTGGTGATTGACTCACCTTTATGGCCATTTGCAGCATGTTATGATCGCATGACTGCAATTTGCAATTTTTTTTGGTGGGGGGGGCAGTATCCAGCATAAACTTCCCAGTTTCCAGCCAAAAAAACCTGCCCATAGGGAAAAAGGAATTGGCTTTACAGTGTGGCATTTGCCGTCAGAAAAATATGGTTGTAACTTTGAATTTGTTCACACAATGCTTCAAGTTTCAACGGCAATGACTTAAGATTGTAATTCCAGGGTCAATTACGGTTGTGAGTTAAGGATTACCTGTAATTAGGATAACAAAGATTGAGAAGGTAGGGGTGGAAAACAAGTCTGTGATGATAAAGGCAAATGCCTTATGGCTGTTCCAACATTCCTGCTCTGTTGCCCTTATGGAACAGCCCCATTTTCCTGGAATAATGGTGAAGAATATATAATGTCTGAACTTTTTCTGCACCAGTTGTGGCTTTGTTCACCTTAGGGTTGGCTTGGGGGATTGTATTGTTGCACAAAATTCTCTTAAAAGTTCCCTGAATCTGGACTATAGAATGGTAGGGCAGACTGTCAAACATCCTAACTGCAAGCCTGAATATTCACACCTTGACAAAAATAAAAGTAGACCCCACGAGAGGCTGAGGCTTGCTCCCTAGCTCTGGCAATGACCCAAGATTCAAAGTTCTCGCCAGTAGCGAAGACCTGAAAAACGCTCCTGGCTGATTGATTGGGATAGAAGATGGGGTCTTATCTGGCTCTTCAGTTGTCTGCTCACTGCCTGGCAACCTACGAATCCTAATCTGATAAGTAGGTCACTGCTCTTATGTGGGTTCGTCAAGCCACGTGGCATGCTCTAATCAGGATCCTCCTGTCAACCTTTTAACAAGACTGCCTCTGAATATCCTTGCCTTAAGCTGTGTTTGAAGCTCGGATTTTCTCGGGATGCTCATTCACTACGGGAAAAGGAACGAGATGGATGGCTATGTTTGTACGTGAGCAAAATGCTTCCTGAGGGAGAATGCTTTCCCTTCCCTGTAAAAGGCAGACCATTAGAGAACTCCGTGCTTGGCAGAAAATGTTTATGGCACAGTCCTGGATGCTTTTGCTGAACAAACTGGTAATCTTACAAAATGTTCAGCCTTTGTGCTAGAGGGAAGAAAGGTGGGCTGGAGAATTTGTCTCCTTTCATCTGCTCATTGCTCACTTGGCTTCAAGTGGGCCAGTCAATAGTGTGTGTGTGTGTTAGGTTATCTCATCTTGCTTCCCAATGATTTTATGGATTGAAGTGGCTCTGTGAGGCTTCTGTGCTTAGCGATAGCAATAGCACTTAGACTTATGTACTGTCCCATGGTACTTTACAGCAGGGATTCCTAACCTGTGGGCCGCGGCTTACTACTGATACATGGCCTATTCACAACCGAGCTGTGTGAGTGGCCGCTGATGTACATGTGTGTGCATGCACAGCCCCACTGGCACAAATGTTGTGGGACGTCATGGGCACGCTCAGCTCTAAAGATGGAAGGCTGAGTGAGTCTTGAACCAGTCAAGATCGAATTCCAGGCTGTGGGTAGAGTTAGCCTGCAGTACTGTATTTTAACCACTGCACAATGTTTCCTTAAGGAGCAGCTTTCTGATTCCCCACCCACACCTGTCTTTGCAAACATGGAGGAGATTCTAACCAATTCCCCGGTGCTATGGATTACAATAAAGAAAGTAAAGAAGCGACCACGCCGGAAGAAGAGACAAGGTAAACGAGCGGGAATTTTAAACAGACTAAGGAATAGGGGGGAAAAAACTCCTCTTCCTTCAATCTTTCTGACTAATTTGCGCTCACTGGCTAACAAGATGGATGAAATTCATCTCTTAAATAGATGGAATTCTGATTTTCATAATTCAGCTGTTCTTTGTTTTACTGAAACCTGGCTTACTCCTCAAATTCATGGGGACAACACTATACATCCCAGGATTTCAGACATTTAGATCAGACAGAATTGGAGAGACATCAGGTAAAACAAGGGATGGAAGATTATGTTTATATATCAACAACAGGATATAACAACAACATATCTCAGGATATAACTATAATATATAAGTTTTGTGACTAAAACTTAGAGTCTTTACTTATCAACGGCAAGCCATTTTACTTTCCATGTGAGTTCCTCTCATTTGTCCTAATAGCTGTATATGTTCCCCCACAAGCCTGTGTAAACAAGACATTACAAACTTTTGCTGATCAAATTATGGAGGCTGAAGCCAAACACCCAGGTTCCCTTCCCATCATTTTAGGAGATTTAAGGAAAGAGTTCCCAAAATATTTCCAGCATGTAAATTGTCCCACCAGAGGCAAAAATACTTTAGACCACTACTATACAACAGTAAAAGATACTTATAGGTCTTTACCACGAGCAGCTGTGGGACACTCTGACCACTGCATGATTCACCTTGTACCTGCCTACAGACAAAGACTTAAAACCATTAAACCAACAATTAAATCAGTGAAGACTTGGTCAGATGAGGCAAAGCTGAAATTCCAGGTCTGCCTTGATTGCACTGATTGGAATGTTTTTGAAGATGCCTCTGCAGACCTAAATGAGCTCACAGATACTGTAACATCATATGTTAGCTTCTGCAAAGACTTATGTGTACCAACAGGGAACCTCAAATATATAGTAACAACAAACCTTGGTTCACAGCTAAACTTAAGCAGCTACATCGTTCCAAAGAGGAAGCCTACAGAAAAGGTGACAGAATGTTATACAACCAGGCCAGAAACATATTAACAAGAGAGATCAGAGCAGCAAAAAGAAGCTACTCTGAAAAGTTAAAGAATCAATTCTCAACAAATGAACCAGCAAACCTGTGACAAACTCTTAAAAACATCACTGGCTTCAGCAAACCTCCTTCCCAGGCAGAAGGAGATCAACAACTAGCAGATGACCTGAATGTGTTTTACTGCAGGTTTGAAAAGAAACTACAGCCACCTATCTCCACAACCCCCATCTCAAACACACCAACAACAGCCAAGCCTCCTACAACTGGCCCCAATCCATTGGGCTCACAACCTCTGGTGATCACAGAAAAAGAAGTGCAAGATCGATTACACAGACAGAAGCCAGGAAAAGCACCAGGGCCAGACAAGATCACTCCTTCCTGCTTAAAAGTCTGTGCTGACCAATTGGCCCCCATCTTCACCCGAATAGCTCACTAGAGATGTGCTATGTTCCTTCCTGCTTCAAACGTTCTACCATCATCCCAGTGCCAAAGAAGCCCTCCATCAAGGAGCTGAATGACAACAGACCAGTTGCTCTAACATCTGTAGTTATGAAAATCTTTGAAAGGCTTGTGCTGTCCCACCTGAAAATCATCACAGATCTGCTGTTAGATCCCATGCAGTTTGCATACCAAGCAAATAGATCAACAGACAATGCTGTTAACATGGCTCTGCATTACATCCTACAACACCTTGAATCTCCAAATACCTACGCAAGGGTCCTCTTTGTAGACTTCAGTTCAGTATTCAATACCATCATTCCAGACACTCTTCTAAGTAAATTAAATCAACTAGCGGTACCTGAACCTGTAAGTGGATCATAAGCTTCCTAACAGTCAGGAAGCAACAGGTGAAGCAAGGCAGAATCACATCTGATACCTGTACAATCAGCACAGGGCCCCCCCAAGGGTGTATGCTATCTCCTCTTCTCCCTATATACAAATGACTGCATCTCAAACGATCCATCTGTTAAAATACTGAAGTTTGCTGATGACACACCAGTGATTGGTCTCATTCGAGACAACGATGAATCTGCATGCAGACAGGAGGTTATACAACTTGCCTCGTGATATAACCGGAACAATCTGGAACTGAACACACTCAAAACCGTAGAAATGGTGGCAGACTTTAGAAGAAACCCTCCCACACTACCACCTCTTACAATACTAGACAACACAGTTTCAACAGTAGAAACCTTCAAATTTCTAGGTTCTACTATATTACATGACCTCATCAAAAAAGCACAACAAAGAATGTTCTTTCTGTGCCAACTCAGAAAGCTCAAACTTCCCAAGGAGCTGCTGATAAAGTTCTACAGAGGAATTATTGAGTCTATCATCTGCACCTCTATAACTGTCTGGTTTGGTTCTGCAACCCAACAGGACAGACACAGACTTCAGAGGATAATTAGGACTGCAGAAAAAACAATTACTACCCACCTGCCTTCAACTGAGGATCTGTATACCGGATGAGTCAAAAAGAGGGCTGTGAAAATATTTACAGACCCCTCACATCCCGGACATAAACTGTTTCAACTCCTTCCCTCAAAACGACGCTATAGAGCACTGCACACCAGAACAACTAGACACAAGAACTGTTTTTTCCTGAAAGCCATCACTCTGCTAAACAAATAATTCCCTCAACACTGTTCAACTATTTACAAAGTGTACACTACTATTACTGTTAATCTTCTCACCACTCCTTATCACCCATCCCCTCCGACTTGACTGTTTCCTAGTATGATTTGATTGTTGATTGTACCCTATGACTATCATTAAGTGTTGTACGTTATGATTCTTGATTCTTAACGAATGTACCTTTTCTTTATGTATACTGAGAGTATTTACACCAAGACAAATTCCTTCTGTGTCCAATCACACTTGGCCAATAAACTATTCTACTCTACTCTACTCTACTCTACTCTACTCTACTCTCTTCTACTCTACTCTACTCTACTCTACTCTACTCTACTCTACTCTACTCTACTCTACTCTACTCTACTCTTCTCTATTCTCCCAGGGCTCCTAGTTTACATCCTCCAACCACTTCTGTATTAACTACCTTCTCATTACTCTTAACTTTTTAACACAAATAGAATTTGTATCCATCTTGGTAACTCAAGCAACACCAGATTTGAATAAGGAAGCTTTTGCACTCTTCTAAGAGTGAACTCCCAATTGGTCAATTATTTGACTGTGGCCTGGCATATTGTGGCTTGTAAAATATGTCTCATGACCTAGGTTCAAATACTGCTACTTATATCCCTCTAGCCTAGCCACTCTGTCTGCTAGATACAAGCACCACTCCAGTCCTGTTTTTTGCTGCTTTTTTCATAAATGAGACTCTTGCATATGAATGAAATGAGATAGAAAGAAGGGCTCACTTGGTGCTTTTGGTCAAGTGTGTGTGTGTGATAATTTCACAGATAAAGACAATCCAATTCAAAATTAATCCTCATCACCCCTATTTTTTAACGTGTCCCAGCTCCTATTGTAGGATGCTGCCAACATTGCCTCAGAAGGTGGCTCTAACCAGGCCATTACAGGTTTTTTTTTTTTTTTAATAAGCCAAGCCTTTGCATAGCTTTGGGGCAGAATCTGAGGTGATGTATCGACTGCCTTTAATACTTTCAGCCAGGGCAGGCTAACAAAATAGAGGAGAACCATGATATTTCCAAAGCCAACTTTTGCATAATGTATTGAAAATCCAAGGGTAAAGTGTGCCCAATTAAACTTCATTCTGTGGGCTTTGTTTTTGTTTTTTTTCACTGGTGTTTTATACAGTTTGGCAACTCCTTAGATTAGGAAGGAGACAAGACGGAAGAGGATGTTTCGATTGGAACATTATGATACTTGTGCTCCCTTTCCATCCCTCCCTTCCCCAATAATGTTTTGGGGGGAGGGGGAGGGAAACAAAGACTCTATGCACAACTGTAACAAATGTAAAAGGTGGCAGGTAGGTAGATATCACCAGCAGATATCATAAAAAGAATGGAGGCAGCCAGGAAAAGAAGGTGTTGCAAAACATTTACCTGATGGGGATAGAAGAGATCATAGCTTGATCATTTGTTGGACTTCCTCAGTGGTGGTATTCAGCCGGTTCACACCGCTTCGGGCGAACCAGTAGCAAGGATTTGGCGTGGATCGCCGAACCAGTAGTAAGTTCTGGCTGGCCACACCCGTTTGCCTCTGGCTCGCTTGCCCCACCCACCTGATACTCGCTCACTCCGCCCACCTGACTTAAGATATTTCTTTTTTTCTCCTTCCCAAAAATCAGCTGTTCATACGATCAGCTGTGCTGGGATCCCCCTAGCTTGTCTTACTGCTTCGCCCAGGAGGGTTCCCTGAGGCCCAGGAAGGCAAAAAAGGGAGGGAAAGGCACATCCCCCCTTCTCCATTTTTTGCCTTCCTGAGATCTAGGGGAGCAAAAATGCCCCCCCAGGATGCTTGCCTGAGGCCCCAAAAATGGGTATGGGAGTGGTTGCAAAAAAGCAAAAAAAAAAAAAAAAGTCACGCCCACCCAGTCACACCAAGCCATGCCCACAGAACCGGTAGTAAAAATTGTTTGAACCCCACCACTGACCAGGGTTGGCATGCTCCAGATTCCTTTGATTAAAAATGTCTTTTCTCAAAACCCTGGTAGCAAAGTCTGACCTCTGTAATGAGGCTCTCCCTGAGAGCTGAATGGGTTCCACCATGTTGTTCTGTAGAAGAATGGTGGTGAGGTGGCTTTTCTGCCAGGCTTTTGGCAAGGGAGAATGAGACCCCCTTCCTCAGATTGTTGTCTTTTGTATTTATGTCTTATGCCTTTATTAATATGATTGTAATTGTTTTTGTGAGCTTCCCAGAGTCAGGCGGTAGACATTTAATTTGTGAACGATGATGATGATAATGTTGATTCTTGAGTGAAAGCAGAATGAAAAGGAATAGCGGAAAATGCTAATCTTTGGTTAACCTGAGGTGACTCACTCTTAGGAAGACACATACGGGAGAGAGATTGGCAAGTTGTTGACTGGAAAGTTCTCTTTGTGACATTTTGTAGAACTCCTTTTTCAGGGAGATGGGTGATTAAGACGTTTGATGTATAAATGCATAAATTTATTTTTAAGCACTTTTCTGAATAGGAGGATTGGCACTAACAGAAAAGGTTTGCATTAGCATTAAGAAAGAGATACCTGCCCATCCCTATTCAGGGAAAATTGCAGTATGAAAATTGCAGTATTCCAATATTTGATGGGCTCCTACAAAAAGGAGGTGGGGAGGGGGTTTAAACTATTTTCCAAAGCACCAAAAGGCAAGATGAGAAACAATGGATGGAAACTAACCAAGGAGAGAAGCAATTTAGAACTAAGGAGAAATTTCCTAACAGTGAAGCAATCAACCAATGGAACAACTTGCTTTCAGAAGTTGTGGGTGCTCCATTACTGGAGGCTTCCAAAAAGAGACTGGACAACAATTATCTGAAATAGTATACAGTCTCCTGCTTGAGCATGGGGTTGGACTAGAAGACCTTCAAGGTCCCTTCTGACCAGAGGTGGTATTCAGCAGGTTCTGACGAGAACCGGTAGCGGAAATTCTGAGTAGTTCAGAGAACCGGCAAATACCACCCCTGACTGGGGATTTTACAGTATCCTTCCCCTGCCACGCCCACCAGCCACGCCCACAGAACTGGTAGTAAAAAAAAATTGAATCCCACCACTGCTTCTGACTTTTCTATGTTCTACATTCTATGAAAGACATATTTTTTTCACAGGCTGGGGTTGCTGGAAAATCTTGTGGCATTACAGACAGCATGCCTTCATTATAAAAGCTGAAGCATCCCCTACATCACAAGAAGGAATAGACTTGGAGAAACTGAGCTCCCAAAGAAGGCGCAAAGTACACACAGAGAAGATGTTCTAAAAGAGAAGCCGGGTTCTCGTGAGTTGTGAAACCAAACCCAAGCAGTCGGTCTTGAACAAGCCACGGTTGGCTGGGTTCAAACATAATGCTAAGCCTTCAACCATTGTTCATAAGCCATAATGGTGAAGTTCACACTACCAACTAAACCAAAGGCTGTGAAAGAATTGGAGGTGACCATGAGGAAGGCATGAGAGAGCTGTTAAGAAGAGAAGGAGTGAGTTGTTAAGAGAGATGGCACAGTCCATCATTTGGATAGGTTTGCAAGATTCTGTTTTTCTATTTTACTGCAATAAAAAGCATTTGTGGAATCTTTGCCATATCCGTTTCTTGACCTGGTCTACCCAAAGGGTGAACAAAATCAGGAAAATCACACTTTGGCTTGTTATAAAAATTACAGTCCAGCAAATCTGACATCTGCAACTCTTTAACTTTGGGGGCATCAGTGACTCTTTGATTAGTGGGCCAGAAATGTATCCATATCTCTGTGATTTTTCACTGCAGACGGCACCTTATAATGGCATCTTAATGACATTCTGTTTAGTGTGCCTTACAGGGAAATGTCAAAGCCACAGCAATAACTAATGCTAATACCTAATTAATGAGATGATGGTTAAAAGTCAAGCAAAAGGGCTGCATGTACTGCTACTGTTTTCATTCCCAGATGTTTGTGCTTGAGTCAATTCTGTGATGGGAATAAAACCTTGAAAGGGCTCCTCACTACTTGGGAGTTTGGATCACTCTTGAGAGTTGGTTTCTTTCATACAGTGCTTGTGTTTTCAGTACTTCTGTGGCAAATTCCCCATAGATGCAATCTGTTGCCTTTCCCCACGACCTCTCTCCCTGGGGTCTTGTAAACCAGGATCTCTTATTTTTCTGGCTTCTCAGTCTGGAGGAAAATAAATTGAAATCACTGAATAATGAGAGCAAAATAATTCTGCCCTCAAGAATTGTGTATATTTATCCTGAAGTCCAAATTAAAAACCTTGGGTAGGGTGTTGGTAGTAGTATTTTATTTCAGTCATGGACCAGCAAAATGTGACATGCAAGAATTACAGCTATTCTGTTATAAGAAATTAGTACAATTTAAACCTCTGTTTATTTATCAAATTTATATGGCCGCCCATCTCACCAGACGTTAAATCACTCGCGCAGTCTCTACGCTTGTAATACCTGTGATATATCATTAAGATTATAGAGTTAAAATTATGAAGCCAAAAGTAACCATAGTTGATATTTATGTAATGTGAGTAAAACTAGAGAATAATAACTAAAGATAAAAATAGACACAACTAACAGGAATTGTAAAACAACTACATTACTAAAATCTGCAGGTAAACTATACTTCATATTAATATTTTAATTATAAGACTCTGATCATGTAGTATAAAATAAAACGCTATAGATATGAATCACAACAACTTCAAAGGCTAAAGAGCTAGAAATAAGCAATTAGATGGAAGTTTATGAGCACAGTCTCGTTAATCTGGTAGCTCTAATAACTATGGGGAATGAATTGTATTGGTATACCTTAGTAATGGGCTATACATATTGCTGTGTTTGTTTCTGGGTGGGATTTACACATGATATAACAGGTTTTGTAGGTCTAAAGCAGATGTGTCAAACTGGCGGCCTACAGCCAGATGCATCACATGCAGGCCATGCAGGGGTGGGATTCTACCAGTTCGCACCTATTTGCTAGAACCGGTTGTTAACATTCTAAGCAGTTTGGAGAAATGCTCGTTAGAAGAAATTACTGGCCTAATCTTGTAAGGAAGGCAGGAAGGAAACATTCTGGTGTTGCTTACAGAAATTGCCTCTCCGTTAACCTTTATTACATTTTTGGCAGGACTAGACTTCTTGTCTCAGGAAACTTCTCTGGAGTGTTTTCCCCCTCATTTGCTGGTACTTTGCTTGTGTGGAGTGACCATTCAAAGTTACAATGGCACTGAAAAAAGTGTTGCAGCATCCCCACAGTCATGAGAGGCCAGGCGAGCAGATGCGTGCCTCGATGTGAGTGATATTGAGTTGGCCACACCCAGCCAATAACATGACCACCAAGCCATGTCCACCCAGTCACATGACTACCAAGCCACGCCCACCACCTAAGCCATGCCCACAGAACCGGTTGTTAAAAATTTGAATCCCACCCCTAAGGACATGCCTACCCCAGCTCCACAAAGAGAAAAATGTCATGATACATCACATGGCGGCAACGTGAAGCCGTGAGTTTGACATCCGTGGTCTAAAGAAATAAACTCACAATAATTAACTGGTAAATAGCATGAAGAGGCTCAGTATATGGTTTTCAGCAGCCTCTGGATAACCTTCACTTGTGGGGCTACCTCCCAGTAGATATTTTCTCTGAAGGAAGCAGAGCTGATTTTCCTTATTTTTCTCAGAGTTTCATGAGATGCATCATGGGGGAATCTTCAGGAGCAACTTTTCCGGGGCTACGGATGAGGAGAAAAGGATTGGTTAAAATTACATTCTTCATATTTCTTTGGGGAGACCATGTTGCAAACGAGTTCTGCTTACAAAAATTGGATCCCAGCCCTTTTATTCTGCTGTGGATTTGTTACATTTCTGTTCAGGCATCATAAAGCATAATTGTCCACTCGCTTGATATAGAGGGTCCTGTCCCCAAGTCACAGTGAGGTCGTAACCCCTTCGGTAATCATATAAAAATAATCTTTGTTACATATTGTAGTGTATTTGTAAACTAAGTAAATATTGATGATGTGTCGAGGCATGAGAACTGCAAGAAGTGCAGAAAGGGCATGCATGATGAGACCCAGGAAATGAAAAATTCATGATGATGGATGTGGGTTGGTTTCTTTTACTTCCTAGGCCCTTTTTGCTTTGTCATCGATGCTGCGACACTTTCCTTACGCCCAGCAACAATTTCTCAAACTTGGAGGCCTTCAAGTACTCAGGAATCTTTGCACAGAGAAAGGAATGGAAATCCTGTACATCCGCACTGTGACTCTTCTCTACGACTTAGTAGTAGAAAAGGTAAGAGGAGCCATTATACTTTATCTATTATTATATAATTAGCACAAGTCTAAGGAGAAGGAGGAGAGCAAGCTGAGCTGGAAGGTGGGGTTAAATATGTCATCATTTTGGAATCAACAAGACCTAAGTCCAGCTCCCTCCTCTTCCTCCCCATTGACCCTTATCTTGTACCAATTTAGTGTTGTCTGTTGGTTGAGTAAATTCTTATACTACAGGTAGCAATACTAAACTCTTATGTGCTTTTGAACTCAATAAATTACTGCA
The DNA here is from genome assembly GCA_033807585.1 of Hydrophis major. Taxonomy (NCBI): domain Eukaryota; kingdom Metazoa; phylum Chordata; class Lepidosauria; order Squamata; family Elapidae; genus Hydrophis; species Hydrophis major. Next base: position 246,053,950 of record CM066328.1, on the reverse strand, counting down.
TTTGAAATCTTTTCCACCGACTTTGATCTTAGCGTTGGGATTATCTGTATTTGGGCTGTCCAAATATGCCACCATCTGGTTATATTTTAATAATTCTCAGGTAGATTTCATTTGGATGTTAGACAGTCTGGACAAGAGTGCACAATGGCAGGAAAGTACTAAGGAAGTTGTCCTGTTTATCTAGTTCAGGAGTGTCCAACCTTGGCAACTTTAAGACAGCAAAGCTGGCTGAGGAATTCTGGGAGTTGAAGTCCACAAGTCTTAAAGTTGCCAAGGTTGGACACCCCTGGTCTAGTTCCTGGTGAAAGGGCAAACCTACCAAATTTGCTGGGAATGGAAGGTAGTAGGACATTACCAGGGTCTTTATCCCTCTTCTGCCTCATCTATAGTTGCTTTGCCGTTTGGATAGGAGGGCTGGTAAATTGTAAAACGTAGATAATCACCAACTTTTTGGCAACCACTCCTAAACTTCATTGCCAATTATCTGCCTAGTTACCCATCCCACTGTAATATCAGAAAGCAATAAAAAGACGAGCTAGATTCATAATAAACTTTTTACTAATAAATTAAAGTTTTAGCTCAGGAATCAGTGACCAAGAGGAATGCATAATCTTTAATATTTTTTCATACTGGCAGGCAGGAAGCCATCTTGTGCTGCCTCATAGTTGCCACGAAGCCTGAGAGGGGGGTAAGCGGGGGGGGGGAGTAAATAGACTGGCTTACTGCCAAAACAAAAAGTTTTCCTATGGGAACCAAGGTCATTGTAACAGGTGGCTGTTGAAGGAGGAGAGGAGTGACCAAGCAAGCCTGCCAGCTATATTTATTGGACAGTGTGACCAGTGACCTCTGGGAGGAGGGGATTTTCGCTCTTTTAATTAGGTGAAAACCACAGGAACTTTTAGAGCTGTGCCGATAGGATGTATCCAATAAAACATGTTCTTTCAGGAATCTACCTGCCTCAGATGCTTTCAATGGGTGCGTTATTCGGAATGCTGACCCTCTGTATCCTTCAGAGGCTGTTGGACTGCAGTGCCCCATGGATGATACAGCCATCATCAATAGGGCCCCGTTGGAAAGAGGGGAGTTGCTAAGTGTTGCTGAGCATCTGAATGAGTGCCTTTCAACCGTACCTTGAACCTTGTCAGAAAAGCTGTCAGGGTTGTGCAGGGTACTATAGTTTTATTCTTTGGTTTATCCTTTAGCTTGGGCCTGAGTGCCTTTTCTGCCGGCGGTTCCTTCTGGCCCAGCATGAACCTGTGTGCCAGTAGAGGCACATTACCATCAAGGGAAATGTCACAATCAAGCTTTCTCTGCTGGGAGTTAAGAGCAGAGATGAGCAGGGCAGGCTCTCAGAATACAATTCAGGAGGATTTGACATTCCTTCTCTCTTTTAAGCCGGAGAAGCAACCTTCCTTAATTATAACATAGTAGTAAGGAGATGCTTGTGATTAGGATCTAATTAATGATCTGCATATATAGCAATTTACCCAGGAGGCAGCCCAGTGAAGCAAAAGCATTGTATTTTTTTTTAAAAAAAATTATTATTATTATTATTATTATTATTATTATTATTATTATTATTATTATTATTATTATTATTATTATTATTATTAGAATGCCTGCCCCCATTGTGTTGTGTATCTGGCTGCCATATGCTGTGAGCAACCTTTTACTTCATCTGTGTAGCCAGATGGCTGGCTTGCAGGACCCATGTGGGAGTTTTTCAGACAAAAATCAAGCATCTTGGCTGCATTCATATTACTTCTAGGCAGCAGAAGGAGAGAGAGAGAGAGAAAGAGACAACACTCTTCCCCCCCACCTTTTACTACTCCTCTGACATTGGCCCCGATTTATCAGAGGAGTTGGATGACTCCTGTCGTGGAAAAGCTGAATAGGATTTCCCATAAGGGAAATGCACAATTCTTCCTTCATCCCAATACTTGGGGCTGCTTCTCCATCTTCATGGAAGCTGCAGAATGACCACACACACACACACACACACACACACAAGACTGGACTATACGCAAGTTCTAATTAATTTAAATGCTTAGAAAAACATGTTCCATCTTTTTCAAGGTGGCGTTTTGTGTATATGGGCACAGGTGAAGGCAAATGGTACAGTCTGCTCTCCTGCTCTACCACAGCCCGGAGTATAGCAATAGCGGTAGCACTTAGACTTCTATACCACTTTACAGCCCTCTCTCAAAGCGTTTTACAGAGTCAGCCTCTTGCCCTCCAACAATCTGGATCCTCATTTTTACCCACCTCGGAAGGCTGGAAGGCTGAGTCCACCTTGAGCCTGGCGAGAATTGAACTGCCAAATTGCAGTAGGAGTAGCTTGCAGTACTGCACTCTAACCACTGCGCCACCGAGGCTCACAGGTATGTTAGCGACTATGGAATTTGTAGTCCAAAGCAGTTACTTTGTTTCTTTTAAAGGTGCCTGTTAGATCCTCTTAGGTCAGTGATGGCTAACTTTTTCATCGTCGTGTGCCGACACCCCCCCTCCCCTGTTCCCTCCGCCCCCCTGCATGCTCATGCGACCCCCCTCCCCCGCGTTTTCCCCACGCCTCTGCACAATCCGCTGGCTGGCAGGAGGCATGTGTGCATACACAGTAAACCTGGTCTGGGGCGACGGCTCACATGCTGGCAGGGATGGCTCTACGTGGCACTTCCGGCATGGGTGCCATAGGTTCACCATCATGGTCCCAGGTGGCCATGTGCCTCTTGCAGTGATATAGAATCATCCAAGACTTTGGTCCAATTCCTTTGGCTTGGACTAGTATGGAATAGCATTCCAAAAAGCATGCAATTAGCAGGGAGCATAAGCTGTAAATCAGGCTTTCTCAACCTTTAGAAACTTTTAAGATGCGTGGACTTCAACTCCCAGAATCCCTCAGCCTAGCAAGCACTGCTGTCAACGATAGAAATGTGAAGAAGATCCAGCAGAGAAAATATACCAGGAAATGTTCTTCCCTCTCTTGCTAGTTGGAACTATCTGGAGAAATTCATTTGGCTAGAGAAATAGCGTTTGGTTTTTGTGGAGGTTCTCAGTCATCCCGGTCACAGTTGTCATCCCAAAGGTACATTTTTGGAGAGGCAACTGGACTTTGTGGGGGGGTTTTTTCTTGGAAGACGTTTGCCACAGAAGTTGAAGAAGCTTCTTGGATAAGAGGCAAAACATCTTCCAAGAAAAAACCAGAAAATCCAGTTACCTCTTGGAAAAAAAAAAAAAAAAGAACACCTTTGGGACACAAAGAGTTTGGTGTACGAAACGCAGAGGCTGATAGAATTGATTTTCAGACTTCACATCAGTAAGTATATTAGAGTATAACAGAGTTGGGAGGGACCTTGGAAGTCTTCTAGTCCAACCCCCTGCGCAGGCAGGATTCCCTCTACCTTTTCATCCAAAAACGACTGTGTGTCCGCTTAAATAATCATTTGAGGACTCTCTGTTGCAGCAATTGCTCAAGAATGGTGACGACGAGGATGAAGCTCGTGGGAAAACTCAGCAGTACAGTCAGGTGAACCTCATGCCCGCCATTGTGGAACAAGGCTGGTGTACCATTATTTCGAACCTCCTGAGGGCGCCAGAGCATGACAGCCGGGAGAAGGTCCTCAAGACGGTGCACGTCTTGCTTGCCTTTTGTAAGGACGCTTACGCCGGGGATCCGGTGCTCAACCACACCCTCAGCCTCCTGCGCCAGGAGTACGAAGAGCTGGCCGAGGAAGAGCAGAAGGAGGGGGAAGAAGATGGCTACTTTAAGGAACTCCTGCACTCTATAAATAGCATTGCCCAACAATTAAAGTAAAGGGGGCGGTAGCCTCGCGTGTCGAAGAACCTTTGTGTGGTTTGGGAAGAGGGATGATGAATAAATCTATTCTAATACGTTTTTGGTTTTGTGTCCTGCTCTCAATGTGGCAAGCCCATATCAGAGGTGGTATTATTCAGCAGGTTCTGACCAATTCTGAAGAACCGGTAGCGGAAATTTTGAATAGTTCAGAGAACCGGCAAATCCCACCTCTGACTGACCCCGCCCCCATTCTCTTCTCTGCCTCCCGAGTTCCAGCTGATTGGCTGGGTCTTCTTTTGTTGCCCTGCACAGGAGAACGGAGCTGGAAAGCAGGTTAGTGGGGTGGGAAGGGAATGGGGATTTTGCATTATATCTTCCCCTGCCACACCCACCAAGCCACACCCACAGAACCGGCAGTAAAATTTTTTTGAATCCCACCACTGGCCCCTATTCTGGGTAATAGAAGAACAGTTGCCTTTTGTCAGTAGTTTTCTGTGCCTTTTATCCTGATCATAGATACAGGTAGTCTTCGAGGCACAACCCAATTGAGGCCAAAATTTATATTGCGAAGTGATATGTTTGTTAAGTTGAGTTTGCCTCATTTTACCACCCTTCATGCCCCAGTTGTTATGTGAATCACTGCATTTGTTAACTTAGTAACACGGTTGTTAAAGTGGATCTCGATTCCCCGATGACTTTGGCTGTCAGAAGGTCATAAAAGCTGATCCCATGACCCTGGCTCATTGCAACTGTCATTAGTGTGAACCGGTTGCCAAGCACCTGAATTTTGATCATGTGGCCGTTGGGGATGCTGCAATGGTCATAAGTGTGAAAAGCGGTCATAAGTCACTTTTTCTCAGGGCCATTGTAACTTTGAATGGTCACTAAATGAACTGTTGTTAGTCGAGGACTACCTGTAATTGCAGGCTCACCAGTTCTCGTCACCACAGTGTTAACAAAACAGAAACCTGTTTGGAAATTACCTTCTCAAAACAAAAAAAAGGGAACTTCCGGTTTGTCAGCTTCACCAACGGCAGGGTTTCGCGATCCCTGCCGCGCTAGCCGTTTTGGTGCCTCCGATCCGGACGGGTTTGGAGCTAAGGCTGCCTTGGAGAGGCAGCCGAAGATAGGGGGGAGCTGGTGAGGGGTTTGGGGGTGTTGCAGGCCCCCTCCCCAGCCGGCAAAACCTCCTTTTCCCAAGGCGGTCGAGCGGCAGTCTGCAATGGCCGCCACAAAGAAGCCGGCAGCTGGGTAAAACTGAGCAGGAGGAAGAGGGGAGAAAGTTTACAAGAGAAAGTTTTTCGGCTGATCCAGGACTTTAAGAGGCGTTTAATCCTGAGAACTATGATTTTTTGAAAAATACTTGGTTTCCAGAGGAGGATTTCAAGCCGCAAAATTGAGGTGCTGAAAGGAAAGTTTACCTTCCTTCCCTATGGAATCAACAAATGGCCATTGAGGAACCTGTTGTTTTTTATAAAAGGTAAAAACTTGGCTTCTTGTTATAAGTGGGAAGGGAGAGGACAAAAAAAAATATATTAAGATCTTGCTGGAGGAGATGCCTTGAAGATCTTGAGACTAGAAATTGATTGTAACAGGGCTGTAAAATACAGATTGGGCTTTTTTTCTTTTCCCTTTTACTGATACCACCCCAGGAATAGAAAGCGAGAACTTTGTGCGTTGTTTGGACTGATTGATGTATCTGGGACTTTGAGGAATTGTTTTAACTTTTGAAATATTTTGGTTGCTCTAAGAAGAACAAAGAATGGCTTTATCTGATGATGAACTTAGAAAGGAATATCAAGAAAGTAAGGACGCTGTGAAAGAAGCTTTCCTTTCTTTAGAAATGGCGCTTGCTAATTATCAGCAAACACAACAACAGATGGAAGAAATAGAAGGAGAAGAAGAAGACGCCATCTTCAGTGAATCTAAAAAATTAATTAAGAGAGAAAGGAGAAAGAAAGGAAGGAAAATGAAGAACTTAAGACTTAAAAAAACACTTAAGAAAGGAAAAAATAAGATGCAAAACCAACTTAATGTTATTGAGCAAAAGGAGAAAGGATTACAACAGAGGGAAAGCTAAAAAGGCGAAGATTAGTAGAGGGAGGGTAAAAGACCAGGGGGGATAAGAAAGGAAGGGAAAAGGGAGGGAAAAGCCACAAAGGTATGAAACAAGATGGGAAAAAAGGATTTTTTTTAGGGATAAAGGGTAAGGTATAATTTTTTAAAAAAAGAAGATTCTGCAAGGTACATGATGGTACTATGTATTAGAAATAGAAAACTAGAATGTTATAAGAATTAATAAAAGATTAAAATATTGAAATGTTTAGTAATGACAGATTTAAAATTTAATAAAATTGTAGCACTTGTTTTTTGAAATAGACAATCGGAATGTTATAAGATTTAATATTTAGATTTATTATCTGATTATATTAATTATGAATTTATTATTTTTTCCCTTTGAAGGTTAGTAGGTAGAATGTACTAAGCAGAATCAGATTGGGTATCAGGCGTTATTTTAAATATTAATTTAGGGGGAGGATAGAAAGGCATCATACTCTGATCAGTGATTTCAGGAGAAATTCTTTTATTTTTCTTACTATAGGGAATGAGATAAATGGATAATTTGGAAAGAATGGACAAAAAATATAAATACAATGATTTAAATTAAAATGAATTAAATAAAATAGAAATAAGAAGAATGAAAAGCGGGGAGAAGTCATATAGAAGATATAGAATGGTAAATAAGATAGGTAATGGTATATAAAATGAGCACGAATTTAATTGAAGTCCATACAAAGAGAGGTAATCTGGGGCCAAACTACTTTCTTAAAAGAAGTTTTATAGTTTTGTGTTTTGTGTATTTATGTTTTGTTTGAGAATTAATAAAACCTCGGAGGAATGTTGGATGAGAATAATGGTAATCAAATCAGAGAGGAATGAAGATGATGACCATAAACTGGATAAATATAGAAAATAATAATAGTAACAATGAAATTGAATACGAAAAGAGAAATAATGAGAAATTTGTTAAGAGATATTTATATGTTTATATTGAAATGGTGTAAAACAGAATTATGTTGCATAAAATAATATTCTACTTGACTTGTAAAATTAATAATGGAAAGAGGTTTTATGTATTTAATGGTTAATGATGGTTTGTTTGTCTTTAAAATTAATAAAATTTGTTCCAAAAAAAAAAAAAAAAAAGGATATGCCGTGCATTAAACCAACTCATTGTCTTGTCTCCGGTCTATCTGAGAAGAAAACATTTTTTGCTCAAGGTCATTCATTGCTTGCTTGCTTTGAAAAAGCAATTTCCCTGGAAGAAGAATATTTTTTTTAACCATATCTCATATGTGTCAGAAATCAAAAGCAGGGCCCATTATAGCTGTGGCACTTTCCTTTACATTTTTGCAGCTCTTCCTTACATGTTGATATAATATTGCTATTCTGGAGGGATTTGTTAATCCAATAGAAATGTTGCTTTTTTTGACCTGCTAACTCAGAAAAAAACGAGCCAAGTTGGGTGATACGTTAGGAAAGATTCTATGCTAGAAAGTCATGTAGATTTAATATTTTTGGGGTGTAGAAATCAACATCAGCAGGCGAGCTTTGCAGAAAGCTGGCCTGGCCATTACTGAATTGCCCCAGAGGTTCAGCTTGTAAGAGAAAGCTAGTACAATTCCCTTCTGCTATGTTTTCTCAGTTCATATGCTGTGTATAGGGAATACTCGAGTTACGACTGCAGTTAAGCCTCGCAATTCCAGTCGTAAGTTGTGATGGGATTCAGCCAATTCACACCAGTTCGGGAGAAACAATTGTTAACTTTCTGAGCAGTTTGGTGAACAGGTGGTTGGAAGAAACAATTAGGGCAGAGAACCAGTTATTAAATTATTGGAATCCCACCACTGGTTTTGATGTAAAGTGGGTTACCATGTGAGGCAGATCCAATGTTATGACCTTGTTTCTGGCAGTCATTAAGTGAATGTGGCAGCTGTAAAGCGATCAACTGTCCATGTTCAGACTGGATTTGGGATTTTTATCCATCTATCGAGCCCTTCCCTAGGACTGTCCTAAGTGAACAACTGTAAAGTTGTGAAGCAAACACATGGTCCACTATAGCAGGAGTCCCCAACCCTCAGGCCATGGACCGGAACTGGGCCGCAGCAGGCCAGAAACCGAGCTGCACAAACGAACACAAGTCCCATCCATGGGATGCAGGCAGTGCACAAAACCACACCCCCTCTAATCCTCAGAAAAACATCTCTCCACAGAACCAGTCCCTGGTTCCCCAAAAGTTGGGAACCACTGCACTTGAGGCACTGTTTTTGCTGGAAACGATGTATTAAATGCTGTTTGCTGGCCAAAATGTCCTAATTCGTGGTCCCATAACTGCAGGATGCTGCAAACGGCCACAAATGTAGGTGGTAGCCAAATGCCCCAAAAGTGGATCACGTGTCCGGGGTGGGGATAGGGGTAGATGTCAGCACTTCAAAACCAGGTGGTTTTAAGTCCCATTTTCTGGCCCCGCCATAAGTCTGCATGGTCTCCAAACAGCTGGTTGTAAGTCAAGGATTACCTGTAGAAGGGAGATGTGATCCAGCTGGATGGCATTCTGGACTAACCCTGCTTGAGAATGTTCCACAGAACTTAGAATACACAAAGATTGGAATTAGGTTAAACACAAGTCATACAATATGCAATTTAACCTTCTCTTCCACCTGCAGGACTCGCCTTGGGCTTGTGTGGATATTTCTCATGGAATTTTCCCACCAATCTATCAGCATTAACTTTCCAGCTATTTACCCAAGTTGCTTTGTGAAATAGGATAGCCTTTCCTATAAATTAGATATTGTAACGTCCCCTGGAAAATTCTAGAATCCAAAATTTTCTTAACCTCATAACGTTCATGCTCCTCAATGAGCAAAGGCTTCGGAGCTTCACGTTCTGCTGGCCTCAATGGGGAAGCCACAAATGGTTTTAACAAACTACTATGAAAAACCTGATGTACTTTCCCCAATAACCTAGGGAGAATAAACTTCACAGTTACTGAGTTTATTATTTTAATTATCTGAAAAGGCCCTATAAGTTTTGGACTCAATTTTCTAGAAGGTAAATGTAACTTCAAATATTTACTTGACAAATAAACTTTATCTCCTTGATTGCTGCGAATGATGTTCGTCAGCTTGCATCTGTAGGGAGGTGTTTTTAATGGACGCCACAGCGACCCACTCTGACTGCGACCTGGGCCGAAGAGGCACAGTGGGCACCCAGTTTCATGTTTGGCATTTCCTCTGCTCCACTACTGTTAGTCTAAAGTCTGGCGAACATCTGCCTGAATGCAAAAGCCAACAACAATGGAAAGTCTGTCTTCCGTTGGAGGTGAAAGGGACCCAGTTTTTGGCTGCTTATTGATTTGATTCATTTTAAAGGTGAAATAAATAACTGACGGGGTCTTGGTTGTGAAAGCTGGAAACCTTTGTTACTTTTTGCAGATTCTACTGTTTTGGACTTTGCTATTAAATTGCAGAAGTAATTAATGCACATTGTTTTTTTTACTTCTTCTTCTTCTGCTGGCATTTTGTTGTTTAAGTGAGATGGGGGTGGGGGTGTTTAAGTGGGATGAAGGGATCTTACAGGAAATGTTCCCCGGAGAACAGCATGCGATTATGAGAAGCTGTAAAACATGAAATGCTTGGTGTACGTCAGTGTTTTGGCAGCACACACAGAGTCCTGCTTCACAGCAAAGGCTGCATGGGTATGCCTAGTGTTTTAAGTAGATCTTTCGCAGCGGAGAACAAGGGGAGCAAAGAAACAATTAGGTTTTATTTTGGAGTGAGCCCGGCCTCAGGATATTAAACATCCTTAAGCAAGACCTTGGAATATTGGTGTCTGGGGTTGGGTTTGAAGGGCGAGGAACGTGACACAAAGATTCTCTCTCTCCTTTGTTTCTGGTTTTTCTGTCTCTCTCTCTCCCCCTTTCTTTCTCCTCTTTTCATCCTCACACCCAGCATTCAGTCCAACAGTTGGAGGGGCTGCGTGCAGAGAGCTTTGGAAAACTAGCCATGGGCTGGAGGCGGTTTATCTATACCCCAGTCTGAAGTTTCACACCACTGGGAAGCTGGGATTTTCTGCTTTTGTGATATCCTTGTTAACTCTCTGTGAACGTTCTTCGGGATACTCCGAAGAATCCCTGCTCTTACAGCAGAGACATTGCTGTTGGGGAAATTCACTGAGATACAGTCCCAATATATATCTGAAAGACAATAACTGGGGAAAGGCGTTTCTGTTTCCATCTCCTTCATTCCTTGAAGAATTGCCTTGCTCATAAATACTTTCTTCCCTTATTTCAGAAATAAGGAAACCAAATGTTCCATGCACTCCAATATTATTACTATTCGTCATTCCACAGTCTGCCAGATGTTTAGACTGGAATTTGGTACCCATCTATCAAGTCCATCTCAAGGACCTCCTATAGACAAGATATTGATGTTTGGTTGCGTTACAGATAGTGTTGCAAGATGTAAGCTGTTCTGAGTAAAGCTGCCTCTTGCAAATGTCTGGCGGTGATTTTGGACAATGCTGATTGGGTTCCAGTGGTGCTCCAGATGTTTTTGGATTATGCACCCAAGGCGCCAATTGCTATTGGTGCTACATTTGCTTTCTTTCATTATTTTAGTATTGTTTCATTATTATTCTTTTATTCTACCTTTTTATATATAAGTTCAGGAGGTGAATATATCTAAAGCTCCTATTATTTCCCCCCCAACCACAATCCCTTGAAGTGGGTTGGGATGAGAGAATGACCAGCAATTTTTGTGTCCAAGGAAGGCCTACAACTTATCTTCTGGTTTCTAGGCTAGCACCTTCACCAATATACCAAGAACTTTGCTTGTTGAAAGGGTAATTTTCACTCTGGAGAACAATTGAGGGGTCTACTGCAGCCTCTAAGCAGGAAGGTTCTGGCTTTGGCCAGATTTGGCACATCAAGGAAAAGCTGTTGTGGTCTGCCAGCAGCCTGTAGAGACGGCAGCAGAATCGGACAGTGGAGAAGAACATGGGCCAATCTGGGGGTCTGGGGAGGACTCGGTCAATGGTCCTGCTTCCGATACAGAGATGGGGCCAGGACTATTTGGGAGTTATGTGCTAACTCCGGAGCCTCCAGAATCTGACAGCAGTGAGGCAGAGGAACAAGGGGAGCCTGTTCCCAGTGTGCGTGTTGTTAAGTACTGAGCATGGGTCGGAATAAATGGAGACAGCCTCTGAACGGTGAACTTTCAGCTCTTTATTTGCATAGTGACTTCTCAAAACAACAATAGTGAACTCTGCCTTATATAGGTAACCCCTGTCCAATAACGAGCTATGAACGCTAGCTCTTTTAACCAATAAGAATTCTCCGTTAAGGGCCAATCGGATTCCTCAGAAGTTACCAATCTGATCTGGCCGCCTAACAGCCAATCAGAAATGCAGGGCCAGAACCCTGCACTTTACCTCAAGCTCATACTTTATTAACTATGGTACATACACAACACGTGTGATGACCCAGGGTGGAGTACAAAACAAACACAGTCACAGAAAACAGGTGAAGCCCCTTTTATTCCATCACTTTGCTTCCAAGCTCTGAATATCTTTGATGGAAGACAAACAAACAAACAAACAAAAAAACCCTCCCACACAAACAGTTACTTGAAGAAGGAAAAAAGCAACACAAACCAGGCAAGATAAGGGCTGGAGGATTCCACATATAACACACACTGGAAAGGACGCCAAACTCAGAGAGGAACTATAAGCTAGAGATATTTACATGCTTTGTTTCCAGCATTTGCCAGTACACAGGTCTAAATTCTTATTCGGTTGTCACACCTGCAGCCCATGAAGAGGATCAAGGTCCTCTTCTCCTGAGGAGATCATGTCTCTCTCTCTCTTTTTTTTTTTTTAAACAAATTTTATTAATTTTACAGAGAACATAAACAAAACTAAAAGATCTTTTCTGAAGGTTGTCTGATCCCGGGTTGAAACTCTTCACACAGACACAAATTCAAACATCATATTCACTTTATATATCCTTCCATATCTTATTATCATTTTCTTTTTTATATATATATATAAACCATTTTTATCAATTTTATATAAACAATGCACAAGGCATAACAGCTTATAAGTTCTTTTTTAAGAAAAAATAATAAAAGAAGAAAACCAATAGAACATAACAATTCCAAATTATAGTATCAATACTTTGTCAATTTAACTTCATATCTTATCCCAACTTCTCCTTTTCATCCAAATTATTTCTTATTAATTAAATTTTTTTTGCCTTTTTTCAATATACAACATCCCCCCAAAAAAAAAACATAACAAAACCTTTATATATCCTTTCATATCTTATTACCATTTTCAATAATATTCTTTGTCTGTTCTATTTCCAACTATCCATTCATCTTTTTTCTTTTATTATACTTCTCCTATACACCAATTGGAGTAACGTCTTTAACTCATTACCCTAACTTAAAAGTACTTCATATAACAATTTTTCTTGGGATTCTGTTTAATAGATTCTAAAATTACACAATGAATTTTATACTCTAAATACACATATAAAAAACACAATCTTATGTACCCTCCAGAATCCCTCTTTTATCCTAAATTAAATTCACCCATTGTCTCTGAATAAACTTTTTTTCTTTAGATCTTGCTTCCCCCCATTGAGGCTTCTCCTCCCCCCCTTTCTCTCTTGCTTATTCTTCTCCTTGCCCTTTTTACCCCTTTGTCTTTCCTCCTCTCTTTTCTTACTCTCTTTCCTTTGCTTTCTAACCTTGCCTCCACCTTTCCGCTCATTTTTCTCTTCTTTGGTTGTTTTTATAATTCTTAAAATCCCCTTTTTCTTATCCTTTTTCTCCTCCTCCCCGGAAAGAACCCATTGTTCATCAAAGATGGCTTCTTCTTCCTCTTCTTCTTTGTCCCAGTCCTTCTGCTGCGTAGTCAACTTTTCATAAGTACATAACGCCATTTCTAAGAATTGAAACAAAGTGCCCAAAGTATCTTCTTTTTTATATTTTTGATATTCAGTCTTTAGTTCATCCACAAACGATGCCATTATGAAAAAAGAAACTTTTCCCAAAACAACCACAAATATTTTTAATCAAGAATAATTCAAAAAAAAAATTCCAAAAATTAATACTTTTCTTCCTTCTTCTCTTTCTCTTTCTAGGGTTAATGTTTAATCAAAGAGGTCCAATTACCATATACCTTTCTTTGGGATTCTAGGCAATCTCCTCCTCTTTCAGCTTCTGCTCCAATTTTTTTTCCTCTCCCTTCCCACTTGCAATATCAATTTTAAATAATCAGAAATCCATACCTCCAACAAGGGTTTTCCAATTTCTTAAGTTTTTCAATGTCCAAAAACCTTTTTGTCCCTTAGCTTCAACTCTCAAAACAATTCACTTTCAATGTCCAATATGTCCAAGCATATCTGCTGTTTCCATGGGGTGGGAGAGTGAAGAAAAAAAAAAAAAAGTTCCCTTTAACAGCTTCTCCGCCGCTTTCGATCTTCTTAGGGATACAATGTATCCTCCAGCAATTCAAACAGCTCAGTTCCAAGCAATTTAAAAGATGTTACTTGACCCGGCTCAGACAACACTTTCACTCTTCACATTTCCTCCAGCGCAATCTTACCCGGTTGCTGGCTTCTTCGTGGCGGCCATTGCTGACCGCCGCTCCACCGCCTTGGGAAAAAGGGGTTTTTCCGGAGAAGGAGGGGGTCTGCGACACCCCCAACCCCCTGTCTGACTCCTCTCTCTCTTCAGCTGTCCCTACAGGGCAGCCATATCCCCCTGACCCATCTGGATCGGGGGTACCTCGACGGCTAGCACAGCAGGAATCGCGAGCTGTCGCGAATTCCTGCTGCCCCGAAGCCACGCGAAACCGGAAAACCCAAGATCATGTCTCTCTCTTATCCTCTTCTCCTTGTGTGCCCTAGGATGGATAGGGGATGGGCCTGGGTCCTCCTCTGTCTGCTCAGCCGGCCTCTGCCCTTCCCCAGCCTCCTCCACAACCTCCAGAACCACACTTCCACTCCCTGTCGGCTGTTCCTCAGAGTCAGTCTCCACCAGGGGAATGACAGCGTGTGTGCGCAGAGCTGCCAGAAGGCAAGAGCAGTAAAGACAAAAGGGGTGACTCGGGAGTAAGGCTTGGAGGTGATTGCCCCTCCCATAATATATAGTGGAAGTGTAAATGGACAGGAGGCAACTTTCTTCGCTCTGTTTGGATTAAACCTTGAAGCTCTGTATGGACTTTGTACTCTGTATGACTTTTTACAGTTAATTTGGCATTTTAGTTGCTGGCAGCAATTCAAAGGAGATAAAGGTGGGTGCTTATCTCGAGAGACTGGTTTGGGACTCATTACGGGCTGGGAATGAACATGGTAATATTACACTAATAACTAGAGTATACAAAATATTTGCTAGACCAATACTTGAATACAGCTCATCAGTCTGGAACCCACATTACGTATCTGATATTAACACAGTTGAGAAAGTCCAGAAATATTTCACAAGTAGAGTTCTCCACTCCTCCACTCGTTGCAGAATACCTTATGCCACCAGACTCAAAATTCTAGACCTAGAAACCTAGAACTACTCTGCCTTCGGTCTGATCTAAGTATAGTATATAAAATCATACATTGCAATGTCCTGCCTGTCAATGAATACTTCAACTTCAACCATTAACAATACAAGAGCAAACAATAGATACAAACTCAAGGTTAATCGCATCAAACTTGATTGCAGGAAATACGACTTCAGCAACAGAGTGGTCAATGTCTGGAATACTCTATCTGACTCTGTGATTTCTTCCCCAAACCCCAAAAACTTTAACCTTAGACTGTCTACTATTGACCTCACTCCTTTCCTAAGAGGTCTGTAGGAGGCGTGCATAAGCGCACCAAAGTGCCTACCGTCCCTGTCCTATTGTTTCTTTTATTTTTCTTATATGTATCCTTGTATTCATAACTATGTTTTTACTTATATCTATTATCTTGTAAGCAATTGACAAATAAAAATAAAATAAATAATAAATAATTCCCAGCGTTGATTGACAAGTTCTTTGGACTAAGCTTGTGCTTAATTACAGTCTCAGGAGGCCTTGGTCAGAACAAAAGCAGGATTGTGCGTGAGATGTAAAGTGCAACAGTTCACCACAAATTGTGACTGATAAAGCACAGCAGGTTGGCTGGGACAAGCTGGAGCAGGTGCTAGAGCTTTCTGAGTAAGCAGTGGAGAATGGCACCATTTCGCACCGTGAAGTGGGCTTCACTTTTGTCTTCATAAAAATAATGTCAACTTTTTTTTAGAATGGTTGAAGCTATTGTGTACTGATGTCTCTGAAGCATTCCTTCCCTCGATATCTGATCTGCTTGTATCTCAGAGAACCACAAAGGTGCTTAAAATGCAGCCAAATGCAAAGAGGTGTGTGGTGGTCTCCCATGGAAAGAATGAGACACAGAGGCTGGTGTACTCGGGATGGGAGTCTAGAGCAAATTCTAGTGCCCCCTTTTATTGAGAAATTCGTACATAGTAAGCATTCACATTG
Organism: Hydrophis major; assembly: GCA_033807585.1. Classification (NCBI taxonomy): domain Eukaryota; kingdom Metazoa; phylum Chordata; class Lepidosauria; order Squamata; family Elapidae; genus Hydrophis; species Hydrophis major. Next base: position 246,038,571 of record CM066328.1, on the reverse strand, counting down.
TGGATTACAATAATTAGATATAGCACACAGAACTGTTTACAATTGTCTGAGCTGCTTAATTGTTCCTGGTGTTTGTTTTAAATTTCCTTGCTTATCTCAGTGACCCTTAGGCAGACATGTATGTATAAGGTCTTAGACTAATCATTACCCAATACTGAAGTCAAAGTTTATTCCCACAGAGGTGACTGTGCTCTCTAGTGTTGTGCCTTTCTCCTTGGTAGCACAAAGCCGGCTCCAGGCCAAAGGTTATTGATGGAGGCCTGAACTTTTCCAATGGCTTCTCTGTCTCCCTCTTCCTCCTCCCTGTGATGCCATATAGCACACCCAGGCACTGGAGAGAACATTTAAATGATCTTGGTTGGAATGGGAAAACAAAGCTTCAGATCTTCCAATGGCAGGTGGCAAAAATAAAATGTGTGCACCCACAAGAGGAATGACTTTCTCTCTCTTGGCGCACAAATCTGCACAAGGTTGCAGAATGACATTTTTATATTACTAGACATGCTCAGAGGTGCACCTTGCATATTCCAAATCATAGTTTGATATGCCCGAAGCGTAGTGAATTATGCATTCACTTGCAGGATACAAATGTGTGGCTGAAAACAGAACCAACCAGTTTTCTCTCCTGAATCTTTCAGATCCCTACCAGTGTATAAATATAAGGTCAAGTCCAGAGGCATAATTTTAGAAATGGCCTCTCAATGTTGCTGCGTGCAAAGAAACCCCCAGTAGTCTTTAGCATTTTAAACGTAGGAAGCAAGCAGAGATCTGCTGGGAGCTGGGTGGCAAATAAATTTATGAATTATTATGGCTGGTTGCAGGGATGGGATCCGACCGGTATAACTACCGGTTCTGTTGCTCTGCATCACGCACACGTGTGCAGTGCAATTTATGACCTACTGAGCTGCCCGGACAGCTGAGCAGTGCTGCATGCAAGTGGGCAGCAGTTGGAAAAGCCCCTTTTTCCTGCTTTCTCAACCTCAGCTGTGTCGTGCAAAGCAGCTGCAGTTGAAAAAGCAGGAAATAAAGGTCAGGTAAGAGCCCGGGTGGCTGGGTGGGCCAAAACATCAGCAGACATAGAACTGGTTCTATGTCTGCTGCTCTTCAGATTTACCAGTTCTACAGAGGCAGACAGAACCAATAGAATCCCACCCGTGGTTGGTTGCCATAGTCAGCCAGATGTTGAGAGTGGGTTTGGCACTTTTACCCACCTGTTGAGTCTTTCCCAAGAACCTGGGATAGGCAGATGTTCGGTGGTGTTAAAGCGTTATTATCATCATGATGATTAAAACTGCAATGTTGTGAAAGAAAGTCATTCTCAACTGAGAAGCCTTCTAAGCCAGGGGTCCCCAACCCCTAGTTCTATGGTCCATTGAGAACTGGGCCACACAAGCGGTGTGTGAAAGTGCAAAACCATTTTCTGTGTGTCCCCTGCCACCACCACCACCACACAGTCGATCCACGGAGCCAGAATGGTTGGGGACTCCGCCACCCCCCCTTCCTCCCATAGTTCTACAGATCACAAGAATTGGTTCTTCCAGATTTCTGTTCTAGCCCGGTCCATGACTTGGGAAAAATCTTGGCACACCCTAGATGTGCGTAGAGCCTTGAAGATTTATATCAAAAGGACTTCTGTAGAGCTCCCCCCCCCCCCCAAGAAGATGTCTCTTCCTATTTGCATACTCGGACATTTTGCTAAGCTCTACTCTACTTTGTTTATCACTGACAAAATGTGATACCGTAAAAAATTCAAAATTTTTTACTACTAGTTCTGTGGGCGTAGCTTGGTGGGTATGGCAGGGGAAGGAGACTGTAAAATCCCCATTCCCTCCCCCACCCCACTAACCTGCTTTCCAGCTCCGTTCTCCTGTGCAGGGCAACAAAAGAAGGCCCAGCCAATCAGCTGGGACTCGGGAGGCGGAGAATAGATGGGGGCGAGACCAGTCAGAGGTGGGATTTGCCGGTTCTCTGAACTACTCAAAATTTCCGTTACTGGTTTTCCGGAACTGGTCAGAATCTGCTGAATACCACCTCTGAATACCACCTCTGTGAATGAGGAGAAGGGTACCTAGTTGGTTTGTACTTTCTGCCTTTTTCTTGGCCTATTTTTGAGCTTCACCTCTAATTCACAGATCTAAGGAAAAAGAATTTTAAAAGAAGAGAAAAGAAAACAAGAACAGCCCAACAAGCCATGATTCCTTGTTTATCAGCAAACCTGAATTGTTCAGCAAACCTTGTGAAAAGAAAACCACCTCTCCCAGACTCCAAATTGCGTTGGATTCCAGTGCCCAGGGAACACATTTGGGAATGATTGCCTTATTGCAATGTATGGATTGCAACTAGAGTATAGTGTTTATGAATTGATTAATTGATTGATTAATTAACCATTCAATTATTTATTATACTGCATTTTTATCCCACTTCCCTACTTTATAAGTAACTCAAGGTGGCAATACTTTGAGTTACTTATAAATACTCCTCATACGCCTTCCTCCTCGAAGTTTCCCCACATTGAAAACCCTATAAAGTAAGCTGGGCTGAAAGAAAGTGACTGGTCCAAAGTCACCCAGTCAGTTTTTCAATATCTTCTGGCCAAAGATTTTTTAAAAAATGAAGAAAACAATTACCAATTGGTTTTTTTTTTTTAATATAAAAAAACAGCATTTTCATAGATTTCCTTTTCTCCCGTGAATAAGCAACTGGGAGCATATATCTTCTTCAGCTTGTTAAACTGACATTCTTGGCCTATGATCCTTGCCTTGGAACACTTCCTTGTGTCCATACGAAGCGCCTGACTTACCAGTCCCACTGCTACGTAGATCAGGCTAGTTCATTGATTATGCAGGGGCTGTTCCAAGTGGAAAAAGTCCTACTTATGACATCGTCTCTTTGCTGATGTTCCCTCTGAGTTTACTCAGGAGGTGTTCTATCAAAAACTGGGTCACTGCAGTCATTTATGAGCGTCATCAAGCATGAATCTCTCTTTTTATTGCAGTTTTTCTATCAGGACTGCTGCTTGCAAGCCTCACATTTTTCAGATTCCTTTTCTGCTTGGCAGTCCTGCTTTATGCTATAAAAATGATGAGGCTTCTTATCTGCAGAAACCGGGCATACGCAGCTGAGATACAAATATCTTCCCTTGCACGATAGACTCCTTGTATAAGACTCACATAGACTTCTTGGCCTTAGATAGACCCTTCTTTCATCCCTGCCATGTCAAAAAGGTCATACAAAAGCAGGTGGCTAAGTTCTTTGACCCTGGGATTATTTCTGTTCTTGGGGAATATGAACAGAATTTCTTTTTTTGTTGTTACCAAAAATTTAAACCCAGAGCTTCTTTCTTCAGTTTTAACTCAGCACGCCCCCCCCCCAAAGAGGGCATACCGACTCCAAAATGAAACATTTTCTTGATCAATCAGCAATGGTATTGACACATTTTATTACATGTTCCTCATGAAACCAGCCTTGTTAGAATGATAGTATCTACATTAAGAATCTGTTACAGGAATATACCTTAGCAGATGGCAGTATACAGGTGACAATAAACTCATCTTGGAAGCTTAGAAAACGTTAAAGTTGATTTGTACTCAATGGGTAATGAGTTTCTAGGATAAAGACATTCCAGAAGGAAGCAGTAGAAAATGCCTTTTGTACTGCTATCAAGAAAAAAAGTCGGGATTGTAATAATGAAGAAACAAACTGTACTTGAGAGTGGTCTAGCCAAACTGCCCAATTTATTGAAGGACAACTCAATGCTATATTAATCGTTTAATTTACGGTAGTTAATTTTTTATTATTGGTGGCCATGTTTTCATCAAAAATATTGTAATTCTTGTATTTCTAGGTGGACTTTCTTTATTGTATTATTATTGGCCAGGGTTCCATTGAAATTAAATTTGAATTTGTCGAACTGTCCGGTGAGTTGTCCTGAAGTGAGTTGGCCACAGTGAGTTGTCCTGTGGCAAGTTGATAATGATAAGTTGACTGTGGTGAGTTGGCCCATTCTATGAGAATGTTCTTAGTTATCACAACAACAGAGACTTTTTTTGATTGTGGCTGCCTGAAAACATCTCCCTAGAGTGAAAGAACCTCTCACCAATTTTTAGGAAGCAAAGGAGGTGTGCATGTCCCAGGCTGAAAAGCTTTTACTTTATTTTATTTTGGCAGTCTAACCAACGTTATGCCAGTTGTGTCAAATAATGGGCGCAACCCAATTTTGTCTGAAAGCTATTGATGTATTTGATTATTACATGGTTCCGCTTTTAAACTCTGCAATCAACAGAGTCATGTCCTTGGAGTGTAATGCCAGAGCTGTAGAAGAGAATTCAACTGACCTTCCCTTTCTCACATGCTCTGAAGTCTGGATGGCCTCAAAAGCAGGCAGTGGAAAGAGCCATCTTGGTTGAATCAGAGACAGAAGTACAAGTTTCTCCCTTCCCCATTTGTGATGGAATGGAAACTAAGAATGAGATGTACTTCCTGTTCAGGCTCCCAGGTCTTATGAATCAGCCTGGAGGCTGGCTTTATTCCCTGGAAAATTGCAGTGACTTCTCATTAAAAATAATACCAGCTGGAAGGTATTGGAATCCGTCTGTATGACGATGTTTTGCATGTTTGCTTGCTGTTGATTTTTGGGGGGGTGGGTGGTTGAGTGGGGGGAAGAACACAGTAATGTTTCCATGCCACTGAACACAGAGTTTGAATTAGCCAATTTCTCAGGATATTGCAAACTTTATCTTAACCAACATTTAAATGCATGATTCATCCACTCCTGGAACCATCGCCGACTTTTTTGTGTAGATTAAAAGGGAGAATCATACTGAAAAAATGGAAAAATTGAAGTTGCCAATGTTACCGATGGTCCTTTAATCAAACTCCATTCAAGGCTGAATGGAGAAAAAGCACCCGATTTCAATCACATTATTTTCAGAGGCAGTAATAACATTGCATATTAACTGGATAGGACTAAAGAAGATTTAATCTTCATGTACCTTTACATTGGTAAAGAATTTTATGATCTCAAATCAAGTTCTAAGAGGCACAATTTGAGATAAAGAAAGTAGCTTCTGCAATCTGTAGAATAATCAGCAAAGTGACATGATTGGATTTGAAGCATAACAACAATGCTAAATTACAGAATCTTCTTGTTTCCAGATAAAGCGCGTTCTTTGTACACAAAGACTCATGTTGCATCTTTCTGGGAATAAAGAAAACTCTAAAAATACCAAGAGAAAAGAGAGTTGCCAACATTTTAGTCACCCTTGCAGCTGTAGCATCTTTAGTAACAAAAATTAGAGGACTATAGCATGACTGCTTTAACAGAGGACAGTGCTCGGGAAGTGCCTGTTAAATCTAGATCTTCACTGAATATTAATTTGCAAGGAAAACTTAACAGACAACTCTGAATGTGGATTGAACCTGAATTTGCATCATTTGATTTAATGGACATTCATCTATTAAGTTGGGGCTGAAATCTGAGCAAACTTTGTTCATTGGATCAGAAGGCACTAAAACAATACCAATTAAACTAGATTTTTTTTTTTTTGAAATTTTTTTTAAATTAATTTTCTACAAACAGACAAGACAAACAAAACATTAAAACATACACCTCTCATATTTACATCCAGTGTGTCAGTTGGTTCATCATTTTTGTGCATTCATTTTGTAGTCCCAGTTACAATTATGTTACATAACAACTCATATTATCAATCCAAACTTATATATCCTATAATCACTAAACAAAAAAAAAATTTTTTTTGACTATACTTTTAATCATTCATGCTTTATGAGCTAACAATACTTTAACCAAATTATTCAACTAATCATATAATCATACCAAATCAATCCTAGAAAAAAAAAACCTTTATAAATATAATATCGATTAACAAAGTAATAGCAAAATAACAAGATAAAGATATTTCTTACTATCTAAAATATTCTATTATCGTATTTTATCATCTAGCCATTTATAAAAAAGATCCCAAATTTCATAGAATTGTTTATCCTCTTGCTCTCTGATTTCAAATGTCAATCTACTCATTTCAGCACATTCCAATATTTTCTTAATAATTTCTTCCTGTAATGGTATTTTCTCATTCTTCCAGTTTTTAGCAAATACAATCCTGGCCGCTGTTAATACATTTACAATCAGATATTTCAAATCTTTACTATATATATCAGGTAAAATTCCCAATAAAAAGATCTCTGGTTTCAAGTCTATATGTTTCTTTGTCATTTTTTCCAACCACATGTGAATTATAGTCCAATATTTTCTAGCATCCTCACAAGTCCACCACATATGGTAATACGAGCCAGGTATCTGATGACATTTCCAGCATTTTTCAGATTTATTCTTGAACATTCTTGCTATTCTTGTCGGAGGAAAGTGCCACCTGTAAAACATTCAATTAAACTAGATTTTTATAATAATCTCAGGGAGCAATATTGAATAAAGCTGGAGTGTATATGAAACTGACCGGCAAGCCTCTATTTAGAGACTTATAGTGAGAGTATCCAAACATTTTTTGGCGGGTTAGAAGTTACTTTCAGGGGCTTTAAGCCGCAATCGCTGCAAGCCTGTGATAGAGCCATATTCAGTTTGATGGAATTTATTATTGCAGAAGCAGGCTATTGATTATATATACATGAGAATATCACCCCTGTTTCCATTTGGGAACAGATGAACATCTGTCTCTGTCTCTCCCCCTCTCTCTTTCTCCCTCCCCTCCCCTCGCCCTCCCACTGCCTCCCTCTCTCCCTCTCCATCCCCCTCTCCCCTCTCCTTCTCCCTCCCTTTCCCTCCCTCTCTCCCACCCACCGCTGCTCCCTCTCTCTCTTCCTCTCCTCCCCTTCTCTCTCCCCTCCTACCCCTTCTCCCTCCCTCCCCTTTCCCTCTCTCTCCTCTCCCTCTCCCTCCCTCACTTTTGTGCTCTCTCTCAGCGTGTTTCTAAAAATGAGTAGGAATAGGTGTATTTTGCAATGGTTATTTTCCTTAAGTATAACCAAGATGAGCCTTAGCCACTTTAGATCAAGTTCTGTGTGGGATCCATTGTCATAACAACAGTGAGATTCTGTTCAGAAAAAGCAAGAGACAATTTATTGTGGACTTCAGAAAGGAGGATCGTTTTCCAGGGCCGCCAAACAATTATTGACTAAGGAGGTTTAACATGGCTACTAGGGTGTGTATCCCTAGAACGTGCAACGGCAGTCTAGCAGGCAGGCAAATGATGTGAGATAAACGTTGTTGTAGTTTACACTCAGTAAGACAGATACACTGTGCCAGTTAAATAGTTTTTTATTCCAGCAAGAGTTATAGCATAGTCAAAACAGTCCATATGTCATAAACTAGTTCAGTCCATCCAGGGATTAAGCAGTTGCAAAGTCCAGTGTCGAAAATAGAGGTCAGTAAACTTATAATCAGTCCAGCAATATATCTCTTTTTCAGTCAGAGATATGAAGAAAATCAAACCCCTTTTCTTCGTTTCAGCAACAGCAGGGAAAAACATGCAGTTATCACCATCAATCAACCTTGTCAGCTACTACAGTAAAAGCCAGCTCACAGTGAGCTCTCTTGCTCCCTCTTATGGTGATTTTACAACCGCACCCAAAATACATGTTTTGCAGTTAAAGTGATATACACACTTTTACTCACTAACATAGTTTATATATTATTTTTTTTACCCAAACTAAGTTAGGTAACCAATGTTATCCCTAACACTCTCCCCTTTTGGTTAATATAATAATATATATATATATATTTACAATTTCAACCCATAGTTTTCACAATTTTCTTTGTGCTTGACTGCACCTTGGGCTTTTGTAAATCCATCAGCAATGTTTTCATCAGTCATGCAATATTCCAATCTCATTAAACCATTTTTTACAGATTGTCTTACATTCAATCTAAGGTCAGTATGTTTAGATCTAGTTTTTACAGCAATATTTGTAGCCAACCATATGGCTGCTTGATTGTCCTCATAAATTACAATGTTATCCCTAACAATGGCCATAGTTTCTTCTGACAGGATCTGAAAAACCTGTATATCAGGACTATCACTAAGATTTTTGCTGCCTAATAAGGGGCAGCAGCTGGCTTTTTCCTCACCATAACGAAGAGTAGCAAAGCGAAATACTTTGGCAAAAAAATCAAAATCAAAAAATCAAATCAACACAATTCTTTGGCAGTTAGACAGCAAGAACCATACTTTAAAATGACTGCGCAATTACCAATTGTGTAATCTTTATCCTGGTGAGATGAGAGAAATATCTTAATAAAAACAGAAATTATGCCTGTATCGGAATGAAACATGTTGCTTTGCTTTTATAAGCCACATAAATCATCTTTTTCTTCTTCTTCAGAGCAAAATGTTAGGCAAAAAGCAAACCCATAGACCAAATACTCCAATAGTAGATGAACCCCACATTTTAATATATACATCTTGAGGTCCTAGATCATTCTTCCCCAAACTGCAAATCCTCAGAAAAACTGGGATTTATGTTTATATATTTGGAGTTAATATATTCGGAGAGCATCACATTTGGGAAAGCTGGCTCTAGAAAACATGATAGCCTCCAGTTGTGTAATAGAAAAGGCCTGGTGTTTCTGGGAAAACTAATATACTCTTAAAAAATGTAAAAGTATTTTATTCTTATTTGCTGGAGAAATTAGGTTGGCTCAGGGAAATGAGAATCACCTGGGGTTAAAAAGTGGTACAAAAGCTTTCTTACTGAATGATACTGTTCCTCTTCATTTTTTGCTTTTCAGTATAATCTTTCCCAAGATGGCTTTCCTTTCCTATAGAAAGGGATAAAGGAAGAAGTGAGATGGCAGAAGATAGGGTGGGTCTCTGGGTACTTCCTCCCAGAGATAAGATAGCTGCTGAGGAAAGTGGGTGTGCTTTTATTTTAGGGGAATACGCCATTCAATGAAGACAAAAGATCTGAACAATTGTAAAAGACAATGCTGCAATAAATGCAAAGTCAACTTCAATAGAGTAGTATTATTCATTAAAAAAAATCCATGGTTGTGAGGAGAAAGATGGAGAGCATCTTTCATTCATAATTATTTGTAATCATTCTCAAAGAAGCTGCTTGTAAACTGTGCTCCTTGATAGACTTTATCTATACCTACCTACCTACCTACCTCTGTCCATCTGTCTATCTGTCTATCTATCTATCTATCTATCTATCTATCTATCTATCTATCTATCTATCTATCATCTATTTTGTGCCCTTATTATTTTTATTATAACTCAAGGTGGTGAACATACCTTTCTTCATAAAATACAATTGCTGGAATTCACAACCCCAGTGTGCTGCAAAGACCACTGGCCTCGGTGGCTTTAAAAAGGGGATAAAATAATTTTTGGAAGCTTGTTAACACTCTATTTGCTGAAATTTTGACATGTACAACTTTGAATCCCAGTTTCTCCACTATGATGGCCTTCCAACCTCCTTGTAGGGTATACAATTATTTGGCCTGATCACCTAAAGCTACCATAGAAGGAGGTGGGCATAATAGCTGGCTAGATACCCAAAGCTTCAAATGAATTATATGCATTAAAAAAGAAAAATAGATGTAACTTAAAGTACTGACTCTATTGTTTGTAGCATCTGCAGATGTGAACAGTTGTTCTCTTTTATTTCTTCCATTATTTAATGGATTTTGTTCCTAATCATTAATCTTTTTTTAAAGAAATGAAAGTAAAGAAAGTGCCACCTTTGTGGATTTTTAAATTGTTTCTGCTATCTGAGCACACCACTTAAATGTGATAGTATTTGATAGATGGAGGTAGGGTGGGAGGGAAGAGATAAGCCTTTTGTTCCTCAAAGATGAAAAAAGTTTCAGAAACGGGATCTTTGGCCTTCAGTCTGATTGGAGAGCCAATCTCATATGTCATCCAGAGGCACATGAGGGTTTTTCTAGTTTTTCCAACTTCCTAGATTTTCCTTTATCTAAATTGAAACTGAGAGTCAGCTTGGTGCAATGGCTTAAGGCACCAGTCTAGAAACCAGGAGGCTGTCAATTCAACTCCTGTCAATTCAACTAGGCACAAGACTAGCTGGGTGACCTTGAGCTCTCTTAGTTCTCTCTCTCTCTTAGCTTTAGGAAGGAAGCAATGCCAACCCACCAAAATCTTGCCAATTAAATTATTGGACTTCTGTCCAGACTGCTGCCAGGATTCAAAACTAACTTTGCCAAAGTATTTCGCTTTGCTACTCTTCGTTATGGTGAGGAAAAAGCCAGTTGCTGCCCCATATTAGGCAGCAAAAATCTTAGTGATAGTCCTGATAGTCCTGATATAAACTATTGTTCAATGTTGTAAGTTGTAACTTTCAGCTTTATTATTGGGTGCATATTTTTGACTTCAATTTTTCTATGGCGTGCCAGTGGTCAAGTCAAGAAGACATGGCGTTATTAGAAAGTTATTATGTGAGCCCTTAAATATCATGGCCCTTTAACTTCACCAACAGTGAAGCCTGGTGTTGGCAGCATCATGCTGTGGGGGTGTTTTCCAGCAGCAGGGACTGGGAGAAATGTCAGGGTTGAGTGAAAGATGGATGGGGCAAAGTACAGGGGTGTCCTCAATGAAAATCTGTTCCACAGTGCTCAGGACCTGAGACTGGGTCAAAGGTTCACTTTCCAACATGACAACGATCCTAAGCACACAGCCAAGACAACACAGGAGTGGCTTAGGGACAACTCTGTGAATGTCCTAGAGTGGCCCAGCCAGAGCCCTGACTTGAACCCTGTTGAAAATCTCTGGAGGGGCCTGAAAATGGCTGTCCACCGATGGTCATCATCCAACCAGACTGAGCTTGAGGGGAGTTTCAAGGAAGAATGGCAGAGAATCCCCCAAGCCAGGTATGCAAAACCAACGAGATTCAAGGCTATAATTTTGCTGCCAAAGTTGCTTCAACTAAGTACTAAGTATTATGCCAATGTGATATATCAGGATTTTTTTTTTCCTTTTTAATAAATTTACTTACATTTTGAAAATTCTGTTTTCACTTCATCATTATGGGGAACTGAGTGTAGTAGATTAATGAGAAAAAAATGAATACGAACAATTGTAGAATCAGGCTAAAGCAGGGGTGTCTAACTTTGGCAACTTTAAGACTTGTGGACTTCAACTCCCAGAATTCCTCAGCCAGCTTTGGACAGAAGTGAAGGGGGTCTGAATACTTCCCGAATGCACTGTCAGTCTATAAGTCTAAGTTTAAGTCTCTCAAAATCTCACAGTGGAGATGGCACAAATAAATATTGCTTAAAGATATGAGTGTACTTCTTAATTATTCAACAAAACCTTGGAACGTGTCACAGTATGAATCACTTGAGAGTTATCACTCATTGGAGAAAGTGAAAACCTCTCTCTTCAATGTACATGTTCATATATGTTGATAACAGTGGTGGGATTCAAATTTTTTTATTACAGGTTCTGTGGGCATGGCTTGGTGGGTGTGGCAGGGGAAAGTTACTGCAAAATCCCCATTCCCTCTTCAGCCCACTAACCTGCTTTCCAGCTCCGTTCTCCTGTGCAAAAGGAGACCCAGCCGATCAGCTGGGATTCAGAGGCAGAGTATAGATGGGGGCAGGGCCAGTCAGAGGTGATATTTGCTGGTTCTCCAAACTACTCAAAATTTCCGCAACCGGTTCTCCAGAACTGGTCAGAACCTGCTGAATACCAACTCTGGTTGATGAACAGATGCTGGCTATGAACAGATGCAATGGAAAGACATATCAGTGTTACTTGGTGTGGTCAATTATATATTTAAAAATTAGTTTCAGCCATTTCCCATATGTAGCATAGTGTGTTTCTGATATTCCCCTTTATCCTCTTTTTGTCCTGCTCGTAATAAACAAATGGTGAGAGAATACAGGTAATCCTCAACTTACCACAGTTCATTTAGTGACTGTTCAAATTTACAATGGCACTGAAAAAAGTGACTTAGGACCCTTTTTCAAACTTACAACCTTTGTAGCATCCTCATGATCATGTGATCAAAATTCAGATGCTTGGCAGCAGGTTCCCACTTATGACTGTTGCTGTGTCCCGGAGTCATGCGATCCTTTGAAGAAGCAAAATCAGTGGGGAAGCCAGATCCACTCAACAACCGTGTTACTAACTTATCAATTTCAGTGATTCATGTAACAACTGTGGCAGGAAAGATCATAAAATGGGGCAAAACTCACTTAACAAATGTTTCACTTAACCACAGGAATGTGGGGCTCAATAAGTTGAGGACTACATGTGTATCTTTTTAGCATATTCATACAGACTTGGGTATTTGTTTCCAAGATACAGATATGTTCTGTCTCACCTTTCTTCTTTCCCAAAAGATGAAAGAGTACAAACTCACACAAACACAGGCAGGCAAGCTGACTTGGACTTTACATAGTTAATTCTTTGGAACGGATAATGTCCTTGGCATTCCAACATGCTCTGCCTGACAAGTCTGAACTGATAACAAGTAAAAAGCTACTCACAGAGAATTACAAGGCAGACCACAAGAATCATTCACAATGAAAAACCTGAAGTAAGATTAAACTTTGTCCTGTACAAAGTTCCAGCTGACAACACACCCACTTTTATCCCCTGTGGGGTGTGGCTCAATGACTCAGCTCACTCACTGATCCTCCCACGCCTCCTACGTTGCTGCTCACATTTCTCCCTACGACGCTGCTTAGGATCAAGCCAACATTCTTCCTCTTGACTCCCTGTCAGGAGCTGCTCCGATATGCCTTTCTCCTGATTAATCTCAGGCTGTTCCTCTCAGTTGTCTGATGAAACCTGAGGCATTATCAGGGAGGAAGGCATTGCCAGAGAGGAAGGTCCTGGGGAAAAAGCATCCCCAGTTCCTCCTCCTCACCTTCTGAGTCCTCTTCCTCTAACAGCACAGGCTCGGGAATCGGAGCCACAACACAGACGGGTCCATCTTTTTAGGAATTGTTCTAGGATCATCCAGAAAATTCCTATCAGATTCATTGCTCTATAATTTCCAGGATCTTCCTTTTCCCTTTTTGAAAACAGAAATATTTGCTTTCTTCCAGGCAGCTAAAATGTCACTCTGCTCTTCAGGTTCTCTCAAAGAGAATACATAAAGGATCATCAGCAAATTCCTTTAGAACTTTAGGATGTCATCTGTCAGAGCCCTGGAGATTCAAATCATTCATAATAAAGAGGTAGGGCTGATTCCCCCCCCCCTATCGGGTTGAAGCTTTAATTCTGCTCCTCCATTCTTTACTTCCCAACAACCTGGTGGAAGCTAAGGATCTTCCACTGAAGATGGAGAAAAGCAGGGCCCAGGTAACCAGCAGATTGTGCCAGCCTAAATTCACGTCTATCAGCATTTGGCTTGGCTTTTGAAGTGATTATGCCTCAAATATGGTCCTGTGTGGAATAATAAAAATTCATATTCCAAGAAAACTACCTAGTCAGCTCATTGACAAATCTTAATCGGGCAAGGGGAGTATGCAACAGCATCCATAATATTCACCCATTTATCAGCTGTTCAAGCACTATAGGCCACCGAAAACAGTGACATACATAAGCCCACATTAAAAGGAAATACAGAGTCGATGAGTTTGCAGAGGAAGGAGGATATAAAGGAAGCGATTACAAGAAGAAGTGCGAACTGTGCATAATAAGCTTGATGAGCTTTCATTCCTTTAAAAAATGCATCAGTTGAGATGGATGACAATTCATTACAACCAGGATGATAGAAGAGCTTTTCATTGTCAGATGGTCTGGCTTTGCCCCTAAGTGGGACGATGTCTTGAAAGGATGTGAACTCACTTGAAATAAAATGTGACTGTCTCTAGAAAACAGGCCACCCGACCCTCTTCCCAGTTAGGTGGAATGTAGCAGCGTAGTACTGGACATGCTTTCTTTCTTTATCAAAATGTTTTATCTGATTTTTGTTTCATGGACCTCAGCTCCTAAATTTGCTCTGGGAAATGGAAGAGGTGGTCAGGTCACATTGGAGTCTAGTACCTAGGAACTGATAATATACAAGAAGAGGAAGCACCTAATTTGTATTCGTTTCAAAAACAAAATTGTTCTGTACTACATAATTCATTGAAACATCACAAAGCTGCCTTAGGCTAGTTATGGTTTGTAAAGATGGATTTCCAGCAGTCATGAAATGCAGTGGTACCTTGATACTCATTGTTAATTGGTTCCAGGAGATGCAATGAGTTCCCAAACTGATGGATACTAAACACTCCCCCCCCCATATGGAATAATGTACAGGTAGTGCTCAATTTATGACCACAACTGAGCCCAAAATTTATGTTGTTAAGGGAAATTTTTTTTAAAATGTTTTGGCACACTTTATGACTTTTCTTGCCAAAGCTCCGGACTACTTCTCTAATATAGGTAGTTATGTTGAGCCATGGTGGCACAGTGGTTAGAGTGCAGTACTGCAGGCTACGTCTGCTGATTGCCGGCTGCCTGCAATTTGGCAGTTTGAATCTCACCAGGCTCAAGGTCGACTCGGCTTTTCATCTTTTGGAAGTAGATAAAATGAGGACCCAGGTTGTTGGGAGCAATAGGCTGACTCGGTAAACTGCTTAGAGAGGGCTGTAAAGTACTATAAAGCGGTTATATAAGTCTAAGTGCTGTTGCAATGTTGGGTTGTGTCAATTGCAAAAATAATTTGACAGAATAAACTAACAAAGCTCTCCTTGTATTAAGTCTGCCTTGACTACATGGAGCATTGCTTGCAGTTGAGATGTCCAGATTCAAGAACAATTCCGCTGTACAGTGGAAGAAAGTAATCCTTTCTGTGTGTTGATTTCATCTCCTTAGCAAAGATATTTAAAGCTGCTTTTCTCAAAAGAGAAGAGCACACAGCTAAAGCTTCAAAACCAGACAGAAGCTTTCCCCTCTTACTATTAGGTTGACCTCAGCCTAGCTATCACTTTTCTTCACTCACTGAACTCAGAGACATGAAAAGGTCTTTATTTAAGAGCACCTTTTGAGACACTGATGTATGTGCCAGGAGGGGAACTTCCTGGCCATTGTTGCATTGCCCAGTTGCATTTCATCCAGGCCCTGGCTGGAAAATGTGCTATGTTCTTTGTTGCCTTTCCTTTTTCTCTTATAAGCTTGGGTAATTTCAGCTATAACTATCTGCCTTTTTCATTCTGAAGCCGTGTGTGCATTTTTCTTTTGTGAAGCCTTTCCATTTTTTTCCTACATCATTAAACTCTGAAGCCCCATCAGGCACAAGGTACAGAACCATTTTCAGTGGCTTGACCAACACCCTAATTTAGACACACCATTTTTTAAAAAAAGGATAACCTGGCAGAGGAAATATGTTAAATATGTTAAATCGCCTTTAGCATATGTTTGATAAAGCTGCTTAAACATCATCAAACAATTTATCAATGACTTGTACACATTTCAACCCATGTTCTACAACAACCTTCACAACAACAAAGCTGACTGTTGTTCGGTCAGTACTGTCTGGTAGAAGAACGCATTCAGATTGTCAGTTGGCTTTTTCACTTCAGGAAGCCTTTTTTTAGCAGGAAAATAAGAACCAGACAACCTTAGATGACTTATGTTGATTCATTAGATTGTGATGATGTGGATTTTAAGACTTAAATCAAAAGAAAAATTGGTGAAGAAGGGTTACACTTTTCCCCCTGATTTACACACATCCAACTGTCTGAAAGATTTAGACTAGGTGAAAGGAAACCATTGTCAATTTCTTGTTAATTAGACAAGAAAATGAGGGACAAAAAAGAAATATGTACCAATGATGAACATCTTTTTGCAAAAGCTTATAAAGTGTTATTGAATTTTCATCTTGAATAGTCATAAATATGTTAAAGGTTGTATGGTTAAATAGGCTAAAAATTGGTTCTTATGCCCGATCAATAGGAAAATATGTGGACACAGAGTTTGCATTGAACTATGATTTGAAAGAATGTTTTAATAAAAGGATGTATTGATGGTATTTAATTCCTGATAAATTGTGAAAGATGTGTAAGGGAATCTCAAACAAATGTTGGAAATGTAATCAATTTGAAGGAATTTTACCACCTTTGGGAGACAGGCAAAAAGGCTAAGACATTTTGGAATCAGATAACTACCTTGGTTCAGAAAATTCAGAAAATGGATGTAAAATTGAAACCTGAAACTTTTCTTTTAGGGATAGCTGATAAAACAGGGGAGAAGAAAACATGGGGCTTTGTTTTTATATTTGTCTTCAGCTCCTAGTTTGCTAAAAGCATGAGTGAAAGAGGGCCATATACCCACAATGGAACTATGGACTTTGAAACCATTGGAGTTAACCATGGTGGCAAAATTGGCAGCCTTGATTAGAGACAATAATTTGATTAAATTTATTGTGAGCTGGAAACTACTGATTTATTACAAGACAAGGAGAAAAATCAACTTATAACTTTGGGTTTTGAGGATTAGGGTTTGATTTGATCAGATAAATATTGTGGATTAATACTTGTATGGTTATTCATATTTGACAATAAATATAGTATAGAGAATAATATATTATGAAAATTGAGTTTTTGAATTGTAAGGTATTAGTATTCTATTTTAATTGTTGGTATTATTATTTAAACTTAGAGGTTGTTTTGTCATATTGTCTTTGAACTGAAAAAAGTCAAAGGTCACTATTGTTATGTATTTGATGTACTGTTTTTGCCACTTTTCACATGATGCATCTGGCCTGCGAGTTTGACAGCACTGTCCTACTTCATCATCAAGCCAAGCTTCCAAACTTCATAGTATCTCATGATGACTGCAGGTCCTCGACTTACAACCATTTGTTTAAACCCCAGCACTGAAACAAGTCACTTAATTACCCATTCTCGCACTTATGACCATTGCAGTGACCCCATGGGGGACATGATCAAAGTTTGGGCCCTTGGCAGCTGGGATGTATTTACCATGGTTGCAGCCTCACAGGGTCATGCTCACCACTGTGACCTTCTCAGGAGGCTTCCAACAAAGTCAATGGGGGAAACTGGAAGTTGCTTAATGATTGCATGATTCACTAAACAACTGTGGCAAAATGGTCATCAGAAGGCATGACTCACTTAAAAACCATGTCACTTAGCAATAGGAATCCCACTTTTAAGGGCTACCCGTAGTTCCTTAGCTTGAGGGCAACAATGCTCCATTTTTTTCCCCTAGACTGAGTCTCGTTTTCAGTTGCTCCTGTTAGCAAGGAGGACCACGACCAGAGATGGAGCAAGCGAACAAACAAGGAGGATGGACGGGTCCTGGAGTTGTCTTGATATATTCCTTTTAAAAATAACTTACTTGCATTTCTGCTGTATGCTTTCTTGACATTAGTGTTTCATTCATTTGCATCTTTGAATGGTAATTTTTCTTTCTTTCTGATGTGAAGAATTGGAGCATAGCCTGAGCAAAACTGTACTTTAGTTGTGTTAGAGCCAGTGGTGGCGGGATTCAAATGGTTTTATCACTGGTTCGGTGGGCGCGGCTTGGTGGGCGTGCTTTGCCTAACGCCGGCACTCAGCTTTCCTCACACCAGCTGAGACCTGCAACGCCAATCAGCTGAGAGGATAAAGAAGAGAAAAGCGCAGGGGCAGGTTGGAGGGCGGATCCTGTGCTTTCCTCTTCTTTTCCTTCTCAGCTGATTGTGGATTTTTTTTCCTCCTCAGCTGATCCTCGGCTTTTTTTTTTACTAACAGTTTGACTGGTTAGAGCTTTAGAAATCCAGCACATATCACTTCTTGAGTACATTTAGTGTTGTGCTGGAAAAAAACAAACTTGTGGCCTCTTATCTCCCAGCTTGCTTTCTAAAGTTGTGGGTCCTTCATCACTGGAGGTTTTTAAGAGACCGGACAGTCCCTTGTCTGGTGTTCGGTCTCCTGCTTGAGAAGGCAGTTGGACTAGAAGACCTCCAAGGTCCCTTCCAGTTCTATTCAGATTCTAATCTCCAAGCGTTGACCAAAGCCAATATATCCATGTACCGAAAAACCTATTTGGGGAGCTGCCCGTTCCACCCACCCTTTGGGATGATTTGTCTAAACTTGGGATCAAGCACACCATTCACATCTCCTGCGATAATTCCCTCCTACTCTGCAATTCCTATTAAGATCCGGGAGAAACTTTTATAGAATCTCTGTATTTGGAACGTGGACGGATACCAGTGTTAAAATCTTTTTTTAAAATTTCAGGATGAAAATTCTTGCCTTTTGGATGGTTCTAGTATTTCCCAGGAAGATGATTTGAGATAATTTGCTGTTCTGTTTTTCTGTCTTCTCCCCATTTCTCCAGTATTGATTACAAATTAAGACAATACATGTTCTAATTGTTTGAAATGTATTGATCCCATTTCCTGGCCCTGATTTACTTTGCCTTCTTCCATTTTTATATTTCATCATAAACAACATCATTCATGCTCTGATTCAGTAATTTATCATAGGTACATAAATAGCCTTATGCTTAAACATATATTTTCAACATGTTATCTTTTCAAAGCAGATTTGTGCATCGGTCTTCTAGTGGCTGAACCACTTTTTCCGAATTCCCTTCTCAATTCCCACTCATTCTTTTAATGTCACCCACATTTCATTCATTCACAATATGCCTTCAAAACCAGTTCCTAGTTCTTTTGTTATAATTCTCTGGATTGTAACATGTGACCTATCACTTTCATGTGCACTTCAAAAATTCAGTTTCTGACATACATTTTAACTCTTTTGACACTGAATCTTTATTTCTTTGTGTACTGTACCAGATCGTTGTCCTTCAGTTCTGTTACATCTTATTCATTTGTATTTTCTTTTATATTGCTATTATCTCTTTTCCTTCCCTGAGTTTCACATATGCACTTTTCATTTGATTGATTCATACATTCAGGGTCTTTAACATTTACTCATTCTATGCTTCAAGTTGCAGCCTTCAATATATGCTCACAAGTGGGCCCACAAATGTTGAGTTTCAACCAAGTTAATTGACGTTTTCATAAAACACTTTTATTAAACTTGATTTAAGTTACTAATCTTAATATATCTGAACCACATTTATCATTTCCTGCTATCAGTCAGGGCCTTGTTCTTGTCAGTGTGGGCACACTTTATCCATTATGTCAAAAACACAACCAAAGCCTAAGTACTGTCACAGTATTTGATGCAATCTGGAACCTCCAAGTCAACTACTTTGCAGGCTGATGAATTATTGCCCATATACAACTAAGAGTATATACAGTATGCAGCACACTGATACTATAGCTATTGTCTTCTCTAAATATAATCAAGGGAGCAAAATGCAAGAAACATTCATTTTTTTTATTATTATTCAGTCATTAACCCCTAGAATTATTAATTTTAAATTTGAATCCCACTTTTTTCTCTAACAGTTCAATTGTCAATGACATTTTGGAGATCACAAAACTGTATGGGTTGCCCAAATAAGCCAAATAGATAAAACAGGTCCCCTATGTAACATAAAACACCTTTAATTTAAAAATGTATTGTGGAAATTGCTAACTCTTTAGAACAAATGAAGCTATGACTCCAACTGATTAACTCTGGAGTGTCTTTTTCTCTACTGAAAGTTACAAAAGAACAGATCAATTTTGCCTGTTGTGCACTTTTGTAAGCAGGGCCTCTTGTTGACTTTTAACAAAACCATTTAAGAAAATTAGGCATGAGTCATCCATTATTGGCCTTTTAAAAGTTAACTCCAATTAGTCAGTACACTATAGGATTAAGCTTATTTTACCAACTGCCAAAGAAAACTCTGACTAGTACAACTGGTTTTTATACTTTATTGGAAAAGATATAAAAACAGAAATCCATAAAAATTTTAAAACAGAAGAATTATGTCATTATGACAATTCATACCTAGGGTGCAGCCTGAATAAACATAATTTGCTACATTTCTTTTTAAGCTTTAAGGAAAATGACTAGCAATTATTACAATAACACAGTGAGGCATTTGCATTTGAACGCCGAAGGAAAATAGGCAACTTTTGCAGCACCCACTGGTGACAAGAATTTTTTATTAGTCTTGTGGCAAAAAATATCAGTAATCTGTAACCAAGCATTGTCACATCCCAAAAATAAGTAAAAATTTGTGTGTTCTAATACATTGCACAATGCGCATCAAGTTCCTTTTATAATGACTTCTTCAGTTCCCAAGAGTCAAGGAAAACTACCTTAGAAATGCTGATTTAGCTACAACTTGTCCCTCAGTATTATTTATACCCCTAATGTGTGTTCCCCTCAAGAGTTACTTAGAATAAATGCATCAATGTGTTCAGGCTGGAAAAAAGTCAATACATACTTCAATTAGAAAGAATGCTACAGTATATTACTTCTTCAAATTCATTTTCTATTGTCTTAGTGTTCTAAGTAGCAATTAGCGCTTCCACTTTCCCAATTATTAAGCATAGCAAAGTTTATTTTTATCCACCCAGCATATATATACTTTTTAGAAAAGAAACAAACACATGTTCGATTCCCGTTCATACTGAGAGGGCTCAATTTTCTCCCCATAGAATGACATGATCCAGCTATGCGAAGGATGATTGTTACTGTGAATTTATCTTTGGTTATAAAACAGATTTAAAGCAGGCCTTATTTTATGCAAAACAGGAGCTAGAAATATCACAGAAGCATTTCTAGACAGCATTTTCAGACTAACATTATCGTGCGTGCAAATTGAAAGTTGAACTGTCATGCTCCCTAACTCTGTTTTATTTCTTTTTAGTCTAAATGATTTTATCATAATATTAAGTAAATAAACTTTTAACATAATCCAGAAGGCAGAAATTCAGAAAGGAAGGAAAACTGAAATGACAAATTAAATGCTATCCATGGCTTTGAATTCACTGAGGGCTTGCACTGGGTTAACGTGTTTCTTCTGGGAAGCTCGCTTGATTTTGGTCTGAGTCTCATCTTGTTTCTCTCGCTTGACTAGGGGCTTCTTCTCAGGAGCTTTCATTTTCCAAGACACAGCAGGTAGGTTCAGAGAAGCCATCCCTTGAGACTTCTGGTATTTAGTGGAGGCCACATAGGAGGCCTTCACAGTTTGTACCACAGCATTCATCAGGTTCTTGGCAGCCTGGATCAGGGACATGGCACTATCCACCTTAACAAACAAATCCACAAAAGAGAATACTTTGAGTCTGAGACCTGAGTGCCTGAAATACAGTTTGCTATAAGAAGTTTATTAATAGCCTAGTTCATATATATCTGAGATGCAAGAATTCCAAGTTTATGAATCTCAGAACAAATGCTAAGAGGAAGCTGAGATTCAGGTTCCTTTACAAAAAAAGATTCTGTTTGAATCCAAGAGTGCCTTTACCCTTGAGAACTAACTATGAAGGGAATCTAGATACTTGGGCTTAGCAGAGAAAAAGAATTACCAGTGGCTAAAACTTAAATGATGGTAAAACTGGAGTTTGTTATTCGAACAGCAGATGCCTGTGCTAAGTCACAAATTACATTTTGATGGGCTCTTGCTTTCAAAAGCCAAGCCATGGAAAAATACTATATATTTTATGGAATCGCTGGCACAAAAAGGAACAAGGGCATCATTGTGTCAAATAGTTTAGCTTCAATTGTTATGTCTGCTGTGCTTAATCTTAGACAAAGGCTTTCAGCATCAATGTATAAATCCACAAAAACATCAACAAAGAAATTTTGCAACAGCTTCATTGTTGTAAATAATGAAGACACACAAATTCCTACAAATGGCAATTTAGAGGTTGAACAATTAGTTCAGAATGTAAAAAGACTGAAACAATTAAAACATAATCCTATGGGAAAACAATTACAGAAGTGCAATTTATCACTTGTTGGGTTTTTAAAACTGAATTAAGGTTCTTTCAAAAGGTACAATTTGGAAATCCATCCATCCATTCTTATTTCAGTTTGCCATTATTCAACTAAGCCATTTTCATCATAATGAAATGTACGCACTGGACTGTTTAAACCACAGTTTGGACCATGCAATCTTTCTGAAGGAAAAAGATAGTATAAATGTCTCCAATCCTGGGAGAAAAATCTCAAGAGGTCTTGAAGATGCTGAAAGAACAGCTTTACGGTCTACATCTAGAATTTCACAACTGAAGCAAAATACAGTTTAAGAACTGAATCTAGAAAGGCACAAAGCAAACATTTAGCACATGTACATACCCCAGACACCACAAGTTCTCCTCCAAGATTCTGAACTTCTGCCTTCACTTTGCTACAAATGTTCAGCTGGTGACAGTATAAAGCAATACGCTGCAGATAGGCTAGAAGGTCTTGTTTGCAAGCAGAATCTGGGCACTGTGCACAGGAAAATAAAAAAATACTTCATTCTTTAGGGAGTTTTGCACACTCCAACTGCATTGAAATACAAGCCAGTATTTTAGTCATTCTTGTTAAGCCCTATTCTGAATAGAACTGCACCAGAGATATGGAATAAGAAATGCTTACTCCTGATAAAATTCCAGACACAATTCTGGAAGGGCTCAAGCTCACCCAAAACCATAGCCAAGTTTTCAGTGATTTTTTAAAAAAAACATCATTGGGGGAACCATATGGATCTCTGTGGGGAGGCTGATCCAGAGAGAGGCATCCCAACAGAGAAGACATAATCCTCACATCCCAACAGATAGCATGTTTGCTTGAGGGGACTGGAAGTATACCCACTGTGTCCAATCTTACAGAATGGACAGAAACTGCTGGATAGGCAGTCTTTCAACTAACCAGACCTTATGGCATGAAACTACAAACCAATTAGCAGTAAGTGAAGCTTGAGGAGTAGTGGTGACTCAAGGCAGACCCATTATTACCCAATGGCATTTCATTCTGGACCACTTGTAGTTTCCAAGTAATCTTCAAGGGCAGCCCCAAGTAGAACATATTGCAATAATTCATCAAATGGAATTTAATTTCCATCAGTCTTTATCCTTAAAAGATTCAGGTAACAATAGTCCATTTTGTATATCTAATGAAACTGTCAAATATTTAAGAATAAACATTCTAGAATGCAAGGAGAAAATCCCAGATAAATATTGAAAATCCAAGGTAGGGTTAATATTGTTTGAGCTACTATATTGCCTAAAATATAGACAATGACTTGTTTGATCTCTTGGCAAAGACAATATACATGCATTATCTTTTCCCTACAGTGACAGTGACAAAAAAAAATAAAATGAAGTGGACTGAAAATCCTTGTCCTTTTTTCAGCATGTCTCTCACTATATTTTTCTATAATAAAATAGTCAGTGTTCTGAAATAAAAAAATAAAAGACCTGATGGCATCGAAAGAAAACAAGATTAATTTTTTATCATGCATACGATAGTGCCTTGAATTAAGTGGGTATAAATGCAAAACTCTGTATATGATGGAGTATTTTTTTTTTCATTCATTCCACACATCTGGAAGTTTTAAGTAAGTTTTTATTTGCAATAATTATTTGAAAAATAAGATATCAGTATAGAATATAAATTCATTAATACTGAGAGCAAGCAATAATGAAAGCTTCTTCGTAGAGAAGGGTACAGAATTAAGATTCTTAGGAAGACTCCATAAAACAAAATAGTGGATCTTGGAGTTCATAAATCTATTGCAAAATTAAAAGTGAATCAAAGACTCATAAAAAAAATCAGTTATGGCTTACATGATCAGCAATTGTCCGTCCTAGTTTATCCATTCTTGACCCGGCTTCTGCAATTTTCTTTGCTGCACTGATTACATCCGATGTGTTTTTTAGAGGTCCTTTACCTCTGCAAAAGAGAATAGAATATTTGTCTTTTCAAATCAAGGGTGCATATTTCTTTGTAAATTATTTCCCACGACATAGGATTCACTACTAAAATGGTATGGTGGTCCTCGCTTAATAATTGTTTGAAGTTATGACTGACTCCTCCCCAAAAGTGACTTATGATCCATCCACAAAGATATGACTGCTGTACTCCTGGGTCACGTGATTAAATTAGTAGGCCAGCAAAATGCTGTGGACATAGTATATTTAGACTTCAGCAAGGCATTTGACAAAGTAGACCACAACCTACTTCTTGGTAAGCTAGGAACATGTGGGATAGACAGCATCACCACCAGATGGATTTGTAATTGGCTCACAAACCATACTCAACGAGTAGTCCTTAACATTTACATGTAGGAAAATAAACAGTGGGATACCACAAGGTTCCGCCTTAGACTCAGTACTCAATATCTTCATAAATTACTTAGATGAGGGAATAGAAGGGGAACTCATCACATTTGCAGATGACTCTAAACGGGCAGGAATAGCCAATACCCCAGAAGACAAGCTCAGAATCCAAAAAGATCTTGATAGACTTGAACAATGGGCCATATCCAACAAAATGAAATTTAATGTGGAGTAAAGCAAGCTTTTGCAACCTGGGCAGAAAAAAAACCCAAAAGTACAAGTACAGATTAGGCAAAACCTAGCTCAAATAAAGTAACTGTGAGAGGGACCTTGGAGTCCTAGTGGGCAATCACTTAAACATGAATCAACAGTGAGTTCTAATCCTGCCTTGGGCACAAAGCCAGCTGGGTGACCTTAGGCCAGCCACTATCTCTCAGCTCAGGATGCTAGCCAATCCAAAAACCTTGACTTAAAAGTGCTTAGAGTTGGTTGTGTGTGGCAGCAGCCAAAAAAGCTAATACAATCCTTGGTTGTTTAAACAGAGGCAGAGAATCAAAATCACGTGGAGTATTAGCACCACTTTAGAAAGCCTTAGTTAGGCCACACTTGGAATACTGCATCCAGTTTTGGTCACCATATTACAAAAAAGATATTGAGACTTTGGGAAAAGTGCAAAGAAGAGCAACTAAGAAGATTGAAGGCCTGGAGACTAAAACAAAAAACGGCTGCGGGATTTGGGTTTGGTTGGTTTAGAGAAAAGAATGACTAGGGGGGACATGATAGCAATATTCCAATATTTGAGAGGCTGCCACAAAGAGGAGGGGGTCAACTTATTTTCCAAAAATAGCAGAAGGCAAGACAAAAAAACAGTGGATGGAAACTAATCAAGGAGAGGAGCAACTTGGAATTAAGGAAAAACTTCCTTACAGTGAGAGCAATCAACCAACGGAACGGCTTTGCCTTCAGATGTTGTGGGTGCTTCATCACTGGAGGTTTTTTAGGAAGAGACAGGACAATTACTGGTACTTGTCTGAAATAGTATAGGGTCTCTGGCATGAGCAGGGGGCTGGACTGGAATATCTCCAATCCCTTCCAGCTCTATTCTGATTGATCATATTTGGGGCACTTATGACGGGTTGCTATATTATCCTATGGTCATGTAACTGTGGTTTGTGACTCCCCTCCCCTCCCCCCCATATTTCTGGCAAAAAAAAAAAAGTCTGTTTGTTAGAATTAATGACCACATAGTATGCTTAATGACTATGGTGATTCATTTTATAACCATCGTAAAAGCAGTTGTAAAATTGACTCTAGTCATGTGGTGACATGATTAACAACTGCAATGACTTATGACCAAAATCCTAGGGTCAATTGTGATAATTAAGTGAGGACTACACTTAATATCTTATGGAACAAACACTTAAGCTTGGCCATGGTTTATTTGATCATGGTGCACTTAGCAAACCAAAATAGCTTTACAGAGCAAAGTAATCATAGCTTGTTCTTGGATTTTTTTTTTTTTTTTTTGAGATGCTCTTACATTGCCCCTTGAAATTAAGAGACTTGGGTAGGGCATCCTTTAGCATTGCCTCATCAAAATTTCCCTTATCAAAGCTTTCATAAATGATTTGATTCTGTGGCAAGTTCTGTATGGTGTTCAAAGTCACAATCATAGGAAAGGGGCCCAAATCCAAGGGCAACCCTAGAATATATCTGAGATCTATCTATTAATCTATAACAAAACATGGGCTACACATCAAACAATTTTGTCTGATAGTAAAAGCTGTTGAATTATTAATTGCCTACAATTTACTGTCAGTTTAAAACAAATTGCATTTTAGTTCAGAAATGTAGACTATCAAAATGATTCTAGCTTTGTGCAGTTCCTAAAACATTTCATAAACTGAACTTATTTAGATCTAATTTTGTAAGCCAACTCTTTGGAAAAAGGGTGTTGGTACTTATCTGATACGCCCATTCTCTGTGAGCTGTGAAGAACATCCAAAGTGAGAGGTGCTTCAGTCTCCTCTGGAAATGCTGGGCTTAAAACTCCGGGACACCTCTTCAGCACCCCCCAGTTTTGCGAAGACTGAGTGCCAAAGTCCGGGACTCATCACCTAATCTAGATCCCTGACTGGAACAGAACCCCACCAGACAGAAAGAAATGGGTGGGGCTGGATGTTCTTCACAGCTCACAGAGAATGGGCGTATCAGGTAAGTACCAACGCCCTTTCTCCCATGAGCTGTTCAGAGCATCCAGAAGTGGGACATACCAAAGCTTGGCCTGTCCTTAGGGAGGGACTCCGTCTGGATCGAAATCCACCCCTAAACTCTGTGGACCCTCTGCAGGACTCTTCTGCCAAATGAAGCGTGCGCTGAGGCATAGACATCAATTTTATAATTTCTGACAAAGGGAGATGGTGAAGCCCAAGTTGCTGGTCTGCAAATTTCATCTATGGAAGCCATTGTGGCCCATGCAGCTGATGTCACCGCACTCCTTGTTGAGTGGGCTGTAATACCCTTAGGAACTGAGATGGACTGGCATTCGTAAGTTTTAGCTATGGTGGCTTTCAACCATCTACTGATGGTTGTCGACGAGACAATTTAAATGGCACTTGCAGTTTCACTCCGAAGAAATGATCTGAAGGCAATTGCAAAGAAATGCCTGTTTAATGACTAGCTTGCTTATCCAACGTCAGCCAGACAAGGGAGAGCTACACCCAGGGAGAAAAAGTGGGAAGGTACTGCCCGGTCCCCAAAAAGGGAAACCAGCGGGGAATGGCGCCTGTGATAATTAGGCGCGAACTTGAGCCAGCCGTTGAAAAGGGCGGGAAGCAGAATCTCCGTTGCTAATGTCTGAGCTGTCTAATGAGCCGCTGCTGCTGAGGCTCTAACTTGCGAATTAAATGCTCCTGTCAGACGAAATGGCAAGGTGAAGTGAGCCGCGGCTGTGAGTGCTCTGCTACGATCGCAGAGAAGACAATCTGAAAGTTAGATAAGGTAATTGCCTGAGGCAGCAGCCTCAAGCTGCCTGCGGAGCGGCAGGCTCCGCTATTTACAAAGAAACTGTTTGTTTTTTGAACTAATTGAGGTAGCCTAATAGAGGGACCAGCCTGAAAAAGCCAAATTAAATGCGGAAGATTTTTAAAAGCTAAAATAACCCAAGAGAAAACCTGAATCAGAAACCGTTCTAGTCAGGGAATGCACAACCTCTTACCACGAAGGCTGAGCTAAAACTGGGGGACACTGAGGAGGTGTCCCGTGGAGGAGAAGCATCCTGGAGTTTTAAGCCAAGCCTTTCCAGAAGAGACTGAAGCACCTCCCACTTCTGGATGCTCTGAACAGCTCATGGGAGAATATAATATTACAATCAGTTTAAATTTATATTTACTTATGCATGTGCTAGAGAAATTACTGTACATTTACATGTCTCTCTTGGAAGTGTAAACACAGGAAAACCAGAAGGCAAAGTTATTAAAAAAAAACCCATTAAATATAGGCAATGCAGTCTTATTAAGCAAAGTTTACCACTCCTCCTTTAGGGGGAACCTACCTCTTCTTTGGTCAAAGTATCCCATGAGTGTCAAACTCGATTGCGTCACATGACTTATCGTAATGTATCATGGTGCTTTTTTCCTTGGCAGAGCCAGGGTGGGTGTGGCCTGCAAGTTTGACAGACCTGAATCACCCAATCTTAGGATCTCTATCTTGCCTAGATTGCCTTGCAGCTTTTAAGTGGACCTTCTTCAGTCTATGACCCAACACTGGAACAGTTAAGATTAAATGAAAAAGAGGAGAGGCTTGGTATCGTATTCATATTCATGACCCTGCTCTCATTTAGAAATCTCTCCAGAATGAGAGATAAGAGAGAATAAATAAGATCATTTCACAAGGTGTCTGAGACCATTTCAGGCATATGCCCAACTGTAGTGGATACCGTCAAAGCAAACTAGCTGAGATTCAAGGAAAACAAAATTAGGTTACCCTTGAAAAGCCTACTTATACTAAATGCTTACCTGGTGAAGTCTGTCATCTCCATCATAATCATACACATTTGTTTTGCCAGAACAATGATATCATTACCGCTGTCATCCCATTTGGATACTTCAGCATCCAATTTACTCTTTTCTTCTTGGAAGCTGGCAACTTGTTCAGCAATTTTAGCTTTTTGTTCTTGAGGGAGTTGAGCCATGATGGCCTGGAATGAAGAATTGTTCTATATATAAAATGCTTTTCAATAATTGGCTATTCAGACATTTTCACTAGCCAACCCAATTAAGAGTCAAAGTAGCGTATTATGCAAAGGATGGCCAGGAACATTATTTTTTAATCTCTACCATATGGAAAAAGATACTGTTGAAAGGTGACCTTTTAAGCACCCAGTAGAAAAATATTGATAACACCAGAAATTTATGTTTTCTTCTCCATTTTTACATTGTATAGATGCAAAATTTGAAATTGCTACAGGGGATGAAAAATAAAGAGTTTTCAGACAGAAAACGGACATATTTTTGAAAGCCAGATTGTAAATGCTGATCAAGGATCAAATCTTATTCAAATCTTCCAAATATAGGCAAAATTGGAGGGAAAGACAAAAAACCCAGGCTACAGTATAATGATCAGATCATGATTATTTGATTCAGCTCTGTAAATTACCAGAGATACATTTTGAGGCAGCCAAGTTCATGTTGCCTACACACTAAAATGTAAGGCTATTGCAGTAAGTGAGAGCAAATTTATAACAGGTAAAATTAAAAAAGCATTGAGCTTTGTGAAATAACAAAAAGGGCAACCTTGGGACACCTGCTTGGATGACCATCTCTTCATAGATGTATCTGTTGGCAAGCAACCATACCCACCTAAACTTTCAAATAGCATGAGCGGTGGGAACACTTGAAAAAGTGAACTATTACTTTGAGGTTCCTTCTGAACTCTATTTTCTATAGTATTTACTGATGCTTAATATAGTAAATACAAAATGAGTTTCTCTTTCACTGTTAAGCACACAAGAAACTAGATAGGATTTAGAAGTGTTTTTTTTTTAAAGAAAACATACAAGGAATGGGAAAGCTTAGTAATTCCATGCAGTTTTATCTATTTGTAACTATAATCTACAAAGATACTCTAATGCAAGTGGAGAACAAAACTGCTATATTAAGATATCCATTTATGTGTGTATACAAGGGTCTTCAAACTTGGCAAGTTTAAGACTTGTGAACTTCAATTCCCAGAATTCCTGAGCTAACGTGACTGGAGGAGGAATTCTGGGAGTTGAAGTCCACAAGTCAAAGTTAAAGCTGTCAAGTTTGAAGACCCCTGGTAGAAGATAAAAATATAATGGAATCAAATGGCAACATGTTGTATTAGAAATAATCTTTCTCAACAGAATTGTTTTAAATAAAAATAATAGCAGTTTGAAGGAATATTCCTTTTTCCATGGCTAGGTTTAAGTTTAAATCAAGGATTGGGAATGCAAAAATCAGATTAGATGCTGCTGCAGTTATGTGATTTTTATCTACACCAAAGCAAGACAAATAGAGGAAGAAGATAACCCCAAGCAATAAGATAAACAATCAAATAATGCTATACAGATAAACAGATATACTGGGAATGACAGAAATCATGGTATCTTGGGCCTGATACTCAGGCTATATAGCCAATAAGATTAAAGCATATATTAAATAGGTATCCCTTACTCTTGCACTATGACCGTGAATAAGTTGATCGTCTTCAGTTTGAACACTTGTTCGGCTTCTGACATCAAAATCTTCTGTCTCAAAGTCAGAATCATCAAGTTCTTCAGGTGTCTGCAAATACAATTTAAGCCCAAATCAAATAGAGAGTAATTTAGGGGAACAAATGTTTCCATAGTTTTGGAATACACTGAATTAAAAACCTGTCAAACAGCATATTTTAAGACAGATGGATAATTAACAATACCAACAATCACACACATTTTTTACATGTTTATCTAGCACAACTGGGAGACAGTTTGATAAAAAGGTTAGATAAACACTTTAAAAAAAGTAATTGTCTTTTTATACTGCCTGCGTACATTTGGTAAGATTTTTCTTGAGCTTAAGCAAACAGACATAAAATACTATTTGTAGTTTCTTACATTGCTGTATTTGTAACACTTTATTTAATACAATTTTTGTAGACACTGTAAAATAACTCAGACCTGTGCTAGATTAAACCACAGCAATCCATTTAAAAGGATATATTACCCTTTTATTACCCTTCAGAAATCTGCACTTTGTATTTCTTTTATAGTCGGTGTTTTTGCTGATTTCTTTACTCCCAGAAAATGTGTTTCCCAGTTTACCATAATTAGAATATGTACTAGCTCCTGACAGTGGAGACGTTGGTAGTATTATAGTGTATAAACTACCTACAGATGGCAATGGGAAATAGGGTGTGGGAAATCAATTTTCTTTTAGTTTCACCTCATTTGAGTAAATTGCTTTGTGCATACCTCTGTTCTTTATTTTCAAAATGACTAATCCCTAATGGCATGAATACAAGAATTTATGGTACTTCATTTGGGGGCTTGCTTTGAAAATACATCCAACTGATATTTTAGACAAAATGCAGAGCTTTTACTAACTAGGTCTTTTAACAAACACCTAAGAAAAAGGCATTTGCCTCTCATAATGTATTCATTTTTTAAATGTTTGCTGGCTCATCTCCATCAAAAGCAGATACATTTTGAATATAATTTCTGAATAAGAGTATCCCAGCCTTAGTCCTTATGAATTATTCTTTATTGAGATTTTTTTCCAATGCAAAGGAGGTGAGCCTACTATCCCATCCTTTGACACTCCTAACTTGTTATGTCAGCCATTTATGCAGACTTAAACAATAAAAAGAGCATAATATAATATTATAATATACTATTATATTATATACTATTATAATATACTATTATAATATTATAATAGTATTATAAACTATTAAGATACAGGCAAAGCTCCATAAATAGATGAAAATCTAAATGTAGTTAAATAAGTGCAATTTTTTCATTGAACACTCAAAGCAAGGGCAAGCACACCTTGGATTCATAAATCACATCAATTAATGTACAAAATATGTCTTATAACCTGTAATAGCTGGATTGATCAATCACCTAAAAAGAAGTTTGTTTGTGATGTGGTATAATGCAGAATCATTGAACTTCTTTAGTTTGGGGTATCCTTGGGCTTTGAGTGACAAGTTGACTGCTACATTCTAAAAGTGGATGGATCCGGGAACCAAAGAAGCCCCAATTTTGGGATACGGATAAAACTTTTTAAGAGGTAAAATGGCAATAGCTTTGCTCTTTGAAATCCTCCCAAACTTCAAACAATGAAACACTTTTAGTTGGCTTTCCCACTCTAAAATATGACATCTGCCTAAGATAAATACTACACAATGGAAACCTTATTTCAAATACAAACCAAATGCATGTTTAAAAATCTGTTGGTTTACATTGGAAAAGGGAACAGCTGAAATAGCAACAAATAAAGATTTGGAGAGAATGTATGCCAAGCAGCAAATTAAACTGTGACCAGAGTACTAACAGGCCAAAAAAACTGAAGCAGCTTAGCTTTATACCATCCTCCTTTTCTATGTGGGGGACAGATGTAAACAGAATGAACAGCTGCCTGTATCTATCTCTTGTCCAGTTGGGACA
Organism: Hydrophis major; assembly: GCA_033807585.1. Taxonomy (NCBI): domain Eukaryota; kingdom Metazoa; phylum Chordata; class Lepidosauria; order Squamata; family Elapidae; genus Hydrophis; species Hydrophis major. Next base: position 246,006,785 of record CM066328.1, on the reverse strand, counting down.
CCAGGCACCAAAAATCATTTGAAACATCCTGACTTTGGTAATCTCCATCACTTTCCACAACTGCATACAATTTAATTTGAAATTACTGTGTTTATTACCAAGATTAGAATAATGGAAAGTGATCATACAGTGTATAAAGAACTGCACAGCAATATATAGGTAATGGGTGAAATATAGAGTGCAACTATTCAAAACTTAAAATATTTAGCTGTAGATACAGTAGTTACTGGAGTTGCTCAAGTTATTAAACTATGATATGCACTGGAGGTGTGGATGAAGTTGCACAGAATTTAATATATGTCTTAAATTATTAATAAAACTTATTTCGAAAAGCGAATGCTATTTCAAGGAAGCTGAAGTTCACTCACTCTGATCATCAGTACTGCTTTTCTGATGTCACGGATTCCATCATATACTAGTCGTGAAGCATCAATAAATTCATTTTCATCCATTGGTTGAGCAGGGTCAGAACTTAATGCTTCTACCGCAGCTTCTACTTGTTCAGTAAAACGTGGCATAACTACAGAACACACAGAAAAAATGAATTGGGGAGAACAAGAAGAGAGAAAAATTATACCACACAATGCTAAGGAGCAGTTTTCATTCATATGTATTATTGGAACAGCATTGTGAGCAGAGAAATATTTATGTTTATGTTTATGTTTAAGACATATGTGTGTGCATGTGTATTTTTCAGAGTGTAGACATCGGGGCATTGTGCATTATACAAACATAGGAACTGCAAAAAGGATGGCCAAGAGTTGTATGGTTCAAAATGATGCCTATTTCCTGCTTTATATTGTATAAGTAACTTTTTCATGTCTGACATCCACATGTAACATTTAAGGGGCCAGGATGAGAATACAAATACTAATAGCCAATATTTTGGTAAGATTTTTCTTTTTCATTTTTAAGAGGGGCTTTTTAAAAAAGTATATACACCTATTTTAGGACATACACTATCAAGTATAGCTCTAAGGAATGTTTTTCAACCTCAGCAACTTTAAGCTTTGTGGACTTCAATTCCTAAGAATTCCCCAGCCATCATGTAAGAACCATGCTTGAGAAGCACTGCCCCATAGCAATAGCACTTAAGGTTCACACATTGCTGCACAGTGCTTTACAGCACACTTTGAGCAGTTTGCAATATCAGTATATTGCCCCCAACAATCTGGGTGCTCATTTCAATGACCTTGGAAGGATGAAAGGTTGAATCAATCTTGAGTCGGACAGGACCGAACTCCTGGCAGTGGGCAGCCAGCCTGCAGTACTGCATTCTAACCACTGCAGCGCCAGGGCTCCATGACATTAGTCTGCCTATTTCTGCCTCTATCTTAAAACAACCATTTGGTATTTTATAACAACGGCTTCCTTAACTTTTAGACAATATTTATACATCTACACAGTGGCTGCAGAAAGAAATGAAGAACATGGTGGCCTGGCTGATTGTTTCATCAAGACTATCAATTTAAAAGCATAATTATGTTGTTTATTTTACCTGTGTTTGACAGCAGTTTTGTTGCATCCAAAACCTTTTCTGTATATACCCCGGGTTCATAATTATCCATTTCAGAAGTGACAACATGAATTACTCTTGCTGCACGACCACGGATTGCACCAGCAGTGCGATCTAAACCATCAACATCTTTTTCTTGAAGAGCAATGACACATTTATTTACATCTTCTAGAATATGGTTTTCTGGTGGTTAAAAAAAAAAAAGAAATGGGAAAATTGCATTTGCTACTGATAATGTGTAAATCAGCACAAGTTAAAAAGAAATTGCTATGTGTATTTAAAATACAAAGTTAACACGAAGTGCACAAGTTAAAATATTCCCACTGATAAAAAAATCTTTCATTTCTTTTATTGAAAATTAACATAATGTACGTTTAGGATGTCATAAATATATTCCAATCCACAAGCTGAATCTAGTCAGAGTCTACATGTATATAGTTGCACAGATTCCAGCTGTTGACCAAAAAGTAGAGGAAGCCATTAGATTATCTAACAGTGACCTCTCCTTGGTCCCTTAAAAGCTTGTAGAGTTACAAGCAGAGGTGGTATTCAGCAGGTTCTGAAGTGCAGAAATTTTGAGTAGTCCAGAGAACCAACAAATCTCTGACTGGAGATTTTACAGTATCCTTCCCCTGCCACGCCCACCAAGCCACACCACAGAATGGGTAGTAAAAATATTTGAATCCCACCACTGTTTTACAAGGTGTAAACACCATATCCAAAATTCAGCCCCATCCTTTACTTTGGGGAAGGGGCGGCTCCTCTTCAAAAATTCTGATTCTTGTAAAGCTTCTTTAATACCTTCGCAAAATAAAACTATTTGCATAACAAGCTGCTTAAGAGGGAAGCTCTTCCTAACCTACACGTGGCTAATGAAAGGCTAGATGATGATGTCAAATATAACACTGGGCAATGCAGAAAAAAAAAAGGAAAATCAATACACTAGGAACCACTATTTGCTCAGCTCCAAGTTGAGCAATATATAAAAATATTTAATTATGGTAGAAGAAGAAAAGAGGAGGAAGGCTAGTGAATGAGGCAACCATTATAAACTAGCACTGGACATAAGCACAATATTTCTTTAAAGTACAAGATTTGGAACATGTTTTTATTAAATTATTGAGAATCCCCCCCCCCCACATCCCTTCACCAGGATAACTTGCTTTAGATGACAAGTAGAAAAAACTATTTAAGCACTGAAATAATAGGCAAGATATTCCTGAACGCATAAAAATGGGTTTCTTGGCAAATTGTAAAAAAGCATTTCCATGGTAAAATAATATCAATTCTAAACAAAATGGTAGTAGCAATCAACCATAACAACTTATTTATGTTCAATATCTATGTGAGCCTGTTAAGTGAGGGCAGCCACAAGTTATGGGGGTTGGTGACATCGGTATGCTTGGGGCCATCTGTGAAGACCACCTGGAAGCTTTAAATGCTTTGGAATGCTGCAACAAAGGCAGTGATAAGCGCTTCCTGGTATATCCTCCTTGAGCCTTCTGGGTGCAATTAAAATGCTGGTTATAATTCACTAAGCCCTAATTGGTCTACAATCTGGCTAACTGAGGGATTGTCTATCTTCATGCCATTGTCTGGACAGTATGAGACAGGGTCCCTTCAATTAAAACAGTGTTGACTATTGGGATCTAAGAAGTGTCCCACCACCTGCTTTCTTAAGTGAGATTCCCCCAGAGAGCCATATGTTTCTTCCCTGATGGCATCCCGTAAAGCCTTAAAAACCTGGCTGTTTTCCCAGACCTGTTTGTTTTTATTGTGAACCACCCATAATAGTCTGGAGTTGAGCATGGCCTATATTGAATAAACACAACACAACAAATAAAGCCCATTTATCAGAAAAGTTTCTCTATGGGAGTACTAGCATCATAAAATTCTCTCTCCTTCCCCAATCACCCAATTCTAAAGGCCTCTACTATTATACCCTTTCCTGGAAGAAGTACCCATGTATTCCACGTGTAAAAATTAACTGAACACTCATACGTCTTATTTCTCATTCTATCTTGTTAACCTCTTTATATTTCATAGTATTTTTATTTTAACAATTTGTATAGAAAACTACTGGAATTGCACAGAAGCGGTATAGAGATACAGAATAGGAATCTAAGTAATAATAATTATCATTATGAATAAAACATTTCACATTCAAAATTTTCTATGAGAAACAGTCACTTCACATCTGAACTAGACTGCTTAGATCATGTATTGTAAGTTCTTAACTAATTAAAATAATAGGAGAAATTCAATATATGCATAGGTCTAGAAGCTGTTTTACTCAGTTAAACAATCCAAACAACTTTATGTAAATCTTGCAACACGATGAACAAAATCTGTAAGATGCCCAGCAGAATTATTGGAATTACAGAGATCAAGCAATTGAAAACAACTTAGTTGTAACATGGGCATACTGGTATGTCTGGCAGAATGCAAAGTTCCTATTCAGTCTTAAAGAATGTAGTGATGCTTTATTTATACACTTCTGGTATTTACCTGTGCTGTGTATACAAAACACAGGAAAAAATTACTTTGAGGCAATTTATGTATTAAATTACACTACAGAAGCTGCGGGAACCTGCTTTTAGCAATACAGTGTTGTAAAAACAAAGCTAACAACAGATGTGAACCAAAACCTATGAAGGACACTGAGTGAGGAATACAAATTACAGTCCATAATATGAAAGGATAGTTAATTAGAGCAACACATTCCTTTCATAAGTCTTCTGAAAAGAACTTTAAACTTTTACTTAATTATACCAGGAATTATACAAAGGAAAATAAAATGATAATGCTGCAGTTGCTGGTCGAATGATTCAAATCTCTGAGATTCTAATGCACAAAGTAAAGCCCAATGCTGTTGTTGCTTGCAAAGGAACACGGGCAGATAAGTAACAGACCAAATACAGACTGTAATCATATTATTATTGAAATGCCTACTACGCACGAGGCCCCAGTCAGATCAGAAAATGCGCAGGTTGAATTTGAACTACAGAAAAAAATTTCAAATGTCTCTTATCAGTTGCTATTCTTTATTCACTGAGTGTTCTTAGAGCCAGTACATTGTTGTAGAGCCTGCTGGACAGCGGATGTTTTATACTGGTTTTCTCCATGCTTCCTCCAATTGAGGCTATGTTATTTAGGTTGAATCTTATGTTTTTCAGATCATCTTTAACTTGCTTTGTCCATATTATCTTTGGTGCTGATGTTGGATTATATGCAGGCCACTTTCTGATATTGTTCTTGAAAAGGTTGTTTAAAAGGATGCCTAGTGTATACTATAGGCACATTTTAAAAAAAATCAACCTTATTTTTGATATTAATAGTGTCCATGTACCAAATCCATATAGCAAGACTGGAAAATTTGCACCCTGGTTTTCAGAGAATGGGCGTTGGTCCTTACCTGACACGCCATTTCTCTGGAGCCGGGAGGATCATCCAGAGAGTGGGAGGTGCTTCAGTCTGCGTCGTTGAAGGCTGAGCTTAATTACTGAGGAATGCTCCTCCCTCCATCACGTGGCTCCCTTGCATTCCCCAGTTTATGCGAAGTCGAGAGTGAAGAGAAGATCGTGCTCTCATCTTACTATGCTAAAAGGTTCATTGGCCGAAACGAGACTCCACCAGACGGTGAAATAAAAGGGTGGGGCTGGATGATCCTCCTGGCTCCAGAGAAATGGCGTGTCAGGTAAGGACCAACGCCCATTCTCCTGAGAGCCGGTCGGATCATCCAGAGAGTGGGACATACCAAAGCTTGGCTGTCCTACGGGAGGGACTCCGTCTGGCTCTGTAGTCCCTGCGGTTCTTTGAGGACTTGCTGGAGAACTCGTCTACCAAACGAAGTCTCCGCTGAGGCAAATATGTCAATCTTACCGTGCCTGATGAAGGGAGATGGGGATGTCCAGGTGGCTGCCCGACAAATATCCGCAATTGGAGCCTGGGTGGCCCAAGCTGCCAAGGTGGCTGCCCTTCTGGTGGAGTGTGCTGTTATTCTGCTGGGAACGGGCAGAGCCTGGGACAAGTATGCTTTGGAAATAGTAGCTCTAATCCAGCGGCCAATGGTTGACAGGGACACCTTATGGCCTAATGATTTGGGCTGAAAGGAAAGGAATAGGGATTTGGGCCTCCTGAAAGGCTGGGTACACTTAATGTAAATGCGGAGGGCCTGTCTTACATCCAGGGTATGCCAAAGCTTCTCCCTTTCCCGCGAGGAATTGGGATAGAGGTTCGGAAGTATAAGTTCCTGTGCCCTATGGAAGGCTGAGTTGACCTTGGCAAGAAAGTAAGGACCGGTCGGAGAACCACCCGATCGGCATGGAAGATGCAAAGGTCCCTCCTCACCGACAAGGCTGCTATCTCTGATATTCGGCGAGCCTAAGTAATGGCCATCAGGAACACGACTTTGAATGTTAGGAACTAGAATGAGGATTCCCTTAGAAGCTCGAAGGGTTGTTTAGTAAGGGACACCAGGACCTTATTGAGGTTCCAGGTAGGGTATCTATGTACGGTTGGGGGACATAAGTTAGAGTCTCCTCTGAGAAATGCCCTAATGCGAGGGTGGAGGGAAAGGGAACCCAGGTTGTCGCAAACAATGACAGTTGAGAGGGCTGCAACCTGACGCCTCGGGGAAAGACCTTTCCTCAGACCCTCTTGGAGGAATTCCAAAACTTGAGGGATGGAGGGTGAGAGCGGGTTGACCTGAAGACTATGGCACCACTTGCAGAACCCCTGCCAAGTGACATTGTATATTCTGGTTGTTGAGGGCCGCCTGGCGGCTAAAATGGTATCAATAACCTGGTCAGAGAACTGCTCCTTCCTTAGACATTCCCGCTCAACCTCCAAACGGCTAACTGGAGCCACTGAGGATCCGGGTGTTGGAGGGCCCCTGGGAAAGGGATATCCTGTGTGGGGGAATTTTCCAAGGGGGGGCCACCAATAGGTTGCGGAGGTCCGCAAACCATGGGCGCCTGGTCCAGTAGGGTGCCACTAGAATCAGCTCTGCTTTCTCGGAGATGATCTTCTGGATGACTCTGGGGACCAGGGCCAACGGAGGGAATGCATATAGAAGCCCTGTGGACCAGGGGCAACGGAGGGCGTTGTGATTCTTGGCCCCTGGGAGGGATACCTCGAGAAAAACATGGGGAATTGGGTGTTGAGCGGGGATGCGAAGAGGTCTACTGACGGGAGACCGAACATCATGGTCGCTTCCCTGAACAGTGATGGGTGGATGCGCCACTCGGACTGGTCTACCATGGTCCTGCTCAGCCAATCTGCTTGGGTGATTGAGACCCCTGAGATGTGCTCGGCTTTGAGGGAGAGGAGACTGCGCTCCGCCCAACGGCAGAGGCACTCGGCCTCTCTCATCAAACTTATGGACTGGGTGCCCCCTTGTCGGTTGACGTGAGCCTTGGCGGTGACGTTGTCCGAGAGTATCAGGACATGCCGCCCGCGTATGTGGGGGAGGAAGTTGTGCAGGGCCAGGTGGATGGCGTGAAGTTCCAACCAGTTTATACTGCTTGTCTGTTCTACCTGTGATCATTTGCCCTGTGTCAAGACCGAGTGGATGTGAGCGCCCCATCCGGACAGGCTGGCGTCAGTGGTGAGGGTGAGGCGTTGGGGTTCCTAGAAGCAATGTCCCTTGTTGATGGCGGGACTGGTCCACCAGAGGAGAGACGTTAGGACCCTTGAAGGCACCTTGACCGTGGCCTTTGAATTGCTTCTGCCGGTCCTTTGGAACGGGAGCAGGAACCACTGCAGGGATATAGTGTGTAAACAGGCCCAGGGAACAATGGAGATACATGAGACCATTTTACCGAGTAATTTAGATGATTCTAAAGGTGTTACCTTCCTTGATCGTCTGATATGTTTGACAGTTTCCTGAATGCTATGGAATCTCTCGGAGGAAAGGAAAACCTTTCCCTGAACCGAGTCAATGACGGACCCCAAGTGGGTGATCCATGCAGATGGTAACAGATGGCTCTTCTGCCAGTTTACTAGGAACCCATGGCCTTGGAGGGCAGAGAGAGTAGCTCTGATATCCCTTTCTGCTTGGGTTCTGGAGTGAGACAGGATGAGGATGTCATCCAGGTAACAGTGGAAACGAACCGGGAGGTCCCTGAGGTGGGCTGCTAAGGCCACAAGGACCTTAGTGAAGGTTCTCGGGGCAGAGGCCAATCCAAAGGGAAGGGCCATATATTGGAAGTGGTGATGGTTGTAGCAGAACCTGAGGAATTTGGAATGAGAGGGCCGGATTGGGATGTGAAGATACGCCTCTGAAAGGTCTATAGAGGATAGCCAGTCTCCCTGCCTGATGCCCAGTAGAATGGATTGTAGGGTGTGCATCATAAACCTGCGGTAGGTCAGGTAACAGTTAAGGCGTTTCAGGTCTAGAATAGCCCTCCATCCCCCTGAGGATTTGGGGACCATGAAGAGGTGGGAGTAAAACCCCTGCCTCCACTCAGATGGTGGTACAGGTTGTATGGCCTGTATGGTGAGGAGATGGTGGATAGCTGAATCCATTGGGATCCTTGGAGGAGGGGATGCCATAAAAAAATCAGAGGGGGCGCGCTGGAATTCAGGCGCGAGGCCCAGTCTGATGGTGTCTCGGACCCAGGCATTGGAGGTAGAGGAATCCCATCGGTCGGCGAAATGCTTGAGGCGTCCGCCGATGGGAAGGGAGAGATGGGATCTATCTGGGTCATTTAAGTACAACCCCCTGCTTGAGAAGGAGAGTTTATTCCAAATATTTGCCTTTGTCTGGGATCAAACTCACAACCTCCTGACTGTGAGGCAAGTGCTCCACCTCTAGGCCACCTGCCAAAGGGCTGCATCGGAAAGGCTTCCCTCCTGAACCCCTGAAGGGGCGCCTGTAGCTGCCGCCCCTCCTGTTCCTGTCGCCTGATCGGCTCGATCCTGGGGCTGGAATGGCTGGTAGGAGGGGTGTCTCGGACGCCTGGGCGGGAAAGGATACTGGTAGAAAGGACGGGGGGAACCTCTCCGAAAAGGCTGAGGTGCTCTTGACTCTGACCTCCGAAAGAGGGGAGGAAGGAATTTTTTTTTTTTTTTGCTTCGGGTTTCGGATAGCAATGGCTCCAGGGCGGTGCCAAATAGTTTGTCCCCCTTAATGGGGGCGGTGGCCAACTTAACATTGTTTTTCACGTCTGCCTGCCAGTGTTTGAGCCAGAGCAGGCGGCGAGCTGTAACGTGAGAGGTTATTGCACGTGCGGAGAAATTAACCGCGTGGTAGGTGGCGTCGGCCGAGAATTTTGCCGCGGCCATCAATTTTGCAATGTCCTGATGTGCCCTTGTGTTAGAGCGGGAAACATGTTTCAGTTGGCGGAGCCACCGAATCGAAGACCTGGTGAAGAATGAAGCGGCCGTGGCTGATCTAATGGCCCAGGTGTCCGCTTGATGGGCCCTACGTAAGGCCAGTTCGGACCTCTTGTCCTCGGGTTTCAGAGCCTCCAGGGGATCACTGGGGGAGGACGAGGGTGCTAAGCCCAATATGGGCTCATCTGCCTCAGGAGTGTTAAGCAGGTTGCAGAAGCTCGAGTCGACATTAAAGAACCTCTTGTCCTGGTTGGATGGGACCGGAGGGGCCCTTGTAGAGTCCAAATGGTTTGAAACTAGGTCGTGAAATATGGGTGGGGCCGGAATTACCTCCGCCTCCACCACAGGCTGTCTGAAAATGGCATCCTCTTGTCCCTCCGCCAGGGAAAGGAGAACCGAGGAGAACTGAATAGACAGGCCAGAAATGTTCTTGGCCTAAAATCGGAGCGATTTAAACATGTGTGGCTTGAACAGACCCACAATGGTGGGTTGATCGGGAGTGAGACCCTTGTCCTCGGACATGTCTCCTTCCATCGGGTCTATCTCTGATAGGGCTTCCCCTTGGTGTGTAGAACCCCATTCAAATTCCTCCTCCTCCCCGAACCGATCCAGGTCCTCTATGGCCTCCTCCAGTTCCCCTTCTGGGAGAGGACTGTCCCCCTGCAAAGGTACCTGACCATGAGTCGGGTCCAATCTGGGTGAGGACCTGGCTGATGGCGAGTCTGGACATCTGTTGAAGGCCGTCTGCTATCCCCTGGCGGATAGCCCGTTCCATCCATGCCTGCATGTACGCAGGGATCTCAACTGTGGCAGCCTCCTCCTGGCGCAGACCAGCGGCCGTGGGTGTGAATGTAGCTTTGGGCGGCCGTCTGGTGGCTGGTCCGTGGACCTGGTGTCCCTGGGATGAGCTGTGCCTGGAGAGGGAAGAGCAATCTGGAGGAGGGGGTGTGTCTGGAGGTAGAAGGAACGGAGGATGGTAGGGCTGGAAGCATGGGTTGTGCCTCTCTAGATTGCCTGTCAAATTCTTTCTCCAGTGCCCTATGACGTCTTAGGTCGTCTCTCTGAGAAGCCTTGGAAGTATCCTTAGAGGCTTCCTTAGCCTGTTTGTGCAGGTGGTAGGATTTAGATCTGGCCTTCAAAGAAGGGCCTTTTGTGGAAATGTCATCTGCCATTATAGAAGAAAGGACTGAAATACCAATTTAAGGCGGTTGGCTCGCCAAGGTTTCGACCTACAACAAAGGCCGGGTGTCCTTTCAGCTGGCCCGCGCCCCCTTTTGGAATTTAGATGTATACAGCCTATAAAATTAATATTGTTATAATTATTAATATATATAAAACAATTAGTATTGAAACTGTATAGTCCTTTAGCGAGAAAGTTTATATATCTATATATGCCTATATATATATATATATATATATATATATATATATATATATATATAATATTTCTTATTATTATTATTATTATTATTATTATTATTATTATTATTATTATTATTATTTCATAATATTCAATTCGGGGTCTGGCTCGATGCTCCTAGGAAGGAGTGGCCCCAGAGGTTGCTGTAAGTTATCACCAATCTGCCAAATGAACGCCTGAGGCTGGAATGGCCTCTGGCAGCTGGAGCTCCCAGGCAACAACCGGGAGGGATAGACTGCAAGCTTCTGCCCTGAGCGTGCTGCGGAAGCCAACTAGTGTATGTCAATTGTGATTAAAATCTAGTAGCTCTCACAGGCTGGAAGGCCTATGACTAGAGCTAGTCCCTTCACAGCCCAATGAGGCCTTTAAATATAGCGCCCGACACGCAGTGGCACCCAAAATGGCGGCCGGCCATGATCTCTTATCCACGGGCCACTCAGAGCAATTAAAAAGCCTCTCCAGCACGTCTAGAGGCCAGAAAGGCAGCCAGGTAAACTATTCGCTCTTTCCTGGGGCGATCGGCGTTCGCGGTGGGGGGGAATACCAGCTGCGCTTATCAGTGCGATCGAATGGAGCTGCTGCGATTGCGGCGCGGAGAAGCGGCAGGGAAAGGAGCCGAATTGGGGGGGGGAGGATTGGCGCCGGAGCGCGAAAGCCGCCCGCTCATTATCCCCCCTGGGGGCGAAAAACGTGCTCCCCTGCTACAGCTACCTGAAGTACGCAGAGGCTAAGGAAGAGCCAAGAATAAAAGGCAAACCTGAAAAAGTAAAGGACTTTGCAGCAATTAGCTTGAATCGGCCAAGGAGTGGAAATACATAGCCTACTCTCACAAAGGCTGAGCATAAACTGGGGAATGCAAGGAGCCATGTGATGGAGGGCGGAGCATTCTTCAGTAATTAAGCTCAGCCTTCAACAACGCAGACTGAAGCACCTCCCACTCTCCGGATGATCCGACTGGCTCTCAGGAGAAATGTTTCATTTCCTCCACAGGCACTATAGTGCCTTAACAATCAAAAGAGAGGTGTGGCTGAAAGTGCTGTCTTGTGTTCTTCCCCCAGTTATTGATATTTCTAGTGGTTCCCTTACTCTATGTGGGCTTTACTGGGGCAAACATCAAACTGTGATCCATCAGTTATCAAAAGGTTTGCTGCATTAATGCTCATATGAATGAAGTGTTTGTAATGTTGTGCAAAGATGTCAATGGCTTCTGTGTTGCTGCCTGCAAAAATGGCACTATGATCAGCAAATATGAAGTTGATTAAATACAGGGAGTCCTCGACTTACAACAGTTCATTTAGTGATCGTCCAAAGTTACAACGGTACTGAAAAAAGTGACTTATAATCATGTTTCACACTTAGGACTGTTGCATTATCCCCAAGGTCACGTGATTTACACCTGGATGCTTGACAAGTAGATTGTATTTATGACAACTGCAGTGTCCCAGGATCATGTGATCCCCTTTTGTGACCTTCTGACAAGCAAAGTCAATGGGGAAGCCAGGTTCACCTTAACAACTGTGTTATTAACATAACAACTGCAGTGATTCACTTAAGAAACATGACAAGAAAAATTGTAAAATGGAGCAAAACTCACAACAAATTTCTCACTTAGCAACATAACTCTTGGGCTCAATTGTGGTCATAAGTCCATGATGACCTGTGGAGGTTTAGCGATACTCTATTACTTGTCTATCAAAATCTTTCCTCATTACAATATCAGCTACAGTAGGGGTAATATCACACAACCTTGTCTGATGCCAGTTAAATTAAGAATTCCACTGAAAGCTATACAGGGTGCTAGCACTGCTATAAGTTTTCTTGTCCAGATTCTGGAAAAAATGTATCTGATCCAACACAAAAATTAGCAGGTTTTGATGCCACTCACCAGGACTGGAAAACTCTTTTCAGGATTCGCATCTTGATGGTACCTGTTAAAACTCTTTATTTAAATTAGGCAGTTTCCTCCATCGAATGTGACTATGGTGCTCAAAATATCTGGTGACTGGCTGCCATTTGAGAGCTTATACAGGAGGAAAAACAGGTTTTCTCCAGCTAACAAACATTGCACTTAATTGGATGTGGTCTAGATCAAGGTCCCCAACCTGTGGGCCATAGCCCACTACTGGGCTGTGTGTGATGGCTGGGGTACGTACATGTACGCATACAGCCTCACTCGTGTGAGTGTTGCAGGTACTCTTGGCCCCACTCACAGCCCAATGGCATGAGTGTCATGGACGCTCATGATCACTTACTTGTGCGACTACTGTCACAGGCACACGCGGCCCCACTTGCCTGCCTGTTTGCGCACGTAGATGTGTGCATTTGCCTGTCTCTCACAAAACCATGCTTTCTTTCCCTCCTTTCCCCACTCCTGGCTGCCAACCCAGAAAGGTTGGGGAACGCTGGTCTAGAGATTAATATATAGAACAATTATTCCATTCTTATGAACCAATGTATTTCAAATGTAACCTATAACTTACATATAACTTCTTGAATTCCTCATACTTTACAACTTGACTACACCATAGTTATTGTGTTTCTTTCACATATTTTTTGCTATATTATTCATGTACTCTGCCATATACTAAATAATAAACAAAACAAATAAATAAATAAAATAAATCTTGCAGTAGGCTTTTATGGACAATGTGTTTACTTTTCAAGATTTTTTTTTGAAGTTGGCCAGTATACATTGTTGAAGGTTGCTTGAAAATCAAGAAATGCAGTGACAGTTTGTCACATCAAATTCTCTCTTCCATTAGTTGTCTGATGATGAAAATTTGGTTACAGCATCCTGCGTGGAAACGGGGTGCTGTTCCTTAGTTATCTATTTCTGGAAGTAAATTGAATCATCCTCATGAAGACCTTTCCAATGATTGATAGATGGCTTATATACCAGTAACTTTGTTTCTAGAACTGTCATCTTTCTTTGAAGTAGTGATATGCATGCTCCTTTCTATGCAATGGAGAGCTTTTCTGAGTGCCAAATGAGTTGTAACAGTCAATGCAGTCACTGAGTCAGATCGTTTCCACCAATTCTGAGTGCCTCGGCCATGACTTCATCCATTCCAACTGTTTTACCATTTCTCAGTAGTTTTATTGCCACTTTTACTTCATCTATCGTAGGCTCTGCAATCAAGGTCTGATTTTTCTGGTGTTTGAATGAGTACTGGATTTTACTAATGGTCCCCAGCAGCTCTTTATAATTGCATAGTTATTGAAAAAAATCTCCTGGAAATCAGTCATTTGAAGATCTTACAATATCCCATATGCCTAGTTGATTTAGTCTTTCCCTGTTGATATCCGAGAGGGGTAACAAACACATGGTACTTATATTTTTGTGAAACCAATTCCAATTCTAGGATCATGGAGTTCCAGATTGCTTTATTCTCTGCCATTAGCTGGTGGAAAATTTCACATTTCTTTATATTAAGCTTTTAAAAAATAAATTTGATCGGTGACTGTTTAGAATGTAAAAAATATAAACATCAAACAATATAAAGAGAAAAGATAAAGAAAAAAGTGTTAAAGAAATAAAGAGAAAAAATAGACAACTGCTTTTAATAGATTTTTAGATAAAGTTAAAACAGAAGATGAAGAAAAACAATAACTGTAGAATAAAAACATTATAGAAAGACTTTTAATGATGTTTTCTCCTCTTCCTTTCCATTTTGAAATGTTTCTCCAACTGCTAGCTAAAATATTAATATTGAGCTATTTCTTACCTGTTTAAAGTTATTTTGTCAGTTCTATTGATTTTGGTCTCTAATTCAGTGTAATCCAGATATCATCACATTATAACATTATGGCATATATCTCAAAATGTTGCAATGTGATAATCTCGAGCAACGAATTCCTTCTTGCCAATATGGTGTTCAGTGTGTCCATTCCAAGTGGCTGTGCAAATATCCAATTTTGGTATAATAAAGTAATAGTTTGTTATGTAACCAGCTCTTTGGCTAGCTGCAAACTTTCACTAGCATTCTGGCTAAGTTATCTGCTAGGATTAGCATATCAGATGCCCCAAATTTGGCAGTCTGTCTATATATGATTAGTCTGCAGTCCATGGATTAATGTCTGCAGCTGGTCTCAACCATGGAATGATGTATAACAAGAAAATCTTGTTAATGCAAAATACAGCTTCAATATTAAACAAAGCAGATAATTTTGATGGTCTTAAAACTCTAGTAGAATGATTTGGGATTTGAACTCTAGGAACCTCACAAAAATTCTTTGTGCCAGAGTTCTCTTTAAATCTGTTTCAACAATTCACCAAAAATTGATCATGAAGATAATCCACAAGTGGCTCTTCATTGCACTAAAATTATACCATATAATCAGTCCCATTTGTAGATGATGTGGGTGGGACTGCCAGCAAATGAGTACATATTATTATGCTAGATGGCCATGCCTAATCTGTCAGTTCTTTTCGTTGAAATTTCTAATAAAACTGGGGGAAAAGCATCCTAAAATCCTTTTTAATGAATGCCGTTGTCAATTTATCATTTATTTTCCTAATCACCAAAGGTTTGCTATTGCAAAATGCTCAAAACTTGTCACTGGCTCAGAAGTACTTAAAAATGTGGGTATCTAATAGTTACAAAAATGTGGTAATTTCACAAAAGGGAGCTTTTAAAAATTCTACAATACAGTACAAGTAATTGGTCATTAACTATATTGCTAATGCTTTATGTCTTAGAAGTTTCATTCTGGACAGAAATATTGAGTATTATTAAAACAAATGATATGGTCAGCCATCTCACTGTAGCAACTCTGGGCAACTAACAGTAATTAAAAAAAACAATTTCAAACAATTACAGTAACAAAATTAAATAAGCCAGTTGTTCAAAAAATTCATATTAAACACTAACCAACAGGTCTCCCCTGACCCCAATACTTGAGGAAAAACTTAGGCCTTTAATGTCTTACTAAAGGCTAACAAAGTCAAGACTCTCAGAATCTTGTGGGTGGGGGGGTGTATTCTACAGGGCAGGCCTCACAATAGAGAAGTCACATCTTCTTGGTCTTGTGAGGGACATTGTTTAATAAAAGAAACCAGGAGTGCGGTTACCTGGTGGTGAGAAGAAATAATTGGAGGCAAAGAGCCCTGCAAACAATCTGGCCCTCAATGAGAATGAAAGATGTCCCATTTGATTCAGCATTGATTTCTTCTGGATAGAGCAGATTACTGCTTGTTTCAAAACAGATGAAAGACCCACTCTCTGAAGAAAGTGTTAACTTTACTTCATTTGGCTCATTTGAAAGACTCTTCTTTTTTAATGGTCCCTTGTAAGATGTTTCATTTCAGTGGGATCAAGGTGGAGGTACCCATAGCTATTATTTATATTCAAGAAACTTCTAACCTCCTCTTTTATGTGCTTCATTTATCTGAAACAATAGGCTCTTTCACACAAACATTAACCTGTTAAAAATATCTTCTCCAAGCAGATTAATTAATGAAACTTCCAGGATACAACAATAAACACAATTACAAAGTAATTAACTGAAAACAATGTAACTTGAAACATGCTATGCCTTAAACTCCTTTTTTAAAGACAAACAAGAATGGAGACTATCCATAACTTCTGAAGAAATGCATTTCACAGTTTAAGAGTCACACAAAAGGAATTTCTCCCATATTGTACCACAAGAATGATTCCAAAAATAAGGTGAATGAATTTGCTCAGTAAAAAAAAGGATAAAGACAAAAACTTCTGTGGCTTTAAAGTCCAAATACTACTAGCTTAAATTCTGCCTAGAAATCAACTGGGCATTGCCTCAAATATTTAAGTGCAAGCACAAGGTAATACAAACACTGCATGCCCATTTTCATTTTTGAGACTCCCTTCACAAGGACTATATTAATAGGAATATTTACAGGATTCCTTAAGGTAATCTTCAGCATTTGTAAAATTTGATCAACTTCAAAAAATAAATTTAAGCTAATGTAAATTTAGTTATTACCTGATACTGCCAAAAAATCATCAATGGAAGTGATGTCATCCACAGCATCTGTTAACACACGCACTTGCTTTTCCCACTGTTCTTTAAACAACTCCATGTTTTCTTGAGCCAGTTTACTTTGTGGCTTGGCAGCCAAAGCCAATGCTGCATTAATTACCTGCAAAACAAAATGTCTACAGTTGTTGATTTACCAATTTTCACACCATGCCTGGTTTTCTATGAAACTATGGGATTCTATGGGAGGGAGTGCTGAGAAAGCCAAGCTAACTAGAGATGGATTTAGATTTGATCATTTCCCAATTGCTAATGTCTATCTTATGCTATCTTACGCTTATTTTATTTTAAATTTATAGCCCACCTTTTCAACAGGGCAGCTAACAAATCAAATGCAAAAGAACCTGAACCTATGATAATAAATTTTGGTTTCCTCAAGAAATTTTGGAGGGCTTTGTTGGCTTATGTCAAGCGCAACCAACCAGAACCACTCACAAATAAGCCCAAGTAGATATTTTATTGTTGATCCCTTATATTACAAGAATTTCACCAGACTGACTGACTGCCTTCCCCTTGGAAGGGGCAGATGTAGACCTAAACGGTTCGTCCTCACAAATTTTCTCCCCTGAACCGACTCTAAACTATTATGTCTCTTTATTCTCCCTGGAGGGCTGTGATTCTACCACAATTTGTGTGCTGCGGTTGTAGTAATCTGTTGGTTGTTTTTGAGATGTTTTTGATGTACAGTACCGTTATCTTTTTCACAGCTTGTGTTGGTTGTGTTGTAGTGGGTAGACCAGTGAAGACCTTTATCCACAGGTATTAGGATTTGGTCCTTCAATAGAATGCAGTCAAGTGATATAAGTCCAAGTTGATAGAAGCTGTAACTGGCTATCAGTGTAAGTGATTTGTGCTTGGCAGGGAATGAAATTGGCTTGCCATGACTGTATTCTTCCTACTATAAATCCCATTAATTGGGGAACTACAATACCCTAACTAGCTAAAGTTTCTGAATGCCCTTCAAAGGCCATCTCAAGTACTATACATTATAGTACTAGTCAAGACTCATTCCTTCAAGTAAGATAGTGTTTTCTGCTGGGGGCTTAATTTCCATATGGATGAACTCTTAGGAATAAAACAAGTTTTGGGCAGGGCCAAAACCAAAGACTGGCGTACACTTGTTTTCCATGATACATTTCTTATTTTAATAATACCATTTTCTCTTTCTTTAGTAGTAAGCTTCAAGAAAAGCATAAGGAGCTTTTATGAGTGATATCATCTCTAATAGTGGAATCCTGAAATAGTGGCTTGCATACAATTAGCCTGAGAAGAGCTATAGGTAGCTTCCCCCATGTTGCACTGTTCAAAACTACTGTATATCATTCCTGCTGGATCTGGCATGCTATTAAATTAAATGTTTTATACTTTTTAATATTAATTACTTCTAGAAACATCCAGCTTCTTGAATACAGCCGATAAATGTATGATTCTTTTTACAGCTACTTGAATGAGCTTCTGTGTTCTATCTAAAAATCAACCTACCCACAAAATTGTTCTTTCAGACAATAAATTAGATTTTTCTAAAGGTACTTATATTTCACAGCTCTGATATAAAACTGGAACATGAAAATGATGTATCAAGCTTGCAATTTACCTGAGGACACAGTGCTTCAAGCTGGCTTGCTGACATATGAACCAATTTCACACCTTCTTCATTATTCGAGATAGAACAGGCCAAGTTGGCAACCTGGTTAAAAAAAACAATAAATTGATTAAATGTATATGCCATCTTTCCACTAAAATGGTCTTCAGGGTAGCTAATAACAACATACAGGGAAATTTAAAAATGTAAACATATATTCATAACATTGTAAGACTGGTGTCCTGTAATTTTTTCATAAGAATCTAATAAAATCTTTAAAATATTTTACAATTATTCATGTAAATTTGGTAATGAGGACCAGTTGGTAACTGAACAGATTCAATGATCTTCTTAATTTTGCCTACTTAATTTTGTCTACTGTACAAATGAACAACTACTTTTAAATATGTAAATCATCATCTAATTAAGGAATGCTTAAAGTTCTTTACAATGTAACCAGATTAGCACTTACCATTTTATGTCCTATTTTCACTGTTTTTTTGGCTGCTTATGCAAGATCACAATCTAACTTAGCACAGTACAGCACAGGTGAACTCAGTCATTAATTATGTTTAAGATCTGCTCACCATTTACAGTTTTCTGAACTACACAACTTGTGTAGCTACTTTTGTAAATTTCACTAAACAAATCTGCTGCTGAAGCCTTTTTGTGAAACAGTGACTAGTGATAAATACAGAGAGGGAATGAGAAAGCAAGAACCATTGGGCTACAAATGTGGGAAGGGTGGAGAACAAGGCTCTGAGAGAGGAATGTGAAGAACCTGCAATGATCCACCTACTAGAATTCCACTGACCTCATGAAGTAAAAATACATGGAAAATTCTACCTATAATTGCAGTTAACCATTTAACTTCTCAGAGGAACGTGGTACATGATCATCTCATATGCATCCAACTTCAATGCAGAAGAGTATACACTGCTGCCAACTGGTGCAGAAAGATATCACAACCAGCTGTTTCTAGAGAATTCCGTGAAGACTTGGGCTGCTGTCTAGGAACAACAAGTCTTTCCATCTGTTTTCTGGCATCGTAGTAAAAGGCCACACAAAATTGTGTTATTTTTTAAGTGAAAGTGTTTTATATTGTGGAACATGCTCTCATAGGGCATTCTATAACATTAATATATATTAATTGACAAACGTATGACAGGCTGCTACTGAAAGCCTTCATTTGTGCATAGAAGTGCACAAAAACGGCACAAAAATACAAGAATAGTGTGTCTATCCCTCTGGGAATTGACAATCTTTTCCCTCCATTTTAGCAGTAATTCCCAAGAAGTTAAAGGTGACTAGCAAACCAGATGGATCTATCAGCAGAAGAAACAAGGGCAAATACAAGCCTGTCTGAAAACAACTCATACTAACCATGTGCTCCATTATCAAAGTAACAACCCAATCTCCCACATGAGGAGCTATTTAAGAATAATATTCAGGAGTACTGAGAAGGCGGAGCTTTGTTTCGGCGATACAGCTGCGATCTCGGGGCTCTGAGATCGCAGCCAATATTTTCGCCCCTGGTCGGTCCCAACAGACCTAAACCGTCCCGTAGAGACGGGGATTGTGAAGGGCACTGTCCCAGGATCCCAGAGATATCGCAAAATCTCTGGTTTGATCCAGGAGAAGCCCTTTTGCTGGCGGCGGAGAGGCAGCCTCCATAGCTGCTGAAGTCAGGACAGCTCCGGAAAGAAAGTGGCTGGAAAGAAAGTGTGTCGGCTGGGTGAGAAACTTCTTTTGTGTTGTAAATTGGCTGAGATTTGAAAGGGCATCCTGAACAGAGAAGAAACCTGTGAGATTTTTTTTTTTGACAAAAACTGTTTGAGTGGCGTTTTTTAAAGTGATGTCAAATTGAGCCTTGGATTTTTTTTTCTTTTTCTTGCTTTTTTGGGGGGACTTTAGTGTGACTTTGTAGGTAACCGGATTGAATTTTCTCTTATATATATTCTTATGCTCCTTTTGATTTTTTAATTTTCTTTTAGGATAGAGGCTCCCTTTGGCTATTTTTTTTTTTTTTGTATAAATTATTTCTTTTTTCTGGCTGGGGAGGGAAGAGCATTAAGAAACTTTGCAACACTGCCAACTAGAGGCTTGAAAATATTTTATTTGAATTGGAGAGAACTGTAAGAAGACTCCTTCTCAAGGACATTTCAATGTGATAAGATAGAGGGAGAGCACAGCAAAATATTATTACAAGTATTTTCCTGGACTCTTATCAATATTTCAACACTTGAGGCTTGGCTTTGAAGCTGCTGGAGAAGAGTCATAATAAGAGCCTTGGATAAATAAATAAAGTGCAGTGTGCTCTCTATATATATTTACTTGTGATATCCCTACTCACCAGCCTCTTTGTAAATTTCAATTCTAGTAATATTCTTATTTTTGCTTTTTATTTTAAAGGGAAAGCCTCAGAGTTTTTTCTTTATTTTTCTTTTTTTTCTCCTTATTTTTATTGGGATTTCTTTGCTCTTTCTATCCATGTTTTTGACCACTCTGTTTTTCTTTTTTGATTATTGAGACTTCTCAACTGGATTAAGGTGTGAAGAACCTGAATAAATTCTTCTTTTCTTTTTTGCTCTTAATCAATATTATTATTTTTGGGTTTGTTTTTTTTTTCCTTTCTATTTTTCTTTTTTTATGGTGGACGACTTCGTAATTGGATTAGGGTCTAGAAAAACCTGAAGATCTTTCTTCTTCCTTTTTTCCTTTTTCTTCTTTGGTTTTGGGCCTTTTACTATTGGATTTTTCCATTTTGGATTATAATTGACTATTCTACCAGTTGGATTAAAAGTTAAAAAGAATTTGAAGATTTGGAAGCATTAAAATGAGCAGGAAACCAATACCATCTGGCGTTTCTACTTCTACGTCTGCCTCCCCATCAGCTGGAGGACAACGTTTAATTCAGACAATGTTGAAGCAAGATAAAGAACAAGGAAAAGTAACTTTACAGATGATTATGTAAGGAATCCAAGATCTCAAGATAAAATCAGACACCATTGAACAAAGAATAGAGAAGACTGATGAAAAAGTGGAAAATATTAAACAAATGATGGTGAAGTATGAGGAGAGATTCCAAAAAATTGAGGAAGAAGGTAAACAAAGAGAGGAGAAGATTGGAAATATTGACAGATTAACAGTGGTTGAACAAGAAAAAAGTGGGATGTTGAGGTGGGAGATGTAAAGGTCAGAATTTTATCTCAGATTTCAAAATATAGAAGAGGAAAAAGGAGAAAATTTGGCTGCGATAATGATAGAAATTTTGGCAGATGCTTTGGAAACTACAGAGGAAAAGATGATGGATGGAGCAGATGAGGTATATCGAGTTTATACAAGATATGCGATGAGAAATAAATTACCAAAGGAAGTCCATATTAGATTTACCAAAAAATCCATTAAAACACAAATATTGCATGTGGTAAGAGAGAAAACATTGAAATACAAAGGTAAAGAGATTGTGGTTTTAAAACAAATACCCAGAAGAGTGAGAGAGATGAGAAGAGAATATCGATTTCTGACCAAAATGCTCCTGGAAAACGAAGTGAATTATAGATGGCTGATT
Organism: Hydrophis major; assembly: GCA_033807585.1. Lineage (NCBI taxonomy): Eukaryota > Metazoa > Chordata > Lepidosauria > Squamata > Elapidae > Hydrophis > Hydrophis major. The sequence continues at coordinate 245,985,340 of CM066328.1, read as the reverse complement.
CCAGAAGGATTAATGTTTACGTGGCAAGAGCAGAGACATAGAATTGATTCAATTGAGAAAGCAGAACTTTTCCATGCAGAATTTTTTGGAAGAAGAGAAGAGGAGGCAGAGAAAGAGGTCTCATTAATTGAGTTTCAAGAGGAACAATTGGAGACTGAAAAAGAGAAAGGAGCAGTAGGTGGACAGGTGGATAGTAAAGAACAGCGTGAAGTGAGATCCATGAGAGCTGTTAGACCTAAATATAAAGCATAATCATGGAAGAAAAAAAAAACTGATTACAATGAATATAAATGGACTCAATTCAGCTGTTAAAAGAAGGAAAACTTTTCATAAATTAGAGAAATTAAAATTTGATATAATTTGTCTACAAGAAGTTCATATTAAAAAACAACATGAACAATTGTTAGTACAGCCAAAATTGGGGAAAATGTTTACTTCTTTGACTCAATGTAAGAAAAGAGGAGTGGTTCTATACATTAAAGAGGCTATCCCAGCAAAACTGATCTACACAGATGAAGACGGAAGAGTATTAATGGTGGAAATAATGGACAATAATATAAAAATACTCTTGATTGCAATTTATGCTCCGAATGATAAACAAGAAGAGTTTTATAAAAAGCTACACATGAAAATAATTGGACTGGACTATGTTAATATAATTATGATGGGAGACTTTAATGGAATTGTGGACAATAAATTGGATATATAGCAACAACAACAAAGCAAAATAGAAAGGCTCTCCCTAAATCTTTTTTTAAAATGACAGACGAACTAACTTTAAAAGATATTTGGAGAGAAAGAAATGTTAAAGCTAAACAATATACTTTTTTATTCAAATAGACATTTATCATGGTCCAGATTAGATATGATTTGGATCTCAACAGAATTAATATCTAATATTCAAGAAACAAATATTGAAACAAGTACTTGGGCAGATCATAGCCCAATGACAATTAAATGGAAGGGACAAAAAAAAAGATTGAGATGGATATTAAATAATACTATCTTAAAGGAAAAAGATTTTATACAACGGATGGAGAAGGAACTGGCTTTTTTCTTCAGAGAAAATAAAAAAGAAGATACTTCAACGCAGAATGTTTGGGATACAATGAAGGCATATGCTAGAGGTCTGATAATAGATTATACAAGAAAAAAGAATATTAGGAAAAGGCAAGCTTCTAAGGCCTTGGAAGATGAGTATAAAAGACTTGAAAAAGAATTACAGAAAATGCCACAGAAAAAAGATATTAAATTGAAGCTGGATGTAATGAAACATAAAATGGAATTAATGGAAAAGAATTGGCACAGAAAATCAGAAATTCTAAACAGAATTACTTTGAAGATGCAAATAAACCAGGTAGATGGCTAGCATATAAATTGAGAAAGGAGAAGGAATCAAGAAAAATATTGAAGCTAATAGATGATTAAGGCCAAGTTTGTTGTGCTAATAAGGAGAAAAAGGAAATTATTCGAGATTTTTATGGGCAACTATATAAACAAGAAAATATTGATGAGGAAAAAGTCAAACAGTATCTACAGAATGCTAATTTACCGAAGATACCTAAAGAGACTGAAGAAATGCTAGAAAGCAATATAACAATGATGGAATTAAATGAAGCATTTAAGAAACAAAATAATGGGAAAGCACCAGGTCCAGATGGGCTTCCGGCAGAATTCTATAAAACATTTCAAGAATCATTGAGCATCCCATTGTTAGAAGTTATGAATGAAGTTATGTTAAAGAAGATGACACCCAAAACATGGTCAGAGGCTTATATCAAACTTATTCTAAAAGAAGAGGCTGACCCACTGCAAATTAAGAACTATAGACCTATTTCCTTATTGAATGCAGACTATAAAATCTTTGCTTCAATTTTAGCATATTTTAATTTTAAATATTTAAATAATTTTATTCACCCAGATCAAAATGGATTTCTGCCAAAGAGACAAATCAAAGACAATATGAGAGTAATCCTGGATACTTTGGAATACTATGAGGCTCATCCTGAAAAGCAAATGGCTTTGATATTCCTTGATGCTCAAAAGGCATTTGACAACGTGAACTGGAGATTTATATTATTACTATTGGAACAGATGGGTTTTGCCAAAAAATTTATTCAAGCAATAGAAGCCATATACAATAAACAGACAGCAAAGGTAATGATGGAGGGGGAACTTACAGATTTTATTAATATAAGAAAAGGCACAAGACAAGGGTGTCCCCTATCTCCTTTGCTATTTGTGTTGACTTTGGAAGTGTTGAATAGAAATATTAGGGATGATAAAAGCATAAAAGGAATGAAAATTAAGAAGGAAGAATTTACACTACAAGCTTTTGCTGATGATTTAGCTTTTATTCTGGAAGACCCATTAGAAACAGCTCCAAGGTTATTGGAAAAGATAGAGACATATGGTGAGATGGCTGGTTTGAAAATAAATAAAGATAAAACAAAGATTTTGACAAAGAACATGCTATTGAGACAGAGAGAAGAACTGGCAGATCTTTTGAAAATCCAAGTTATAAATTAGGTTAAGTATCTGGGGATATATTTGACAGCAAGATGTAGCACATTAAAAGAGAATAATTATATTAAATTCAAACAACAGATAGCTACAGATTTGAAGAAGTGGAAAACTTGAAATTGTCATTAATAGGGAGAATTTCAACAATCAAGATGAATATTTTACCCAGAATTCTATTTCTGTTCCAAACAATACCAATTAGGCTTGGAAAAGACTAATTTGAAGATTTAAATAAAATCATGTTGAAGTTTATATGGCAAGGTAAAAAAGCGAGAATAAAGCTAAAGCTTTTGCAAGACGCTAGAATTAGAGGAGGTTTTAGCCTGCCTAATTGGGCATTGTATTATCAAGCTGCAAGTTTGATGTGGGTCAAAGAATGGATAACATGAAGAAAGCATAGATTGTTGACATTAGAAGGGCATGATTTGCTGTTGGGCTGGCATGCTTTTTTATGGTATAAGGGAACTAAAACACAGGGTTATTTTAGAAGACATTATATACGGGAGTCTTTGTGGTTAAACTGGGAGAAGATAAAAAGACAATGTTATTTGAAAATTCCAGTTTGGTTATCGACTATTGAAGCATTTTCCTATCCGATAACTTATAAGAAGGAACAAACGGTTAGATATGGGGAACTATTGGATGAAAAGGGTGAACTTAAATCGATCCAAAACTTAGAGGAACAAGGTATAAGGATGAATTGGTTTTCATATGCGCAAATACATTCAAGGTATGATGAAGATTCTAAAACGGAGGGAATCTATGATAAACAGACTGATTTAGATAAGATCTTGATGGGTACTGATGAGAAGGTGATTAAAAAATTATATGGTTATTTACTAGGAATTAAATTAGAGGAAGAACAAGTTAAAGAAACTATGATTGTTTGGGGGAAGAATTTTGGATATGGGATTGATCTAGAGAAATGGCAAAAATTGTGGTTTCAAAATTATAAAATGACAATGTCAACAGCATATAAAGAAAACTTGTATAAGATGTTTTACAGGTGGCACTTTCCCCTGACAAGAATAGCAAGAATGTTTAAGAACAAATCTGAAAAATGCTGGAAATGTCATCAGATACCTGGCTCGTATTACCATATGTGGTGGACTTGTGAGGACGCTAGAAAATATTGGACTAAAATTCACATGTGGTTGGAAAAAATGACAAAGAAACACATAGACTTGAAACCAGAGATCTTCTTATTGGGAATTTTACCTGATATATATAGTAAAGATTTGAAATACCTGATTGTAAATGTATTAACAGCGGCTAGGATTGTATTTGCTAAAAATTGGAAGAATGAGAAAATACCATTACAGGAAGAAATTATTAAGAAAATATTAGAATGTGCTGAGATGAGTAGATTGACATTTGAAATTAGAGAACAAGAAGAGAAACAATTTTATGAAATTTGGGATCTTTTTTTATCAATGGCTAGATGATAAAATACGATAATAGAATATTTAGAATGCTAGACAGTAAGGAATATCTTTATTTTGTTTTACTTGCCTTTGTTATTTGACATTATATTTATAAAGGGTTTTTTAGGATTGATTTGGTATGATTATATGATTTGTTACAGAATAAGCTGGTTAAAGTATTGTTATCTCATAAAGCATGAATGATTAAAAGTATAGTCAAAAATTTCTTTTTTTTAGTGATATTAGGATATATAAGTTTGGATTGACAATATGAGTTGTTATGTAACATAATTGTAATTGAGACTACAAAATGAATTCACAAAACTGATGAACCAACCGACACACTGGATGTACATATGAGAGTTGATGTTTTAATGTTTTGTTTGTCTTGTTTGTTTGTAGAAAATTAATAAAATTCTTTTCAAAAAAAAAAAAAAAAGAATAATATTCAGGAGTCCAAATGCACTGCAGCAACACAAAACATCAGAAAAAGAACACTGCCACACAATATATTCCAACAAAAATGGAATACCAATGCAACTTTATCAAAATGTCCCTGACCACTCAACTACTACAGCACAACCAACACAATGAAAAGGGTAACACTACCATATATCAAAACATCTCAGAAACAACCAAGATGCTGTTACAACCACATGACATTACCATAGCACACAAACCAACTAAAGCCCTCAAAACATCTTATGTAACCCAAAAGATCCAGTACCTAGAGAAGAAAACACAGAAGCCAGCTTCAACATATAATGTAAGAATTGCAACAGCAGTTATGTAGGACAAACAAGCAGAACATATATACCATGAGCACCAATCGGTAGTCAGAAAATACAATGAAAACTCTTTAATTTCATACAACTACATGGACACATTCAAGCATAGTTTCAACTAGAAAACTGAATATCCTAAACCAAACTTAAATCCAAAACACTGGGGAATTCTTGGAAGATTGGCATCAGCCATCAATAGGCACATAGAAATAAACCAGATTTACACACCATTCATAAGAGACAATAAAAACTAAGATGGAAACATTCCAAACATTCTTCTTCTTTGTCTGGCATTAATTCTTCTTAGACAGAACTGACAACTGACAACATCAGATAAGCAGGAATTAATGTCAGATAATCACACGGAGAACAATAACTTAATCAGGAAACTACCAAGTAGAAAACCACATCCCACCAATACTGGCAGGACAAGCTACTGTATATAAACAAAGAGGAAACCTATACTCATTCACACAAATGATGTTATCTAGTTAGGTAATAAAACATGTGTAAGCAAACAACCAACAGAAGAGATCACCAAGGACTCCATAGTTCAATCCTGAACTACATTTATTCCCTTTTATTGGCAGATGGCCTTTATTGGAGATTTCTCTCTCTCTCTCCTCCCCCACCAATAACAAGACAAGCAATTAAAATGCATTTTAATATGTTTTAATTAGAGGGAATATTTAGTGTCATGAAAATAATGACATGGGAGCCTTTCTATATTTTTGGTGGTATTTCTTGCAGTTCAACTATCCCTGGGGATAGGAAAAACACTTCAAACTGTGAGCAAAACTACACGAAATTAATTGTTTTTGGCATTTATTTATATTGTGCTTTTATCTTGTTAGTCACATTTTGAACTGTCCAGAGTCAGTCTATTGCCAAGGGTTGCCAAAATCAAATAAGTGAATAAATCAAAATGCTTACATCATTTTAAAATGTAAAAAAGTGTTTGTACTCAAAAAGTAGCAGTTTCACACTCAAACTGAGGTATTTCATGAAGCTCCAGGCTAAAATTAATTGATAAAAATGCTTTACACACATCTGAATATAATTATTTCTTGACATTTATATTTTTGCTATGATCCCCGGATATAGGGTTATTTTTTTGCACGATTCTACCAGGATCATCCTACACAGATCAATTATGCCTCATCTTGACAGGACTGATTTAATTGGTTATGAATAAATTTTCAGACTTTCTTTACAACAAATGTGCTCTGCAACAGTTATATTTATATCAATTGAATTTTTATTTGCACCTAAGAACCCAACTATGAGATAAGGGCAGTGGTGCGATTCAAACCGGCGTAACAACTGTTTTAGTGACCACGTGTTTCACACCTACTTCTGGGATGGCACCATGTGGCCTCTACATTGCATAAGAACGCTGAGAGGGTGGATCAGCTGGTTCTCACTTCCAAAAGCTCTGTTCCCTCAAAGTCTTCAGAGACCAAGTGCAGCAGAAAGCAGCCCCAAAGCCTGCAAGCAGCCAGCAGGGTAAAAAGCACAGTGCATGATGCTTCAGGGAGTGGAGAAGGACTAGGGCAGACCATATGTGAGCTGAGGAGGTGCTGCTGTGCAAGCCTGGCCTGCATTAGGCTTTCCTAGACTGCCCCCTCTGCCAACTCCTGATGCATTCCATGCTCTGCTTAACAACTGCAACGGGAAAAGCTGGGGTTGTGGCTGTTAAGCAAGGTGATCACATGGGCACCTCGCTTAATAATCACAACTTATGATCATAATGGGCAGGCTCCATTATGGTTGTAGTCGAGGATTACCTGTATTGATCCTGACTGCATATGCAAACCATTCTCGCAAAAAAATATAACCATGAATAATCACATGCCCATCTCTCTTTCTAGCTGGAACGGGAAAAAGGAGAAAAAGATAACCAAAGAAATGGAGGAAGAGGATTGTTTAACACACACAGTACAATAAGAAGACAAGTTTGAGAGATAAAACTGGATGGAGGTAAGGAAGAGTTAACTGAACCAAGAAAGAATAGAAAGAGAAGCCTTGTTTTAATGTTCTACAAAAGATAAAGCCACCAGATAGGGCGTTCGTACTTACCTGACATGCCCATTCTCTCTGAGCTGTGAAGAGCATCCAGTAGTAGTGGGAGGTGTTTCAATCTCTGCATGTCTAGGCTGGGCTTAATTTGCGGAATGCTCCTCCTCCTCCGCGGGATTCCTCCCTAGCGTTCCCCAGTTTTGGCGAAGATGAGAGAAATAAACGCCCTCTTCCTCAATGCCCTTACGAATACGTTGGCCGAAACAGACGGAAAAAGGGTGGGGCTGGATGCTCTTCACAGTTCAAAGAGAATGGGCGTATCAGGTAAGTACCAACACCCTTTTTCTCCCATGAGCTGTTCAGAGCATCCAGTAGTGGGACATACCAAAGATTGGCCTGTCCTATGGGAGGGACTCCATCTGGCCTGGAAGCCCCTCTTGGTCCCTGTGGACCCATTGCAGAACTCTTTTGACAAAGGAGGCCTCAGCAGATGCAAACACATCTATTTTATATCTAATGAATGGCGATGGAGAGGCCCAGGTTGCGGTTCGATAAATTTCAGTTATTGGTGTCTGTGTGTTCCACACTGCTGATGTTGCGGCGCTCCTTGTTGAATGAGCTGTTATGCCCCTGGGCACCACAAATAAGGCTTCCATTTTTCTGAAAGTTGCTATGCGGTTAATATATATGTGCAATGCTTGCCTCACATCAAGCCTATGCCATTGTAGTTCCAACCCTTGGGATGGTCTGGGACAAAAATCAGGAAGCATCAGCTCTTGTGCCCTATGCAAAACCGAGTTAATTTTGGGAATAAACGTAGGATCAGGACAAAGGACCACCCAATCAGAATGGAAAACACAAAGATCTTGTCTGATAGACAAAGCTGCAAGTTCCGAAATACGACGAGCAGAAGTGATCGCTACAAGGAAAACTACTTTATAGGTCAGAAATTGGAGACTTGACGATTTCAAGGGTTAGAAAGGGCCCTTAGTGAGTGCGACGAGGACCTTGTTAACCGCTGGACAGCGTAAATTTGTGGCTCCCCGAAGGAAACTCTGTATGCGTGGATGATGGGAAAGAGATAGTAGACCTTCACAAGTGAGAACTGACGCCAAGGCCACCACCTGTCTTTTCAACATATTAGGTGATAATCCCTTGTCAAGTCCCTCTTGCAAGAACTCTAGGATTTGAGCCACAGATGGAGAGATGGGATCAATTCGAGACTTGGTACACCATTTGCAGAGACTGGACCATGTGGCATTGTAAATGCGAGTTGTTGAGGGGCATCTGGCATGGTGGCATGGTGGATGGTGGCGATAACTCTGTTGGAAAACTTTTCGCTCTTCAGACGACTCCACTCAACCTCCAGACGGTCAGGTGCAACCATTGAGGGTTAGCAAGACCCTGTCTGGCGGAATTCTCCATGGTGTTGATATGGATAGACTGAGGAGGTCTGCAAACCACGGCCGTATGGGCCAGTAAGGAGCTACTAGAAGCAGCTCCGCCCTCTCATCTAGCAGTTTCTGGATGACTTTGGGAAGCAGTGGAAGTGGCGGGAATGCATACAGAAGTCCTGGGGGCCAACAACATTGGAGCGAATTGAAGTTCTCCACTCCTCGCAAGGGGTACCTGGAAAAAAATATTGGGAGCTGAGCGTTGAGGGGAGAAGCGAACAGGTCCACCACTGGCTATCCAAATGTCCTGACTGCCTCTTGAAATAGTCTCTGATGGAGACGCCACTCCGATTGATTGATCGTGGCCCTGCTTAGCCAGTCTGCCTGTGTATTCGGCAGGCTCGAAATGTGCTCTGCTCTGATGAAAAGTAGGTTGCTCTCTGCCCAATGACATAAGCGCTCCGCTTCCCACATGAGATGTTTCAACTGTGTGCCCTCCTGTTTGTTTATGTAAGCTTTCGCTGTTACGTTGTCGGTCAATATTAGTATGTGCTGATCGTGTACCTGTAGAAGTAAACTGCAGAGAGCCAGATGTACTGCTCGAAGCTCCAACCAATTTATGCTGCACGGCTGTTCTATGGCAGACCAGCGGCCTTGGGTTGTGAGCGATTGAACGTGCGCTCCCCATCCAAACAGGCTGACATCGGTGGTGATGGTAAGTCTGTATGGCTCTTTGAAGAGGCAGCCTCTGTTGATGACTGGTCTAGTCCACCAGAGGAGAGATATGAGGACCTTTGATGGTACCTTGACCTTGTTTTTGGAGTTGCTTCAGCCGGAGCGCTGGTACGGGAGCAGGAACCACTGGAGGGATCTAGTGTGGAGCTGGGCCCAAGGGATGATATACATGAGATCATCTTGCCTAACAATTTTGATAGTTCTGCTAGGAACACCCTCTTAAGACCCCTGATCTCCTTAACTAATTGCTGAATGCTATTTAGTCTATCTGGTGACAGGTAAACTTTGCCTTCCACCGTATCTACGACTGCCCCCAGATAGGTTAACCGAGTTGATGGTGTTAAATGACTCTTTTTCCAATTTATTGAGAACCCGTGTTGTTGTAGGGATTGTAAAGTGTTTTGAGTATCTCTGATTGCTTGATGATCGGAACATGACAAAATCAAGATGTCATCAAGATAACACTGGAATCTTATGGGGATAGCACGGAGATGAGCAGCTAGCGCTGTGAGAACATTCGTGAAGATCCTGGGGGCAGAAGCTAGTACGAAAGGAAGGGCCACATATTTGAAATGGTGGTTATTGTAACAGAATCTCAGAAATTTATAGTGGGAAGGCCGAATAGCAATATGTAGGTACGCCTCCATCAAATCTATGGACGTAAGTATATCATCCTTTCTGATGCAAAGGAAGATAGATTGCAGGGTGTGCATTTTAAACTTGCGATATACTAAGAAATGGTTGAGACGTTTCAAATCCAATATTGCTCTCCCCCCCCCCGAACTTTTGGGAACAACAAAAAGATGTGAATAGAAACTTCACACTCGTTGATTGGTAGTTACTGGTTGGATGGCTCTTATGTCAAGTAGACAATGGGACAGCTGTTTCCATAAGATGACGTTTAACCGGATCTCTGGAAACAGGGCATGACATGAAAAGGTCTGGGGGAGTGGATTGAAACTCCAGTGCAAGACCAAATCTGATCGTGTCTCTGACCCAGGAATCAGACGTTGAGGAGTCCCATTGGTCTGTGAATAATTTAAGGCATCCGCCAATGGGAGCCGGGTCCGGGGAGTTATCTTGGATGCCAGAAAGATCTATTTCCTGCTCGAAAGGATCTCTTGGATTGGCCACCCCTTCTGCTCCTATCCCCGAAGTCAGACCTCTCTGGCTGCTGCCCTGGTCTGAAAGATGGGGGTCTCTGATATCTGGGTGAGAAGAATCCCTGATAAAAGGGCCGAAAGAATCCCCTCCGAAAGGACTGACGGTTTCTAGAATCTGACTTCCGAAAAAGGGAAGGTAGAATTTTCTTTTTGTTTCGGGTTCGATTAGCAGCAGGTTGAGGGCAGGGCCAAAGAGTCTGTCTCCCACAATAGGAGATGAAGCCAGCTTGCATTTGTGCTTAATGTCCGCTTGCCAATGTTTTAACCATAGTAAGCATCGCGCTGTAACATGTGAGGTAATGGCCCTGGCTGAAAATTTGACCGCATGATGAGTTGCGTCAGCTGAGAATTCAGCGGCTGCTATAAGTTTTGCAATATCTTGGTGCACTCTAATGTTGGAATTAGGGACATGCTCCCCTAAGAGATGGAGCCACCTGAGAGAAGCACGGGTAAGAAGGAAGCGGCCGTGGACGCTCTGATGGCCCATACATCAGACTGATGGGCCCTTCGTAAGGCAAGCTCAGCTCATTTTTCCTCCAGCTTTAATGCCTCCAGCGCTTCACTGGGAATGGAGGACGAGGATGTTAATCCCACTATAGGTTCGTCTACCTCGGGAGTATTCAACAATTTTGAGAAACCAGGGGCCAAATTAAAGTATTTCCTGTCATATCCTGTGGGGGCAGGGTATACTGCTGCAGACGCCCACTGTTTCTGTACCAGGTCTGAAAACATGTGAGGAACTGGAATCACATCTGCCTCGACAACTGGTTGATTGAAAATTAGATCTTCTGGTCCCACTACTTGTTGGAGTGGTAGAAGGGGCCAACTTGTTCAGGTGTGCAATGTTTTTTGCCTTAAATAAAAGTGATCTGAATAGGTGATCAGGAATAAGGCCCTCATCCTCAGACATCCCACTTTCTAGGTGATCTGCTTCTGACAGGGCTGGGTCACTGTCATGTATTGATCCTGACCCAATCTGTTCCATTTGATCAATGTGATACACTTCTTCTGCCTCCTCCTCCTCCTGTGGCCCCTGGAGGGGCATATCCCCCTGAAACTATACCTGGGTATAGTGTTGTTCTGATCTGGTCAACGACCTTAGAGATTGAGAATCATAGTCAGTGGTTACCGGGTGTTCCCTGGTCAGAACTGTGTGTTGAAGACCTGCTGCAATTCCCTGGCAGATTGCCAGCTCCATCCATGCCTTCATTCTCTCTGGAACTTCTTCTGGAAGAATGTCGTCCTGCTGAAGACCAGCATCTGTCGGAGTGAATTTAGCTTCAGGAGCCCTTCGCATGGTCTGTGTTCCAGGTAATTGGGCCTGTTGACTCTGGGAAACCAAGCTGTGTCTGGATGAGAGGGAGAGATCTAGGGGAGGAGGAAGATGGGAAGAGGTAGATGGTACTGGACTGGGGGGCAGAAGGTCCTGTGAGGCCCTGTGTGCCTCCTTTGCACACCTATCTATTTGCTTTTCTAATGCTTTATGTCGCATGTTTGCATCCTTTTCTGAAACTTTAGAATGACCTTTTGTCTACTTAGATTTGTGCTGAGATTTAGCTTTGACCCTTGATGTTGAGGTCTTAGAGCTACTATCACCTGCCATTTTGATTGAAAGAAATGCAGTATGCTCGTTATTCAAAGCGATACTGTTGAGGCGGTTGGCACGCCCAGGGGCCTGATCCAAGAAGGTTGCCCTGATATCTTATCCCCTTGTTTTGTTTTCAATTAAGATATATGTATATATATGAGTTGTATCACAGTAATAATATCTTTCCTTATTAAGATATTAATACTGAATATTTATTATTATTATGAACAAAAGTCACCAATATAGATAGATAGATAGATAGATAGATATAGATATAAATATATATATATGTAAATTAATAGAGAAACAGCTTGATAGAGTGAATATCCAAACTGCCAAATTAAGAACGCCTGAAAGGCCAAGATAATAGAGAGAGGCTTTCAACAGCTTCCCTGCACAAGCAGACACGGGCCAGGGTGCTCGCTGTTGTGCCACTGGATAAGGACGTGAGGGTGAAGCCAACAATAATACATGGATGGCCTCGAATCTAATAACAAAACAAGGTGTAATAATTCCTTAGGTTATCAGAAGGAAAAACCTCTGATCGGGAAGGAAAACTACCTCACACAGCTCGAGTTACAAATAGCGCGGTCACAAATTAAGCCCAGCCTAGACATGCAGAGACTGAAGCACCTCCCACTACTGGATGCTCTGAAGAGCTCATGGGAGAAAAACAGCATCTCCCAGGCTCCAGCTAATTATCAGGCTGCTATTTTCAAAGTATTAATCACAGTTCTGCTAGATTCATAGGATTTGAAAAAAAGAATAAACTTCCTAATCTGAAAAAGTATTACATGTCTTCCGATTCTAGCCCCCATCCTCCCCCCTTGAAAAAAAAAAAGAATAGGAGAAAATACTTTTGTTACTTTGAAATGTCTAGAAAGTTTCACATGTTTATGCAAGGAATTCTGCTTTGGAGTCTGAAACTAAGGCGATGGAAATTTGCTCCTTTCAGCGGAGGCATAAATTTTTGGCAGGTTTGCTCTTCTGAGTTCTGACTGAATAGTTAGGCTTCCAGAATAAGCACCACCAAAATATGGTTTCATCCAGTGGAGTTCATCAGAATAGTGAAGAACCTGACAACAAGCATTTGCTCAGGAAATACAGCATTAATATTTCATGTGATCAAAGTCAAGAAGTGATACTGGTTTGCCTGCAAACTATAGATAAAGCATTGTTTATGACTGGGCTGGTAGTCCACACTTCAATAAAAAAAATGTAAGTCCACTCAAGACCACAGTACTGTAAGTAATCTCACATTTTAAAATGGAAGTATAATAATGAAAACATTATTTCCATTTCCATTTTAAAATGGAAGTATGATAATGAAAACAGCAAAGAATGCTTTCATTGGCTTAACAGCACCAGATTCTTGTTCCTCAGGTGAGGATTGAATCTCCCTCTAGCTATGTTTTTTTAAAGTGGCTGTCACTCTGTCTGTGCACTTGTCTATCACTCATCCTTTAGTAGCATGTTTTTCATCTTGCTAAGCATTACTGTATTTGCCAGCGTATAAGACGACTGGGCGTATAAGACGACCCCCCAACATTTCCACTCAAAATATAAAGTTTGATATATACTCACCGTATAAGATTACCTCCTCTTCCGCACACCTTCCACTTTTGCACTTTTTTTTTTTTGAGGCACTTTTGTGCACCGTGGAAACGAATCCTGTGAAGCCGAAAGGAGCAGCCAGCCTTCAGGCCGATGTAGGCGGGCCTCCTTCTCCCAGCTCCCAAGGAAACGAGGCGCTCAGCGGCCTCCGCTCGCACCGCCCAGGCTCTGCTCGCACCGCCCGGCCTCTACTCAGGTATCCGGCTGGGCTGTCAGGAGTTGTTACTGCTGGCACGGCTCCGCGCGGCTCCAGTCCCGTGTTGCCTCGGGAAGGGAAAGGCAAAAAGGAAGAGCCGCGGCGGCGCTTTGCAACGGCAGCAGCGGCTCCTGGTTTTGCCTTTCCCTTCCCAAGGCAACGCGGGACTGGAATTGCGCGGAGCCGCGCCAGCGGTAACAATTCCTGACAGCCCCAGCCGGATACCTGAGTGGAGGCCGGGCAGTGTGAGCGGAGGCCGCTGAGCGCCTCGTTTCCTTGGGAGCTGGGAGAAGTAGGCCCTCCTACATCGGCCTGAAGGCTGGCTGCTCCTTTCCGCTTCACGGGATTCGTTTCCACGGTGCGCAAAAGTGCCTCGGCCGCGGGCAGCTGCAGTGCTTCCCAATTACTATTTGCCGGCGTATAAGACGACCCCCCCACTTGGAGGCATGTTTTTCAGGGCAAAAAAGTCATCTTATACGCAAATACGGTATATATTGTGCAGTCTTGCAATTATAAACTTCATGAAGATCTGTTTGTCTTTGTCCCTTGATACAAATATGCAAATAAGACAAAGAACCATAGCATATACCCCATGTACCAAAGGAAGGCTGAAGGTAGAAGAGGATTTACTAAACCAAGAAGAATTTATTATTAATCTTCATATTTCCAATCTGTCATAAATCATATTACTAAGATGAAGAAAACTGAGGTAGGGATTTCTGTACATGAAAAGACTCTATTTGCTTAATCTCCAGTATTAAAAATAAGTTTCCGGGCTCAAATACTAAAGTCTAATTTTGTGTTTTCTGTCAAGTGCTGACTAATGGATTTTAAGGTTCTCATAAAAGTAAATAAGAAAGTCATTTGCCATCAGTCTACATTCTGTCTATCCTGTCATGCACTGTTTTATCAACTAGGAAAGAACATTTATACAAATCAATGACTAAAACATTTTTCATAGTAGGGAAGAGAGAGAGATATGTACCATGTTTCTCATAAAATAAGGCCGGGCCTTATTTTTTTTTGACCCCTGAAAAAACGGCTAGGCCGTCTTTTCAGGGGTGACTGAATGCACGTATGCACGTACCTCACTGTGAGGCCGCTTCTATAGGCCGACAAAAGCTCCCCGAAGGCAGAGTCCCCAGCTGCTTCAAGGCGTGGCATGGCTGCCCATGTCCCCTCGCCTTTAGGCAGTCTCTTTCGGGCGATGGAAGCTCCCCAAAAGCAGTCACCAGCCACTTCGATTGGCTGGTAGAAGCGGCCACGGGGTGAGTGCACACTCACACTCCCCTCGCCGTGAGGCCGCTTCTACTGGCCGATCAAAGTGGCTGGTGACTGCATTTGGGGAGCTTCCATCGCCCGAAAGAGACTACCTAATGGCAAGGGGACACGGGCAGCCATGCCTCGCCCCGAAGTGGCTGGGGACTCTGCCTTCAAGGGAGCTTTAATCTGCTGATAGAAGCGGCCTCGCAGCAAGGGGAGTGTGTGTGTGTGTGTGTGTGTGTGTGTGTGTGTATGCGCTAATCCTGTGGGGAGCTTCCATCGCCCGAAAGAGACTGCCGAAAGGCGAGGGGATACAGGTAGCCATGCCACGCCCTGAAGCGGCTGGGGACTCTGCCTTCGGGAAGCTTCTATCGGCTATCGGGGTATTCTAGCCTAGGCTACCTGCAGGGCACTCCTAAAGGCAAGTTTTCTCCCCCCCATCCCCTCCATTTCTCTTCACCTCGTGTAGTTCTAATGAACAATGTGAGAAATGATGGGGAAATACATGGTTTAAATAGGCCTAAATTTTTGGGGCAGAGCTTAATTTCCCCTAATGCCTAGAAATCATGCTGGGCCTTCCTATTGGTGGAGGCCGTATTGTTGGAGAAACACAGTACTTTTATGAGAACTTGCCTAACTCAAAAATAATTAATAACTTGAAATAGGGAAATGCTTCTTTTAATGCAGACAAGCCAAATTAAATTTCAATATATTGTAGTTCTCTAATAATGCTTTTTTTGTCAAATTTGTAATTATCCTCTCAGAATCTGTCCATTACATTTTAAGAGGCATGGATGGCCTCGGGCTGACTATTGCTACTACCAATAGTCTGATATAACAAGTTTTCTATTTACTTTCATCTTCCCAGATATAACAGTAACAAATGGATAAGTATAAGTGTTTTTATCTAAAATATTTTGTGCCAATTTGAGCTAATATGTTGGGTAATCTAGAATGTGAACCAGTCCAAGTGCAGATCTTTAAATTTTGCTTTGAAATTAATTAACTAGAAAGGAATAAGGAATTAAGATGAAGTGCAAAGACATTTTAAGTCTAAGAATTTATTTGGATAAACTGTATTATGCTTAACTATTTGAGTAAGAAAGTAGGCTTGGGGTGGTGGTGGTGGGATTACATTTCCAAGGTATAATACATCCTATTCCCTACTGTCAAAAAGGGCTACTGAAGCATTAAGTACTCCAAACCCATCAGGTTGATATTTGTAAAACTGTAACTCATAATTATTGGCTATCTTTTGTGGAAAAAGCTAGATTGAAAAAAAAACTTTTATACTGCTTATAGAACACTTTTATAGTAAATGAGTTTTCTCAAGGACTGGATTTTCAGTTACCCTAACTTTAAACTTTTGGGCTAAGATAAACAAGTCAAGCTCATAATCTTCATGCATACGCTTGCTTACTTGAGAAATGATGAATTAGAAGTTTGTTCATCATCTTAAGCTGTTTTGAACACTTTACAGTCGTTTCTATGTTCAGAGTTTTGTTCAGGGATTTTTATTTACTTTAAAACCCTACACTGACATTACATGCTTATACTTTAAAAGAGAGATAATTATTCTATTATAAATATTCATAACTGTCATTTCAGTTGTGCCCTGTATAAACTACGTATTATTCTCAGTGCTTCAGATAATGTATTTTCAAATTTCTTTCCAGAACACAGAAATAAATTTGAGATAATTCACCGAAATAATTTTGCAATAAAATAATACTTCGAAGAAGGCATAATCTATTTCCCACTATGCCTGTGTGGCATCCGGATTTAATTAACACAGTACCTCAATCAGCTTATTGGCATGTTCACGGAAAACCTGTGCATATTCCTTAACTTCTTTCTCATTCCCATTTTTAGCAGCTTCAATCAAAACAAGGAGTGGTACATTTGTTTCCAGAAAAGAATCTGAAACATGGTCCATAACTGCTTTACGGAGCTAAGAAGAGAAATCAAAACAAAATTAAGTTGTTCAACAAGGCAAAATGCTATTTTCAACTTCTGCATTACTAAAATACACTTTACCAGTGATCCTTCTGTTAAAAATAAGTGACCTTTCATGGAGAATAATTATTTCAATGTGGGTGGGATTTTGTTTTTGAAAACTCAAAAAATTACTTGCTGAATTACTTTCAGAATAGATCTAGATCAAAACACAGGTTCAGCTTCCATTTTGATGTGACCAAGGACAAAGAGATAAAACTGCTTTAACTAATGACTCTAATGATTAAAAAAAAGCTAATGATTTTATAATTTTTTTAAAAAAGAGTTCATTCATTGTTATAGTAGGGAATGGTAATCTACACTGACCCCTAAAGAATCTGTCCAGGGCTATATAAGTGATCAAGAATGTCTAGCCATTTACTGCCTCGAGCTATGTCTTATACACATCTGAAATCACTAAAGAAAGGAGTTAAAATCATGTCTATTCTATATGACCATTTCCTTGTTGGTTGTGCATTAATGTTTCCTGAGGTGAGGAAAGAGAGCATCTAATCTCATCTCCCAAGAATCCACATAAGGACTGCTGCTAACAGATGTGGAGAAAATTCCTAGGTTCTTCTACCCAGCTGATGGCTAATATAAAAGAGTATGCTCTCTGGGGTATATGGGGTAGGCCAAGATTTATTGGCAACATTGGCTTTCTCAGTTTGGTCCTGTCACTGGGTTGTAAGGAAGAAAAAACATTATATTTGTAAATGTGACAGAATGAAGAAAGCATCAACTCTAGACTTAAGGGTAGCTTGCCCAGTTTTAATAAAATCCAAGCATTTAGTTTTCTATAATTGACAGATATGAAAAAACTGCTAGAATAAATGTTATGCTATGTACATGAGCTTTTTAATACATATTTAATACTGTACCTGTCTACGCAAATCTCTTGTCTTTTTTGTCATTTTGTCTATCGCCAAGTTGAGGGCATCACTTCTTTCTTTGCGCCCAGCCTAAAAAATCAAATAAAGCAGCATTACATTATAGAATTATAGTTATACAATAGCTCAAGTCTAGATTCCATTGACTTTTCCACTCATTCAGTTATCAATGGCAAATTGAAATCAGCAGAGGTCTTGTATATCAAAACAGCAGTGTATAGGAGAAGTGTTGCTGGACAGATCTAGAAATTAGAATACAAAATTTGTACCACATATCTGATAATGCACATGGTTTAGAACTTTAAATTTTACATTTGGCTTCCTTAGTTGCACTTTATAGACTGATTAGGAATGGACTGTAGCAATGTTCCTAACCAGCTGTCTGAGTCAATTCCTATATTGCAAATATATTCATTTTGCAAAACGTCCAAGAATCTGTTATTTTGTCACTTGTGAAACAGTATCATGGTTAGATTCAGATTAAAGAACGAGGCTGGTTTATTATTGAAAGGAAATGTTGCCATGGGTCATGATGGGTCCTTGAAGATGTCCTATTTGCTTAATGCATATGATAGACAAACTTTGTCACTTTAAAATATGCACAACTATGTAGCATAAGACACATGGACAATCCTTTAATTTTGTTGAAATTATAATTTGTCCTATTCTAACACACCTTAGAACAGGGCTTTCCAAACTTGGCAACTTTAAAACTTGTGGACTTCAAATCTTAAAGTTGCCAAGTTTGGAGACCTCTGTCTTAGAAGAAAAATTTCAGAGAGATGTTATTTTTGAGTATCTTCAGAACAAAGCAATAATGCTTTGTTATATTTATTTTACTTATTTATATATTTAGCATAGATAATGTGTAAAATCTCTACTGCATGGTGTATATGTAATGGTACAAAGTATATATAATTATTTTCAACACTTTTTGTTAAGTATTCTTAGAATTGCACACAGTTTCTGTAGATTTCTAGATTTGCAAGGTGTAGTGGAATCTCCGGTTACATTGAGGAAGATGTTAAGAAGAGGCTGAGCTTAGAATTCTTGCACTGCAAAAAGCAGTGTAGGTTTTACTTCCCGCCAAATCCCTGAAGCCTTTTGACTGATCCCAAGAGAAAATGCAATCAAGACTGGAGAGATTCTTGTATCATAGGTGACTAATAATAAAACCTCTGCTTGAGACTACCCACAAATTATTTGCGCCTGATAAGGTGGTTTATACATTTCACTATGACATAACATGGTTGTTTAGTTTCAGCACAATTAACCATTATGGGCTATTGAATAAATCATACTTAAACAAAGCATAACTTAGAATAATATATGAATTCGGATGCAAAGTTATTTACCGTATATACTCGAGTATAAGCTGAGTTTTTCAGCCCATTTTTTGTGCTGAAAAACCGCCCTCGGCTTATACTCGAGTCAGCCGCTATGGCACCATGCCTGGCCTGTGCTGGCGTGGCTGCAACCGATCACGCCTCCAGGGCAGCATTGCCGCCGCGGCTGTCTACCTGCTGAGGGACATACAGGCGACCCCAAGCAGCCTCTTCTTCCCCATTAACGGGCGCCCGGGGGCCCCGCGAGCTCCTGTGTTGCGCGCTTCCAGCTTCACAAAGAAACCGCCAGGCTCCCCCACCCCCTAGCCTAGCAGCGAAGAGCTGCTCCGGGGGCAGCGAGACAAAGTGCCTGGCTGCGCTGTGGTGGGAGCCCCCGGAGCAGCTCTTCACTGCTGGGGTGGGTGGGGGAGGCTGCCTGAGCCTGGCGACCCCAAGCGGCCTCTTCTTCCCCATTAACGGGCCCCCGGGGCCCCCACGAGCTCCTGTGTTGCGCGCTTCCAGCTTCGCAAAGAAACTGCCAGGCTCCCCCACCCCCTAGCCTAGCAGCGAAGAGCTGCTCCGGGGGCAGCAAGACAAAGTGCCTGGCTGCGCCATGGCGGGAGCCCCTGGAGCAGCTCTTCGCTGCTAGGGGAGGGGGCGGCTGCCTGAGCCTGGCGACCCCAAGCGGCCTCTCCTTCCCCATTAACGGGCGCCCGGGCCCCCCGCGAGCTCCTGCGTTGCGCGCTTCCAGCTTCACCAACAAACGGAGCTGCAAATCTGGTAATCGCTTGCAGAGCCTCGGCATGAACCCCCTTTCCCCACACTCCCCCCTGCACTCCTCTGGCGGCAGCAGGCGGAGAAAGCCCCACTTCCCCCTGGCTTTGATGGCACGCGTGAGTTGGCTTCCCACTCTTTTTTTTTTAACTCTCCTCTTCCTCCTCCTCCTCTCCTCTCCCCTTGTTGTCTGGTCTTCCCCAAGGAAACTCGAGGGCTCACACTTCCAGGTGTTTCTCCCTGTCTTTCTCCCTGTCAATGATCTTTTCTTCCCTTCCTTTCTCTCAGCCCCATCTTCCTTCACCTTTGTCACCACAATCCTGAACAGATGAAGTTTGTACTTCTCAAGAAAGGTTAGATGTTCCTTTTGAGGAGGGAACCTAGTGTGACATCTGTATGTTGACCTACTACTGAGCCGTGGCATGTGTGCACATGCAATGGAGGCATGAGGGAGAGCTGTGAAAGAGATGGTGGCTCTCCAAAACAGGATGTACATGCAGCACATACACATGCTTTTTTCTTGCAAGGGAGAGAGTGACTCTGTTTGGACATACAGATGAGGAGGAGGAATCCAGTTTTGAAGGATTTTAACTCTTGTGTTTTAGCTTGGTTGCTGATTGAGCTAAGGTTTTTGTACTTTTAAAGTTATTGTTGATACCATATTGGTTTTGTTGGCTCTCTTTTCCACTTACAGAGCTAGTTTACTGTTTTTCTTTGAAATAAATATTCAAAAACATTTAACCTACTGATGCCTCAATTCATGTAATTTTATTGGTATCTATTTTTATTTTTGAAATTTACCAGTAGCTGCTGCATTTCCCACCCTCGACTTATACTTGAGTCAATAAATTTTCCCAGTTTTTTGTGGTAAAATTGGGTGCCTCGACTTATATTCGGGTCGACTTATACTCGAGTATATACGGTAAATTAAAAGAAACCTGAATAAAGATGAACCTCTTAATTACATGAACAGATTGTTCTAACTCCCAGGAAAACTAATAATCTTGTCTGATTAAATACCCCTTAGGGATCTTTTTCTGATTAGTTCCACCTGTTCAGATGTGGTCATCTCTTGCAGTAAATAGTCATCACTGCTTTTACTTAATTTAGCAACTGTTTCTGTGCCCATGTTATTCCTTATGTTCCTTGTGGCTTGTGTCAAGTTTAGAAATTTGGCATCTGTCTAAATAACATGACAACCTTTGTTATATTATGACAGTATAGAGAAGGAGATGCATGAACCTAAGATTCTGTGTCCACATACATGAGTGCAAAAAGTCAAGAGAAATGGAAGGTATGATATTTCTCAAGAAAAATGTTTAGTACCAGTAAAACACAAGGCTCCTTTTTGTACAGGTGGCAGTATTGCACTAGAAAAACATCTGTTGAATTTTACTAATTAAGCAAGCAGGATATGCCTATGCTAGGATATGCTAGTTATATTTATTTAAAATATTTTGAAAAGCAAACATGACAAACATTAGTATCTTTGAGAGCTTTTAAGTAAAAAGGCAGGATAAAAATAAAATGACATGGATAACTATGTTCTCCAGGAAATAAAACATTCAGATAAAATAGACGATGCAAATAATAATAAGTAACTCTAGCCTACTACCCTTGTATTATGTTAAAATGAAAACATACAGGTGGCAATACAAATTCTGTCCTTACATCCTTGCATCCAACGTAAGTACAACGTGGTAGGTTTGGCATCAAAGCCTGTTTTGTCCCTTTACAAGTATCTCCAATTCCTATGGATAATGGGATAAGGAAGCTATAGCTATGGTGTGCAACAAGGAATATAATTATGCTTCCATGATACATTGTGCAACACTTTATAACGGGATCCCTCTCAGAAATTCAAACTTAATCCTCATCAATCTGAATGCTGGATTGCCTTGATATCCTATGAGAAGCAAGCTTGGTTCTTAATCTAAGCCAAACGTATTACTGCATTTCGAACCCAGGGTTTCCGAAATAGGCATACTCTAGCTGACTCCATGTTTTTCTGCTTAAGAATTATTGACTATGTGTCACAAACAATAAATTGTGCTTTGAAAGGATTGAATCTCATAAAATGAAGACAAATTCCAATAGCTGGATTCAAACCAATGATCTGCTTCCAAAAAATCTACATACCTATTTGCTGGAATAGAATAATTCAGGTATTATAAGTGGAAGTTTAGAGACTAGTAGTATAAGCGGAAATATATTTGAGCTAAGATTTAAACTTATATATCACTATATAGTAAGATGTTTTATTGTATGACACTGACCTATGAAATATATTTTTATGATGTGCACATTGTTTAAGGTAGTTGGTGGGTAGTCTAGAAATATAATAAACAAGTGAACATACAATTGGAGAAACCACTCCTATTTTTATGCATGTTCCCTTTGAATATGCTACCAACGTATAATAATTCTTCTGGTCAGACATATGATTTTACCTAAGATAAACTACAGTACTATCGATCTTGGACAAAGTTTCTTGGAATTCTAATGTCTATTGTTTAAAATTGGAAGCCAAATGACTTGGTTCTTATCTTACAAATCATTTATAATCTGAATATATGCAATATTAAACCTTATTTTCTTTACTTATTATTATCATCATTTTGTTGAAATATTTCTCTTTAAACTTCACCTTTAAGATTTCCCTTTCTTCAGTTGCCTTTGCAAACACCTGGCATTTTATTTCTGCTTTTGCCTTCTTTTGACTCTTCTAAGATCTGACCAGTTAACTAACAGCAGTCAAATGGCCTACTCAACTATCATAAAGGCATCAGGCAATTGCAAGAAAAAATTATGAGAGATTTCCACATCACAGAAGCAACTATATCCAAATATATTCTCAATAATCTAAATTGTTCAATTGAATTACATAAAAAGACAGCAAAACTGGGAGGAAAATAAATGACTTTCTATTACTATCTTTATTTTAAAATGATTCCCTTAAAGTGGAGATGAGTTTTTCTTTCATAAATAGTACTGTAGACACTATTTAAATAGGACAGATGCTTCTGTCCCATATTCATTCTCTCCCTCCCTCCTTCCCTCTCTGTCATACACACATACACTACAGCTGTGTGTGGCAGAAAGGGTGATCACTACTTATCCTCCTCTTCTGACTTGAAGGAGATACTCATCTTTTATAAATGAAGGGTCAATAGTTTTTTTCCCAATTATCTTGTCCCCTCTCTTCTAATTTGGTCCACCTTTTCTTTCTTCATTCCAAATATGACTATCTCTTTTTCACCCCCTTTCTCCATCCTGCTTTTCTTTTCGCTGCTCAGCTGGAATGAAGATGTGTGTGTGCACTTGCATCTTTATGCAAAAGGAAGTACTTTGTGTCTGCACAGAAGCCTGATGATGGCAGATGAGATTCTGCTGAAACGTTGCTACAACTTTAAAAGCACCACTACTATGACGTGGAAAAATACCTGAACAAAGCTGAATGCCATACATGTAAGTACCCCCGAAAACTTAAGAAAACTATATTTTCTGAGGTTCTCGCGGGTATTTGTATGTGGATCTTTGGTTATTTGGGTTTTCTCCCGCGTAAGATTGGAAGTATCTAGGCAACGTTTCGATGAAGTCTCATTCATCATCTTCAGGCTTGGTCTTCAGCTCTGTGCTTCTCAAGAGTGATGTCAGAGAACATCACTCTGAGAAGCACAGAGCCGAAGACACAAGCCTGAAGATGGTGAATGAGACTTCATCGAAACGTTGCCTAGATACTTCCAATCTTACGCGGGAGAAAACCCGAATAACCAAAGATCGATCTATCTATCTATCTATCTATCTATCTATCTATCTATCTATCTATCTATACACATACACATACACGCACACACACATATATATACATACACGCATACATATAAACACATACAATATTAAAAAAAATTACAGGTTACTTTATGAGTTAAAAAATTATAGCAGTGACAGATTAATATTCAAAATATAAAATGTGAGGTTAGATCCTATTAGCATTAATTCTTATTAATTGAGAATTATGTTTAAATGTTGCCAAATTTGGATAAAACTATATTACCATTTCCAAATCAAATATTTACTAGGTTATTCACATTATTTGAACTGATAACTGCAAAGCCAAGCATGCAGTTAAATACTACTGCCTCTGGCTCACTCTTCAGTTCAATTTAAGAAGTAAAAGAGCTACATATTTAATAATTAAAGATGGTACTGTCCTGTACATTTCCAGGGACTCAGTCATTTAGAATGGAATCCACATATGTATTGTGTATGTATACATGTTTCTAAATTCTGTCTGAACTACCCAGATGAAGAATCATCAAAGCCCAGTGCAACTGATTTTTACACACAATTTTACAGTTTTTAAAAGCTTGTCTTTTTAATATAAGATATACATTTATAAATATATTCCCTTAAAAAAAAACTTTATGCTACTAATTTCTAAAATGTTGTATCATGTGTGAGTTTTTCCTGTTAAGTTGTTTTGGGGACAAAGTGTGTGTGTGTGTGTGTGTGTGTGTGTGTGTGTGTGTGCGTGCACTCTTATGTACCACATTTACAGTTTTCATACAGAATACCAACACAAATATTAAATCACAAAACCCAAAACCTGTACAGTTTAAGATTGTAGTAATAAGCATGTAATCTACAAGACAGACTCTTGAAAAATCATTCCTATCGCCTGGATATCAGCCGAAGAATTCTTACTCTTTTTCCTCTTAGTGGTAGTCTAATCTCACAATTGAGAGTTTGCACTATAGTGCCTTAAACTGCAAAAGCTTCTGGAAAACCCAAACAAAAAGGAACGTCACAGGATGACGTCAGCCTACATACAGTTGTGTGGTAGCAGCACATAAGCAAATGCATTCTGTACCTTAGCCCTGAAAGCTTTTCAGCAAATGCATTCAAGCGACTACAGAAGCTTCTCTCAGTGATAAGCTACCCATCTGCCATCAACAAGTTAAGAGTAAAAAAGCCATAGCTGTGGAAAGCGTTTGCAATTAAGCGGCTGTACAGTATAAGAAAAGCTGCCAATCAACTGAGCACTGATTCGGGAATTAACAGATCTGCCACTGGAAATCAAGGTCATGAATTCAAAAGAATATATGGGATGTGAAGCCTTTTTATTTACTCCAAAATCAAAGAAGAGTAAAGAGAGTAAATGATTTAAAAGCTGTCAACGTTAGAGCTTTTTACAGACTCACTGTGTTGAGTCTAAAACTACGACTGAATGCAACCTCCAATGTACTCAAAAGAATGGGTAAGTTTGCATTATTTGACTTGTTTTATAATGTGCAGTTAATCTAGCTTTTGAAATGCATGTTTAGGAACCAGTACTTTTTAAAGACTGGGAAACTGCTTATCAATAATTTCAGTAACTTAAGATATCTCTACCAAGAATTTTTTAAAAGTAAGAATTAAAGCTCTAAAACATTTTAATGCATGTCATTATTTACAACAATCTTTCTCTTCTTGTTCTAAGCGTTTCTCTCATAAGAATATCCTATTTTGTTGTTTCCCTGAATTATATTCTGCAGGCTTACATTTCAAGTGGCCATTAGGGGCTCCTATGCTGGCAGCAGTATATGCAATGAGTATTGTTTTTAAAATGCTGCCTGCCTTGGGCACGGCTTGTCCACCAAAATGCCGTTGTGAGAAGCTGCTCTTTTACTGTGACTCTCAGGGGTTTCACTCAGTGCCAAACACCACTGACAAGGGCTGTCTAGGTTTGTCACTGAGGCACAATTTTATTATGGAACTTGAAGGGGATCAGTTTGCAAGCTTCAGTCAACTTACCTGGCTTCATTTAGACCATAACCAAATTGATACAGTAAGAGAAGATGCTTTTCAAGGACTATATAAACTCAAGGAATTAATTTTAAGTTCAAACAAAATATCTTATTTACCAAACACAACTTTCAGTCAGCTACTTAACTTGCAACATTTGGATCTCTCTTTCAATCAATTATCTGCTTTGAATCCTGAATTGTTGTATGGCCTTCGTAAACTGCAAACTCTAAGTTTACGTACCAATTCTCTGAGGACTATTCCAGTCCGCCTGTTTTCAGACTGTCGTAGTTTGGATTTTTTGGATTTGAGCACAAATCGCTTGCGAAGTTTGGCGCGCAATGGATTTGCAGGATTAACCAAACTAAGGGAGCTTCACCTAGAGCACAACCAACTGACAAAGATTAACTTTGCTCACTTCCTTCGGCTAAGCAATCTGCACATGCTCTTCTTACAGGGGAATAAAATTAGCAACCTGACCTGTGGGATGGAATGGACCTGGAGCACTTTAGAAAAGCTAGATTTGTCTGGAAATGATATCAAAGCCATTGATACGACGGTTTTTGAAATAATGCCTAATCTTAAAATTCTCCTAATGGATAACAACAAGCTAACCACTCTGGAGTCCAAGGTTTTATATTCACTTAAAACCCTAACGACTGTGGGTCTCTCCAGCAACCCCTGGGAATGCAGCCCCAAAATATGTGCGCTAGCCACATGGCTCAGTGGCTTCCAAGGTCGGTGGGAATACTCCATCCTTTGTCATACCCCAAACCATACCCAGGGAGAGGATATTCTAGATGCAGTTTATGGTTTTCAGCTTTGCTGGAACTTATCAACTGTTGTTACACCCATTGCTACAACTCACAGAGCTCCAACAACTGAATATTCAAAGCAAATAAGCTCCTCAAATTTCCATGTGGGAGATAAAGAAATTTCAACCACCACAGGCATACCCTTTACCACAGAAGAGCAGATGCCTGAACCAAACAATGTCATCTTCACCCAGCAGGTAATTACAGGAACAATGGCTTTATTATTTTCTTTCTTTTTTATCATTTTTGTAGTGTTCATCTCCAGGAAGTGCTGTCCTCCCACATTAAGAAAAATTAGGCAGTGTTCAATGATTCAAAGCCACAGGCAACTGCGATCTCAAACACGGCTGCATATGTCAAATATGTCAGACCAAGGACCATATAATGAATATGAACCTGCCCATGAAGGACCCTTCATCATCATTAATGGCTATGGACAGTGCAAATGTCAGCAGTTACCCTATAAAGAATGTGAAGTGTAATATCTACAGGTAATCAAAGAACACAAAGGAGATAAACTTATTTTAAATTGCAGGGATCTGATACATTTAAAAAAAAAAACTCAAATACTGAGAAAGCCTAGATTTTTCTAAGCAACTTGTTTTGAGTGATGCAGTAGTATTTCAGGGTGTTGTTTTTTTTAAATAAACCCACAATATTTTCAGTGTTTAAATAACAGTGTTGGCATTACATTTGCATTCCTGATGTTTGGAATCTAAATATGCTCAGCCCAAAATATGTAATTGTTTCATGTTATGTAATTATATGTGTATTTTTTTATTTTTTTACTCCCAAGCCCCCAGATATAATTTAGAAAAATAATTTGGATGAAAATATTGTTGGGTATCTATTTAATGGACTTAAGGGGGAATATTTTACCAAATGATGCATTGTAATTACTAAATTTTACCAGCATTTCAGCCAGTTCAGTGTTTCATGAAGTACATACTAACCAAAAAACAAAAAGATAATTTCCTTAAAAGATTGTTGTCTTGTGATCTACAGTAGAAAGGTGCAGAAAAAGGATTTTCCAGTTTACTACAGCATGGGATTTTAGTACTATTTTAACTCCATAGTAAGAATTCAGAATTCTAAATGTGTTGCAAATTCAGAATATAGCTACTGCCACTTCTGAATAAAGATCACATTCATTACTTCAAAATATTAACCTGCTACAAACATTCAGTAGCATTAAGCATGGTCTCCAAATATTATATGAGCTTCAACTTCTGTTAAATCTGTCTTGACTTTAATGGGATACATTTCATACCAAGAAGCGACATATAAAGAAATGAACACTAAGGATTTTTTTTAAAACAAAAAGCCCTCTTTCTTTTCCTCAACAAGCCTGACTGACTACTTAATACTAGAAAACCATTTTCTATATTCATTACTATTCCTCTGGCACCAAATTATTCTCATAGAATGAACTATCAATTACCACTGTAAATTCCAACACTGGATAATTTAA
Organism: Hydrophis major; assembly: GCA_033807585.1. NCBI lineage: Eukaryota > Metazoa > Chordata > Lepidosauria > Squamata > Elapidae > Hydrophis > Hydrophis major. The sequence goes on along the minus strand of CM066328.1, from coordinate 245,957,579 downwards.
ACACCAATCCAATATTCAAGGAGAGGCTCTACTGATTGCAATATAATTAATTAAATTAAATTACATTTGTGGAAAGAATAAGAACTTTTAAACTCAGATTGGTATTTTTTTTGTGGAGAAATGTTATAATGCCATTTAAAATAGGACAAAATTTCTCTGAAAAGCAAATAATCAGTTCTTGGGTCTTAAAAATTCTAGATTTGGTGTTTATGAAACTTAACTTTGCTATACTTTTGTGTAGTTTAAATGTAATGCAATTAAGAAATTATTTAGTACAACTCTCAAAAATCATGAACACATAATTAAAGGTATAATATTTTGAAGAAAATGTACATATCTAACCATCATGCCAAGTTCAACAATGACATTTGTTAGTGGGGGAAAAGAAATATTGATGCTTGGATTCTTTAAATCAATATATAACATTGTATATTGTACTATTATGTTGCAAGGTTTTCAAACAAATCATTTTTCTGATGCCTGTGCTATATAAACATCCTTGAATAAATATTGCAAAGGTTTGAACAGGGTGAAAAGGATGGAAATTTCAGACTTTAAAGCCAGTGCATCAAATCCCAGTACTTGCAAGTTTTATAATCGGCATTACTTTAGCTCAATATGTTGGATTGTATTATTTAAAGCTCTATTAAACCAAACTATTAGTGAAAAGTAGATAAAATCTACAAATCCTCTACATGATAAGCCATTGTCTTTCAGCCATATACAGCATATTCTATGCATCAGGTAACTAGATTTTCTCTGCAATGAAGCATAATATCTATTAAGAATCTATGTTCCACTTTAACAAACTGAGAACTGCCTATGCTTTGGTCTCTATTTCCACCTACTATCTTAACAAGAACCCACTGTCTGTAAGCAAGTCTGTAAGTTTGAAGGTGAAAAGAAACGTATAAGCTGCAAAGATTTGTAAGGCAACTGAGTAACAATTATGTTAACACGTACATTCTAATAGAACATTTTTTAAGCATCTTAATGACATTTGTATCTCATAAGATACTCCTTCAGAATACAGCCCAACATTATTTCATCAACATTACTTAACTACCATATGGAACAACTGGCTTACTAATTGGTCAAAACTCTTTGTTATTACTAACCCTTCTCTTCAGGGCAGTTCACCTAAGTCAGGAGATGTTGCAGGAAGTACCAGTAGCTAAGAGATTTATTTTCTCCTGTGTCAATCTGTTTTCTTTTCCTTCTGAACTACTTGAAAACACCTATAATTTTCATAGTCATACAAGATTTGAGAATACAAATTTTAGCCACTTAGCTAATATCGCATATCATCATGCCTATATATTTGACTGTTTTAATCTAAAGAGAAAGTGCAGGGCAATGTTATGCATTAATCCTATAACATCAGTCATACGAGCTGCATGATAGTTATATAATTACCAAAATATATCACCTGTAAAGCAGTTTGGTTCTAGTTACGTTAATTGAATTTTTCTAATTTTCTTTACGAATCTAAAAAGGGGGCATTTTCTAAAGTGACAAAATCAACAGCTACTGATATCACATTCAGTAATGCAGTAAGTATTATTTAAGACTACGACCAGTCCCAATATTATTTTCACACTGACAGGGTCATCAAATAAAGAGTTTCAATGTTTTCAAAAACCATAGGCAAAATATTAACATCACTCAATAGCAATTTAAATACAATTTTCAATGACACCCCCCCCGACTATTACTTATTCATGGGAAGATGGGTATCATATAGCCTTGGCAAAGATCCAAATGTTGAATCATTAAATAAAATTTTAGGTGATATGCAAACCTATATTAATTAATTCTAATCTGGTGTTAAATTATGAGGCTATTGATCACCACCAGCCCAAAGCATCATATCTCCCCCAAATGCTACAACCAAAGCTGAAATACAGATTTTGCCATTTTTATTTAGTAGTGCTTAACAGGATGCCGTCTTGAATGACTTCATCTTCTATAGTTGATATTTCAAATGACAATTACATCAGTCCCAGAAGGAAAATAAATTAGTCACTTATTTTAATCAGTCCTTGAACATATAAATTATTTCCATTATTTTAGAAAGCAAAGGTTCCTGCAAGTAAGTTCCTGAATTAAATGTTCTCTGCTACCTATAGGAAGAACAAGTTGTGATGCTTAATTATACTCAATATCACCTTCCAGTCCAAGATCAAATACAACGACTGAACTTTATAAGATTTTACCTGGCATAGTACTGTACTATAATTTATTATTTCAGGACCTATTTAGTGGGGAAGCTTATTGAGACATCATATAATAAAAACCATCTAAATGAAAAGCAAATAATGGTCATATCTGCACCATCAATTTCAGAAATATATGCCACACTTCTATTTCAGTTATCATTTTATCTTCCCCCTCAAATTTTTAAATGTTGAAAATATTAATTGAAAATTCTAATGATTTCTACTAGCAATATTCCAAGTGCATTTTCAGTGGGAAGTTCATAATGCAGTAAGTGCAGTGTACAAAAACATTAAAAAATCTATCCATTATAAAACTAGAAGTTGACTCTTTCTTGGTGCCCTTTCAAAATAAGAAACTGTGAATTTGATTTTGGTTATAAGTTTGCTTATTATATCTTTCCTTACAATACAGGTTGTAGGAAAATCTCTTTTTGGAATGAGCATATTGTTTTGCTTCCAAGATACAAATATGATACCCTCTTGTTTTGGGTATTATCAATGTCACGGTATCACTATATCAATGTCAAGTAGACTTTATTTTGTTACTTAAATATCAGGTAAACAGAACATTTCCGTACCACAACCCTCTAGATTTTTCTTAAGGATGACAAGTTGTAGAGGGCTGCCTTTTTTAAATTCCAAGAATATTACAATTTGAATGAGAAGGAATTCAGCACCATTAAATCAAATACTTTCACCAATTTTCATATTCTTCATGTTCTCATCTGCAAATTATTTATGAGGAACCCATGTTGAGTATAACTTCCAGTTTTATGTGCTAAGATTACTGTAGTTTCGTAGGCTGTTTCATAAAATAAAGAATTTTTTTTCAACAGATTCTACTACATCTTTTTTTTTTTTGGCACCACTGAATTGGGCTCTGCCAATAGACATAAGGGAATGTAAAGAGATTAGTTTGATAAGTCCATGTTATGAATTTTATTTTATTAATTAATCACCTGTTATTCAACATAATTTTATTGAAATCACTACATTGACAGAGTAGAATCTGAGAGAGGACCTTCCAGAATAACATTTGAAAAATCTTTTTTATATCAAACACCAGATTTTCCAACATAGTCTAACCTTTCAAATTCATCACTTGTACAACAAAAACTATCTCTAGTTCCTCTGCCAGTTTACGTACAGTCAGCAAGATAAGGCTCATAGCAAATTTAATTTCTAGTCCAAGTGTTTAAATAAGGAGATAGAATACAATCTGTTCCATGTTTAAGTTTCTAAGCATGAGGCTCAGCAGTCCATGGAAGGAAGAACATTAGTCTCAAATTGCTCTGAGGTCATTCGAAAGACTTACACAGAAATCACTGATAAAAAAATTCAAGAAAAAAACATTTTGTTAAAGGATCAGAATGGTCAACAGACATGAAGTCTCAGATTCTATCTTGTAAGAATAGGTTTTTGTATTTTAAATAATTTCATTCATTTAAGTAGACTTAAAAGATACTATAGCATGCAACATATGTAGTTCTTAAGCCCATTTCTACTCAAAGGTTTATGTCCCTAAGAGAAATGTGAAGAACACAATCAGCAATAAGAACTAATTACTACATTTGAATTAAGAAGGAAATCATCTTGGTTAATATATGGTGAGCCTAATGTACATTAGAGATGCTTATCTAGGGTTTTCAATCTAAAATTGAGAATAACTTCTGGGACAGATATATATTCTAATATTCAGTCATCTCAACACATAAGTGGCTTTCAATTATCATAATTGCTGAAATTCAGCCAACCTAATCTTAGGGGTTTTTGTTGTAAAGCACAACAAAAATTATCCAGTGTTTTCTAATAAACATAGCTATTCGTTTAAATGTCAAGATTTAGTTCTCCCTTTTCCTTGTACTGCTCTTCACTTTTCAAATGCCTAAAATCTGCAGTATATTTCAGAAGAGCAGTTTTTCATTCTTTTCAAGGCAGAAAAATATCTTTGGATTAAAGACACATTTGAATACTTGGCTATTATGAATACGGTTCAGCATACACACTGTAGTAGTTATGCTGTTATATCTCACATTAAATAAGATCAGGACGTTGCAGGAGAGGTTACCATTCCATCAGCAGAAAGTAAACATGAATTATTCCATATTATTTAAATGAAGCAATTCCTCTCTCCCCAAAACTAGATAGCCTTGTCTGATTAGAAGAGGCAGTACTCCAATTTTTAGGTGTTGTCTTAGCTTTTTTTTTTTTTTTTTGCTTAGAGGTTGAAAAATAACAATTTTTCCTTTCAGTAATAATAAGTTTTATTCTGAGATGTTCTTCAATTATTTTGGTTATATGCTCTGGAAATCGGCTAAAAGAAATTAGGGAAAAGCAATGTGTATGTAATTTTCTTTTCCTAAAATGAGGACAATAATTTGCTTTTTAGATACATTTTGAAATGTAACGATATTTTAGTGGTCTAATTTCCTGATAGGCAAGCCTATTATCAATTGAAGCTTAAAATGCTTTTGACCTTTCATAGACTTCTCAATGCTTAAATTCTTATTAGTGCTGGAAACCATTTCTTAGTTTAGCAGCCACTACATATTTTTGTTTCTTCTAACAGAAAAAGAAAAGAAGAAGAGACAGAGATGCCTTGTTAATCAGAAATAGTTCCTGTCATATGTGATTTTTTTATTTTACATATTCATCTTTCACGTTTTTTGGAAGTTCAAAATGATATATATAAATCCTTCCCCATCATTATTGTGTCCCATAATAACTCTTAAGAGTCTGAGAAAAAAAAAAGATTGGTTCAGTTAATGACACAAGCTCTATGATTAAGAGAAGAACCCTGGGGTCTCCAGTGCAAGTTTAATGCACTGGCATTAAAACTCAGCAGAGTAGTCCAGCTTGGAACCGGAACATTGTTTTCCACTAGGAAAACAATGATCTACTGATCTATAGAGCTACAGATACTGGAAATTTTTGCTCTTTTTTACATAGTTAATCTTGATGAGTTATTAAATAAGTTAGGCTAAAATAATCTGTTGGTTTATTTTCTTAAATAAAGATAAGCTTTTAATTAAATTAAAACCAAAACCAAAAGTGTTACATCTTCTCACAGTTCTGCCAGATGGCAAACAAAAAATGGCTATGATACTAAACTATAACTTTAGTATTTGATAGAGCTACACCTGTTAAAAGTTGCAATTCTGTAATCAGTATTCCATATAAATAGTACTGAGATCTTGCCACACAATCCTACATCTTATAACTAAGAGTAACCTATCAAATATGTATTCGGTTTTGAATAAATTCCATAATCATAGAATCATAGAGCTTGAAAGGACCTTGGAGATCTTCTAGTCCTGGGGTTGCCAATCTTTAGGACCTCAGGGACCACCAAACTCATAATTTTAAATCCTGCAGACCAGAGACCCTGGGAAAATCCCCAAAAAAGTCTGCAGGAAAATTCCCCACCCTGTTTTCCTACCGATTGATCATTATTTATTTGGGATTGCAGGATACCATCTCCAGCTCCGTTCTCGGAGGGGGGGGGGAAGAGAGAGAGAGGGAGACTGAGACTTTTGGCTTCATGCAAGGAAAGCAGCAGAAGTCTTTCTTTCTCCCTCCTAAATTCCACCAGAAATGAGTCTTTGCCGGTGCAGCCTCTTGGAGCAAGATGTCTTGCAGGGTCCCAAAGACTGGAGTTTGGGGGAAAGAAAGACTTTTGCTGCTTTCCTTGTGTGCAGCCAAAAGCAGAAGAAGAAAGAAGCGGAAAGAAGCAGCCTGGTGGCCAGGCCAGGTGCATGGGGCACATTCCCCCCTCCGATCTTTCCCCCTTCCCCTCACTACCTCGTGTTATTTGCAATGCAAGCAATGCAAGCCATGTGTTCCTGCGCAACCTGGACGAATTGCTTTGGAGGGTGCTTCGGAGGTGACATTTCTCTGCGGACCATCAAAATTTTCCTGCAGACCATCAATGGTTCCCAGTGCACTAATTGGTGACCACTGTTCTAGTCCAACCCCCCTTGCCCAAGGCAAGAGTCCTCAGACCATCCCGGACAAATGGTTGTCCAATTGAAAACCCCCCAGTGATGGATAATTGAATCAATACCCATATAACAATGTCATTGCATAAATGGACCAAATATCTGAAAACAGGACTGAGAAAATGTAGATTTGCTGATAGTCAGTTTTCCTTTCTGCATAATCATGGCATTTCACAACTATTTCTGAATTTAATTTTCCCAATAATGCAGAAAAGAAATTCATAAAACACTATAATTAACAAAGGTCAAATATTTTTTAAAAATTAGCCATATTTGGTGAAGCTGGTTATGTGGCTTCCATTTTGAAGGGGATTGAATTAAATTTATTATATACCAGTACTAAATGAACCAAATTTAATGCTCACAGTTCTACTCAAGTAATGCTCCAGCACTACTCAAGTACAAGCTTTCATGTCAGCTTTACCAGGTGGACCAGATAGAAAACATGACCAGGGGCTAATTCTACTTTATTGTAAAGCTATATTAGCAGTGTCTTCTGAAAGGACAATCTCCTGCCACCTCCTTTACAGACCAAGAAACTAAAGAGGGTACCTCCTGAGCCTCTTGCCCTGCAGGCTATGCTGTCTCTTACCTGACTATTCCTTAGCTGCCATCTCGTCATCCTGACTCTCAAGAACTTTCTCACATACATTATATGTTAAGTCCTGTTCAACACTGTTTTTATTTAAATTTTAAGTCACTAGATGTTTTTTATTTTCTGTGCAAAGTATGACAGTGCTGAAACCGATTAACTGAAGCCACTGATTTCTGAATGGGACAGATACTCCTTTCAGAAATTATGTCCTGCCTTACTAGACAGAAATAGTATATTGACAGTAAAGTCCTTCCCACCATCTTCTGGGTAACAACAGACAAGGAGGGTGGCTGAGGCTTTAATTTGCAAAAGGATGCAGTTTTGAAAATTTTGCAAAGCTACGTAGAACTCAAATATGCCTCTTAAACTTAGGCACACATGCATTAAAGGACTATTTTTCTTTAGTGTAGTATTGGTTTGAATCATAAGTAGAGTTTTGTGGCTGCTAAATCAAATTAATTTTATCATATAAAATTGCTATTTGGATTTCCAAATGTTTCAAAATATGCTTAAATGCTATTTAATTAAAGTAACTATTTTTTCTAAGCACTTTGAGTACTATAATTGCACAACTGACAACAAAATGAATGGCTTTATAAATTACTCATTGTCCAGGATCTAAACAGACCTTTTCAATCATACTCTCCTTACTACAATATTGTAAGCCACTTTTGAAAGTAAGTTCACAAGAAAGTTTCACTAAAATACGAAAAAATATGGCTGAAATGAAAAGAAGTCAGGCTAGACTACTAAAACTTGAAGCATACCTGTAAGAGCTCTTCAGATCCCTGGCTACTATAAATTATGTGCTATATAGATTTCCAAAAGAATGTTTATACAAACTAAATATTTTATATTTAAAATATAAAGAGAGATAAACATATTGAATACTTGGCTTTTAGGATGTTTTCATATTTAAGATAGGTATTACCAAAGGAAACCACTCAATTTCTCACCATTATTGGCTTTATTCTCCTTAAATATTTCACAAAATCTAGGGACAAAGCTGAAGTATCTGTTCTAAACATGATAATTTTCACATTCTATTGGAAGGAATGCTCTCTGAAAATACCTTAAGTCTAGGTGGTTTTTCAAGAGGCATCTAGAATATCAAGGAGTATATGAACAAATTCAATACCCGTAGAAAAAGTTTTAGATGCCAGCTTTTCAAATGTGTATTTATTTTTAAACGAATAGAGGGAAATATGGATTCTAATAATTAAAACCTATTTTGTTAATTATGAACAAACAATTCAGAAGATTTTTAAAAAGCCAAATGCCATTATTTTCTCTCTCTCCCAATACATAAAGCATCTGATGATGTCAGCTGTTCTAATGTATGCATTCTGGTGCCTTCAAGCAAGCAGATGTAATTAACCAAACAATATCTGTAGTTTCAAGTCTGTTGTCCAAACCAAGGTCTTTGTCTTATTGCTCTTTGAATATGATAAGGAAAGAAGCCAAAAACAAGCTATTATTTTATTCAACAAGTTGTTCTAAAAGCTCTCTATTTTAACTAAGAAAAATAATGGAAAGGTTACAAAAAGGGGAGATTGTAAAAGAATAAACTAGTTTAGTGATTGTGAGTAAATTTAGATGTTTTTGTAACAAAACAACCATAGGTTTACATTACAATACTTGTCATAATCTTATCTTGGGTTTTTCCCTTTTACCAACTGCTTCACATTTTCTCAATTTAAAAAAAGCCTAAATCTTTGCAAAAAGTATAGACTTGTTATCTTTATCTCTTACTTTTCCAAAGCTTGTCTCCCTTTTCTACCTTCCATTCAAATAGAAAGAGTTCCTTCATAAAGACAGATTGGAAATGAGTTGATTGTATCACATTATCGTTTAATTATATTACATCAACCTTATGCTTTACAAACACAGCCATGCTAAATCAGCTAGAGCAGGTTCAGTCTACCTGAAGTAAGATTTGTTTTTAACTTAGAGCTGCCAATAGATATTACAATTCTGATTACATTCCAAATGTATTTCCACATATAATTCATTTAGAGAATTTTGATAAGCTTATCATGAATTATTTTGAGTGTTCTGGCTGCTAAGAAGGTCTCTTGAGGGCTTCTCCCAAGATTTTGGGGGGCTGGATGTAACCCAGGAACTTCACGTTGTATTCTCTAATCCACAGAGTGTGGGAGATGTTTTTGTTTAGCCATTTTTACATACGTGAAACATTTAAACTGTTAAAACATTGAATTTCAGCTACCGTTGGTTGAAGGAGGCTGGGCAATCCACAAAGGGGTAGATTTAACATTTTTATCCATTTTCTGAGTTGTTTTAAAATTTGATAGCAATGCTAAGAGTACCTGAAGTTTAATATATCTATTTTTTTCATTGTTTGCTAAAAATCAGCAGGAAGTAATCACATTATTCTTCAGTAATCGAATCCTAAAATGTAATGGCATAATCTTCCACAGTTCCAGCCCTGCTCTATTCAATACAGTTGTACGCTTGTAACTGGCTAAGAAAGGAAGATGAGCACTGCCCCCTAGAGCTGGACATAACTGGACAGGGAAAATCTTTATCTTTTATTTTTTCTACTCAAGCACAAAAAATACCCTGTTAAAAATTAATATTAATGGCAGAGTTATGAGTTGTAGACATATTGTTTTAACTAACTGTAACATGGTTTTGATATGCAAGGCATTATTTCAATTTACACATCTTATGTATTTTTAACATTCCTTGGCCAGAATCCTGCCAAATTCAAGAACGATTTATCTCACTCTTTTAATACCGAATCAATTCTGAGAAAAAAATCCAAGCCTTTGAAACTCTCTACTATTCTAATTTACCCTCAAGTCAATTTCAAAAATTAATAAAAAATAATACACTGATTTAGTGGATTTTGAAGATTAATATACAATTGAGAGCAGAGGTTTTTCTTTGGGGAATTGATAGTTTGGAAAAAAGTTGTGGAACTTTGTTTTTGTACACAATAACTGCAGTGAGATTATTACATGCACAAAGGAAAAATTTGGCATTACCCACAATGAGGAATGGTTGGTAAAGATGATGGAACGTGCAGAGATGGCCAGTTGATTTCCTTGATCAGAGAAAAGACAATTATCTATGTTTATAGCTGACCTGGAAACTCTTTATAGATTTTTTGTATGAAACAAAAAAAAAAAATTAACTTATGATTTATAGGTTTGATGATTAGACAGGATAGATTATAGAAAGAAGAGAGTTGCATTGTAACCATAAAGTAAAAGGAAACTCTATAACTCTACTTATAACTGCTGGAAAGAAGATTGGAAAATATTTCCTTGTTTTTTTTCCTTTGGTACTTTTAGCTTTCTCTTTGATTTAAACGTCTATGGAGATTCTCAATAATCCAGATCAGGGGTCCCCAAACTTGGCAACTTTGACTTGTGGACTTCAACTCCCAGAATTGAAGAGCAGAGCTGGCTGAGGAATTTTGGGATTTGAAGTCCACAAGTCTTAAAGTTGCCAGAGACCTCTGGCAGATCATAATTGTCTCAAAGGTGCTTTTTTTCTTTCTGTCAAAAGGCAATTGGATTGTTTTTTATTTGAGGAAGAAGACGAAAACGGTTCACTTCTTATCCAAGAAGCCAGATCAGTATAACAATTCTCTTTGATCCCCCCCCCCCTTACTTTGTATTAGTTTCATTTTTTTAAAAAACTTTTTTTTTTAAAAAAAAACATCTTTGAATGAAATGACATAACATAGCGGAAGACCATCACAGGACAATTACAATTTTAATGGCTTAATTTTACTTTGGACAATCTGTACAAGTTTTCTAATTCAAATCACATTGTGTTATTGTTCTCCTAAATCCCAATGAAAGAGAAATGTTTGCAAGTATAGTTGTTACTTACATTTCCCATGTATTCTGAAAGCAGATCTTGTAAGGCTTGTCGCACTGCATTACACTCGGCCACTATGCGTTCCCGTCGGTCATCGCGTGTGCAGGATGAGTCAGCCATTAGGGCTGCACCACTAATGATGCTCTCCAAGCGCTCTTCTAAGGATGGCCTAAAACGCTCTTCACTGAAGTTCAAGGGATCTACAATAATTTGTTTCTGTTAAGAAGAGATGGTTCATAACTTTTAATAAAGTGACATGCTTTTGATGAAGATCTTTTAAAATTACTATAAAATATGTATCTCCTTAACAAGTGCAACATTTAGATCAATATACTACCCAGAATTAATCCAGTGTAACACTGGCTAAAGCTCAGTCTACAGAGATCTATGTCAACAGTTGGATTTTAGCTGTTTTCTTACCTTCAAGTACTATTTTTTTTAAAAAAACTATAAAACAGTAATATGAATTTAAGATTGCATTAGTGACTTCAATTTGTGGTTTGTCAGTTTTTCAATTTATGTTGTATACTGTTACGCCTTCATGCGAAAGTAATATTCATTAACAAGTTATTATTTTTTAAAAATCAGCAGCTTTTTATTTTTCTTAGAAATTCTCCTAGGTGCTAAGGTTTCTTTGATTTGGTATCAGAAGCTCCAAATATTTTAATTACACTAATTATGCCATTATTTTTACCTGTTGATCTTTTTAATGGGTCAACATCAGTTATACCATTTTACTGCAAGAATTAAACATTTCTCAGTAAAATCTCATATGGCAATATTTTTGTACATTCTATAATATTTTACATATCTGAGAGTGAATTTATTTTGCCCACACTTTGGACAAATGTCCATATTTTGGACAACATAGCTAGAAGTGACCTATTTGAAATATTAAAAGGGAATTTTAAGAGACCGTGTTTATTAATTTGTTGTACAAGTTGCAGCTACTCAGATTCTCTCTTCTACATAACTATCAAAGGATACATTAGCCTTGACCTCATTCCAAGAGGTGAATTTGAACAGCTGATCAAGGGGAAAGCTGGATAATGGAAGATAAATTTAGTTGGGAAAAGTACCTTGCAGAAGCTGCATATGGTTGACTAGGAGAAGTGGTTCTCAACCAGATATGAGTATCAGACGTGTCATTAAAAAATAGTTCAAGTGAACACAGAGTAAGCTGAAATTGTGTTGAGCACAAACAGCCTTATTTCTGGTTATTTGACAGTCTGTCTGAATTCAGGAAAATCTGAAAGCCTAGCCCCCAAACTGGCAAGCCCATTACACTTTCTGTTGAAAAACTGGAAAAGTTAAATTTTAAATAAATTGATACAAAACCCTGATTTTTCAAAAGAGAAGAACTTTTAGTGCTGATATAAAATATAGTTACAAGCAATTTGCATTTCTATATTTCAAGAGTTGGTTTGAGCTGGGCATTATTAAATTAGGTCTTAATTATATTTAATTTAATAATTCCCAATTCGCATTCCTGCAAATATGTCAGATCCTGCTGTATTTTGAAAGATAGTACTTTTATTAGTTTTTACAATCATAGAATAATGATGTCCCTTATACGTCAAGGTTGCAAATCAGAAACTGTCAATCATATTACTCCAGAAATATAGTGGCAAAACTTATTTACAGTACAAATTTAAAACTTACATCAAAGTTATTAAGTGCATAAGCCAACTCTCCACCACCACTCTGATGTTGGACAGAATCTTCAGAAGCTGTCGCTTGGGCAGCATTAGAGATTCCTGTGACTGCCTGCTGCAACTGCTTGTAGATCAAGTCCCTATTGGCTTTATAGGCAGCTACATCTGGATGCTGGAGGCAAGCTTGAGAAGCGGTATAAAGAATAGGGATGTTTTTCTGAAGAATTCCTCTGGCTGCAGCCATCTGGTCACGATGACCAATGTCTTTCAGTTCCTGCAGAAACAGTAGCATTTTATTTAGGGATAATTTTGGGGGGGAATTTAGTTTTTCTATCAGCAGTGATAAGATGTGAGGCTCCAAGTATAAATCCTAATAGCCAATGGAGAGGGACTGATGCAATCTCACAGCACCTGGAGAGGAACATATTGTCCATTTCTTATCTCAGTGGCCCCCAACCTTTTGGGCACCAGGGACCAGTTCCATGGAGATTTTTCCACAGACTGGAGAGGGCATGGTTTTGCAAGCTGCCTGCATCCTATGGATGCGGCTTTGCCAGGAAACCCCTGCCTTATCTGACCTATTTCAATTAAGAAATGTAGGGTAGCCCATATCAGGATGCATCAGGAAATGACAATTTCTAGAGGACAATAATGTTGGCAAAATGAAGCCTCAAATGTCCATTCTGTAACTGAGGTTACTATAAATTCTCCATCTGAATTGCAGAAAAAAACAGTACAAGCCAAAGCTTAATATCATTATCTATTAGTGTGTATTAAACAGGCAGCAGTGTCTCACAACAAATATCATTCTCATCTCTTTATACCAGTTTACCCATCAGTCTCTCCCATTCTAAGATACCTGACCACACATTCACTTTTTGCTAAAAACAAAACAATTGGAACAAGTTATTCAACTGAATAATTATGTAATTAGTAATAGTTGCATAGAGGACTCTTGTTCTGTAGCTTTTGAGAAAAATGGGCAGCTTGATTTTAACCTGTTCCATAGAGAGGGAATTGCATGCAGATCAAGTAAAAATACTCTCTGCTCTGCTAATCTCTATGAGGGAGATATTCAACTAAGAATTTGATATATAAATAAACAAACAATCCTGTTCAGGAGACTAGCAAATCTGAGGCAGCTGACTAAAAGATCTTCTCCACATTCAGTCGGTTCCTTAGGAGAAGAGTTAGAAGCAGTTACACTGAAATATATTTTCTGAGAGTTTGTAGTAAATTGGAGCCACTTTGAATCTTTGAAAAAGGATCAAACTGAAGATAATGACATGCCTTAGATTACATGAGTTGCATAATGTAGAAAAGAAAGAACCAGGCAGCAATGTTGCAGGCAGGAGCCAATAAAATGCAGATTTCTATTGTAAAAAAAAATTTTTTTGGTAGTAAAATGGTCACACGAGTAGCTACTCACACAAAAGTGGGTGGATTCATATAACTTTTCCAAGCTTATAATGGCACGACTCTTTCAGCAATATTATTTACAAGCTATCAAAAATATATTTTGTCTTCGAGTTTCTACTCCTTTAATATGGCTTTAATATTTCTATCAAGGTGTAGACATAGCGTTTCTCTACCCATGTGGCAGCTTTGGCTTTCTTTAAAAACAAAAGCCTCTGTAATTACATCACAATTTATACATCCTCTTTTCACAATGGTCAATGTTATCATTTTGACAATTTCTATTACAACTGTTTCTGTATTTAACAGTCAGATTTTATAAATATCCTAAAATTACTCTACCTGTTGTCTCTTGCCTGCCATTATATTTAGCTTATCCACTTCTGGTTTAAGAGCTTTATATTGTATTCCTAAATCTTGTTCAGTTCCAGCGTTTCTTAGTTTTAGAATGCCTTCTTCCACCTAGAAAATGAAATCAGTTTTAAATTATTCACAATATGTATAATTTAGTATAAACTCTTCAAAAACAATTATTTATAATGTCATTATACTTAAGCAAGAGAAATATAGTCTAACCCCAACCCCAAACAAATCAATAAAATCAGACAGACTAGCAAAACAAGAAAACTATTATGTTTGTGAATATCAGTTTTCAATAAGCTATTAATGTTTTATATTGAATTTAGCAATAGCAATTTATCTTAAAAGGCCATGAACACATCAGATCCAAATTAAATTAAAGAAGTGCCTGGGGTAAAGAAGTAAAACAGAATTTGTTCCACTGATGGCAAATCTGTCAACCAATATGTAACAATATAGCAAATTTTTTATTTTACAGAAATTTTCCATTTAGACCAGAATATTGTTTCCACAATAATGTAAAATTTCTTAAAAACTCCAAAGCAGGGTATAAGACATGGTCTTGCCCTATTAACCCACCAAGTTATAAACAATAATTCCGAATTCCTTTTATTAATGATGCCATTAAAATAGTGAACAATATACTCAAGACTTACAACTTTAAGTTGTACAAGTAGTCTGTAGACATCTGCCATATCAGCCAAAATGAGCAGCCGGGTAACTGCTGACAAGAGGGCCCGAGCTGCTCTCACCATATTCCCTCGTTTCACAGAAGAACAGGGGTCATCAGCAAATTCTCCAGAAGCACTCTTCATCAAGTCTCCTATATATGCAGAAAGTAACTGCAAGGCTTCAGTTTTTAATAATTAGGAAAGTATTTAGCCAAAACCAAAATGGCATGGATTTTTCTCATTAAAACATCTTATCACTATAATTTTCATCACATTCTCTTCCAAAACAATTTATTTCTGGCACTTAGGCGAGTATTGCAAGATTAAGGATTTGCTGCTTATTTAGAATTCAATGGCCTTAATAGAATGTGCAAATATTCAACCTGAAGCTGGAAAGACGAGTAAACTGTGTTACTGGCTTTTTAAAAAAGCCACATTTTTGTCTGATTGTACTCAGCAATACCATACAAGCCCAGGGAAAGGCATGGCTTCATTATGGAAGCGCTGACCTTGGTCTCTATGCCAGATTTCAAATACCTTTCAAGTTCAAATACTGTACACCTTGAAGCCTAGTCAAGTTACAAAATGGAAATAATGTAAAAAGATTTGAGTTTTTGCTAAATGATATGCAAATTTTGACCTGTACAAATCTTGAACAAGGTGACTTGGAATACATTTACAGAGCACTGCTTTTTGAACTATTAAAACATGCTATCTTTTTAGAAATGTAGTTGGAAACTGCTCCTGGTTTTGTTGACATACATGTAGATAAACAACTACTTTACTTTGCTGGGAAAAATGAAGCAAAATTGCATGCAGGTTAATGTGAAGACACCTGGGAGATTTTTGAAGCAGCTGCACAAGCCTAGAAAATGATGTGCCCGTTTTAATTATGCAAAAAAGGTGCTCTGTATGTGCCACTGTGGGTTCTCAAACATCTCATTTTAAATGGTTTTCATAGCCCCATTAAAATGATAGCTTTTTGTCAGATGATAACAGGCTCTATTAATATTTTTAAAATGGGGTGAAGGTGGGGGAAGAAAATATTATTTTGGATTTTTTTCAATAGCAGGAGATACCAATACAATCACTTAAGTTAAAGACAATTTAAGACCATCCAATTTTATGACAAGCTTTTTGGAAGTAAAAAACAACAAAATCCTCTGGGGTAATAATGCAACCATTTTCAAGTTTACAAAAAATGTCACTGAAGCTGCACTTTCATAGACGCCAGTCAATAAAGTCAAAATTTGATTCCACAAATGTAATGGCTGATTAAGGCAAGGTCATTCAATATTTCTCTGTCCAGCCCTTCTCACAGGACTGTTGTGAGATTAAGCTGAGAGTGGAATAACTATGTACATTTTTGAGGTGCTTTTTATACATAAATATAGTAAAGTTACATAAAACATGCTGACACATATTAAAAGCTTAGCTTATCCCCAAATGGTGTTTAAATATATGCACATACTGACAGGCAAGTTCTTTCTTTTTTAAATTGGTAATTCCTGTGAGCTAATTTACAAACATGGACAATCCTAGGAGTTACAACTTCATCAAAGGTATACCTTGTTTGCGAACATCTTCCACAGCTGCTACCAGTTCTTCTTTAAGAAACTGGCTCTCCTTTGCAATTTTGTCCCCCTTTTCCAAAAAGTTTTCTGTTGCTTGCTCAACTGATGCAGCTAAAACATGCGCCTTTTTAGATCGGCCTCTTTTTTTGTTGGAAGGACCTTTGTTGCTAGTATTGACCAATGTTGTGACCTGAAAACAGCATAATATAATCCATTTTTCAATTAAAAAGCTTTAACTATTTAATATGGCAGAAATTCCCCATGAACACAATTTCAACTAAGTTATTTCATTGCTTGAACAAGATAACTCAACTAACACACTCCATATTTAAGTAAACAAACCTTCTGCTAAAAGGATTTTTTTTTTTGGAACTCAGATTAAAAATCTGGAAACATTCAAAACATTTATATATCCTGGTTGTTTTTCATATATCTATAAATCAGAAATGTGAAATTTTTGGGGAATACTTGTGAAATCTTCAGTCAAGTATTATTAAGTTGAACCTGTAGCATTCTAAAACATGACATGAGAAATGGAAGCTATACAGAAATTTTAGTTTAGAAGCAACTTTATTTCTTTACTCTTATATGTCCATGACTATTCTTGTATTGTTTAATTCTCAAAGGATTTTTTTTTACCATTGTATTACTATTCAGTTTAATTGTTAATGGCATGTCAATGCCTATCTTTTAGCATTAAATCCATGACACATTATATGACATTGCCAGGGTCAAAGAATAAAGACCATTCATAAAGTTGCATCATAGATTTATTCAAACCTATATAAAATTAATGGTCAGCACTAAATTGGTGCTAGATAAAGGTTAACAGAATTCATGGGGAGGGGGCTGCACTTGGATCTCTGTGGCAATGCAACAGATAAAATGTTTGATTCTGTCCACCACACACACACACACACACACCAACACAGACCAACACACACACCCCACACAGGCCAACTATGCCTGCTCTTCTCCTACAGCTATTGTGACACGTTTAGAAAGATTCCATTATTTGGCCTGGGCTCATGAGTTAAATTTAAACATTGATTTCAAATTTTGTCTCTTAAATATAATTTCTGACAGTGTTCATTCAGGCTCACATGCACTGCTCTACCTTTGCAGTATTTCTAGTTTTAAGTAAATTAAATGATTAGCCATTTCAATTTTTTTTAGCTCAGAAATTATAATTTGATTTAGGGTTAACATTAGGTTTAAAGTAAGATATGGTCATCTTTTGACACCTGGATTCTAATTAGGAGTTACTCAGTTTGGCAGATATCAAACCAACCAAAAAATAAGAGAACGGGATGTTTTGAACAGAGAAAGGAAAAATGTGTGCATGCAGGACTTTGCAATATAAATTTAAAAGTCTATTTAGTCATATTTTGGTTGCTGAACATTACTGAAATTATTTGGGCTAATTCTGGGTCATTTAAATTCCAATAATTTAAATGGGATTTAAGCATAGTTAATTTGATATGAGATTAACGACAAAACGCCAATGAAGTTTGGTCTCACTTTTTTAAAAATAATATGCCAGTGATTTATTTTTAACACTGTTTTTGTTAAAGTTTCTATTAATTCTGGATGCTACTTTTATGTTACTTAAATTCATTTTTAAAAGAAACACAGTAGTGGGATTGATGTTCTTTTTTTTACTCATCAGCTTATCAAACTTGTTTTAATATATAGGATTGTAACACCAACTCCCCATCTCCAAGCCCAACATTTTGGGATTTTCTATATTTACTACATAAAACATGTGGTTATATTTCAGCTTTAAAAAATTTTTTAAGGAAATAAATCCTGATATTTTCTACTTTGATCTGGCTTTATAAAGGAAAAAGGAAAAAGCAAGCTATGAACAGAAAACATTCCAATTACATCCTTAATTGTAGACCCAACTGACTATCAACACAGTGCAATTAATCTATGGATTCTCCAATGTAAAACTGCAGATCCAGAACATTAATAAAAAGCAGAGGATAACCATATATAGTTTTTATTACCTGGGTAACAAGAGGTTCAAGCAATCTTTCAACTGCCAATGTCCTTATTTCCAAGCTTTTTGGATCCCATTTGAAATTAACATTTCCTGTATTAATGGTAGTCATTTCTGGAAAAGAAAAGTATTAAATAATTTCAATTCTTTAAACAACACAAATGTCTATGCAGCAAACTCACTGGAATCAATAGAGGTTACTCAAAACTAAATTCAGACTAAACTCTGACCCAAAATAGAGCCATTTACATATATCATTAGAGTCTGAACCGCTAATCAAATTGAGATTTAGACTAATAGTTGCAATTTCTTTCTTGACTTTTTACCCCAGGGAGCAACCTTTTTGAGGGCCACCATGCAATCTTGCACAGTGCACGAAACATAAAATTAGCTGAAAATAGTTCAAGATTACATGCTAAAATGTGGTTATTTAACAAAATTAATGTTGATATATCTAGGATTTTATATGCCATCCTGGAACCCTTGCTTTAGATTAAACTTTAAAAAGCAACCTCATTTTATCCCCATTTTTTTCTTATCTTTCCTTCCTATATTTTTTCTTTTAAATCAATTGTTCTTTAAAAAAGAGAATAGCCCACCAGTAAAAAGTGACTTATAAAAGAAAAGATCCTAACTGTCCATTCCAACCATTTCATGCGTTTGCAATAAAAAAAAACCCACAGCATTATTCTAGCTGCATCTTTATATTCCGTTGGCACAATGCTTATATACAGTATACTGCATTACTACCCCACCCCCTCACACACACACACCTTACAGGGAAAATAGGAAAAGGGAGCACTGTGTACTCCACATTAAGTTATACCAAACAAAGACAAACACTAGTTTAGTTCTAACCAAAGACACCCTTGGACCTTCATAAAAATGCTAAGGTTCAATTACTGTAGTTATAGCCAAGATAGTTCTACTCATTTTTTTTTTATAACAGCTGTTTCCATCCAACAAAACTACAAGAGTATATGGTGAAGCATGGCAAGACAACTGTGCTTTTTGCAAGTATTACTTCACTCTAATCACAGATCTGAAAATTTATTGAAATGTAAGGTATTTTGCATGCCTTAAGGAAGTTATTGATGTTGAGCCTTCTTACTAACACCCTCTTCTAAACATTTACTTTTCTATCACATAAAATGGGAGCATGTTACTTGTGTACATTCAGAACTGAATGTTTTGGGATCTAGAGGCAATTCTATAGAAAATGTCATCATTTAAACATACCCAATTATTTTGGTCTATAGTCTGCAACCTATGCCATAATTGAGATCAGAATTTGTCACAAGTTGCTTCTGTTAAGCAAGGCAACCACGTGATCACTTTGCTTAATGACTACAATCCCATCTCTCCTGGTCGTTAAGTGGACTTTGGAGTGCCTAAGGGAGTGGGAGAGGTTCTAGGAGGCCTGGTGCAGGCCTAGGTCTGCACTGCAGCACCATCCCAGCTCATACATCGCCTGAACTGGGCCTCCCACATCCCAAGGTACCCCTTGCACAGCTTCCCACCCTGCTGGATCCCACAGCCTTAGGCCTGCTCTCTACTCCATCATGGTTTCATCCACTTATCTCTTCCAAAGAGCATTTTTCCAAAACAGCACCCAGATGATGTTGCCCACTTCCAAAATGGAAGGCCGTGCATCGCATGGTATGATGCTTTTTTGGAAAGGCAATCTTCAGAAGAGGTAAGTGGGGCAAGGTGTGACTGGGCAGGGTGGAGGCCCAAGGTTGTGGGATCCAGAGGGGTGGGAAGCATACCCAAGGCCTGTGGGGACCCAGCGAAATGGGAAATGGGTCCAAGGAACCCAGCCAGGCAGGATGAAGAGGGGAAGATAGGCAAGTGGGGCAGTTGCAAAGTCCCTGAGGCCAGTTTTAAGGGCCTGAATGAACTTTGGAAATGGGTTGTAATTTCAAATGGCTGCTGAATAAATGGTTGTAAGTCAAGGACTACCTGTATAGGATTGTACAAAATCTTCCAAATTTGAAGCATTCTATTTGAACACAAAATGCCATGTTTTGATGCAAAATAGCTTAGGTAAGTATGAAATGGATTCTCAAGCATTCTAGAAATGTTTTGTCTGTGAAACAAGAGACATGCTTGAAACACAGCTTTTTGAAACTCAAAAACACTTCCGGAATGCCCAAAACAGCATTTTGCCAAAAAAACCAATTCATCCTTGAACTGGGGGATTTTCAAATTCAGTGTTTTTGCACATATTGCTTTCCACATGATTTGACTGTTTATCTCATTAGACACCTTGCAATTAGAAACTTGCAAAGTAAAATCAGAAAAGAGACTTATAAACAAAACTTAATTACTGCAATGTGTTCAAGTGTAAGGTGTATGGACAATCATAAAATAGCACACATATCAATTTCATTCTAGAATGACATTATTTTAATAACTAAAATCCAACAAGAATCTTGAAAACATAATATCTCCATGGGGTTTAAGTTGAACAAATATTATGCTTTTTAAAAGTGCAATTTAAATAAATTAAATCTGAATATATGCAATTCAAAAGCGAAAGCCAGTTTAGTGTAGTGATCAAGCACCAGGCTAGAAATCAAGAGACTCTGAGATTTAATCCCATTTTAAATATCAGGCCAGCTGAGTGACCTTGGGCCAGTCACATACTCTCAGCCCTAGGAAGAAGGCAATGGCTAACCACTCCCTAAATCTTGCCAAGAAAATTGCAGGAACTTGTGCACACAGCCACCAGGAGTCAAAATTGATACCCCCCCCCCGCCAAAGTAGCTGCAACTTAGAATCACAAAATGATAGCCAACAAACTAACCAAACTGAAATAATTTTATTTCAATTAAAGTCAAAGTATCATTCAGTTGTTTTCAGCAAAGTTTCTAAATGGTGAAGACTTCCTCAATGCGCAGCAAAGCCAAACCATTCAACTGGGATGGGGAAAACAATTCTAACTTTCCAGTCACACTATTTAATATATTGATGATCAGGACAATTTTCCATGAAGATGGATGGATATGAGGGGAAGAACTGCAATATGAAAATTGACCACACTCCCCAACCCAACAGGATGAATGAACTCTGTTTTCAAACTATTCAAGATACATGTTGCTGCTTTTTTTGGGTCAAGCCAATGTCATGTTATAGCTACTCATTCTCATACTATTCCATAATATAGGAACTTTAAACTATGTAAATAGTTTAAACTGGTCTCAAAAGGCAATTTCCTTTCTTTACATTTTGAAAGCTTATTAATTTTTATGCCTGCATCTTTAGGATGTTGGAAAATTGCAACAGTCAAACTCTAGCTGCTGAAAATTTTACAATTACAGGAAATAACCTTATTTTAAGCACAACTGAATTTCTCTTTTGACTTTCTCACCATTCTTAAAAACTCAGTGATTCTATATCACAGAGCCTTTCAATACAACTGGTTGATCTCATTCCTTCACTATATAGATTTCAATGAAACATGTCTGTGACATCTGTCTAAAATGTATGCAATTGTTAAGCTGAAATAGCAATATGGTGATGTCATTAGTCCATTCAAAAACTTTATCCTTGTTTTTTTCCCCTGGCACTTCCACTCTAGATACAGCAAGAGATACTGTAGTAGTTTTGGCAAGCAGCCTAGATGAAAATTAAATGACTGCATCATTAATGAAAGTACTATACTATACTTGTCTGGCAGATTATATAATAGCCATTAATCCTCCTATCCAGAGAACTTTTGATTACACAACACATACTCCACAGAGACTTAGTATGGGACAAACAATAATCACAATAAATGGAACACGTTTTCTTTAATACTGTTTATTTTGACCACTCACATTAAACCAATACTGGATGAACCAATCAGTGGATAGTTCCACAGTCACACAGTAATGGGAAAAGGATCTTATTACCGCAGGAAAGAGAATCCGTAAGAACATCCTGAATTTAGACTTTATTGATTTTTTTCATTCTATGATAGCACTTTCATTACTCAGTTTTCCCATTTGCTGATGTAAATAAATGGTGAAAATCTCAGACTACTTTTGAAAAAAGATAAATTACCAAGTTGGTATTAGCTCTACTAATGTCCAAGAGAAGTTATCCTAAATACCATATGAAAACTTGTAAATATGTAAGAATTTCAATGGCATTTAGTGAAAATTTAATATTAAAGACACCTATCAAAACTAACTACAGTATATTCAGATTTTTTTTTTCTCAATGCTAAACAAAAAGTTAGTAAGAAACCACCCCCAATACAAGCCAGGAGAAATTGGTGTGATATATTGTGTTACTTTCTACTTGAAGCACACATTGCTGTAAACATATTTAGAATGGCATCTTCTGGTATAATTATTGCAGTAAGCATCTCTCTACAATTCTCTCTGCCAAGTCTTTTATCTTGTAATGCCTAAGCATGCCCTTAAGAAAACCTCCTGTGGAAATGCAGTATGAGTCCTTATCTCTGAGAAAGAGTATTCTACAACTTAAAGGGAAAATTGTTTCTATATCCGAAAAGAATCAATCACAGAAGGGGCACATATATGAAAAAGTGCTGTTTGCTCATAAATCAATACGTACGTATGTATGTATGTATGTATGTATGTATGTATGTATGGTATTCAGCTTTGTTCGGGTATTTTCCCACGTCACTGTAGTTGTGCTTTTAAAGTTGTAGCAACGTTTCGGCAGAATTTCATCTGCCATCATCAGGCTTCTGTATCTGCCATCATCAGGCTTCACAGACGAACACTATACAGTCTGACTCACTATACAAAGTCTGACTCACAGACAAACCCAATACAGAAGCCTGATGATGGCAGATGAAATTCTACCAAAACGTTGCTACAACTTTACAAGCACAACTATAATGACGTGGGAAAATACCCGAACAAAGCTGAACACCATACAAATACCCACGAAAACTTAAGAAAACATACATATATACATATAATGCATACATATAACTCAAAATGAAGGCCTCTAAAATGGTGCCAAAGGCAAATGTTGTATCGATGAACATCTCCTGATGTTCAGTGGATCTTCTGGCTTCTATAACTTTAAAGCTCTTCAGATTTTAAATTTTAAATGGGGAGTTGGCATGTTATAAACTACAGTAGCATTGTCATTATTTCACAAAAAAACATTGTGCAGCCTAATATTGTGTTTCCAACAATATTGGAAAATAAAAATAGTGAACATCTACGGCTTACTGCTTGGTTATAACTGTACCCATTTCCCCACAAAACCATTGAGGAAAGGGTAGAAAGGATGACAGAACATTAACAATTTGCCCTTTATTAACTGGGATCTCATAATTGTTCCTTCATTGCAACCATTTTGTGAAGAAGTAAGCTTCTTATACAAGAGTTATGACTCACAATATACTCCCAAATTTCAAAGCTCATAATTTGCTTAACAAATGGAAACAAAGCCCCAAAGAGATTTTAAAGTGGGGGTTTTAAAGTTACTCTTGCTTTAGAGCAGGCCTGTCAAACTGGTAGTCTGCGGGCTGGATATGTCATGCGCAGGCCATGCCCACCCTGTAAAGGCAAAAAACACTGCGATAAGTCACGATCCGGCCTGCGATGCAATAGTTTGACACCCGTGCTTTAGATTCAAGAAAGGAGTAGTGTATAAGTTAAAAAGAAGGTGTTTGCCACTTTCTTAACCCTTCTGAACTGCACAAATATGGATTGAATAGATACTATCAAACTCTCATCACAACCTCTTTTTAAACACAAGGCTAATCAAGAAGGCATCCCCTGTGCTACAAAAATATCAAATCATACATAGTACAGCAGTCTTAAAATGTGTGGATATTTATTATTACTTATATGATTTGGTGTTCCCCAACTCAAAACAATTCTGGATGTCTCACAATTATAGAGAGTAAGGAAGTGACCTTGATTGAGATATTCAAGGTGTGCTGCCTATGAAAAAAGGGGCTGAAACATTTTTAGATCAGTAACAGGTATTCAGCCACCTCCAGAATTCATTGACAAATAAGGGGGAAGGAGATAAACAACCAGACTTGTAAAATTCTGTTATTGTAATCAATCTCCAGATACTCCACAACAACCTACCAACATCCAATATCAGAGTCCCAATTTCAAGGCCTGGGAGAATGCCAAGATCTATTTGGGCCCCTGGTAAAGACAGCAGGGTAGGAGCCATCTGGGTGTTATGGCATAACTTTGTTCCACAAGGCAAGCACTGAGAGATATTGTTTAATTAAAGAAACCTGGAGTGCATCAATTCTTTCAGTTCAAATCAGCTGGGAAGACACCAAGGGACACAAATGATCCCTTAAATCAAGGAGGTCAAACTCCCTGCCCCATCACGTGCTGGTCATGCCCATGCCTGGTTTAGCAAAGGGAGGAAAAGTCCCGATATGTCATGTGATACTACTGTGACGTGAGTTTGATACCCCTGCCTTAAATAATTATCATGTAGGGCATTGTAGGTCATAACCAGCATCTTGAATTTCACTTAGAAGCTACCTGGCAAGCATTGCAGCTCAGAGTTACATGGGCATATCAAAGCATTCATTCTGGACCAAGTGAAACTTTTCAATGGTCTTCAAGGGCAGCCCCATGTAGCATGTGTTCCAATATACCCATATATTTGGCAATGCCATATCAGAGCAGAAATTTTCAGTTCAGGTGAATACCTAGTAAGATGGCTATCCATTTCTATTCTTGACACAACGTCATCTTGTAAAACAAAACAGATTGGAAAAGCATTCCCTAGCTATAATCTGTCAATCACAATCTAGAATACTTCATTTCAGATAGTTTTCACTTTAAAATCTTGAACAACTTGCATGTCACATATTGATAAACTTTTACTTTTTAATTGAAGAATTCCCAGCATCCCTTTATAGCTATCAATAGAAAGAAAAAAAAAACTAATGTAAGAATCTTAATAAATTGGGACTGTATAACTTTCAAAATTCCATCTTTGCCTTATATATGTGACTATACTCTGTTTCTTGACTAACACAGCTTAGCATTTGGGTCCAAACTGTGGACTTTAACCATGCCTATTTTTAGATATATGCAGCAAAGGGCAGTTTGATTATGCTCTAAACCAAATATTCATATCCAAGACGACTTCCAAAAACAACTGTTCAAAGTTGGGCTTCTTTCTTTGCTAGTGCCTAGCATACTAAATATCCACCATGGGGAAAAGGGGGCAGAGATGACCAAGGTAATGAAGAAATATTAGATTAGAACAAATAAATCGTTAAATAAGCAAAATATCTGGTGCATTTCATTACAATGTCTCTACTAGTGACATAATAGATGTCTTGATAAAACATACAGTTGGAAGAAATGAATGCTATTTTACAGTTCTACAAAATAATAAAAAAAACAGAAAAGCAATAGGTGATGAAAAATGTTTGGACCCAAAATTACAGATGTATCCCATAATCACACAAAAAAATTAGTAAATCCCTTATTTTATTAACACATGGGTAATCTTAATGGTATTGCGGGAACAATGCTTTCATGTGCTTCAAAGGTAGTATCATTTTTAAATCAAGCATATTTTCTGGTGTTTTCAGATACATCCTTACAGTTGTGACACTGTGGAAACCTCTTTCACAATATCACCATTACAAATACACCCTGCTGCCTTTGAAAGTAATATTCAGGTGGTACATAAGCTGTGAAGTGAGTAGGACTTCCTATCTCACAGACTGTAATGACTGCTCTACATTCTTTAAATTTCAATTTACAGAGCCAACAGCCCCATGTAAAATATTTTATAAGATGTATATAAAATGTGCTTACTATATTCAATAATACCCCAGAATTATTGAAATATTTTTAGTATTTGAACCATAATAAATATTGATATCATAACTAGCTATGAACATTTCATGTCATCACTCAACTTCAGGTAGTTTAATATCAAGTCTGTAAAATCATTTTTTTTTAAATCAGAAAAGATACCCAGCTTCTTCTCAGGGTCAGCAAAAAATACTTGAAGATTATAGTTACTTTTTATAGTAAAAATATTCATCTGTTTATAATTAATGTTACTTATAGGAAAGGAAGCTTATAGGAATTATCCTGGCCATTCAGAAAGCAGATTTGAATTAAAACAAAAACAAAAAACCCTGTCAGAACAGATTTATTAAACTTGAAATTTTTGAGTAACAGATAACAGAAGCCCAATTTTAAAAAAATACAGGAGGCTCAATGGGTTAACGCAGTAGCTAAAAAAATGAAATATTATTTATCCATAAAGATTTACAGCAATTGTTTCAAAAGCTGTCTTCTGCACAGGATTTAAGCCAGAAAGATTTAAGACAGTTTTTTGAAACCTGCTCCTCTTTGACACTTTGTTTTATATATATATAAATAAATCGCATACTGTAGTTAAAACCGGCTTACATGAACGGTGGATCTAATAACTGTTTAGCCAGCACTTTTGTTTGCTTTTTAACACCAGCAAGTTTTCGAAAAGTCCCTCAAAAAGTGCTTTGACTCCCCCATTGGGGAACGAGGCAAGCCAGGACTTCCTCTCTCTCATCTGCCAGCAACTTCTCACGCCGACGGATGAAGGGGAAAAAGGGAGCCTTTTCTCCACCCTCCTCCTCCTCCTCCCCCATTTAAAAAAAAAAAAAAACCAACTCGCGTCCTGTTTCCTTATGGGAGAAAGGTCCATTGCACGTCACAGCAAAATACCCCAAACGATTGGGAGTGGGTGGGAGAGGAAGGTGGGGGGGATACGACCCCAACTGGCAGCAGGAGGAAACCCGCGAGAAACTTTTCTCGTTACGGCGGGCTCTCAAGTCCCAGAGCCTCCCGAAGAAACTTGAGGAAAAGAAAACTCGACTTCCTTGCTCCGCCTGCCTTGCCTCCCTTCGGAAGAGAACTGGAATGGGGACACCGCCCGGGGTTGAAGTGAGGGAGAGAGGGAAGGGGATGAGGGGGGAGGGCGGGGAGGCCGTTGGCGCAGGAGGCGAAGGGAACTAGAAGCGGGAGTAGTCCCCCCTCCGGCCAGTTCCGGGTCTCTTTCTCTGCCTCGGGAAAGGAGGAGAAGTCCAACAAGGGAGCCGAGGCCGCTCTCGGTCCCGCCGCACTGCTGCCGTTTTGAGGGCAGCCCACTTCTAAAACTTTCCAACTCGGCCGGCCAAGAGAAGAAGGCCCAAGCCGGACAAAGCGACGCCCACGCCACATCTCCAACCGCCTCCATTGACCTCGAAAGTTACCTGCGGCGGCTCTTCTTTTTTTTTTTCCTTCCCCCTCTGCTGTGACGACGGCGATTTGCGCTGGCTTTCCAAACACCCCCTCACCCCGTCCAACAGGGCCGCGCTTTGTCTCTCGCAGCGGTCGGTTAGGTGCGGCCGCCTCGCTTGAGCCCCGTGCCTGGCTGCTGCTGCTGCTGCCTCCGCCGCCGCTGCCGCGCCCCGTCCCAAACTCAAGCCCGAAAGTCCACACAGAAGACGACGAGGAAACGGGACTCTTCCGGGCACTTCCCCCTGCCGCTTTAACCCAGGCTCTTCTCGGCACCGCCCTCTGCTCCTGGCCGGCTCGTCCTAGCACCGCCCTCGGCTGCTTGGCTTCCCGGCCCTTTCCAACAGCAAACGGCTCTTCCGAGCACCGCCCGCCTCGGAACGGCAGAGGCAGAGAGAGCGAGCGGGTAGGAGAGAGAGAGAGAGAGAGCGGCCGGGCGGGGTGAGGGGGGGGCGTGGAGGAAGTGGGTGAATCAGGGCGAGAGAGTTTCAGGTGAGTTTCAGACCGAGCTTGCGCTCGGCGGGGCCGGAGGGGGGGGGGAAGTTCTCTTCCGAAGATTCCCGATGGGCGCACGTAGTTTTAACCCATCTTTTTATGGACATGAGGGGAAGGGAGGATGTGTGTGTGTGTTCCTCTTTTTCCATATACGGACTGGGAGCGCTTCCACCTCTTTTGCAGGGGAAAAACAAAGGCACGAAATCCGGTGCAAGCGACGTCACGGCTACGGGAAAGGCATTTTGTGGAAAGAATAGCTTTCCTTTCCTTGGAAGGGTTGATTTAAGCGCGCTCTTAGTAAAAACAAAAAGTCAAGCAGAGTTTTACAGAATGGTAAGACATATTCCATTGGATCGCAGCTGGTGAAGTGAGACTTTATCAAAGAGGGATGGCAAATTTGTTGGCCTTTTTAAGCTCGCTCTTTTTTTTTTTTTTAAATCTTTTTCTTTTTGCTATAACAGCACATGCCTATTTTTCGAAAAACATCTTTGATACAAAATTATTTATTGAGAATGCTTACACCTCACTGTTCTTTTTAAAGAAAGAACTTAAGGCAGCACAAAGTTGGTCCAAAAAACCAACAATAATATACAACTTGAGTGCACTGGCTAAACGTGATTGCCAGCGGAGCAGAAAACAATGCCAGCTCAGCCAGTTTTACTGTCAGATAAGCTTTATTAATTTTGTTCGGAACATGGGGACTTTCTGCTCTTTAACAAACTCTCCAGATCCTCCTTGCACTCAATGCATTCTTCAGGTAGCACATATGGACCTGGACAAATGCTTGTGGGTGTTGATTGGTCAGTTTTTTGCAATCTAGACTTCTTTATTCAAATCTCAGCCCCCACATTTTCAATTTTTGAGAGTTGTTGGCGATACCAACCAGGAACATCTCTGGAGGGCTTTTGCTTGGATTAGGTTGATTTTAATATTCAGATTGTTGTAAGTGTGATGGGGAGGTATACAGAAGAAACTCTGTCAAGGATCTTGGAGTACTCATCTCAAATGACCTAAACGCTAGAGCCCACTGTAACTACATAGCCCAAAAGGAGTTAAGAGTTGTTAACCTTATCCTACGTAGCTTTTTCTCTGGTAATATTACACTAATAACTAGAGCATACAAAACATTTGCTAGACCAATACTTGAATACAGCTCATCAGTCTGGAACCCACATTACGTATCTGATACTAACACAGTTGAGAAAGTCCAGAAATATTTCACAAGGAGAGTTCTCCACTCCTCTACTCATTGTAGAATACCTTATGCCACCAGACTTGAAATTCTAGACCTAGAAAACCTAGAACTACGCCACCTTCGGTCTGATATAAGTATAGTATATAAAATCATACATTGCAATGTCCTACCTGTCAGTGAATACTTCAGCTTCAACCATAACAATACAAGAGCAAATGATACAAACTCAAGGTTAACCGCACCAAACTTGATTGCAGGAAATACAACTTCAGCAACAGAGTGGTTAATGTCTGGAATACTCTACCTGACTTCGTAGTTTCTTCCCCAAATCCCAAAAACTTTAACCTTAAACTGTCTACTATTGACCTCACCCCTTTCCTAAGAGGTCTGTAGGGGGCGTGCATAAGTGCACCAACGTGCCTACCGTCTGTCCTATTGTTTCTTTTATATATATTTTTATTTTTCTTATATGTATCCATGTATTCATAACTATGTTTTTACTTATACCTATTATCTTGTAAGCAATTGACAAATATAAATAAATAAATAAACCATTCTGACTTCTTTCTAATGTTAATTCTGGCAACTAGAGTGATTCTAGGAATGGGCAGCTTCACTATGTCAGCTGGGCCAAGACAGTTTAGACCAGTTGTGTGGACTTGCTGGCTGAGGAATTCTGGGAATTGCAGTTCTTATGTCTTAAAAGTAGCTGAGGTTGAGAAACATTAGATTTGAATGATGGGTTCAGAAGATGCCCACAAATTAGTTGATTAACTTCCCATCTGAACATCATTTGGCCCTGGCTTTACTCTGAATTGCATGTTTTCTTCCTAAAAACACAGCTAATATGGTCCAAATGTGGTCTGTCAAGTTATTGGACTAGGAACAAGGATATCCCAGTTCTAGTACACCAGGGAAATCAAATTCACATTGTCATGGCAGCGTCACATGACATATCAGGACTTTCCCCTCTGTTAAACTGGGCATGGGTGTCACCAGTGTGTGACACATCTGGCCTGTAGGCCAGGAGTATGACAGCCCTATAGTACACCCTCACCTATGGAAGCTCACCTGACCTAAAGTTAACTTTAGACCAGTAACTCGCTCTCATTTCAACCCATCTCATAGGTTTGATTGGAAGGAGTGTTAAGTACATTGCCATGAGTTACAGAATGAAAGGAAGGATATACCGTATATACTCGAGTATAAGCCGAGTTTTTCAGCCCATTTTTTGTGCTGAAAAAACCGCCCTCGGCTTATACTCGAGTCAGATTCCCCTCTGTGTGTGTGTGTGTGTGGGGATTTTAACAGAAGGAAGATGTAGGGAGAAGGCAAAAGCGAGGCTGAGAAAACAACACGAGCCGAGGTTGCTTCGGCTCCACTCAGCTTCGTTTCCTCAGCTCCAGCTGCAAGAAAAAAGCAAGGCTCTCTCCCTT
This sequence comes from Hydrophis major, assembly GCA_033807585.1. NCBI lineage: Eukaryota > Metazoa > Chordata > Lepidosauria > Squamata > Elapidae > Hydrophis > Hydrophis major. The sequence goes on along the minus strand of CM066328.1, from coordinate 245,926,869 downwards.
GCAAGAAAAAAGCAAGAGCCGTTCTTATGATCTCTCCATCTCTCTCTCTCTCCCTGTAATACAGTCAAGCCCTTTCCAGCACGCGGGATCCGCCCCTGCCGCTTTGCACCTTGCAAATGCAAAACCCCCAGGATTTTGCATTTGCAAGGTGCAAAGTGGCGAAGTGAGTGTGTGTGTGTCTGTCTCTCTCTGTGTGTGTGTGTGTCTCTCTCTCTCTCTCTCCCTTCCTCGCACCAGCGCGCCTGCCTTCCACTGCCACGTGTTTGGGCTGCTTTGTGCCCCCCTCCCTCCCCGCCGTCTTTTATTTTCTCCTTTCCAATGAACAGGAACGAACAAACCAGGATTAGCTTCAAGAGCCCCGAGGAGCAGCAGCGGCAGCAGCAGCACCCAGCATCCTCAACTTGAAAGTTACTGTGGACGGCTGCTCCGGAGGCGAGCGCGGTAGCTCCCATACAACAGGTGGGTAAAGGAGCCACTCGCCGCCAAGTCGAGCAACTTGGAGCTCGGCAGCGCTTTTTAAGAAGAGCGAGAGAAGGAGGTGAGGCGCGGCTCGGCTCGGCTCTGCAAAAGGCTGCGCCTCAATGCCGCCCCGGGCGCTGAGCGAGGCTGACTAGCAGCGCCCGGGCTGTTCGGGAGTGGGAAGCGGCTGTGCCCCTGGCCGGCCAGGGGAATGGGGACCCTGCCTGAGCGGGAGGCAGCGGCGGCGGTGGGGTCTTTCCAGTTAGGATCCAGGGGCGGCAGCTGCCCGGGCGTCCTCCTCTCGGCTTTCAGCCGGCCATTTGCAGGGCTCAGCGAGTCACGTCGGACTTTGGGCCAGTCTGCGCCAGGAGTTGCCCCGCCGCCGCGCACCGGGGAAGTGGTGGCCGCTCGCCTTCACTGCAGTCGGAACTCTTCGGGGGCGCCCCGCGTCTCTGTCTGACCTCGTGGTCTCTGCCATCGCGGCTGCGATCGCCTCCCGTTAGGGCGCTCGTCTGGAGGAGGCAGCGGTGGCTTGCGGAGCCTCGGCACGAACCCCCTTTCCCTGCACTCCCCCCCCGCACCCCTCTGGCAGCAGCAGGCGGAGAAAGCCCCGCTTCCCCCTGGTCTGTCTCGGGGAGAGGAAGCGAAGGGCCCCGTCTCGGCTCCCGTCCTTCTCAGATACCTCTGGGTTTTTCCCCCCTTCCAACTGGACGATGGCGATGTCCTTGAGCAAGTCTTAAAATGCCGGTGATGAGGGGCCTCCTGGCTCCCCAAAACACCTTCCTGGATACCATAGCAACCCGCTTTGATGGCACGCGTGAGTTGGCTTCCCACTCTTTTTTTTTAACTCTCCTCTTCCTCCTCCTCCTCCTCCTCTCCTCTCCCCTTGTTGTCTGGTCTTCCCTAAGGAAACTCGAGGGCTCACACTTCCAGGTGTTTCTCCCTGTCTTTCTCCCTGTCAATGATCTTTTCTTCCCTTCCCTTCTCTCAGCCCCATCTTCCTTCACCTTTGTCACCACAATCCTGTACAGATGAAGTTTGTACTTCTCAAGAAAGGTTGGATGTTCCTTTTGAGGAGGGAACCTAGTGTGACATCTGTATGTTGACCTACTACTGAGCCATGGCATGTGTGCACATGCAATGGAGGCATGAGGGAGAGCTGTGAAAGAGATGGTGGCTCTCCAAAACAGGATGTACATGCAGCACATACACATGCTTTTTTCTTGCAAGGGAGAGAGTGACTCCTGCCTCCCACTGTCATCATCATCATCTTTTGGGTTAGTGAATCAATTAAACCTTTCATGATAGTGAGATCGTTTCCCAAATTTCCCTTAAATCAGGAAAGAAATCAGAAACAAACCTTTAGATTGAGAATAAGCCTGTTCCTATGATGCCATTTTTGTTCACTGCAGTGTGAAAAATGTGAAAAAACACACTTCTTTTTCTTCATCTTCTTGTTCCCCATTTACTGGTCTCTTTCAAAGAGGAAATTGTGAACATCAAACTTATTCTCAACTGTCCTAGTGAAAGTTTTAATTAGACAATAATTCCCCCCCATGGCATTATTATGGATTATTTGAGAAACACTTTGCCATGGAAAAATGTTAAGAATGTGAACATGTTTGATTTTAAATGTAATGCCAGTTAAGATCTAAAGTTTCCTAAGAGGACTTTCATCTGTCAGGCACTTCATCTGTCATGCACTAAAAAATTAGTTTATGGAAAGTGAAACGGTGTGCATGTGTGTGTGAAACTAACCTCATTTACATTTTAAAGCACTCTAGCCTGAATGAATATCCACTTTTGTCCATAAATATAACATACAGATGAGGAGGAGGAATCCAGTTTTGAAGGATTTTAACTCTTGTGTTTTAGCTTGGTTGCTGATTGAGCTAAGGTTTTTGTACTTTTAAAGTTATTGTTGATACCATATTGGTTTTGTTGGCTCTCTTTTCCACTTACAGAGCTAGTTTACTGTTTTTCTTTGAAATAAATATTCAAAAACATTTAACTTACTGATGCCTCAATTAATGTAATTTTATTGGTATCTATTTTTATTTTTGAAATTTACCAGTAGCTGCTGCATTTCCCACCCTCGACTTATACTCGAGTCAATAAGTTTTCCCAGTTTTTTGTGGTAAAATTGGGTGCCTCAGCTTATATTCAGGTCGACTTATACTCGAGTATATACGGTACATCTTATGAAAAGGACTATCCAGCCACACTTTTTAAAATTTCAGTATCAAAATATGCTTGAAATTACTTTATACCAGCCCCGGATCTAGGAAAAGTTAGCCAAGAAAATTTTATAGGATACAAATTTTGAAAGGATTTATTCAACTAGGGATCTGTAGGGATGTATTTACCTTATGCTAAAGAAATTTGAGTATATAGTCATCCTCCCATTCTGGGAAGCATTACTGGTAGTTCTTGATTTACAACTATTCATTTAGTGACCATTCAAAAATACGATACTAAAAAAGTGACTGACAACTAGTTTTTACACTTAACATCTGTTGCAGCATCCCCATGGTCATGTGATCAAAATTTGGGTGCTTGGTAAGTGGCATGTATTTACGACATTTGCACCGTCCCGGGATCTGATCACCATTTGTAATCTTCCTTGCCAGCTTCCGACAAGCAAAGTCAATGGGGGAAACTTAATGACAGCATGATTCACTTAACAACTGCAGCGATTCACTTAATAACCCATGGCAAAAAAATGTAAAATGGGGCAAAACTCCCTTAACAACTGTTGCTTAGCAACAGGAACTTTGGGTGTAATATGAAGAGTCCCTATATTCACTTTAATAAATATAAATATGTCAATTATTTTAGTGTTAAGGCAGGGGTGTCAAACTCACGGCCCACGGGATGCATCATGCGTTGGCCACCCCCACTCCCATTTTAGTGAAGGGGGAAAAGTCATGATACGTCACATGATGACATGATGCCATGAGTTTGACACCCCTATGTTAACGGAACTCCTCAGATCAGATAACTTGGTATTTCCAGATGGGGTTATTGGGAGGATTTGAGGATGCTTTGACTGCTGTGCTAACTTCGCTTGTAGAAAGGAAGTTTTGCTTATTTAAATCTGATAACTGAGATATTTAAATGTGTCTACAAATATCAATAGAGCATGATACAGTGCCCTCCCCCCCCTTTTTTTTTTTAACAAAAATGTCTTATTTTCTATATGTTTTTAAGAATCAAGTACTATTTAGAGATTGAGTCAAATATAATAGAAGAGAACAGTCTCTGAATTTACTAGAATGGGTTTTCCACAACACTGCAGTCTTCTTTTAAAACAAATGGTCATTTGAGAGTTGCTGGAAATGTGATGGATGTACCTTTAACTGTCTAACCTTCCAGTTTTGGAGGGGAAAGAAATTGCCTCAGATTCAGAGCTGGCTTCCTTTCCAGTAAATTTCCAATAAATTCATAATAACTTTCTTTACTAGTAAATATAATACATCGAAGTAAATCTAACTAAGGACACATTAACTTATTTGTCATTTTTATGGGTAGGTGGGCATACTTCCAAAGTGTTGAATTGTAGCCATCCATCATTTTTACATTGTAAAATATAAATATAAAATACATGCGGTCTGTATCATCCCTAGAGGCATTAGTAGAGACAAAGTTAATGCTAGAGGTTGATGCTTTATTTGCATCATGTCACCCCAATATTTATTTCTTTGTTTAATTGAAACAATTGAATAAATAATTGGAATTAGGTGCCAAGAAATGCCATCTGCCAGTGTATAGATACTTTGGTCTTTCTGCTGGCAGGCTGCCTACTTTGCCATAGTTCTCAATGACTTACCAGCATATCCTTGTTTATTGCCTCTGTAATATGACTTTGGGAGAACACTGCATTTGCAGGGTTTTTTTCTTGAAACTTCACAAGAATGTCGTAGTGACAAAATGTTTGGGTTTATTTGGTATAGCTGGCATGACTTTGATGGTGTTCAGCTTCTATTTACCAGCCTGTAATTTATGCTTCTGCATTCTCCTTTCCATGAATATAATTCATGTTTGTCCAACCTTTGGCTTTCCTGGGCCAAAGATTGAGTGAAGTGGAATTACCTGGGTCGCATTTAAAATATATAATTTAGTTGATATATATAAACCACAAACTTCCTTTAAAATATTTTTATTATCTTGCGGGCTATATTACTAGCTGTCTACGGCTGCGTATGGCCCATGGGCTGCAGGTTGGACATGCCTGATTTAGTTGTTTGAAAACTGGCTGCTGTACTTGTAATCTCGTGTCAAATTTACCTTGATTTTGGTGTAAGGAAGGCCTATGTAGTCCCCTAAGACCTTTCCACTGACAATATGTGACTTACATAACTGATGAAGAGACCTAGACATACAATATACCTGCTGATGCTCCATTTCATTTACCGTATATACTCGAGTATAAGCCGAGTTTTTCAGCCCATTTTTTGTGCTGAAAAAACCGCCCTCAGCTTATACTCGAGTCAGATTCCCCTCTGTGTGTGTGTGTGGGGATTTTAACAGAGGGAAGATGTAGGGAGAAGGCAAAAGCGAGGCTGAGAAAACAACGCGAGCCGAGGTTGCTTCGGCTCCACTCAGCTTCCCTCTCTCTCTCAATCCCCGTAATACAGTCAAGCCCTTTCCAGCATGCGGGATCCGCCCCCGCCGCTTTGCACCTTGCAAATGCAAAAACCCCAGGATTTTGCATTTGCAAGGTGCAAAGTGGCGAAGTGAGTGTGTGTGTGTCTGTCTTTCTGTCTGTGTGTGTGTGTGTGTGTGTGTGTGTGTCTTTCTCTCTCTCTCTTCCTCACACCAGCGCGCCTTCCTTCCACTGCTACGCGTTTTGGCTGCTTTGTGCCCCCCTCCCTCCCCGGCTGAAACTGTGGACGGCTGCTCCGGAGGCGAGCGCGGTAGCTCCCATACAACAGGCGGGTAAAGGAGCCGCTCGCTGCCAAGTCGAGAAGAGCGAGAGAAGGAGGTGAGGACGTGAGGTGAGGCGCGGCCCGGCGCAGCTCTGCAAAAGGCTGTGCCTGCAATGCTGCCCCAGGCACTGAGCGAGGCTGACTAGCGGCGCCCGGGCTGTTCGGGAGTGGGAAGCGGCTGTGCCCCTGGCCGGCCAGGGGAATGGGGACCCTGCCTGAGCGGGAGATGGCGGCGGCGGTGGGGTCTTTCCAGTTAGGATCCAGGGGCAGCAGCCGCCCGGCGTCCTCCTCTCGTCTTTCGGCCGGCCGTTTGCAGGGCTCAGCGAGTCACTCGGACTTCGGGCCAGTCTGTGCCAGGAGTTGCCCCACTGCCGCGCACCGGGGAAGTGGTGGCCGCTCGCCTTCGCTGCAGTCGGAGCTCTTCGGGGGCGCCCCTCGTCTCTGTCTTTGATCTGTCTCTGATCGCGGCTGCGATCGCCTCCCGTTAGGGCGCTCATCTGGAGGAGGCGACCCCAAGCGGCCTCTTCTTCCCCATTAACGGGCACCCGGGGCCCCGCGAGCTCCTGTGTTGCGCGCTTCCAGCTTCGCAAAGAAACCACCAGGCTCCCCGACCCCCTAGCCTAGCAGCGAAGAGCTGCTCCGGAGGCAGCGAGACAAAGTGCCTGGCTGCGCCGTGGCGGGAGCCACCAGAGCAGCTCTTCGCTGCTAGGGGTGGGGGGTGGGGGGTGGGGGAGGCTGCCTGAGCCTGGCGACCCCAAGCGGCCTCTTCTTCCCCATTAACGGGCACCCGGGGCCCCTGCGAGCTCCTGTGTTGCACGCTTCCAGCTTCGCAAAGAAACCGCCAGGCTCCCCCACCCCCTAGCCTAGCAGCGAAGAGCTGCTCCGGGGGCAGCGAGACAAAGTGCCTGGCTGCGCCGTGGCAGGAGCCCCTGGAGCAGCTCTTCGCTGCTAGGGGAGGGGGTGGCTGCCTGAGCCTGGCGACCCCAAGCGGCCTCTTCTTCCCCATTAACGGGCGCCCAGGGGCCCCGCGAGCTCCTGCGTTGCGCGCTTCCAGCTTCGCAAAGAAACTGCTAGGCTCCCCCACCCCCTAGCCTAGCAGCGAAGAGCTGCTCCAGGGGCAGCGAGACAAAGTGCCTGGCTGCGCCGTGGCGGGAGCCCCCGGAGCAGCTTTGCTGCTAGGGGAGGGGGCGGGGGAGGCTGTCTGAGCCTGGCGACCCCAAGCGGCCTCTCCTTCCCCATTAACGGGCGCCCGGGGCCCCCGCGAGCTCCTGCGTTGCGCGCTTCCAGCTTCACCAACAAACGGAGCTGCAAATCTGGTAATCGCTTGCGGAGCCTCGGCACGAACCCACTTTCCCCGCACTCCCCCCCCCCGCACTCCTCTGGCGGCAGCAGGCGGAGAAAGCCCCACTTCCCCCTGGCTTTGATGGCACGCGTGAGTTGGCTTCCCACTCTTTTTTTTAAACTCTCCTCTTCCTCCTCCTCCTCTCCTCTCCCCTTGTTGTCTGATCTTCCCTAAGGAAACTCGAGGGCTCACACTTCCAGGTGTTTCTCCCTGTCTTTCTCCCTGTCAATGATCTTTTCTTCCCTTCCCTTCTCTCAGCCCATCTTCCTTCACCTTTGTCACCACAATCCTGAACAGATGAAGTTTGTACTTCTCAAGAAAGGTTGGATGTTCCTTTTGAGGAGGGAACCTAGTGTGACATCTGTATGTTGACCTACTACTGAGCCATGGCATGTGTGCACATGCAATGGAGGCATGAGGGAGAGCTGTGAAAGAGATGGTGGCTCTCCAAAACAGGATGTACATGCAGCACATACACATGCTTTTTTCTTGCAAGGGAGAGAGTGACTCTGTTTGGACATACAGATGATGAGGAGGAATCCAGTTTTGAAGGATTTTAACTCTTGTGTTTTAGCTTGGTTGCTGATTGAGCTAAGGTTTTTGTACTTTTAAAGTTATTGTTGATACCATATTGGTTTTGTTGGCTCTCTTTTCCACTTACAGAGCTAGTTTACTGTTTTTCTTTGAAATAAATATTCAAAAACATTTAACCTACTGATGCCTCAATTCATGTAATTTTATTGGTATCTATTTTTATTTTTGAAATTTACCAGTAGCTGCTGCATTTCCCACCCTCGACTTATACTCGAGTCAATAAGTTTTCCCAGTTTTTTGTGGTAAAATTGGGTGCCTCGACTTATATTCGGGTCGACTTAAACTCGAGTATATACGGTATATAAAACATCTCATGGCTAGGAAAAATAAGCAGTGATACACACAGAGGCTGATGGTATGAGATTTTCCAGTAGCTCCCAACAGTCCTTTCTGATGGGACTGGCTAATTTGTTGATTCAGAAGTCCCAAACAGTGCACGTGTTACTTCCTAGATGTCCATGTAGAATTCCAGTGACCTTGTAGCGCACAGGAACATCTGTATGTTATTGATATTGTGGCTACTATTTTATGACTCCATTTTTCAAAAATTTACTTTAGTATTTTTAATATCATGATTTTTTACATCCTCTTATCAGACTCTATATTTTTTCTCTGCCTAAAATCTTTAATCCTCTCCACTGTCCAGTTTTTGAAATCATAATTATCTGTGTATGTCTTGTAAAAACCAAAATAACACCTATTTTTCATGGCAAGCTGGTGGACTTCACAAATTCCAAAACCTTATTTAAATATGTATTTTAAATATTCTAAAATATGAAATACTTATTTCAATATTCCAATTTCATCTGGACCCTTAGTTTGTTTATAACTTTCTTAGATCACAATCTTCTTTAGCTTTGTGGAGGTTTATTTCAGTTTCTTTGAATTCTTAAACTTATGATTATTATTTTCTTTCTTTCCAGATTGAAAGCAGGCTCATCTGGTGTTTTCAAACTTGTCATTCCAAAGATTTCTAATAAGTTAGAAGTAGTTAATGAGCTATTTCAAAAAGCAATCAAAAAGTGAGGTTTGCAAATTTAATACCCTTTAAAAGGCTCTGACACAGTTGTAAATAAGATGGCTGATTGTATTATCTCTTAGTGCATAAACCCACAGAAAAATGGTGTTCAGTCTCTTTGCAAGGTGCAGCCATCAGGAACATACGTAAACTCCCATCCTCTCTTTATTTGGAGACATCTTAGCTTTGAGAGTGTTAGAGGAGACCTTCCATAACATCTTATCAAAGCACTTGAATATCTTTTTAGTACATTTGATTTTAACTTTAGTGGCTATTGTGAACTACTAAGATTCCATATTCCTTCTCCTTACCAAATGCACAGGTTGGCTTGAAATAGTTGCCCAGTTTTTACTATTCAATCAGTTTGTCAGAATTTTTACAAAAAAATCTAAATTCTTATTTGGAGTTGATGTCACAAGGTGGTGGGTTTTAATGATGTTCAGGCCTGGAGAATTTGGCTAAATCTTTTGAGTATAAACAATTGGTAATTTTTAAACATCGCCATTACCTCCCTTGGTTCTGATGTGTTTTACTATATCTGTGCTTTTATTTTGCCCCTGACCATAAATTCAATAAATCATATAAAAAGCACAGGACACAAATGCATTCCTCCTAGCAAGATATCAACCTTGATTTGCTACTGGTAGTAACACAGTTACTGTTACAGATTTGTTACCAGTTGGATGTTGGCATGGAAATTGTCCAGTAGAGATGCCGAGGGGGTAAACAGCATTGGTTGGGCTTCTCAATGATGGCTGGCAGGAATGAGATACGAGTATACACAGTCCGCAACTTACGACCACAATTGAGCCCAACATTTATGTTGCTAAATGAGAAATTTATCAAGTGAGTTTTGCTTCATTTTGTGACTTTTCTTGTCAAATTTGTTAAGTGAATCATTGCAGTTGTTAAATTAGTAACACGGTTGTTAAGTGAATCTGGATTCCCCATTGACTTTGCTTATCAGAAGAGGATAACATGATTCCGGGATACTGCAACCGTAATAAATATGAATCAGTTGCCAAGCATCTGAATTTTGATCATGTGACCATGGGGGATGCTGCAATGGTCGTAAAGTGTGAAAAATGGTCCTAAGTCACTTTTTTCAGTGCTGTTATAACTTGGAACTGTCACTAAGCAAAATATTGTAAGTTGAGGATTACCTATAGTGCATCTGTCCTTGCTCTGTTTGGTCTCTCAGTTGTTTTTGATACCATTGACCATAATATCCTCCTGGAATGGCTATGGGGGTTGGAAGTGAGAAGCACTGTGTTGTTCTCTGACAGTCTTTATTGTGATATGGTTGGATTATACCTGTCCTACAGAAATGCAAGCACAGGTTTAATTCAGATCAAACAAACTGTCGAAGAAGAAAAGCATGCTTTGGCTGATTATGTAAAAGGCCATCAAAAACAAACATTGAGAATTAATGATTAGGAATTGGAACTTACTAAAGGTTGTTGTTGTTGTTAGTTGCAAAGTCGTGTCTGAACCATCGCGACCCCATGGACAACATTCCTCCAGGCCTTCCTGTCCACTATCATCCCCCGGAGCCCATTTAAACTCACGCCTACTGCTTCAGTGACTCTATCCAGCCACCACATCCTCTGTCGTCCCCTTCTTCTGTTGCCCTCAATCTTCCTGAGCATTAGGCTCTTCTCCAGTGAGTCCTTCCTTCTCATTAGGTGGCCAAAGTATTTGATTACTAAAGGTATAGGAAGCAAAAAATGAATATCCAAAGAATGTAATAAAAACAAGAACAGAATGCTGTCATGACAATATTACATGTCAATTTCTACTAAAGGTCAAGGGGAAAGTGTATAAAGATAAAACCTGGCGGTGGCTTACAATGGTAACATTAAAACAAAAAAAAGAAACTGAAGGGTTGATTTTGACTGTGCAAGAGCAAGCTATTCAAACTAATGCAACAAGGCTAGAATTGAAAAATCATCAAATGATTCCAGGGGCACATTGTGCAAAAAAGCAATAGAAACAGCAGATCATATGGCATATGATTGCACAAACTGATTGCACAAACTGATCATAAACATACCACTAGAATATCTGTAAAAATTAGCATACACAGGTAAGTAAAGGAAAATTGGTGGGACCATACAGTTGAAAATGTACTTGAAAATGAGCATTATTGTTGTTGGATAATAATTGTGTCCTCATCTGGCAGATAGCGAGATAAATGTAGACTGAATGAAACGTATTCATACAGTCAGAAGTCTCCAAAATCGTTGATATGCATTATACTTAATAAATAACAGTCAGTGATATACTGGCATACTATTTGTTACTATACTGCATACAATAGATCAGGGGTTCCCAACCTGGGGTGCAAGATGATATTCCAGGGGTTGCGAGAAAAGTCCAGGTAAATAATAGGATATTGGCTATATGTTGGCATTTTTATTTATTATGCAATGGGTTAACTTTGTTTTCATTTTAGAGTTAAGTATCGTTATTTAGTGGCCGTCACTTACATAGCTGAAAAGATTCAATCCTACCATATATTTAATGCGTTCAGTAGTTCCTAAAGTCTAAATTTCAGTGGGTGCGAGGTTCGAGTGAAATTTCTTTAGGGATGCGATGCAAACAAAAGGTTGGGAACCACTGCAATAGATAATCAGGATAAGTGCAATGAGTTATTGTTCCAATCTAAACAATCTTCCAATGGATTACATTTGGGCAAACTTTTGCAACTAGAACTCGTGTGTGTGAGCAGGAAGACAACGGTCTTTATCATTTAAGTTACTGCAGTGTTTAGATAAAAGTGGCTTAATTAAGTCCCTAGCCCAAGATAAATAATGCAATGGAAGTATATGGTCAACAGATTCAATTTTCACTATTGGACAGAGACAAAGATAATCTGGCAATGAGCTACTGCTGAATCTACCTTCTGATTGTGCTAACGGCAGCATATTATCTAGCCAGGATGAAGGTTCTTCAATATTTTAGGCACAAGATATTGGCAAGATAAGGAACAACTGAGAAGGGTTTACTGAATAAGCTGAAGTGGCAAGACCATGGTTTAGGTCTTTAAGGAAATTAATTTTTTTTAAAAAAGAAAAGCTGTATCAGCTCCACACAAGGAACTGACCTTAGACAGAGAAGCCACAGTCTTTGATCTAAATTTATTCCCTTAATCATAAAGATACCATAGAAAATCAGGGAGATAAAAAGTGTCTCAAAATTTAAGTCAGTATTTTAGGTAACAAGGCAACCTGTATATCTGAATTGAAATCCATCTGGTCTCTAACATAGAAAAGCAGCAGGATACACCTTGCAAATTTCTTAGAAATTCTGATTCAACAGTTTCAAAGAGAGTGTTAGAGATTAGAACATTTGTCCTACATATCTTAATAGATGCTGAAACATCTTTATTGCCATTCTGAATCACAAAATGCAGGACAGCATTTAAAAGCCATTGAGCCTTTGTGAACAGTGTCTTTATCTGTTATTTCCAAGATGTAGAGGCATAAAAAAGCATAAAAAGAGACCCCCAAGATATTTAAAGACTTTGACCTAGTTGATGCTAATGCTACCTTTCATCCACAAATAAGATGATGATTCTTAGAAAGACAATTATTTTTATTTTCTCTTGATTAAAGTCAGGCCCATTTTCCATACAGAAAGAGACAAGACCCCTAAGACATCGTTTGAGACTTAATAAAGACATAGAAAATATGATTTCACTGTCTGCACAAAATAACACTGAAACAAACCTATTGGTTAATGAAGGAGAGGGAAACAGTCTGGAAGTGACCTGTGCCACCGGCTTTGTGCTTCAACCTTGGTTGCATTTATATAAAACTCTTTATGGCTAGGAAAAAAAGTAGTGCTACCATCAGAGGCTGTTAGAATGATAAGATTTTTCAATAGCTCCCAGCAGTCTGATGTGACTGGCTAATTTGTTGACTCAGAAGTCCCAGACAATGCACATGTTACTTTCTAGATGACCTCATCCAAACAGAATTCCAATGACCTCGTAATTTGCTGGAGGAGACATTGTTGATATTGTGGCTACTATTTTCTGATTCCATTTTTCATTTTCTCCTTCAGTCTTTTTATTGTCATAGCATCTTGCATCATCTTACCAGCCCGTATATCAAGGGTCTTCAAACTTGGCAAGTTTAAGACTTGTGGACTTCAACTCCCAGAATTCCTGAGCTAACATGACTGGAGGAGGAATTCTGGGAGTTGGTCCACAAGTCTTAAAGCTGTCCAGTTTGAAGGGCCCTGCTGTATATGCTTGATAAATGTAAAACAACCTTTGCACCTGAGGAATCTCAAATATATTGGACTTAATTCCTATAATTCTCAGATGGCATGATTGGAAATTATGGGATTTAAAGTCCAAGAAGGAGAACTGTTGGGGTGGAGGGGTTTACAACTGTTGGGGAGTTGCAGTTAAGGTTTGATAAAAAAAAAAATTGCCACTTCAGACTGAAGTGGATCGGGTTACCAAAAATGAAATCAGTCTAAAATTCATTTTGTGATTTAAAAAAATAAAATAAAATAATCCAAGAAAGTCTTGTCCAATTAGTTTGCTGAACATTATAAATACTTACATGTTAAACATCTCCATATTAAACTGATGTATTTGAATGACAGAAGACAATGTTCTAGGGTTTGAACAAGCTAATTTCAGATAAATTAGATCATCTTCAGATTGTTGTCTAGTTCTCTAGTGCCAAGCCAAGAAATATACTTTCCACCAGAAGGAAAACCATGTGTTGCCTGCATAGATTTGAAGGCCTTTTGTTTACTTGATTCTCAAAAATGGTTTATGGGAAAAACTAACTATATCCTGTATCAATTAGTGTTTACTAGCTTTAATCATGGTACTTCATGAGAACAATGCCATGCATGTTTAATATGGCTTTCCTTCCCAAATCCAATTCAAAAAAGGTAAAATACAAGGTTGCATCTTGGCACCAATCTTTTTAATAATTACATGAATGACAATCAACTTTCCCATAGTAAATGTTCTGCAGGTGCTTATTTTAACAGGTGCTTCAGTTAAATATGTGCCTAGGATACATATTTGAATATGTGCTTGAACATATATTCTGCTCAAGTGTGATTGTGCAATGCATGTTTATTAACATCCCAATTTGAAGATATCATTTAATCAACTAGATCATACCATAGTATATAGAGCTTTAGTGTAAAAGTGGACTTCTTATAAAAAAGAAATCCTAGAGTAATTCCTGGGTAATCACACAGTGTAAAATTACTCAGTTTGCTATATAGATTGCTTCAGTGAGAAGCACCATTGAAAGAAATAAATTAGTGTCCAAAATTGATCCTGCTGATTACTATTCTGCAGGTTAAGAAACTTTACAGTTTTCTATAAAAGAATTCTCATTCTATGTACATCATGTGACTATTATGCTCAGATGATGGAGTCATAACTGATCATATTTCTAGTGAGTTAAATCTTGCATGATGTCTTTATTTCAGAAATGCTGAGAAATTCTTTTAACATTTCACTCTCCTGGAATGGATTAGTTTTATTGCCAGTCATGGTTGATATGAGAGAGGCTTTGCTTAGACTACACAATGACAACAGTCTGCCACCAAAATCAACAGTTCTGTTCCTCCTCCTTTGATTCCCTGTAATCTTCAGGTGTTTAAGTATCAGCATTGTGATGTCATAATTGTGCTTTTGTTTAATGAGCCTGCCATAAGCAGTCACTGATGTGAATAACAGCTAGGAAGGTTCATTCCTTCACAGCGTATGTTTAATGAATGTTTTCATACATTATAAGGGAAAGGAAAACCAATCAACAAAGAATTACGTTTGTTAACTGAAGCAGTGTGTGCCTGCAGTAGATTGCAGATTGGATCTCATTATGGTGAACCCAGCAGTTTCATTCCAAGCTTTGGATGTATTCCAGAGTTTTACTTAGCATAGGCCCCCCAAACTTAACTACTTCAGTGATTCATTCAGCAACTGGGGCAAGAAAGGTCGTAAAATGAAGCAAAACTCACTTAACAAATGTCTCACTTAGGCACATAAATTTTGGGCTCAATTGTAGTTGTAAGTCTAGGACTAACTGTAGTAATGAAATACATATGGTTAGGATCCATTCTGGGTCAGTCACTGGGACCAGAGGTTTTTGTTTTTTCGGGCTGAGCTGGAGCACGAGTCTGAAAGCTCGGAAAACAAAACCTCTGGTCCCGCTGATCGACCAGATTGGATCCTGCAACATTATCCTGGGACACATGTGTTTGCCTTCATTCATACACATGGTTAGTTGATGTTTTTCACCTGCTTCTATTAATAATTATTTATGTCAAGGGTCCTCAAACTTGGCAACTTTAAGACTTGTGGATAGCTGGCTGAGGAATTCTGGGAGTTGAAGTCCAAAAGTCTTAAAAGTTGCCAAGTTTGGAGACCTCTGTCATAGCATTACATGCTGACTTCTGATTCTTCTTTACCATTTCTTAATCACCCATCTTTTAAATGCATTGATAAACATCATCCATTCAAAGAATGGGTAGAGGATTTTATAGGTTTAGAGACTAGATTACAGCTAGCCCTCAACTTACAACAGTTCATTTCGTGACCATTCAAAGTTACAACAACCACTGAAAAAAGCAACTTATTGTTCTGACCCAAACCCTTTTCCAATAAGACAAACAATAATCAAAGGGGAACAGAAACCTTTTAATGAGTCTTACGAATCCCCGGTTAAAAGGCTGCTGCAACCTAATTACTTTGATAAGCACAAGCCTATCCAAAACTGTGCAAGACTACCAAAAATTACAGATAAGAAATATTTCACAACATAAGAGTCTTCAAATGCCAACCCCAGATACTATAATGTCCATGAGGCAAAGTTTTGAAACGTCTTTGCTTCCTGCAAAGAATGTTCGCTTCACAGCTGGCTTTTATCTTCTTGAAGGAGGGGCCATTATTTTGCAGCCTTACTCATGAGTTGCCCGTCTGTTGCAGTTGTTCTCTCCTGCGAGCAATCCTGCGCACGCACGCACTTGGCACAGGCTCCTCAGGAACCTCCTCATCGCTGCTGCCAGCCCCCACAATCTCTGAAGGCAGCAGTCCACTCCCTAATGGTCCTGGTCCCTTATCTGAGTCCTCGTTCTTCTCAGCTGTCCGCACCTGCTGCCGGCTAACCACAACACTTATGACCATTTTTCACAGTTACAACCTTTGCAGCGTCCCCATGATCATGTGATCAACATTCAGATGGTTGACATGTTGTTCATATTTATGACGGTTGCTGTCAAGTGATCACCTTTTGCAAACCTCTGACAAGCAAAGTCAATGGGGAAGCCAGATTCACATAACAACCAGGTTACTAACTTGTCAACTGCAGTCATTCACTTAACAACTGTGGCAAGAAATGTCATAAAATGGGGCAAACCTCACTTAACAAATTGTTACTTTACAACCTAAGTTTTGGGCTCAGTTATGATCGTAAGTCGAGGGCTACCTGTATTGATAGGAAATTATTTCTGTTGAGCAGATTTGTAGAATGATCGGTCACAAGTTTATTCATTTTGTTCCAATTGTGTGGAATCACCTCCTTAGCAAAGGAGATCTTATCAATCAATCACATTCAGAATGTTTGAAGAATAGTGTGGTTTAAAATTAAAAGAACTGCTGCAGTTTTGGACAAAATTCTGTTATTAAGTACAACTGGTTTTCTTGAAAGTGTTTAAAAATACAATTGAATTTGAATTGAATAAGCATGGAATATATATTTGATATAAAATTCCTTTTCAATCTATTTTGGCAAATAATCAAGAATTGGCCAGAAAAATAGTAACAGTTGGTATGTGGCCTATTTTAATGGCATTATATCATTCATAGTTTTTTTCTAGATTGCATTGAGGGTTTCTAATCAATTTTATGTATACTTTGGTTTCAGTATCCATTGAGTTAGTCAGCTCTTGAAGAAATTTAAAACATGAACCAACAGCTTTTATTAATTAATGTGATGTAACCCATTAATTTGTTTTTTTAATAGCTGCTAGATTTATAGCAAAATTAAATTAATTAAATTATCATGGGTGTTTAAAATTGCAAGAAATGCTACAGTATTGGCTGAAAAATTAGTACAGTAGCAAAGAGTCTTGAGAAGTTTTTAAATATTAAAAATAAAATTCACACTTTGTTCTTACAATAAAATGATTATGATTTTGCAAAATCAAACTTTGATTTTGCTCCAAACTTCAATGAGAAGGGGGAGGGGGAGGAAGGGGGAGATATCACAATAACATCAAGAAAATAAATGAAAACTGCCTGGAATGGCAGAGGTGGTATTCAGCAGGTTCTGACCAGTTCTGGAGAACCGGTAGTGGAAATTTTGAGTAGTTCGGAGAACTGGTAGCAGAAATTTTGATTAGTTTAGAATACCACCTCTGACTGGCCCCGCTAATCCCATCTATTCTCTGCCTCCCGAGTCCCAGCTGATCGGCTGGGTCTTCTTTTGTTGCCCTGCACAGGAGAACGGAGCTGGAAAGCAGGTTAGTGGAGTGGGGAGGGAAGAGAGATTTTGTAATAAGCTTACCCTGGAATGGGGTGGAAATGGGGATTTTGCAGTATCCTTCCCCTGCCACTCCCACCAAGACATGCCACACCCACCAAGCCATACCCACAGAACTGCTCGTAAAATTTTTTGAATCCCACCACTGGGGAATGGTATTAAAAATGTTCACAGTACCAACTTACCCAGGTGAAAACTCTCTTGAATTTTTTTTTTTGCAATTCTCCATATTATCACAATCAGAAAATATGATCATCCAGGTCATTCTAAAACTTCAGCCATATTAAAATATAAAATCTACATGTCTTCCTCCAGATCTTAAGGAAAACATTAACACGTTTTCATTTTAATCATTTCTTTTTGCTTCAACAAATTCTTTTGCAGTTTCAGAAAAATTCCTAATAAATCCTGCATCTCTTGTCTTCAGGCAAAAGCTAACACTGTACCCAGCAAGACTGGACCTTTTAACTCTCTTGGAATGAATTTCTCCCCAAGGCTTTATAAATATTATACACGGGAGATGGCAAGGATAAATACATTATTGATTTCTCAGGCTCCCCAGACACGTAAACAGAGCTGCGCTGGAATTTTCTAGGACTGCTGCTCAAGAACCAAGAGGGCGTAATTGGGAACCTGGGTGCAAACAAAGGAATAAACAAGCAAACCGTAAGCAACAAAGTGGAGATTAAATTGTGAACATAGCTCTCCTGGGCATGATCATTCTTAATGAGGCAGAGATATGGCGAAAATAAGGAAGTCCAAATTGACTCCATGTCTTGATTAGAAAAATAATCCCTCAGCTCCCTTTTTAATAATCTGTTCTTTCCTTGATTTGCACTCTGGTGTCTTACATTTGGAAGATTAATATCAGACGCCTGTGTTTTAAGATTATGCTGAGATGTACAATTATTTTTAGAGCTAACTTTTTTGTTGTTCCAGTTAACAGTTTACTGCCTGTATACTATCACCATCTCTGAAGGAGTTTACAGTACTATATAATAAATGACTTAAATACAAACCGTCAGAGACATAAATCTCACTTTCCAATAAGGTTTGCTGCTGGTATTACTTACCAAGCAAGGCAACGAAGCAAAAAAACAACAACTCCTACCCAAACTTTGTAATATATCAACGTCCATTATATAGTAGGCTATATGAAGACAAGCCAGCATTTTCCCAATAGATGCATACATATACAGGTAGTCCTTGACTTACGACCTCAGTTGAGCCAAACGTTTCTGTTGCTAAGCGAGACATTTGTTAAGTGAATTTTGCCCCATTTTAGGACCTTCTTTGCCACAGTTGTTAAGTGAATCACTGGCTGTTAAATCAGTAACAGCATTGTTACATGAATTTGGTTCCCCCAATGACTTTGCTTGTCAGAAGGTACAAAAGGGGATCCCGTGATCCCAGCATAGTGCAACCGTCATAAATATGAGTCCGTTGCCAAGCACCTGAATTTTGATCACATGACCATGGGGATGCTGTAATGCTTGTAAAGTGTGACAAATGGTCATAAGTCACTTTTTTCAGTGTCATTGTAACTTTGAACGGTCACTAAATGAATTGTTGTAAGTTGAGGGCTACCTGTAATTGTGGATTTCTGTCAGAAATGGCATAGGGCAGGGGTCTCAAACTCGCGGCCCGCGGGCCAATTGCGGCCCGCAGGATGATATCCTGTGGCCCCCACCGTGATATGAAAGTATAATATTAGTGAGGCCCACAGGGGGAATGGACCTCTGAAGGAAGTCCCACCCGCCGTTTCTCGTCGTGGCTTCTTCTCCACCCTGAACTTTAACAAGTCCAAGTGCAGGTCCAGACTTACTGATGATCATCTTCAAGCCATACTGAGGGTCTCAAGTGCCTCCTCTCTCAAGCCAAATGTGGCTCAGATATGTGAGAGGAAGCGTTGTCAAGTCTCTGGCAGCAAGAAGTAAGCTGGAGAAGCCATGTTCTGAGGACCTGTTCATGATCTTCATTCAATGTTCCATTCATGTGTTCAGGACAGTTCGTGTATTGGAGAAATCATTAACTGTTGATGACATTTGAGGATTTTTTTTAACAACGTTTTTTGTGGAATCCCTTATGCGGCCCAGCCTCACCCAGCCTCTGCCCCCAGGTAAACTGAGTTTGAGACCGCTGGCATAGGGTCTCCCACTTGGGTAGGGGGTTGGACTAGATGACCTACAAGGTCCCTTCCAATTCTGATTATACTGTATATTACATCTGTTATTATTTGATAATGGAATCATAGACTGTTTTTTAAAATAGGCCAGACCTTTGGACCACAAGCTAAATAGCTACAGCTGAGGCTGGCAGTATAAAATCCTTGGGTTGTCTGTGGCATCAGAGCTTCCTTTTTCAAGCCCTTCCTCCACTTCCACCTGCAATAATTCTGATGCCACCTATGTGCGTGAAAGGGCTCCACTCGTTTTGCATCACTGCCCTTCCTTTGCAACCTTCATTCAGCCAAAAAGTAACCCCCGATTACTATTTTTGTCGGTCCTGATATGCAAATAGCGGTGAGAGCAAGAGAGGGTATGTTCTACATCACAGTCTAAAGGTTAACCTAAACATGTCAGCGGTGTAACGATATGTGGGAATGGCCTTGGGAAACAAAAAAAAGAGCCGCAGACTTAGACACTGGTTAGATAAGAAGAAGCTGAACCTGGCAGAAGAAATGCGGGTAGGGAAAGCATGTCAGAAGGAAAACCACTTCCCATTTTCTTGGATTGTAGGCATAAGAAAGGAAGAGACATATTTTCAATTTTGCAATATTTTAAAAAAAAATAACTATACAATAAAGATAGGCCTCCTGGGTGTGCTTCTTGTCTGGGCTACTTCGAGTGCTGACAAGTGGTGAGGTGCTTCATTTCTCTGCAGGCATACTATCCTCAAGCATTTATCTGGAGCAGCAATTGCCCGTGCACCAAAGCATTTTAAAACTGGCCAAGAGCTTTCGGATAACTATGAGAATATCTTTAAGGGGTGGCTCCTAAGGAACCTCTTTTCTATGAGTTTCTACTGGCTTCTAATATATATAGAATAGAATAGAACTGGAAGGGACCTTGGAGGTCTTCTAGTCCAGCCCCTTGCTCAAGCAGGAGAACCTATATCATTTCAGACAAGTGACTGTCCAGTCTCTTCTTAAAAACCTCCAGGGATGGAACACCCACGATTTCTGAAGACAAAGCTGTTCCACTGGTTAATTGTCCTCACTATTAGAAAGTTTCTCCTTAATTCCATATTGCTTCTCTGATTAGTTTCCAGCCATTCGTTTCTTGCCCTGCCCTCTGGTGCTTTGGAGAATAATTTGACCCCCTCTTCTTTGTGGCAGCCCCTCAAATACTGGAATACTGCTCTCATGTCACCCCTAATTCTTCTGTTCTTTAAACTAGCCAAACTCCAAACTTGCAGATGTTCTTCATATGGTTTAGTTTCCAGGCCTTTGATCATCTTAGAGCATGTCTGTATGATAAGCTCAATCATTCATAGGGTTAACAATGAGTAAGCTACAGTATGAGCCAGATGACAGAAGTGAGACAAGGAAACCCAGAATGTTCTTTTGTTGCAATGGTGATTATGTCAGGTTGAAAATACTCCATCATAGTGAATTTAATAAACTAGATGTGCCTGAGGTGGGATGGTATGCATGATTGAGAGTAACCTTATTATAAGGAATCAAATTATTTGTGCAGGAACCACATTTTCCCTCTGATTTAAAATGATGGACAAAGAGCAGAACTCTGATAGATGTGTGAAAGAGAAGGATTATTTTGTTTTACAATTGGAACACTTTAGATGTGCTATCAAGCTGTGTTATCTGCACATTTGGGCCTCCTCCTCCTCCTCCATCAGTAGGCCCTCATTTTCCATAATGTTGTGAATGGATGCTTTATGGAACACTCTAGGTCCGTGATGGCGAACCTATGGCACACAGATGGCACACAGAGCCATTTGTGCAGGCACGCGAGCCCCAGCCAAATTTACCTGCATTGCGCATGTGCATGCCTCCCAGCTGATTTTTGGCCTGTTTGAGGCCTTTTCTGCCCTCCTGCAGGTTTGAGGGAAGCCTCTGCAGCCTTTGGAGGCCAAAAAACAGGCCTTCCGGAAATACCAGAAGTGCCAAAACGGACCCATTTTCAGCCTCCAAAGGCTGCAGAGGCTTCCCTCGAGCCCCCAGGAGGGCGAAAACAGTCTCAAATGGGCTGAAAATCAGCTGGGAGGCGTGTGCCTATGCAGTGCAGGTAAGGGGGCAGGGGGGTTTGCATGCGCATGCGCAGGGGGCTGAAGTGCATTGCATTATGGGTGCTGGCATGCGTGCTTGTACTTTTGGCACATCACAAAAAAAAAGGTTCGCCATCCCTGCTATAAGTCACCTTGTAGTACTTTTTTTAAAAAAATAGCTATTTCTACTACAGCTGAAGTGGCCCACAGAGAGTGAGTTCAAGGTAGGTTTCAAGACCCTTAGGTCCAGTGAGAGGAGATCAGCTGCCAAACATGAACAGATGTAATTGAACTCCAGATGAAACCTGCCTAGTTGATATTTTTCAACATCTTGGAATTTCTGCTTGAACACTGAAGGTAAGTGGTTCTGCTTTTCGACTGTTTGAAGAATAAGTCCATAGTAGAGAATGAGGACAAAGTCTGCGCTACCAGATTTAATGACCTGATTTTAAATCACAAGTCAGATTTTGGATGATCATGGGGAAAAAAAAATCCTCTTTGATGACAGCTTGTTTGAGAAGGAAACCGGTTACTTAGAGGAGGAATCAACTAAAAGCAGAAGTTGCGGAACCATCTGTAAAGGGGGAAAAAAATCTTCATTTCCCAGGCTTAGTTTTGATGGTTTATTCAAAGGCCTCTGACAACTCATTGACATATTGAGCAACAGCATAGCCAATCACACTAATCTACTGAATTTCTTTTTAGTGTGCTGTATGAGCCCAGAATTTAATTTAGCAGCCCCAGGTAATTATGGACAAGCATCTTGATCCAATATAACCTATTCTATAATACTATGAGCTAAAACACATGGTACTAATCTATACCTAAAGGATCTAATTTGCCTATCATGTTCTTACTATCTACTGTATCATCCGTTGTTTGCATGGCTCAAAAACTCTCATTCTGTTTTTGTTTTCTATAGTTTTGAGAATCATCTGATTCCTTGTTCTGTCAATTGACATTACTATAGACAGGATAAACAGAGCAATGGAGCTAGTGTTTAGAGTCAGCTAGAATCCTGAATACAGCAACCTTTTGCTCGTTAAATCACTGAAGCAGAGCTGAAAATAGAGATCGGACTTAGTCAGGTCTGAGCATTAAAAAGAAGCCCATCACAAGATAGGGTAGGGAAAGGTTAAAAGATGCCCTGACAGGCTAGAGTGAGCAACTTTAAAATTAACTGAGGATTGAGAATACGGTATTTGGGCCAAGCAGTAGTTATTATCAAGAAAGACTTTATTTCCCTGATTTATACAGAGAGCCACAAATCTGGACTATATCCTTTTGTGGGTTTCAGGTCTATATGCAAGCTCTTCACTTTGTGAAATGTTAGCATAGCTATGGAGTTTCCAACTTTTGGCTGTTCCCAGTACCTTCTTGGTAGACATCATATTTGGGCTTGTATCACAGTAGTACATCCACAACATTGTTCAATGGCCAAAGGTGGTCATCTACAGTCTACACTACCACCACTTATTCACAAGGCCTGTTGGAACAAGAAGTTGAGGTTGTGTTTCTATCTCCTAAAGTACAGTATTCAGCACTTGGAGCAGTTGCTTTCTGGTCCAGCCCCTCCTTATAAAGGGCCAACCATATAATGAAAAAAATCCTAGCCAAAAAATTATGGCAGGAGCCACGTTCCACTAGTGCAAGAGATTTAACACATCTGATGGTTAGAAATGTGGAGTACAGCTGTTCCCCAGTTAAAATCTGCAGAATTTAAATCTTGTGTGGAAGTGACAGGCTTATTTCCTGTATGCTGTCATATGTGGATTTCATTTTTACAAATGGCTTCCTAATTTTCCATAATGAAGCTGTTTACGTAACCTCCTTGCATCTACTCTGGAATGTGGAAGCTAAGAGAAAGAGTTAGGTGTTTTCTAACCATGTCTGGTATAAAGCCGGAAAGTAGGATAAGAGGTAGAGAGATTGGTGATTGAGTGTTAAGTAGTCCCACTCACTTTATTATCCCATTCCCTTGTGAAAAAATACTTTATATCCTGGATCAGGAAGTGTGTTCCTCCATCTGCTGTTTTTCACTGTTTGTATATCTCCATTGGTTAGCAGCTTTCCCGGAAGTGCATAATCTTCCGAACGAGAACTGTGACTATGCTACAGCATTTTTGTGGTAAATTTATCGACATCCTAGTGGGGACTGGGATCTGGAAATGGTCCACAGATTAAGAGTTACTTACCTTTGTATTTACGGGTCTCTCCAACTGTTGCATCCCATATCCCAGAGGTCTCCAAATTTGGCAATTTTAAGACTTGTGGACTTCAACTTCAGCTAGGCTGGCTGGAGAATTCTAGTTGAAATCCACAAGTCTTAAAGTTGCCAAGTTTAGGGACCCCTGCAATATCCTCTTGAGCAGTGGTCCCCAACCTTTTTTGTACCAGGGACCAGTTTCAAGCAGAAACACTTTTTCAAGGAGGGGGGGGGGAAATCCGAGTTTGGTGGTTTGCTTGCAGACGTTTCATTACCTGACTAGGTAACATCTGATGTTGTTACCTGGTCGGGTAATAAAATGTCTGCCAGCAAACCACCAATTTCAGGGAGCGCCAATGCCTCCTCATTGCAACCCTGAGAGACAGATATTCTATTGGGACATTTAAAACGGAGGGTTTCAGCTGCAGATTCAGGAACTGCGGCGGGCTGAGGAGCGCCTTCAAAACTGAGCGCTTTCCTGGAGAAGGCGGAGCTTCGTGCCGGCGTTACAGCTGCGATCTCGGGGCTCTGAGATCGCAGCTGATATTTTCGCCCCTGGTCGGTCCTAACGGACCTAAATCGTCCCGGAGAGACGGTGATTGTGAAGGGCACTGTTCCAGGATCCCAGAGACATCGCAAAGTCTCTGGTTAGATTCGGAAGAAGCCCTTTTGCTGGCGGCGGAGAGGCAGCCTCCATAGCTGCTGAAGTCGGGACAGCTCCGAAAAGAAAGTGACTGGATTGAAGTGTGTCGGTTGGGTGAGAAAAACTCTTTTGTGTTGAAAATTCGCTGAGGTTGGAAAGTTCATTCTGAAGAGAGGAGGAAGCTGTGAGATTTTTTTTTGATTGAAATTGTTTGAGCGGCGTTTTTAAAGTGCTGTCAAATTGAGGCTTGGGGTGTGTTTTTTTTTCTTCTTTTTTTTCTATATTCTTTGGGAAAGATTTTACTGTGACTTAGGTAACCGGACTGAATTTTCTTTTATATATACTTTTAGGCTCCCTTTGACTTTTTTATTTTTTTTAGGATAGAGGCTTCCTTTGGCTATTTTTTTCTTTTTTTTTTGTATATATTAATTCTTTTTTCCGGTTGGGGCTGAGAAAGAGCATTAAGAAACTTTGTAACACTGCCAACTAAAGGCTTGAAAGTATTCTATTTGAATTGGAGAGAATTGCAAAAAGACCTCATCTCAAGGACTTTTTAACGTGATAAGATAGAGGGAGAGCACAGCAAAATATTATTGCAGGTGCTTTCCTGGACTGTTATCAACACTTGAGGTTTGGCTTTGAAGCTGCTGGAGAAGAGAGTCATAACAAGAGCCTTGGATAAATAACAAAGTGCAGTGTGTTTTCTTATATGTACCCCATTCGCTAGCTTTTTTTTTTAAATCTTAATTTTTAGTAATATTTTTATTTTTGCCTTTTACTTTAAAGGGAAAACCTCAGAGTTTTTTCTCTTTTCTTCTTTATTTTTTTTTTCCTTTTTATTGGGACTTTTTTGCTTTTCATATTTATCTTTTTGGATTATTCTGTTGTCGTGGTTGATTTTTTTTTTTTTTCTTCTTCCTTTTTTGGATTATTTTTTGGATTATTGAGATTTTTTAATTGGATTAAGGTGTGAAGAACCTGAAGGAACTTTTTGTTTTTTGTTTTTCTTTTTTCTCTTTTTGCTTTTTCCTTTTTCTTTTGCTCTTAATCAATATTATTATCTTTTGGATTTGTTTGTTTTTTCCTTTCTATTTTTTCCTTTTTTATGGTGGACTATCTCGTAATTGGATTAGGGTCTAGAAGAACCTGAAGATCTTTCTTCTTCCTTTTTTTCTGTTTCTTCTTTGGTTTCGTGTTTTTTACTATTGGAGTTCTCCATTTTGGATTATAATTGGCTGCTCTACCAGTTGGGTTAAAAGTTAAGAAGAATTTGAAGTTTTGGAAACATTGAAATGAGCAAGAAACCAATACCATCTGGCATTGCTGCTTCTACCTCTGCTTCCCCACCAGCTGGAGGACAACGTTTAATTCAGACAATGTTGAAGCAAGATAAGGAACAAGAAAAAATAACTTTACAGTTACAGATGATTATGCAAGGAATTCAAGAACTTAAGACAAAATCAGATATTATTGAACAAAGAACAGGAAATATTGAACAAAGAACAGAAAATATTGAACAAAGAACAGAAAATATTGAACAAAGAACAGAAAATATTGAACAAAGAATAGAGAAGACTGATGAAAAAGTGGAAAATATTAAACAAATGATGGTTAAGTATGAGGAGAGATTCCAAAAAATTGAGGAAGAAGGAAAACAAAGAGAGAAGAAGATTGGAA
The DNA here is from genome assembly GCA_033807585.1 of Hydrophis major. Classification (NCBI taxonomy): domain Eukaryota; kingdom Metazoa; phylum Chordata; class Lepidosauria; order Squamata; family Elapidae; genus Hydrophis; species Hydrophis major. The sequence goes on along the minus strand of CM066328.1, from coordinate 245,901,250 downwards.
ATATTGATAGCAGACTAACAGCGGTCGAACAAGAAAAAGGTGGGATGTTGAGGTGGGAGATGGAAAGGTCAGAATTTTACCTTAGATTTCAAAATATAGAGGAGGAAAAAGGAGAAAATTTGGCAGCGGTAATGATAGAAATTTTGGCAGATGCTTTGGAAATTACAGAGGAAAAGATGATGGATGGAATAGATGAGATATATCGAGTCTATACAAGATATGCGATGAGAAATAAATTACCCAGGGAAGTCCATATTAGATTTACCAAAAAATCTATTAAAACGCAAATATTACAAGTAGCAAGAGAGAAAACACTGAAATACAAGGGTAAAGAGGTTGTGGTTTTAAAACAAATACCTAGAAGAGTGAGAGAGATGAGAAGAGAATATCGATTTCTGACCAAAATACTATTGGAAAACGAAGTGAATTATAGATGGCTGATTCCAGAAGGATTAATGTTTACGTGGCAAGAGCAGAGACATAGAATTGACTCAATTGAGAAAGCAGAACTTTTTCATGCAGAATTTTTTGGAGGAAGAAGAGAGGAAGCAGAGAAAGAGGCTTCATTAATTGAGTTTCAAGATGAACAATTGGAGACTGAAAAAGAGAAAGGAGCAATAGGGGGACAGATTGATAGTAAAGAACAGCGTGAAGTGAGATCCACGAGAGCTGTTAGACCTAAATATAAAGCATAATCATGGAGGAAAAAAAACTGATTACAATGAATATAAACGGACTTAATTCAGCTGTTAAAAGAAGGAAAACTTTTCATAAATTAGAGAAATTAAAATTTGATATAATTTGTTTACAAGAAGTTCACATTAAAAAACAACATGAACAATTGTTATTACAGCCAAAATTAGGGAAAACATTTACCTCTTTGACCCAATGTAAGAAAAGAGGTGTGGTTTTATACATTAAAGAGGCTATTCCAGCAAAATTGATTTACTCGGATGAAGATGGAAGAGTATTAATGGTAGAAATAATGGATAATAATATAAAAATACTCTTGATTGCAATTTATGCTCCGAATGATAAACAAGAAGAGTTTTATAAAAAACTGCACATGAAAATAATTGGACTGGACTTTGTTAATATAATTATGATGGGAGATTTTAATGGAATTGTGGACAATAAACTGGACTATATAGCAACAACAACAAAGCAAAATAGAAAGGTTCTCCCAAGGTCCTTTTTTAAAATGACAGATGAATTAACTTTAAAAGATATTTGGAGAGAAAGAAACATTAAAGCTAAACAATATACTTTTTATTCAAATAGACATTTATCATGGTCCAGATTAGATATGATTTGGATCTCAACAGAACTAATATCTAATATTAAAGAAACAAGCATTGAAACAAGTACCTGGGCAGATCATAGCCCAATGACAATTAAATGGAAGGGACAAAAAAAAAGATCGAGATGGACATTAAATAATACTATTTTAAAGGAGAAAGATTTTACACAATGGATGGAGAAGGAATTGGCTTTTTTCTTTAGAGAAAATAAAAAAGAAGATACTTCAACGCAAAATGTGTGGGACACTATGAAGGCATACGCTAGAGGTTTGATAATAGATTATACAAGAAAAAAGAATATTAGGAAAAGGCAAGCTTCTAAGGCCTTGGAAAATGAGTATAAAACTCTTGAAAAAGAATTACAGAAAATGCCACAGAAAAAGGATATTAAATTGAAGCTGGATGTAATCAAACATAAAATGGAATTAATAGAGAAAGAAGAATTGGCACAGAAAATTAGAAACTCTAAACAGAATTATTTTGAAGATGCAAATAAACCAGGTAGATGGCTAGCATATAAATTGAGAAAAGAGAAGGAATCAAGAAAAATATTGAAGTTAATAGATGAACAAGGCCAAGTTTGTTATGGGAACAAGGAGAAAAAAGAAATTATCCGAGATTTTTATGGGCAATTATATAAACAAGAGAATATTGATGAAGGAAAAGTCAAACAGTATTTACAGGAAGCTAATTTACCACAGATACCTAAAGAGACTGAAGAAATGCTAGAAAGCAATATAACAATGATGGAACTAAATGAAGCATTTAAGAGACAAAATAATGGGAAAGCTCCGGGCCCAGATGGGCTTCCAGTAGAATTTTATAAAACATTTCAAGAATTATTGAGCATCCCATTGTTAGAAGTTATGAATGAAGTTATGTTTAAAAAGATGATACCTAAAACATGGTCAGAGGCTTATATTACACTTATACCAAAGGAAGAGACTGACCCATTGCAAATTAAGAATTATAGACCTATTTCTTTATTGAATGCAGACTATAAAATTTTTGCTTCAATCTTAGCAGAAAGACTTAAAAAATATTTAAATAATTTTATTCACTCAGATCAAAATGGATTTCTGCCAAAGAGACAAATTAGAGATAATATGAGAGTAATCTTGGACACTTTGGAATATTATGAGGCTCATCCTGAAAAGCAAATGGCTTTGATATTCCTAGATGCTCAAAAAGCATTTGACAACGTCAACTGGAGATTTATGTTATTATTATTGGAGCAGATGGGTTTTGCTAAAAAATTTATTCAAGCAATAGAAGCTATATACAATAAACAGACAGCAAGGGTAATGATGGAGGGGGAACTTACAGATTTTATTAATATAAGGAAAGGCACAAGACAAGGATGCCCCCTATCTCCTTTGCTATTTGTGTTGACCTTGGAAGTCTTGAATAGAAATATTAGGGATGATAAAAGCATAAAAGGAATGAAAATTAAGAAGGAAGAATTTAAGCTACAAGCTTTTGCTGATGATTTAGCTTTTATTTTGGAAGATCCGATTGAAACAGCTCCAAAGTTACTGGAAAGGATAGAGTCATATGGAGAGGTGGCTGGTTTGAAAATAAACAAAGATAAAACAAAGATTTTGACAAAGAATATGTTATTGAGACAGAGAGAAGAATTGGCAGATCTTTTGAAAATTCAAGTTACAAATAAGGTTAAGTATTTGGGGATATATTTGACAACAAGATGTAGCACATTAAAGGAGAATAATTATATTAAACTTAAACAACAGATAACTACAGATTTGAAGAAGTGGGAAAACTTGCAATTGTCATTAATAGGGAGAATTTCAACAATTAAGATGAATATCTTACCTAGAATTTTATTTTTGTTTCAAACAATACCAATTAGGCTTGGAAAAGACTATTTTGAAGATTTAAATAAAATTATGTTGAAGTTTATATGGCAAGGTAAAAAAGCGAGAATAAAGTTAAAGCTTTTGCAAGATGCTAGAATTAGAGGAGGTTTTGGTCTGCCTAATTGGGAATTGTATTATCAAGCTGCAAGTTTGATGTGGGTCAAAGAATGGATAACATTAAGGAAACATAGGTTGTTGACATTAGAAGGGCATGACTTGCTGTTGGGTTGGCATGCTTTTTTATGGTATAAGGGAACTAAAACACAGGGTTATTTTAGAAGACATTATGTACGGGAGTCTTTGTGGTTAAATTGGGAGAAGATAAAAAGACAATGTTATTTGAAAATTCCAGTTTGGTTATCGACCATTGAAGCATTTTCCTATCCTATAATTTACAAGAAGGAACAAACAGTTAGATATGGGGAACTTTTGGATGAAAAGGGTGAACTTAAATCGATCCAAAACTTAGAAGAACAAGGTATAAGGATGAATTGGTTTTCATATGCACAAATACACTCAAGGTATGATGAAGATTCTAAAACGGAGGGATTTTATGATAAACAGACTGATTTAGATAAGATCTTGATGGGTACTGATGAGAAGGTGATTAAAAAATTATATGGTTATTTACTGGGAATGAAATTAGAGGAAGAACAAGTCAAAGAAACTATGATTGTTTGGGGGAAGAATTTTGGATATGGGATTGATTTGGAGAAATGGCAGAAATTGTGGTCTCAAAATTATAAAATGACAATGTCAACAGCATATAAAGAAAACTTGTATAAGATGTTTTACAGGTGGCACTTTCCTCCGACAAGAATAGCAAGAATGTTTAAGAACAAATCTGAAAAATGTTGGAAATGTCATCAGATACCCGGCTCGTATTACCATATGTGGTGGACTTGTGAGGATGCTAGAAAATATTGGACTATAATTCACATGTGGTTGGAAAAAATGACAAAGAAACATATAGATTTGAAACCAGAGATCTTCTTATTGGGAATTTTACCTGATATATATAGTAAAGATTTGAAATACCTGATTGTAAATGTATTAACAGCGGCCAGGATTGTATTTGCTAAAAATTGGAAGAATGAGAAAATACCATTACAGGAAGAAATTATTAAGAAAATATTGGAATGTGCTGAGATGAGCAGATTGACATTTGAAATTAGAGAGCAAGAGGATAAACAATTTTACGAAATTTGGGATCTTTTTTATAAATGGCTAGATGATAAAATACGATAATAGAATATTTAGAATGCTAGATAGTAAGGATTATCTTTATTTTGTCATTATTTTGCTATTTGATATTATATTTATAAAGGATTTTTTAGGATTGATTTGATATGATTAGATGATTTGTTATAGAGTAAACTGGTTTAAAGTATTGTTAGCTCATTAAGCATAAATGATTAAAAATATAGTCAAAAATTTCTTTTTTTAGTGATATTAGGATATATAAGTTTGGATTGACAATATGAGTTGTTATGTAACATAATTGTAATTGAGACTACAGAATGAATGCACAAAAATGATGAACCAACTGACACACTGGATGTACATACAAGATTTGATGTTTTTATGTTTTGTTTGTCTTGTTTGTTTGTAGAAAATTAATAAAAACTTTTTCAAAAAAAAAAAAAAACTGAGCGCTTTCCTCAGCCCCATCCCTCAGCCGTCTCCCTCCCTCCCTCGGGTGTCTGCCTTGTTGCTCTCTCGCTCCTCCACCAGCCCAGGAAGAAACTGCTTCAAAGAAGCTGGCAGCGTGGCTTTTCCTGTCGCTGCAGCTCCTCCAAAGCACCCGTTCATCCCCGCTGCCCACGCGCGGTTCAATCCAGTGCTCCGTTCTGCCTGCCTGCCTTCGTTTCTGGTTGTTTCAGAGCAGCTTCAGCTGATAAAAAGAGGCGAATAATTATTATTCTCAGCCAAAGCTGCTCCGAAACAACCAGAAACGAAGGCAGGCAGGTTGGCAGGCAGAACGGAGCACTGGATTGAACCACGGGTGGCTGGGTGGGGGTGAACGGGCGCTTTGGAGGAGCTGCGCTGACAGGAAGCCACCCTGCCGGCTTCTTTGAATCAATTTCTTCCTGGGCTGGTGGATGTTGTGTCCGCGAAATGATGCCAGGAGTCGGTGACTTCAAATCATGCTCTTTTATTTAAGTTGGAACCGAACTGGGGCAAAGGAAAAAGCTCGCGGCTTTTATTCCTTTAGCCGCGGTGGCCGCGGCCAATGGCACCACTTTGAATCTCCCGCGATTCGAATGGACCAATTGTGGGAGATTCCTAGTGAGCCAATCGGTGTGGCTCGCCTGACCAATCAGAGTGCCCCGCACTTTGGCCAATCAAAGTGCGGGGATCTCAAGAATGCTAATTAGGGACAGAACACCCCTCCCCTCTTGGTTCAGTCCTTACGTCGCGTAGTCACGTAGGTAGGCAGGGCTCCGTCTGAGCCTACTGGACCTGCGCAGCTCAGTCGTAGGTTGGATCCCGGCTGGTTCGGTCGGGATCTCTGCTGCTCCTGATGCCGTCGTGGGAACCGGCTGGTCGGTCGGGCCGGGCCGCTCTCCGTAGCTCCCTCCTGGGCCTCCCGGGTTGGTTGAGCTGCGGGTTTCGCCGCTCCTGCTCGGTCTTTCCGGGTCGGTTGAGCTGGCCTGGCTGTCTCTTCCTGGCGAGGGGTCGTGATGGCTGCTTTCCGGTAAGTATGGCTGGTTTATTCTTCTTTGGTTTTGGTCCCCTGGGTATTCCCTCCCCCCTTGGTTTGTGTTGTGGGGGTTGGTTTCGCCTGTTTGTGCGTCGGTGGTCTCTTGGTTGGCAATCCTCGACCTTAATTGGTCGATGTGGCGTTTCCACGCTCGTCCGTCTGCTGTTTGTAGCCGGTACGAGTGTGGGCCTGTTGTTTGTGTGATGACGGCCGGTATCCATAGTGGGTCTCCCGTCAGGTTTCTTGCGTATACGGGGTCGCCGGGTGCGAAGGTTCAGTGTTTGCTGTTTGAGTCTGGGGGCTTCTCCGGGTTATACGTGGGGTGTAACCTGTCGAGTGGGGACCTTAATTTCCTCCCTATTAATAGTTCGGCTGGGCTCTTATTCGTTGTGGTATTTGGGGTTATGTGTTGGGTGAAGAGTAGTTTGTTTATTTTCTCCTGGATCTCCCCGTGGTCTATTTTCCGGATGGTCTTCTTAGTGAATTGCACCATCCGTTCCGCCCTACCGTTCGCTGCCGGGTGCGCCGGTGCTGTCAGCGCGTGGCGGATGCCCCTTTCCGCTAGGAATTTTTTGAATTCTAGCGAGGTGAATTGGGGCCCGTTGTCGGAAACGACGACGTCTGGGAGGCCGTGTGTTGCAAAGAGTTTGCAGAGTTCCTTGATCACGGCCTCCGTGGTTGTTGTCTTCATGTTGCTTACCTCCAGCCAGTTGGAGTAAGCGTCTACTGTTATAAGGAAGGTGTGTCCTTTTGTGGGCCCGGCGAAGTCTATGTGAATCCTAGACCAAGGTTCCCTTGGGGTTTCCCACTCTAGGATGGGTGCTGTGGGTGGGCTTGGCCTAGTTTCCTGGCATCGTTGGCACCTTGCTACCCAGGTCTCAATTTGTTTGTCCATCCCTGGCCACCAAGCGTAACTTCTGGCCAGGGCTTTAGTCCTAATGATGCCAGGGTTCCCCTCGTGTAGCAGTTCCAGAACCTTCCCTTGTAGCTTTTCTGGAATGATCACCCTATCCCCCCATAGGATGCACCCTTTTAATAATGAGAGTTCCGTTTGGCAGTTTCAGAATGTTTTGATGGACTCGTCGTTGTCCCTTTCCGGCCACCCTTTCTCTACTCAATGCAACACCCGCGCCAGACGTTTGTCTTTATTAGTCTCTCGGGCAATGTCTGACGCGGTTATGGGCAGGTTGGGTAGAGTCTCTATGCTGAGGGTGGTCGTCGTGGGTGCTGGGTCGGTGTCAGGTTCCGGTAGCGGCGAGCGGCTTAAGGCGTCTGCATGGGAGATCGTCTTACCCGGTCTGTGTATGAGTCTGTAGTTGTAGGCTGCCAGGAACTTGGACCACCTTGTCATTCGGGGAGACAAAATGTTCGGGGTGGCCCGGTTTCCTGCAAGAATTCCCAGCAGCAGCTTGTGGTCGGTTATGATGGTGAATGTCCAGCCGTAGAGATACTCGTGGAATCTTTTTACGGCGGCAACGATAGCCAGAGCCTCTTTGTCCAGCTGGCTATAGTTCCGCTCCGGTTTGGTGAGGGTCCTTGAATAGAACGCGATGGGCGCTTCTTTTCCGTCGGGGAGGGTATGGCTGAGGACAGCGCCGACGCCGAAGGGTGATGCGTCGCATGTGACAGCCAGAGGTAGGGTCTCGTTATACTGTATAAGGACGGCGTCCGAAGTGAGGAGGTCCTTTGTTCTTTGGAAGGCGGCTTGCTCGCGTTTCCCCCAAGTCCAGGTCGCCGCCTTGTCCAGGAGCCGATGCAAGGGCTCCACCACCGTCGCCTTTTGGGGCAGGAAAACATTGTAAAAGTTAAGTAGCCCCAGGAATGCCTGCAGTTCCGTCTTCAACTTGGGTGTGGGGGCTTCTTTGATGGCCTTGATTTTTTGGTTTGTGGGGTGAATGCCGTGACGGTCTAGGAGGTATCCTAGGAATTCTACCCGTTCCGTGTATAGTTGGCATTTCTCCCTCTTGACTTTGAGCCCGGTCTCTTTAAATTTGGTTAGGACCTCCCTTAGGCGACCCTCTAGTTCGGCTTGGTTGGTTGCCGACACTAGGATGTCGTCGAAGTAAGGTACCACCCCCTTGATGCCTTGCAGTAGTCTTTCCATTAGGCTTTGGAATATTCCCGGTGCCACGCTGACTCCGAATTGGAGTCGGTTGCATTTAAATGCCCCCCGGTGGGTGACTATGGTTTGCGCTTCTGCCGTTTGCTCGTCGACTGGCAACTTTTGGTATGCCTGGGTGAGGTCGAGCTTGGCGAAAACCTTGCCCCCTCCCAGTGAGTGCAGTAGGTGTTACACTACTGGGACGGGGTAGGCGCTTTGTTGTAGCGCGCCATTTAGGGTGGCCTTATAGTCCCCACAGATCCTCAACGACCCATCGGGCTTGATCGGGGTGACTATGGGGGTCTCCCACCGGGCATGGTCTATTGGCTGTAGGACCCCTTGCTTGATGAGTTTGTCAATTTGCTCGTCTATCTTGGGTTTAAGTGCGAATGGCACCCGCCTTGGTTTCAGGCGTTTTGGGGGGACGTTTGGGTCTAGGTTGAATGATATAAGGGGCCCTCGGTACTTGCTTAGGTTTCCGTCGAAGACCTCTTGGAATTCCCGGGCCAGTTGCTGCTCCCAGCTGTCATCGGTGACGTGGTCGACTCCCGTGACTGCGATGCCGAGCGGGGCGAACCATTGCAGTCCCAGTAGGCTTGGGTGGTCGCAGTCGATGATTGTCAGGGGAAGCCTTTCGGTGTGCCCTTTATATGTGATGTTGAAGTGTTTGGTTCCGACTACCGGGATGCGGTTTCCCTGGTAGTCCTTTACAATGAGTCTCTGGCTGTCTAGGTTTCTCCTTTGGATGGTAGGCACCAAGCGCTTTATTTCATGCCATGCTATCATGGAGAGGTAGGACCCGGAGTCCACCTCCATTTTGCATGGCTGGCCCTCGATGCCTACCTCCACATGGACCTTCCGGGCGTCATTGGTTATGGTGTGGCCGATGGTGACCGTCTGATGGGTCTCCTCTCTTCGCCGGTTATCGCCGCCTCACAGGGATCGTCCGTTCCGGTCCCATCTGTTGTCCGAGGGGCGATCTCTGGTCTGGGGTGGTGTGCTCTCTCTCCTCCGGTCGCTCTGGTCCCATCGTGCCAGGCTGCGGTTCTTTTTTAGGCGGCAGACACGGGCGATGTGTCCCTTCTTGTCGCAATGCCGGCAGATCGATTCGAAAAACCGGCATTCCGACCTGGGGTGGTCACCGCCGCAACCGGCACAGTTGGTCCTCGACTTACGACCCCGCCGGTTCTGTGGGTCACGGCCTGTCTGGAGGCGATGGATGTCCTCCTCGTCATTGGAAGTGCCCGATGCCGAGTGGAAGTCGCCCTGGTGGTTGGTCGTCTCGGGTTGGGCCTCGGTCGACCTTGCAGGGTTGTTGTTTCCGCTGCAGTCCCCAGTGTTCGGTCTGCGCATGCGGTCTGCGGATGTTCGGGTTGCTTCGGCGGCTGCGGCTGCGGTGAGGGTGTCTGCTAGGCTGATGTTGCCCTTGGCCATCAGCCGGCTCTGAAGGACGGGGTCCCACAAACCGAGCATGATTTGGTCTCGCAGGGCGTCGTTCAGGTTGTCGAATTCGCAGAGCCCTCCTAGGCGCCATAGCTCGGTGACGAAGTCGCTGAAGCTCTCACCCGACCGTTGGTCCCGACGGTAGAATTCGTTGCGTCGGATCAGGATGGGTACCTCTGGAGTGTAGTGCCGCCGAAGTATTGGCTCGAGGACGTCCCAGTCCATCGCGGTTGCATCGGCGGGTTTGGCAAGTGCCTTGGCCATCTTGAATACCTCGGTCCCGCAGTGGGCCACGAAGATGGCGCGCTTCATGGGGCTGGTGGCGTCCTTCAGGTCGCTGCACTCGAGGAACATGCGGAATCGGTCGGAGTACGATTCCCAGTCCTCGGTGGCGGGGTTGAAGGGTGCGGGGGGTGCGATTTTCGCCATCGTGGTGGTTCGTCTGGCTTCCGTCGGACACGTGGTTCGGTTCAGGGTCTGGATCCCACCCTCGTCGCCAGTGTTGTGTCCCCGAAATGATGCCAGGAGTTGGTGACTTCAAATCATGCTCTTTTATTTAAGTTGGAACCGAACTGGGGCAAAGGAAAAAGCTCGCGGCTTTTATTCCTTTAGCCGCGGCGGCCGCAGCCAATGGCACCGCTTTGAATCTCCCGCGATTCGAATGGACCAATCGCGGGAGATTCCTAGCGAGCCAATCGGCGCGGCTCGCCTGACCAATCAGAGTGCCCCGCACTTTGGCCAATCAAAGCGCGGGGATCTCAAAAATGCTAATTAGGGACAGAACAGTGGAGGAACGAGAGAGCGACTGAGAGAGGAACGAGGTGGGAGGAAACCAAAGCCGCTGAACCAGAGAGCAGGACAGGCTTTGGTTGCTTCCTCCCTCCCCTTCTTTCATTTGTGTCCTTGATCCCTGATCCCAGCAGCATTCACCGAAGGCGAAGAAAGCCGCCATTTTTTTTGTTTTATTTTCTTTGCGGCCCAGTACAAAGTGATCCGCCCGGTGGTTGGGGACCCCTGCTTTTGAGCCCTTTGTGTGTTAAAACAGCAGTGTTCTACTATGTATAGATATGAATCTCAATCCTTTGTCTTTTGAGGTGCTTGGAAATATCCTATTATATATAATTGCTGTCCTTTCCACTGGAGCTCATGATATACCATGATATCTTGTGGATTTTATATAGCATACAAGGCTCCTTGGGATATATCTTCTTTCTATTTGGGTCCTTTCTACATTCACCACCACAATCCCAGATGGCGATGTTCATCGAAATACAGACTTGGAGGGCATCTTAGAGGCCATTTAGTCTAACCTCCTGCACAGGGAGACAAACCTACATTCTCTTTGGCTTTTCTTAGCAAAGTTATTTTGTTTTCAGTAGTTGCTGCAGGAGATTGGTACCTGATTTTCTGTTCCTTTTTTAAAAGCCTTGTACAAGGCCAGGCTCAGACATGTTAGAAATAAATTCAGTATGCTGCAGAATACATTTTTGTCATTTATTTCCTTCCTCTGGGATCTTTATTATTATTGTTGTTGTGCAGATGCTTTTGAAGAGTACACAGCAGGTGCTGGCAAAAAAATCAGGTGGAATCTGGTAGCAACTTTTCCAATTAACAAATGTTATTAAAAAGCACAAACATAAGGCATAAAATAATTTGCACCACACAAAGTGAGCAGCAGTTCACAAAAGCTTACGCCTTTTAATAAAACCTGTTCGTTGAAAAAGACGCTGCTAATCTCCTGATTTTTTATTTTTTATTTTTTGCTACCATCAACTCACATGTCCTCTAATGTCAGCAGGTGCTGGGAATTTAGGCTCAATTCCAACTTTATTCTCAAAGCTTAAGAAGTTTCCAAATATAGGTTGTCCTCAACTTATGATCATAATTGAGGCCAAAACTTATGTTGCTAACTGAGAATTTGTTACCAAGTTTTGCCCCATTTAACCACCTTTCTTGCCACCGTTGCTAAGTGAATCACTGCAGTTGTTAAATTAATCGCAAGGTTGTCAAAGTAAATCTGGCTTCCCCATTGACTTTGCTTGTCAGAAGAATCACAAAAGCAGATCTTTTGTAAGAATAAATAATATAAAATGTAAGAATAAATAATGTAAAAAAGTATATCTTTGAATTGTACATGAATACAACAGTGAAATGCATAAAATAACGATTGGAGTAGTATATTATAGTGGAAACAAACAATCGGTATAATTTGGATGTATTAATATAATATGACAGAGAGATTATACGATATGATAGCTTTAGCTAGGATGTATAACATGATCGAAAGGGAAGAAAGGGACTTGATGTATCCAGTACACAATGATGTTGCATAATTATGAATAGTTATGTATATTAAAGAAAATGTATAATTTAAAAACGGCAGATCTCTCCCCTCCCCCCCCCGTGTTTTATTTACTTTATTTGTATAACATATAACAATTCCATTTCAATCAAACAGTGCATTGTCTGGGTACAATTATTTTTAGACAATCGTAATCCAAATGTTTACAATAGCATTTATCACAATAACATTAATACTATAATAACAATAATATTTAGCTGATCTATTTTATCGAATTTCCATTTTAACATTTATCCTTTTTATGTCCCTACATTTCTAACTTCTGTTTCTATTGCCTAACCATTGATAAAGTAAGTCCCATGTCAAAAAATATTCAGTGTCTTCTTTGTCCTTAATAGTAAGTGTTAGTCTATCTTTTTCTGCACAGTCTAATATTTTCTTAATTATACTCTCATCTGTCAGGGCCTCGTCACACTTCCATTGTTGAGCATATACAATTTTAGCTGCAGTTAATATATAACATATAAAGTCAAATGTATAGTCCCTTTGTCATATTTTTCTAGCAGAATGCCCAATAAAAATATTTCTGGTTTCATGTCTATTTGCTGTTTTATCATTATTTTTTAAAAAAGCAGATCTTATGATGCTGGGACACTGTGATAGTTATAAATATGAACCAGTTGCTGTTATGTACTAAGTCAACGCATCAGTAACAACCCTAAATAGCTTTACTTTGCAGCAGGCTCATAATCCTGCACTTCTCATTGGCCCGCGGATAGCGAGTCGTGATTGGTCGTTTCTGGCCAGTCCGATTGGCTGTTAACGGGCCTCTCTGATTGGACGCTTGTTAGAGCGGTAAACTCAAATCATTGGTTGTTTTGACAACAGCCAGCTCGAAAAAAGAGCTGCTGCCCAAGTATTTTGCTCTGTTCTTAGTTCACAATAAAGAGTTGAAGTCACCGTTCGATGTTTCATCTCCATTCCTTGCGCCCATGCTCAGGACTTAACACTGGTGACGAAGGTGGGATGCGGAGATGATAGAGCTGACTAAGTACTCATCGAACAAGACAGAGCACGTGGCTGAAGAGCGCACGCAACGAACGGCAGAATGACCAGCGGCGCCATACCACCTGTTCCATTTGACCCAGCAAACGAAGACTGGGACTCGTATATAGATCGTTTCCAGATGTTCCTAGAGACCAACAATTTAAAAGATGCTATGCCTGGCAAGAAACGAGCGGTGTTCCTGACCCACTGCGGCCCCGCCATTTTCAAAATGGCTAAAGCACTTGCCAAATCGGCGGAAGTGAAGACCATGGATTGGGATAACCTCGCGCCAATCCTCCGGGCCCATTACGCACCCGCAGTACCTACACTGATACGAAGAGATGAGTTTTACCAGAGGGACCAACGGAAGAACGAGAGTGTTGGGGACTTCGTAGATGATCTCCGGAACCTAGGAGGCCTCTGTGGTTTTGCAAACCTCGAGGAAGCCCTGAGAGACCGCATAGTTCTGGGTTTAGATGACCACACTATGCAGAATAAACTCATGGCGAAAGGAGACCTCATCCTTGCAGATGTCATCGCCGACGCTACTGCCGCAGAAGCAACCAGGAAGTCAGCCACTCGAATGCACTGAGCGAACGCACTGCATCGCCAACTCGCTAACGATAGCCCGCTCTCCTCTGAGAAGCACACTATTACCGCCCATCACGAAGACCTCGAGTCATCCTCAGACAGTGAGGAAGAGGAGGTCAACCGGCTCCACTCGGAATGAGAGCAAAGGAACCAGAGACTTCCGCGCCAATGTGCTGGGTGTGAGGCAAACCATCCGCGATCGGACTGCAAATTCCTCAACGCACTCTGCCGTTCCTGTAGGAAAAGAGGCCACATCGCAAAGGTCTGCAGAAGCAAGTGAGAGTCCAGTCCAAGCCGAAGGGAGAACAACCTCTGTCGGGAGACAGGCAAACCACCTGGAAATCGGGACCGCCTGAACCACCAATGGAACAACCACTACTACTACAGAAATCGAGCACCTGCCTCTTCAACGAGACGAGAAGAGGCGCACCAAACCATTATTATCGGCCACGCTTCATCGCTAGATGCAAGAAAGATCCACATAAGGGTTACTATTGAGAATCGACCGTGCGTGATGGAAGTCGATTCGGGGTCATCCCTATCGATGGTTTCCTGGAAAACCCTCAAATAGCTGATCCCTGCCATCTGTCACCAGGACCTCAGCACTCAAAGAATCATCCTAAAAGACTAGCAGGGAAACAGAATTCCAGTTGTCGGTTCCAGCCACGTCCAAGTATCCTTTAAGGACCGCACAGCGACGCTTCCCCTGATCGTGACCGGCCCAGTTTGTTAGGGTTACAGTGGTTCACTCCACTCGGGATTGAACTAGCCGGCATACATCAAACCAGAAGCGATGACTGGGAAGAGGCCCTCATCCAGGAATTCCAGGATGTGTTCACAGGAACATTAGGCAAGTACAAGGGGACCCCTATATTGTTTAATCTCAGCCCTGATGTAGCTCCCATTCGTCTTAAGCCTCGTCGGGTGCCTTTTGCCCTCAAGCCGAAGATCGACGAGCAGCTAGATAAACTAATAGCCCAGGGTGTGTTGGAACATGCCCGTTGGGAAACTCCAATAGTAACGCCCATGAAGCCAGATGGCTCGTTAAGAATTTGTGGGGATTACCGGGCCACCCTAAATCATGCCCTTCAGCAGAGCGCTTACCCAGTACCGGTGGTCCAACACCTTCTTCACTCCCTGGGTGGCGGAAAAATATTTGCAAAATTGGACTTAGCTCAGGCGTACCAACAGCTACCCGTAGATGCGACGACTGCAGAAGCCCAGACAATAGTTACACATAGAGGTGCCTTCAAGTGCAATAGACTCCAATTCGGAGTAAGCATGGCACCTGGCATTTTCCAAAGTTTGATGAAGAGACTATTACAAGGCATAAAAGGCGTCGTGCTTTATTTTGACAACATCTTAATAGCTGCCCTTACTAAAGAGTTATTAGTACAACGACTCAGAAAGGTTCTTCAGAAATTTAAAGACGCTGGCCTGAAGGTAAAAAAGGACAAATGTCAACTTTGTACAGAGAGAGTGGAGTTCCTGGGATACTTTCTCGACAGACAGAGAATCCACCCCACCGAAAAAAAACTAACCCCAATCAAAAACGCCCCGAGACCTAGGAATAAGACAGACCTCCAAGCCTTCCTTGGACTCATTAACTTTTATAACATCTTCTTGCCCCAGAAGGCGACCGTAGCCGAGCCCCTACATAGACTTCTCAACAAAAAGGCTTCCTGGGTCTGGGGACAGCATGAAGAATGAGCATTTCAACAAGTAAAAGACCTCTTAACTTCCGATGCTGTATTGATACAATACAACGAGATTCTACCCTTAATGGTTACCTGTGACGCCTCACCATTAGGAGTGGGAGCCATTTTAAGCCACGTCCTGCCAAATGGTAATGAGGCACCTATTGCGTTCTTTTCGAGAACTTTGTCTAAAACTGAAAGGAACTATAGCCAACTTGATAAAGAGGCTCTCGCTATTGTATCCGCAATTAAACGTTTCCATGAATATGTGTATGGGAGACTCTTTGCCATAATTACAGACCACAAGCCGCTACTTGGTATTTTGGCGGGAAACAAACCAACTCCCCACATCTTATCACCAAGAATGACACGTTGGTCGGAATTTTTAGCTGCCTACGATTAGCGATTGCAACACCGCCCGGGGAAAGCCATTCCCCACGCTGACGCTTTGAGCCGCTCTCCACTACCAGACATCATAGAGGACCCAGCTCCAACCCTAGCCGTATTGCAAATCAAAACCCTTAAATCGCCGCCGCTGACCGCTCGAGACATCGCCTCAGAAACAAAAAAGGACCCTCTTTTGGCACGAGTCCTCAGCTGGGTGGAACGGGGTTGACCGGACAGTGCACACAACGACACTTTCAAGCCATTCAGAAACCGACAGACAGAACTATTCTCCCAAAAGGGCTGCATCTTGTGGGGAGACAGAGTTGTAATCCCGGAGAAATTGCAACATAAAGTTTTAAAAATGTTGCACGATGGACATCCATTCATCGTGCGGACGAAGGCATTGGCCAGGAGTTACGCATGGTGGCCTGGGTTAGACAAACAGATAGAGACCTGGGTAGCAAAGTGCAGCAAATGCCAGGAGACTCGCTCTGCTCCTCCAAAAACACCCCCAACTCAGTTGAAAACACCTCGAGGTCCCTGGTCCTGTATCCACATTGATTTTGTGGGACCCACAAGAGGACCCACTTTCCTCCTAACAGTGGATGCCTATTCTAACTGGCTCAAGGTCCACAAGATGAAAAGCACCACCACAGAGGCAGTCACTAAAAAACTGAATAAGCTATTCGCTACCCATGGATTGCCAGATGTCCTGGTCTCCGATAATGGCCCCCAATTCACTGCCCTGGCATTCAAACGGTACCTAGCAGACCGGGGCATCCGCCATGCCTTAACATCGCCAGCTCATCCTGCGGCCAATGGTAGGGCTGAGCGAATGGTTCAATTTGTAAAAAAGACTTTACACAAAATGGACCACGGTGACATTGACGACAAAATAACTCGGATGCTTCTCCTCCAACATATAACCCCAAGCAGCACCACAAACAGAACCCCAGCTGAATTCCTGATGGGCCGGAAACTTCGTTTGCATCTCGATCGCCTCCACCCTAATTACATGCCTGAACAACCCCCAGGATCCAGCAGCAAGTGTCGATCATTCCAGGAAGGTGACCCCGTGTTTGCGAAAAACTTCTTGGGCGATCATAACGCAACTTACAGGACCCCTATCCTATCGTCTACAAACTGCAGATGGTAAAATGTGGAAGCGCCACATAGATCAACTCCGTTCCAGACTAGCACCTATTCCCATCTCAGCCCCTGAATCTCTAACTGGGGGGGGAAGGAACATCGAGGAGGCCGAAAAAGAAATAACAGATGACTTATCAATCAAAAACCAGCAGTCTACACAACCAACCAGGGGATACTCATCTCCAAAAGGAGAACCGAGCTGGGGAGTGGCCTCGCCGCGTGACAGCACCGCGATGGAAACAGATCCAGGGAACCCAGAAGACAGCGCTGGCAAAAGCAGAGAGAACAGCCCAGAGCCATTCGATGGAACAGCGGGACTGTTTTCGCCATCCAGCTCAGCTAGCAGCCCACCGGAACCAGAGCCAGGACAGAAACCGGTGGAACAGCGCAGATCAAGCAGACAGGTGAAGTGACCTGCTACTTACGAGAATACGTCACCCCACCCCTCAGATGGAACCTAGGGGGGAGGGGTGTTATGGACTAAGCCAACGCATCAGTAACAACCCTAAATAGCTTTACTTTGCAGCAGGCTCGTAATCCTGCACTTCTCATTGGCCCGTGGATAGCGAGTCGTGATTGGTCGTTTCTGGCCAATCCGATTGGCTGTTAATGGGCCTCTCTGATTGGACACTTGTTAGAGCGGTAAACTCAAATCATTGGTTGTTTTGACAGCAGCCAGCTCTATAAAAGAGCTGCTGCTGCCCAAGTATTTGCTCTGTTCTTAATTCACAATAAAGAGTTGAAGTCACTGTTCGATGTCTCATCTCCGTTCCTTGCGCCCATGCTCAGGACTTAACAGTTGCCAAGCAGCCAAACTTGTGACCAAGGGACTGCTACAACAGTTGTAAGTGTGAAAAACGGTCGTAAGCAGAGGTGGTATTCAGCAGGTTCTGACAGGTTCTAGAGAACCAATAGCAGAAATTTTGAATAGTTTGGAGAACCAGTAAATCCCACCTCTGACTGGCCCCGCCCCCATCTATTCTCTGCCTCCCAAATCCCAGCTGATCGGCTGGGTCTTCTTTTGTTGCCCTGCATAGGAGAACAGAGCTGGAAAGCAGGTTAGTGGGGGTGAGGAGGGAATGGAGATTTTGCAGTATCCTTCCCCTGACACGCCCACCAAGCCACGCCCACAGAACTGGTAGTCAAAACTTTTTAATCCCACCATTGGTCGTAAATCACTTTTTTCAGTGCTGTTGTAACTTTGAGTGGTCACTTACTGAACTGTTGTAAGTCGAGGACTACCTATATGGGCACAAGTAAGAGAGGGGACACCTTGCAATGAAAATATAGAGCAAATCCCTCCAGCAAGATGGTGGTGGATGTCATTAAAATTCCAAATAGCCTTGCATTGAGTAACCCATCGTTTTATCTCCACAATTCTATGAAGTCGAACAAGAGACAGTATTATTAGACTATTGTTGGTTCACACAACAATAAGCTCACCTATGCTAAAAATAAGACTGGCTAGTTTGTGGTTTAACCTGTTCTGGCAATACAACCACAGACTGAACTGACTGTGCCTCTGCTAATGTACAAATGCTTCTTGCCTATTGCTTGGCAGCAAAACCCTGATAAAGATCTTCTCATCCTCCCTATTCCCTGTCTTCTTATGACTATAACTCTGCTGCTTGTACCTTACGATTTATATTGTTAGTATCTGTCTGAGTACGATTTACATTGATTGCTTATTTAATATCCATGACTATCGCCAAGTGTTGTGTCTAATGTTTTATGATGAATGTATTTTTACAATGACTATGATAATGATCTATCACTACTGTTGTATGTACACTGAGAGCTTATGCATTGGAGACAAATTCCTTGTGTATCTAATCACACTTGGCCAATAAAGAATTTTAATTCTAATCATTCTAATTCAGCGCTGCAAAGCCCTGGAAATTCAGCTTCCATGCCACTCTGTGATCAAGATTTTTTTTTTTCCTTCTCACACTTCAACTACCCAGAAAGCTCCCCTGCTTGTGTGTGTGTGTGTGTGTTTTGCATTCGATAGAGTATCCAGTGCTCACCTTGGCTTAGAAAAAAAGTTCTGTCAAAACAAACCTTTACTGCCTTGCTATTGGGATTTGCTGGGGCAGCACGCCACACAGGTTTGCTAGAAAAGCACATGATGAACTGAAAGTTTCTTGCTGTCATCATTCCTTTTATAGTTTGGAAGAGGTGGGAGTAAACTTGGGGGGGGGGGGGGTCTGGCAAGTTAGAAACTGGAAGCCTGACAGCTTATTGGCTCACCTTCTAGGAGCACAGCTACTGGGTAGCTTTGACAGAGCAATAATTGGCTCTAAGTGCCTGCAGCAAGTTTCAGGCCCACATTAGCTTTTGATACCTGAAGACAAAGAAGGGGAATAACCTCCCAGCTGGAATTGAAGATTATTTGCCAAGGACAGGTGGGATGGCAGACAAAGCAAATGTCAATGGCTCTGAAACATTTTTTTTATCCCATCTTTTTTTTTCACATATAACTTTTAAAATATACTTTTTAATATGCTTTTTACTGTATATATTTTTCACACCTTTTAAATACATAATTCAAGGTGGCATACATAATTATACTCTTTTCTGCTATTCCCCCCTCCAACAGCAACTCTGTGAGGTGAGCTGGGCTGAGAGTAAGAGGCTGGCCCAAAGTCACCAAGATGGCTTTCGTGCCTAAAGCAGGACTCAAACTCACTGTCTCTTGTTTTCTAGGCCAGCACCACAAGATCAAACTGACTTTTTGATTCTGTTTTTTTTAACTTTTTTATTTGTTTTGTTTTGTTTTTGATTCTGGGCCAGCCTAAAACAATGGACACATGTGTATGACATCAATAAAGCTGAGGATTTCATTGGCATCTGGATTGAGCAAATATAAATACACAACTTATTTTAATCTCTTTCTAATTTATATATCACAAAGATTCTCAAACTTAATACAGCAACCACCACTGGGGGCTTTGCAAATGACAAAGCCCAGAACAAATTTTGACAGTGCCTCCCAGTTGTTTGAGCAAGGCTGATTCATTCTATCCATCCATCCATCCATCATCAATATAATGATACTGGTAGTAACAAAAATGGTTAGGGTAGTAGAGGCTAAAACATAAAGAACAGTTGCTGGAATTGGGTATATCTAGTTTAATGAAAAGAAGAACTAGGGGTGACATGATAGCAGTGTTCCAATATCTGAGGGGCTACCACAAAGAAGAGGGAGTCAATCTATTCTCCAAAGGACCTGGAGGCAGAACAAGAAGCAATGGATGGAAACTAATCAAGGGCAAAACCAACCTAGAACTAAGAAGAAATTTCCTGACAGTTGGAACAATTAATCAGTGGAACGAATTGCCTTCAGAAATTGTGAATGCTCCAACACTGGAGGTTTTAAAGAAGAGATCAGACAACCATCTGTCTGAAATGGTACAATGTTTCCTGCTTAACAGATGGCTGGACTAGAAGAGCTCTCCAGCCCCTTCCAACTCAGTTATTTTGTTATCCATCCATCCATCCATCCATCCCTCCATCCATCAGCATTGTATGTTATAAAGGAACACGGTAATTACTATTTGTTAATTAGAATTGACATGTTAACATGTTGTGTGAGTTCAATCAATGATTTTCATGGTAGGCTTGGAATTCCATTTTTGCTATTGCTAATTTGGTTTAGTTTAGCAATCCCCAACCTTTCTGGCTCTATTGGATTGGCAGCCTTGGTGGGGGGTGGGAAGGGGATGGATTCTTGTGTACAACCTAATCCCACTCATATGCAGATAAAGTTTTGTGTACTTTCCCGCCACTTGTGCAGCCTGGTTCCCAATGGGCCATGCAGCGGTACCGGTCCATGGACTGGGGGTTGGGGACCTGTGCTCTAGCCGCTATCAGGATATCATTCTAACAAAACACAAAGAATTACAATATTATTTTGGGAGGACTAGTATATTCTGATTAGAATGTATTTTCACTGAAAATCAACATGGTCCTGAGGAGGAAAAGGAGAAGACTACTAATATTTTGCAATGATGTGCATAGTGAACTTCAGCCAAACATGCATAAATTAAGCTAATGAGCTGTCTGGATTATTGTAGTTCAATGGGTTCATCCTAAAATAAACAGTGTAATGAACAGAGTGAAGAGACACTCTCAACCTAACCAAAAAAGGCCCAAGGGAGACCACAAAAGTTGTTAACTTTCACCTCCGATTTGCACTGTTTGTCTTATAGTAAATTATTATAACTTTAAGAGAGAAAAAAAAACCTCCAACAACCCACACCATGCAAGCATATAACTGAAGAAGTATTTTTTTTTCTCTATATAAGTCACTGACCCCAAACAGTGAAATAACCTCAGCCTTTATTATTCATTGGGGTTGTGCATTTCAGAATTTACTTTCTGTCAGGCAGCCCTGCCTAGTCCAGAATCACGAAGGTGAAAGACAAGCTGGGAAAAATAATGTTTCGCTGTGAATCATCAGTTTGGCATACCGTATATACTCGAGTATAAGTCGAGTTTTTCAGCCCATTTTTTGTGCTGAAAAAACTGCCCTCGAGTATGTCAGATTCCCCTCTGAAAAAAAAAATGGTGTGGAGCTCCGAAGCTGGGCAGCCGCTTCCCTGCTTCCGTGTTTCCTTTGCAACTTTTAAGCATGGGAGGGGGAGGCTTTTCTGAGCTCTAGGCTGAAAAAGCAACGCGAGCCTAGGTCGCTCCACTCAGTTTCATTTCCTCAGCTCCAGCTGCTTTCAGTCCACTCGGGGGGAGGGGGAGGGGGAGGAGGAGGGGGAGGCTTTTCTGAGCTTTAGGTTGAAAAAGCAACGGGAGCTGAGGTCGCTCCACTCAGTTTCATTTCCTCAGCTCCAGCTGCTTTCAGTCCACTCGGGAGGAGGGGGAGGAGGGGGGGAGAGAGAGAGAGAGATATATCATAAGAACGGCTCTTGGTTTTTTCTTGCAAGGGAGAGAGTGACTCCTGCCTCCCACTGTCATCATCATCATCTTTTGCGTTAGTGAATCAATCAAACCTTTCATGATAGTGAGATCGTTTCCCAAATTTCCCTTAAATCAGGGAAGAAATCAGAAACAAACCTTTGGGCTGAGAATAAGCTTGTTCCTATGATGCCATTTTTGTTCACTGCAGTGTGAAAAGTGTGAAAAAACACACTTCTTTTTCTTCATCTTCTTGTTCCCTATTTACTGGTCTCTTTCAAAGAGGAAATTGTGAACATCAAACTTATTCTCAACTGTCCTAGTGAAAGTTTTTATTGGCATCTATTTTTATTTTTGAAATTTACCAGTAGCTGCTGCATTTCCCACCCTCGACTTATACTCGAGTCAATAAGTTTTCCCAGTTTTTTGTGGTAAAATTGGGTGCCTCGACTTATATTCGGGTCGACTTATACTCGAGTATATACGGTAACTTATTTTTTCAGACTTTAAATAGCCCATGATCTTCAGCCTTTCAGCATTCTCACAATTCTTGAAACTGGGAAATAAAATTGTCCAGGCTGGTATTGTTTGCCTTGGAGGCACAAATCTAGGCAGCCAGCCTGTTTCCAGATGTTCATTAGCAAAAAAATAAAAATAAAAAGACTAAGAGTTTCTTCAGCTCCAGGCTGGCTGGAGAGTTGGATTACAACTTCAGTCCTTCTTGTCCCATAACTATTTGGATGGTCTGATTGGGGATGGTAGAGGTTGAAAGAGGGCATCTGGTTGTAGACAATTGGATACTAGCTTTTGGATTAAGTATGGCTCTCTTTCTAAACCTGATGTGTGCCTTTCATATTATAATATGAAGCCTTGCAATTGGTGAATGGAATAATATGAAGGGTAATGAAAAAAATGGTTCATTCAAAAGTTCTGAATGGTAGGACAGGAATATATAAACATATTTTTATGTAATTCAGACAACTCATCACTTTATATATGGGCACAGCAATCATGGATTTGGGGTGCTTACAGTATCTAATCCATAACAGTTGGCTTGGTGAAAGAAACTTACAAAGGCTAGTAGCATCACAAGCTACAAAATAGCTGGTACAAAATACAGAACTGTAAATTAGGATCCTCTTATTTGAAGAGCTTCTGGAAAGATGGGGTATATGACAATACTAGGGTGTTTGGTTATACTCTTCCCAAAAAATGAGAACATATCATCAACCCCCTCCCCACATGAAGGAGACATGCGTATTCATACTTAAATTTATACGAATTGGATATAATTGTTATTTTGTTCAAAGTACCATTCTGCCAGCTGATAAAGGAGGAGCAATAATGTAATGGGTTCACCATGATTACCCAACACAACCTACATTTGTGAATTTCGAGTCTCCCTTATCTAGGGTAATATATGTCTTGCTAGGCCTAGTGATGCACCTTTCCTCGCATGTGAGAGAAGACCATGTGACACATTCAGCACCTGCCATTTAAGATGGCTTATCCTGTCTAAGGATAAGGCTGGACATTGGTTGCAAGAAAATTGAAGAGGCTTGTGGCCATAGATATTCACTTGATCCAATAGAGAAGCTGTTCCTGGTAAGAATAGAATAGAAAGCCCAGAGGCAGTTCTATGTTGCTGCAAAGAATCAGAAGTTCAAATATCCTGTTAATAATTGCTTTATAGATCAAGTTCCTTTCCTATTCCCAGAAGCTGGACATATTCCTCAGCTGAGGAATTCATTTTTGGTTATTCTCTTTTCATTCCCGTTTGTGAATGATAGGTTTCTGTGTTTTAAAGGAGAACCCGAAACTTCACATAGATGTATATTTCTGAAGACACTCCTAATTTTGATGTAGGGAGTATCTATTGTTCTGAGGAAAATATTTCCTGTTTGGCAGTGGCATGTACTTGTGCCTGATCTTATAATGCTATAGAAGATGTATAGAATTGTGGGCAGGGGGCTTCATTGTTCAGGTTGGTGCCCTTTTAGATTTGTTCTTAAGTGCATCTGATGATAGGTTTTTCACATTGCAGATATCTAGGGCATCAGTGGATATATACTTGTCCATCCACAGACTGAAAACAGGACAACACTGCTTGGTTTTCAGTTTGCTTTGCCATTTTGAAAAAGTGAGGGATGGCCATTTATATTTCACAGAGGAAATGTCTTTTTGGAGGATTGTTATGCTTTAGTCTGATTAAAGATATAGCACTCTAAAAAGAGGAAGAAGGCACACCAGGTTCCTGAAGTTCCTATGATGCATGACAGTCGACTGGTTATAGTATGGTGACCTCTGTCATTATTTATATTATAGTTATTATTTCTAAAAGTGCAGCTGTGCATTTCAATTATCCTGTCTCATTTAATATATTTCCCTGAGTGATACACCCCAATACCCCTGTGAAGTCAGGAGAGACACAACATATTCATACCATTTTGTTCCTAGTATTGTGTTCTTTGAAAGTTGTCCGTTTTGGAAATAAGACCAATCTGCTCATGGCAAGACCTCTTACTATTTTTAATAGTTTAAAAAGGAGGCAAAGGAAAGGCAGCCTTTCTCGGAGCTTTCCAGATGAAAGGGAGCCTGCCAAACAATTCTTATCTAACACATCATTAGATGCTAAGAGTTAAATTTAGTTAGGGGCCATTGTGCCTACCACTTTAATTTTTCTTGCACTGATTCAATTTCCTTTGTTGTTGATGATAATGTCCCCATGCTTACTAGTTACAGGTTAAGGAATTCCTATTCAGTCTGTGAAGTTTTAAAATGGAAAGCAATTTTTTGTAAGGCTGCAATTGGGACTGGCAATTAATGAATGGAACATCTCCTCACCTGATGTTTGTTAAATAACAACCATCCAGAGTTATTTCTTGTCCCAGCAATGAAAGTAAAATGAAATAGCTAGCTTGTTTCCCCGTAGACATTGATTTTCCCTTAAAAGTGGAAGTGAGGATGAGCATCATTTTAAGATAATGAAAGCAACAGAAGGCCAGCGATGGTGGCAAGCAGGAATGAAAGCACTAGCAGTTGCTGTGAAACGAGTGAGAGAAGTTAGGGTGAGGCGGTATAGTAGAGTGATGGAGTGGGATTCGTGGTGGTATGCTACTGGTTTGGACCAGTTTAGCTGAACTGATAGTTAAAAAAAAATGCCTCAGAGGATCAGCTGAGAGGAGGAAAAAAAAAAGCCTCCACAATCAGTTGAGAGGAGAAAGAAGAGAAAAGCGCAGGATCGGCTCTCCACCTGCCCCTGCGCTGTTCTCTTCTTTGTCCTCTCAGCTGATTGTCTCTCTTCTTTATCCTCTCAGCTGATTGTCTCTCTTCTTTATCCTCTCAGCTGATTGGCTCTCTTCTTTATCCTCTCAGCTGATTGGCTCTCTTCTTTATCTTCTCAGCTGATTGGCGCTGCAGGTCTCAGCTGGTGTGGGGAAAGCTGCATGCGCGTGTCAGGTGAGTGCATTAAGTGCATGTGCACATGAGTGCGATCATCGAATGGATGGTGGAACAGGTAGGATCCCACTGCTGAGTGGAATGCAGAGGTGGGTATTCAGCAGGTTCTGACCAGTTCTGGAGAGCCGGTAGCAGAACTTTTGAGTCGTTGGGAGAACTGGCAAATACCACCTTTGACTGGAGATTTTACAGTATCCTTCCCCTGCCACGCCCACCAAGCCACGCCCACAGAACCGGTAGTAAATGTTTTTTGAATCCCACCACTGGTGGGATGAGATTAGCAGGTGACATGTTACTAAGAACTCCTGGTTCTCTGAAAGGTGAAGACATCATTGGCCATGCTTCTTTCGTGCAAGTACAGGTAGTCCTCGACTTACGACCACCACCGAGCCCAAAATTTATGTGGCGCAGTGAGAAATTTGTTAAACGAGCTTTGCCCCATTTTATCCCTTTTCTTGCCATGTTTGTTCAGTGAATCACTGCCGTTGTTAAGTTAGCAACACAGTTGTTAAATGAATCTGACTTCCCCATGGACTTTGCTCGTCAGAAGTTTGCAAAAGGGGATCGCATAACCCCAGGACACTGCAACCGTCATAAATATGAAACAGTTGCCAAGCTGCTAGTGCTTTCATTCCCGCTTGCTACCGTCACTGGCCTTCTGTTGCTTCCAATACAAATCACGTGACCATGGTGTGGCTACAGTGGTCCTAAGTGTGAAAAATGGTCCTAAGTCTACTCTTTTCCAGTGGTAACTTCAAACGGTCACTAAATGAGGACTACCTGTATGTACAAGAAAGCCCGAGCATGGCCAAAGCAACAGCTACAGTATTGTAAAATAGTTCTGGATCTTCTACAGCATACCAAGTAGGTATGAGGAAAGAGCTTCCAGCTTCGTCTCAGCATGTGAATTGGGGGTCTATCAACAGATCCGCTAATCTGGCTTAAAGCAATTACTTTGTGTGAGATTCTGCTAGGTAGTTTAGAGGGTTTTTTTACACCTAAACTAGAGGAAATTGAGAGATTGATTTACTTCCCTCCCCTAAGGATTTAACATCAACCTGATGAAGTATATATGCTCCCTACTGCTTGCTGCCTGATAAGTTTTATTTGTGCCAAAAGCACCACCTACACACAGTGACCAACTGTGGAATGTTTGTGGAGACTGGATGCTATTTAGTTCATATTTTTTCCTTTGGGTAGGAAATAAATATGTGGCACATGTATGAGTGAGTTAGCTCTAACACATCATGGGAACTCACCGGCTTCTGCAGTTAATCCCATTTCAGCCTAAGCAGGCAAAACCTCTTTAGCATCAGCACTGAGATTTACATGTTGTTGTTTTTAACTGGTATTTCCCATGGATGATTGTAAGTCCTTAAGTGCAAATTGTTTTGTTTGTAACACCATTATCCCAATGGGCTATAAATCTCATCTCCGAAGGAAGATGAAATCTAACAAGACTTCATGGAGCCCCTTTTTTTATATTTTGGAGAATAATCATTAAAGGATCTTAGAATATCATGGGGAGGGTGCAATCTTTCAGCTTGACCCCCCAGCAATGGTTGTAGATATTTTGAGAACAGAGATCAAGATTCTGACTCTGAATGTCAATTTCAATCATTGTCACATATAATTCTGCCTTGTTCTGCCAGGGTTGATGAGGAAATGCATTTTTTATATGCTGTGGGCATGGTCGCTCATCGAAACAGAAATTTAATTTTTGACAAATGCAGTACTCCTGCTGAAACCTCTCACATCAAAATATTCCATGAATGCTATAGTAGCAATAGTAGAATGCTTTTTTTTTTCAGAAGCATCATAAGTACAGAAATATTCCTCTTCTCTGAAATATAAAAGCTCTAAATTATATTGAATGAAGGGAGAAACTATTCTTCTTGCTAAGACTGACCAGTATTCTAATAATTACTATTAAAATACTGATTTTATTAGAACAATTCCCATTTTCTGTCATGAGAAGAAACAAAATTCTCATTATACCTGGTAAATCTTTAGTTACAAAAAAAAAAAAAAAAGTTCCCCAACCCACTAATCTCGTTTCCCAATCTTGGCAATTTCCAAATGTGTACACTTCAAACCCCAGATTTACAAAGCCAACTTGACTATTGATAAGAATTCTGGGAATTGAGGTGCATACACGAAGTTGCCAAGGTTGCTAATCAGCTTCAGGATAGTTCTGGTTTGGACCAGCTCTTTGGATTGAAACATAGCTCTGAGGAGAAAATATAGGATTAGATCGCTCAGTGGCATTTCGGTATTTTTCAGACAAGCTGGTGCAGAGTCCTAGATGGTGAGCAAGACTTGAAGAGTCAGCAGAGAAATTAATACATCAGATGTAGCAGAGAAATGGGACAATGAAGCTTGGGTGCCTAAGACCCTATTTCAAGAGCCCCCTCAGAACTGTATATCATAATTGCCCTGATTAGAAGAAATATGTGAAGAAATAAAAAATTCACATCTTTAGATTAGACCTGGTGAGGTCATAGAATGTGTACAGTTCTCTTGGCAACAGTACAAAGGTATATTACCATTATCTTCCACCTTTTTTTTTAACTAAGTCTAGCCTTTAACCCTGATATCTTCTGATAGTCTGTCAAACAGACCTGATTCTACTTAACTTTCCAACTCAAGGATGACCAGGTGCTGCCACCTGCTGAGGATGTGTAGACATATTGGGGAATAGGGATCAACATTTGCAACTGGAGAAAATCCTTAAAGATGGCGCAGAATCTTCATACAGTGCTTAAAAGTGTGGTTCCATCTCCCAGCCTTCTCTGCTATTAGGAATAAGAACCGTGCACAAGAACAGCTTTTTAAAAAGATTTTCTTTGGTAGCATAAAGAAAACAAGCTATTGTGAATATACCACCCAGAGGATTAGTTGGATCTTTAGAAGAAGAATCAAATCAGGGAGAAAATATTATAATAATGGATGGCTTCAATTAGTCTTCTGTAGCTAAATTTGCATATCATGATGAAGAGTTAAATTTCTGTATTTCATAAATTACCACAGGGGATGTGATTCTGGATTAATCCTAAGTGAAAGCAAAGATCTAGTATGAGAGGTGTTATTAAATCAGAAAGAAAGAAATTACTGTAATGCTATCAGCTTTAATTTATATATAAGAGAAAAATTGCCTACAAAGGCCAACAGAGTCAGAGTTTATTTAGAAAGGAAATTCTAAAAAAAAAGTGGCATAACAGAAACTGGAAAATTGGAAAGTCAAAAGGATCACATCTCCAGAATGTTTTTTTAAAGCTACAATAATCCCCCCCCCCAAATAATATAGATATTGTGTTTCTGAAAAGTCCAAGAGGTCACCAGTATTGTTAACAAATACTGTCAAAGAATCTAATAGAGGTGAAAAAAAACAAAGGTTCCTTGAAGAAATTGTTTCCAAATGAGAAGAAAAAAAAATAAAAAAATCAAAGAACGCACATTTGAGGAAAAAGGAACACACCTTTAAGAAGAAGAAAAAAAATGAAAGGAAGGAATATAGTAAAGGGTGCCAGAAATGATTTTGAGGAGTATGCTATTAACAACAGTGACTAATAATGAAATATTACATACATATTATAAGCAAGAAAATGGCTAGAAAGGGTGTATTTGTGGCAACAATCTGAGACCTAAATGAAATCTTAGAAACTGCAGAGAAGATGAATGATTTCTTTACATTCCCCTGCACTCTATAAGATATGGATATCTTACTCTGAACTGGTATTTGCAAAAGCTGAACCTGAGGGTTTGAAGCAAATATCAGTAAGCAGGAGATGTAACTCCAGACTTCAATAACATAGTTTTAGTTTACAATTGTCTATAATCTGCACTTCCTCCATATAAACTTTTTTTTCTCTTGCATAATATTCTAATAGGGACTACTTTAAGTACAATCATATCTGTATTAGCAATCCTCAATTTAGTATTAAACTGCTGCTCTAAGATTTGGTCTCTGGTTTTCTTCCTGACAAAGTACCCAAGGACATCCCTTGGAACATTTCTTAATTTTGCAAAGCATGTATTGATACTATAAACCTTATCCATATCTGTCTCAGTGTCAGGTTCATCCCAATCCAAGATGTTAGGGACTTAAAACTCATTTCTCTGGTATCTTCTCCATGGTTTTCTGGAATTGCTCTAAATCAAGGGTGTCAAACTCAAGGCCTGCGGGCCAGATCCGGCCTGTGGGGTGCATAGATCTGGCCTGCAGAGCTTCCCTGGAAACAGTGAAGGACCAGCCTGCGATGCCTCTGCCAGCGTAAACGAAGCTTGCGAGGGAAGCACATGCCCCTCCCAAGATCTGTTTTTGCTGGCAGAGGGTTGCAGGAGGCCATCCCAGCTGAAAATGGAGCTCAGGAGCCCATTTTCACTGACAGAATGCCATCACAGGTGCCCCCCCATGATATGAGTGACATCACTTTTTAAAAATGTACAGTACTTATATTTTTTGCAAAAAATTGAAAATATGTTCCTAGTTTTTTCTTCTGGGTTCTTTTTTTCTGGACTTTTGTCTCCCTCCCTCCCTTCCTGTTATT
Organism: Hydrophis major; assembly: GCA_033807585.1. Taxonomy (NCBI): domain Eukaryota; kingdom Metazoa; phylum Chordata; class Lepidosauria; order Squamata; family Elapidae; genus Hydrophis; species Hydrophis major. The sequence goes on along the minus strand of CM066328.1, from coordinate 245,871,734 downwards.
TCTTTTTGTTTTGTAAAACTTTAGTACAAAAATATTTTAAAAAGCTTTCTTGAATCATAATCATGTTAAGCTTTTTGTTTTTAAATTAAAATCCTTTAGTATTTTTTTCTCTTGTTAATTTTGTTTTTGTTTTTCTTATTAATCGCAAAAAGAAGGCAACACACTGGGCATTTTTCTTCTTTCTTCCAGTTGTTAATTAATTATATCCAAAGGTTTTTAAGAAAGTGAAATTTTTGCCACCCATGGATCTGTACTGGCTACACAATAGTTTTGGGGAGGTTGATTATCCTTTGGTTCCGAAGCAGAATCAACTCACAATCAACCACAAAAAATTCAGTTCCTGTGGTGTCCTCATGAGGAGCAGCTACCCAGACTACAAGTAGCTACCCAGACTACAAGTCATTATTTATTTGTCCTTGTTCCAGAGCAATTTTTGTCCTCCAGAATCTGTATCCTGGGCACTGATTTCATCATGATGTTACCCTGTTCATGGAGATGCTCTCAGCGATGTCTAACCCACCATAGATCCTCTCCGGAAGCCTAGTATTTTGGGGGTTCCCATGGATGTCTGTTTGATCATTGTCAAAATAGAATGTAGCAAAATAGAATGTAGCAACCAATGTAGCCTTTGGTTTTATTCTAATATTATATCTATCGTATTTGCATTCGACATTCCATTGCATATAGCTCAAATAAGGGCTGACTATTTATTCATCCCACTTCCTGGAATTTCTGGGTTTTTTAAAGAGCTGTTCCTGTGGCATAACTTTCCTAGCTATAGAAAGTATCTTGATGTAGCGTTCATCTGAACTGCATGCAATGGACTGATTCTTGATGATTTATTCAAAAAGGGGAGGGAGATAGTGAATAAACATGAAATAAAGGAGCTGGTTCTGAAGTGTCAGTATAATAAAATGTCTTTCAGGGAGTACTAATGAGCCTAGCCAAGCACAGCTGGAGGGGAGTGTTAAATAAGGAGAGATCTACATGCAACCAAAGGAATCTGACATGAAACAGACCTATGCTAGCTTTCATGCTGACACAAAGGCTGCCAAGCCATACTGTGCCGAATTTTTTGGCTAGGCTGCTAATTATATTTAGCAATATTTTTAAAGGTTGCTGCTGAAGTTGCAGCTTTAGTTGGAGAGAGCCTGCAAAACTACTGTGTTTCTCCAACAATACGTGCCCCTCCCCCATAGGAAGACCTAGCATGTTTTCTGGCATAAAATGAAATTAAGCCCTCCCCCCAAATTTAGGCCTATTTAAAAAACATGCAAAATGGGGGGGGGGAAAGGGCAGGGGGGACTTGCCATTAGGAGCGCCCCGCGGGCAGCCATGCCTCGCCACCAGCCGCTCCTAATGGGCGATTATGGAGGAGTGCGGAGAGCTCCCTTCTCCCCCATGCACCTTTGCTGCAGACCCGAGACCTTCGGTGCCCACCACTGTTGCTTTCCCTTCTGCCCGTGCCTCGGCGGCATTTGGAGCTGCCGCTTCTGCCTTTGAAGCACCGCCACTGTTTGGAGTGCGTTTAGAGGGCCGCTCCAAATGCACTCCAAACGGCGCCGGCGCTCCAAACAGCAGTGGTGCTCCAAACACACTCCAAATGGCGCCGGTGCTCCAAACGGCAGTGGTGGCACGGGCAGAGGGGAAAGCAACAGCGGCAGGCGCCGAAGGTCTAAGGTCTGCTGCAAAGGTGCTTGGTGGGAGTAGGGAGCTCTCCGTGCTCCACCATGATTGCCCATTAGGAACGGCTGGTGGCGAGGCATGACTGCCTATGGGGCACTCTAAGGGAGGATGCAAGGGGGGGGATTAAAATTAAAAAATAAAAATAAAAATCAATACATGTTGTCTTTTGGAGAAGGATCTTTTTGATTTATGTCTCACATAAATTAAAGTGCCAAGTCTTTTATCCACTGGATCCCAGTTGGTTAGAGCATTAGCACTTCTAACCTTTAAGACTATAAACAATTCTTCAACATTTTAGCATACTTCATTTCTTGTGTCCTCCTGATTCAGGTTTCATTCTCCAAAGTCTTATCAGGACAGGCAATCCTTGTCAGATAGGAGAGAAAAAAGGCTTCAAAAATGGATTCGCTCTTCTTGGTATCTGCTTCGTTTCTCCCTGATGAAAGGAACACATTCAATTATTTCAAAACAAACATTTGAACAGTAAGTGAGAAAGTATTTGTCACTAGGAAGATTTTTTAAAATCAAATTTAGGAGGACTGTAACAAAAATAAGGGATGCCTTACTCTATGTTGGATTCCTTGAGATAACTGGATCTCAAGCTAAATATACTCAGATGCAGTTATACAATATACAATGTACAAAACCATTTTTTTCAGCTGTCAGGTCGGTTCTGTCTCATGGAAACAGCCTGGGCAAGTCTCTGCAGTTTTCTTGACAAGAGTTTGGAAGTGGTTTGGCATTGCTTCCTTACTCTTCCTAGGACTGAGAAAAGTCATTGGCCTGAGATCACCCAGCTGGCTTTGTGCCCTTAGGTGGGACTAGAATTCATAGTTTCTCCAAACTTTTCCAAACTTCAACCTATTCTCCAAAGGACCTGAAGGCAGGACAAGAAGCCATGGATGGAAACTAATCAAGGAGAGAAGCAACCTAGCACTAAGGAGACATTTCCTGATTGTGAGAACAATTAATCAGGGGAACAACTGGCCTCCAGAAGTTATGGGTACTCCAACCTGAAAGTTTTTAAGAAGAGATTGGTCAACTATTTGTCTTAAATGGTGTAGGGTTTCCTGACAGAGCAGGAGATTGGATTAGAAGACCTCCAATGTCCCTTCTAACTATTATCCTGTTATTCTGTCTTCTGGTTTTTAGCTTGATGCCTTCATTATTGCACCAAACTGGTTTTAAACTAGATTAGGAATGGTAAAACCTTCTTGGTGAAGTCTATGTTAGATTGCTCAAAATATGAGAGAGTACACATTCCAGCAGTGATTTTGGCAAGTTCAAGATTAGGTCTATTGAGGTAAGTGTGGGTAAGGAGAATGTTTGGATGCATGCATGCAAGAGAGAAAAAAAAAAACAGAGAGCAGGACAAACAAAACAAGTGCAGTTCTAATATGGTTACGGTTACTGTGATTTTAATGCTGCGTGTGTCAAATGTCCTTGCTTCCTCCTCATCTGGATTTTTCTGCTCAACTCCTATTTGCCTTCTGTTGTCTCAGCAGTCTTGTCCCCCATTTGGTCCTGTCTCACCAGCAGTCCAGCTGCTGATCTTAACAGGATCTTTTCAGAGATTAAAGATGGAAAGAAGTCCAAGCAAAACACTGTAGCCCTACGTCAAACTTGTGGTGTTAGAATTGATGTGCTCCAGGCAGAATGACAATATTTTGCTAAAGTCAATGGCATTGGCAATTCGGGCATCAATTTGGAGCTTGAAGTCTGAAAGCTTCTGTGGATTTCCCAGAGTGATCAGGAACTGCCTAAGCTCTGCTCACCTGTGCTGTGTTAGGAGAAAGTTTAGGGCATCTGGATGATTTCTCTCTGGGTATGATTCTTTGCTGGATTTCTTCACTGATGGGGGAGGCTTTTATTTTGGATCTGGTGGTTTTTTCTAGGTAGGTGGTGGGATCTGTCTTTAGGGGTTTGTATGTGGGGTCTTGGAGTAGGTTGGTTAACTTGGATTGGTAGTCAGATGTGTTCATAACCACTGTCGCGTTGCCCTTGTCTGCTGGTAGGATTATTATGCTGGTGTCTTCTTTCAGATTAAGTAGTGCAGTTTGTTCTTCTTTGGATAAGTTGCTTTTGGGTGGTTTGCTAGTGCAGAGGATGTTGGTGATTTCGAGTCTGATTCTATTAGCATCATCAGGGTTGGTTTTGGTCAGGCTGATTTCAACTCTGCATATGATGGTTTCTGTGGGGATGTGTTTGGGAGCGACAGCAAAGTTGAATCCTTTAGTCTTCAAATGCCCTAAACTTTATGGCCTCCCCAAGATACACAAAGAAGGAACCCCACTTAGACCAATAGTCAGCTCCATAGGCTCACCTCTACAAAACCTAGCCAAATTTCTCGCCAAACAACTACAGCCCTATGCAGAATCCATCAACTCACATGTAAGAAACTCATTCCAGTTCATCGAGATCATAAAGAAGCAAAATTTACAACCCAGTGACCTACTAGTGAGCTTCGATGTCATATCCCTCTTCACCCAAGTGCCAATAAAAGAAGCCTTGACAGCCATCCAAAACAAATACAACACCACCACCCCAAGCACATCCTAGATCTGACCAACCACTGCCTATCCAATACATACTTCAACTACAACGGACAAAAATACAAACAAATAGAAGGCGCACCCATGGGATCACCCCTCTCACCTGTCATCGCAAACCTCTACATGGAACACTTTGAAACACAAGCTCTAGAAAAAAAATATGATCACAAACCCAAACTCTGGCTCAGATACATAGATGACACCTTCATAATCTGGCCACATGGGAAAGAAAAACTGGACAACTTCCTCACACACCTCAACAGCCTACACCCCAAAATACAATTCACCATGGAAACAGAAGCTAACAACCAACTTCCCTTCCTAGATGTCTTGGTATACAAAAAATCCAATGGCTCCCTAGGACACACCATCTACCAGAAGAAAACACATACAAACTGCTATCTACACACACTCTCACACCACCACCCAGCACAGATCAATTCCGTAGCTGAGACACTCATCTCCAGAACAAAATGCTTAGCCGACGAACAACACCTAGAGACCGAACTACACACTCTCACCGGCTTGCTGACAGCCAATGGATTCCAAAGAAAGAAGATCACCCACCTAATCCAAAAAGAAACCCCAACCAAAATCCAAGACAGAGAACAAAAGAATGGCAAAGCCTTCCTCCCATATATAAAAGGCACTACAGACAAAATCAGCAAGATCCTCCAAAAACACAACATTAAGACAGCATTCTGCACAAACAGAAAGATATCCACCATCCTAAGAAACCCTAAGGACAAAATTGAGTTAGAAAATCAAGGAGTATACGAAATTCCTTGCACTGCCTGCCCTACCACATACATTGGACAAACTAACAAAAGAATAAGTGCACGCATTGAAGAACATAAGAACTCAATCAAAAAGAAAGAACCGACCTCTTCCCTGGTCCAACACTTCGAAGCCACAGGACATGAGATTGACTTTAAAAATAGCAGAACTATTACCAAAACAGAACACTTCAGCAGCAGAATCATCAGAGAAGCCATAGAGATAGAAAAACACCCACACAGCATGAAAAAACGAGATGATACCTCCCGCTTACCAGCCATTTGGAAACCCGCCCTCAAGAACAGACGAGTACCTAACATGAAGAATGACACCAGACCCACACCCCTGAGAGCCACACAAGATGCCACCACCACACTTCCACGTAGAAAGCAGACTCACACCCACACAGAAGATGAGACACGACCACGGACCAGAAGCCGCACTGCAGCTGCATCACTACCCACTTCAAACCCCTCCAAGCCATACATGAAGTGAACTGACCCTCAACATGAAGATGCAGCATGACCACGAACTCGAAGCCAAACAGCAAGATCACAGCTCACCAGCTCAAATCCCCCAGCAACTAAGACTAACCTGAGCACAACCAAGCCCCCACCTGAACAGAACACGCCTCCAGCCAATCAGAACACAGCCAACCCCCCAACCAATCAGAACACAGCCAAACCCCCAACCAATGAGAACACACCCCCACCCAATCAGAACACAGCCAAGCCCCCACCCAATCAAGTCACACCCACACTAGCAGTTAAAAGGAAGAAGCAGCTGCAAGCTCACATCACTCTGAGAAGCACAGAGCTGAAGACCAAGCCTGAAGATGATGAATGAGACTTCATCGAAACGTTGCCTAGATACTTCCAAACTTACGCGGGAGAAAACCCGAATAGCCAAAGATCCACATACAAATACCCGCAAGAACCTCAGAAAACACACACACACACACACACACACACACACACATATATATGTTTTCTGAGGGAGAAAACGCGGGAGAAAACCCGAATAAGCAAAGATATATATATATATATATATATATATATATATATATATATATATATATATATATATATATATATATATATTCCTTAAGTTTTCGCAGGTACTTACATGTCTGGCATTCAGCTTTGTTCGGGTATTTTCCCACGTCATAGTAGTGGTGCTTTTAAAGTTGTAGCAATGTTTCAGCAGAATCTCATCTGCCATCATCAGGCTTCTGTATATATATATATATATACTATATATACTATACAGAAGCCTGATGATGGCAGATGAGATTCTGCTGAAACGTTGCTACAACTTTAAAAGCACCACTACTATGACGTGGGAAAATACCCGAACAAAGCTGAATGCTATATATATATATATATATATATATATATATATATATATATATATATATATATATATCTATATCTATATCTATATCTATATCTATATCTATATCTATATCTATATCTATATCTATATCTATATCTATATCTATATCTATATCTATATCTATATCTATATCTATATCTATATCTATATCTATCTATCTATCTATCTATCTATATATATATATATATATATATATATATATATATATATATATATATATATATTTATTTCAAAAATTTTCACGGGTACAGGTATGTAGGTCTTGACGTGTTCAGGTCTTTTCCCCTATAAGATTGAGAGTATCTTGGTGATGTTTCGATGAGGTCCCACTCACCATCTTCAGGCTGGTGCTTTCGGTTTGTGCTTGTGTGAACAAAGCATGATCGGAGCTGCAGTCTCTCTATAAATACTGGTGGGGAGGTTGGCTGTGTTGTTATTTCTTGATTGGTTGATGGAGTTGATGTTTGCAGATTGGTTGGCTTTTTTGTAAGAATATGTGTGGTTGAGGTATTGGCTGTGTGTCTATCAGCCTCCTGTGTTGTAACGGCCTGAGTAATGGGTTGTGTGATGACCTTCTGTCACAACAATAGATCTCACAAAGTCATCACACAACCCATTACCCACGTCGTTTCAACACAGGAAGCTGCTCAACATTTCCGCTAATTGTTCTCTAGAACTGGTCAGAACCTGCTGAATACCACCTCTGCATCTTGCAGACACTATAGGCAGTGGTGTGTTGGTAAATATTTATCAACCAGCTCTCTGGAAAAAAGATCCCCATGCTTCTAGACTTCATTGACACAGCTGGCTCCATTGCTACCACATGCTGTGCTGCTAACCACCAAGCAGATGATTGGTGTACCAGCTTTCATGGTTCAGGTCAACTATAAACTGACTTGCAAAATCCCAGGAAATTTAACCATCAGCTCTCATGAACCAGTATGAGCCACAACATGTTGCTGATGTGACAAGTTATGAAGGCAACTGTTACCTTCAAATGTTGGTGACAATACAAATCAGTGAGACAAGGCAAACCATACTAATAGCCTCCCAAAAAGATTGAGTCTGAACCATTTGCTACTGTAGGTTCTGAAGCTCCCAGATTCTCATAAGATTGCTTTTCATTGTTTGACACTCTGCAGACAATTTTTGTGCAGAAAAGATAAAGTTGCATTATAAAATGTTTCTGTGCCTAGCACATACTACCAGATTAAATCAGGGCAATCTTTTGAACGTGTGCTTTAAAAATGTGTGTTTGCTTAATTTATATCCACTTTTCCATGTAAGGAAATACTAGTCATGGTCAACAAAATTAAGAAAAAGAAGAAAAAAGAAAGCTCAGCCTTCCAGCTTATTATTACATTCCAAGAGAGGAAGAACAAATGTATTGTCAGTTGGACAAATGTATTGGCTATTTCTCTGATAATATTGCCGTTTCTTAATATGGCTGATTCCCTATCATTTGTAAAGAAAGGAATCCTGATGTCCTAGAATGAGAACCCAGAACATTGCTTTGTAATGCATCAGACCCATGGCCCATTTAGCTCAATATTGTTTTGCAGGAAGTATTTCAGCTAGAATTTTTCCCAGGTCTACTTGGAAAGGCAAGAATGCAACCCAGAACTTTCTGTATGCAAAATGGATGGTCCCTTATCAAATTACAGCTGTAGTTGTATGGCTTGTTTTTAACTTGATATCTTGGTCAAAACTTCAATGGAGATGAGCACTGGATTCTGAGAGCATTTCTGGCCAATGGTTTTCCTTCAGTCTGTGAGGATGTGCAACACTGTGCCTGTCTAACATGCTCTATTTTCAGCAGCTGACCTCTGCTTTAGTAACAAGGCAGACCAGTGGTGGTGGTGGTCCAGAAAGCTTCATTCTGGAATGTGTTATGGGAAGTAATTGGTGGATTTTCTGTTAGCGGGTGAAATATTAACTTCTTCTCTCCCTAATACAACATATGGCTAAGGCGAATATGAAGGTGGAGAAGTGAGTGATAGAACTTTATCAGTGGGACGAAGGGGAGAAGGGTTCTGTTCCTGTTGTACTGAGAAGCCCTTAGTCACCCCAGGGATTAAGCATGGCTACCTCACTCAGTCTGTGAATGATCTGTCAATTATCTCACTCTCTTGCTCTATCTCTTGCTCTTTTATCCTCTTTGCCAGTCCCTTTCTCACTGGCACATCTCCTTCACTTACCATCCATCCTTTTCTCCCTCCCTCACCCTTCTCTCTTGCCCCCTATGGCTTCATCATCTACTATTTTTTTCCCTCTGTCACTTGCTCCCTTCCTTCGTTGCCTGCTTGTTCCATTGTCTGCTCCATCATGTGCTCCATTATGCATTCAATCATTCTCATTGGGGCCTTTCTCAGATTTGTTCCTCTGCCACTCATTGCCTCATTCTCTTTGTTGCATGTGCCAGTAGCCACTTGTTTTCTTATTCATTCTTTTCTCTATCACTTACTCTTTTCACCTGCTTTTTATTGTCCTGTATTGTTCTGTTGCTTTCACTCTCTCTTGACTTTGCCCATCTCTTCACTGCTGTCTTGTGTTTGCTCACTGTTCCTATTGTTGCTTGTCGACATCTAGCAGCACCCTCTCTTTTACTCACCTACCTCTCTTGTTCTTCCTTTGTTCTTTTGGACCTCACTGTCCTTTTGTCAGCTGGTGCTCCGTTCAAAATCCAAGAAAGAAATACTTAGACTCTTGTAATTAGAGAAAAGATATCTTTTACTGGAAGTCAAGTGGTAACAACAAGAGAATTCTGAATCTGAGGAAATAGGCACGTACATCACATAGATCAAGGGAGAGAAATTTCCCCACCCCCAATAGTTCAAACGGTTCCTCCAATTAAAAGTTGTGAACCTCATCATGTGGACATCTTCAGGTGGTGATGATTAGTTGACCTTGACTTACTCAGATAAAGGTTTACAGTTGCGCAGAGAAGAGAAAGCTAAGCAAGAAATAGAAACCCTCCTCAGTTTATACAATATTAGTTAGTAACACCTCCAGCTCACTTCCCATACTTTTTCCCCTTCCACCCCCACCCCCCCCATTATTCATGACAACCAGAAAGAAGCAAAGCAAAGGAAGAAGATCTTGAAGGCTGACACCTTTTCTCTCTTGCTGTCAAAAAAACAGGATTGGGGGCTACTGACAGGTGCTGGCAGGGGGATTCCCTGACCTCAGCCAGTTGTGCTCTGCTCTGCAAGCTGTGCAGTTGGGGCATTGGTCTGTCCACACTGTTAAGAAGTCTTTGTAAGTGCTTAAGCAGCACTTCACATCAGGTGTCTGCTGTCTCCCACTGTCCTGACAGCCCAACTTTGCCACATCATCACACAAATGCTGCCATTGCACCAAAAATCATACACAGAACAAAGCTGGTGTTGGGCTTTTTTAAACATCAGGTGAGATGAATATGAAGTTTTAAACATCAGGTGAGATGAATATGAAGTTACAGGTAGAAGAGAAGCTCAAGGTTGAACTACGGGTTCCTTGGGGCTGTCTGAGCTTGGTGGGTTTTTTTTTTGCAGACCTTTCAATACCAAATTAAGTAACATCATCAGTGCTAAACATCTGCAAGAAAACCATCAAGCTCAGAGGACACGAAGGATCCCACAATGTGAAGTTAGGAAGGCTCACCTATGGTCTGGGGATAAGACAAAGGATGGATCATGAGGACATGTCCTTATAGAATGGTACAGCAAGTGTTTTCAAGCCCAGGATGGGTGAAGTAATGTCTTGCAATGAACATAGGGAAAAGTGGATGTTTTGATTAGATGCAGAGGTTAGTTTTACATGGTTCATTCAGCATTGTGAGGCTTGCTAATGCAATGCAACTCTTGCATTGCATGCAGTTTCAGGTGTACACATGTCTCCAAATGTTCCCAAAACTTCAGATTCTGTAGGATGTAAAGTATCACCTGCGTTCTACTGTTTCTGATAGATGTGTGCAGGGTAGTTATGCCTGACACCGAGAAATGTGTACAGTGTATTAAATTTATCCCGCTCCTTTTCAGTTGGTAAACTAGGATCCAGGAATGGGCAGATGGAGGGAAACAAGCTTAATCTGGACTTCTTATTAGTTAGATAGCCGACTGAATAAGCCTGTGTTGGACTGTTGCTTCGACCCTGCTTTAGAATCTTTCCTTAGTTTTACTCATTAAGAACCAAAAGGACAGAGGAGTAATATACTGCAAATTATCAATATATCTCTCCATCCATTCATTTATTCTGAGCTCAAACCACTCTGTCACCTGCTCTATCAAAAATGATAGATTGATTGGACTTCTGAATGGCAAACAGGTTTGTCAACAGAAACACATTCCTTAGCAACAGCACTAGCACTTAGACTTATATATAACTTCACAGTGCTTTACAGCCCTCTCTAAGCGGTTTACAAAGTCAGCCTATTGCTCCCAACAATCCGGGTCCCCATTTTACCGATCTTGGAAGGATGGAAGGCTGAGTCAAACGTGACTCGGTAAGAATCGAACTGCTGGTAGTTGGCAGAATTAGCCTGCAAAACTGCATTCTAATCACTGCACCACCACAACATGCCTTAGTTGCAACTTTTTCAGACCACTTTCATGTACTTATGCAAGTATGACTTGTGCATGAGGTATTGAAAAACTTCAGCTTTTCTAGACTGCAGTTCTCCCCACCCCTCCTCCTGATTATTCCTACAATCCTTTTCCTTTCAGCATGCCAAGCGAGGGATGGAAATCTTCCTGTGGTCACCTTGACAAGGTCTGCAATAAAAGTAGGAGGAAACTTTAAACATGTTCACAATCTTACCCAGAAAATTGGCAATTCCTCCCTTAATTAACACTGGCAGTAAACTTTCATGGCTTAAGTGAACTAAAATGTTATTATAGCTAGATTGTACGTAGGTCTATGTGCTACAAAAACGTGGAGAGTGATCCAATCTGATAAAATATTAAATTATGCTTAATTATGAATTGTGACTTCTATACAACCATAAATTAGGGACAGCCATCCAATTTACTAATCATGGAGTATTTTCAATGTCCCTTCTCTTCTATTCCCCCCGTGCAGCATTTATGGGAGAGAAATCCAAAACATAGCTAAAGTAAAATAGTGCGGAATCATATCACAAATTTTCCACTGAGAAGAATTATGTTGAATTGAATTATGAATTTGCTCAGCATATTGTAACATTTAAGTTAGCCTTTAGAGAACACTTTAAACATTTTTGGATAATGTTAGATAGGAAAACTTCCCCTTTTCTAACTGATTCCCACAATCATATTAATCATGCTTTTTTTTTTAAAAAAAAAATGGTGCCATTCTACTCCTGCACAGAATCTCACAATCTGAGATTCTTTCCTTGCCCACTTCCAGTCAAAACTGGTGAAAGAAAAATGGATTAAGAGATTGATTTATGAATCTGAAAAGGAAATTCACAAGAAAGTTTGACTTTTTGCAGAATTTAGAATGTTCCAGGCAGCAGAGTGGCTAATACAAATGTGCAAATCAGGAAACAAAAAGATTAGGATTGAAGACAAGGATCAGAGATAAGCAAAAATAAAGAGAGAGAGACAAGAATGTGTTGAAAACTTGGGTAAGATCACGCCTGGATATAATCTGGATCTGTGTGTTTTGAATGGGAGGCCAATGCAGAGAAGTAAAAAAACATTAGAGCGGGGACCAGGTGTTGTGAATGAATAATACCAATAAAGTTATCTTGAGCTTGAAGTCAAGTGCAGGGTTCTGGCCCTGCACTTCTGATTGGCTGTTAATGGCAGGATTGGATTGGTCCGTTCAGGAGCATCTGATTGGCCATTAACAGGCCATTCCCATTGGTTAACGGAGCTAGTGCTCCAGGTTTGCTATTGGTTGAATAGTTAATAAGTTGCCTATATAAGGAAGGCTATAGCAGCCCTCCAGTTTGAGCTGTCACAATATGTAAATAAAGAGTTTGAAGTTCACTGTTTCTACGGCTCGTCTCCATCATTCGCACCCATGCTCCAGACTTAACACCAGGCATTCTACAAGAGACAGATGATGAGTACAGAGAAGAACCAGCTTGATAGTTGATTCTTACTTTAATATTGCTTTGGATAGCCTCTTCTGCTGTACTTAAGAGGCATTGCAAGGCAGGAGGTATGTACCAGTTTATGCCTCCCAAATTTGCTTGAAAATGTATTTGTTTATTTATTTAAGAGACTTTATATGGCTGCCCGTTCATGGCCAGTGAATCTGGGTGGCTTACAAAAAATAAGAATACAATATACAAACCATAAAAAACAATAATTTCCCATCCCTTGGTGACAACAATCAATCAGGTAAGCCACTTGATGAGCTCCATCTTATTCTGGGTTTCCCAAACCTCTTGGAAAAGCCAAATCATCCGAACATTACAAAAGAGGGAAAAAGTTGGGGCCTACCTAATCTCCTCAGAGATGATGTTCCAAAGGGCAGGAGTCACTATGGAGAAGGCCCTTCTGGTTCATATTGGATGTACCTCTTTGAGCAACATTCTCTGCTTCTTCTGCTGGATTGGGTGGAGATGGCCAGGAAGAGATGGTCCTTCAAATAACTTGGTCCCAAGCCATGTAGGGCTTTAAAGGAGAAAATCAGCATCCTGAATTCTACCGGGAAGCATATAGGTAACTATCGTAATGGCATGAAAATGGAATTCAGGTAAGGAATAATAGAATCATCAAAGCTGAGGTGGTGCAATGGTTAGAATGCAGCACTGCAGGCTACTTCTGATCACTGGCGGCCAGCAGTTTGGCAGTTCGATTCCCACTGGCTCAAGGTTGACTCACCTTCCATTCATCCGAGGTCGGTAAAATGAGGAACCAGATTGTTGGGGCCAATATGCTGACTCTGTAAACCTTACAGAGAGGGCTGTAAAGCACTGTGAAGTGATATATAAGTCTAAGTGCTATTGCTATCACAAGAATATACTAACTTGGGGTTGATTTTGGGGCAGGAGAGGCTACATGGCAATTCTTGAGACTCACTGCAGATTTGCTTATAATAGCTTTCTAGGCAAAGTTGAGCAATAGTAGGACGTGGAAATATTCCGGCTGTATAAAGCTGCAGCAGATGCGGTGTTCAGCAGGTTCTGAACAGTTTTGGAGAACCAGTAGTGGAAATTTTGAGTAGTTCAGAGAACCGGCAAATACTACCTCTGACTGGCCCTGCCCCTATCTATTATCTGCCTCCCAAGTCCCAGCTGATCGGCTGGGTCTTCTTTTGTTGCCCTGCACAGGAGAACAGAGCTGGAAGGCAGGTTAGTGGGCTGTGGAGGGAATGGACATTTTACAGTATCCTTCCACTGAGCTGCAATGGCTCTCTTCTCATGATCCTAAATGCCTGGAATAGAAGCTGGAATATAGACTTTAAACACACACATATGCTGTACGTGAGCACATCAAAAATGATAAGAGTAGCTAGAAACTATTGTCATGTTACAGATGTTTGTGGGAAAGTGTTAAGTTCTGCGCATGGGCGCTAAGAAGGAGACGAGCCGGTGAACAGTGAACTTCAAACTCTTTATTAATATGGTGTAACAGCTCAGCTCCATGGCCGCAACGACCCCCTTTATATAGGCAAGCTCTTGAGTATTTAACCAATGAAAACACAGGGAGCGCTAGCTCCGTTAACCAATGGGAGAGGCTCGTTAATAGCCAATCAGATTCTCCTGAACGGACCAATATGATGTCGCTATTATCGGCCAATCAGAAGTGCAGGGCCAGAACCCTGCACTTTACTTCAAGCTCTTAATAATCTTTATTCAAGCACTTTTATTAATTCACAACAGAAAGGGTGTTTTCAGATGCATAAAAAGAATGTGAAACATAGATTCCAGCAGAGCCAGTAGTTCAAGCATTTGATTTCAGCCTTTGCTCAAGCTAAAAACAAGGCGTGTGTGAACTCTCAACAGCAAAGCCTCAAACAATACCCAGCTCAATGTAGAGGTGCTGGTGGATATGAAACACCTGTTCTTACCTCTAGCACCAATTCCAAAGCTTGTTTTTATGAGTCATACTGCAGCAGTCTGCTCTGCCCAGCTTCTGTGAAACGGCTGGGTTCCTCACAGATTTCAATGTTATCACGAGACTCTTCCCCAGAACAGTTCAGCCAGTATCTTAACACCCTTTACAACGGAGTTAGTCCCATTGAATACAGCAGTGTGAGGGGAGAAAATGAATAAATCCATTCTGTATTGTATAGCTGTGACTCACATCTCAAAACTATCAGTTGATACATTTCTACTGCAAAGGGAGAATTTGAAACATTGAACAATCACAGGTTGTGTTCTGGGAAAACCTGGGAGAATGTGTACATGTTAAGGAGGCATTTAACTTCCTGATGTCCCATATTAAGAAATGAATTGTATACTGAAATTCAATAGGTAGATTGTAAACGAAGCCATCCTCGGATGGGGCGGTAGGTTAGGGTATAAAATAGAATGCAAACTTTGCTCTGGGTTCCTCCCACCTGCCAGGGCAGGAACCCGTTTCTGCAGAAATGCTACAATAAAGCTGTTTTCCTTGGATTAATATCGAATCTTTGGTGGTTTTTCAAGCCCCCACCTCACAGCAGGATGGAACGACAGAATGGACAGAATGGCAGGTTCCTCTCAGAAAAGTCTTGTATGGAAGAGCTTTGTCTCTGAAGCCAAGGAAACAGATTTTACATTCAGATAAATGGTGAGCTGGAAAGGGAACCGCAAAGTATAAATTTGTTTCCATTCTCCTTTGCCCTTTAGGGCAGTGATGGTGAACCTAGGACAGAGGTGGCTAATCTTTTTCGGCTCCTATGCCGCTTGTGAGCCAGCACCCAGAAGGCAATGTGCATGCCCCCCCATGACCCCTGCATATGCACGGACCCTTTGCGCATCTCTGCACATGCACGCACATCTCCGCCCCCTGTGCATGTGCACCAGATACCCAACAATTAGCTGTCGGGCGCATGTTGTGCGCAAATACACAGTGGGGCTCTTGCGTGCTGGGAGAAGTGACTCTGCGTGCTACTTCTGGCACACATGCCATAGGTTCGCTATCACGGACCTATGACACGCATGTCAAAAATGTTGGGTGAACACGTCAGTCTTACAGCAACTATCCTCAAAAGCAGGTGCCATTCTCACATGATTTTTAGAGGGCTGTGCGACAATGATCTGAGGTGGCCTTTGGATCCTCTAAAAACTGCAGGAAGGGGGTCTGGTTTTGTGTGGGTTTTGGAGACCACAGAGTCTGCAGAAAAGTGTTCTCTAAAGCTGCTTTTAAAAACAAAGGCCTTGTGCAACCCGACGAAGCCTTGAGTAGGTCACAGGGCCCTGACAGCAGAAAGAGAATACTGCCTGAAGATACACGGCGTGTAGCAGATCTCAAGTCCACAAAGGAACTTTTTTGAGTGGTAGTGGTGGTGCTAGGGTTGAATTTGAGGCCTGGGAGCCGACTTCAGGCCTAGCCTGGGTTCTGCTGTTCAGAGTGGGGTCGATGTGGTAGTGGTAGTGGAGATACAGAATTGTTTCTCTTTTGTTTGGTGTGTGTGTCTGTGTGTGTGAGACAGAGAGAAAGAGAGAGAGAGAGAAAGAGGGAGGGAGGGAGGCAGAGAAAGAGACAGATTGACATGCCAGAAGAAGTCAAGTTAGGCATTTTCCAATTTTTTGACACACCAAAAGGTTTGCCCTCACTGCTCCAGAGTATACCCAGACATCTTGAATTCGGTGGTATTTAATCCCAAAGAAGTAGGTATAGGGTTACTGCCTAATACACCTGCATTAATATCGACATAAGAAAGTGCAGTAATGAATCAACAAGTTTCAGTACAGGCCAGGCCTCACGTAGGCTGAAAGCGTACCAGGAACAACGAACATCAATCAACAAAACGTCATCATGGGCTGATAACTGGACTGCAAACGTTGAATAGCTACTTTGTGCTAAAATGAACATATAACACTGTGATTGGATGTTACTATGTGTGCACTAATATTTTTACTCATGTAACATAATGATTGGATATAATTCACCACTTGTGAAGTATCACTGTATGTTTTTAATAAAAGAGCTTCCCGAACTCGTGATCGGGGCAGCTCACCCAGGATAGAACCAGACTGGTGTCTTTCTTGATGCATTGGACCACCCAGTGAGAAGCCTTCCTTATGTGGAGCAAAGCCGCATCTGGTGACCCTGATATGATCCATTAAAAGAAATGGGTGCGTCTATCTTCGACTGCTTATCTCACCTGGCCGGACAAGCCAGTTGCAACCCAGGGACACCGTCTCGTGTCATGGATCCCTCCCCAGGAATCTTCTGCAAAGAAGACATCCTCCCTTCAGGTGAGTATGGGCGGAAAGTTCTCTAAAGCACAGATAGCACATTTGCAGGAATTAGAAGAACTAACGAAGAGCTCAATTATTATTCTTAGGAATCAGGGCAAAACGCTCCCGGTTCCAACTAAAAAGGACCTTATCACCCTTTTAACTTACATTTACACACAATGTCCGGCTTATCCAGAGAAAGGGTGCTTAAAAGTCTCCACATGGCAACGTTTGGGTGACTGTTTTCATGATAACCCCAGGGCTCCGCCAAAGATTCTGACCACATGGAGAATAGTCATGGAATGTTTAAAAATCCATGGTTTAGCACTTACCAAAGCCCCCTCCCCTAAGGAGGGTCCTCCTCCCTATACAGCTGAAACCAAAACAAAGGACGCTCTCCCGTTAGAAGCTTCCTCCCCCACTGCTCCTAAACCCATAAACCCTCCTAACTCAAATTCAGCGGAGGATCAAACACCCATGGGAGCAATCGCGCAAGCAGGGAAGGCTCTCTTACCCTGGAGGAGCTCTCTCCCTCTGTCCTGTTGAATATATAGGAGATGGAGCCGGAAATATGGTACCTAGACTTGAACCTTTACCCATGAAATTAATCAGAGATTTAAAACAAGCCGTGGCCATGTATGGCATCCAGGCACCATAAGTCAGAGGCTTCATTAATACCATTGTAGGATCTCTTTCAAAAATTACTCAAGGCTCACATCAGCCTTATGCTGAGTTCGTAGAGGAACTTCTATCTGCCTGAGGGGGGGCTTCCCTCTCGGACTATCTAAAGGCTTGCAGAATCGTGGGAACTGTCTCTTACAATATGAAGCATCTGGCCATGGCCTTGCAGCAAGCAAATTCTCAAAACAGGCCAGCCGGCAACTGTTTCAATTGTGGGAAGCCAGGCCATTTCAAAGCACAATGCAGATCCAGAGACAATACACAAAACAACACCAAGCCTAAAACTATATGCCCAAGGTGCAAGAAAGGGTACCACTGGGCAAACCAGTGTCGCAGCAGCACTCCTCAGTCACAGGGAAACTAGAAGGGGGGCGATCAGCCAGCCCCACTCCCAAGGCTGATGCCATATTTTTCCAACTAATTGCCACAGAAGATATGGAAATTGACATTCCAGGCACTGTTTACTTTCTCCCCACACGCCTGAAAACAATCCCTCCTGCTATGATGCCCCTCATAAATTATCCCATCCGGGACCTCATGGCAAAAGGAATCATTGCTTCTCCGTTTCTGAGAGATTCCGATGACTTTTCCTCAGTGGCCATGGCAGTAATTGGAAATACTCTCACAAAATTTACCAAGGGAGAATTAGTAGCAACTGCTGTTCCGGTGCCTATTAAAACGGCTGATGCATGGGCATTTACTGTCCATCAGACAGTGGAACAAGCCAGGCCAGTGTTACAATTCACAATCTGTAACAAAGTCTTTTCGGGTCTCATAGATACTGGAGCTGACGTGTCATCCGAATGGCTGAGTGGCCGGATGATTGGCCTTTGGAAACTGCCCCAGCTGTTCGGGGAGTGGGAGGAGTTCAGCACGCCCACCGTAGCAAACACTGGCTACCGGTGAGTTCCTCTGATATTTCTCACACTGCCTACCTCCAACCCTTGGTTCTTCCATTACATACTAACCTGTGGGGCCGTGATCTTATGTCTCAACTTAACACAAAACTCACTATTGATTAATGGAATCTTTTGCTAGAACTCCACTGCGGCTACAGTCAAAAACCACAGAACCTGTTTGGGTAGATCAATGGCCCCTCACGATAGACAAACTAGAGGCCCTGCAATCACTTATCCAGGACCAAATTGTCAAAGGGCACGTTGAACCATCTGTCAGCCCATATAACACCCCCATTTTTGTCATAAAGAAAAAATCAGGAAAATGGAGGCTATTGCAGGACTTACGAGCCGTGAACAGTATAATAAAACCAATGGGGGCGCTACAATGTGATCTTCCAAATCCCAACATCATCCCTGAAAAATTTGATCTCATGGTCATTGATTTAAAAGATTGCTTTTTTTCTATCCCCTTGCATGAACAAGACCGTGCCTTATTTGCTTTTACACTACCTCGCTTAAACAACTCCTCTCCCTCCTCCCACTTTCAGTGGAAAGTCCTACCCCAAGGTATGCTCAATAGCCCCACTATGTGTCAACACAATGTCAATAATGTCCTGCTACCCTATCATTCTGCTTTTCCACACTTTCTGGTGTATCATTACATGGATGATATCCTTGTTGCCGCTCCTGGGCCACCGGATACGGTGTTCACTTCATTTTCCTTCCTGAAAGCCGTTCTTGCAAAAGGAGGTTTGCACATAGCACCTGAAAAGGTGCAAGTACTAACTCCATATGCATATCTGGGCTATAAAATGCTTTCTGCTACTGCCTATCCTTCACTTCCTCTCTGTCTCTGCCTTCTCAACCCACCCTGGTTCAACTTCAGCAATATCTGGGTACCATAAACTGGGCTCGACCTTTCCTGTCTTTAACCACTGATATTCTTTCTCCATTGTTTGAAGCCCTTACCTGGGGAAAAAAGCCTGCTGACATAATATCCTTGCAGCAGCCTCAGCTTCAAGCAATAACTCAAGTAGAAGAGAATATCCGAAAAATATGGGTAGACAGAGCTGCTGCCAATACTCCTCTAGATATGGTCATTTTAGCCACCCCAAGGCTTATGACCGCAGCAGTAACTCAAAAGGACCAAAAACTCCACATCATAGAGTGGATTCATCTTTCCCATATGCCACGATGCTCCATCACTTCCAAATCAGCTCAATTGGCTCAATTGATCATAAAAGGCAGGAGTCGTGCAAAATTGCTTATGGGAATAGATGTCTCCACACTTTTTATCCCTTTTTTGCTACAAATATAGGAATCTCTATTCCAAAACTCCCAGGAAATTCAGTTTGCCTCGGCCTGGACTAGTTTCCTGCCACCCACCCGCTGATCCACGTTTTCAAATCATTTGGACAATACCCATCTCTTTCTCCTCTCCCATCAGCAAAAGGCCTTTGGTCAACGCCTTGACTATATTTGCTGATGGCAGTAGGGAACGAGGGGCATGCGCTTGGCAAAGGAATGGGGTGTGGCACACTAAAACCACCCCTGTGCAGACATCACCACAAAGGGCTGAACTTCCTGCAACCATATTGGTCCTCCAGAATTTTAACGAACCCCTCAACTTGATCTTAGACAGCCTATATGTTACTCAAATAGTCTCTACTATTCACGATTCTTACCTCTCTCCCGCTATTGATAAAAACCTTCTCTCTCTTTTTGTTACATTGCAACACCTTGTTGCACAGCGTCAGCACCCCCTCTTTGTAGAACACATCTGCAGCCACCAACCCTTCCCAGGAATCCTCCAGGAAGGCAATGATGTGGCTGATCAAGCGGCTGCAGGTATCATGACCTCACACACATTAACTCCTTGGGAGAGCCATTCATACTTCCATCAAAACACTAAAGCTCTCATGAAACATTTCAACCTTACTATGGCCGAAGCCTCAGCCATTAGACAGCAGTGCCCCACCTGCAGTCAACAAGCCCATTCCATTCCCTTAGGGGTAAATCCCCGCGGGTTGAAAGCCTGTGAAATATGGCAGATGGACGTTACTCAGTTTCCTCCGTTTGCCCCCTGAAAGTATCTGCATGTCACAATTGATACTTATTCAGGGTTTATAATGGCAACCCCGCAAAGAGGAGAAGCCTCCAAACATGTCATCAACCATTGCATTCGCACTTTTGCATCGTTGGGACGCCAAAATGAAATAAAAACAGATAATGGTTCTGCATACACTAGCACAGCCATGTCAGAATTTTGCGCTAAGTGGCAAATTACCCACAAATTTGGAATTCCTTATAACAGTCAAAGACAAGCCCTGGTAGAGAGAGCCAACCTAACGCTAAAAACAGCGTTAGAACGACATTTGATCAAAGGGAAAAAAGCCCTTGGCCTCCCGGCGATGCAAGACACCCTTAATTTCTGTCTTTATACCCTCAACTTCCTCAATCTCTCCGGCACCCCTGCTACAATGGCAGCAGAGCGACATTTTTCCTCCCCCCTTCCCCTGATTCTCCCAAACCACAGGTGTACTACCGTCAACTGCCAGACCCTACTTGGAAGGGCCCTGTTGCTCTCCTCACCTGGGGTCGTGGCTACGCAGCTATCCAGCTTCCAGATCATGTCCTGTGGGTTCCTGGATGACACGTCAGACCATACCACCCCAAGATAGAAAAATCACCACCTGCAGACGTATCAACATGATTTGTCTCGTTGCCTTGCCGACCCTCTTCCTCCTTTTTGCTGCCCATGCCTCCAAGGTTTCCATTCTGTCTCGAATGACGTACTTCATGCCAGATCAATACCTTTGAACACCCCCCCCTTTCTACATCGGGTTAAGAGATCGCAGAATCCCACCAGCGTGTCTGGTGGCTGCGCCCCCTGCCTGACCAAAACCATACAAGCAGGCTCCATTCAACTAACTCTCATCTACCATACCCAAACAACCGCAGAAGTGCCTTCCTAAAAACTTGCCAAAACAATGGGACCATGTACCATCTACCTAAACCACACCACCGTGCTCAAGGATGGTACTAACCCAATTGTTTTAACCTTTGATGTTTGTATTGCTTGTTCTAAACCAAGGGGGTATTCATGCGGGTCGGCTGACTGGAAAACAACATACGCCCACAATCATAAATATTTGTGTCCTACACCCATTAACTGGGCCACAGGGAACCCCAATCAATGGGTCCCTTGTAGAGGTTCCATCGAGTGCTCGGGTTGGTCTTGTGTCTGTGATTATACTGGGGGAGGGTATTCAGGCTGCAATCATCTGTCACATTTCAAATGAATATCAGGGTCTACCACAGACAATAAGGTAGAAATCACCACCTCCAGGCAACACCCTGCTTTGGATACTTATTGATGGCACAGGATCGGATCCAAACACTTACACTACCATCACAGCTGAAATAATATATGAAGGTAAGGAAACATCATTAGGCTGGTCGGTAAGCCTCTGATACCAGTGTTATTGCAAAAAACTTGTTCATGGATATGGCAGAAAAAATTGCAAAACAACTTGCAATAACCAATTGTTTTGTCTGTGGGGGAATCACCACAGGAGAACAATGGCCGTGGCAAGCCTTAGAAGCCTCACCATCACAGTTCAATAACATGTCTTCTGTAGGAAACATAACAGCTAGAACAGTTTCCGATCCACTTATCTGGATAATTATAGCCCCAAATAATATGTATTGGATTTGTGGTAACCTAGCCTATCCATCCCTTCCAGCAGATTGGCAAGGATCATGTGCATTGGGGTGGATAAGACCTTCTTTTTTCCTCCTACCGATCTCCATTAAGCAAGAACTAGGCATCCCTGTGTATGATACATTATCCCGCAAGAAAAGAGACACCGACAATGCCTTTAGAACCCCCATATATATGATTAATAGAATTATTCGTTTACAAGCTGTTTTAGATTTAGCAGGCCAACGAATAGACAAAGCTCTAAACACTCTAGCAACTGCTACAGACAAATTATGCACAGCTGTCTACCAAAATCGCTTAGCTTTAGATTACATACTAGCCAAAGGAGGAGGGGTATGTAGTAGGTTCAATCTCACGAATTGTTGTCTTCAAATTGATAAGGTTGGCAAAGTAGTAGCACAATTAACAACTGAGATGCGACAATTAATCCTAAAGTATAGATCTTAAAAATATTTTTAGTTCCTGGTTCCCAAAACTACCAGGATTACAAGCTATAGTAGCTCTCATAGGTATGATTGCTGCAGGATGCGTTATTCTTCCATGTGTGTTACCAATTTTTATTCGCACTATCACCAATAGTCTTTCCTTATTAGCTGAAAAGCGTGCCATTGCACAGGTTAATGCCCTCTGGGAAAAGGAACCTCTGTATAAGGTCATACCCTCAGAAGACCCTGATGCGTACGCTCGCACAGATTTTCTCATGGGCAGTGACGAAGATCCAGAAGAATTTCCTCCATATAAAACTAAAACAGAGGAGATGCAGTAATGAATCAACAAGTTTCGGTACAGGCCAGGCCTCACGTAGGCTGAAAGCGTACCAGGAACAACGAACATCAATCAACAACACGTCATCATGGGCTGATAACTGGACTGCAAATGCTGAATGGCTACTTTGTGCTAAAATGAACATATAACACTGTTATTGGATGTTACTATGTGTGCACTAATATTTTTACTCATGTAACATAATGATCGGATAGAATTCACCGCTTGTGATGTATCACTGTATGTTTTTAATAAAAGAGTTTCCCGAACTCGTGATTGGGGCAACTCACTCAAGATAGAACCGGACTGGTGTCTTTCTTGATGCATTCGACCACCCAGTGAGAAGCCTTCCTAATGCGGAGCAAAGCCACAAGAAAGGATCAATAAAGTCATGGATTTGCCCTGCTTTTTTTTTTTTTTTTGATAAGGTAGTCCTCGATTTACAATCACAATTGAGCCCCAAATTTCTGTTGTTAAGCGAGACATTTTGTTATGTGAGTTTTGCCCCATTTCACGATCTTTCTTGCCACAGTTGTGAAGCGAATCACTGCCATTCATAAGTTAGTAACCTGGTTGTTAAGTGAATCTGGCTTCCCCATTGACTTTGCTTGTCCAAAGGTTGCAAAAGGAGATCACACGACCTTGGGACACAGCAATGGTCATAAGTATGAATCAGTTGCCAAGCATCTGAATGTTGATAGCAGGATCACGGGTGTTAAGTTCTGCGCATGGGTGCAAGGAGCGGAGATGAGACAGTAACAGTGAACTTCAACTCTTTATTAATCATACTGAACAGAGCAAAACCCTAGGGCAGCAACAGCCCTTATATAGGGTTGGCTGCTGACCTATTAGCCAATGAGAAACATGGAAGTGTTAAACCTTTGAACCAATGAGAGTTGGCCCGTTAACAGCCAATCAGATTTCCCAGAAAGGACCAATCCGATATCGCTATTACCGGCCAATCAGAAGTGCAGGATTAGAACCCTGCTTTTTCTTAAGGTTGTTAAAACTTTATTAAACGCCTTTATTAGTTCATAACAACGGGCATGCTGCAAAGGTTGTAACTGTGTAAAAAGATCATAAGTCACTTTTTTCAATGCTGTTGTAACTTTGCCCAATCACGAAATGAACAGTTGTAAGTCAAGGATTATCTGTAATGGATAATTGTAAAAAATATTTCAAGTACCTCTCACTCTCGAGATCTTTTCTGGAGTTGCCCGTCTCAGAATGCATATAGACACGAACAGGAATAAGGAGTGAACTTGATTTCATTTTGGATTTTGGAGTCTTTTTAGAAAGTGATTGCCCTACCTTCTGAACCTTCCTCTCACCCTTTTATTTACAGGTCACATTTGGTGGCCCAAACAAGGGTGTGAGCCCAAATTATTTTGGAAAGCTTCTAAAACTTTATAATTTGGGAGGTTGTGTGTGTGTATGTGTGCATGTGTGTTTAAATGTATTGGAACTTCAATGTTAGCATTTTATTGGACCAAAAATTGTTGGTGCTTTTAAGCTACTAACTACTGAAGAGGTCTTGAGATGGTATGAAGACTCAGGGTCCCAAGTGGCATTCCTAAAGCAGAAAAAACTCTAATAAAAAGCTTCCTTGCAGCTTAAGCTTTTTTTGGGGGGGGGGGGGGAGGGGTGAAACGAAAGAGAGCACATCAAATTGGAGATTGGCCTCAACTCCTGTTATTTTATTGCAGCCAAACCATTCTCGCTGTGCTCTCAGTTTAGAGCGAGATAGAAAAGATAATTTGTGGCTGTCAATATTTTGATGGCCTTTGAGAAATTATGTCTTCTCTGCCAGCCTGGATTTTTTTTAGTCCTTGGGATCGAATTATTCTCATGTTGGGAGGTATATTTCTTCTACATTTGCTCAGTGGTAGTTCTCTTTGTAGATACCAGCATTAAGCAAGCGTCAGGACTGCCTTCACCCATTAGCACAAACAAAATTTTGATAAAGCCCCTAATTTTCTTCTTGTTTGATTTAAGATGAGTATAGAACATGAAATAATGTGAATGTTACTTATTTTCCTTATGCTACTGACTTCTCATCAGAAGTGCTATTTGCATGAAATTCATTCTGGCGAATTTTCATCCTGGGATAAAAATAGAGGAATAACTGGTGTGGTAAAGATCCAAACCATAACATAAAAAGGATGCTCCCAATGAACTGGGAGCACATGAGAAAGTGAAGATGAGAAGAAATCTCTCCTCTGAAGAGCACCAACACCTTTCTGCTATTGACCTCATCTATGTTCTGTAGAGAAAGTAGCAGCACAACGAAAAACATTGGAAATCTTGTAAATGAATGAATTCTAGAGGTAAGTTTGAGATAGAATAGGACAAGAATGTGTGTGTGTGTGTGTGTGTGTGTGTGTGTGAGAGAGAGAGAGAGAGAGAGAGAGAGAGAGAGAGAGAATGCCAGGTGATATAATGGTTAAAATTTCCATTAGGTTTAAAACTTAAATTAAGGATTTTCTTGGTTCCTTGGTGCCAATACTGCCATTCTCATGCAACAGTAGTTGGTGATGGATCTCACCCTTCTGCTCCACATCATGCCACCCTCTGCTTTTTCAGAAGACCTCCAGATGATGTTCAGAAATAGTCTAACTGACACACAATGTAAACGGAGTAGGGACTATGGGGACCTCTTTCTATATCACCCCATCTGTTGGATAGACAGAAGTCCAAACCTATCATTCTAAGCATCTACCTTGACTTACCCCCACTCTCATGTTAAAGGGAGTGATTGGTGATTATTTTTCCTGTGGATCGATTCTATTTGATGGGAGAGGAAACAAAGCTAAGAAAATCTATCACCACCTTTTCTTAATCAGTCTTCAGTAAATAAATAAGGACAGCACCATTCACCAACCTAATACGATTGCAGAATATAAATCAGCAATGGAGACAGCATAGTGCAGATAGAGGCCTGGCACGTTAAATACATCTCTGTGGAGAGAGGAGACAACTGTGGCAAAGACTGAAGAACTGGCGAGGAGACTAGTTTTGTGGAACCTCTCCAAGTATTACCACTTTCACATACCCTGAGTGGGGAGACCCAGATTCAAGTCCCTTTTCAGCCAAAGACCATCATTGGCCAGTTACTTTTTCAGCCCAACCTACTCATAAGGTCATTGTGGGGGGAAAATCAGAGGGGGAACCATGTGACTCATTCTGAGGACTTGGAGTAACTACTAGTGCTACTACTATTAATATTCACATCAGAATCTACTGATCTCTGTCTGCAAGCCACCAGAACACTTGTTCTCCAACCTGGTGGCCTTCTGAGTTGTTAGGACTACCATTTCCAGAATATTATTGGTGCAATTCTGAAATATCCATGAAATATTGTTTTCTTAACAAAAGAATTATTCTGTGAGTCAGGGACACTGAACTCAAGTGTAAGGCATATGCAATGGGAATTCTCAGTGAGCTGACCCGTGAATAATAGTGCAATTTTTTTCACATCCGAATAGCCTTGATCATTGAAAATTCCCTTAGCTGAGGTCCCTTTAAGATACAACCATCCCCATCAAAACCATTTGGGTGAGGGTTAGAATTTCCCCAGGCCTGAAAATAATGTCCTGGACTGAGTGTGGATATCACTGGGCACCTACCAACTCCAGCACTGCAGTAGTGTTGGAAGAAATATCCTTCTGAGTTCAGTTCCAAGTGGGAAAAAGACACTGGATTCATGGAAGCTGCTTGGGAAGAAGGTTTATTGATGAACAGGATCGCATGCCTTGGAAATCCTGGGTGAAAAGGGAAGAGATGCTAAGAGTCCCTGGGTTTTAATGCCCTCTGTTGGGATTTGAATTGGAGCTTGTATTCTGATTGGTTGTTAGAATCCCATGGGGCTAGGCAGGGGCAACTCTGTAGGCTGTCCTGAGTCCCAGGCTTGGTTGAGCCTTGCTGGATGATGATGTAACGAAAGGGCTTTGAGCAATTCTTATTATGGACCTACCCAAAGGAGGTAGATCTTTGTTATGTAAAATAGACTGGCCCAGGCCTTAATGGCCCATTGACAAAGGTGTGTGTGTGTGTGTGGGGGGGTGAGTTTCTGCCTCTCTGAGTTTCTACTTCTCTTTTAGAGGAAATATTCTGCCTTTTTAATAAAATATTTCATTTCTCTATAGGAGAGGAGTGGGTTTTAACTTCCAATGGTAGGAAAGCTCTAATGTCTTTCTCATAGTTGCTTCCTGGTCACCTTCAATTGAGAAGAGGAAAAAGAAGGGGTGACGTTGCCCCATTGCCTTAGGTACCCTCCTGGGCAGATTGGGCTCAAAGGCTGCCAAAAGGTAGGGATGGCCATAGCAAGGAGAGTAAGTAGTTCATTCAGGAAGAGGACAAGCCATCTCCACTGGCCCTCTCCCTAACATCTGCATCTGGGTTGCATGTTGTGTCCCCGTAGCGTGTACCTCAGTTTGCTGCTTAAGCCATTTCTTCAGAAAGAATTATGCTGCTTCACAGACGGAGGAATGGAAATCACTTTCTGTTCTTCCCCCATTTTTTTTCCCCAGCTATCTTTATGGATGGAAGGAGCTATCTGGTAAATTATTGAAGGCTTTTATAAAAATTAATAGAACTTGCTTCTTAGATCTGAATTATTATTTCAATAAGCTCCAGCTCACCAGTGTGAAAGAGAGTTTGCCCTCAGAAATTCATTTTAAGTTGAGTTTGTAAAGTTCACGGGCTGAAAGCGCTGGTAGAAATGGCTGTAATATACTCAAGATGGATTAAGTTTTGATTGATTACTTAATGCATTTTCTTTGAGTTGGGGATGGAAATGGAAACCAAAGCCAATAAACCTTGAAAAGCTGAGTATATTTTACACAATTCTCATCATTTATATGGTGATATGGATTCAATGCAATTGCAGCATTCTCTCCTATTCTGTTCTAAAAGCCTGCACTCATTCTTTGGATCATGTGTGTTTACAAAGATATTTCTTATTTATATCCTATTCTTATTTCTGTCTGTCTGTCTGTCTGTCTGTCTGTCTGTCTGTCTGTCTATCTATCTATCTATCTATCTATCTATCTATCTATCTATCTATCTATCTATCTATCTATCTATCATCCATCCATATCTATCTATCTATCTATCTATCTATCTATCTATCTATCTATCTATCTATCTATCTATCTATCTATCTATCTATCTATCTATCTATCTATCTATCTATCTATCATCCATCCATATCTATCTATCTATCTATCTATCTATCTATCTATCTATCTATCTATCTATCTATCTATCTATCTATCTATCTATCTATCTATCTATCTATCTATCATCCATCCATATCTATCTATCTATCTATCTATCTATCTATCTATCTATCTATCTATCTATCTATCTATCTATCTATCTATCTATCTATCTATCTATCTGTCGTGTCGTCGGAAATGATGCCAGGAGTCGGGGACTTAGTATCAAGCTCTTTTATTGAGTTAGGAACCGAACTAGGCTAAAGGCAAAACTTGCGGCTTTTTATTTCCAAGCCGCGGCGGCCACGGCCAATGGCACCGCTTTGAATCTCCCGCGATCCGAATGGACCAATCGCGGGAGATTCCTAGTGAGCCAATCAGAGTGCCCCGCGCTTTGGCCAATCAAAGCGCGGGGATCTCAAGAATGCTAATGAGGGGACAGAACACCCCTCCCCTCTTGGTTCAGTCCTTACATAGCGTAGTCCCGTAGGTAGGCAGGGCTCCGTCTCAGCCTACTGGACCTGCGCAGGTCAGTCGTTGGTTGGATCCCGGCCGGTTCGGTCGGGGTCTCCGCTTCTCTGGACGCCGTCGTGGGAACCGCCTGGTCGGTCGGGCCGGGCCGCTCTCTGCAGCTCCCGCCTGGGTTTCCCGGGTTGGTTGAGCTGCGGGTTTCGCCACTCCCGCTTGGTCTTCCCGGGTTGGTTGAGCTGGCCGGGCTGTCTCTTTCTGGCGAGGTTTCGTGCTGGCTGCTTCCAGGTGAGTATGGCTGGTTTATTCTTTCTTGGTTTTGGTTCCCTGGGTATTCCCTCCCCTCTTGGTTTGTGTTGTGGTGGTTGGTTTTGCTTAGTTGCGCGTCGATGGTCTCTTGGGTGGTCGTCCTCGATCTTAACTGGTCGATGTGGCGTTTCCACGCTCGTCCAACGGTTGTTTGTAGCCGGTACGAGTGTGGGCCTGTTAGTTGTGTTATGACGGCCGGTACCCATAATGGGTCTCCCGTTAGGTTTTTTGCAGACGGCATCGCCTGGTGCGAAGGTTCGGTGTTTGCTGGTTGAGTCTGGGGGTTTCTCTGGGTTGTACGTGGGGTGTAATCTATCGAGTGGGGACCTTATTTTCCTCCCCATTAGCAGTTCGGCTGGGCTTTTATTTGTTGTGGTATTTGGGGTTATGTGTTGGATGAAAAGTAATTTATTAATTTTGTCCTGGATCTCCCCGTGGTCTATTTTCTGGATGGTTTTCTTTGTGAATTGAACCATCCGTTCCGCCCTAACGTTTGCCGCCGGATGCACCAGTGCTGTCAGCGCGTGTCGTATGCCCCTTTCCACTAGGAATTTTTCGAATTCTAGCGAGGTGAATTGGGGCCTGTTGTCGGAAATGAGGACGTCTGGGAGGCCGTGTGTTGCAAAAAGTTTGCCGAGTTCTTTGGTCACGGCCTCCGTGGTGGTTGTTCTCATGTTGCTTACCTCCAGCCAGTTGGAGTAAGCGTCAACGGTTATTAGGAAAGTGTGTCCTTTTGTGGGCCCAGCGAAATCTATGTGGATTCTAGACCAAGGTCCCCTGGGGGTTTCCCACTCTAGGATGGGTGCAGCGGGTGGGCTTGGCCTAGTTTCCTGGCATCGTTGGCACCTTGCTATCCAGGCCTCAATCTGTTTGTCCATCCCTGGCCACCAAGCGTAACTTCTGGCCAGGGCTTTTATCCTAATGATGCCCGGGTGCCCCTCGTGCAACAGTTCCAAAACCTTCCCTTGTAGTTTTTCCAGGATGACCACCCTATCCCCCCATAGTATGCACCCTTTTAGTAACGAGAGTTCCGTTTGCCGGTTCCAGAATGTCCTGACGGACTCGTCGTTGTCCCTTTCCGGCCACCCTTTCTCTACCCAATGCAACACCCGCGCCAGACGTTTGTCTTTATTAGTTTCTTGGGCAATGTCTGACGCGGTTATGGGTAGGTTGGGTAGAGTCTCTATACTGAGGGTGGTCGTCGTGGGTGCTGGGTTGGTGTCAGGTTCCGGTAACGGTGAGCGGCTTAAGGCGTCCGCATGGGAGATAGTCTTACCCGGTCTGTGTGTGAGTCTGTAATTGTAGGCAGCCAGGAACTCGGACCACCTTGTCATTCGGGGAGACAGAATGTTCGGGGTGGCCCTGTTCCCTGCCAGGATTCCCAGCAGCAGTTTGTGGTCGGTGATGATGGTAAATGTCCGGCCGTAGAGGTATTCGTGAAATCTCTTTACTGCGGCGACGATAGCCAGAGCCTCTTTGTCCAGCTGGCTGTAGTTCCGCTCCGGTTTGGTGAGGGTCCTTGAAAAGAACGCGATGGGTGGTTCTTTTCCGTCGGGGAGAGTGTGGCTGAGGACAGCGCCAACGCCGAAGGGTGATGCGTCGCATGTGACAGCTAGTGGTAGGGTCTCGTTGTACTGGATAAGGACGGCATCCGAAGTGAGGAGGTCCTTTGTTTTCTTGAAGGTGGCTTCCTCACGTTTCCCCCACATCCAGGTCGCCGCCTTGTCCAAAAGCCTATGCAAAGTCTCCACCGCCGTCGCCTTTTGGGGCAGGAAGACATTATAAAAATTAAGCAGCCCCAGAAACGCCTGCAGCTCTGTCTTCGACTTGGGTGTGGGGGCTTCTTTGATGGCTTTGATCTTTTGGTTGGTGGGGTGAATGCCGTGATGGTCTAGGAGATATCCTAGGAATTCAACCCGTTCCGTGTAATAATTGGCATTTTTCCCTCTTTACTTTGAGCCCGGTCTCTTTGAATTTGGTTAGGACCTCCCTTAGGCGACTCTCTAGTTCAGCTTGGTTGGTTGCTGACACTAAGACGTCGTCGAAGTAAGGTACCACCCCCTTGATGCCTTGTAACAGCCTTTCTATTTGGCTTTGGAATATTCCAGGTGCCACGCTGACTCCGAGTTGGAGCCGGTTACATTTAAAGGCTCCCCGGTGGGTGACTATGGTTTGCGCTTCTGCTGTTTCCTCGTCGACCGGCAATTGTTGGTATGCCTGGGCGAGGTCGAGTTTAGCGAAAACCTTGCCCCCTCCCAGTGAATGTAGTAGGTGTTGCACTACTGGGACGGGGTAAGCGCTTTGTTGCAAGGCGCCATTTAGGGTGGCCTTATAGTCCCCACAGATTCTCACCGACCCATCAGGCTTGATCGGGGTGACTATGGGGGTCTCCCACCGGGTGTGGTCTATGGGTTGTAGGACCCCTTGCTTGACGAGCTTGTCAATTTGCTCGTCTATCTTGGGTTTAAGCGCGAATGGCACTCGCCTTGGTTTTAGGAGTTTTGGGGGGACGTTTGGGTCTGGGCTGAATGATATAGGGGGCCCTCGGTACTTGCCTAGGTTTCCGTCGAACACCTCTTGGAATTCCCGGGCTAGTTGTTGCACCCAGTTGTCATCGGCGATGTGGTCGATTCCCGTGACTGCGATGCCGAGCGGTGCGAACCATTGCAGTCCCAGTAGGCTTGGGCGGTCGCGATCGACGATTGTCAGGGGAAGCCTTTCGGTGCGCCCTTTGTATGTTACATTGAACTGTCCGGTTCTGACTACAGGGATGCGGTTTCCCTGATAGTCTTTCACGATTAGTCTCTGGTTGTCTAGGCCTTTTCTCTGGATGGTAGGCACCAAGCGTTTTATTTCTTGCAATGCTACCATGGAGAGGTAGGACCACCTCCATTTTACATGGCTCGCCTTCGATGCCTACCTCCACGTAGACCTTCCGGGCGTCGTTGGTTGTGGCGTGGCTGATGGTGACCGTCTGATGGGTCTCCTCTCTTCGCCGGGTCTCGCCACCTCGTAGGGATCGTCCGTTCCGGTCCCATCTGTTGTCAGTGGGGCGATCTCTGGTCCGGGGTGGTGTGCTTTCTCACCTCCGTTCGCTCTGGTCCCATCATGTAGGGCTGCGGTTCTTTTTGAGACGGCAGACGCGGGCGATGTGTCCCTTCTTGTCGCAATGCCGGCAGATTGAATTGAAGAACCGGCATTCGGACCTGGGGTGGTTGCCTCCGCAACCGGCACAGGTGGTCCTTGACTTACGACCCCGCCGATTCCGTGGGTCACGGCCTGCTTGGAGACGGTGGATTTCCTCCTCCTCGTCGGAAGTGCCCGATGCTGAGTGGACGTCGCCCTGGTGGGTGGTCGTCTCGGGTTGGGCCTCGGCCGACCTTGCAGGGTGGTTGTTCCCGCTGCGGTCCCCGGCGTTCCATCGGCGCATGCGGTCGGCGGATGTTCGGGTAGCTTCGGTGGCTGTGGCTTCAGTGAGGGTATCTGCAAGGGTGATGTTGCCCTTGGCCATCAGCCGACTCTGGAGGACGGGGTCCCAAAGGCCAAGCACGATTCGGTCTCGCAGGGCTTCGTTCATGTTGTCGAATTTGCACAGCCCCCCTAGGCACTGTAGTTCTGCGATGAAGTCGCTGAAACTCTCACCCGACCGTTGGTCCCGACGGTAGAACTCGTGTCGTCAGATGAGGATGAGCACGTCTGGAGCGTAGTGTCTCCGGAGTATTGGCTCGAGGACGTCCCAGTCCATCGTGGTCACGTCGGCGGGTTTGGCAAGCGCTTTGGCCATCTTAAACACTGCGGTCCCGCAGTGGGTCAGGAAGACGGCTCGCTTCTTTGGGCCGGTGGCGTCCTTCAGGTCTCTGCACTCGAGGAACATGCGGAATCTGTCAGAGTACAATTCCCAGTCCTCGCTGGCGGGGTTGAAGGGTGCGGGGGGCGCGATATTCACCATCGTGGAGTTTCGTCTGGCTTCCGTCGGACACGTGCTTCGGTTCAGGATCAGTATCCCACCTTCGTCGCCAGTGTCGTGTCGTCGGAAATGATGCCAGGAGTCGGTGACTTAATATCAAGCTCTTTTATTGAGTTAGGAACCATACTGGGCTAAAGGCAAAACTTGCGGCTTTTTATTTCCAAGCCGCCGCGGCCGCGGCCAATGGCACCGCTTTGTATCTCCTGCGATCCGAATGGACCAATCGTGGGAGATTCCTAGTGAGCCAATCGGGGCGGCTCGCCTAGCCAATCAGAGTGCCCCGCGCTTTGGCCAATCAAAGCGTGGGGATCTCAAGAATGCTAATGAGGGGACAGAACACTATCTATCTATCTATCTATCATCGTCTGCCTGCCTGCCTGCCTGCCTAGCTGCATCTCTCTCTCTCTCTCTCTCTCTCTATATATATATATATATATATATGTATATATATATATAATATAATATATGTGTGTGTGTGTGTGTTTTCTTAAGTTTTCGCGGGTACTTACATATGTGGCATTCAGCTTTGTTCGGTATTTTCCCACGTCATAGTAGTGATGCTTTTAAAGTTGTCGCAACGTTTCAGCAGAATCTCATCTGCCATCATCAGGCTTCTGTATAGTGTTCGTCTGTGAGTTAGACTTTTACAGTGGTTTCAGATTTAAATTTGGGGCAGCCTATTGCTGTGACAGAATGGTTTTTTCTTCATCCTGATTGATTGAGAGTCTTGGTCTGTGTTTATTGGTCTTGGAGTTTGCTGTGTTCTGCTTCTAATATCTTCTGTCTGTTTTTTTTTTTGGGGGGGGGGCTCTTTTTGTATCTTGATTGGCTGGCAACATTGTGTTACTTTATTGGAGGCCTTTAATGCAGCTTGGCTTCGGGTAAATGGACGGCTATCATTAGTTAGGAAGCTGGGTTTCATCTGGGTGCCTGGTTGGGGTGTGTTTGAGATGGAGGTATCAGGGGGGATCTGTTTGTGCTCAGATGTTTGCCTGGCTTGTGGTGTGGAGATTTTTTTGTTTGTGAGTGCAGGCTTCCAAATGATTGACAGCCTGGTGGAATCATCTCTTCTGTTCATGCTTTCTGGTCTTTTTTCAATCTCTATGGCTTCTCTGATGATTCTGTGGCTGGGATTTTCTATAGTGGCTAGGGTTTTGATGCCATTGAAATTGATGCTATGACCTGTGGCTTCCATGTGTTGGACTAGTGAGGAAGTGTGTTCCAGCTTTTTGACTGCATTTTTGTGTTCATCCAGGCGGGTGCTTATTCTTCTATTGGTCTGTCCAATGTATGTGGCTGGGCATGATGCACAGGGGACTTCTTATGTGCCTTGGTTTTCCAGGTCAATTTTGTCTTTGGGGTTCCTGAGGATGGCTGCTATTTTTCTGTCTGTTTTGAAGGCAGTCTTGATGTGGTGTCTGTATAGAATCTTACTAATTTTTCTATAGTGCCTCTTATGTAGGGCAGGACAGCTGTTCCATGGGTCTGTTCATCTTCTGGGTCTCTATTATGTCTCAGTGTGTTTTTGTGGATCAAGTTGGTGATTTTGCTTTTGTGGAAGCCATTGGCTGTCAATATTTTAGTCAGGGTGCATAGTTCAGTCTTAATGTGTGTCTTGTCTGCCAGGCATTTGGTTCTAGTAATTAGTGTTTTAGCCACGGAGTTTATCTGTGCTGGGTGGTGGTGGGATTGGGCGTTGAGGTAGCGGTTGGTATGTGTTTTCTTCTGGTATATGGTGTGTCCTAGTGTGCCATCTGTTTTTTTGTGGATTAGTACATCTAGGAATGGTAGTTGTTTGTTTGTTTCTGTTTCCATGGTGAACTTGATTTTGGGGTGTGCACTGTTTAGGTGTGTTAGGAAATTGTTTAGGTTTTCTTGTCCATGGGGCCAAATCACGAATGTGTCATCGATATATCTTAACCATAGTTTGGGTTTGGGGATGGCATTGGCCAGGGCTCTGGATTCGAATTCTTCCATGAACAGGTTTGCAATGACAGGTGACAGTGGTGATCCCATGGGGGCTCCTTCAATTTTATATATATATATATCATCTGTCTGTCCATCCGTCTGTCTGTCTGCATGCCTGCCTGCCTGCCTGTCTATCATCTATCTATCTCTTTATGATATAAGTCAAGGATGAATGGTAAATAGTCCCCACCTGCCCCCATTGTCAGAAAAATGAAACTCCCAATAGTTCCAGCCAGTGTGGGAAATGACAAGGGATGTCGGGAGTTGTAGTTTAGTAAGAAGTAGAGAAACAGCTTTTCCCAACCTTGATACAAGAGGTAACCAAATTCCTGTAGAACTTCAGGGGCTGCTTACCACGAATGAAGGCAAATATATGTGTCCCAGGATAATGTTGCAGGATCCAATATGGGTCAGTCACCAGGACCAGAGGTTTAGTCTTCCGAGCTTTTGGACTCATGCTAGCCCATCTTCAGAAACTTCTCTGTTTACCAGCTATGAGGGTGATGGCTGGAATGTGCCTGCTAGTTTTGGGCTTTGAATTGCACCCATGAGGTAATTAGTGAGAAAGTGCCCCTGCAACCCTGTTGTACATATTATATTTATGTGGGCCTTTCTTATGTCCATTTGGATATGGGCAGCCTAGGGTGTATATTCCTATGATTTCCTCATATTTTTATTGGGTATAATTTACTTTCTTCCAGTTTTTTAGGCAATATTTTTCGAATTGGTTTGCCATTGCCTTTTTTCCAGGGCTGAGAGAAAATAATTGTCCCAAAGCCACTCAGTTGACTTCCACATCTTAATAGGACTATGACTGAGATTTCCTTCCCTCTCTCTCTCTCTCTCATCTGTCTGTCCATCCGTCTGCCTGCCTATCATCTATCTATCTCTTTATGATGTAAGTCAAGGATGAATGGTAAATAGTCCCCAACTTAACCACTTAAAGTCTTAACCACTGAATCAAACTAGCCCTAGGGTTTCCTATCATCTAATATTATGGATGATACTTTTTTGAGTTATTTAAGGATAATTCCTTGGGAAAAAAAAGTTTTATTATTTAGCATATAAGAATATGGGAGTAAAATAAGCTACTTAGATTCACAACTAACCCATACATTTGTCAGTAATGGTTTGTTGACTGAATCACAATCCATAAATATGGGCTACAAACATTGTGTGTGGCTTCATATACTGCACTAAGCCCCAAACAAACAAATTTACATAATGTCCCTGTGAATCCAGTAACTGAATGAGACCATTGCTTTCTCTACTCTAGTGCTACTCACACTGCCTGGTAAGCAGAGGTGGTTATTCAGCAGGTTCTAACCAGATCTGGAGAACCGGTAGCGGAAATTTTGAGCAGTTCGGAGAACCGGCAAATCCCATCTCTGACTGGAGATTTTACAGTATCCTTCCCGTGCCACACCCACCAAGCCACGCCCACAGAACTGGTAGGAAAAAGAATTGAATCCTACCACTGCTGGTAAGAGCTGTAGAGAATTTTAAGAAAGAGATTTAACAATCTTACCCAGGAATGCCAGGAACTGACCTTCTGCACATGGGACACGGACTCCACTTTAGACCCAGGAAAGTTTCTCTCGCAAAAAGAGATTATGTCAAGGAACCCAAGCATCTTGGTTGTCACATATGTCTGTTAATCTGTCTGTCCACAGACGTGAAGACAGAAAAGGCAATACGTGCATTGATTGGGCTACAGAGATATCCAACCCCTAACCACATCTCCACACAGTAGATCTAAGTCAGGCATCCTGTTAAAGTAGCTGGATGTAGAAGTAGGTCATATGACCCTCCACAGAAGCTCCCAGACAGGACAAGTTAATCTCTTTTGCCAAAGATGGAATGTAGAACCCACAAAGGCTTAAGCTTCATTGTAATCATGAGTCACTTTGCTACCAGCAGTAAGACTAAATGTCATTTGAAGCACAGCTCCCCAAAACTTCCAGGTCTCAGGCTACCTGCCATATGCACACAAGCACTAGTGTCAGGCTGTGGTGGCACAGGGGTTAGAATGCAGTATTGCAGGCAAACTCTGTCCAGAGCCTGGAGTTCGATCCTGACCAACTTGAGGTTGACTCAGCTTTTCATCTTTCTGATGTAGTAAAATGAGGATCCAGATTGTTGGGGGGGCAATATGCTGACTCTGTAAACTCCTTAGAGAGGGCAGTAAAGCACTATGAAGCGACAGATAAGTCTAAGTGCTGTTTCATGCTATTCATGCTCTCAAAGGAGCAATTCACTCTGGTGAGATGTGATTTCTTAACAAAACAGCAACCTTAGGAGTTTTCACTCAGTCTGGAGACTCCCACATGAGCTTCTAAAGACTTTAATGCCTCATAGTTCCAGGCAAATGGTTCCATTTTCCTGTTGTCTGGTTTAAAGTCCTGAAGTTGCTATTTACAAAAACAGAAATGTTTCACTTTTAAGCTCATCCTGCTTGTTTGCAAAAGCCCTTAAGGCTAATTTTAATTGCAAGCAAATGATACTTAACTTCATAAATTAGAGAAAGTTCGAGGCTTCAAGCATTTCTCTGCGCTTTTTGCACCATAACAAGGAGTTAGGAAATGAATTAGCTCCAAATTGAAAAGCGGGTGTCAGGGAGGGGGAGGGGGGAGGGGAGCGGAAGGTTTCAATCTGAAATCAACCAAATTTGAGACATCATCAAGGAAAGATAATCACTCTGAGGAATAACAATTAGGAACTAGCTTACAGCGTTTGTGTTCAGAATTTTTAATATGCCATTAGCAGATTTGACGGCTTCAGATTTTGTACAACAACTCAATAAGAAAGTTAATGAAAAGAGAAACCAGACAGACCTAAGTGTCCTGCAATTAGAGTTTCCAACTGAAGTTTAATCTGGAGCTATCCAACTGTAGTGTGTCTCCCTGTTCTGCCCCAGCTAAATCCATATGCCAAACACCTAGATAGCCCACATATACACACAAGGCCAGTCATGATTTTGTTGGTTGCATTTTGTTTTGTTTTGTTGAGCAAGCTACAGCTTTTGAATTGGCTTACTGGTACTGAGAAGCTGCCCGGGAAAGCCAAGGAAAACCATCAAAACCATAAAAAAGCAAAAGTTAGAATATTTCAGACATGGGATGTGACTCCTGGAAAAATGCAGCATACTTCACTTAATCCTCCAGGGAAAGATTGAAGGCAAATGAGGTCTAGGCAGAAGAAGAACATCATGGCGTCAAAATCTAAGGCAGAGGTCTCCAACTGGTGGTCTGTGGACCACTGGTGGTCCGTAGCACACTCGTGTCCGCAACAGAGGTGATAGCAGCAGCGGATGGACTGATGCGTGCGGGGAGGGAGTGTAATGTGTGGAAGATCGCGGCACTGGAGCCCTTGCTGGGTGTTCCCTGGCCTGTGAGGGGATGAGTGTGGGGGCAGGGGTGGGATTCAAATTTTTAACAACTGGTTCTGTGGGTGTGGCTTAGGGGGTGGGCATGGCTTGGTGGTCATGTTATTGGCTGGGTGTGGCCAACTCAATATCACTCACATCGAGGCACGCATCTCCTCGCCTGGCCTCTCATGACTGTGGGGATGCTGCAATAGTCATAAGTGTGAAAAATGGTCATAAGTCACTTTTTTCAGTGCCATTGTAACTTTGAATGGTCACTCCATACAAGCAAAGTACCAGCAAAAGAGGGGGAAAAAACTCCAGAGAAGTTCCAGAGACAGGAAGTCTAGTCCTGCCAAGAATAAGGGTTAACGGA